>OY728143.1:1750497999-1752997999 GCA_963277665.1 Viscum album | reverse complement strand
GTATTTATAACATCAATTATGTCAATATTTCATTAATAAGATAATTACTGCATCATCTTTGTGTCATAAATAAATTAAATTATTTAATGTCTAAAAATTATAAATAAAATACCATTGTGTAGGAAATATTTTTATCTTTATAATTAATATTTATAGTCTAATATATATTTTGTATAACCCTATATTAAAAATTATTTACTTATTAAACATTGATTTTAACTATTTTAACCCTTCTTTCAATAAATTAATATTAAATGTCCTAATCTAATCCAAGTGGGCCTAAAGGGTAATATTTTATCCCTAATGTTGTTTTTGGTTGAATTAAACTTATCCAATAGAATTAGGACATGTTTTAGGATAATAATAATATCATTTTTACCCTTAATTACCGCCTATTTACTTTTAACCGTGGTAAAAAAAGTAAAAAGTTACTATTCACCAAAAATTATTTTCATCTCATTGAACCACATTTTACTTACTGACATCAACCATTTCTCTCAGATTTTTGAAATTCCATTCACAAAAGCGGTAAAATTATTTTTTATGTAAATTTGCAAATTCTCTTTGGAGGTGGGTAAAAGACGGTCAAAAGTTCAAAAAAAAATTTATATATCTAAAATTATTATAAAATGACTCCAATAAATTACATTGAACTTACATAGGTATTATGTATCAATTTTGAACTAAAATAAATTTAAACAAAATAAATAATTATTGAAATAAAAATCCGGTTTTTAAATAGTAACCTAGTGTTTTCACTATTCATCAAAAATTGAAAGTTTTCAAAAAAATACCAAAATTTCACACTAGGATAATTTCGATATTCCGAATTCAAAAATGAAGTCGATTTTGAAAAATAAAATTTATAAAATTTCAAAAAGTGGTTATTACTATTCATAACGGCTAGTTCATAATAATATTATAATAATATCTCATTTATTGAAACTCGGTATTGCGTACTACACACGCTATCGAGGAAGGTCACGATTGTGTGTAATGTAAGCCATGTTAGGGTTGCGTGTAGTGCAATACTCCTTTGTTTTTGCGTATAACAGAATCCAACCATATTTCATTTATACATTGAATATATATATATATATACTCAATGTTGCGTAGAATGACTATTATCAAACAAATTTGAAATTGTGTGTAACACAATCTAAGAATAGTGTTGAATATACTGCAAGCTAATATGGTTTTGTGTATAGCACAAGATAATCTTGTTGTAGCATAAAACACATGACATCAAATAAATTAAAAAAGAATACTTCTCATAAAATATCGGGTTGTTACATCATACCCCCTTTAAAATGACTTTCTCCCTCAAAATTCATCGTGGTTATACATGGTTTTATACTTGAAAGTTTCTTTAATTGAAACCCACATCGTAAAATTAAATACCAAAACTTAACTTTAAAAACTAAGTATGAAATTTAACGGTTACCCAAAGTAACTCATCACTGGGTTTGCAATAGGAGAACATAGGTGAAAATATGGATATGGAAGTAAAATCTAACCCTTCAAGTTCTGATGGAGAGTGGTAGAGAACATGGCTATGAAAAAGCCATCAATCACAAAGCCATAAATTTGTGATGATCTAAGGTACCATCTGATTAATCGAATATAAGAGCACAAGGCCAACATTTTTGGTTTTCAATATCATTTCCCTAAAGTTGAAAATTTTGAATTAGAAGAAATAATTTCTTGATTTTTGTACAATCTCACTGTTGTTCGTGCTTTGAACAATTTCCACTTCATCTCTTAAATAAATGAAGCTGAATTTATTATTCCTGAAGTGTTAACAGATCATGGGAGAGAATTATGGGTCATTCCATCTGTTTTAAACAAAAGGTTAGAAAAAGTTATCAAATATACATAAGTCCATCTATGGTGAGGTTAATCGTATAAGATTCCAAAAAATGAACTTATACTTCATATATCATGCTTCTTAATAAAATAAAACTATTTTCTACTAACCAAGGACTTCTTGTAGGCCATTGGTATACGATAAAGGCCAATCATACTTCAGTTGTGGGTTCGATTCCAACAGTCTTGTCTGACGCGATGGGTTGTCGCATGTCCTGCGGGTTGTCCTTTTTCTAAAACAACATTACTATGACATCCCATCAATAATATCGAAAAAAGATCTATCCTTAAACAATAATAACTTATGTCCAACATAATCCATTCCAATCTTTAGGCTTACCTAAAATACTTCGGTCCAAGCTCATAGTATAAAGAAAACAATTACTAGAAATGTTATCTACCAAGAATGTGAATACAAGAATTTATCCCACATATATCATAAGATATGTTTTTTTGGCCACATTCCAAACATTCGAAGGCCTTAATCATGTATTATCTTGATGAAAAATGAATACCCATTGAACCTTAGTGAAAACATGAATGTAGTTAAAAGTTAACACTTTCCACATAACAAAATCCTCAAAATTCTATATACTCAAACCATGATATCACTTGGTCCTTATATCAATCATGAGCTCATGAATACAATCAAACATCTCATTATCTTCTTATCCCTTCATTATGGGTATATCATCTACTTTCCAAAAATATCTGAATAACCTTCCATGGTTATCGGAACCATTCAACATATACTTTCAAATACTTTAGGAAAAACAATAGTGTAAGAATCCTTAGATGATTCTTTATTTCATAGTACCATACATTATTCTTTATAAACATACAATCATTCCACTAACTTCTTAAACCACTAACTGAGCTTCATCATTTCATTCATCTCATATTTCATTTGTAGTCTCTTCATCATCATCCATATAAATACTACTCATATGACTATGCGGATTCTCTTCATGAGATTTTCCCTTAGGTAATTTGTTTACATAATGCACATACATTCCACATTTAAAACATCCAATCATTGTTGATTTCGTTTCAATACCATTATCCTTGTCCATGGTGTTAACTGAACCTTTTCCTTTGCACTTACTAGCTTTGTGTCCATATTTTCCACACCCAAATCATCTTCCAGTTCCTTTGAAACAATCTCCCTGATGCCTCTTCCCACATGATTTACATGAGGGAAATTGAACTTTCTTTCCTCTATGATCATCATGAAACTCCATCTTTCTCTTATTATCTAAGTCGGGAAACTTACAAAAGTTGAGATTATTGATCATATTATGAGATTTCTGATTAGGAATAATAACGATGTTTGGACGTCCAAATCCCGTTTCACTTGGTTGATCATGAAGAATATCATTCCATTTTCCATCATATCCTCCATTATCGTGAATCTTCCTGTTTCCAGCCATTTTCTAAAACCCAAAAAGAATAGTGTGAGAGGCAAAAATCATGATAGGGAAACAACATAGTAAATGGGGAGTACCCTCAATATCGAACATCTTAGGTTAAATTCTATGATCGTTACCATAGTTCAAGGACAATATCATATACGTATACTTATCCTTAGGGACATCCCTAGACATACCATAGAAATATCTCTAGGGATCTCACTAATGTTTTCGCATCCTAGTTTCCAAAGTTTTACTAAACCTTTCCTCTGATACCAATTGTAGAGACCCAATGATTGACGTACATGGACATTACATTTATTTTGCGGAATAATTAGTACATAACAAAAACATACACACAAGGACCGTAATAGTTTAGTGTCTTTGGAAACTCGAAATATAATCTTCTAATCATGGTGAAAGATCTTCAACATCTCCCATAAAGATCTTCCCTTTTTTTCTTACCTAAAACCTTTCTTTATATCCTGGGGAAAATAAATCATAAAAGTGGTGAGAACAAATGCCCAGTAAGGGTAAACATAGAGAACATAAAACAATCCACAAACATTTGAATGAAAAAACATGAACATAAAATCTAAACATCAAAATCATGAGCAAAGTCATGAATCTCGGAAGTACGTAAGGAATATATCATAAGGGAACATAAATCATGATAAAATAGCATGGTAATAAAACAAGTAATTATGGAAAACATTAAGAACATGTTATGATTTCCATAGTATCCAAGGCATTGTTGCCAAGACCATCTTAGTGGACAAAGTCCCTTTCTGAATCGAGTTCACTCCTTGTTTCAGTCCTGTAACACTGAACTGGATTAACTTACCATTCCAGCCATGTCTATATCAGGAGATATAAATATTTATCCAATTAATTTTAGGTATATATATGTCCCACCCATCTCATAATGAAATCATTCTTACTTATGCCACAAAATAAACATACATCCTTCATAATAACCCAACAAATAAAATGGGTTTCATAAACGTCATCCCATCATCACATAATCCATATAAAAGAAATGGATATTATTTCATAATAAGAAAAGTGAAACCATGTAAATCATAGAGTCATTATACTTGAAACATAGAAATATGAAATAATTTCATCTTATTTAAAAAAATGGTTTTGATAAAACACTTGAAATGAATTCTTGAGGAAAATATCCTTTCATCTTCAAAATCATTTTCTTTTCAAAAAATGTCATGCAATTTTAAAAGAAAAGGATTTTGTTGAAAATAGTCATGAATTATTTTGGAGGAAGCATCATGAATATAAGGCTTTATAAAAACATAAAAATCCATTCTTGTTGTATAAGTTAAAAAAATAACATTCTCCTCTTACTTTTGTCAGAAAAGTCAAAAAGTACCTTATATGGTAACAAAAGGAAAGATTTCATCCATACAATGTGGTAAAGAGTCAATAAAGGGTTAAAATGAATTTAAACATTCATATAATAATATTAAACATTTTATGAAAACATTTTTAGAAAACATGGTCATGGATGATAAACGTAACCCCAGTAAATACTTATGTATAAACAATCTCGGATAAAAATGAGATTGAAAATTTATCCCTTACCTTAGGTCCGATATGCTTTGTACATATCCGAACCTCATGTATAATGATTTAAATAATGTCATTGACCTATTATAGAATCATATTCATTGTTATGATATCATATATGGTTCAGTTATGACCTTATATTACCCATTCTTTTGTAAATTCTATGTTAAAGATCGTTTTGGGTAAAATCATTTCATTTGTTGTCCGTGTTTTGACTTGTAATTATTCATATGATTACTTAGATCATGATTACATAATTACAGAATATAAAACATGGTTTATATATAATATATATTCAGAATATACATATATATAATAGATCGATAAATGGAAATAAATACACCGTTCATGGAGACGGTAGGTCGTACGTACCCATGAACGCTGTTTTCGTTTCCTTATTGAATTGAATGAAATTAAGTGGATGACATAAATATATATATATATATATACATAAATCCAGTGTCATTATTATTTCATATGTTCCATGATTACATATTATATATACTTTATAATCATTCATTAATGGTTAATCATTGAGAATGAATCTCAACGCGTCGTGGAGACGGTAGTCCGTACGTATGCACGAGCGATGATATCGTTCCCATAATTATTGAATTGAATTGGAGTGGATGATACAATATATCAGAATAATTATGCTGTTATAATAACTATGTATAGTTATTCTTTACACCATTATATCCATCCAAGTAAGGTGGTGTTGGAAAAACAGATTACACCACGGCGTGGAGACGGTATTTCATACGTACGCACACGCAGTTATTTCATTTTCTGTTGGATGGATAGATGGTGAAATATGGTCGTTTCATACTTATAATAACATATCAGAATATGATTTATACTGATGTTAATACTTCCTAATGAAACAACTAAATAAGAAGAAGTGGAAGAAGAAATAAAGTTGAAAGAATCGGTAACAGACATTACCTCTTCTTTGAAGCGCCTCTTTGAGACCTCCTCTTAGGGAACTAAAATTCGAATTTGAAGAATACCAGGACCTCTAGTATGTTTATAGGTAATTTGAGAAGATGATTTGGCAGGGTTTGTCCGAGCATGAAGGCTCAATGTGGTGTGAGGAAGAGAGGGAGGTGGTTCCCTTTTATAAGGGAGGAGAGGGGCCCCTTTGGAAAAACTAAAAATATTATTTTATTATAAGGTCATATTCGGTTTTTAATAGCTCTAAATTGATTTATTTCAAAACTAAGGCGGGTATGGGTCTAAATCCTATCATCCAATAGAATTTAGACAAGTTTAGGTATCTATTTTAACCTTATCATTTAGATTTAACTTTAAGTTATATAATTTAACTTTTACCATGTCTTCTTGTTTTCTTATACTATAAGGTTAATAAACATACTATAAAAATCCAAAATAACCCCAAGTTGTTTATTATTAATATATATAACCGTATCTAAGTCATTGGGCCTAACCTTAGATTTTTAGGAATAAAATAACAATTAATAATATAATATTTATTTTAAAAACTATTTTATGTCAATTTTGAAACTATTTGGTAATTGATTTTTGTGAAAATCATAACAGATTGATTAGTTTTAATAAAGTTAATTAAATCAATACTAACATGTTAAATTAACCTATAAAATTAGTTTAATTCATAAAAAGTCTCAAATTACATTTATTTGGGTATTTATAACATCAATTATGTCAATATTTCATTAATAAGATAATTATTGCATCATCTTTGTGTCATAAATAAATTAAATTATTTAATGTCACAAAATTATAAATAAAATACCATTATGTAGGAAATATTTTTATATTTTTAATGAGTATTTATATTTGAGTTTATCTTATGTATAACCCTAAATTAAAAATTATTTACTTATTAAACATTGATTTTAACTATTTTAACCCTTCTTTAAATAAATTAATATTAAATGTCCTAATCTAATCCAAGTGGGCCTAAAGGCTAAAATTTTATCCCTAATGTTGTTTTTGGTCGAATTAAACTTATCCAATAGAATTAGGACATGTGTTAGGGTAATAATAATATCATTTTTACCCTTAATTACCCTATTTACTTTTAACCGTGGTAAAAAAAGTAAAAAGTTACTATTCACCAAAAATTATTTTCATCTCATTGAACCACATTTTACTTACTGAAATCAACCGTGTGTCTCGGATTTTTTAAATTCCATTCACAAAAGTGGTAAAATTAAGTTTTATATAAATTTTCATATTCTCCTAGGAGGTGGGTAAAAGATGTTCAAAAGTTCAATAAAATTTTATATATCTAAAATTATTATAAAATGACTCCAATGAATTACATTGAACTTATATAGGTATTATGTATCAATTTGGACCTAAAATAAATTTATACAAAATAAATAATTATTTAAATAAAAATTCTGTTTTTAAATAGTTACCCAATGTTTTCACTATTCATCAAAAATTGAAATTTTTCAGAAAAATACAAAAACTTTCAACCTTGGCTAATTTCGATATTACGAATTCCAAAATGAAGTCCATTTTGAAAAATAAAATTTATAAAATTTCAAAAATTGGTTATTACTATTCATAACGGCTAGTTCATAATAATATTATAATAATATCTCGTTTAGTGAAACTCGGTATTGCGTACTACACACGCTATTGAGGAAGGTCGCGATTGCATGTAATGTAAACCAAGTTAGGGCTGCGTGTAGTGCAAGAATTATTTTTTGTTGCATATAACAGAATCCAACCATATTTAATTTATACATTGAATATATATATATATATATATACACCCAATGTTGTGTAGAATGACTATTATCAAACGAACTTGAAATTGTGTGTAACATAATCTAAGAATAGGGTTGTGTATACTGCAAGCTAATATGGTGTTGCGTATAACACAAGATAATCTTGTTGTAGCATAAAACACATGACATCAAATAAATTAAAAATAATACTTATCATAAAATATTAGGTTGTTACAATCATGGTATTATAATAATTGGTGTATTTTTAGGAATAAATAAAACAAAAACGCATGTTGATGAACGTTACCTCTTCTTCAGGTATCCTCCTTAGGTTTTCACCAAAAGCCTTCCTAAGTTATATTTCTGTCAAAAATAAGGCTAAAAATATGATATTCAGGAATTTGGGAAGATATTTGGGAATATTTTGGTTTATTCTAATGGATTTAAAGGTGTGATTAAGTGAGGGGAGTGAGTTCCATTTTATAATTGAGGAGGGGTGGTATTTTTGTAAATACCAAAAAGTATTCACTATTGGGAGGTCACACTTATCTCATGTGCCTTTAAAATATACCAAAAATGAATTTTAATTATTATTTGGTCCAAATACACCTCAAACACACAAAATCAACACATTTTTTCATGTTATTCCATAGTCTTTATGTTTACCCATTTTTACCCTTTTAGTTATTTACCATGTTAACATGTATCTTTTTATTTACCAAAGTAATTTATCCATTAATAATGAAATTAAAATTATATTTATTAGATACTTTAGTAATAATTATTATCAATATTAAATCCAATTTTTTTATATAATAATTCTATGTTTGTGGAAAATTTATTTTAATACAAATTCATGTAATGCATAAACCTCATTTTAACCTTAATCAAGGTAATTAATTTAATTGTTTTCAGTAATAAATAGGGTCAAAAAAAATTTGACCTTATTATATGATGTAAATTGTTCTAATTCCAAATATGAAATCCATTTTAACAATTTCAATTCATATAATAGGAAAATTTTAATTTAAAATTAATCCCACAGACATGATGGGAAAGTGGGTTTTCCAAGAGAAAATGTTAAAAACATTACAGCACTGTTATATACAATTTCAATTTTTAATTGATTCCAATGAACTAAATTGGAATAATAAATCTATAATTTATCTAATTTTATGTTTAAACAAATTTAAAATATAATTTATCTTTATAAATAATTTAATTAAAAGAACATTTTTCAATTAAAATTTAGTATATTTCACTATTCATCAAAAAAATTAATCTTTTTATAAAATTCAAAACAATTCACCCAAATAATATTTTGATATTATTATTTACGAAATATTTATATTTTATAAAATAATTTTTTCTGAAAGTTTCAAATAATAATTTTATTATTGTTTAAAAAAAGAGATAAAAAACATTTTTTGAGAAAAAAATTATTTTCGAAGCATATAAATATTTTAATAAAAAAGTATTTCTATATTATCAATATGTTTTATTTATATAAAACCATTATACATAATAGTTATAAATTATTTATTAAAATGTATATTATTATGTTTAACGGCTATGTTATAATGGTTGTGTTTGAAAAATATTGACAATATATAGTGGTTTGTATTAAAACATATTGTCATGTATAATAAAAACAAAACCTAGGGTTACATGTAATGCAAAATAAAATCAATATTTAATGTAATTAAACATATATAAAAGATAAAATTAATTTGAAAAAATATAATTCATAAAATATCAGGGTGTTACAGATCTGGTTCTAGGTACTCAGCTTATCTCGATACCCACTTATTTTATTGAACTAGAAAAGTTGAAAGATCTCAAGAACCAGTTGGATGGTCTGATAGAGAAAAGTATCATTCACTTAATTTTTTTGACTTATTAATCCCCCATGCTCTTTTATAATATGTCTGATGGTTCACTTCATTTATGTGTGGACTATGTGATATTAAACCGTGTGATTGTTAAGAATAAGTACATTTTCCCCTGTGGATGACATTTTAATCAGTTAAAGTGGATTATGTGGTTTTCAAATATCGATATTTTATTGGGTTACCATTATCTTAGAGTTATAGATTATGATATACCAAAGAATAATTTCAGGATTATGTATGTCCATTATGAATATCTTGTGATTCCTTTTGTTCGGATTAACTCTCCTACAATTTTTATGGCTTTGATGAATTAGATATTCTATTAGTATATAAACACATTTATTGTAGTGTTCATGGATGATATTATTATTTATTTTAGGTATTACTGTAAAAAAATATCACCATATGACTTTGGTTTTTGAAATCCTTTGGATACAACATCTCTATGTAAATATTTCAAAATGATGTTTTTGGATCCATGAACTGATGTTCTTAGGAAATGTGATTTTTGAGGATGGATTATTAGTCAATCCAGAGAGGGTGAAGGTTGCCTTTTCATGGGAGAGGATATATAACGTGTTTAATATTTATAGTTTCTTTGGGTATTTCTATATAATATAATCAGTTCATCAAGTATTTCTTGAAATTTGAATCACCTTTAACTAATCTTACAAAAAAAATGGGGTGAATTTTATATGGGATGCAAAGTGTCAGAACTGTTTTAATGAGTTGAAATTGATTCTGACATCAACACCTATTTTGATCTTACTAGATCTCCACAGAGGGTATTTGGTATACTGTTATGCTTATAGAAATGATATGGATTGTATGCTTATGTAATATGATCATGTTGTGTCTAATAGTTCTCATTATCTTCAGCCACATGATAAAAATTACCACCATCATGATTTAGAGATTTTTATAGTTATTAATGTGCTTAAATTTTTGAGTAATTATCTTTTTAGGAAATATTCATAGTATTTTTGGACCATAATTATCTAAGATATATCTTTTCTTATAATTACTTGAATCTTGGATAGAGGTGAGTGGTGGAGTACCTTCAAAAATTTGATTTCAACATCACATGCACCTCAGGGAAGGTGAATGTCATTGAGAATGATCTCAGTAGGAAAGTTTCAACGCATGATATATTGTAATCAAAGGAAGATTGTAACATAATGGGTCTCTTAAATTAGTTTTACATAGATACTCAGTAAGATGATTTCTCCATGGTTATTACCGGTTTTTAGATATTTTCATCACTCCTTGAGTCTATTCTATAGATTCATTAGTATGATGATGAGTTTATAGGAATCAGGGAAACCTTAAATAATGGGGAGATTGTTTCGGAATGGTCTATATCTTCCAATGGTATTATTTTCTTATGGATTAGTTTTTTAACCTAGTATCTATGATGAATTCAATGTTTAATGATTTTTATAGTTATTCATATTTCATTACCCATGAAACCGCACATATGTATTTTAACATTTGATGATGTTTATAGTGGTCGATTATGAAGCACGACAATATTGATTATGTATCCCATTGTTACACCTACCAAAAGGTAAATTCATAGAACTAGAATCCATCTATTTTAACCATCTACTTCTAGTTATAGTTTGGAAATGAGGTGAGGTTTCCGGGGAATTCATTGTTGGACTACCATAGAATCCCTGAGGAAAGAATTATATCTGGGTGGTGGGGGTTGGTTAATGAAATTTTCTCATTTTATTTCAACAAATGAAACCACTAAAATTAAATATCTAGGTATGTTTTATTTTCATTATATTGATGATACATGTGGTTCCCTCTACCATTATTTCATATATAGATCCCATGTTAACTTTTATATTTTGGAGGAGTAACCAAGAGGTGATGGGGACTCAGTTTTAGTTGACTATAGATTATCATCCAAGAATGGATCATTAAACAGAATGTCATATTTATATTTTTAAGGATATGAATTGTTCCTATATCTTTTACTTTTGTGGATTATGGGATATCCATCTAGTAATGGTTGAGTTTTCTTATAATAAGAGTCATGGGTTGTTGATCAGAATGGTGGCCTCCATGGAATTGTATATTCACTTGTGTGGATCACCTCTTGATTAGAAAGCGGTGGTAGAGGCCTCTATTTTAGGACTAAAACTCATTCAAGAGATATATATGAGGATTTAGGATATATGTTGGCATCTAATTTTGTTATAGAGTTGGAAGAACTCATATGTAAATCATAAAAGTCATCCTTTAGAGTTTTCTATTGGTGACTAGGTTTTCCTAAAAATTTATCCTTGTTTTTGTCACTATCAGGTTAGGAAACCAAGAAAGCTAGATCTGAGATATGTTAGATCATTTAAGGTCACTGAGTGGCTCGGCTGGGTTCTGTATTGGTTGAAATTTCTCTTTCAGTTTACATATATACATGATGTTTTCTAGATACCTCATCTACAGAAGTACCTTCCTAATTCCTCTCACATTCTAAGTTGGTAAGAGATCGAGTTGTAACCCAATGTTTCAATTGTAGTGAAACTAGTGAATAATGTGGATTATCAAGTGAAATTATTATATGGGAATTATATATTTTCTGTCATAGTGTTATGCAAACATATATTGTACTCTCATGATACTTGGGAGTATGAATTGTTGTTTAGGGAGTAGTGGCCCCACACTTTTCAAGAGAACCCTTCCTTTACATGACTCCATAGGGATGAAAATTATTGTGGTGAGGAGATTTTAAAAATCTATATTTTTAAGCTATGATCTTTCTTGTTTAAGATTTTTTCTTTCGATTTTTTAGAATATTGGGAGTTTTTCATAGGATCATGTGTTGGGTACTTCTATCTAAATTAATTTATAACATAAATGTATGGCTTATGGCATATATATTTTTCATGGTGAAATTGTAAAAATGATGTTTAGATCAAAACCCCTTTTTTACATAAATACATTTTATGTCGTAAACATATATTTTACATCATAAAATAGTCGATTGTTATTTTGAACCCAAGGTGGAATTTTTGGGTGTTTGTAGATTAGAGGGATTTTATACTGTAAATCCTTGTTTTACGATGTACACCCTTCGGACAGAAGGTTTTATCTGTTTCTCACATGTAACTCCTCCTCCTTTATTGTGCAGAAATAGGTCATGAACCCTAGGATCTTCTAGGTGATTTTGGGTGTCTCATCTCCTTCTGTATCACTTCATTCCATGCTCAATCTTTGTGATGGTTGTTTTATATCTTTCTGGTATGGGTACTTTATATTTATTCATTTATATTAGTCTTGGTAGTGGAATTGTGCTGTGTTTTTGGATCCATAAACATTATGTAAACGTTTTTCTTGATCCTTTATAGATCCTTCAAACAATATTCTCCAGGAGGTTCACCCTCGTGATGGTTGTGGTGTAGAAAAAGTTTTTATTGACATGTGTGTGATCTAAATTATCTATTGACTATTTTTTATTATTTAATATTTTTTTAAGATACAAGAATTTTTATTAGGGACCCTTTTATTTTCTTTTCCTTCCTTTTGGAGTAGGTGGACCCCATTATAGGTAGTTTTCATCCTATGTTTTATATAGGTGGTTCCATATATTTCATATGTTGGATGAACCATAATGGGGTATTGTTTTATAAATTATTTTATAAATTATTTTATAAATGATTTGTCTTGATTTATTTGAGGTGAATAAATGTATTTTTGGTAAAATATGGGTTTTTCTAATTTTGTTAAAATAAAAGGGTGTTTTAAAATCATTATGAAATGGGTTTTAAATAATTTTGTGATTTAATAAAGGGTTATTGGATTATTTAAATTTTAAAACCTTTGAAATTATTTGATAAATGATGTACATAAGAAGCCTTTGGTACTTATTTCGATATTTTATCTTAGGAACATATTCTATTTTATTATCAGGAGGTTCAATAATGGGGTGTTACTTTTCTCCATAGGCCTATTGTCCTAGGGGATTGATGTTGAAATTTTTGGGGGGTTCACTCATGGGGTGTTCCTCTACTCCTTAGTCATGTGTTCTAAGGACTTGATTGCATTATTCATAGATTTTAGTATGAGTAGTTTTATATAATGAAATATAGTGATCCTTGGAATGTTTACCATTATGCTTGGCGTGTACTATTTTAGCTTTAATATAGATGATTTTAATTTGGATAAATTGTTATGGAAATTATTATTTGAAACTATTTTATCTGTCTTGTTTTAAAACTATGGAAAACGGGAAATATTTACCATGATTTTGATATAAAACCACTTTACTACATATCATGAAATTTTTTCTTTAAAATAGGATTATTGGGATTATTATTAGATTAAATTGATGTATATGACTTGGGTGGGATACTACAGTCCATGTTTATCTCACACCATACACACCCCTTCTATGGTGTGTAGACCTATTTATGTCTTTTGATGTAGATAAAGGAAAAATTCCATCATGAGGTGATAAGGTTTCTATAAACTGGGTTTAGGTAGATGGTGGTGAGATGGTGGGAGATTTTCCACATATTATAGTATTGTTTTATTTCCTTTTTAATTGTCCTCTGGTTTTATTAGACTCTTACCATTTTTGTTTATCTTGTTTCTGATTTGTATCATTGCTGTTGTTTTCTTTTAGTTATGGAATATATTTATTTTGGTTTTTCTTCCATTGTTATTTACAATATGTATATGTATATCATGTATCTTGTTTAGTTTTGTATAAATCATTCCCTATTGTTTTTTCTATTCATGGGTGCTATTCTCCAGCCCATTGGGATTAGTAATTCCCTTCGAGTATGTGGAGGATTAGTTTGGGTACCAGATTTTAAGCATTTCATAAGTCGGTTTT
This sequence comes from Viscum album, assembly GCA_963277665.1. NCBI lineage: Eukaryota > Viridiplantae > Streptophyta > Magnoliopsida > Santalales > Viscaceae > Viscum > Viscum album. Next base: position 1,752,983,679 of record OY728143.1, on the reverse strand, counting down.
TTAAATATTTCATCATATTTGAGTGATTGGTTTGGTTGTATTATTTCATATGATACATATAAGTGTCACATTTTCATGGGATGGACCTTCATTGATGAATCATGTATGCCTCTATAATCGTACAATAGTAGGTTGCTGATGGATAGTAGAAACCTTCATGTATAACTCTCTCAAAGAATTATCTGATTGCTGGTTAAATAATTTTGATACTTGTAATTAGTCCTCATCACTAGCCAATGGATAAGATAGATTTAATATCCCATCTTCGAATTAAAAATTTCTATTTCTAATAGAATGGATCTTCTAATTACTTATTATATTTAACTGAACATGAATTTTTTCCTAAAGTTCTCTTAGGATAACACAATCCATTATCTTAACTATTTATGTTGGTTGTGTACTATATAAAGCTCCTTGATCAATTTTAATAACATCTCCATAATAGTAGAAATAGGAATACATGATTCTCTATGTGAAAAATGTTTTTTTATCATGAATACAATAGTTTAAATAATATTCACAATGAGTAATATTTAGGTAAGGATGACCATGGAATAATTGTATAAATTTATTTAATGGTATAAGGATATAATTATAAGTTTGAATTATTAATAAATAGAAGTAGAATCATCAAAAGAATATCCCTCAATAGTTTCAATCCAAATATGAAATTATGCCTCTTTTTCATGCACCATGTGATGATTTTATTAATACCCAATCTACCCTTTTGGGGGTTATTACCCCTAAGTACTTATATTTCAAAGCCTACATCCACTTGTAGTATCTTGATAGGGATTTCCTTGCTTATATAACCATATAATATTTACATTACCATATTTTAGAATTTTTCTTATATCCCCAATGATTTTACAAATGTTTTATAGTCAAACTTTTAATATTCCTTAAGGTATCTAAAGATATCAATAAAAGGGAATGGGAATCATCTAAATCAGATCCCTTGGGAGTGTCAAACCAAGTGTATAGTTTGGCCTCTTGGTCGTGCACCAGGTGATGATTGAATTAATTACCATTATGCTATTTTTGGGGTTATTACCCCTAGGTACATCTATATTAGAGATTTAATCCACTTATAGTATCTAGAAAGTGATATAATTGCTCAGAAAATAAAACAATATTTACATTATTACTTGATTGATATAAAATATTCACTACAAGGAATAATCATGTAGGCTTGAAAGTGTAATAAGTGAGATGTACTTTCATGGTAATGAAGTTAATAAATAAGTTCTCAAAATTTTTATTAACCAAGTTCAAAATTTTTTACTATTCTCTATGAATTAAGTTTCAAATTAATTAATTAATAGTTATTTAATAGTTAGTCATTAGTTAATGATTAGTTAAGCATTAGTTAAACACTAGTTAATGAATTTTTAATATTTAGTTATTTAATTAATACCTAATAGTAAATTGTTACTTAATTATTAGTTAAGTGTTAGTTAATAATTAGTTAATAATTAGTTAATCATTAGTTAATCATTAGATAATAACTAGTTAATCATTCATTAATCATTCATTAATCATTCATTAATTAATATTTAATTAATAGTTATTAAGATGATAAATAATATTTAATTGATAGTCAATTATTAGTTAATCATTAGTTAATCATTATCTAATCATTATCCATTCATTATTTAATCAATAGTTCATCATTAGTTAATAATTAGTTGATTATTAATTAATTATTAGTTAATAATTACTTGATCATTAGTAAATCCTATGTTAATCATTAGTTAATCCATAGTCAATCATTAGTTAATCATTAGTTAATCCTTAGTTAATCTCTAGTTAATCCTTATTTAATCATTATTTAATCCTTAGTTAATCCTTAGTTTATCATTAGGTAATCATTAGTTAATAATTGGTTCATAATTCAATAATAATTCATTAATTGTTGGTTAACCATTAGTTAATCATTAGATAATCATTAGATAATCATTAGTAAATTATTTGTTAATCATTAGTTAACCATTATTTAGCCATTGTTTAATCATTCATTAGTCATTCGTTAATCATTTATTAATGAATAGTTATTTAATTATTAATTATTAGATAATTATTAGTTACTTATTAGTTACTTATTACTTAATTATTAGTAAATTATTAATTAATCATCAGTTAATCATTATATTCAGCATTAATTAATCCTCTATTAGTCCTTACTTAGTCATTCCTTAATCCTTAAATGACCAATAACTAGTCATTATTTAACTAATATTTAGTCACAATCTAATCAATATTAATTAACAATTACTAAGTAATTAACTATTTGTTAATTTTAAGTTCATTATTAGTTCATAATGATTATTTGATTAATTGTCTCTTAGTTAATAATTTGTGTCTACAAATTATTATAAACAATGTGATATTAAATAATAATTATTTTATATTAATTATTAAATTATAATTAATTGTTATGAATTAATTACTAAATAGTCATATTTAAATAATAATAATTTCCTCACAAATATAAACTGCTATTTACAAATTACATCTAATTAACTAAACAACTAAGTAAATAAACTAATTAAAGTAAAAAAAACAAAAACCCTAAATAAATAAAAACCATCAAAATAAATTATAAAAAATACCTTTAAATGAAGCTTCAAATGTTTTGTAAACCTTTAAGGTCCCCAAAAGAGTCACGAGCAAGGAAGAAAAAAATAGAAAAATTTTAGAGATAGAGGTACAAAAATCAGGGGAGGTTTAGATAGTGGGAGGGGAAATATATGATAAGGGAGGTGGAAATTTTATAGTGGTGGGGGTGGAAGGTGTTGATTCCCTCAATGACTTTCACTATTTATTAGGAGAAAGGCATTGGGGGAAGCCACTAATTTTTCCTAATGAAAGTATAAATACATTTAGGGAATCAACACCTTTGACATGTCACTGATCTAGGGTAGATGTGTTGATTCCATCAACTCCTATTAGATTTATCTGAATGGTATTAAGGAGCCAGATGAATTTCCAACAAACTATTCAAAAACTTTAAGACAATAATTATTCTACTTTTTTTTAAAAAAACATATAAAAACCCCTTTAAAACTTGTGGCATTGTGTGTAAGGAATTTAAAAACATTTAAATAATTTTATAAAAAACATAAGACTAAAAAAAATTTAATAAGTCTTTATAAAATTTCATATAATTTAAAAAAATATTTCATATGAAATAATACTTATGAAAAAAAGAACATAATCCTTTAAAAATCAATAATTGTAAGACATAAAAAATATGGTATGATTTTTGACTTTGTAAAAAAAGTTTCCAGAAAATATAGAACATACACAATATTATTTCCATAAAATTAATTTAAAAAATAGTTTAGAAATAAAATATTAATACCATTGTAGTATTTAAAATCAAAATAAACCAATAATAATATTTTTTATAAGAATGTAATTATTATTATCCAACAAAAAATTGTGAGACATTAAGTCTTATTAAGGTGAGGTATTTGTAATTATCAAACCAAATCTAAGGAACCATCTAAACAAGCTTAGCATAAAAAAGTGAGTAATATCTTGTCCTAATTACAGTGATTAAGGTGTTATTACAGTATTTTTTCGACCTATAAGACCTCTCCATTCTTTATGATTTTATTTGGAAAATAAAAAACACCTTCCTTATAAATATATTTTCCTTACACTTTCATATATTTCCTTACACTTACATAAATTACCTTATAACCAAAAATTTCTTATAATTTTGAGATAAACATATTTTTATTTTTAGAAATCTATTTCTCCATATCGGAAGAGTTCTTAAGGTTTCGAAATTTGGTTCATGATTATACCATACCATAATTCCTCAAGACACCATTTTCCATTCTATGTTTTCACTGCGATACCGATTTCCATATTTAATGAAATATGGTATCATATTTTTTTTCTTATACATAGAATTTCAGTATTTTGGTTTTAAGACATATTTTTCATACCAATACCGGGAATCCTAATATAGAAATTATTATATAGTTTTTATTCCATATCATAAATTTTCGTTCCTTATTTCTGAATAATATTTTCTTAATATCGTTTATGTTAGAGACATTGATATTGTATCTTATGATACCGATAACGGAGAATAAGAAACTGATACCGATAATTTCCTTATACATTACCTTCTATAATATAATAATGGTTATGTTTTGTCATGCAGTAACTTATGATACTGGTACCAGAATTTGTAAAACCGAGTTTTCATAAAATATTTATTTATACTTTACTCGTACCGATTTTATGAAAATCCATTTCAAAATCCATAATTCTAGAATTTATTATTTAAAACATTATTTCCTTAGAATCCTAAATCTTCTAATTACTTTCATATCATTTCAATTTTATTGGATTCCAAGTTATTTACACTTATGGTGTAATATCTTTATATTCATGGTTGGTTATATAAAACAATGTCATTGTCTCTGTTATAAACTAACTATTGTATTTTTTCTATGTGTCTAGGTCCCTCCAAGATTTGAGGAAATATGACCATTAGAGTGGAAACAACCTGTAGTTTTTTTGAAAGCTATTAATAGGACCTCAGATGATGAGATCCATACCAGTTCATGATTCATACTATTTCATGAGTTCACACACTTGCATTTTAGAATTCATCTCTCTAAAAGTGAGTTACTCTAGAGTGAGAGGCTCTTATAAACACTCAGGATTTGTGAAGAATGTTTGAACAACTTGTTCAAACATTTCTTGTTGCATAATTACTTCATGCAGAGTTTCGATTTCCTTAAAATTAGATACTTCAGGTTGTGAAGTCAGTGGTGCCGATTTCCTTACAAATCCATAGTTTTCAGGGATAGAAAGATAGATACCGATCTTAGGATTGAGGGCTTAACCGGGTTTGGGTATGACAGAATTTCTGTTAAGTATAAAACAAGGGAACTTTATCTAAGGTTGTTGGATACCCTCCACTTTGGGTTAAAATAAGATTATAAATTTTTGCTGCTTTGTAAAAGTTAAGATGTTTTCTTTTTTTATAAGCATTCTAACTTATACCTCTGTTTGTAAGAAATTCTATATGGCTTGTTGTATAATCTCTTTGTAAGAAAATTTTCTTAATATTTTGACTTAAGAACATTATACTTCTATAATAAGGTGTTTTCTTATTAGAGGTGTTGTGAATTTTTTATACAAAATTTCCTTAATAAATTTTTAAAATATACAATTCACCCCCCCCCCTCTTGTATGTTGTGCATATTCAGTGCTTTTGTGTTCCTAATATTGGTATAGATTAGAATATCATACTCCATACCAACCTATCTATTGTAATGAGAAGAGGTTACCTCATACTCTGAATCAATTTATAAATTTGTTTCAGAGTGTCGGTTTAATCTGAATTAATCTCATGATTAGATTCAGAGGATAAATCTTCTTCTTCTTCATATTTTCGGAATTAGAATTTCAGACTCACAAGTCAAGACTCATATTTTTCTTTGAGATACTCTAGTTCTTATTTTTCTTAGACTTTGCAATTTCTTTTAAAATATTCTTTAAGAACTTTATATTTTCTTCAAGCGCTACTACTAACCTTTTTTTTGAAGAAACGTATATTTTTTTCTACGACATGATCCATGCATATTGGTTCTTTGGATAATTTAAATCCTATCAGAACCCTTATTTTTGACTGAAACGATTATGTGTACTGGAGAGATAGGATGAAGACATTTTTTATTAATACTGGAGTTGACAACTACCTAATTCTAACAGGAGATTATAAGATTCTTGATAAGGAATTGAGAAATTTTACTAATCTAGAGAGAGCAGAATATCAAACTAATTTCAGAGTCAGAAACATACTGCTATGCTCCATGACTAATAACATCTATATTCAAATATCCTATTTTGAAGCTGCAAATAGTATCTTAAAGAAATTGGAAGTTACACATTTTGGAAATTCTAATGTCATAGAGACCAGAAGAGCTATGTTGAGAGCTGAATATCATGGATTTAGCTTTCCTTATAGAGAACCCATAATCAAAGTTATGAAAAGGTTCATGACCATTATGAATAGCATATAGTCTATGAGATAAAAATGTCCTTATGATGAAATAATTGTTGAATATATCATAGACATCATTCCTAATGAATGGGATTCCAAGAGGATAACAATTGATGAGAACAAGAATGTCACCCATATTTCCTTTGATGGTCTTTTTGGAACTCTTCTATAGCATGAGACTAGAATGAATATAGATGGGGATAATATTAATAAAAATAATGGGAATAGAAGTGTTTCATTCACAACAACTTCTAACCATATAAAATTCAAAACTCCAAAAAGAGTTACTAGATCAGAGTCAAAGAAATTAACTATTTACTCAGAATCTAGTTATATAGAAAAACTTGAGAATGAGTTAGCTAATCTAGCTCGGAGAATGAACAAGATAGTATCTCAGAAGAACAATCAAAATTGGTTTAAGAAGAGATACTTTAGAGAAAAGAAATATAATGAAGTTACTTGATATGAATGCAGAAAAACAGGCCATATCAGACCTGATTGCCCTCTTTTGAAAAAATAAGGATAAAAAGTAAAGGAATTCAGAGAGAAACAAGAAGAAGTTATACCATTATAAGGACAAGAAAAGTCATAAATCTTATTACACTTGGAGTGATAGTTTTAGAGACTCTTCTAAAAGTTAATCTTCAGAATATGAACTAACACTACATAATAATATCATACACATTGCTACTACTTCTTTACAAAATACTTGTCTTATAGACAAGGTACGCTCTGCCGAAGCATTAAATAATTTATCTCTTGATAAGTACTATTATCCTGAAGATATTACTTCTGATGAATATACTTCATCTTTATATAATGAAGAAATAAATTCGTATGAAGAAGTATCTAGATTTTATAAGTTGTTAGAGGCAAAATATTATAAATCTTCAAGAAACTAGAAAAGGAAAATACTAGAGAAGAAGTTCTTATAAAACAGATTTCAGATATCACTTTTGATATTGAAGATAAGGATGAGCTCCTAGAAAAAACTTTTTAAATACTTTAAGGAAGTAAATTCTGAAAAGGAAAAACTTTATAAATATTTTAAGAATGTTATTTAAAAAATAAATGTTTTCGAAGAAAAATATATCTTTAAGGAAATAATTCATGAGGATAAGAATTTACTCATAAGACTAAAATCTGAAATATTTTCCTTTAATAAACTTCTCTGCAACATTACTTCTGGTATATAAAACTTTTATAAGATATATTCCCAAATCAGACCTCACAAAAATACTTCTGGAGTAGGTTATACTCACAGAAAACCTATTTTCAAAAATAACTATTTTATTCCATCCAAATCCCCCTTCTATAAAAAATGTCAAATTAGAGTACATCGGAGAAAAACTTGTTCCTTAAAAAAAATTCAATCTCTATGATTCCATAAGGCTTATTTTTTCAAAACAAATGTCGGTTCCTAAAATTTTATTGTCTATCCCTAGATCCAAGCAAGTTCGGATTCCGAAGATCTAACTTTTGTTTTTGTAGGAAAATGAAGAATGTACCAACAATATCTGGTATATGGATAGCAGATTTTCCCGTCATATGACTAGTAACAAAAGTTATTTTCATAATATTGTCAAAACGAAAGGTGGAAAAGTAATCTTTGGGGATAATTCTCAATGAGAGATTGTCGGTATAGGTAACATCATCCTTCTTGGAAAAGTTTTAATTTCTAATTTTATATTTGTTAATGGTATTAAGAACAAACTTATAAGCATAATTCAATTATGTGATTAAGGTTACCTTGTAAATTTTTGTAATGATAAGTGTTTAGTTCACAATTCCAATGATGAATATATTTAAACTTTCCATAGGCATCAGAATGTCTAAAATTTGAACTTAGAAGACTTAAGAAGTCACGATCTTCCTTGCGTAAGTGAAATTGAAGATCAGTCTTGGATTTGGAATTAAATGTTTGGTCACTGAAACCATAATAACCTTAGTAATCTCTCAAATAAAGGATTAGTTAAGGATATATCGATTCTATGTTTTGATTCTCTAAAAGTTTGTGACCCTTGTCAGTTTGGAAAGCTACACAAATCTAGCTTTAAATATATTAGTGAATTTTCAGAATCTAATTCCCTATAGTTAGTGCATATGGATTTATTTGGTCCTACACAAACTGTAAGTATTAGAGGAAAATATTATGTATTTTTTCTTATTTATGACTACACTAGATACACTTGGGTCTATTTTATAGCAAGAAAATACGAAGCCTTTTCTTATTTTAGAACGTTTTTATCTTAAGTAAAAAATAAGAGAAACCTACCATTGATAACTATTCATAGTGTTCATTGTGGTGAGTTGGTAGATTTGGATTTTGAAACTTTTTGTAGTAAGAATGGAATTATTCATAATTTCTCAACTCCTAAAACTCCTCAACAAAATGGTTTTGTTGAAAGAAGGAACTGAATCCTTTAAGAGATAACCAAAACCATGATGAGTGAATATTCAATAGCAAAACTCTTTTGGGCTAAGTTTCAAGTACTTACTGTTATACTATAAATCAAGTTTTGAAAATAACTTTTCTTAATAAAACTTCTTATGAGTTGTGGACTGGTTGAAAAGAAAAAGTTTCTTACTTCAAGATTTTTGGTTGTAATGTTTTTATCCACAATACTAAGGATAACTTACACAAATTATCACCAAAATCCGATGAAGGAATATTCTTAAGATATTCCACTAACTCTAAGGCTTATAGAGTTCTCAATAGAAACACTTATACTGTGGAGGTAATAATACATGTTAAATTTGATGAAACGGATACATTTGTTTTCAAACAACCTATTTTAAATCCTCCAGATATATTTTCTAAAAATGATCAATAACCTATAGTTGAAGACTCTCCTAAGGAAAATGATCACGAAAATGTTCCTGAAACATTTAACCCTGAATATTTTCTAACTAATGTTGATAATAAAGCTTTAAAAAACCATAATTAGTTGTTACTTAGAAATCATCCTACTGATAATGTCATAGGATATGTCAATCAATATGTTAGGACTAGAATATCCTTAAGGAATGAAATTGAACATGTTTCTTTTCTTTCCTAATTTGAGCCAAAGTCTCCTGGGGATGCCTTAGGCGATGAATATTGGATAAAGTATATGCATGAAAAACTCAATGAGTTTGTAAGGAATTATGTATGGACCTTTGTTTATAGACCTAAGGATACATCTGTTATTTGTGTAAAATGGGTCTTCATAAATAAATGTGATGAAAATGGGATTATAGTTATAAATAAAGCAAGATTAGTTTCTAAAGGTTATAACCAACAAGAAGTAGTAGAATACGAAGAAACCTAAGCACCAGTAGAAAGACTTGAATCTATCAGAATTCTTCTTGCATTTGCATCATTATATAATTTTAAACTTTATCTAGTGGATGTAATGTGTTCTTTCTTTAATGAATATGTACAAGGAAAGGTCTATGTTCACCAACCTTTTGGTTTTAAAGATGAAATATATCCTAGTCATGTATATAAACTTACCAAAACTTTATATGGCCTCAATAAGCCCCTAGAGCATGGTATGATAGACTTAAAAGATTTTTACTTAAAAATAACAATTTGAATGGAATTGCAGATCCAACACTTTTTATAAACAAAGATAATAATTACATTTTAATTGTAAAAATATATGTTGACAACATTATATTCGGATCATCTCAACAATCCTTAACAAATTCCATTGTGGATCTTATGTATTCTGAGTTTGAGATGAGTATTATGGGTGAGTTAACATTATTTATTGCTTTTCAAATTTCTCCAAAACTAGAGGGAACTTATATATCTCAACATAAGTACACAAAATTTATTCTTTAAAAGTTTGGGTATGATAACACAAAGTGTATAAGTACTCCAATCGGAACTTCTAATATTCATGATTTTGATGAATTAGTAAAAACTATGAATTATACATCTTATAGAGGAATGATAGGAAGTTTACTTTACTTAATAGCAAGTCGACCCGATTTAATGTTTTCTATTTTCTTATGTGCAAGATATCAAGAAAATCATAAGGAATCCAATCTTAAAGATTTCAAAATAATTTTCAAGTACTTAAAAGGAACCTTGGATTTAGAACTTTTTTATTCTTTTGGAAATGTTTTTGAACTAAAAAGATTTTTGGATGCTGATTTTTCTGGTTGTAAAATGGATAGAAAGAGTATATTCGGAACTTGTCATTTCCTAGGAGATTTCTTAGTTTCTTGGCCTTGTAAGAAACAACATTCTGTAGCACTTTCCACTAGTGAAGAAAAATATGTAGTAGTTGGAAGTTGTTGTGCTCAAGTGTTATGGATGAAACACACACTCACAGATTATGGCATGAGTTTTACCAAAACTAATATCTTGTGTGATAACACTAGTGCCATAGCCCTAAGAAAAAACATAGCACATCACTCTCATTCTAATCACAAAGATATTAGGAATCACTTTCTTAGGGATCACACACTCAAAGGAGGTATAATTCTTCAATTCATCGAAACACAAGAACAACTTGCTGATATTTTTACCAAACCATTACAATCTGATAGATTTGAATACATTAAATAGAATCTTGGAATGATATTTGTAATATAATAATTCATATATACTTATTTTTTAATCATTTCATAACATTAAGATACTCCTAAATTAAAGGGTAGTACATATGTTTGATAATTTAAAAAAAAATCCGTAAATTTTTTCAGAATCAGTGAGTTTCAGAATTGAGATTTTTTCGGTATTTATTTTCTCAATGGACCTAAAATTTAACAGTTCCAAAAAAATTCCGGTTTTGAATTTTTAAGAAAATATTTTTTTAAGGAAATTTAACCATAAGAAAATTTTTCCCTTAAGCTAAATCAACTTTAAGTTGTATTTCTTCGTTTAAATTTTCTGTCTATTTTAAAAATCCCAGAATCAAAATTCTCAGAATCCATATTTTCGATGTTGAAATTCTTGGAGTCAAATTTCTAGTGTCTAGTTTCTCCAACCCCAAGAAATAATTTCTTCGATACCAATAATTTCTTCATATATTCTGTAAAGGAACATTTACATAATCCCTAGTTATTTTCATACATTTCTATTTTTTTGTATTTCTTTCTTTTATGATATTTTTCTTTTGATTCATTTTTCCTTAGAATCTGACTTTTATTTTTCTAAAACCTCAAAATTTAGGTATGGATATATCTTTTCAACCATCTTCAACCGTTATATCATTTTGGACAAATCACATCCGTTTGATTTCCTTATGGAAGATTAAAGGTGGTAGTTTGTCTATATAAGGTCTACACCACTTCATGAGGACCCCACCAGCTCTTTAAGCCTTAAAGACAAAGTTCTGCAACTTCAATGTTTGTCATTCCATATTTATTTAGATATTTCTTACAGATCTGAATGTCAGGCAGTTCCAACCAAATGGCAGTCAAGGAGAATAAAGACATGATGGTATTTTGGGAGGGACTTGTATATTTAAAATATTACAATCGGTATGACTCCCTCGTCTCTCGTATTATCAAATGTAATCATTGGGAGAGTATTCGTATAGCAAAAGACAAGTTTTAAGATCCTGTATATCCGGACCTAGTCATATAGTTTTATGACTCTGTCAATTTCTTTGCGAAGTACAGCAGGGAGTATTTCAAGTTTAAGGCTTATAAAAAATATTACACTATTTTATGTAAGAAATCGGCCGACATCATGAAGATTCCTTATGAAGGAGAGTCCCTCATAGTTTATTAAAAAATTACAGATAAGGAATGTTCTTTTGGGAAGAACTGTACTTTAGAAATTCTCTACATCAAGAGAGTTAAGACTCTAAAGCTTGCACACTTATCAGTGGACCATAATTTGGTGGCATTAATGATGCAGGGGTTCTTTATTTCAAGAAAAGGGGATAAATATTCCTTAAATAGACGTGACATTCTCTTGTTATACATTATCATCAACCTCATAAAGGTTAATTTTTGAAGTATATTTTTCCTAAAATTAATGCTATTAAAGCTGGTACCATCAAATCCTAAATCTTGATGTGCCCTACCACTATCTCAAGGATAGTTGTTATAGTCTTAGCTGAAATGAAAATTGAATGAAAGTCCACTTTGATGTATTGTAAGATTTTTTTGATAAGTGAAGATACGATGAAGAGAATAAACCTTTCTTATAATTTGAACTCTAAAAAGTTTTACGAAATTATGATACCTGAAGTTTAAAAGACATTATTGAAGTAATCTATTTCAGAATCATCCAGATCTGCACCAAGAAATTCAGTACCAGAATATTCTAAAAGTTCTCATAAGAATAAAAAGATGGTTGTAGTCTCTCATGATGATCATATCTCAGTAGATCAGGCTTCAGCTCCACCAGTTTTAAGGAAACTAAAGGATTACTCTGATGAAATCGTAATAGGTTGGAGGAAGTTCGCTGAATCCAGGAAGGAAGGGGATCCAACCTTTGGGTTGAATCCGGCAGAGGAAAATTCATTGAAGATTAAAACTACTAATTTCTTAGAGAAAGAAGCTAAGGATAATAAGAAGAAATAAAAGAAACTGAGAAAAAGATTATACAATCCTTACTAAAGGAAGTATAAAAATCCTCTAAGAAGCTACCAGTACCAGATGTCACTCCAAAACCTAAGAAGGTGAAGAAACCATTAGTGATACAGTAACCTATTCTGGAACTGCATGTAGAAGTATAGGAAGAGGATGAGATAATTCAAGAAGAAGAATTTGATGTAATTTGACAATTTTATTATTATGTTGCAACCCCATGAGTTTCTACTAAGGAAGAATAAGGAGAAGAACTTGAGACCAAAGTTGAAGAATAGAAGAGGTGGAAGAAGAGATTGATGTAAACGGAGATGATGATAAAATCCATAAATTTGGAAATAGTGATACCAGAAGTGAAGAAGAGAAATAAGAAGAGATTCAAGGAGAATCTGAAGATAATGAGGCTATAGAAAATAAGGAAGTCCCTCAGGGTTCCAAACACTCTGTAGTGTCAGACGTTGATAAAGGGAACGCCATTATGGTTGCCCCTTCTGATGCCGACTCTCCTCAAAATCTTGAGAATCTGGAATCCTATGTTCGAAAGTTCAATAAAAAAGAATCTGACTCTGAGTCCTCATCATCTATGAGTGATGAAATTGTAAAAATTTCATTAAGTAATTTAGTAATTACCATTCTGGTACTTGCTAATATATATTCTTGGAGCCAAATGATGCAGGAAACCTTAAACCAAAATTTGGATTCAAGATCTATGCTGATGAACATGGTGGTGAAAGGTGAATCCAACCATAATAATCTACTCATCTGAGATCACCCCTTTTTATGTTTTATTTTTCCTAGGATGTGAGGAATTATTTTAGGGTTGACCTGAAAGGATAGTCTAAGAGATATAAGTGTGTTCAAAGGGGACAAAATTTTGTTGTTTTTTTTTCATTTAATAATGTAATGTAAAACTTATGTTTGTATCCGGTACTTCCAAGGTGATTAACTGATCGGTCTCTCAAGATTTAATCCACTGTGATCATGCCAATGTTATGTAATAATGCATCGACTCTGGGTAACTAGGGTCAGGGTGTTACTATTGGTAATAGGGGAAGTTTAGTAAAAACCTTATAAGCTAACTTTAGAAAAACATTGATCAGAGAACATTATCCTAAGATAAACATTGAGGATTAATATAGAAGAACTTCCTAGAATTTTGGTAATGTGGAGATTTTGTGAGTATTCCAAGAAATACATCCCTATCTGGATATGAGGAGGTAGAGGCAGCTCTGGAATAGATGTACCTAAGAGTGAAAACTCTGACAAGGAGTTTTGGTCTTGACTTGGGGTATCCTGGTACACGATAACGGGTCATTCTGCACTCTTGGTTACAACACTCCCAATGGATATGATTATGATAATTCAATTTTTTCTTTAAAAACCATTATGAAGGATTTATGAGTATATAAATCCTCAAAGAAAATATTTTTATGATTATGGATTATATCCAAAAACTGTTCAATTTATGTTAATTGTTTTACAAGTTTCGAATTATGTATTTAAATTATTAAACTAATCTTGTGTATGAAATTGTTTAGAAATGGTTCCTAGTGGAAGGGATGAAAACCTTATCAATGCACATAATCCATTTATGTATTTCTCTCCTACTCAAGATAATTATAGTAGAGCTGGTTATGCAACAGGTGCTGATCATCTTATCCCCATTCCAACACAACTCCTTCAGGTTTTGAATAATATCCTTACCCGTTTGGAGGACCTTGATCCACAATGTGGAGGATAAATATTTGACCTCTTTATGAGGAAACAACCACCAATATTAAATGTGACTACAAATCAATTTATAACTGAGCACGGATAAGTTCCTTAGAGAAACAAATTCATGTGTTGGGGAGTAGTGAATGGAAAAATTTTGTCATGGAATTTTATCACCTCACGAGAGATTTAGATCAATGGTGGTCATTAATTCAAAAAAATGAGGATGAAGAAGTATCAAATATGTAATGGAGGGAGTTTAAAGATATTTTCATAGAAAAATAATTTCCTCGTGACCATCGAGCGAATATGGAAATAATATTTATGAGTCTATGGAAAAAGGATGATGATAATGTCGCAAAGTATGAGGATAACATTAAAAGGTTAGCAAGGCTTGTAGGATATTATATACATAACCCATAGAGTATTATTGATCGATTCTTTGATGGGTTGAAACCATTTATATGTCCATAATTAGTCTCACAATCCTTATAATCATATAAAGATATTGTCTCATGTGCTATCAATACATAAAAGAAATTATCTATGTCTTACAACATTAAAGGAAAGAAAGAGAAGAAGAGATCTGCTGAACACTCTGGAAATGGAAATAAGGGGGTGAAGGGAAATGTTGAATATGCATCCTATGGTAAATGTGGGATGAAACACCCTGGTACTTTCCTGAAGGGAATGAGAGTATGTTACATGTGTGGTGAAAAATACTACCAAGATCATGATTGTATGGGAATGAAAGAGGTTGTCAATGTTGAATGCTACAATTGTAGATAAAAGGGGAATTATGTAACTGAATGTCCTAAGATCCAAGGAAACTTACCTCAGAAAAGGACAAGGGAGAAATACCACGTTTATTTGATCACTACTACTGAGGTTGAAGCTCCTAAAGATGTGGTGTTAGGTAATTTAATGGTTTCCTCAAGTTTATCCAATGATTTATTTGATTCTGGATCATCACATTATTTCATATCTTCCCAGTTTTCTAAGAAAAATATATATTTCCAATTTGATTTAACAAGTAATTTTTCAGTCAAAACTCTTAAGGGAAGTATCATTGAAACAAATTATTTTGAGTCAGTTCCCATTAGGGTATATACATTATTTCTATCTGATGATATCATCATCATACCCATTATTGAATTTGATATAATCCTCAGTATGGATTGTATTTCGGACCATGATGCAAAATTTTATTATAATAAGAAATATGTTACAATTTTCAATGATGGTAATGAATACCTTGTCTTTAGAGTAGAAATGTCATCATCTGATTCTTATATAGATCCACCCCCAGTATCTCTACTAAAATAAATAATTAGGGAGGAAGATAATGAAATAACTATGGGTGAGGAAAAGAATGTTTGAATTGAGGATGTACCAATTATGAAAAAATATTTTTATGTGTTTCCAAAGGATTTACCAAGACATCCCCCAGAATGATAAATTATGTTTTCCATTTACTTAATTCCTAGTTCATGTCCCATATCGAATAACCCATATAGAATGGACACTAAGAAATTAGTGGAACTAAAAAAAACCAGATTAATTGAGTAATAAGAGATATATTCGCCCTAGTTTTTCTCCATGGGGATCCCCTGTTATTTTTGTTAAGAATAAATATGAATATATGAGGTTGTGTATTGACTAAAGAAAGATCAATGTTATAATAATAAAGAACAAGTATCCACTACCTCGCATTGATGATTTATTTGACCAACTTCATGGAGATCAATATTTTTCAAAGATTGAACTTCGATCTTGGTATCATCAGTTGTGTGTAAAGATGGAAGACATTCCAAAAATAGCATTTCAAACCAGGTACAGACATTACGAGTTTATAGTAATGCCTTTTGGACTAACTAATACACCCTCTATTTTCATGGTTCTAATGAACATAGTTTTCAAGGAATATCTTTATGAATTAGTAGTGGTATTTATTGATGATATATTGGTTTACTTAAAACGTTGTGAAGACCATGAAAATCACTTGTGCACTATTCTAAAAACGCTCATAAGAAATGAATTATATGTGATGTTTAGCAATTTTGAATTCTAGATTCATGAGATTTGTTTTCTTGGCCATATTATTTATAAGGATGTAATCTCTATTGATCCTTTAAAGACCAAGGCAATCCAATAATGGCCAGCACATACAAGTATAACTGAGGTACGTAGTTCTATTGGTTTAGTAGGTTATTATCAGCACTTCATCCATAATGTTTCCTGATTGTCCAACCCATTAACCAAGATCACACGTAATGGGGTTAAATATTTTTGGATAAAAACGTGTGAATAATGTTTTGATGAAATGAAGATAAGATTAGTGAATGACCCTATATTGACTCTTCCATCGAGGAATGATGGGTTTGTTATTTATAGTGATGCTTCAAAAAAAGAACTTGTTTTTGTCCTTATATAGAATGATAGTGTTATTTCCTATGCATCATGATAGATAAAAATTCATGAACAACCCTATCCCAATCAATATTTTGAGTTGGAAGATGTAATACTTTCTTTGATGATATGGATAAACTATCTCTATGGTAACAAATGTGAGATATATATTGATCACAAGTGTTTAAAGTATATTTTATCACAGAAATAACTCAACATAAGGAAAAGGAGATGGATCAAACTACTCAAGAATTATGATTTCTCAATTCAATACCACTTGGGGAAGGAAAATAAGGTGGCAGATTCTTTGAGTAGAAAGGATCATGGAGTTTTGAACAAGATGAGATTTAAAAGGGATCCTATTTTAATGGATCAAGTAAAGATGGATATGGGAATAACCATAGAAGGTGAAACATAAATACTTTTTCAAATGGTTTCCAACCATCTTTACTAGAATGGATAAAGATTTCACATAATGATGAGGAGGAGGTTCAAAAGAAAATTAAAGTTTTTTATGATGGGATATTGATCGACTTCATATATGAAGATATAATTTTAAAATTTGGGAAGAGAATTTTTGTTCGTGACATACCTGATCTAAAAAAGGAATTTTTGGATGATGCTCATAGCTTCAATTTCTCTATACACCCTTGTAGCACTAAGATGTATAAAGATTTGAAGGAACATTTTTTGTGGGATAACATGAAGAGAGAGATTACAGATTATGTGTCAAGATGTATGGATTGTCAATAAGTGAATGTTAGAAGACAACATCATAGAGGAGTCATGAAACCTCTTCCCATACTTTAGTGGAAATGGGATCATATTACAATGGACTTTGTCATGGGACTACCAAATAATCCTAGAAGGAATGATGGAATATTGGTAATTGTTGACCTTCTTACCATATCAGCAAATTTTCTTTCTATAAGAGAATATTTACCACTTGAACGTTTAGAAAGACTATATATTAATGAAGTTTTAATATTTCATGGAGTACCCCAACCGATTATTTCTGATCGTGATCCCCATTTTACATCAAGATTTTGGAAATGTCTTTAGAAGTCCTTGGATACTGAACATCATTTGAGCACTACCTATAATCCTTGAACTGATGGACAATCAGAATGGATTATTCCAACCATAGAATACATGATTATATCATTCTTACTTTATTTTCAAGGTATATGGGAATAGTATTTAACTCTGGTATAATTTTCCTATTACAATAGCTTTCATTCATGTATTCAGATGGCACCATATAAAGCATTATATATAAAGAGATGTAGCACACCAACTTGTTGGGATGATGTTGGGGAAAGAAAAATCGTAGGCCTAGAACTTGATAAGGAAACAATGGAAAAGGTGAATGTTATCCAAACCCATATTAAAGAAGCTCAATGTAGGAAAAAGGGCTAGGAGATAACCGAATGAAGGATTTGTAATTTCATGTAGGAGATCATGTTTTATTGAAGGTATCTCCATGGAATGGTGTTATAAGTTTTGGTGAGAAGGTTAAATTGATTCCCAGGTACATCAGACCTTTTGAAATTCTAGAACGAATTGGAGTGGTATCTTATTGTTTGGAAATGCCTCCATGTCTCTACAAAGATCATGATGTGTTCCATGTATCACTGTTAAGAAAATATATGCCTAACCCAATGCATGTACACAGCTATGAATAAACAGAACTGGAACCCAACCTGTCTTATTGTGAAGAGTCTATCAAAATTCCTGATATCATAGAATAAGTTTTGAGAAACCGGATGACTCGTCTTGTGAATGTTCTATGGAGAAACCATAAGGTGGAAGCAGAAATGTGGGAACCTGAGGAACTTATGATGAAGAACCACCCAAATCTTTTTGTATAATATTATTCAAGAAATTTTGGTACGAAATTATTTGAAGGAGGGAAAAATGTAACACCCCAAGCTTCTATAATACATTTCCCTTTGAATAATACAATAGATTGTGTTGTATGCAACATGGAGTTTTAACACACCACAACCAACCAAACTAGCCGTTATGAATAGTAATACCCACTTTTTGAAATTTTATAAATTTTATTTTTAAAAAAAGGGCTTCATTTTTTAATGTGGAATTTCGAAATTAGCTTAGGGTAAATTTTTGGTATTTTTCTGAAAATTTTGAATTTTTGATGAATAGTTGAAAACATTGTGTTATTATTTAAAACCGTCTTTTTATTTAAAAAATTAGTTATTTTATTTAAATTTATATTAGGTAGAAATAGATACATAAAACATATATATGTTCAATGTAATTCATTAGAGTCATTTTATAATAATATTATATATATATATATAATTGTATTGAACTTTTTACCGCCTTTTACCCACCTTTTAGGCGCATTAGAAAATTTGCATAAAACGTAATTTTATTGCTTCTATAAATTGAATTTAGAAAACTTTGATAGACACGGTTGACATTAGTATGTAAAATTTGGTTCAATAAGATGAAAATAATTTTTGGTAATAGTATCTTTTGACTTTTACTTACGACGGTTAAAATAAAATATGGAAATTAAAGGTAAAAATGGTATTATACATACACTAAAACATGTCCTAATTCTATTGGATAGGTTTATTTTGGCCAAAAATCAAAATTAGGAATAAAATATGATCTTTTTTCACATGGATTAGATTAGGAGATTTATTATTATTTTATTTAAAAAAGATTTAAAAGTTCTAAATTCAAATTTGAAAAAATAAAACATTTTTAATATAGGGTTATACTTAACATAATTTAGACTATAAATATTAATTATAAAGATAAAAATATTTCCTAGATAATGGTATTTTAATTATATTTTTTATACATTATATAATGAAATTTATTTGTTACACAATGATGATGTAGTAATTACCTTTTTAAGGAAAGGTTTAAATAATTCATGTTATAAATATCCAAATAAATGTAAACCGAGACTTTGGATGCATTAAACTAATTTTATAGATTAATATGACATGTTATGGTAAATTCAATAAATATTTTTCTAATTAATCATGATGTTATGACTTCCAAATAAATCAATTACTAAATATAATTAAAATTAACATAAATTAGTTTCCGAAACAAATAATATATTATTAAATAATATAATAGTCCTAAAAATATATTGATCATATAGAGGACTTATATAATAATACATATATCATTAATGAACCTCTTGGGGTTTTATTGGCATTTTATAGTAAGATTATCAACCATATAATATAATAACACAGGAATACATGGTAAAAGTTAAACTATTTAACTAAGAGTTAAATCTAAAAGATACGGTTAATATAGTGACCTAAACCTTTCTAAAACCTCATTGTTGAGATTTTCTCAACCCATACCCACCTTATCCTCGAAATAAATCATTTTTGAGCCATTATAAATGGAATATTATTGTATAATTAAATAATATTTCATGCTTTTTCTAAAGTGACTCTCACCTCTCATATAAAAAGGTACTTACCATTCTATCAAAATCACACCTCTAAAGCCATTTATCTCAGCCAAACCCTGATCAAATATCCTCCCAAATACCATAAACTCTACCTATATTCCTTTATTTGATCCTAAATCCGACCTAATGAGCCCTTTTTATCAACTCAAAAGGAAACACCCAAAGAAGATGTAATAATTTCACCACCTCTTTCAAAGTTCTTTTCTTCTTCCACATCCAATTTATTTGTTGTTTCCATACCAATATAATAAGTAAAATAACTTATACAAATTTTTATGTTATTATAAATATGGTACAACCATATTAATTATTCTATCCATCCTCTGAATGACAAGTCAGCATATGTGCATACGTACGACTTACCGTCTCCACGTCGTGGTGTAGTTTGTTATTCAAACACTTCATTATTTGGATGGGTATAATAATGAGTATAAATGATGTAAATAATAAATATAACATGTTAATTATTATTTATATATGATATACCACATAATTAAAAACGATTTCACCATCAATAGAATGATATTGTCTATCGTGTGTACGTACGAATTATCGTCTCCATGAACGCGATGAGATTCATTCCCCATCGTGATAATTCAAGAATAATTTTCATTATATGATTAAAAATAATGTTTAATAACTTAATATAATTCTGTATATGAATCAAATACATATTATTCATAACAAAAATGTCTTAAGTAACCAATCATATAAAGGAAAATGAATCAGTTAACATCTGAAACAATGACACTACTGAAATATTATTAACAAATAAATATTAAAAGATCATATATGATATCATATTTATGTATGTTATTCTTGTATAATTTAATAAAAAATTATTTAAATATTATACAGGAGTTTAACTTACCCTCGATCGAGGAAAATTTCAAGGTAAGGTTTAATTCTACAATCACTTCATTACCTGAGGTTGTTTATACGTGAGTATCAACTGAGACCTCTTTATCATCCACATCCGTGTTTCATAAAAATGAATTTCAAAATATATTTACTATTTCATAAACAATGGGTTAAATTCATTTATACCCTTCTTTTACTTTTTATGAAAATTTTATAAATAAATCTTCCCGTCATTTTCCAAACAAGGTACGTTATAACCTTCTCAACAAATTAATGTAAGAATGTATTTTTTAACTTATACTGTGGGTGCGGCTATTTTCCACCATTAAAAAATATTATAAGCTTACCTTAAAATCTTATAATAATATTTTCAAAATAAATTTTTTCTTTTATAGTTATGTGGCTTTTAAATGATTTCAAAATAGAAATAGATATTTCTCTCAAATAGTTTTGATTTCATCTATTTCAACATCCTTTGATGGATTTTACCCTTGTTTGAAGTTGATTTATTACGATACAAATATTCAATATTGTATTGAAGGTTTTGTGATATGTTTGACTATGAATGGTTTATTTTTATACCATTCATGATTTATGGTTAAATTATTAACATTTCTTATGCCAGTTTTAATACGAATGTTTATGTTATGTTTCACCCTTTTCAAATGAGGAATGCATTGGACTTTGTAAGTGACTGGTGGAACCCGATATAGATCCTCGATGCATTAGTAGGTATCATGAGACAAACTAGTTTCTTGGCACAAGGTCTTGACAAAAAACTTATTTATAGTCTTGGCATGAGGCCATGACAATGCGGTTATGATGTGTGGCATTATGCATTACATCATTAGGAAATTGTCTATTGATATTACATGGGATAATTTGACTAGTATAATATCCATGTGAATATGTAAATGGAATTATTTTATTTAAATTTTCCATATTATGCTCATGTTTAAGTTTAAATGTCTTGTGTTTTAGTCTTATACATTTCCTTAATTGTTTATTCTTATTTATGAAAGTTTCTGATATATTGTTATCCTTACTGAGAATCTGAGCTCACCCATTTAAATATTTTATTTTTTCTAGGATGTAAAGAACTATTTTATGGTTGACCTAAAAGGATAGGTTAATGTATATAAGTTTGTTCAAAGGGAATGAAACCTTGTTTTTTTTTATTTGATAATGTAATGTAAACCTTATGTTTGTATCTAGTACTTCCAAGGATTCTAAACTGATCGGTCTTTTGGTATTTGATCCCATATGATCATGCCAATGTTATGTTATAATGCACCAATATTGGGTAACTAAGGTCGGGGAATTATAGGTTTACTTCTTGGGTCACATCATATCTGAGTTTGGTGTATAATTTTACCCAAATAAGGTGAGTTTCGGGGTTTCATAGGAGCATCCCAAAATAAAATTTGACATACATCGCTTCTTAAGTCTAGTCAATTATTACAGGTGATTCATCTAGGACTTATCCCACTTAGTAGTTCCCCTTATATCACTAACTAATAAGGTTGTGTAGTTCTTATGGTATGAAGTAAGTAAGATAGCTTTTCATGAGTTATAGGGAAGACTCACTTCAGTATCGATCCGGATTCTTCCAGAGCCAGTCCAAATTTATACAGTCTATAATGATGCTTTAGGTATAAATTTGGGTGTTGTTTTGATGTAAATTGATCAAGTGGTGGGGTCTCGTTAGCTAAGGAAACATGAGAGGAATTACCTTACACATGACCTCTAGCTAGTAGATGTGGTTCACTCTCTAAGATATTGGAGGAACTACTTGTTGAGTGAGAATTAAATTGTTTACAAGAACAATAAATGTATCAAATACATCTCCACATAGTGAGAAATAAATATAATATAGCACAGGTGGGTTGAATACATGCAATATTTTGACTTTGAGATTTCTTATACACCTAGAAAGGTAAACACTATAGTTATTTCCTTGAGTAGTAGAACGCACACAAAATCCATCAAGTAGGATAAGAGGGATTAAAAAATGATGGTTGTATTTTCTATGTTGCATTTGGATGTTCAGGAGAAGCATGGGAAACCAGTATTAGCTAATCTAGAAGTGACGTCCTCCCTTCTGGAGTGGGTCTAGATGAGGCAGTTGTCCAATTCTGAGGGCCTCATATTGATGGATTCATTATAGGAGAGAACCTTCCTCTTGGTATAGTTGTTGTTGTCGGTGAAACCCTACTCTTTTTTGTCCATGTATAGGTGCCTTTTGCTATATGGGAAGAGTTGATGGGAGAATCACATGCCTCCATTTGGGCAGTTCATCCTAGGATTGTCAAGATGTGCTAAGATATATGTCGTCATTATTTATGGATAGGTATGAAGAGGAAGATAGAAGGTTTTATCACTTGATGCCCCACCTGTTAGTAGGTGAAGTCTGAGCACCAGTGACCTACTGGACTTCTATATCCACTTTATATTATTGAGTGGAAATGTAATAACTTCAAAATAGATTTCATGGCTGGCTTACTGATATCCCCTCATGGTAGCGATGTAGTATGGGTGATCATCGACAGGATAACCACGGTCACAGATTTCTTACCAATCCAATTGACCTTCTCTATTGATGATCTATGAAGTCTTTACATTTGAAATATAGTGAAACCTCATGGTGTTCCTCATTCTATCATTTGAGAAATAGGTTCTTGGTTTAAATTTCAATTCTGTAAAGGTTTGAAAAAAGAAATGGGTTAATAGGTTCTCTTTAGTAATTTAAATAACCCTCACACCAATGGGTAGAATGAGTAGACCATAAGGGTGTTAAATAATATATTACAAGACTGTATCCTTGATTTGAGAGGTTCCTTGTAAAATAATATTCCTCTAGTTGAGTTTACCTACGATAAAAACATTTAAGAAATAATTCAAATGTCCTCATATGATGCTCACTAGGGTAGACCATGATTTTCACTACTATACTGACTAGAGGTAGGTGAGGTAGATCTACTTAGTCCTCTTCTCGTTTAGGGGACTTCAAATAAAGTTCAACTAATTTATAAGTGTATAGATATATATCAGTCAAGAAGAAGTGTTGTATTGATCATTACTGTATGCCTCTAGATTTCGAGGTGGGATGTTGGGTATTTCTATGTATATTTCCTAGATTGGATCACAGATGAATCGGAAGATAGGGAAAGCTCTCTCCTCATTATTTTGGGTGATTTTAGATAATTGAAAGGGTTGTCCGGGGAGCTTATCAGTTGTAGATACCTCATAGTTATTGTATCATACATGAGGTCTTTCATGTATCTCAGCTTTGATAGTGTCACCCAAAATTGTCTCATTCATTTGGCCTTGAGGATATCGAGATGGAGGTGGATGAGTCCTCCGCAGAGCATCCAATGTGTATCATTGATCATAGCATAAAGGATCACTGAAGTAGGTATGTTCTTATAGTCTAGGTGCTATAGTGGCACATATGCCTATAGGACGAGACCAGGGAGTGTGAGGATGATGTATGTGCATTGTGTTTAGAGCTTCTCTTAAAAGATTTTTCTACTACCTTTAGAAGGGAAACTCAGTGATGAGTTGTTATAAGGAGGGGAGTTTGTAACATATTGACATTTCTTAAAGGTATGAACTATTTATTTAGGGTTTAGATTCATTAAAACATCCCTTATAATGATTCTTAAGATGATTAAGTAGGTCTCAGACATGTTTGGGGATTGTTCGAAGCTCGAAGCCCTGAAATGGGATAAAAGACTCGGTTGCACAGTTAGAAGAAACCATGCAGTCCAGCCTATACAGCTTCCCTAAAATCTGATGTTACAGATAGTAGGGTGTTGGGGGATGCATGGCTTTTCAAAAATAATTTGATCCTAGGAAAATGGCTTTTGGACCCATCTATAGATTTTGGACAGTGTATTTTTTATGGTTTATGAATGGTTAGATAGATTTTTCACCTAATTGTATGGTATACCCCTTTAAAGGAGCATCTGGTGCACGGTTAGTGCATGGTTTGGCCAACTGTGCATACAAAACGTGCACAGTTTGTTTTTGGGTTAAATTCATAAAGTAAACCTCTTTAATGAAATGTTTTAAACCCTCTTTTTAATTATCCCTCTTCTCTAGTGAACTCCACTCATCTCCACATGTGGTGCTCTTCACCTCCCTCCCTATAAGGTTTTGATCTATCTCCATCAAATAAAGTTTTAATTGTTCACCATCGGAAGCATCAGATCTAACTCAGTAAGATCTATATAAATATTCCATCTATTTCAAGGTTCCTCTTCCATCCGTTTCACTATTTTGGTGTGACTCATTTTACAATAATTTCAGGTTTCTTAACAAATCCTTCGATTTATTCCATTTTAGGTTGAATAAAACATAGAAAAATGATGAGTGGATCATTGTAACACCGAGGTAGGTGATCTATGATCTTTCTCATTATTTAATTTCTTTTTAAATTATGTTTTTTTTCACTCATTGGTCCCTTCTATCGATGCATCATTTTTTACACTGCTAGAAAATGGGTCTATAACCACACAATCATACCAACTATTTATAAAAACCATTGGTATAGATGTGTTATTCAAATTCTTATAATGAAACTATAGTCATACCCTCCCTCAATTCTAATTTCTTTATGCTCATCCCCACATTCCTCTCCCCTGCAAATCATCATCTCCCCTGGAAAACATCTACTCCACCAATTATCCATCATGCTCATCACCGGCATGAACACTCTCCTCTCCCCAACTAACCATCTTCTCCCTTAATACCTCTGTCATCCATCATGATAATCCCACTCAAAGTCAAAACCCCACCTCAATAATCCACTTCCTTATGATTATACCGTTCCATATTCATCTTATTTCCTCTTCATTAATGCTCAAAAACTTAGTGGTTTTTCTCACCAAGGTTTGGTCTCGAGTTCATTTTCCATGTTTACTTTCGGTTTTCACCTTCCATGTTGTCATGTTTGGTTTGTTAAAACCTAGGTTCAAGGTTTTAACCCAAGTTTTGTGGTTTCATTATTGTTTAGAGTTCATATTAGTTTCTTATTGGTTGTTTGGATATCCACTATCAGAGGTTATTCATTCTGGCTCATGTGTTGTTGATTAGAGGTAGTTTTTCCGATTACCTAACATTTAATTTTGAAACCATCGATTCCTTGGTGTTTTGAACTTATGTTTTAATTAATAAATTATAGTTTTAATTAAGGTTGTTGTATATTCAAGGTAAAAACTTGTTTTTATCTCATATTTATTTGAAAGAGAAAGGTTTTATTATTTTAAGGGATAGTATAAATCTGATTTTGTGTGATTGGTCACACAGTACATTTATGAGATTGATCAAATGTCCTTTGAAAATAATATTTTAAATTTAAAAATAATTATAGGATTTCAATGTGACTTCTCGAAGGTATAACATGTAATTTCATGTGATACTTGAAATGAAATGTGTTGTAAAAATATTTCAATAATTGTTTTGAATAAAATGTAAAGATTTAAAATGGTTTGATCCTATTTAGTTCATGAATAAAATTAAATTGTGATGTTTGAAACCGTAGAGGTTTTGGGATAAATGTACATTTCCCAATTTTTTGGATAATCATTGTGTTTTTTAAATGGACTTCAATATGTTTTGAATTTTTTTTTAAGATATGTTTGAAATGATATTTTAAATGATTTAATGAAATGAGTAATATATATTAGAATCATGACTGTTATGTTTTTAATGGAATTTTTTTCACATTATTTGATTTTATCTAATGTACAAGACCCTTATTATACCCATGTGAATATTGTAACCTTTCCTTATTTTTTTGGGTAGTTATACATATGATGATCTAACTAGGGTTTTGAGATTTTATTATCTAATTGATGTATCTAAACACTAGTAGTTTTTTATTTTTGACTATTTCTCTTTATTAACACTATAATTTCAACCCTTATGCATATTTATAATTTGATTTTTTTTATTTTATATTTATTTATATAAATTTTATTATTTTAGTTCATCTATGATATTATGTTTCATCACAGATTGTACAACAATCAACATCTTCCTTCTTCAAACATAATCATTATCAGTATCCTTAAGGGACTCTTTTAACAAAAAGAAAATATGCCAATATATTTTTCATAACTACTATACTTTCCTGAAGGTTTGATTTTTTCAATGAATGTATACTTTAATTATAATTTTATACACTATTATTTAATACTGTATATTATTTTACACTAACATTTTTTTAATGTATAATGTAAAACAGTTTCATTTAATATTTTCTACTATTGTACATAGTAATTTTTTTAATGTATACCATTATACACGATCATTTAATACTGGATACTATTGTACACTATAATTTAATACTCTCTACTAATATAAACTAAAAAGTTAATGTCATGTCTACTATTATACAGTACCATTTTTTTAACTACTTGGTGTAATTGATATTTATTAATTTTAATAGAGGACCTTACCATTTATTTTCATATATGTGATAGCTAATAACTCATAGGCTATAATTTTTTTAATACTTCATTGATTTATTATAAATCCCATATACTAAAATATACAATAATAAATGGTCATGTACTTCATCAATTAGTTATCCCAACTGGTGTTGTATCTCAGTGGAATTTGTAAGAATATAACCAAATTTGGGTATCCACCCTAGTACTTTTTCTTATAAATACATATTTAAAAATCAAAACCCAATTTACCAAAATGAATTACTGTTTGGTTTCTCATAATATATATTTTTTCCTTTATAATTTTTTTATAAAATAAATTCTGGTACACTTTATAAGTTTTAAAATACATTTTCATTATTATATGTTTAAAAAATGATGTCTTAGTATACTATGAATCTGAATTCCATGTATCATACTATTTAATGTTATATTTTTTGGATGTTTGGGTATATTTAATTCAATTTTTCAATATTATGTTTTTATAGGGGAGATTTGTCCTATATTCCTCAAAATTTTGTTTCGAAGTCTAGGGACATCATGTTATTGGGTTCTCCTATTTTGTTTCCTAATGATAAAATTCCTGAAGGAGTAGTGTTGTATTTAGCATGTTTTTTCTTTATGATGGATTTAATTAAGTGATATGTTTTGTTTCCTATCTACTATTCATTTCATATTTTATCACTAAAATTGAAAGTATATGATCACCAATTCTTGAAGTATTCAATTCCATATCCATTAAATATATCCAATCGTCCTCTTAACCTACTACAATCCATTTGATTTTCACTAATCATTATTTTTGGATTTTATATTGATTGTAAAGAAAATTTATTCCTTAATATTTTAATTAAGACTCAAAAATTTCTATCAAAATTTGTGGCCCTATCCCAAAATCTGTTTTTTTAGAAAATAGAAAATTCACCATGGGTTTCATTTATGTTTTATTCTATTTCAATTATTTTCCTTTTTAAAATTTATTGGCTTTGGGTTTTTGAGTTTTCTATGTTTTTTCTAGAATATTTTGAACATCATTACAGTGGTTTTGGGTTGTCATTATAAAAGGCAAATTTCACATGTATTCATAGGTGGACATATACATATATAAGTTCCCCAACATATATAAATTCACTCATGGTGGTATGAATATATATATATAAATATTGGGGATAGATGTGTTTATGTATATATATGAAAAACGTATACATGTGTAAGGTAAAGGGGTATATGCATGTATAAGAATATATGTGAGGATCCCCTTGTGAATATTTGTCCACGAATATATATATACATATGGGATAAGTATCCTTATACATATGAGAAAGTGCATATGTGTTCAAGTGGTAAATATAATATTTTAGTTTCTTTCTTCATAAGAAAACTTCCTTGAATTTGAGGTAGGTTCCCTTATGTGTAATGCCCCAACCCCAAAATCCCAAAGCCATTGTATAATTTTATTACATTTCATGACTATAAGGAATCAAATCCCAAAGGACCAATCAGTTTATCTATCTTGGAATACCAGATTACATTTATGAAACCCATAATATATTGAGAAAATAAAAATAAATCATGATACAATATAAAATGAAATAAACTGCATCCTTAAAAGATTATTCAAAGTCTTATTACTCATAACCTAGGGAAAGGAAACATAAGAAGGGGGTGAGATAAAATTCTCATTAAGGGTGAGTAATATAGAAGAATCATAAATAATATGGCATGCTGAATAACTAGCGAGCACATACCATTAAAACATAATATTGGGCCAAATATGGAATGAATAAAAGTTAAAAATAATTCCATAATAAAACATAACCATTGATATTTCACTAGTCAAATAATCACATGGGTAATAAATTAATTGTTTCATAATGAGGTAATTCATAATGCAGTACATCATAACCATACCCTCAAGGCCTCATTATAAGACCATACATAAGAGAGTAAAAACCCAAAATAGTTTGTCTCATGAGACCTATTGATGCATTGAGGGACTATAGCGGGACCCACCCAATGCTTACTAGGTCTAATGAATTCCTCATATGAAATGGGTGAAACTAAATCAATATATAAAATCAAATTGAAACTAACATAGGAAATGTAAATAAATTCTCCCAGTCAGTAAACATAATCCCAAACCATTCTGAGTGATATGATGAATAGTATAAAGTAGTATATCCACAGTCAAACTAATAATAAACCATTAAATGAAATATGGTAAATGATATCATAAGAGATAAACCACAATCAATAATAATATCCAACAATGTATGTTGGCATATATAAAAATACACTAATAAAATCATTAAATTTTCTTCAGAAAAATACCCTTTTTACTTGGAAATCATTCATTCAAAAGTTGTACATTAATAAAAGAAGACATTTTAAAAGAATTTTTTTAATCAAATTGTCCCATACCACTTTAAAATAGTTGATAAAATTTTTAAAAATAAAATTTTAAAATATTCATGTCTTTATAAATAAATCCATAAAACCCATTTTGAAAAGAAGGACATGAATGAGAAAAATTTAAGAGAATAAATATTAGAAACATTTAACACAATGATTTAGTTAAAGATTACTTACTTAAAACCATAAAAATATTTCTTTTGAAAATATTTTTAAAAAACATGTACATGGATGATAAATATGTCCCAGTAAATACTTACATATAAATAATCTTAGATAATAATGAGATTCTGAAATTAACCCCTATAAAGATCATATCATTATAGTGAGGAAAAATAAATGACATAATTATGTGTGGAAAATATAAATACACACAATATAATTGGATATATAGAATAAAAAATTATTTTTCATTCACACAGATTATTGGAAAACATAACTAATGACATAGATGTAGAACTCAATGAATGTAAATTGAGTTAAGATATCCCTTACCTCAGGTTCGACTTCTTTTGAATATTTTTGAACCTATTATATAATATTTTTAATAGTGTTATTAATTTATTAAAGAACTAAACTCATGTTTATAATAACTTACATAATATGATTATAATATTTACACTCAATTATTAATAATATTTTGTTATTTATATTGTTTTGGGTGTGTTCTTTTCACGGTTTCCAATGTCGCTTTATTATGGTATTCCTTTTCATAAAGAAATAATAAACCATAATTGATAATATATATATATATATATATATTTCATTTTAAAAAATTACATGTAAAGTAAAACTTCCCATGATTTTAGTAAAGTGAAATGAAAACTCATCGTCTAAAAAGTTCATGAATTGACACAACACGGATGAAGATTTCGTTAAATAAAAATACAAGAAGAAAATAAAAAAATTTATGATTCATAACCATGAACCAAAAAACAGTAAAATATATTGTATACTATAATTTTCATGAATTGATGTATAGGAGGTGAGGATAACGTGGAAGTGAAAAATAATTTAAAAGATAATAAAAATGAATCTTACCTCTTGAATCGTTTCTCCTTGAGAAACTCTTTAGGCATTTGAAAGTGGTATTTTTTTAGAAAAGAAGCACTATAATGTTGAAAGGGATAATCAGAAGGTAATTTTTCAGACTATAGTCAATAACTAACGCTCAGGGTGATGAATATTTTTTAAGGAAGGATCCTCTTTTTATAAGTGAGGTTAGGGGTAACTTAGGAATTACACAAATTATTAAAATATAAAAATCTATTATAGGGTTTAAGGATTCCAAAAATCCCTAAAAACTAAATTGGATTAAATTTTAGAATGAATATTATCATTTTTTTAATTTTTCAATAATTTTTTAATTTTTAAATAATTTTAAAAAATATTTTTTTCATGAAAAAATTTTTTTGTCAACAAAATCTATTCATAACTATGACTTTAAGCACATAAAAAAAGTTTCAAATTTGAATAAATTTTTTTATTATATCATATACACATATTAATAATCTATTTAAAACATTAATTATTATAAAACCCTTAAATGAAATTTATTTTTTTACTTTTAATATCATTAATTTTATTTATTAATTAATTAAATTTATACTGCATCATCTTTGTGAAATCCATTATGGTATTTATTTGTTGACAAAAAATTAAAAAAATAAAATTATTTGGGAAAGATAATTTTATTATATTTCCAAATACTAATATTTTTATAATTAATCTTCTAGAAAACATCATACTAAAATATTATAAAAATTAAAAACTATAATGTGACAACTTTACATCCTTTTGAATTAAAATATTATAAAAGATTTAAAGTGATTCATGTGAGTCAAAAATGTCCAAAAAAAAAATAAAAACATTATAATGGTCAAAAAATACTTATATAAAAATATTTATCCTAAATATAGTTCATTTAATAGTTCATATTATTTTAATTAAAAACACTTTGTTAATTTTACTTATTCTTACACAAGCACTACATCAGTGCTGCATAAGAATTAATGTTATTTATTTTAAAAATAAATTAATATCATAAGAATAAATTAATTAGGTTCAAAATAAAATTATATCTTCGTTAGTTATGTATATTCACTGATATACATAACAAGGCAACTTCTTAAATTTGTTATTTAGTATTTTCCAGCCCTACACAAGCATTGTCGAGACATTTGGATAAGATTAATATTATATAACTATAAAATTAGAAATTATTGGCCAAAAGAAATCATTATACAAAATAATTAATAAAAATTTCATGAAAATAATTTTTATATCTTAATTATTATTTTTAAGGAACCATACTAGATTTGTCAGTGCGACACAAGCACTGCTTCGACAATAACAATGGTTCTTTTATACTTATCATGAAAATTGTAGTTTATATGATCTATATTATTTATATACAATATTTAATTAATAACATAATTATTTATTAATTATATAATTTTAATAAATTCTATTTCATAAATTTCTATTGACTTTGTCAGAAAAAATACTCTATTTTCTTAAAACTGTATTTTTTACTATTCAGAATAAATTAAACTATTTCATTAATATCCCAAAATTTAATTATAACCATTTCATGAAATTTAATTTTAAAAAATTATATCTATTTTATAAAAATAATTTTAGAAATTTGAGAAATTAAACTTTTATTTAAAATCATCATTTTCTTGAAAAATACAAATTTTTAAATTATAACCGATTTTATAACACGTCAAAAAAATAACAATGGTATGATAAAATTATCTTATAATCATAATACATAAAAATATTATCTTATGAATCTATTCTATGAAAATTAATTTTCTTTTGAATCATTATATTAATTATAAAATTTCAAATTAACATTTATGTTTTTTAAAAATACTAATACTTAATTAATAATTTCTAAAACAATTATTTACTTATAATATGACATAATTATATTATAATTTCATTTATAAGATTCAAATATTTTATTTATACTTTCATGGGTGTGGTTATTATTGATTTGTCTAGTTTACTATTCATAAGGGTCATATTACTATTCATAAGGGTAACATTACTATTCAAAAGTGTCAACTTACTATTCTACAAAAAATTAAGTTGATCCAATAAAAATCTAAATATATTATTAATAAAAACTGTGTATGTTTGTTTTTTGAATTTAAATTCCCATAATCAAAAAAAATGTTTTTAATGTCTAGGTTATAAGTATCTTGATTAAATGTGTATAATAACAAAGCGTTGTTTCACAGAGACTAAATGTTTTGTGCATTACATTCTATATTAAATTTAGTGGTAAATCCTTGGGGTATTACATTATGAACTGGCATTTAAATTTAAATAATAATTTATTTCTTGTATTTTAAATAATGTTTTTTATACTAAATAATGATATATTTTTCTTATAATAATTGTTTGGTATGAAATGAAGTGTTTACCGAATTGAATCAAATCAAATCAACCTAACCTGGTCCAAATCATAACAACCCAAATTAAATACAGCCAACATGAACTCATTGAAATTTAATTGAATGATATAAGACATAATATAAGAAGTAGAAACCAAAATAATCTGAATTATATTAAACTACAAAGAGTAAAAATAAATATTCCTAAATGAATCTACAATAAATTAATTTAGAATATACCGAAAAAAATTAAAATTGACCAGATACAAAACAAATCATGTCATGTTGTACCAAATAAAATCATACATAGTCAGTATAATCCAATTTTAGGATTGCATAAAAAATAAAAAACCCAGATGAACCACAAAAAAAACAAACCAAAAAATATTACGAAGATTAAACCCAAAATGGCTTGAATTAAATAAAGAGGAACCATAAAACACCAAAATGGATAGAATAAAACCAACTAAATAATATAATGAATCATTTTTAAAAAAGAATTCACAAACTAACTGAACCTTACTGGTATAAATGTAAACCAGATCAACCAAATGAGATCTATAATGATCAAAATCAATAAAAAATAATTCAAATAGAAAAAAAATTGAATGAAACAAAATTAGACCAAGTCAAACTAATATATCTTTAACTAAAATGATATTACAAATGGAAAAATAAATTGGAACAAATATAATGAGTTCAAACCTATATTACAACAACTAAAATGAATTAAACTAAACTAAACCAAACCGATATGAACCAAATGTAATAAAACTAAATCCATTAGAGCACAAATTAATGAAATTATCCAACATAATATAAATAAAAACAAGACAAACTAAATATAACTAAAATGACTCAAACAAAAATGTATCAAACAAAACAAAAATAAGTTGAAACTCGAGCAAAAATTATTACATTCCACTAATAGGAAGAGTAATTTTTAATTAATAGTAATGTAATGTTTGATATTATCATTTTGAAACTTGGATCCATTTCCCCATGTCTTATAGAAACATGATTTGACCCATAGGATTTTGTGGTTCTTATATTTTGGGTAGTGACTTGTATAATCATCGGTGACAAGTATGTTATAGTTTAGTTTTAATTTAATTTTAATTATCACATCGGCGACTTAGGGATTTTCTGATTTCTATAGACAGAGGGTAGTTATATTCTGTGAAGCGGGCCAGAAGGGAACTAGAGGAGACTACATAGTTATTTGTGCAGGGGAGGGATATCATGGTAGTGGAGAGATTAATTAGTGTGTTTCATTTGTGTTCCCTTTTATACTATGTTTCTGATATTTATTTTGTTTTCCTTGGATATGGACATCTGATGTATGGATGGGTTTGCCAAAATTTGATTTATTTTTCATTGGTATTTTAATTAAATTTTTTTCAAGGAAATTATTCCCATGTGGTGATTCATTTTCATTCTTGGACACTTGTTTCATCCCATGGGCATAGCCCATCCACTGTACTCCATTTTAGTCATTCCTTTATTAGATTTTAACTGGGTTATTATTATTTCTGAACCATGGGAGGGACTTAGAAACATGGAATAACTGGGGAGGGATTGGGAACATCTTCACAATTATATTGAGAATGAACACAAAATAACTGAACCACCCTTGCTCTTATATATTGTTTCCTAGTTCATTCAATCTCAAATCTTAACTCAATATTGGAACCCATCATGTCTCCTATATAGATAACCCTACCCATTAACTTTTCTTAGGCATTGCTCAAAATCAACTAGCTTATAGGTTTGATTCCATTTTTTGAGGAATTTTTTTGATCACCTTGCCCACAATGTTCCATGATCAAGCTTCCATAGTAATGGGGAAATATAAACCCTTGTTGAAACTAATTTAAACATCATTGGATAATCTCAACTAGAAAATTATTTTTAGATGATATCTTTTTGGTCTTGGTTTGATCTCTAATGTATAATAGTATAAATCTCAATATAAACATTAATGAAATATAGAATCCAAGGATTTCCACTTTGATGGTGTAACTCATGCTTTCATATTTCCAGTTTCTCCCAAGAAGTAATCCAAGTAGAGGCTAGTATTTATTAATCATTCTCACTTCCATGATTATCTAGATAATGAGGTCCCATCTCAATCATTTATGACCTACACAGAAGAAAACCAAATAGTGAATCAAAAAATATTATACCTTGGACTCAAACAATTCCAATCATGGATTGAATTCAATATTATTTTCTACAAAACAAGATTATTTAATTGAACTCAGACTATAACTAGGTGAAACCATTAGCTTGACTGAACAATCTTTATCACAAATTATTGAATGCTCCTTCCTCAATTATTCTTTGGCATCGATTCAACTCTCGTCGATCCTTCATGATCATATTCTAAAATATAAATCCCAACTTCAAAACACTCCAATATTCCATGGGGAATGAGGAAAAGATAATCTAAGAAATTATTTTTACCTATATAGCTAAAAAAGTGGGAATAATGAGATTAAATCAATATAAATTGAGTGTTGAATAATGTGAGAATGTGGAATTAGTGGAGTTAGTCCTAGACTATGTTAGGAGTAATATATGTTCCAAATCATGAGTAGAATTTCATCTCCTCTCACTCTACCTTTGATTTCCACTCATGTTAAATATATATTTTGCGCACTTTAAAGAATTTACCATTCTAAACTCCAAATCTTTTATGTCAATACCTTTATTATTTCAGAGGTATGTTGTTGTACCAAGATGTGATCATGGAAACATTGTTGTCTAAAAAATTTATCTCTCAATCCCAAATAATTCTTAATCTAATCCAAGACTTTCTCAAGAGTAAATTTATCACCATCATTATTATTTTTCTCACCATCCTTCTCTACTAACTTGATTCCGGTCATTACTTCTCATTGATCATGTGTCTCTTATCATGGAGCTTAATGAACATCATGATATACTGGAAATCCCCCTTCAAAAAAAATTCACAAAAAACTATAT
The DNA here is from genome assembly GCA_963277665.1 of Viscum album. Lineage (NCBI taxonomy): Eukaryota > Viridiplantae > Streptophyta > Magnoliopsida > Santalales > Viscaceae > Viscum > Viscum album. The sequence continues at coordinate 1,752,947,391 of OY728143.1, read as the reverse complement.
AGACTCTATTTCAAATATATCTGGATACATACTATATCTTGGTTCATTCTGTCCCAACTCCCAAATTAATCTTTTCTCCTGGAATTAATCTTACTTTAGATATCCATGCCCATTCAATTTGGATATGCACTACTCAAAATTAAATAAATCGTTTGTTCAGTTCCACATATTGAGGAATTTATTTGAGAACCTTAACCATAATGTTATACTCTCAAACTAATAAAATATTGGGGAAATATGATTCCTTAAAAAAACTTCTTTGAACATCTATGGATGAGTTTATATTGCACATTAAATTCGATTGACATTTTTTTCAGTCGTGGATCGATATCCAATGCATGGGAATATGAATCCCAACATGAAAAAGAATGATTTATCATTATATAAAATGAAATAAAATAGATGATGATGTAATCTTTGATAGAGGAACTGGGGATTCAATATTTCTAGTTTTTTTTCAATAAATATGTCGATTATAAGGTTAGTATTTTTGTTTACAGGTTCTCAAAAAGTGGAAGAGATGCTACAAGGGCCTATTATTATTGGTGGGAAGAGGAGATTATACCAATGTTTTTCAAAACTGATGGTATAAAAAAAATTTGAACAGAAATACCCATTGTTGAAGATCTATTGGTATATATTTATACCAACAATTTACATGTAACTATTGGTATATAGTTATTTTAAACAGAACTGTATTCCCATGGTTTTAATATTGTTCGAATATATATATTCACTAATAGTTCACTTGTAACCATTGTAAAAGGGTAACTCGTGATATCCTATACTAATAGTTTTATAGAAACTACCGGTATAGGGTTGTACCGACATCCCACATACCAACGGTTCCTGGAACTATTAGGATAGTCTATCCCAATGATTTCAAGGCCTATACCAATGGTTTCAAACTATTGGTATAGGGTGAATTTTTAGTAATGTTAATAAATTAATTAAAATGGATTCACATTCCCTAGGTATCTGATCCTTATGGAGAAACCCATCCTTGGGTCATTCACTTAGTCTTTGGTAACCCCTTTGGGTGTTCCCACTTTTAATGCTCTATTTTTCCATACTTTGGGTTTTTATCAACATTTTTGTGTGAGTTAAATCTTGATTAAATTCCTTAAATTTTAATTTTAATTAATATAAATGGTTGGCCATTGGTTTGGACATGAGTTCCATGCCTTTTGTTGTATATTTAAATTCTTATGATTGATGCTTCACCATAGATGTCACATGCCATATTTAATCACTTATTCAAGTTGATTGAATTCCTATGAATCATGAGATATTCCATTTCTTACATTTATTACATGTTATGTGATGTATACTTGATCTTTTATTATAATTCCTTGAACTTATTACTTATGCCATAATTGGGTGGCTTGGATTGAATGCTAAGCTTAGTCAAGCTTGTTATCTTGATGGTGTGTGTTTATATATGTGTTAATTCCATGTAGTTATTCTTTTATTGCATTGATTATGATTATTTTATGTTTCCTAGTGATTATATCTTGTAGCCTACAGTTTATTAATGTTCTTAATTCCTTATGTCATAATGATGGATTGAATTGTGTAATATGGATGGATTTTTTAGCAGTTTCCTTTGAGATGTTTATTTGAAGGCATGTAATTATATATAGAAGTCTTACCTTGTAATGTGTCTTATTGATATGGATCTCCTTGTATGGGTTGGGAGATAACATGGGTTCTGAATTAAGGATTCCTTGGATGGACTCTATATGTTCGTTTAGATTTACATGACATGTTGAGAGTGATACATTGGCTTGCTATGTATGGGATCTTCGGGTAGTATTCTATTACATGTGAGTGAGCTCGGTTCCCTAGGGGAGCAACTGATGATGGACCCATTAGAAATATGGCTACCCCATGCCTCAGGGAAGACCTGATCTCCTATGTGAGATACTTGGTACGAACTCAGAGTCACCATACCTTGAGTGATATAATGGATTCTATATGGGTTTCCCTAGACGGAATCTGAGGTATTGGTTATATCGGAGTTACCAATAGTGAACATTGGGATTCTTATTAGATCACTATGGAAGGGATTAGGACTCCACCTTTGAATTTGATGGATATATGGATTGATTTATTTCATACATGTGATGTCCTTATTTTATATTATGAGAATTCTTATGTGATGACATTGAAAAGTGACCGCCAATCCAAATCACAATTTGGGGTCTTTCTGTATTGGTTAATTATTATTAATGGAATATGTATCTATTATGTCACTTGTGAAAGTAACTCTTTTAGACATCCATTTTAGGCTGAAGCTGAAGATATGGGATTGGTGTCCGTTTTGGAACCCAGACCAAGGTGTTGTCATTTTATTTATGTATTTCTATGCATTTATATCTTATGGAACACTGTAATTAAATTATTATAATAAATGGAATGTCCAAAACACAATGGGTGCCAACCTACTAAGATATTGTATCTCACTCCCTGCTTGGGACGCCCTTGGAATCCAAGAATATTTATGAGGACATACATGGATAAAGGAAAGCATGAAACTTTCTATACTTGGTTGATTTACATCTTTAAGATAGAGCATGGGGTAGAGGACCGAGCCTATGCTCAATATGCTTGTACTATCTATTTTTCCTTTTGTATATTATTCTAGCATGTATTATATGCTTTTATCCCCATCTACCCATACTCAAATTTAGTATAGACATATAAAATTACATCATCATAATCGTTTGTATCTATTATTGTATTTTTATCTTTTGTTTGTTATTATTTCTCTTTCATGGTTTATCATTATGATTATGCTGCTTCTTCTATTTTTGATTTATGCTTCAGTTATTCAATTAATATTTTCAATTTTTTTCTCACTCTAATCAATGATGGCATAATATCCCCGTGGACACCCCCAAGGACCACACTGTTATTTTGTAGCCTCTAGTATTTGGGGAGATGCGCTTGAGGTCTTTTGGCCCACCGTCTTGGAGCACTATTGAGTGGAAACCAGGGCGGGATGCTACAGTCAAGATATGAATGATTATTGGATCATATTCTTCATCTCTATCAAACTTCATTATTTTTGTTTCACACTATTTCATAGAGTGATGTGTTTTTATCTCCCTCCATTATAATCTTACTATTTTTACTCTCCAAGTTAAATCCAAATTCTTCCCTTTTATCAAATGCATAAAATAATAATAAATGGTAAAGAATAATTAATTTAATTATATAATTGATGAATTTTAAATTAAAAAATATATGGATGAAATGTAGCTATTGGTGATCTTATTGTTGAACCTAATAAGAATGAAAATAATTTTATGTTATCTAAATAATGTTTATTTGTTATTATATAAAATAATTCCATTGCTTATTTTTTTTGGAATATTGGTTGATGGAGATAACATTACAATCATGAGAATTGATACTATTTAATAGATTGTGATAAATTTAGAAGGAGTACATAACTACTTTATGTATCATGAATCATGTTTACTTATAGATATTTTTCATTGCATTGACTAGTATGAAATGTATATATTGTTATATTTTTATATCATAAACTATGAAAACATGTTCATCAACTAATGATATATCAGTTAAACTCATGGGATGAGTTTTTATACCCTGAATGAGTATATAAACTAGTGGATTGGGACATCTTTGTAACACCTTTAATTTTTATAAAATTTCTTCTATACCTGAAGGTAGTGGCTAAAGTATTTACTTAACTTAGTATATCCAAATTCAATTTCCCCCAAAGTGATGGGTCCCCAAGACCCTGACTTTATTGCAAACATCCATATATGTGTGTGTGTGAATCTATGTATGTGTGGAATATTTATAGTTTTTGTAACTTCCTCCCAAATGGGATGACATTGATATATTGTCTCATATTCCGGGTATTGACATTAAAGAGGTAGTATAGGTATGACACCTCCCAGTATATAGAGTTACTATTTGAATTTGTTATGATAACACGTGCTAAATTAATCTTTATTTTCTACTCTACTTTCTTATTAATATAATGATTGAAAAATTATTTTTTTATATTTATATAAATGTTTTCACATGTTCATGAATACACTCATTTTTCATTAGTGTGTTAAGACATCGTTAGAAATTCCAAACATAGTATTTTATGATTACACAGTGTATATACACCTTAATGGGAATGAAAACTATCATTTACTAATTAGAAAGAAATTATATGTACACAAGTATCTATTAGGTCTTCAAATATGATTTCATGTATTTTTCATGGAAGTGGGATCGGTTACCACTTCGGATTTGGTGCTAATGTGGTAGTTGAAGATTACACTTGGCACATCGCTTATTCCTCTTTGGGTATTCCAAACCTTAAGCCCCATTTTGTTTGAAATATGGACTAAAATATTTTTATATTCTAGTATGTATGTTGATGGGATAGGTATTCATTAATTTAGATAGTTATTGGTTGTTTACATTATTACTTACTTGCTTATAACTTTTTTGGTTTTAGTTTTATTCTTGGGACGTCTGTCCTATAGAATAATCATGCTAAATTTTTGACAAAAATCATACACAGATTAAAATTATAAAATAAGTCGTTAAATTATTCATTAACTAAAATTTGATACTCCTGGTGCTAGTCCCCATCCCTATGGAGTAGGGAGTACTCTTAAGATAGTGGCACTTTTATTCGAGTGAGGCACGTGTGTTTGGGTTAGGGTTTCTACAAGGTGGAATCAGGGTGGTGTTGGAATTTCAAGTGATTTATTTTTTATTAGATAGGAGCTAGAACTATAAATACTTATTAACTAATGTGTAAATAAGAAACATGAAATTCTTTATAGTGTAGTCTGAAGCTTTTGGGGAACGTCAAGGTAATTAGTTGATATTGTAGTTTTGGTGAGAATTTCATTTTATTGGCTTAGTTATGATGAGATGGAACTCAAAAGTTACTTATAGGGATCAATATAGAGTAAACCTTTATTTGGTATTCATACATCATTGTTATTGTTTAGATGTTGGCACACATAAATTTTCATGCTATATTCTATGGTTTCAAGTGCATGTTATATTATTGTGTAACCAACTGAAATTCGTATTAATTGAAACCGCAAATATATATAAATAGAGTTTTCACATATATATATATATATATTGGTGATTATTAGGTTATTATGAATCAATAATTGGGTCCTATAACTGAGACCAAATACTTATTTATTTGATATATAATCCCTATTATTTAATGTTTTATCTACCAAAGAAGACCTCCATTTATTTCTTATACTTTTACTCCTGAGTATTCCTTGACATTGTCTATATTTTTTCCCAATCATGCGACTGGTTTTATTTTTTTTAAATCTATTATTACAAAGAATGTTTTTTATATTACTGATAATTAATATATTCTACTAGTGATCATGTATCTAATTTTATATTTATTTATCTTTTTTCATAAATGTTTTTAAAAATAAACAAGTTAATCATTCTAGTCACTACCTTTTAGTCATGCCCAAGGGAAACCTATGTCGCCCCTAATGAGTAACTATGGGGAGTCTATTAGTGGAATTAATTAAAGGGAGTTATTTGATAATATTATGTTTTATAATATGAAGGAAGATATTTAATTTAAAGGTGTTTTTAATAGTGGTTTATTTAAATGGGAATTATGTTACCTATAATATTAGTTTTTCATTTCGATATTTATTGGAAAAAATTGTGTTCTATAATAGTAATTTGATTTTTTGGGTTTTTAAAATGGAATTAATTTTTATGAAATTTGTTTTACCCTTATTTTTGTTTTAAATTAAGTAAATGTGGGTTTTTAAAATGGAATTGAAAGGTTATTGTGAAATTGAATTCTGTTTGGGATTTAAAATGAAATGGAATTTAACACATCTAAATTATAATCCAAATTTTAAAATACAAGATGTTTTATTTTAAAAAGGAATGATAGATAATTTATTTTTTAAAAATGATGTTTTATAATGACTTGGGTGTGTAAAATTTGGAATTTTTAGAAATAATATGATATGTGATTTTTGAAATATATGTTTTCATATAAGCCTTCATTAGTGAATAATTTTGATAAACTAAAGTAAAGTGTAAGGTCATGTATAGAAAAGACTGGTAAAATATTATGGTGGTGAGAAACTTAGCTTCTGTTATGATTGATTGGAAGTATTTTGGGAATCATAAGGATGAAAATTCATGCTTTAGTATTCATGTATCATGTTGGTATAATGTTTTTTTGGTTTTATTAGTCAATTGGGAAAAGAATGATGAAACATTTTTGGATGTGTTGGAGTGTCAATTATTGGTAGGACTTTTATCTAGTGGAATTTAGTGGGTTTTGATGATTAAGAATATGGAATTTCATGGTTATTGTTGATTTGGGTATGTTTAGGGATTTATGGATTAGAGAAAAGATATATGATTTGGGATATGATTTGAGGTGAATTTTTTGTTTTATATTTGAGATATGGTTATTATTAAGTGATTTTTGGATCCAATATTGGTTAGCAATATTGATTTGAGGTAAATTTGGAAGTTCTTCACCATGATATTGGTGTATGCCTTGGTGTGTATATTTAAGACGTATGGGTTATGAATCTATGGGTAAGAATATATTGGGTCATATCAAGGGTGAGAAGTCTTATGGTGGGGATATTGAAATGAAAAATGTACTAATTATAGTGATTAAGGTGTTCATATGGTCTTAAGAAGGAATTTTAGAGAATTAATATATTGGTATATATGAATTTTTAGTTTGTATTAAGGGGTCATTTTTTATTTGATAATATTGATTTGGTTTTGGGTGTTTAAGAATAAAATATTTGGAATTTTTGGTGAGGTTCGTGGTTTATCATGGGGTTTGAATGTTTGGGCGAGGTACTGAGATGGTTCCACAAATAGCCCTTGGATTAGGTGGAATTTGGTACCCTATGGATTGTATTGGGTACATAGTGAGCCAGGAAGATAACCTATAGGCCTAGAGTTACCACTATGTACCTAGTGGGATCAGATCAGGTACCTGGTAGCCTCTAGGGTGGTTTTTCTATGGTACTTATGTTCATTTCACCCTCTCCCATTTTATCCCCTCCTCTTCCTCCCTTATATTATAATTTCTACTGAACCATTGGGATCCCTTATTGGACTCTCTTGAGTTTACTCTTCCTCATTCTTATTTACACTTGAACCAAGGTGAATAAATTGGAATTTTCATGCTCTAATTTAAGGTAAAATACATTTATCCTCAATTATTCTATATTCTTATATTCCTTTCTAATTTTATGTTGAAATTTGGGGATTCAAGGATGAATTACACTAGAGAATGGTGGAGTTCACCCTAGATCATGAATCATCCTCTTATTTTTCTTTATAAAGGCTTGTGTTGGTTGATTTCTCTCCATTCATCAACATTATGATAAAATGATAACAAGGTATGATTTTATCTAGGGATTTATATATTTTAGGGTGAATTATGGGGGATTTTATCTTCTAGTTATATATATATTATGGTTGGAATATTTTTTGCATAAATTTTAGGAGATGACCAATTCGGTTTTTCTTGAATATTAGTAATGATTTGATTATGGGGCTTATTTATTTGATTCCCCTTAATCATGGAATTTGATTTTTTGATTCCTATGTTCTACTTGGAAATGTTTTATAATCATAAATTTTGACTAAGGTATTTGTATGTGGTATTAACTCACTAAGTGATTCTACAGTTATTCTTATAAAATGAATACCTTAAATGTTTTCCAAATAAATAATAAAGATAATTTATATTCTGGGGATATAAACAAATTATTTCTAATGTTTTTCATCTAGTAGGTAAAATATTTTTCTAGATGGTTCATTTTATACAGTATAGTGTATGTTACATACCTCTATTAATGATATTGAATTTACTAAACTAGTTTATATTTTTAATCCCTTGCAAGATTTAGTCTTTGATATTGGGGTTCCCTTGATATTGGGTCAGTTATCTTATCTTTAATTCATGTATATTAAAACTATTATTTAAATCCCTTGATCACTTTTTTGTATTAATTATGGGATTAAATTGAATCCTTGGTATCTCATATATTCCCAACCACATTGATGAAATATTATAGGATTTGTAGATTTCTTAATAGGGTACTTTGGTGATGAGGTGGTGGATGGGTAAATTTGGTGAGAGATTGTGTTTTTTCATCTAAACCTAATGCTCATAGATTAAATCCAAAGATTGTAGTTAACTAATTATAAGGGTTTTTAAAATAAACTCACCTTTAATATCTTTTGAAACATGGTTTTTTAAATTAAATAATGCTATTAAAAATATTTGTTTTAAATATTTTCTTTTAGGAATCAAATCTAAAAAAATTTATTTTACAAATAGTTTCCCATTTTATAAGTTATAACTCAACTATATATCCAAAAAAAATATCACTAGTATAAACTATTTAGTGTCTCAATTAAAATTTCTATCCCATTTCATTGAATAGTGGGACATATATGGACTATATCCCTATTGGATTTACCCTAGTAATTTATACCTAGGGTTTTTTTAGAATAAAAGTAAAAAAATTGGATTGTTTATATATCATTTTATATTCATGGAATAGATTGTTTCTGTTTATATAAAGACCTAGAATTTCTATACATATATATCACATCGTTTTAGATGAATATACAATACATTTCACAAATAAATACCCAAGGATCGTATAGGTTTAGTGTCTTTGGTGACTATATAGAAATTTTATTATTTCATTAAATATATTAAAAATCTCATATAATTATATTATCCATTGACATACACTTCTTAAAACCTTTCATCATTACCTGAGGAAAGGAAAAATAGCAAAAGGTGGAATCAGATGCTTAGTAATGGTAATCAAGGGAGATATCATAAATCACTTAAACCTAACATGAACATAAGGTTATGAGAACAAGTTCTTAACATTTTAAAAATATACCCTTTATAACAAAGATTATAACCCTAAGTAATAGAATAAATCTAGGACGTTCATAATACAAAAATTAGAAAGGAAATAAATTAATATAATCCATTAGAGTATAACATTAAAATTGTAATGTATAAAAACATAAGCATAAAACATTGTGATCATGTATACATAGAAAGATTGTCACTCATTAAATTAATGAAACAAAATCACTACCTCACAAAAACTTATGGACAGGAATCTAGGATCACGCATATAGAGACTAATGATTCTCCTATATGTATATTGCATATTTTTAGATGAATATTAATTGTATTTAGTAAACACATGACTAAGAACCATAATATATTAGTGCCTTTGGAAACATGGAATGTAACGACCCACACTTTACATACATTGTTAATACTTCAAAATTGAATCACACTTATTACAACATATGACAAAACCACAAAGGACCGTATAGGTATAGTGTCTTTAGAAACTGGGAAACATAAACAACTGGTTCATAAATCTTCTACAGTGTCTCCCATTTATTTCATCATATCTAGGGTCCCTTTTAGCATATTCTACTTAATATCCATCTTCCTGGCCTGGGGAAAAGAAAACATAAAAGGGTGAGCTCAAATGCTCAGCAAGGGAAAATAAAGGAAATAAAAATCATATCATATCTTTTTGAAAATTAAAACCTGCAAAAGAGATCATAATATCTTAACATGGAATAAATCATAGAAGTGAAAATGAGATCCCCATAATCATAACATAAAACTTGAATCTTTGTGGCATGCACACATAATCATGGAAAATCATTTCTTGTTAGTCATGACTCATTGCCAAGACTATCTTAGTGGACAAAGTCCCTTTCTGAACCGAGTTCACTCCTCGTTTCAGTCCTGTATCACTTAACCGAAATAACCTTCCGTTCCAGCCATGTCTATCTCATGAGATATAAAATCTTTACCCAATGCATTGGAGGGAGATATAGGTCCCACCCATCTTATAATGAATCCTTTCTTATGTGTGCCACATAATCATAAAACATACATCATCGCATAACACATGTAACAAAAATGGGATTCTTGAAACATCATGACATCATAAATCAATTCATATAAGATAAAAGAATTCATAAACATAATTCCATCACAACATAATCAAATCCATGTAATAATAGGGATAAAAACAGAACCCTTTTATTATCTTAGATGGAAAATAATTTTGATAAAATACTTGAACTCCATTCTTGAGGAAAATATCCTTTCTACTTCAAAAACATTTTTCCTTTCATAACATGTCATACGACTTTAAAATAAAAGAAGTTGATTAAAAATAAAATTGATAACTTGTAAAGGAAGCTTCTTGGAAATAATGTTTTAAAAATCCATTCATGCCGTATAAGTTAAAAAAACATTCTTCGTACTTTTGTCGGAAAAGTCAAAAAGTACCTCGTACGGAAAAACGACAAAAGATTCCTTTCATATTCTTTACTAAAAACTAACCTAAGGGTAAAATTGGATTTAAACTATTGCAAGTGGATGGAAACAATATTACATATGGAGGGAACATGGATGTGGATGATAAAATACACCCCAGTAAATACTTACGAATAAACAATCTCAGATAAAAATGAGATTGTGATATTTCCCTTACCTTAGGTCCGATTTGCTTTGTTCGTGTCCGAAACTCCTGTATAATGGTTTAAATAATGTTATTGACTTATTCCAGAATCATACATATTGATATGAGATCATATATGGTCATATTATTAGCTTCTTGTTAGTAATATTTCATTGTTACTTGTTACTCGGGTCTTTATAACTTTTTGTTCTTATGCGTGTTTTGTCGAATAAATTCGTATTCTTATCTTTAGGTTATAGATAATTCATTTCCAGAATGGTATTAGTGTAGTATATACCATATTCATTCATTCAATTCATTTATATAATCATTATGAAATGAAGATCATGTAGAACGAGTCGCGTCACATCGTGGAGACGGTATTCCGTACGTACGCACGAGTGATGATATCGTTCCTATGATCATGGAGTTGTATTGGAGTATATATATATATTATTTCAGTATCAATATTACTTAATAATAATCATATATAGTTACTGATTACACCATTATACCCATCCTTGTAAGGTGATGGTGGAAAATAGATTACACCACGGCGTGGAGACGGTATTCCGTACGTACGCACGCGCGGTGATTTCATTTTTCCGTAGGATGGATAGAAGGTGAATTAGGGTTGTTTCATATTTATAATAACATATCATTATGTAAGTAATACTGATGTTATTACTTTATCATGAAACAACTAAAGAAGAAGAAGTTGAAGAAGAAAGAAATTGAAAAGATCGGTAATGGATATTACCTCTTCGTTGGAACGCCTTTTTGAATCCTCCACTTAAGGAACTAAGATTGGTCTTTGGAGAAGACCAGGACCTCTAGGATTACTCTAGGGAAGTGGAGAAGGGAAAATGGCAGGGGTTGGCCGAGCTTGAGTGCTCAAATTGGTGTGAGGAGGAGGGGGAGGAGGTGCCCTTTTATAAGGGAGGAGAGGGGCACCTTAGGAATATCTCAAAATATTATTTTATATTAAAGTCAAAATCGGTTTATAATGGTTCCAAAGGGTCTTATTTCGAAGCTAAAGTGGGGATGGGTCGAAATCCTATCAACCAATAGGATTTAGACAAGTTTAGGGTATTATTTTAACCTTATCAATTAGATTTAACTCTAAGTTAATTAATTTAACTTTTACCGTGTCTTTTTGTTTTCTTTCACTATATGGTTAATACACTTACTATAACATGCCAAACGAACCCCAAATTGTTTATTATTAATATATATATCCTTATCTAAGTCATTTGGCCGAACCTTAGATTTTTAGGAATAAAATAACAATTAATAATATAATATTTGATTTAAAAACTATTTTGTGTCAATTTTGACACTATTTGATATATGATTTTTGTGAAAGTCATAACAGAATTATATGTTCGAAACAGGTTGATTAAATCAATACTCATATATCATAGTAACCTACAAAATTAGTGGAATTCATAAAAAGTCTGAAATTACATTTATTTTGGTATTTATATTATCAATTTTGTCAATATTTCATTAATAAGATAATTACTGCATCATCTTTGTGTCATAAATAAATTAAATTATTTGATGTCTAAAAATTACAAATAAAATACCATCATGTAGGAAATCTTTTTATCTTTCTAATGAATATTTACAATCGAATTTATCTTATGTATAACCCTATAGTAAAAATGATTTACTTATTAAACTTTGATTTTAACTATTTTAACCCTTCTTTAAATAAATTAATAATAAATGTCCTAATCTAATCCAAGTGGGCCTAAATGGTCATATTTTATTCCTAAGTTTGTTTTTGGTCGAATTACACTTGTCCAATAGAATTAGGACATGTGTTAGGGTAATATTAATATCATATTTACCCTTAGTTACCCTATTTACTATTAACCGCGGTAAAAATAGTAAAAAGTTACTATTCACCAAAAAATTATTTTCATCTCATTGAACCACATTTTAGTCCTTGATATTAACCGTGTCTCTCGGATTTTTGAAATTCCATTCTCAGAAGTGGTAAAATTAAGTTTTATGCAAAATTCAGTTTTTAACCTACCACTTAGTGGTTTCACTATTCATCAAAAATTGAAAGTTTTCAGAAAAATACCAAAATTTCACCCTAGGCTAATTTCGATATTCTGAGTCCAAAAATGAAGTCCATTTTGAAAAATAAAATTTATAAAATTTCAAATAGTGGTTATTACTATTCATAACGGCTAGTTTTAATAGCATATTGTTGTTTAGTGAAACTCGGTATTGCGTACGACGCAAGCTATCGAGGAAGGTCGCGATTGCGTGTAAAGCAAGCCAAGCAAGTGTTGTGTAGAAAAAGATTCCTTTGATGATTTATATAACATAAAAGTCTCGGGTGTTACATTCTACCCCCCTTAAAAAGAATTTCGCCCTCGAAATTCGTCACTTTGCAACAAACAAATGAGGATACTTCTCCCTCATCATATCCTCAAGCTCCCATGTAGCTTCTTCAAGTTGGTGGTTTCTCCATAAAACTTTCACCAAGCGAGTGGTCTTGTTTCGTAGGACTTTTTCGCTACGATCCAGAATCTCTATCAGCTGTTCTTCATAAGAAAGATCTTGCTCCAGCGGTACAACTTCTGAGCTGAGTACATGTGAAGGATCTGGTATGTACTTTCTCAGGAGAGATACATGGAACACATCGTGAACTTGAGAGAGATTCGGTGGAAGCGCCAATCGGTAAGCTACCTTCCCAACACGATCCAGTATTTCAAAAGGACCGATATATCTAGGGCTCAACTTCCCCTTCTTTCCAAATCTCATAACCCTCTTCCAGGGAGATATTCGTAAGAACACTTTATCACCCACTTCAAACTCTAGGTCTTTTCTTTGGTTGTCGGCATAACTTTTCTGTCGACTCTGAGCTGCTCTTATGTGTTGTTGAATAGATCTGACCTTTTCTGCCATTTCATCAACGAGATCAGGTCCTAATAGATTTCTTTCCCCAACTTCATCCCAGCAAGTTGGAGTCCTGCATTTCTTTCCATAGAGAGCTTCATAAGGAGCCATCTGAATACTGGAGTGAAAGCTATTATTATAAGAAAATTCCACCAAAGGTAGGTGTTGATCCCAACCTCCTTTGAAATCCATAGAGCAAGCTCTCAACATATCTTCTAGGGTTTGAATTGTTATCTCAGACTGACCGTCTGTCTGTGGATGATAAGCAGTGCTGAAACTCAACTCTGTATCTAGAGTATGCTGAAGACTTCGCCAAAACTTGGAGGTAAATCTCGGATCTCGATCAGATATAATAGAAAGTGGTACTCCATGCAATCTTACCACTTCCTTTACATATATCCTGGCAAGCTGATCTAGAGAGAAATCCTCTCTAATAGCAATGAAGTGTGCAGACTTTGTAAGACGATCAACTATGACCCAGATAGCATTATTGCCTTTGGATGTTTTAGGAAGTCCTGTGACAAAGTCCATAGTGATGTTTTCCCATTTCCATTCGGGTATAGGTAATGGTTGTAACATCCCCTTAGACTTCTGTCTCTCAGCTTTAACTTGTTGACAAACCAAGCATCGAGAGACATATTCAGCAACATCTATTTTCATGTCATCCCACCAGAAGTACTCTTTCAGGTCCCTATACATCTTCGTGCTTCCAGGATGAATAGAGAATGAAGAACTATGAGCCTCATCCAGCAGCTCTTTCTTTAATTCGGGGATGGGAGGAACACAAACCCGATTCCTGAACTTTATTATCCCATCACAATCAAGGTTGAATTCAGGAACATTTCTCACCTTCTTTTGTAACTCGACATCTTCTTTCTGTGCCTCTTTAATCTTCACATGTATAGATGGTTGAACATTCATTTGAGAAAGATAAGATTTTTCCCCTTCCATTATAATTCCAAGATCCATCCTTTGTAAATCCATAAATATTGGATCTTTTGTGATCCTCATCATGGATAAACTAGCATGTTCTTTTCGACTTAATGCATCTGCCACCTTGTTTGCTTTCCCAGGGTGGTAATGGATTGAGCAGTCATAATCCTTAATCAGCTCCAACCATCTTCTTTGGCGCATATTCAGCTCCTTTTGTGTGAAAATATACGTTAAACTTTTATGATCAGTATAAATATCACACCTTTCACCATAAAGGTAATGCCTCCAAATCTTTAATGAAAAGATTACCGCAGCCAACTCCAAATCATGTGTTGGGTAATTTTGCTCATGGATTTTCAACTGTCGTGAGGCATAAGCTATCACCATATCATTTTGCATAAGAACACACCCCAATCCGTTCTTGGATGCATCACTATAGATCACAAACCTTTCTCCACTACAAGGTAGTGTGAGCATAGGTGCACTGGATAACCTTCTTTTCAACTCCTTGAAATTCTCTTCACATTCCTCTGTCCAGACAAACTTAACTCCTTTCGGAGTCAACTTGGTGAGTGGATTAGATAATCGTGAAAAATCTTTTACAAAACGTCGATAATAACCAGCCAAACCAAGAAAACTTCGGATCTCAGTTACTGTTGTTGGTCTTGACCATCTTTCGATAACCTCTGTTTTTGCTGGATCCACAGATATCCCCTCTTTTGAGATTATATGACCCAAAAATGCAACTTTTTGAAGCCAAAATTCACACTTGGTAAATTTGGCATAAAGCTTCTCTTTTCTCAGGGTCTTCAATATAATTCTCAAGTGATCTTCATGCTCTTCCTTGCTCTTTGAATAGACAAGAATATCGTCTATAAAGACTACCACAAATTGATCAAGATAGTCTCTAAAGACTCTATTCATTAGATCCATGAAGATAGCAGGGGCATTAGTAAGACCAAATGGCATCACTATAAATTCATAGTGTCCATACCTTGTACGGAAATCCGTCTTTAGTATATCCTCCCTTTTGACCCTTAATTGATGATACCCTGAACGAAGATCAATCTTGGAAAAGTATTGAGCTCCGCGTAGTTGGTCAAATAAGTCATCAATGCGTGGGAGAGGATATTTGTTCTTGATAGTGATCTTGTTAAGTTCTCGATAATCAATGCAGAGTCTCATTGATCCATCTTTCTTCTTAACAAATAGAACAGGTGCTCCCCAAGGTGACGCACTAGGGCATATGAATCCCTTATCAAGATTCTCTTGGAGTTGCTTCTTCAATTCCTGCAACTCAATTGGGGCCATTCTATAAGGTGTCTTTGAAATAGGCAAAGCACCCGGTACGAGTTCTATTGAAAACTCAACTTCACGATTTGGTGGAAGACCCGGTAATTCCTCCGGAAAGACATCATCAAACTCCCGTACAATGGGCATATTCTTAATCGTGAGTTTCTCACCAACTATTTGAGATAAATAACCTTTATTTAGTGGAATCAATACCCATAAGATGGAAGAAATTTCCACTGGAAGTTTATGTTCATCCTTGCATTGATAGACGATCGTAGGTTGATCTGGAATATGAAATGTGACTTCCCTTCTTTGGCAATTGATATGAGCTCCATGTAGAGAAAGCCAATCCATGCCAAGAATCACATCAAATTCCACTAAAGGAAGGATCACAAGATTTGCAGGAAGCACTTTCCCACAAACTTCGATCGGAGAAGAATTATAAACTTCTGATGCGATTGATGTGCCATTAGGTGTTGTCACAGCTAACTCAACATCTAATTGTTGAGGTAATACGGTGATACCCTTAGAAAATTTTTCAGAAATAAAAGAGTGGGTGGATCCAGAATCAAATAAAACATTTGCTACTTTAGAGTGGATGGTAAGTGTACCTTTCACCACATCGTTATCTTACTCCACATCGCTGATAGAAATTGCATGTGACTTTCCTTTTTCTTTAGCCTTAAGAGTTTGTTGACGTCGACCATCATCTTCAACCCTTGGATTTGGGCATTGATTGGCATAATGCCCCATCTCCTTGCACTTGAAACATTGAAGTGTAGCAGGTTCATTCTGTGTATCCCTTCCTTTGTTTGCATCATTAGACATCTTCTTCCCATTATCACGGCATTCAAATTCCCGATGACCTTCCTTTCCACATTTAAAACATTTACTTGTCCCTTTAAGACAACTCCCTCCATGTTTCTTTCCACACTTTGAGCATAAGGGAAAGTTTATCTTCTTTTCCGTGTGCTCTTTAGATTTTTCTTTGAATTCCATCTTCCTCTTCTTATCAAACCCATGTGACTGATGGGTTACTCCAATCTCCATCTCGACTTTGAGAGCACATCGAACGATTTCCTCGTAGCTATTGAAGTCCCTTATGGCTAACGCCCTTCGAAGACTTGGTTTTAAGCCACTAAAGAATCGATCGATCTTACTCTCAGGTTGGATAATAATACCAGAAGCGTACCTTGAAAGTCTGGTAAAATTTTCTTCATAGGTACCAACAGATTCATCATCCCTTTGCTTCAGTTCAAGGAACTCTTTCTCCATCTTTGTTCGGAGAATACGAGGGAAGTACTTATTGAAAAATAAGTTCTTGAACTCGTCCCATTCCATAGACTCAATTTCATCCCTTTGCCTTGTATTCTTAACAAGATTCCACCATTGATCAGCATCTCCTTCCAAACGATACACTGCTAGGATGACTTTATCATGCTCAGAACATTGAAGAACTGAAAATATCTTTTCAGTAGTACTAATCCATTGTTCAGCAACTAATGGATCAGTAGACCCGCTGAAAGATGGTGGACGCTGCCTCATGAAGGATTCAACAGAATGTTGCTCCCTCCTTTGTTCGTTTGGAAATCCTGCATGATTCATAGCTTGAGAAAGTTGTGTGAGCATGGCTACAAGATTTTGCATTCCAGCTCCCATATCGTTTGGTTGCTCAGGGGGACAATCATTTCATTGCCCATCGCATTCCGTATTAACACGGTTCCTTCGGGTTCCAGCCATTGACTAAAACCAAGAAGAATAGTGTGATCAACACTAATTATAATAGGAAACCACATAATTCAAGAATAAAATTTTCATGCTTATGGTCTTATCCTAGGTTATTCATGGCCATTTCTAAGATTGTGTTCTATGCTTAGACTTATCCTTAGGGTTCTTACTAAGGCTTTCACATCCTAGTTTCCAAAGGTTGACTATACCTTTCCTCTGATACCAACTGTAACGACCCACACTTTACATACATTGTTAATACATCAAAATTGAATCACACTTATTACAACATATGACAAAACCACAAAGGACCGTATAGGTATAGTGTCTTTAGAAACTGGGAAACATAAACAACTGGTTCATAAATCTTCTACAGTGTCTCCCATTTATTTCATCATATCTAGGGTCCCTTTTAGCATATTCTACTTAATATCCATCTTCCTGGCCTGGGGAAAAGAAAACATAAAAGGGTGAGCTCAAATGCTCAGCAAGGGCAAATAAAGGAAATAAAAATCATATCATATCTTTTTGAAAATTAAAACCTGCAAAAGAGATCATAATATCTTAACATGGAATAAATCATAGAAGTGAAAATGAGATCCCCATAATCATAACATAAAACTTGAATCTTTGTGGCATGCACACATAATCATGGAAAATCATTTCTTGTTAGTCATGACTCATTGCCAAGACTATCTTAGTGGACAAAGTCCCTTTCTGAACCGAGTTCACTCCTCGTTTCAGTCCTGTATCACTGAACCGAAATAACCTTCCGTTCCAGCCATGTCTATCTCATGAGATATAAAATCTTTACCCAATGCATTGGAGGGAGATATAGGTCCCACCCATCTTATAATGAATCCTTTCTTATGTGTGCCACATAATCATAAAACATACATCATCGCATAACACATGTAACAAAAATGGGATTCTTGAAACATCATGACATCATAAATCAATTCATATAAGATAAAAGAATTCATAAACATAATTCCATCACAACATAATCAAATCCATGTAATAATAGGGATAAAAATAGAACCCTTTTATTATCTTAGATGGAAAATAATTTTGATAAAATACTTGAACTCCATTCTTGAGGAAAATATCCTTTCTACTTCAAAAACATTTTTCCTTTCATAACATGTCATACGACTTTAAAATGAAAGAAGTTGATTAAAAATAAAATTGATAACTTGTAAAGGAAGCTTCTTGGAAATAATGTTTTAAAAATCCATTCATGCCGTATAAGTTAAAAAAACATTCTTCGTACTTTTGTCGGAAAAGTCAAAAAGTACCTCGTACGGAAAAACGACAAAAGATTCCTTTCATATTCTTTACTAAAAACTCAGCTAAGGGTAAAATAGGATTTAAACTATTGCAAGTGGATGGAAACAATATTACATATTGAGGGAACATGGATGTGGATGATAAAATACACCCCAGTAAATATTTACGAATAAACAATCTCGGATAAAAATGTGATTGAGATATTTCCCTTACCTTAGGTCCGATTTGCTTTGTTCGTGTCCGAAGCTCCTGTATAATGGTTTAAATAATGTTATTGACTTATTCCAGAATCATACATATTGATATGATATCATATATGGTCATATTATTAGCTTCTTGTTAGTAATATTTCATTGTTACTTGTTACTCGGGTCTTTATAACTTTTTGTTCTTATGCGTGTTTTGTCGAATAAATTCTTATTCTTATCTTTAGGTTATAGATAATTCATTTCCAGAATGGTATTAGTGTAGTATATACCATATTCATTCATTCAATTCATTTATATAATCATTATGAAATGAAGATCATGTAGAACGAGTCACATCACATCGTGGAGACGGTATTCCGTACGTACGCACGAGTGATGATATCGTTCCTATGATCGTGGAGTTGTATTGGAGTATATATATATATATTATTTCAGTATCAATATTACTTAATAATAATCATATATAGTTACTGATTACACCATTATACCCATCCTTGTAAGGTGATGGTGGAAAATAGATTACACCATGGCGTGGAGACGGTATTCCGTACGTACGCACGCGCGGTGATTTCATTTTTCCGTAGGATGGATAGAAGGTGAATTAGGGTTGCTTCATATTTATAATAACATATCAGTATTTAAGTAATACTGATGTTATTACTTTATCATGAAACAACTAAAGAAGAAGAAGTGGAAGAAGAAAGAAATTGAAAAGATCAGTAATGGATATTACCTCTTCGTTGGAACGCCTTTTTGAATCCTCCACTTAAGGAACTAATATTGGTCTTTGGAGAAGACCAGGACCTCTAGGATTATTCTAGGGAAGTGGAGAAGGGAAAATGCCAGGGTTTGGCCGAGCTTGAGTGCTCAAATTGGTGTGAGGAGGAGGGGGAGGAGGTGCCCTTTTATAAGGGAGGAGAGGGGCACCTTAGGAATATCTCAAAATATTATTTTATATTAAAGTCAAAATCGGTTTATAATGGTTCCAAAGGGTCTTATTTCGAATCTAAAGTGGGTAGGGGTCGAAATCCTATCAACCAATAGGATTTAGACAAGTTTAGGGTATTATTTTAACCTTATCAATTAGATTTAACTCTAAGTTAATTAATTTAACTTTTACCGTGTCTTTTTGTTTTCGATCACTATATGGCTAATACACTTACTATAACATGCCAAACGAACCCCAAATTGTTTATTATTAATATATATATCCTTATCTAAGTCATTTGGCCGAACCTTAGATTTTTAGGAATAAAATAACAATTAATAATATAATATTTGATTTAAAAACTATTTTGTGTCAATTTTGACACTATTTGATATATGATTTTTGTGAAAGTCATAACAGAATTATATGTTCGAACCAAGTTGATTAAATCAATAATAATATATCATAGTAACCTAGAAAATTAGTGGAATTCATAAAAAGTCTCAAATTACATTTATTTTGGTATTTATATTATCAATTTTGTCAATATTTCATTAATAAGATAATTACTGCATCATCTTTGTGTCATAAATAAATTAAATTATTTGATGTCTAAAAATTACAAATAAAATACCATCATGTAGGAAATCTTTTTAGCTTTCTAATGAATATTTACAATCGAATTTATCTTATGTATAACCCTATATTAAAAATGATTTACTTATTAAACTTTGATTTTAACTATTTTAACCCTTCTTTAAATAAATTAATAATAAATGTCCTAATCTAATCCAAGTGGGCCTAAATGGTCATATTTTATTCCTAAGTTTGTTTTTGGTCGACTTACACTTGTCCAATAGAATTAGGACATGTGTTAGGGTAATATTAATATCATATTTACCCTTAGTTACCCTATTTACTATTAACCGCGGTAAAAATAGTAAAAAGTTACTATTCACCAAAAAATTATTTTCATCTCATTGAACCACATTTTAGTCCTTGATATTAACCGTGTCTCTCGGATTTTTGAAATTCCATTCTCAGAAGCGGTAAAATTAAGTTTTATGCAAAATTCAGTTTTTAACCTACCACTTAGTGGTTTCACTATTCATCAAAAATTGAAAGTTTTCAGAAAAATACCAAAATTTCACCCTAGGCTAATTTCGATATTCTGAGTCCAAAAATGAAGTCCATTTTGAAAAATAAAATTTATAAAATTTCAAAAAGTGGTTATTACTATTCATAACGGCTAGTTTTAATAGCATATTGTTGTTTAGTGAAACTCGGTATTGCGTACGACGCAAGCTATCGAGGAAGGTCGCGATTGCGTGTAAAGCAAGCCAAGCAAGTGTTGTGTAGAAAAAGATTCCTTTGATGATTTATATAACATAAAAGTCTAGGGTGTTACATGGAACACAAACCTCTTAAT
Organism: Viscum album; assembly: GCA_963277665.1. NCBI lineage: Eukaryota > Viridiplantae > Streptophyta > Magnoliopsida > Santalales > Viscaceae > Viscum > Viscum album. The sequence continues at coordinate 1,752,926,109 of OY728143.1, read as the reverse complement.
TCTTGAAAGATATTCAATGTATCAACTAAATATCTTATTGTTAAGTAATCTTCATAAACATACCCTAAATAAAATCATTCTTCATAACCTGAGTAAAGGAAACAAAAGAAAGGGTGATATTGGATGCTCAGTAAGGGTAAACAAGGGACATATATAAGCATAACATTGACATAAGGGTATGAGAACATGATCATAAAATTTTAAAACAATAATAAGCACATAAAAGATCATAATCTTGAGTCATGGAATAATGATTTAAAATTCAAAAGAAACAAATCATAAAGAAATCAAATAACATGATCCATGAGAGAATAATAGAGGAATAAGTCATATATTTGTGGATAACACATAACAAAGAATCATAATTCAAGGATACTGACCTAGACATTCATAACTTTTTAGGATTGGGATTACAAATCATGTACATATATTGTGATTAGGCTAACCACCCATGTACCCTATTTTTTCAGTATTGATCTAACCACACATGTACCCTCATTTTCGTTCTTCGGATAACTACCCAGGTACCCTATTTTTTGGGCTTGGCCTAACCACCCATTTACCATACTTCTTTTTGTTTTTTATAACCACCCGTGTAGCGTCCAATCTTGTAGAATTATTATAATTATCCAATTAATTGGAGGTAGATATAGGTTCTAATTTTCACATAATAAAAATCATACATATGTGTGCCATAATATCACAAAAAAAATCATATCATAACCCTAAAAAAAGAAATTGGTTTCTTAAAAATTTAATCATATCATAACCTGAGGAAAAGAGATGTGTTTCATAATTATTTCATCATTTCATCCTAGAATAACACATGAAAAAGAAGTTGTTTTCATAAAATTTCTATCATGGTATAACGCATGCATTAGAAACATGTTTTATAAATATATTTTCATTATGAAATATTCATTAAAAGAATAATAATGGTATCCTTGGTTCACATCCCCAATAAATCATATGTAATATCATCAAATACCATCTCAGATAGAACATTATTTTGAAAGATAATTTAAAACATTTATTTAGGAAAATATAATTTCTTTGAAAATAATTTTTAAAAAACATAAATTCTTTTTTAAATTCCATTCCTTGTAAAATTTCCTTTGAAATATTATAATGGATTCTTTAAAAATTATCTAAAACATTTCTTCAGTAAAATATATTTCCTTTTTTGAAAAAATAATTCTAAAACATAAACCATTTTGAAAAAACATTTATTTGAAAATAACTATGAAAATTTATAAAGTAATCTTTAAATAAAACAATGGTTATGATCATGGTATGTTTCATTCATTCTGTACATGTTAAAATAAATATTTCTTTCACATTTTTTGTAAAATCTAAACGGGTATTATTTAGAAAATGACATGAAGATTCCTTTCAAAAAAATTATAAAAATTAAAAAATGTATAAAAATTTCTTTTAAAAATCATATAATAATAGTAATACTTTTTTGAAAAAAATGTTTTGGAAGAAAACAGATTTTTGACTAAAGAGATAAATAAAGTCATACTTTCATAAAAAACATTTTCTCAATTATGTTAATTACCAATGTGTATAAAAATGGAAATATTACTTGAAAATATAATTAATAACCAAACTATAATAAAATTCATGAGTTTCTCGAGATATGGATCATAATTTTTTAGTCATAAATAATCCTGATAAATGATATGATTGTAACATTAAATCATTGCCACTTTGTTAATATTGAATCATAAGACTCATGAAATAATAAAATAAAATGGAACTTAAAATATCATGAATATAAATAAATTTGTGATATTAAAAGTATAATGGTATTTATATAAACCTGATTAAATAATATAGGTGCATAACATAATGTACGTATCAAAGAAGGCAAATTGAGACAAAAATACATTATCGATTTGGTAACGTTTTAACCATAAACCCCATGAAAGAGAGATCATAAAATGGATATGAAAATACCAATAATTTTAATTATAATAATAAAATAATAAATTCATTGGTAGTATTTACACAACATAAAATAAAAATGGGGTGAATATTACATTTATCTCGCATAAAATAAAAGTGAGACAAAAATCCCTAACCGTAAGTCTCAACTTACATCATATTTATTATAACCTCATGTATAATAAATTTAAGTTTATTATACTTATATTAAATAAAAAAATTATATATATCATAACATATATTATTTACTTATTTCATTTTGTTACCCTTTTATTAACAACTCCTTGTTAAAGCCACATTTTGGGTAATTACAGCTTTATTTTTCGTATAGGTTTTGATTTGTTATTTTTGATACTGTTATTTTAATCATGGTTCCAAAATTTATAGAATAATAATCAGGATATAATTATAATATTTAAAAATCAATTATAATTTTAATACTAATAATGAAATATGGTTTTTAAAAATTAATTACATTATGATCTTGGAGATGGTAGGTCGAACATACGCATGAGTAACATTTCCATTTTTCAATGATTGCTATGGAAAAAAGGTAAGTAATATATTATATTTCCATAATTATAATAATATTATAAATACCATATTATTTATTTAAATATACTTATACAAATCATCCATGTTGTGTGGCCATTAAAATAGAGTCACATCATTTCGTGAAGGTGGACATGTACACGAATGACATTATAATATTTCAGTGAGTGAAAATGTGAGAAATAAAATGATATATTATATTTTCATAATGATAAATATGTAATTAATATCATAATTATGTCATTTATATAAAAATTTTTATCCTTATTATATTCCATGTAAATGTTTAGTGAAAATGAATCATATCGTGTCACGAGATGGTAGTCCTCCATACACATGTGGGATGTTATCATATCCCCTTCAGAATAAAAATAAAAAAGTTATATATGACATAATGATTAAAGAAGTTTAATTATTTTATAAATATCATGTATATACGTTATATACATCATCATACCCAACTATTATAGTTTGTAAAGGAAAAACGAATGACATCAGTTCGCAAGTCGATAGTCCACCATACACACGAATGATGATTTTCTAACCCACTTGATGGAAGAGAAGATAGTTGTTGGTAATTACCATAAAATAAAAAGATCTATGTATATTTAAGATTTTTTGGTTTTTAAATCATTACGGTATAACAATAATTTAATGATGTGGAGGAAGAAATAAAACAAAAACACCCATCGATGAACATTACCTCTTCTTTAGGAATCCTCTGTAGGTTTTCACCAAATTTCTTCCTAGTTTGAATTTATGTCCAAAATAAGGATTACAATATGTGATTAGAAAATTGTTAAAAAAAATTACAGGTATTTTCTTAACCAAAATTGTTTTAAGGTGTGAGTAAGAGAGGATAAGTGGTAGACTTTTATAATTGAGGTGAGTGGTACCCTTGTAATTTTTTGAAAAGAAAGAATTCCACTCACATTTATTTCAGGTAAAAAGGATAAAAAATAGATTATTATATATCATAGAATGTATAAGATATAAATATATCCATAAAATGTGTTATGGAAAAAATTTGGGTCATTTTTAAACTTATCATTTTAGTTTAACCCCCAATAAATCCATTTTTACCTTAACTACAACAAATAATTTTGTTATGGTTTTTACTATTCATTTTGGTAAAAAAAATAAGATGAAATTATTAGATAATATAAAATATTTAGATTAAAAATATAGAATCTAATTTCAAAAATTCCATTAAAATAATGTTCACGGTTTAATATAAAATTAATCCTATAGATGCAATGAGAGAGCGAGTTTTAAAAGAGAAAATGTTCAAAAGTTTACAAAGTTGTTATATCTAAATTTAATTTGAAATTATTAAAAAAATACCAAAATTGGATTAATAGATGTAAAATTATACAAATTTCACTTTAAACCCAACTTGAAATATAATTTAACATTATAAATAATTTAAATGAAAAGTTGATTTTTAATTAACATTCAGTATTTTCACTTTTCATCAAAAAATGAAACATTTCAGAAAAATACCAAAAACTCACCATAATATAATTTTTAAAATATTATTTCAAAAAAGAATTTTATTTGTTAAAAATAATTTTATAAATTTTTAAAAAAATTTAAAATAAGTTTTCCCAAAAAGGCGAAAAACTCATTATTTAGAAAAGTAAAACTTTTAAGTTCAAAATTGTATTTATTCCTATCTCTTGTCTAGGAAACAAATAAAATGAATTTTAAATTGTTGATTGAATATATATACCATATAAATTTCATTAAATTCATCCACGAAAAGTTTTTTGTTTAATTTTATTAGTTGAAAAACATTTTTTTTCAAAAAAATAGTTTCTGAGAAAATGATTTGCTTTATTTTAATTTTTAAATAAATAGTTACCACTAAATTCATTTTATATAGATGTGTAAACCATATTTTCATAATTTATTTAATACTATTCATACTCTCCGTTCCAATGGCTATGTGATAACTATCATATTAAATAAAAATATTTTAATAATGTCATATTTCATTTAAACTCTGTGTTGCATGTAACACATGATAAGATCAGTGTTACATGTAACATAAGATAAAAATCATTGTTACATTTAAAACATATCAAAAGGATTAAATTCATTTTAAAAAACCACAAAATCTCAGAGTGTTACATTATACACCCTTAAAGTAAATTCCACCCACAAAATTTATATCAGTCTATAAAGGTTTAACATTTAAAAATTACTTCATAAAAACCCACATAGTACAAATTAAAAATAAAAAATATGTTAAAAGGGAAAGATATAAACATAATGGTCACCAAAAGTAACATATAACTAGGTTTCTACATAATATAACATTTTTGGGAAGTGAATATTTGTACAAGGAAGAAAATAATAAATAATTATAGAAAGATATATAGATTATTGATCATAAGAAATTTGGTAATCTAGAGAATGTTAATGATCACAAAACCATAACCCAAATTGGTGTGTAATGGTAATGAATATCATAAAAAATGAAGATAACAGGACTCAATTTTATTTCAATAACCTTTTCCAAAATTTGTATAATTTTCATGAGAATATATGACTACTTTATTTCATTCCACTTCATAAGCACAATCTCTACCTTTGGGTGTGCCCTGATCAATTTCCACTCCATCTCTTACTCCAAGAAATGAAGCAAAAAAAAATGGTTAGAACATGTTATCCAATATGATTAAATCGGCATACATTGAATTAATACATTATTCTCTAAAACCTCATCCAATGTTTAACTTAAACCACTCAAAAAAATTTTAACCTTATTAACCATAAAAAATTTAAAATTTATAAATAATGTCACTAAATTTATCAAAATAAACTCAAAATTAATCCCACATATATCATAAAGTATCTCTGTATTTTCACATACCAAACATGGGAATGAATTCATCATATATTATCTTAAAACATAGTAATAACCTGAATTACTATAAAAACATTTTGAAAACATAAATTCTTCTTCATTCCTTACATAAAACATATGTTATTGGATATATTCCTTAAATATAAAAATGTTGTAAACTCCATCATTGATAACATATAATAATTTTTAAATGAATGTATTATCCATTCTGAGGTCATCAATACAATCTGATTTACTTTATCTATATCACTCATCTATTTATCCAATATAAACACTATTTTCTCAATAATATGAACACATTAAGTGATACCTTCCCTCAATAAAAATATCACACTGTCATTAAATCAATTTTCTAGATCATTATCACCATTTTACAAATTTTTTGAAAATACTTAATGAAAAACTTATACTAAAAAATTTCATTATTTATATAACATAATTATTGAATTACAAGACATAAAAAAATTAATCATGTCACTTCCTTTTCAAACAATTAACTTGTATTCCTCATCTAATTCCTTAATACCCCTTTCCTAAAATATGAAATATGAATCATGTTCTAATATTCATCAACCTCAATTTAATCATGCTTATAAAAAATGTTATTAGAAGAACCCATACCCTTAATATTCCATTCATGATCTCTTAATCATTAACTACCAAACCATTACTCATACAGCCTTGCTAATTTCATTAATTATATTTCCCCCTAGGACATTGATTTGTATAATGGCCATCCTTTCCACATTTAAATAAATCATCCATTTATAATACTTTAAGGATATTAATATCGACATCCCTTGCATTAACTGAACTTTTCCATTTTTCCTTATAAATTACTTTCCTTTTGTTCTTAATTTCCACAATTGAAAAATATTCTCATTCCAATAAGACATTCACTTGGGTGATTCTTCTTGGATTGTCGATATATAGGAAACTGAATCTTCTTTCCTCTATGCTCTCCACTACCCAAACTATCAGTAAAATTTATCCTTTAAATATTTAGGGAGTCTAATATTTTGTTAAGGTTCACATTGTTAATCATGTTCCCTGGTGACTTTTAAGGAATAATCATAATATCATTCACTCTATTCATCATACTATTTTTCTTTTAATCATCAAATCGTATGTCACATTCAATATTAACCTAGTTCTTTCAAGTTCCCTATAACGGACCAGGTATTTATAGAATAATACTTTTGATTTCTATTAATACTTATGAATAACAAATTAAGTTTAACATAAATGAGACATTTTTTCTAATAGTGTAATCAAAATGAAACAACGGGCTTCTTTGAAATCTTACATTACACATGACGTTGAGTTATACTGAAAAATAGTACAATATTATTATTTTTATTATTTTTATTATTATTATTATCATTATTGTAGTTAACATCTAGATGCTGGAATAGAAGGAAATAATAGAGTCAACTTAATTTTGAAATATGGTTTACAACTATTTAAATGATGATTCATTGGTTACCAAATTTATTATAAATTGAAATAAAAACCAACTGAATTTAACAGATGTGTTTTTATGAAAACATATTTAAAAAAGAATAATTGTGTTTCCATATCACCCTTTATGGATTTTCATCTAATAAAAAATATATCGCATATATTCAATGTAATGTTTTAAATTTATCTTATATGTTTTCTAGATATAATAAAATAAAAAATTCATTTTTTCGGATAAAAGAAGTATTTTTCTAAAAATGCATTTTTACCACCTTTTGATGGAGAACCCTTTTTAAATATTGTTTTTGAAACCTTAATATATTTTAATTGTCAAAATAAACTTACTAATTTTAATTTTAACATCAAATTTTAATTTGGATGAAAATTTTATATTTTTCTGCTAAAGTTCATTTTTAATGAATAATGAGAAATAATGCATTTTAATTCATAACTAACTTTTAATATAATTTTTTTATATAGATAAATTTTACTTTTAATTTGTTTAAAATTTTAATGAAAATATATTTTTATCATTAAATCCAATTTTTTTCATTGTTAGTAATTTCACTTTGAAATTGAATATAAACACATGTCAATCTTTTGGTAGTTTTTACTTCTTAAAAACATTCTTTTTTGTTTTGACAATAATAATTGATTTTAAATTAAATTATGAAAAATATGTGTCTTGATTGTGGAAAAATGGATTCCATATTTGGAATTAGGAGGTCTAAAATGTGTAAATAGGTACCTTTTATTTTTATACATTATCAATAGTAACTTTAGTAAATATTTTATTTACCATGGTTAAAGGGAAAATCTTGTAAATAAGGGTTTAAAATAATATTATAAACATATTAAATTACCCTAACTCATGTAATAACCCTATTTTATGATATATTTCCAACAATGGGCATCCTTGGATCGATTTTAGGACCCCATGGAGCCACATGTGTGTAAAAATGATATTTAATTACTTTTAATTTAAAGTTAAGGAAAATATAACCTAAACATGTATCTTTTAGTAAAAAAATCATATATGGTTATATAAGTTATTATTTAAACTATAAATATTCATTAGAAATCTAAAAAACATTATTACATCATGGTGTTTTATTTATAATTTGTATAGATTAAAAAATAATTTTATTTATGACACAGTGGTGATGTAGTGATTACCTAATTAATTAATGATTTAAATAAATAAGATTATAAATAATAAAAGAAATTTATTTTTAACATTTTTATGTCATACAAGAATTATATGTGCTCTTATTACATGTTATATTTTAATTAATGTTGTTTTTTCTAAATAATAAAGTTATTAATAATAGGCCAAGTGAATTATATAATGTTTTAAATATTATTATTGAACCACTTGAGGTTCTAATGGAATTTTATGGTAATGATATTAACCATATAGTATGAATACACAAGAAGACATGGTAATAGTTAAATTAGTTAACAAATGATTAAAGATAAATTATATGAATAAATTTGAAACTAGAACATGTATAAAGACTATTTCTTGAGGATACTTAGAACAATACTCATATTATCTTTGAATTAAATGATTTTTGGACCTTTTGAAAATTGAAATTCAGTTTATAATAAAATAATATATAAATACATTCCTAAAATGTACCTCATCCCTCTTATAAAACAACACCACCTATTACCCATTACTATCACCTGTAAATCCCATTGGATCATACAAACTATTCCCCAATAAAATCCCAACATCCCTCTATTTCTCCTATAATCCTTACCTTAGGCAGAAGTCAATTCAATAAAGATGTTTGGCTCAAATCAAAGGGAGTTACCCATTTTAAGAGGTAGCATCTTTTCTAAAGTTCCTTTCCAATATTCTACTTCTTAACTCCGTATTTTATTACTATTATTTTATTACATAACCGAAAATTTATCCTCAAAATACTAATATGTGGTTAGGAGAAGTATTTGAACTACACTTACACACACCTCCATCTAAGGGATTTAGTACATACTATTTTTATGGACGGTGAACTATTGCCTCACAAAATGATGATTGTTCAATTATCCTCCTCCACCTTTTTTGGTGGCCATTATGAAGTTATTTTAATTATATATGATACTTATTTTATATCTATACTTCGGTAATTATCATTTATAACATACTTTTATGCTTTTAATGCGGTACAAATATGATAATTTCATTTGAGGAAGTACAGACTACCTCCCCCTCAAAGTGATATGAATCATTCATGACATACATGGAATGTATAAAGGATGAAATTATTAAACATATGTAACATATATATCCGATGATATTATACTATAATTATAATATACCTATTTATCCTTATGTTTTCATTCCTTTAAGTATGAAATAGAAATGAAAGTAGCATTTATGCGTATGTACGACTTGCCGTATCTATGAAAGGTGCATTTCATTTATTATATCCAAATGTTATAGACTATTATAAATACATGTATATTGAATATAAATTCAAATATACTTGATATTTATGATATTTAAATCATGAATACAATTATATAGATAATGGAATTTTGACCACATGGATAATTCGTAATTATAACAAGTTCATTTTTGACTCAGGTATTGAATATCAAAAAAACAACCAATATTAACATAAATAATTATGTAATTTTTATAATGTGGATATAAGTGATATAAAAGGAATAATAAACATAGAAAATTTTCTGAATCAAGTACAAATTAACTTAATTTTATTATTCAGGAAATTAAAGAACGAACGTGTCAAGTTGGACAGGAGGTAAGAGAATTTATCTCAATCTCTTTTAATTAAGTCATATTTAGATAATATATACCTCCTTTTTTTATACATTGTATAATAAAACCCTTTTACGTTTACTTTCATTCAATGGGAATATTATTTCTATGAAGTGTTTTACTAAATGACAAAAGTAACTTTTTTAACATATACAACGACAATGACCTCTCCACCGTCATAATAATTATTTGGTCTCCTCTATAAGCATTAATGTTTTTAAAAGAAAAATAATTCCCTTATTCATTTTTTGAGTGTTTTCATAATTGAAAATTATTTTTAAAATGGATTAATTATTTCAATATCTTGAAATGATTTCTTGTGATTTCAAATGAAATTTTATTAGTGAAATGTTGATATTTTCAATATTTTATGTTTTATGATTATATAATGGTACATGGAAATCTGAAGGGTGGTTATGTAATAAACCAATGATGGGTGGTTACATGATAAACCAAATGATAGGTGGTTCCATGGTAGACCAAGGACGGGTGGTTATGTTATAACCTGCAATGCATTGGGTATGGAAGTCGGTCGTATGGTAATTCCATTTAGTGATATGTATTGAATTCGACCGAATGGTTATTCCATTTAAGTATATTTTATGTCCCAAATTACCTTTATATGTTATACGTTGTTTTATATAGGATTTATAGTAATATTTTTGTTTAAAAAAAGGTGAGTAATGAGCTTATATTCAACGAAGTGATTTTTCTACTTCTTTAAGGTGAAAATTATTACTTTATGATAGTGTACTCATGGTTTATATATTTTTTGAAAAAACTAATAGTTTTCCTTCTTTAGGTATCCTTTAATGATATTTTTATGCTCATCCCAAGTTTTGAAATGTTTTTTATAGTACTTAAAGTTGAATAGGGTCAAGTATGGGATCAAGGAAAAGTCATGTTGTTTAAAACATATATGTAAACTTGTTTGTAAGAGTTTTTGTTTTATTAAAAAATGGACAGTGAGTAGAAGTTTCTATTTGTAATATTCATGTTTCATGTATAATTTATGACCTAATTCTCAAAATCTATAAACCTAAAAACATCATCAATGTGAATTATTAACTTAATTCAAGATTACGTAATTTTTAATGTTGGGGCCTTACAGTGGGTATAAAGGTCGTTTTAGATAACTTTAGAGGATAGTGTGTTATTTAATCATAAGTGACATAACTGTGATAGTTATAATATTAGAAAGAGTCATAGTTATTTTAGATAAATTTAATGAGTTTATGTTAACATGAATAAGTATATCTTATTATTTACCCTCCACGGTAGATATTATATGATGATTTTACTTATATACACACCCTGAACTTTTTAGTTTTGGGAAATGGATGGATCTATCAGGCACTAAAGTAACAATGGATGTGAAGAAAACTGTGATTGTTTTTTGGATAATAAACCGAATAAAATGGGAGATTTAATGGGAATTCTTTTGGTTATTCTCAACCAACTATCTAGAGTCATGATTGACCACCTGAACCGTGGTGATTTTTATAAGGCATCGTATATGCAAGAAATAAATCCCCATGAAAGTTCAGGTAATAATCATAAATTTAATTATATTTAAAAACCTATGTGTCAGGAATATGTAAAGAAAAACCTAGGAAAATGCTCCAAAGGGACGAGGAGATGCTATAGATGTGGCAATGATGGTCATAAAGAAAGAACCTACCATAGAAAAAGGAAGTGTCTAATTAACTCTATAAAAGGGAAAGAAGTTCTTTCCGAGGGATCAATTGAATGTTTTAAATATGGTATGCAAGGTCATTATACAAATAGATTTCATAAAAAGATGGTTCTAGAATGAGATCAGTAAGACCATACAAATATATGTTTACCAATACCTAATGTCATTCCAATTGATGATGAGGAAAATAACAATGACCAATGAAATGTATGGATTATTTCTTTGCTGATGTTTTGACATTATTTTAATATTAGGATATGATTAATGATTTTATTTGTAGGAAATATGTGTTATGTATTTTTTTGGAAAATAATGGTTAACGGATCATGAATAACTTTTAATGAGTAAGAAGTCTACATATATGGGATTCAAGAGTTATGGTAGATTTTAGGATTATGAAATGCTTAAAAGTATTGAGGATCTTTTGATGATGTGATTACTTTGGAATAATTTTTCTAGTATGTGTAACCCTGAAGTTTGATATGTGAAACTTTTATTGAAGAAAAGATTATCTTTTCTTGTGTGAACATAATGGATGACCTTAGAGGGTCATGTGAACTTTTTTTTGAGTTGATTAATGGTTATTACATTTTGGGATGAAAAATTAAAGGTATTAGATAACCTTTGAGGATAAAATAGGTTATGGTTATTTATTTTAATATTTTATTTTATTTTTGATAATTTTATAAGAATGAAAAAGTTATAGAAAAAGAAAAACTCATAGGATGGGTAACAACCCGTCGCATCTGGAAAGTCAATGGGAATCAATCCCACAACCAAAGGGAGAGAAGGGTGTGTCACCTACCACTGGCCTACGTGAAGTCTCTAGTTAGTATGACTTATTATTTTTAGTTAAAGTATTTTATTTATCAATAATAATTTGATTTTGGATCTTATATTTTATCAAATGGATATTAATTATATCGGAAAATTATTTGGTGATTAACAAATAAATATTATTTTGGAAGACGTTTTCTCTTTTGGGAACACTATACGCCTAAGGAAAATAGAATACTTTGGGATTTCAGTTGAGGAGTAATTGTGGAATATTATTTTGGAAGAATATATGTTTTTATTTTGTACATATAGAGATTTTGGTAATTTATGGAAATTATTTACCTATCATTGATAATATGTGATTAGGTTAATTACTTTTCAGTATGATACTCTAAGAGTAGGTGATGTTATTTGGAGATAAATGTTAAAAAAAATTGGAAGACTATGTGATCAAATCCATCTAATTTTGGGTTTCAAACCTATTTTGGATTATTTTTAATAATTTTAAGTACAATTGTTTATTAAATAGTGTTTTTTGAGATTTGGGTATTTTTTGTTCAATTTTGGAGATTAAGAGTAGTAGTTTTTTATAAAAAATTATGTTTTGGGGGGATTATCTGATCTTATACTGGCCATTTTGGTTTTGTTTAATGGCTAAATATAGGGGAAATATATGGTTTATCTTTTGTGGATCATCTTATTCTCTAGAAGTTTATTTTATCACTTTAGGTGTGACCAAGTTATCTTTATTACTCGTCGTTTGGAGAAAACAAATGATTTCTTGATAGAAGCTTATTAATGCATGAAACTCTACTTTAAAATTAAGTATATTTCCTTATTATCATAGTCAATCTAATAAATAAATTCTCCAAATTTATGAAAAGGAACTTAAAATATAAAAATGTTTTTAGTTTACTTTTTTTACTGTTGAATCAATAACCGTTTAACCTATCACAATTTTTTGGTTTTCTGGTGGTTAACTTTCTCCTGACCATGTTTTCTATCACTCTCCATCAAAACATGATGATAATATTTATCTTACATATCCATGTTTATATCGAATACTAGTATGTTTTATCTTGGTTGACCTTTATACTTCTCTTTATTTCTTTTAAAGTAATAGTATTATTTATTCTATTTCCAAAGTGAGAAATTTAATGAAGTTAATGTGCCCAATTTTAAAATTACAAGGATGAAGTTTCCAAAAGGGGGGAAGGATGTAACGACCCAGGTATTCATAGTATAATACTTTTTTATTTCTATTAATACATATGATTAATATATTATGTTTAAGTTAAAGGGTATGTTTTTTCTGACATAGTACTTTACACACAACAATAGGCTTCTCTAAAATCTTACACTGCACACAACATTGAGTTATACCAAAAAAAATGCAATATTATTATTATTATTACAGTTAATGATTAGTTTTTGGAATAGAGATGATTAATAATATCAACTTAATTTTGAAATATAGTTTACACATGTATAAATTATGATTCATTGGTTACCAAATTTATTACAAATGGAAATAAAAACCAATTGAATATAATGGATGTGTTTTTATGAAAATCTATTGCAAAGAGAATAATTTTGTTTTCATATAACTCTTTTTGGAATTTTATTTTATGAAAAATACATGATATATATTCAATGTAATGTTTTAAATTAATCTTATATGTTTTCTAGATATGATATAAGAATAAATTCATTTTTTCATACAAAAGAAGTATTTTTCTAAAAATTTTGTTTTACCACCTTTCAATGGAGAACCATTTTTAAATATAGTTTTTCAAACCTTTATATGTTTTATTTGAAAAAATAAACATATTATATAAAATCATAACATCAAAATTTACTTTGGATGAAATTTTGGCATTTTTTTGCAAAAGTTCATTTTTTAATGAATAGTGAAAATACTATATTTTAATTCAAAACTACCTTTTAATATAATTTATTTATATATTAATATTGTAAATTTAATTGGTTTAAATGTGTAATTGGATTAAATTTTTATGATTTAATCCAAATTTTCCATTATAAGTAATTTCACTTTGAAGATGGACATAAACACACGTCAATCGTTTTGTAGTTTTTACTTCTTAAAAATATTCCTTTTGGTTATGAAAATGGGAATTAATTTTATATTAATTTCTGAAAATTTTGTGTTTTGAATGTGGAGAAATGGACTCCATATTATAAATTAGTAGGGACAAATTTTTTAAATAGGAATCTTTTTTTAGTGATTATGAATAGTAACATTAGTAAATATTTTATTTACCATGGTTAAAGCGTTAATCTGGTAAATAAGGGTATAATATAATATTATAATAATGTTAAATTAATCTAACACATGTCCTAACCCTATTGGATAAAATATTTCCAACCTTGGTCATCCTTGGTTTGATTTTATGACCTCATTGGGCCACTTGTGTTTGAAAATGACATTTAAATACTTTTAATTTAATGTTACAGAAAATATAACCCAAACATGTATCTTTTAGTAAACAAAATTTATATGGGTTTATATAAGTTATATTTTAGACTAAAAATAGTCATTATAAATCTATAAATATTTCCTGCATCATGTTATTTTATTTATAATTTTTATAAATTAAATGAATAAATTTATTTACGACACAATGGTGATGTAGTGATTACCTTATCAATGAATGATTTAAATAAATGAGATTATAAATATCAAAATAAATTTATTTTTAAACTTTTAATGTTATCCAAGAATTTTATGGATGATTATTACTATATATATATAAATTAATGAAGTTTTTTCAAAAGAATAAAATTGTTGGTTTTTAAAAAGTCATGATATGAATAGTATAAAAGTTGACATAAATGAGTTTTTAAAACAAATACTAATTTATTAAATTATATAATAGTCCTAAAAATATAATATTAATCCAAATTACTAAGATAATTTTTTAAATGTAATTAACAAACCACATTAGGTTTTATTGTAATTTTATGGTTACTATATTAACCATATAGTATGAATACACATGAAGACATGGTAAGAGTTAAATTAGTTAACTAATGGTTAAAGCTAAATGATAAGGATACATTTGAAACCAAAACTTGTCTAAATCCTATTTTTTAAGAGTATTTATAACAATAATTATCCTATATTATAATTAAATGAGTTTTGGACCTTTTTAAAATCGAAATTCAGTTTATAATAAAATAATCATTCAAGACATTCCTAAAGTGCCCCTCCTCCCTCTTATAAAAGAACACCACCTCTAACCCATTACTCACACCTTTAAAGCCCCTTGGATCATATAAAATCAACTCCAATAATCTTCCAACATCCCTCTATTCATCCTATAATACTTATCTTAGTCATAATGAAATTCAAGAAAGCCTTTTGGCTCAAATCAAAGGGAGTTACCCATTTTAAGAGGTAGCGTCTTCTCTAAAGTTGCATTCCAATATTCTACTTCATCACTCCCTATTATATTATTATTATTTGATTATATAAAAAAAGTATCATCAATATACTAGGATGTTTTTATGAGAATTATTCAAACTACACTTACACACAACTCCATCTAATAGATTTTGAACATATTGTTTCTGTGGACGACGAACTACTACCGCATGAAACGATGATTTTTCAGTTATCTCCTATTGGATCTAATAGTGGACATTATGATGGCACTATAAATATATGATATTTATTTTATCTCTATTATTTTTTAATTATCATTTATAACATACTTTTATTATTTTCATTTTGTATAAATATTATAATTTCATTTGAGAAACTACGGACAACCGCCCCCTCAAAGTGATATGACTCGTTCATGCTATACATGGAACATATAAAGGATGGTATTAATGAACATATGTAACATATATATCATATTATATTATATTAGAATTATAATATACCTATGTATAATTTTGTTTTCATTACTTTATGTATGAAATAGAAATGAAAGTAGCTTTCATGCGTACGTACGGCTTACCGTCTCCATGAACAGTGCATTTAATTTCTTATCTCCAAATGTTATGGACTATTATAAATAAATATATATTGGATATAAATACATATATACTAGATTTATATGATATTTAAATCATGTATACAATTATAGAGATATAGGAATATTTACCACATGGACAGTTTGTAATTATAACAAGTTCATTTTTGACTCAGGTACTGAATATCGACAAAATAACCAATATTAACATAAATAATTATGTAATTTTTATAACATGGTAATAAGTGATATAAAAGGAATAATAAAATTTAAAATGATCTAAAGAAATTATAAATTAACTTAAGTTTATTATTCAAGAAATTAAATAATGAACAGGTCAATTTAGAGATGAGGTAAGGGACTTCATCTCAATCTCCTTTCATTGAAGAATATTTCGATAATATATACCTCCTTCTTTTATACGATATATAATAAAAACCTTTTAATTTTACTTTCATTCAAAGGGTATCTTTTTTCTATGAAGAGTTTTACTAAACGAAAAAAGAAATTATTTTAACATATGTGGTGATAATGACCTCTTCACCGTCGTAATTATTATTTGGATTCCTCTATAAGACTAAATTTTTTTAAAAGGAAAATAAATATATAATTCCTTTTTTGTGTGTTTTCATAATTGAAAATGGTGTTTGAAATGGATTCATTATTTCAACATCTTGAAATGATTTCTTGTGATTGAAAATGAAATGTTATCAGTGAAATATTGATATTTTCAATATTTTATGTTTTATGATTATATAATGGTACTTTGAAATTTTACAGGTGGTTACGTGATAGACCAATGATATGTATTTTCAGGATAAACCAAATGATGGGTGGTTTATTAATAGAACAAGGATGTGTGGTTATGTTATAACCTTCAATTCATTGGGTATGGAATTTGGTCGTATGATTGTTCCATTTAGTGATATGTGTAGAAGTCGACTGTATGGTTATTCCATTTAAGTATGTTTATATCTCAAGTTACCTTTATGTGTTATATATTGTTTTATATGGGATTTATGATAATATTTTGGTTACAAAATGGGTAAGTAATGAGATTCTATTTAGTGAAGTGTTTTTTCTACTTCTTTAAGGTGAAATGTATTACTTTATGATAAAGTATTTATAGTTTACATGTTGTTTTTAACAACTAACATTTTTCCTTATTTATGTATCCATTTCTGAGCTTTTTATTCTCATCCTAAGTTTTGAAATTTATTTCACAGGACATAAAAATGTATAAGGTCAAGGATGGGATCAAGGAAAATCCATGATGTCTAAAACAAGGAAGTAGACATG
Organism: Viscum album; assembly: GCA_963277665.1. Taxonomy (NCBI): domain Eukaryota; kingdom Viridiplantae; phylum Streptophyta; class Magnoliopsida; order Santalales; family Viscaceae; genus Viscum; species Viscum album. The sequence continues at coordinate 1,752,908,710 of OY728143.1, read as the reverse complement.
TTTCTTTTTTTAAGAGTTTTTGTTTTATGAAAATATCATGAGTGAGTAGAAGTGTCTAATTGTAATATTAAAGTTGTTATGTATAAGTTATGACACAATTCACTAAATCTATAAACCTAAAAAGACACTCAATGTGAATTATTAACGTAATTCAAGATAAGACTGGGACTTACATTCCCTCCATTTACTAAAACCAAAAGCATAGTGTGAGAAACACTAATCAGAGTTGGGAACAACATAATCAGGAAAAATCACTAATATGATGTCTAAATAATGATACATTTTTAATCTATAACATCTTATGTTTACCCAATTTCATTCATATTCATCATCTATTTAATTCTTCCATGATGGTCTGTAAAGATTTTAAGAATTTTTATATCATATCCCTTGAGAGTGTCAAAATAGGTGTGTTGTAAGGCCTATTTTTATGCAATAGATTATAATCAAGTCTATCACAATTTTCCCTTTTGAGGGTTATTACTTCTTGGTGCCACTATGTCAGAGCCAAATCCACTTTTATTATCTTTCAGTAGTTTATTTCATTGACAGCACCACTACCCCTATTTTTTTCAAAGGGGGCTAGTTGTGGTAGATGTGGTGTATGGCCAACCCCACAAAACCCACCAACCGAGAAGAGAAGAAGGGGGAGATATAACTTATAAATGGATAGATTACCTATCATTTCTAGCATCAATTTCACTAATTTTATTTTCACCATATTCTCATCATCTCATCAGTTTATGTGCTATATTTGTGAGTTTATTTCACCATTATTCAAGAGAGATTATATAATTTTAATCTCCTTCTAATAGTTAGGGAGTGTGTTCCCACTTTTATATATAGTTATCCTTCTATTTACCCATGGTATTTTAACTCTTTCATTGGGGGGGCATGTTACATCTAGTGTCCATTTATTTCATCATTTTTTTCTTTATTTTATCTCGTGATTATCACTGCACCAGTGGGTCAATAATTTTTTGTTTGAACAAGTCTTATCATATGAAGGTTTTGGCATGGTTTTGTTCACATTTTGTGGTGTTAATAATTCTCATAAATTAGAGTATGCTATGTGATTGTGACTATGGTTTTTCATTCACATTAGAAAAAAAATATTGAGATTATTAAATACAATGTTGTGAAATAGAGGAGGTTCTAGAATGACAGAGTGTCCAGATGGTGGAGAAATTTGAGATAAAAAAATTCAATGGGAATAGTTTTTTAATGTGAAAAATGAAGATACAGACAATTCTGTAGAAGGATAATTTCCTATTGGAAATTGGAGAAAATTTGGAAGAAATGATGGAGGAGAAATGGAATGAAATATATGGGAATTAAATATCCAACATCCATTTGGATTTTTAAGATGAGGTCCTACTGATCATTTTATAAAAAATAATGGAAAAGGAAAAATTGGATATTCTAAAAAAGCTATATAAGGCCAAGTCACTACAAAAAAATCTTGAATAGAAAATTGTACACTCTTTTAATGGAGGATTAATCATAGGGGATCATCCATATAAGAAAACTAAATACATTGTTCATTCCGATCATCACATTGGGATACAAAATTATGGATACAAAATGTGTAGAGATTCTGCTTCTAATTTTTTCAGATTCATATGACCAGCTCATCATTAACCCCACAAAAAATATCCTAATAGATATGATTACCTATTATAATGTTGTAGCCACATTTCATGAAGAATAAATTTGGTGTAAGAACAAGGAGGACAGACATGCAACTACACACCAAGAAGAGGCTCTGTAAATGGAGAGATGAAGAATAGTTCAGCATAGTTTTAGTGGGATCCAAAATCATGGTAGTTATAAATTGAGGAGTAAGAAGAATAATGTCACATGCTTTAATTGTGGAAATAAGGGGCACATCAATAAGGATTGTTGGAATAATAAGAGTAGTTAAAAAAGATATCAGGGAAATGTGGTGAGTAATTCAGGAAAGGGATGCATTCTTTCTAATAAAATAGCGACGAATTCTGGAAGAAGGAAGCATCACAACAATGCATGGATAATAAAATCAAGAGAAACATGGTACATATATTCTCGAAGGTAATGGTTTGATCAATATGAAATTCTCCTGGAAGTACTTGTGTATATGGGGAATGATCATAACATGAAGATTGTTGGAGTCGGTAACATCAAACTAAAGATACATGTTGGTATTGTTCGAACCATCCATGGAATATTCCATGTGAAGGGATTAAAGAATAATATATTGTCTTTGGGACAATCGGTGATATTGGATGCAAGACTCAAACAGAGAATGAAGTGAATAGAATTGGGAAGGGTGCGCTTGTGGGGATGAAGGTAGAATTGATCTCAATGAACATGTACATGCTTATGGGTGAAATTTACAAGGAGGTAGAGATATTTTTCACATCAACTACCTCGATGGAAGCATTGACATCATTATAGCATTAGAAGCTTGGCCATATGTCAGAATGAGGCCTAAAGATTCATGCGGATCAAAAATTTCTACTTAGGATTTCAAAGGAATCCTTAACAATTGGTGATCATTGTGTTTGGATCAAGAAACATAGGTTAATGTTCGGGTTGTCAACATAATGAAGTAAAGAGATCATAAATTTGATCCATTTTGATGTTTGGAAATCATTAGTTAAATCCCTAAGAGGAGAAAGGTACTTTGTATCCTACATTGATGATTATTACCATAGATTTTGGGTGTACCCAATAAAGAATAAAACAGATGGTTTTGAAGTCTTCAAAACATTTATAGTGATAAAGTAATATAAATTTGAAAATAAGATCATGTTTTTGTGGGATGAAAATGGTGGCGAATATACAAGTGAATAGTTTTGAAATTTTTTGTCAATAGGAAGGAATCAACAGATTGTTCACAGTGGTGTACACTCCTCAAAATAATGTTGTGGAATAGAATATTAATAGAACCCTATTGGATAGAACAAGGGCAGTGTTAAAGATTAAAAGAATTTCCAAAACATTCTGGGTAGAAGCAGAAAATATTTCATGTTATGGGATCAACTGATCTCCTTCAATAATGATTGGTCTGAAAACACCAATGGAGATGTGGACTGGTAATCCCACTAGCTATTATTAATTTCATACATTTGGATGTCCTTTATTTGAATTTTTTAATGACCCAGAAAGATCAATGTTACATTCAAGATCTAGGAAATATATCTTCTTGGGGAACACTAATAGTGTGAAGGGGTGTCGTTTGTGGGACCCCACTGCCCACAGACTTATCATCAAGAGATATTCCATTTTTTTAGAAGACAAGGTGAAAATTAAAATTTATGGAGACATGGAGAAAGAGAATACAAATACAAAAATAGTATAAGTGGAGGAAAAATTCAAGGAAGAACCAATTTCCACTAAGGAATTACTAGAGTATGAAGATAAAGTACCGGTTGAGTTTTGACCATGACGGTCATCTTGAGAGAAAAGAGCACCAGTATGGCACTCAGACTATGTCATTGATATAAATATTTTGTATTTTGTATTGACATTATATTGAGATTCATCTTCTTTTGTAGAGGAAACCCAGAGTTGAGATGTATCATAATGGATTGTGGCGATGTAGAAGGAACATGAATCCCATCATAAGAACAAAAATTTAGATCTTATTCCATTACCTCATATAAGGAAGTATATCAACAATATATGGGTCTTTAAGATCAAATGGAATAAAAATGACTAGGAAGAAAGATATCTTGCAATACTGGTGGTCAAATGATATGCTCATAAAGAAGGTATTAATTTCAAGAAAATATTTTCTCCTATTGTTAGACTGATAATTGTTGGGATATTTTTAGTGATGTGTGCTACATACTGTTTACATCTAGAGTAGCTAGACATGAAGACTGATTTTCTCTATTGTGATATATATGAATAAATATATATTCTACAACTAAAAGGTTTTACAAAATAATTCAAATAGAATTTGGTTTATAAGTTGAACAAATCTATTTACGGTCTCAAGAAAGCAGCGACATGTTTGTGTAATAAATTTTATTCCTATATCATGAGTATTGGATATAATATACTTCATTAAAATATTTTTTTCATATTTCATGGGTTCATATGGTAATGATTTCATCATTCTTCTATTATATTTGGATGAAATGTTGATTGCAGTCCCCAACAATGATTAGATCTCAGAGACATGGGAACATTTATCTAGGGAGTTTGATATCAATGAATTGGGACTATCAAATAAGATTATTAGGATGTAGATTTACCAACATATAAATAATATGAAGATTCATATATCATAGAAAAATTACATGGAAAAATTATTGAAACACAACAACATGAAATTCAAAATCCAATTCTACCCCTCTTCCCATTAATTTCATGTTATCTTATATGATGAGTCTTAGCAGTGAAGAAGAGAGGATGGTGGTGTCTCGAGGACAATATGCATCAATTGTGGGGACTCTGAAGTTTGATATATTTTGTACTAGACTAAGAATTTCACATGATGTGGGAGTTGTTAGTTGGTACATGTATAATTCAGGATGGTATCATTGGATCGCAATGAAGAGGATCTTGAAATATATCAAGGAGACCACAAGTGTTTCATTATGTTTTGTTGGATCAAATTTAACTATCAAAGAATATTTTGATTCATCTTTTGTATGTGATTGTTATTGGATTAAATCTACTACTAGTTATATGTTAAATATTATAGGAGGATCATCAAGCTGTATTTCAATGTTAAATTTATTTGTTGATTTATCTATGATGAAGGTAGATTGCATAGAAGCTATACAGTCTTGAAAAGATGTTATTTGGATGATAAAGTTATTGGAGGATCATGGGCATAGATAGAAGTAGATTGTGTTGTTTTTTAATAGTCATATTTCCTTTCATATTTCAACTAATCCATCTTTTAATAACCTGATGAATCATATTGGGGTATAATATCAATTTTTACAAGATGTGGCAGAAGAAGGAAGTGTGGACATGCAGAAAATTTACACTAAAGAAAATATGGAATATTTTCTGATGAAGACAGTTGTCTATAATAAATTAAGATGGTGTAGATCCTCGAGCATCCTCACAGAGATGTGAGAATCATGGTTTCTAAGATAAAAATTATATGTGGATATTTGATCGATTCTCAATAAAATCTCCAAGTGGGAGATGTGTTGGAAGTTTATTCATTCAAAAACATCACCCCCTGTTTTGGTCAAAGGGGGATGGCGGAGGTAGATGTGGGGGGTAGCCAACCACACCAATCCCATTAGTGAAGAAGAGAAATATGGGGGGAGATTTCCTATCAATGGAGAGCTTCCATAATGTTTTCTGGATCAACTTCACCTAGTTTCTTATCATCAACTTCTCACCATCTTATTCGTTTATGTGCAGTAGTTTTGTTGTATTTCCCCGTAATTCAAGAGATATTTTACAAGTTTTTTCTATTTGTAATGGTGAGGGACTGTATACCCACTGTTTCCCATATTGATCCTTATATTTTTCCATAGTTTTTACCCCTTTCATTTTTGTGTTTTTTTTCACGTTACATCTGGTGTCCATTTATTTCCACATTTTTCACTTTATTTTATCTCAGGATTATCACTACACCAGTGGCCTAACACTTTTTTGTAACAATAATATCCATACAGGGATGTAATTTCTTGGAAACCAATTTCTATATCCTTTACCAAAATTCCAAGACATTTACTATACTTTCACTCATTCTTAGACTTATCCTTAGAGACAACCCTAGAGATACCCTTAGAAATATATCTAAGGATCTCAAATAAGATTTCTCATACAATATTCCAAATCATAACTAAACCTTTATTTGATGCAAACTTTAGCTACCCAAGATTCTCATACAAGGATATGGAATATTTTTAGATGAATATTCATTACATTACACAAACATACACCTATGAAATGTAATATTTTAGTTCCATTGGAAACTTGGAAAAAAATCTTTTTAATTTAGGAAAGATCATCATGTCTCCCATAATGATCTTTCTATTAAGTAATCTTCATGGATATAATATACTTAAAACCTTTCATTATAACTTATGGAAAATTAAATATAAGAAATTGTGATCATAGAATCTTGGTAAGTGTAAAAAATGGAGATACATAAGCATAAGATGAACATAAGGGCATGAGAACATGAGAGTAACATTTGAAAACCAGACCCTACACATCAAAGATAAAAATATTGAGTCATATCATAAAGATTATTAGTTTATAAGACATGAATCATAATTAAATAAATGAACATAATCCATTAGAACATAACAGTGGAATAATAAATAGATGTGCGACAAAAAAAAACTTATGCCAAGGAAACTGAACAACACATTCATTACATTTTAGGCTTGTTCTAACCACCTGTGTACCTACTTTATGAGGGGTCTAACCACCCACGTACCCTATTTGTAGGTCTTGGTATAACCACCCATGTACCCTAATTTCTGGTCTTGGGATAACAACCAATTTACCCTCCTTTTAAAGCTTGGTCTAACCACCCATGTACCCCATTTTTTAGGTTTGGGATAACCACCCATGTACCTACATCAAGCCTAAAAAAACCACCCATGTACCCCATTTTTAGGGTTTGGGATAACCACCAATGTACTCTCCTTTTTTTTATTGGGATAGCCACCCTATTTACCCTTATTTTTGAGCTTGGGCTGACCACCCATGTACTCTATTTTTTGTGTTTTGACTAACCACCCATCTATCATTCTCTTCGGGTTTGGGCTAACCACCTGTGTTCCCTTTGATCTCATTGAAATTTTATCATTACCCAATAAATTGAGGTAGATATAGGTCCATAACATAACATTATAGAAATAATATATATTTTTTCCATAAGATCATAAAACTTTCATCATATAAAAACCTATGAAATTAAATGGTTTTCTTAAACATTTCATCATATCATAACCTATGAAAAAGAAACCAGTTTCATAATCATTTTATCATATCATTACCCATGAAAAATAATAGAGTTTTATAATAATTCTAACATGGTATAACCCATAGAATTGAAATGGGTTTTATAAACATATTTTCCAAATAAAACATTCATAGAAAAAATAATATTGATATCCTTATTACATATACCCAGTAAATCATAGGTAACATCAACATATGTCATCTTAGATATAAAATGGATTTTAAAGATCACATAAAAAATTCTTGGGGAATGTAACTTTTCTTTTAAAATTATTTTTTTAAAACATAAAACCATTATTAAATTCTATTTATTTGAAAATAAAATTAAACTATTAAAGAAGATTTTAAAACCGTTTAAATCATTTCATGGAGAAAATATCTTTTCTACATTGAAAAAAAACATTTTAAAACATAAAACATTTTGAAAAAAACTTTTATTTTATAAAATAATTAAATAATTATAAATAAATATTCAAATAAAATAATGTTCATGAACATTGGATGTTTCTTTCTTGTCAAACATGTTAACAAATATATTTCTTTCACATTTTTTGGTAAAATCCAACCGGGAAATATTTGTAAAATGAAATGAATATTCCATTCAAATTTTAATTATAAAATTAAAAAAATGTGACAAAAATTCTTTTAAAAAAATATAATATAAATAAAACGTCTTTTAAGAATTTTTGGAAAGAATGGTTTTGGAATAAAATATATTTTTTACCAAAGAGGGATATAAATTCATATTTTCATAAAAACATTTTCCCAATTATTTGAAGTACCAAAGTCTAGAAAAATATTACTATTACATGAAAATATCATGAATAAAAATATTTTAATAAAATTAATGAGTTTCTTGAGATGTGGATCATTTGATTTTATAATCATAAAAAATCCTGATAAATAATAATATTATAACAAAAAAAATCATTACCACTTTGGTAACTTTGAATCATAATCCCTATGAATAAATTACATAAAATGGAACTTAAAATATCATGAGGATAAATAAATTCATCATATAAAATGTTAATATATCTGTATATACACCTTGTGAAATCATATATGTGCATAATATAATGTACATCTTAAAGAAGTCAATTTCAGATAAAAATGCCTTACCAATTTGGTAACTTTTGAACCATAAACCCCATGAAATAGAAAAACTAAATTGTATATTTATATAAAAATAATTTTAATTATAATCAATATTTAACACATTAATGGTCATTATAAATACCATATAAAATAATCATGTGGTTAATATGGTATTTGTCTCATAGAAAATAAATATGAGATGAAAATCTCTTACCATAGGTCTCGACTTCCATCATAGTCTTTTAAACCTCTTGTATAATAAATATAATTTTATTATACATATATTACATTATATATAATATATCATACCATATATTATTTCTTTCTTTCTTTTTATTACCAGTTTATTAATAATTCCATGTTACATTCATGTTTTGGGTAATAACCGCTTACATTTCTTATATGTTTTGATATGTTATTTTCTGTCCCCTTACTCTGATCATGATTTTATCATCTCCAGAATGATAATAATTACATAATTATTATATTTATAAACAAATTATAAATTTAATAACAACAATTAAATATATATTTTATAAATGAAGTATTTTTTGATCACGTAGATTGTAGGTCATACGTAGGCTTGATTAGTGTTTCCCTTTTTCAATGGCCACTATTGAAATGATGTAAGTAATATATTTTATTTATAGAATGATAATAATATCATAAATAACATATTATTTATTTAAATAAACTTATACATATCTTACATGGGTTTTGGTGATGAAAAGGTAGTCACATCTCTTCATGAAGGTGGTTGTTCTCACGTACACCAACAACATTATCATCTTTCAGTAAGTGAAAAGGGTAAGAAATAAAATGATATAATATTTTTTAATAATTATAAATACATCTTTAATGTCATAATAATATAATTTATATAATAATTACATCATTTATATCACATATATTTATCTTTATTATCTTCCATGTATAGTGTTTGTGAAAACGAATCACATAGCTTCGCAAGGTGGTAGTTCGTCGTACACACAAATGACGTTATTGTATCTCCTATGAATTGGAAATAAAAAATCTATATATGATATAATTATTAAAAAATTATAATTTTTTTTATAAATATCATATATTTATATATACTTTATATTCATCATCATACTCAACCATGAGAGGTGGTAATAGAAAAATAAAAGACATCGGATCGTGAGGCGGTAGTCTGCCGTACACACGAACGATAATTTTGCAACCCATTTGATGGAAATGCAGATGGTTTTAGGTCATGCCCATAACATAAAAAATATAATTATATTTAATATACTGAATTTGTTATATTATCATGGTATAATAATAATTCAAGGATGTGTAAAATGAAATAAAACAAAAACACTCATTGATGAACGTTACCTCTTCTTCAGGTATCCTGCTTAGGTTTCAACCAAAACCTTCCTAGGTTGGAATTTTGTAAAAAATAAGGATTATAATATTATATGAGAGGATTTTTTAATTGATTTTGGAATTTTTTTTCAAACCAAAATGGTTTTAAGCTGTAATTAACAGAAGAGAAGGTGTGGCCTTTTATAAGTGAGGTGAGTGGCACATTTGTAATTTTTGGAAAAGAAAGAGTTTCACCGATGTTTTTCTCATTCCACAAGGCTCCAAATTATATTATTATCAGTAATAGAAGGGATAAGGTCTAAATATTGTCATATAATGGTGTTGGAAAATTTTTGGGTCATTTGTTATTCTTTTCTTTTTAGTCTAACCCTCTAGTAAATCAATTTTAACCTAAATTGTGTTAAATAATTTTTTTATTGTTTTTACTACTAATATTGGTAAAAAATTAATTTTAACTTATTAGATAATATAAATTATTATTATTAAAATTATGGCTTCCATTTTTTCAAATTCCATTCACATATGTGGTCTGAAATTTATTCTCGCAAACGCGACTAGAAAACGGGTTTTAAGAGAGAAAATGTCCAAAAGTTTACAAATTGTTTATATTGAAATTCAATATGAAAATATTTAAATATACCTAAATCGGTTTAATGGATATATAATTGAAATAATTTTAATTTTAAACCAATTTAAATTACAATTTAAATATATAAATAATTTAAACAAGACGGTAGTTTTTAATTAAAATTCATTATTTTTCACTATTCATCAAAAAAATAAACTTTTTAGAAAATTACCAAAAAACACCTTAAAATAATTTTTACATTATTATTTTAAAAATTATTTTTATTTTATAATATTAATTTTCTAAAATTTTAATATTTTATTTTTAAATAAGTATGCCAAAATGTGATAAAACTACATATTTAGAAAATACAGTTTTTGGCAGAAAATTAGATTTATTTCTATCTATTTCCTAGAAAACACATAAGATTAATGTTAAATAGTAAATTTAATATATATGTATATATATACTATAAAAAATTCGTTAAAATAACTCTAAAAAAGTGGTTTGTTTAATTTATTTAGGTGAGACATGTTTGTTTGCATGAAAATAGTTTCTCAAAAAATTCCTTTATTTTAATTTCTAAATAAATGGACCTCAAAGAAATCATTATATATACATTTTGAAACAATATTTTCATGATTTAGTTAATCTTATCCATACCCTATATTCTAATGGCTAGGAGATAACCAACATATTAAATAATAATATTTTAATAACCAGTCTCATTTTTTTAAACTTATTGCTTTATGTAAAAAAAGTGAAGCTTTGGGTTACATGTAACACATGCTAAAATAAGTGTTATATATAACAAAAAATCTTGAAAATATTAAATTCATTTGAAAATTATATTTCAAAAATTATTGAGGCGTTACAATGCATAACTTTATAGACAAGAAATCAAGTCTACACTTAACCTTATGAACATGAAACCAGGTCTACACATAACCATATGGACATGAAACTAGGTCTACACATAACCATATGGACATGAAAATAGGTCCACATATAACATTTTCAACATGAAATCATGCTATTGCATAACATAATTTTCTAATGAGTTCTCCATATAAACCTAATGCATTAGAGGTAAATATCATGCTCACTCATCCTCAATATAAAATGTAATCACCCATCCTTAGTTATAACATAACCCCCATCCTTGGTTATAACATATCCATTGTACTTTTTTTTATAAAAGAACCAACCATAACATAATTAAATCCACACATATGTGTGCCACAAGATAATAAATCATTCATAATATTATCACATCATAACCCATTCAAGGGAAATATGTTTCATAAACACTCCATCAATTATTTATAGAATAACCTATGAAAATAAATGGGTTTCATAAATATTTCATCATCATAATCATAAAAAATCTTGAGAAATAATAAGGATGGTACCATTGGATCATATCCCTAGTAAAACATAAGAGACACAAAATATTATTATCATTGATGAATATAAATTCCATAAAAAGATAATTAAAATATTCTTGAGGAAAATATCCTTTCTATTTTGAAATTACTTCTTTAAAGTATAAAAATTTCCCAAATATTAAAGAAAATTTTTCCTTTGAAAATAACCTAGTAATATTTTAAGGTAAGATTTAAATCATTGAGTGGACATGACAGTAAAAAATATTGTTCATGTCATATATGTTAAAACAAATATTCCTTTAACATTTTTAGTAAAAATTTAAAAGTAACTTGTTTTGGAAAATGATAAGAATATTCCTTTAAAATCATTTTTTTAAAGTAAAATAAGGGTAAAAGTTACTTTAAAAAATATTTTGAGAATAGAATAAACATTTTTTAAAAAATAGAAAACATGGACATAGAATAGAAAGTTTTTTTGAACAAATAGATAGATATAGTTTATTTATATTAAAAACATTCTTTTTTTCATTTTTTTTCTTAAAGATAGGAAAATTTAAGAAATAATATATTATCCAAAAAATTAAAAGTACCTTGTTTCAAAAAATGACATGAAGATACATTTTAAATCATTTTTTAAGTTAAAATATAGTAAAAATTACTTTAAAAAATATTTTTTAGGGTAGTAAAACCCTTCTTTAAATCATTTTTAGATAATATGGACATGGAAGAGAAAATATTTTTGACCGAAGAGAGTGATACAGTCAATTTTTCTTAAATATGTTACTTTGGTATATTTTGGTATTAAAGAGGGGAAAATTTAAAGAAAACATGAATTCTACATAAATAACAAGATTATAAAAAAAATCATGTGTTTATTGAGAGATAGCTCGTAATATTTATCTTTAGAAACATAATCATAAACAATCCTATTAAACAATGAGATTGTATCAAATATCCCTTACCACTGTAGTAATTTTGAATAATAAGACCCATTAAATAAAATAAAATAGATGGATATGTATTTCCCATAATTTTCATGATAAAAATAATAAATAAAATTCATGGGTAGTATATACACCACACAAAAGAAACAAGTGGTGAATATGACATGTGTCCCAAAGAAATAAAAGTGGGATGAAAATCACTTACCTCAAGTCTCAAATTTTTTTATACATGTTAGAAAAATATATATAATAAATATATTTTTATTTTAAATACATTATATACTAATATTCATACATATTATATTCTATATAGTTTACTTATAACCTTTTACTACCCAGTTATAAATAATTCTTTGTTAAAATCATTGTTCTATGTGATTACTGCTTCATTTTTTATGGATGTTTTAGTTTGGTAGTTTTGGTCCTTGTACTTTGATCAGGGTTCCATAATATAAAAATTTTTAATCATGATATAAGTATCATATATATTCATTATATACATATTTATGGTCATTCATAAAAGTTAGAGATAGAAAAATGAATTATGTCGTTCATGGAGACAGTGCGTCGTACTTAAGCATTAATGATGTTTAAATTTTCTCGACTAATGGAAAGAAATAAAATTAAATAATATATAACATTTAAAAATAATTTTTATATATCATATATATTAATTTAATAAATCATTATTACCATATAATTCAAAATAAAATGAAAAATAAATCACATCTCAACATAAATGCAGTGGTCTACACGTACACATGAGTGACGTTATAATTTTAAAATGGATTTTAAGGTAAGAAGGTAGATGTGATATTATAATTATAGGAATATAATAATGTCATAAATATTATATACATAAATTTAATCCATTATTATATCTATTATTTAGATATAGTGATGGAAAACAAATTACATTGATTCGTGAGGCGGTAGTCCTCCACACACACGAAAGGAATTTTTTGTTTTCTATTTGATGGAAGTGGAGATTGATATACATTATTACATAAACATAATAAAATATTATTGTATTTTAGATAATTGTTTTCTTATATTTTAATTATTAATACATTAATTAATGTGCTAAGATAATAAGTAAAAATAAAGATCTTAGAGAAGACAATTACCTTCTCTTATTAAAACCCCCCATTGGATCTCTTATTAAGGACCATATGGTTAGTCTTTTGGGAATACCAATAGATATAGAAAATTTAAAATGGTTTTAGGGACATATTGTTTTGTGTTTTATCATGATAAATGGATTAATATGTGTGAATAAGTGGGAGAGGAGGTGCTCTTTTATAATTAAGGAGTGGTATTTTTTGAAATACCCAAAATTATTTGTTAATGGGAAGTTACTCTCAACCCAAGTGCCTAAAAAATTGATAAATAATGGATTTAATGTAATATATGGTTTATCCACATATCCAACACACACAAAAATATGTTTAAAAAACCTTAATATTTACGTTTACCTACTTTTACCATTTCTCTTTTCACCAAAGTAACTAGTTTTTTATTTATATACCGAGGAAATTTATATTAAAAGACTAAAAATAAAATGATAATTATTAGATAGTTTGGACCCACTTATTTTTAATATTAATTAAAATTTATAAAAAAAATTCCATGTGTGTGGAAAATTAATTTTATAACAGGCGCATGTAACATACAAAACTCTATTTTAACTTTAACCATAATAATTAATTTCTGTTGTTTTTACTATTAATTATATAAAAAATTAAAGTTTTTATTATTACCTAATATTAATTATTATGATCAAAAATACTTAATCCATTTAAACAAATTCAATTCATAGAATTGGTAAGATGAAATTTAAAATTAAACTCGTAAGCATGACAAAAACGCGGTTTTCCAAAGTAAAGGTTTTCTTAAGTACAAACTTTTTTTACATAAAAATTCATCCAAAAATTTATTCCACTAAACTAAATTGGATTAATAATAATATAATTTATCTAATTTTAATTTTAAAATAATTTTTAAACAAAATTTAATTTTGTAATTTCTTTAAAAAAAGGCAGTTTTCATTAAAAAACATTATTGTTAACTATTCATTGAAAATTTTATCCTTTTAGAAAATTATAAAAAATTAAATAAAAGATAATTTTGACCTGTTGAATGAAAAAATAAATTTTATTTTTTCAAATAAATTTTATAATTCTGGAAAAAATTAATTTTAATGTAAATTTGAAAAGTGTGGTGAAACCATTTTTTAGAAAAATATAGTTTTTAAGCATCAAAATGAATTTATTCCAATCCCATGCTTAGTAAAAATATTATATGAATTTTAAAAGATTTAATTTATTATATAATACATAAATGTAATTAAAATAATTCACCAATAGTGACTTATTTAATTGATTAAGATAAAAATAATTTGTCTATATAAAAACAATTTTTTAGAAAATAAACATTTCTTTTACTTTCAAATGATTTCTATTTCCATTTATAATCAATTAATAATCAATGAATATATATATACATGTGTAAAGAATATAGTTTTCATAATTTATTTAGTCATATTCTTACCTACCAATTTAATAAATGTCACATTAAATAATAATATTTAAATAGTATATCAGGTTTGTTTAAACACGATGTTGTGTTTAACGCATTATATTGAAGAAATTGAATTTTTTTTTAAAAAGAAATATATTATAATATATCAGGGGGTTTCATTTTACCCCATTAAATAATTTTTTCCCTCTCAATTTAAGCTTCATTTCCATAATCAAGGTTTTTAAATTTTAAAATTATTTTACAGAAAACCCACATCATAAATGGGACGATAAAACTTCTTCAATAAAGGGATGGGAAATATAATGGTAATCTATAATATCATAAATCTAAATTAAAAATAAAAAAATTAAAGTGAAAATATGGACATGGAGGAGAAAACTAATGCCCAGGGACTAGTCTAGAGTTATAGATAACATCATGTGGAGTAAAGTAATAACTAATAATCCATAAAACTGTGATGGGTTAAAAGAATATTGATTCATCAAAAATAAAGGTAATAGGATAAAATTTTCATTTTACGATATTTTTTCTAATGTTGAGGGATTATTTTAATATCATGATATAGAACACCATAAAATTTACTAAATTGATACCTTCTTATTTCATAACCACAATTTAATCCTTTGGTTTTTCTTCAATCAAATTACACTTCATTTCTTACTCCAAGGAATGAAATGAAAGATGATTTTTTTATGCCCAAAGCACTAAAATTAATTGTCAAATAATCCTAAGATCCATTAAATAGAGACATATCCTTCCATATATCTCTAAATATTAACCAAAACCAAAAATTTTATCACAAGTTATTTAATGTAATACAGTAATAAATAAACCTCAATAGTAACACCCAAAGTTCAACTTAATATTTATCCATAAAATTGATTATTTAAATATAATTTCATATTAACCAGAACATCACATAGTCTAATTATAGGGTTTTCACCCTTGTCACCATTCGGATATGGGTTAAATCCCCACATCCTTTCCAGATGCGATGGGATGTCACCCGAAATGTGGGTTTTACTTTTTCTAAAACTATATTAATAAAATTACTATAAATTATTCAAAAATAAAATGAACATCCTCTAAAATAACATAAAACATTAAATTAATTTTTAACCTCTATGGTTTTCTATATAGGTTATTTTCCCACAAAATCAAATAAAATTAATTGAGAATTATTACTTTAACATTAATGATCATATTAACCCTAAAGGTTATCCATTCCTTTAATCTTATTAAAAGATAATTATTCTCAAATAGTCATTCATGTTTAACCTCAGGGTTACAGATACCTTATCCCAATAAAACTTCGCCAAAAATATTATTATCCAGATTAAAATCTAATCACTTAAAACCTAAAAAGTGGAGTTTAAGAAATTAAACTTATGATCAAACTTGAACTCACAAACTTATGATGGTATCCATAACACTTAATTTAGACTTACATGAATACATATATGATTCCAAATTTAACAGAATCCTTGGATGTATCATGGTTATTATAACCAAAAAACATTGGAAAAAATACTTCTACAACATAATAATTGAATCTTAATACATAAAGACTTAAATAAATTCAAATTCACTTTAACCATTAGAATAACATACTTCTTTCCTTGTTCTAGGGGATAACCCTTACTTTAAGGCATTTACTTGAATAATTCCCATGTTTATCATATATAAGACATCAAATTCTATAGAAATTAGTTGATCTATGCCCTTTATTTCCACATAGAAAACATATTACCCTCCATTTGATATATTATTCCATGTGTTTCTTCCCACATTTTTTTAGGGAAGTTTAAATTTATTTCCTTTGTGATCATTTCCAGTTAAACATCCATAAAAGTCACTTTTCCACTTATTTGACGTATTAAGAGACTCATCTATTTTAATGTTGTTAATAATATATTGTGATAGTTTGTTATGAATAATCACAACATACTCCGATCATAATCTCATTTGGTTACTCATAACCACCATGGTTTTAATCACATGTTATGTTTACATGATTCCTTATATTCTAACCATTGACTAAAACCAAATAGCATAGTATGAGAAATAATAACTATAGTAGAAATCCATATAATAATGAAAAATCATTTACATTATGTCTAAATAGTGACACCTACTTTTCAATATTTAAAACATTAGATTTAATCTAGGTTATACCTGGTTATCATCTATTCAAATCCATTAGGATGGTTCATAAAGAGTTTATGAATTTTTAAAACATATCCCCCGGGAATGTCAAACTAAGTATGTAATAATGCCCATTTTCATTCACTAGGTGATAATTGAGTAAAATACCAATGTAGCATTTTTTGAGTTATTACGCCTAGGTACAACTATTCTAGAGCCACATACACTTGTAGTATCTATATAAAGATATAATTTCTTGGAAATCACTCACTATATCCGTCACTAATATTCCATGATATTTTTTTTATGCTTTGACTTATCCTCAGGGTTATCACTAAAGTTTTCTCATCTTAGTTTCTAATGGATAACTAACTCTCACTATTCTTATAACTATAGAGATCCATGATTCTAATATATAGATATTACATCTATTTAGATGAATATTCAGTAAATTTCAAAAATAAACACCTAGGGATCATATAGGTTTAGTGTCTTTAGAGACTAGATACACAATATAATTATTTCATGATAGATATTAAACATCTCCTATAAATATCTTCTCTTTAATACATACCATAATTTAAAATATTCTTCATGGAATGGGGAAAGTATACATAAAAATGGGGAAGATCGTATGCTCAATAAGGGTAAGAAAGGGAGATATCATTAATCATTTAAATATAACAAGCACATTAGGGTACGACAACATGATATTAACATTTAAAAATCATACCTTTCATAACAATAATCATAACCCCAAGACAATGTATAAATATTTGAAGTTCATATGACATAAATCATAAAGTAAATCATTGAATATAAGGAAAGAGAGAATAACATAGACATAGGAATTTCAAAAAAAAACATAATATTATAAAATTATTAGAATTTATAAATAGAAATAGGTCCACTAATTAAATTAAGTACATGAAATAAGGACCTTACATAAACTGATAATCATGAATCTAGGTCCATGCATAACCATATGAACATGAAACTATGTCCTCACCGAACCTTATATACATCAAACCAGATCCACTCATAACCTTATGGACATGAAACCAAGTTCACACATAACATTATGTACATGATATCAGGTCCACACATAACATTTTGAACATAAAATTAGGTTTTCACATGGCATAATTAACTCATGAGTTATCCATATTTACCCAATACATTGGAGGGAAATATAATGCTCACCCACCCTCAGTTTCTAACATAACCATAAATACTTGGTTATAATTTAACCACCTTTCTTTGTTATAAAATAACCACCATCATTGATTTATAATAGAACTATCCCTCTCATATTAAAAACCATAAATATGTATTCCACAAGATCATAAAACTTTCATTATATCATCACATAATGACTCAAGAAATGGATATAGGTTTCATGAACATTTCATCGATTCTTCATAGCGTAACAATGAAAATTAATGGGTTTCATAACCATTTCATCATCATAATAATAAACCATCCATATAAAGAATAATTATAGTTCAATTGAATCATATCCCTAGTAAAACATAAGGAACACTAAAGGTTGTTGTCATTTATGAATATGAATTCCATAAAAATATAATTAAAACATTCTTAAAGAAAATATCCTTTCCATTTTGAAATAACATATTTAAAATGTTAAAAATTCCCAAATATTAAAGAAAAAATTTTATCTAAAAATAACCTTAAAAAATTTTAAGTAAATTTTTAAATCATTGTGTGATCATGATGGTGGAAAATTCTTTTCATGTCAAACATGTTAGAACAAAGATTCCTTTCATATTTTCACTAAAAATTAAAAAGTAACTCATTTCAAAAAATGATAAGAATATTTCTTTTAAACCATTTTTAAAAATTAAAACAAGGGTAAAATGAATTTAAACATTCTATGTAGAATATAAAAAAATTATTTAAAATATTTTTAGAAAACATGGATACATAATAGAAATAATGTTTGGATAAAGGGGGAGATAAAGATGATTTCCTTTAAAATAACCTTTTTGTATATTTAGTTTTTAAAGATATAAAAATGTATTTAAAACATGTATTATATATAAATAATCATATTATAATAAAATTAATTATTTTCATTAGATATAGATCTCAATATTTCATCATCGGAAGCATAATCGTAAATAATCCCAATAAATAATGATATTGTATCATAAAACCCTTACCACTTTGGTAACTTTTTAACTGTAATCACCATGAAAGAAATTACCATATAAGGATATTTATATAATATATTTTTCAAGATGATAATCATTAATAAAATTCATAGGTAGTATATAAACAGCATAAAATAAACAAGTGGTGAATATGGCATGTATCCCATATAAATAAAAGTGAGACAAAAATATTTTACCTCAAGTATCGACTTCCTTCATACACATTCAAACCTCATTTATAATAAATATAATTTTTTTATAAATAAATTAAATAACTATATT
Source organism: Viscum album (assembly GCA_963277665.1). NCBI lineage: Eukaryota > Viridiplantae > Streptophyta > Magnoliopsida > Santalales > Viscaceae > Viscum > Viscum album. The sequence goes on along the minus strand of OY728143.1, from coordinate 1,752,889,281 downwards.
AATAAATATCATATCATATATTATTTACATATAACCTTTTATCACCTATTTATAAACAATTCTTTATTTAAATCATAGTTCTAAGTGATAACCGCTTTTTTCATGTATGTTTTGGTTCGGTAGTTTGGGTACTTGTACTTTGATCTTGGTTTCCTCATATCCATAATTTTAATAATTATTTAATCATAATATATATTAATTATATATATATTTATATTCATTCATTAAATTGAGATATGAAGAAATGAATTACACCATTCATGGTGAACGTTGGTCTTACGTACATATGAACACTGTTTCTATTTTATCTGCAGATGGAATGAAAAAAAGATAAATAATATATCAACTTTATAGAATATTTTTTATCATATATATAATATATAATCATTAAATATATCTTTATTACTATATATTTCATAGAAAAATGAAAAACTAATCACATCACTTTGTGGAGGTGGTAGTCTACACGTATGCATGAGTGACATTATCACTTTCCAATGGATTAGAAGGTGACAAGGTATATGTGATATAAAAAATTTAGGAGTATAATTATATCATAAATATTATATAAATAAAGTAAATCCATCCTTTATAGGTGGTGATCAAAAATTAATTACATTGGTTTGTGAGGATGTACTTTTTTTAAAGAAGGACATATAACATTAATGGCGAAGATCAACATATGTACATATGCAAATCCATGAAGGGAAATTTTACATCCGGAGCTAGTTTTCATTGAAAGGGAATGAGGCCGCATTGTTTCCTTCCCTTTTGGTAAATGAGAAGGTTTTACAAGAGAAGCATTGGCGAAGCGGGCGAATTCTCCTAATGATGAAGCCAAATAACTGGAGTCCGACATCATTTTGGTTAATAGAAACGATTACAGTGAGGCAGTCAGACACAATGATTATATCAACCCATCCACGTTCCACAACAAGCATCATACTTGAAAGGATGGCAGAGGCCTCAGCTACTACAGGTTCTCAGAATGCATGATGTGATTCATATTTTGCTGCAATGATTTTCCCCAGATGATTTCAGCCCAGGAGACAGAGATCAACAAGCCCATCTTTGGGGAGAGATGCATCCACATTTAGCTTAAGAATCCATTCTGTTGGGGGATTCCAATGAGGGGGAATGGAGGGGGTAACACCTGGAATATATTGTCCTTTGTGGTCCTTTCAGCTCTCAATCCATGAAATGGCCCTTTCAATCCAAAATTCAGGAGGTTTATGAACGTGATGAAAAATAGCATCATTATATCGAACCCCAATGATCTAGGCTAGGGTGAAAACTGAACCTTCATTATTCGATGAGAGAGAAGAGCACCAATGAATCAGAAGATCGGGTAGTTCAGAGGCATTGTCTAGTGAAGCATCTGAAGATTGGCCCCATTTATTCCAAATTTCCTTAGCTCCTGGGCAGTGAATGATGGAATGCAAAGGAGTTTCAGGAATATTCATGCAGAAAGGGCAGGACTCAGCACTGGACATATGTCGGTAAATGAGAATTCGCGTGGTAGGGAGGGTGACCGTGCACACCTACCACAAAAATTGGTGTATTTTTTCGGGGACGTTGAGCTTCCAAAGTAATTTCCATGGTCCCTCTTCTCGGTCGACAGAGTGGTTTCCAAGAGCAAGTCTATAACTGGAACTCACCGTGTAGTAGCCCGAAATGTCATTGGTTTAGAATAGATGGTTGGGGCCTACATCTAGGACCCAGGGGATTCTTAGGATAATTCTTTGGTCTCTTTCGTTAAACCATTCAACTATCTTTTACATACACTACCCCGGTCCCTGGTCAGAAAGGAAGAAGATGATAGTGGCGTCTTCAAGACCTAGTTAGGCGGGGGATGTATCCCGCATACCATCCTTATTGATTAGTAAGGGATTGTTATAGATAGTGAAATATAAGACATTAACAATCCTCTAGCCCAACCGTTTTTTCAAGATATTTTGGGCCCCCCAAATGCTTCTCTAGAAGAAGCTAGGATGGGGGGTCCAAGAGAGGAAACATGGAAGTCCGTGTGGGGAAAGTACTTATCTTAGAGTACCCGTGCACAGAGAGATGATGGACGGTTAATAAGGAGCCATCCATGCTTGGCCAAAAGTGCTTCATTGAAGAGAAGAAGATTTTTTAATCCCATCCATCCCTCCGACATGGATTTGTATAGTTTCTCTCAGTCCATCCAGTGGGGTCTATTCCTTCCATAGTTTTTCCACCAATAGAAGTTGGCAGTACGTGAATGGATCTGATTGACTGTGGCCACAAGGAGCATAAATAGGGACATAAAATATTTGGGGATAGACTCGATGATAGCTTTAATGAGGGTTTCTTTGCCTAATTTGGATATGCTTTTTGGGGTACAGCCTTGAATTTTTTCTCAATCCTGTCCACTAAAGATGCAAAGATTTTGGTTTTGGACTATCCAATCACTATGGGTATCCCGAGATACTTCTGGTTTTTATCGACCATATGGATGCCTACTGATGAACAATGTTCATCTCTCTTGGAAAGAGGCACCCCTATGCTGAAGGAGATTTCTTATTTTCCGTGATTTATCGACTATCTAGATGCCCTCTCATACTACTGGATCGCATGGCTGATCACCCGGGATTCATTTATTGTTGCTCTGGAGAAAAGAAGGTATTCATCGGTACTTCTCCGTACACATGATCAATGATTTTGTTTCCCATTTGATGGAAGAGAAGATGGATATAGGTTATTAAATAAACATAGTAACATCAAATTATTTGTTATATATTGATATTATTATATTTCAATTATTAATACATAAATTAATAAGGTGATAGAAGAACTAAAAAATAAAGATCTTAGTGAAGACAATTACATTCTCTTAGAAAAACCTCCTTTGGATATATTATTAAGGACACTATGGTTTATATTTTTGAAAGTAAAAATATCTAAAATTTGGATAAGGATGTTTTTGAGAAAATTTGTTAGGGTTTTTTTAATCCGAATAGCTTAATATATGTGAATAAGTTAGGAAAGGATGTTCCCTTTTATAATTGAGGAGGAGTTTCATTTTTGTAAATACCCAAAACAATTCAATAATGGGAAGTCACACTCATCCAAAGTGCCCCAAAAATTTATAAATAATATATTAGAGTGTAAATATGTTAAATAAACACCTAAACCATAAAAAACATGTTTTAAACATTTTTTCCATAACCTCTATGTTTACTCACTTTTACCATTTCAGTTTTCACCATAGTAACTAGATTTTCTTTTTTTACCAAGGTAATTTATCCTTTAAGACTAAAAATAAATGATCCTTATTAGATAATTTGAACCAAATGATTCTAAATATAAAATAAAATTTATCAAATAAAATTACTATGTGTGTTTAAAATTTATTTTATCACAGGTGTGTGTAATGCACAAAAACTTATTTTAACCTTAACTATGATAATTAATTTCTACTATTTTTTATATTAGTTATGTGAAAAATTTATTCTTACATTATTTACTAATATTAATTATGATTATTAATAATATATAATCCATTTTATCAAATTATATTCACATAAGTGGTATAATTTAATATAAAATTAAATCTACAAGCACAACAAAAATGAGGTTTTCCAAAGTAAAAGTTTTCATAATTAAAATACGTTTTTATATAAAAAAAATAAGTATAACATTTACTAAAATGAAATAAATTTTACAAATAATAATATAATTGACCTAATTTTACATTTAAAATAATTTTAAAAAATGGAATTTTATAAATTCTTTTATTGAAATGGCAGTTTTCAAAAAAATAGTATTTGTCACTATTTATCTAAAAATTAATATTTTAAGTCAATTACCAAGAAACTGTAAGATAATTTTTTAAATATTTATTTAAATAAAGAAATTATTTTTTCAAAAAAAATTTATAAAATTTGTAAAAAATAATTTTAAAATAAGTGTGTAAAACATGATGAAACTGTTTTAAGAAGAATATAGTTTTTAAGCCTAAGTCTCGATTTATTATTATCTAATGTTTATAAAAAACATTAGATGAAGGATAAAACATTTAATTGAATACATAATATATAAATATAATTAAAATAATTTACTAATAGTGACTTATTTAATTTATTAATATAAAAACACTTTGCGTGTATAAAAATAGTTTTTAATAAAAAAACATTTCTTTTACATTAAAATGATTTGTATTTTCATTTATAATAAATTGATTTATTTTTATATATGTCAACCATATATTTTTCATGATTTAGTTATTCCTATTCATTCCTGCTAATTTAATTACCTTCATATTAAATAATAATATTTAAATAGTACATTATAGTTCGTTTAAACTCGGTGTTGTATAGAACACAAGCTATCAATGAAATTAAATTTATTTAAATAGAAACATATTCTAAAATCTAAAGGTGTCAAAATTTACATTATTATAATCCTTGTTGGTTGATTCATTACTTTTTTTATTATATAGTTGAATATACTGAGCATGGATATAATTTTATATTGTGTAAATCATATTGATTTATAATTATGTAAAATCATATTATTGATTATCTGTGTTCTATATATTGGTTGATAGCGCTATAATTGTTATCATGAGTACAAATGTTATTTAATAAATTATGATAATATTAGAAGGGTTTCATAATTACTTTATGAATCACGAATCATGTTTACGATTGGGTATTGTTCATGTTCATATATTGGACCAGTATAACATATATATAATATTTTATTTTTTCATCGTAAACTGTTAAATTAGGTGCACCAACCAATGATGTATAGGTTAAACACATAAGATGTGTGGTTATACCCTAACTCAGTATACAGGTTGGTGTAATGGGGTGGTATCACAATGCTTTTACTTGTTTTACCAACACCACTATTCCCAGAGGGATGAGATATAACTTTTTTTCACTATATTAAAAATTCATTTCCCATCAATGGGATGGGTCTCTAGGACTAAAAATTTATTACATGAACCCAAACATGTGTGGGTATATATTTTTACATGTTTTTTCTAATTTAAAAGTTTGGTAACTTTCTCTAAAAGGGGATGGCATGGATACATTATCTTAGATTTTGGGCGTTGACCCAAAGATATTGAACTTGTATAGACCCAATCAGTATAGGGAATTACTTTTTGAAGTTGTTATGATTGCATGTTTTTATTCAATGTTTATCTAATACTATACTTTGTTGTTAATATGAAACTATACTTTTTTTATTGACAATAAAACTATTTTTTTATTATTATATAAATGTGTTTTCATGTTCATTCATACACCTGTTTTCACAGTTGTGTTGGGACACCATTGGTTGTTCCCTACTTTGTATTTTATATGCACACCATACATAGACATGTAGTTGATATGTAGTCTCTATTTTTCAACTTTTATAGTAAATACAATACACAGTTAGTTTTTAGCACTTAATATATGATTACATCTGTTTTTAATGGAATAAAAATAAATTCCAAGTTCAAATATAGAGCTATTGTGGTTGTTAGATATTGTGTTTAGTACATATCTTATTCATATTGTGTAAACCATCTCTTAACTAATTATTTTTTCCTTTAAAACTTTTTTATCTTAAGCGCCTATTAGGATTATTGAATTTACTTATGAATTTGTAACACAACACACCATATGAATAGAAATAAATAAATAAGTATAATAACACATGGTATTTACAATTTTTTCCACTAATGTGGGTGACTATATTCTAGTTTTATTTGGTTTATGTTTGAGATAAATATATCCACAAATATCATAAACTGAATACATTATAAATTTATCATCCTTAACATGGATAAATATTTCCATATAGTTTCAGTCTGTAAACTGGTTCTTTACACTAGATCATTCTAGTTTATAATTGTACTCTAAACCTCACTTCATGAAATAGATCTTTCTCCATTTCAAGATTTCACAAAATAAATCATATAAATATTCCTCTTTAGTCAAGAAACTCAACTACCTATTGGTGTTTGACAAAAAAACATGCACATTTGTCTCATCTAACGTTCAAAATGATCAATAAATACTTGTAACTAGATCCTTTATGTTTTATTCTTTCTATTCAATTAAAAACATTAATTGATATAATATATTTAGCATTAGTGGCACATTTTTATTTCTATTGATCTTTTATTTCTTTCCTTCACACTTAAGATATGTAGTAGTAGTAGGTAAACATCTATTCTTTCCTTCATTACATTGCATTCATTATATTTTTCTTCACTATATCTCCAAAAAATTAATTCTCTATATTTTCTTCAATACAAAGAATATTCAATATTAGTAGTTATACCTTCTCTCTCAATCCTGATCATACATATCTTCTTTATTTTCCTCTATTTATAAACATATAACTATCCCATAAGTATTTTTCAAATATTCAAAATATGGAAATCACTTGAAATTTGACCACATGATATTCTCAATTAATCTCTCAAAACATCACATGGGTTTATTCCCCATAATCCTCAATCTTTAATTCTCAATTGATCACATGGGTTTATTCCCCATGATCTATTTATTTTTCTATTAATATTCTTAAACTTATTTTCTATAAAGAATCATATCATTTATCACTTTCCCTGAGTACATGGACGTATAAAAAATACCCTACTTTATGCATTATCATCAAAATAATTTTCTTGAATCATGTATTAATCTCCAAAAGCATTTTGTATTTAAATCATTGAATAATGGGTTTGGTATCATCTGAATTTAGATATCCAAAAATTATTATATTATTTGAACAGTTTAATCTCATATAAGAAATAGTTAATCTTATATACCACATTAGAGAGTTAAACTTTCTCTTATTCATCCTCATAACAATATTCCATACCAATTGAAGCCTCATAGTTAATATTACATGTTCTAATTTTTAGATTACATATACACTATAAAATTTTACGTATTCAAAATAACATTGAATTAAATATTATGAATCATCTATGAGATGTTATGTATCACTTAGTTAATCTTTTGTATGCTTTGGGTTATCTTATGTACAATAGGGAATCACTACCTTTGGTGAATCTTTGCCTATTTTTAAGTATTCTTTATTGTAAATTTAATCTTATATAGCATTAGAAGATGGTATGTATCACGGTGTAACTCTCATTGGTTCTTATATATGATCATATTGATCTCACATACCATAGCTAACTCAATACTTTTCAAATATTCTATTTTCATGGATCTTAATTATGACTTTGTTAAATTCTCAAATCTAACACAAAATTATTTAATTTATTCAAATAAAGTCAAAATTTATTCTATCATTATCATTACATATTCAACCACTCCATCTCATCTCAAAATAACTTAATTAACTTCAATAATTTATCAAATATTCACAAATATCATCAACATAATTCCCAAAAAAATATGAAAAATATAAGTTCAATTCATTATTATTTCATTAAATATCCACTATCTTAATTGTATCACCCCTACTTTAGGTATTCTCTATGTTCTCTTTGTGTTTTGAATCCTTTTTAGGGTTTTAATTAGGTTAGGGGAACTTTTGTGAGTTTCTCAGAGAGTTTGGGAGTTATAGGCCAATTCTAGGTTCACCATTGGCAACAACACATTATGGGGGGGTGTGGTGGGTGTGTTCTTATGCACTAGGGGGAGACTAAAATGGCCATACATTGGGTGTGGTCGGGTTTTCACTACCCCATTAGGCTTTCTGTGAACCATAGCAAGAGAGGCCTCACCGTATTATGCTCTAATTCAGGGTGAGACTAAATTAGCTAAGTCGCTTGTAATAGCTTTTAGTGGATGGTTACGTTTTATCTCATGGGTGTACAATAATCAAATGGACCACAATCTTGGTTTCTCCACTAGGTCATGGTGATGGTCAAACCTGTTTTTGAAATGGCTAGTTCATGCACCAGTTTTGGGGTAGGATTTTTAGTTATGTGTGTGATCTTATTAGAAAGAGTTTTTAATGTAATTTTACCAGAAATCACCTCTTATAACCTTTTTATTCCTCATTTTTAGGTGTTTTTATATATAGTTTATTATGGTGAGACTTTTAAAACTTATTTATGGTTATTTGTGGATTGGTTTTGGGAGTTTGATCAATGTTGTTGTAGTTAAATTATCTCGTAGTTATGAGTGCTGAAATTGATCATAATAGGTAGCTAGAAACTTTATCATTCCATTATTTAAATATTATAAGGATTATATTTCTAAACTATCTTATTTTTATTTTCAATTAAAACCACTAATGTGTATTAGTTTGAAAAAATTACGTTCCTAGGATTTTTATTACGTAGTTCTTGTTAAAAATGGCATGTGCTTACAAGAAATCTTTTTGACCCTTAGGTAAGCCACACCTTAATGGTTCAAGAATAAAAATTTTGTTTCATTGATTTTTTTTATATTTAAGAAATGTTTTGGTTTCTGTAAAAATAATTATATAATATGGTCATGGAATACATGGCGGTGTGGGTTCATATTAGATTGTGCATGGCCTTGTTGGTACTAACTTAGTGATCAGTGCTAAACTGGAGGCACGTGAGGATTTATAACTTTTTGATGACTTGGTAAAGGATGAGAAACCACTCATGATTATCATACTATAATTAAACATTAATTTGTGAGATAGAGAGATAGACATGGGATGGGTGTGCTAAGTAAAAGGAAAGAATGGGCAAGGGGATTTGGTTCTTTTTTTCTTATGGTAAACTATTTGATATTATCACCTATTGTTTTATATAAACTATGAGATAAATTGTTTCTAGTATTAGTGGCATGTGTTGGGATGTCTCTTGGGGAAATATTATTAGGTATTTTTACCCACCCCCTAAAAATTCTCTTTGGTTCATATGAAGACATTGTTTTCCATGACATAGGAAAGGAGAAGATTTTATATTTCACTATTGGTGAATCTTGATTTAGTTTAATGGAATCAAAGAACTAGAGGTGGTCATTTAATTGGACTCTGGAGTGGTTCCACATTGGTGTTGAGCCATTATTTATTTCATTATCTTATTATTCTAGTTTTTGTTTCATTTTTACTCTAATATTATTGTTCTTTTACTCTTTCATTGATTTATATTTTTTACACTTCATGCATCATATAGTTTGGTTTTGTTGTTTGATATTTTATTAGGTTGTGTATATTTTTTTAAAAAAAAGAAAATCATCCAACAATTTTTAGATTATCCTTTGGCATTTATTTTCATCATTTGGTGTCTTAGGGACATCACCTCAGGCCAGTAACACCTCTGACCTAATCCAAGAAAATGGATTTTTTGGGGATGTTATAAATAGTATCAGTCTTGGTCGGTAAATCATCTTGGTATGGAAATAAAGAGATAGAAAATTCAAGAACATTAAATATATAGCATAAAAATAAATAACTAACCTCTTTATGATGAACTTTAAGTTACAAGGATTCTCAAGTATAAAAGGTGTTTAGACACCTATAGGTGTGTTTTCATCTCCTCATCATGGGTTTAGATCATGAGGATAGAATATAATTCTCACAACCCCCTCCCAAAAAATATGATATAACTAATGGGTAGATATAATTACACCAAATTCCCACATCCATTATTCCCCAGGTTGGAGACTAGCATTGAGGGTATAAAAATATAACAATATGGGAGGCATGACCCTCTATAAATAAAACAAGATCGAGTGATCAGATAAAAAATAACCAAAAAACTCCAATAGAAAATTTATTGGTAAAACAAAAATCATCCCACAATGTATGAATAAATAAAACTAATATATATTAAAGACTCTAAAGTAAATACCAAAAATACTAGTCTATGAAAGTAGCTCAAAATTTACTCCAACCCATATAGTAATTTCCAGATCAATCTCTAAAGTCCTCCTAGGAACATGAAAGAAGTTTATATATATAGGGTGAGATAAAGGTGTAATTATAAGGGACATAACCAAGGATCCAAGTGATCATGTGAAAAGACCATTCTAATGTTCCAATGAGAAAATAGTAAAACCAACAAGCACTTATACAGATCATCTAACCAAACCTATTCCCACTATGGATCGCTCACCAAAATCACACAACTAATATAATAATATAAAATTGAGATCATAACAAATAAATACACCTTGCTACATATTACCCACTAATTTTCCCCTCTCATGCCCCAACATAGAACTTTCTATGCTTCCATCCCTTCCACACAAACCACATTGCATCACATCACATCTCGCCCATAGAAACCTCGGCCATACATCACATCAGAACCAGAGTAATAGGGTTTCATGAACTTGAAGTACATGAACCTCATACCCTCCTCCTACCACACATAACCCCTACCATATATCACATCACATCAAATCATGTCTCATTCGTAGACACTTGGACCAACACATCACATCTTTACTGAATACACCTCAGCCAACACACTGCATCTCACCCATAGAAACCTGATCCAACACATCACATCTCACCCAAAGACACCTAGGCCAACACATCACTATATAAGGAAGAGTGAGGGAGAGATGGTAGCTAGAAATGCATATCACTACCATCCTATATGTTCGGTAAAATACTCAAAACTCATCACTTCTGAGCATTGGTATAGTTATCCAACTTGGGTAGGGAACCTATAAATTTACATAAACATACATGATATAGACATAGAACATAATACCTAACCCTAGTGTTCACATCAGCAACACTATAACACACAACATCACGACCACCATACTGCACATCAACCATTACAACTACTACCACCACTATATGCAGCACCATGCAACCACCACACAAGCAACCTAACATTTCCCAATTTCATTTACAATTTATACCACATTTATTCATTATAATTTTATTTTCACATTACACTACTCAATATTTTATTCATTTCATTCACCATCACAATTTATTCCCCTACTACCTAGGAGACTAACACAACCACACCACATAATTGTCCCAAAACATATCAACCATCACAGCACTTCACATCCTCTATCATTATTACATCACATTGCCCAAGCCATCTCACAACAAAATAACCACACATCTCATCCATTGGACAACCATAGCTACCACATACCATAGCCGTTGTTCCAAAACCATTGTACCAAAAACTCTATTTCATAATCACTATACCACAACCATTGCACCACAACCTCACACCATATCACACTACATCCCACATCGCATCAATGCCAACCAACCACTGAATCACTCCCCACACACCACATAGCCCATCCAACCACATATATCATTGGAAAACTGCCTAAACCACAAAGAGAAACACAACAAGTACAACAACACCTCACAACACACATTATGGCTCCTTATTTATTTAGGAGAATTATCATATATCTTATTTATTTAACATAGGTATTATCACACAAAACAGATGTTCATTAGAAACCAATTATTATAAAAATATGCAATAATTGATATTTTATTTAGGTGACATCACACAACAACACATCAAGGGTTATCACGATATAACAAATACAACAAAATCAAGGCTCCCAATAGCTGTTATTTTCATAATTAGTAAGAGGAATGCATAAAAATCTCAACAACATCTAACAAAGTATTAAATCATGAGATAACCCTCCACACCCATCAATTTTAGATATGAAAATTTATTATATTATTATTTTTATCCTTACTATCCACCCAATGGTACGAAAAAGCCCAAAAATCCCACACATAGCATTAAAAAGAGTGATAAAGAGGATCCCCTACCTCAAAAAACATTTCTAATATCACTATGCATTGTAGGTTGAAGCACAGACTGTCCTAAAAAATTTTTACACAAGGAACTCACAAATCAACTTACACCACACCCAAATATCATCAAAACATAGCCCAACATACACCCCAAAGAAAAGAATCATCACTATAGTGAATCCTAAAATAATAACTAAAGGAAACTCATGAGAAAGATATAAGAAATCACCATGGATCAAAAACAAGAATCCAAATATTGATCTCTGAGGAAGGAATCTCAAGAAATATGGGGGGGGAACCATTTGGTTTCCTAGAAATTATAGGACTATAAGGTTTAAGGAAAACCTCAAGGAACTCAAACATTATTAGCTATTCATCATAGGGGATTTACATGGTGTGTACCCTTTACGCATCATGTAAATGTTGGGTTTGAAAACCCATTGAAAAACACATCGCCTCGACCATTAAATAAAGAATTTATTATATATAATGTAATATCTTGTGAACTATACTTATTAAGCCATGAAATTACCTTTCACAAAGTGCAATATTTATATGATGTGTATTCCTCCAATATCCATCTTTTTTAACATCCAACACCTCTGGCCTCACTCTAGGCCTCCTCTGATAAAATCCAGCACCAAAAACTAGTAAACAGAATAGGAGGACATGACCTTAAACGTTAGATACCTCTTAAATGATTCTTACCCTCAAAAATCTAAAACCAATCCCAGAAGAAAAATGGATCCAAACAACCACCTGGTTAGATACCTCTCAGGGGTCTCATTAATCCACTACACTACACTCAGCCAAACATGCCAACTGAAACACCAAAAAATAATTAACACAACCGTACACAACTATGACACAACCATCTCAACCACTGCATAGAATAAACAAAAAACCACTAAAACCTCCAATGGCTAGATGGCCTTCATTTTTTATTGATTTTTGATAATCCACCTTTAAAGGGGTGAGGTGGAACCCTTAAAAGGCCCGTAGTCATAAGTATTACATGGCCCATAGGCCTTAGAGGAATTCATTGCTCGTAGGCTTGAAACATTACATACAACCTAGACTAACTACTTGGAACTACTTCTCCCCAGCATCTTCATCTTAAAATTAGCTCTCCACCTTTGCATGGATGTTCGGCTAGGCTTTCCCGTCCATGTTATGGTACTATCTTCTCTGGGTGGCACTAACTCGCCCACACAGGTTTAATCTCATAGTAGTTAATGTCTCCCAATTATGAATCAGGTCCCCCCTTTACATATGTTGATGTTTTTATTACACATCACACATTAAGGGGAACAAAATATATCTTAACATAGAAAGATCCAAACAACACATCATAAGAAAAATAAGACAAATAAAAACTAAAAATAGATTCAGGTACAGGGCACACATCTGCGTCTCTTGCTCCCATGTACTCTCCTTCAGACCACCATGCCTCCAAAATACAAAGACAAAGGAAATGGTTAGACCACAAAACACATTCAATCAATGAACCTAGATATCTACCAGCCTCTCTATGAATGTCACTTCATCCTCATTATCTATCTCTCCCAAGTTAATAATGTGGGATTCATTGTGAATACATCCATGAATGTGAGACATGTGAAATACATTGTCGATCCTCTCCAACTATTGTGGAAATTCCAACTAATAAACCACCTAAATAATACATCCTAACACCTCAAGGGCCCCAAAAAACATAGGATAAGGCTTACTCCCCTGCTAAACCTCCACTTCCCACATCGAGGGGAGACTCTCAAGATCACATGATCTCCAAACTCAAACTCTAGGTTCCTCTAACTATGATCAGAATAGGACTTATAAAGGTCCAATTCCACCCTCATCTACTCACGAACCAACTATATCTTCTCAGTTGTTCTATAAACCACATTATTACCAAGAACTATAGACATTCCAAATTCCATATAGAACAATGTATAATGACATGGTATCCCATTAAATGCCTCAGATAGAGTTATAACAATGGATGAGTGATAACTATTATTATATTAAAACTAAACCAAAGGCAAATGTCATACCCAAGATCCACCAAAGTCTAAGACGCATTCTCGCAACATATCCTCTAGCATTTGTATGGTCGGATCTATTTTCTCAAATATTTGAGGGTGGAAAGTATTGTTAAGCCACAACTGGGATCCAAAACCATGCTTCGATCCCCTTCAGACACATGAGGTAAAATGGGGATCATGATCAAAATGATGGTCCACAGTACCCCATAAATACTAACTATATGATCCAAGTTTATCATTTCTAAATAATCCATGGAAATTGACTTAGGGAACACCATAAAGTGATATGATTTCATCAGTCAGTCCACTATCACGCAAACCACATCACAACCACCCTGAGCTCACAGTAACCCTATGATGAAATCTATAGCTACCCTATCATTTTACACATAATTAATCATCATATTGTAATCCAAGTATTGTAAAGTCTAGTGTCTTGGAAGATTAGGTACATAACTAAACAACATAAAAACAACTTTTATTTAATATCCAAATTGATCTCCAAAACATCATTGTGCACAAACATATGTATAGGATAACTTGGGGATAACATCAAAAAATAAATGATCTAAAAAGACCAGTAAGGGAATAATCATAAGAATAAATCTTATCACATGTGTTATAATGCATAACATAATGATATAAAAAGGCATGGAATAGGGTATATGGAATAATAACATATAAAACTTGGTATCATATAGTCATGGAATCACAGTAATGTGTCATAAACATATAACATGACTTTATCATGATTCAAGACTCATTACACATAGAGGACCACGGGTCTAGGATAACCACCAAGACCATTTCACATGGATCATGAGTCTAGGCTAACCATAAATACTATTGCACATAACGTCTCGTGATACTAAACTTTACCCAATGAATTAAAGTACATTTTAGTCTCACCCATCATAACATGTTCATGAATATGTGTTCCCCCTAGAGAATCATACATAAGGAATGAAACATAACATAAAAGTTACCCATAGAATGAAATGTGTATCATAATTTTGTTATAAGGCATTAAAAATGAGAATATCCTAAAAGTGTCATTGAATGAATGGATTTAGAAAATACATGGAAATTAATAAGGTAAAATAGGCATAGATCAAGATAAGTGATGTCAAATTGAAGTGATAAAATGTAAAAAGATTATTTAATAATCTTTAGAATTAAAACAATTTAGTGTGGTTTAAGGAAATTATTATTGATATTTTAAAGAAGAATAAGACATAATATTTCATATAAAACCAGAATTGAACCAAGAATGTTTTCATAATAAAAATAGTGATTTTATAAAATATATGGGGGCTCAAAATAGATTATAGATTTCATGTTAAAATGGGTAAAAATTTGAAAAGTTCCCTTAAATCGGGCTTTCTTATCGGGAATAATTGAGTAAGGAACCTTTTAAAAACATGTATATCCCTAAAAAATAAGGAGTAACGGATATTGATAATTCAGTTTGGAATATAGAAATAAAATTTATAATATGTACATAAAAATAATAGGGAAATTAATTTGGGTAAATAGAGAGAGAATAACCCGAAGGAATAATTGAGGTTCAGGTAGAATCCCTTACCTTAAGTCCAAAGGTGTCCTTCACTTGATCATAATGTCCTGGATAATCAAATTAAATTCATTAAATAATAATTCCAAATATTCTTATACATTAATTTTATTTATTATAACCTAATTAATTTCATTTTTGGCCTTTTTTATGGGTTAATAGTTTCAATTTTAGTGTTTGGGAGCGTTAGTCTTCCTTGGTTTTCAAGATTGGTTTTCTTGTATACATGTATGAAGGGTCATGTAAAGTGGGTTAATTTTATATAACTAAACCTTTATATTATTAATGATATTATAGTGGTTAAATAAATATTATATCATTGGTTTTATGATATGGGGATGAATCATTTAATAAATAGTTAATGGTAATCATTTGGGTTTATTTTGTTTGTTTTTCTATAACAACGAACTCATTTTTTGTTATAAATGAATATCATGAGTAAGAAATGATTCCAGAACATTAAATAAGATATAATAAATATACTATAATATAGTTCAACCATAAAAATGGTTTCAATACCATCCCTTTAATAAGTTAAATTAAATTTAAAACTTCATTGTCCTTGAATGTGATAAATTAACACATCACGGACAATATATTATTTTTTAGTATAAAAGAAAGGGAAGGAGAGATGATGATGAATTATTCCATTAGAATAATAAAATTATAGTATATTTAAGGTACTAGAGTTATCATACCATTTTAATTATGTGAGTTTAGGAGAGAGAGAAATAAAACAAAGAAACTTGAAAAGAAAATAAAATAATCGAAAAGAAGAATTTACCTCTTGAATTTATCCTCACTGAGTGCCTTCTTAGGGAAGAGATTTTGGTATTTTGATGAGAACAGGAGCTTCTGGACGTGGGTGATGGGATTGGGAAGATATTTTTTCAGAAATTGGACAATTCAAACGGATTGAGAGGTGTGAGGATAAGCGGTGGTGAGGGGCAATATTTATTGTGGAGGAGGGGGTGTTTTCTCAATATTTAATTCATTAGTTTATTATTTTTCTCAAGAGAAGAAATATTCATTATTATTTAGAATAAATAACGTAATTATATCATGTGACTTTGAGAAAATGGTTCTTACATAAACCATGACTCAATGAATAGTGTATTGAACTTATAATGTATATATGTTGTAAATTGTCATATTTTACTATTCACAAAAAATTGAAGTATTTCAGAATAATAAAAAATAATTAAACCTAAACATTTTTATATGTGTAGAATTAAAAAATTAACTGCATTTTTTTAAATAATTTTTAATTATGAGAAATTTAATTTTTAATTAAAATCTTAATTTACTTGAAAAATATAAATTTTAAAATTAAACCTGCTTTTGTAACTCTTTGAAAAATTAATCAAGGTATCATAAAATTATCCTATAATAATAATACATCAAAATATTATTTTATGAATAAATTTTATGACAATAATTTTTCTTTTAATTTATTAAATTAATCAAAAAAAATTAATTAAATATTGATGACTTACAAAAATACCAACCCTTAATTAATAATTTTTAAAATATTAATTTACTTATACTATGATATAATTATATCATATTGACACTTATACGATAGATAAATTTTATTTATACTTTCATTGGTGAGGTTACTATTACATTGGCCAATTTATTATTCATAAGGTTCACATTACTATTACAAAGGTTAAGTTACTAATTCATCGGTATGTGTTCCTTAACTTCTAAAGATACCTTTTATTTCACATATTCATCATTTATAAAGTTTTTATTATGTTCTATGTGTAATCTTATGTGATTATACTATAAAACATAATTATAAAAAGGGAATTTAATTGATAAAACATTGGGTTGTTATATTCTTCCCACTTATAAAATATCACCATTGAAATTTCTTTTTATATTCTAGGATGAAAATATGTGTGGGTAATTAGCCTTCATCATTTCCTCAAGTTCTCATTTTTCCTCTTTGTACTTATGGTTCTACGATACTTTGACCCGGTGAGTAGTCTTATTGCATAGAACATTATCTATACGATTCAAGATCTTCATTGTCTGCTCCTCATAAGATAGATCATTCTGTAACTATACCACCACTAAAGACATTACATGTGGATGATCTAGTATTTAATTCTGTAAGAGGGATACATGGAATACATTGTTTACTTTAGACATGGTAGGTGAAAATTATAGTCGATATGCCACAGCTCTAACATGATCAAGAATCTTTAAGGGGTCAATGTACTAGGGAATTAACTTTACTTTCTTCCCAAATCTCATGACCTTCTTCCATGGATATATGAGGAGGAATACCATGTATCCAACTTCGAACTCATGGTCTCGTCGATGATTGTATTCACTACACTTTTTTTTACTTTGGGATGCCTTGATGTGTTGAGGGATGGTTTTCACCTTTTCCACCTTTTGTTTGACCATTTCAAGCCCTATTAGCTTAAATTCATCAACTTCATCCAATAATTCGTGTGTTCTACACCATTTCCCATAAGGGGATTAATTTAGAGCCATTTGGATGATAGAGTAGAAACTATTGTTGTAAGAGAACTCAACCAGAGGCATATATTGGTCCCATCCTCCTTTAAAATCTATTGAACATGTTATAAACATGTCTTACAATGTATGAATAGTTCGTTTTGATTGTCTGTCAGTTTGAGGATGATAGGTCGTACTAAATTTTATCTCAATGTTTAGAGCATGTTGGAGAGTTTTCCAGAACATTGAGGTGAATCACATATCTCAATCAGATACAATTGATAGTGTTACTCTATATAGTCTTACCACCTCTTGGATATATATCCTTAAAATTTGGTCCAATGAGAAGTATTATTGAACTATGATAAAGTGATAAATCTTTGTAAGACAATCCAAAATGACCCATATAGCATTGTTTTCTCTAGATGTCCTTGGAAGTCTAGTGACATGGTTCATGGTAATGTTATCCCAATTTCATGTTGTATTGGTTAGTGGTTGCATCATCCCATAAGAATTATGTCTTTCAACCTTCACTTTTTGAAATATGAGGCACTTTTATGTATATTCTGCAATCCCCTTCTTCATATTGTCCCACCAATAGTTCTCTCAGAGATCTCGACACATCTTTGTGCTCCCTAGGTGAATATTTAATGTTGAGTTATGTGTGTCATTCAGAAGCTCCTTCTTTATCTCTGGATCAGATGGTACACATAATCATGGCCCAAATATTACAAGTCCTTCCTCATAAATATTGAAATCATAGGATTTCCCATTTCTAATATCTTCCACCCTTTTCAGAATTTCCACATCTTTTCTTTGAGCATCGTTTATTTTCTCCATGAGAGATGGTTGAGAAATCATTTGAGAAAGGATTGATGATGTACCTCCCTTAATGATTCCCATGTTTATCCTATGAAAATTCAAGAAGATTTAATCCTTCTCAATTATCATCATTGATAAAAATTGCAGATCCTTTCTATTTAGAGAATCCACTACCTTATTTTCCTTACCAGGATGGTAGTGGATTGAGCAGTCATAATCCTTGATGATACCATACCATCTTCGATGGAACATATTGATATCCTTCTGTGTTAATATATATTTGAGACTATTGTGATCAGTATATATCTCACACTTCTCCCTATAGAGATAATGCCTCCAGATTTTCAATGCAAATATCTTAGCTGCAAACTCTAGATCATGTGTGGGATTGTTTTTCTCATAAATTTTCAACTAACTTGAGGCATAGGTTGTCACTTAATCATTTTTTATTAGTACACAACCTAATCCTTTCTTTGAAACACCATTGTATACCAGAAACAGTTCTCCACTTATTGGGAGTGTGAGTAATGATGTAGTGACAAGCCAGTTATTGAGCTCCTTAAATCTTTCCTCACATACTTGATTCCAAAAAAACTTCACTCCCTTCCATGTCATATTGGTAAATGGATTTGATAATTTTGAGAAGTTATTCACAAGTCATCAGTATTGCCCATCTAGGCTAAGGAAACTATGAGTCTCTATTAAAAATGTTGTCCTAGTTCACTCTTCGATTTCCTTTGTCTTGGAAGGGTCCACAAATATCCCATTATGAAAAAATTACCATTTAGCAGCTGTTTTTTTATCCTGTTGTGGTTTAAACTACCTATATATTGTTCTGTGATGATTTTAAAAAAATTCCACTAAAATTGGTATCAGTATTCAACATTTGGGGGTTCCTTCCATTTAGTAGTGGTTTCTAGATAGTTTCATAGAAGCTATATTTCGCGGTGGTTTTATTAGTTTTAGTAGTGATTTTTTATAATATGAATAACTGGGATCTAGAAGTGGTTTTTAACCATAACTAAAGTCTATAATTATTATTGAATAAAAAATGTCACTAATATGGATAAAATCACTACTAATTAATTTTTTTCATATTTAGTTGTGGTTTTAACTACCTCCCAAAAAATACCATAATATAGAGGTGATTTAAACCACTATGAAAAAACCTATATTTAGCAGTGGTTTAAACTACTGCTATCTCATGCATTAAAAAAAACAAACTGCAGTTTCTACATCCCTATAACCTATAGCTAGAACAACACAACAGTGACACTGAAAATTTTACCAAATCATCAATTATATCATCAACGTACAAGGAAAAAAACATATGTAAAACTAAAGAATCAACGTACATTGATTCTCACAAAAACATAAAGAATTGGAACATTGAACAAGGAAAACAACACATTGAAAGAAATAATATATTTCACAATACATTAAAAGAATCAAACATGAAACTAAAACATTAAAAGATTCCATAATACCTAAAAACGTGAAAGAATCAACACACTGAAAGAATCAATAATAAATTTCTCAATACATTGAAATAATCAATACATTTCCTTAAAAAATTATCAATACATTTCTCATTAAAAGTACATTTATTCTTTATACTATCACACAACACATTATCAAGGCAAACATAAATTTAATACATTTAAAACTAGCTATAAAAAATCAAGGTACTTCCATTAAAATGAGGCATCACATGTTGAAACTAAATCCACCAAAATTACAAACAAGATAAATTAATTTAATAATAAAGAAATAATTCTCAATATGAAACCATCCATCATGAATACCATTTTCATAAAAGGTTAATTAATGGTTTAAAACCAATAATAAATTCTTAGCCAAAAGATAAATAACTCTAAATATCTATAAATGATCTAAACTTCCACAAGCAAGGATTAAAAATGGAATGGATTTATATAATGGGTATATACTTTATGAAATTCTATAACTTACAACACTAATCCCACTCCATTATGAGATTGTGAAAAAAACATAGATGCCTCTATGTGCCTAGACTGAAAATAATCCACATAGTCTAAGTTACCCGATTGCATCCCCACGACTTATCCAAGACCAACAGGACAAAGCTCAAAAAATAGGGTATGTGCACAAATAGAGCAAAAACATCACCCAAAAAGGAGATCACCCAACACATCATGATTGATCTCAAACCAAGAAAGGAAAAAAAAGAGGATATTAATCTAAAAGAGGGTCTGATTGATAGGGGTTATCCTATATATTATAGGATAGAGATATCATTTTATGGATAAGTGATATAGAACCATAGTTTGGTGAGAGATAACATAAAATGATTCTTGGTCAGTAAGATTGGGTCTTGATGTGAGATTTGGGAAAGGGTATAGACATTCCTAAAATGGTTGGGGTTAGATAAATATTATAGTCCAAGAGAAAACCATTGGGTTTTGTGTCATGACTTGGCCTATAAGGACCCTACTTGGGACACCAGTAAGATAAGAGTGAAACCACATGTTCACCCCAGTAGTTGAAGGGCTAGAGAAAAGAACATAGTAAGAATATTATTGAAGTGTCAGGATTTATCCTAGTTTACGTGAACACACACACTCACTCAACTCCATATAATAATGCATATGTATAATAAAATAAAACCACTAGGTGTAAAAAATTCATGTAGAAACCTCTAGAAAATACATCAGAATGAGATATATAAATATCCAGGAAAGGAAAAGGGTAATATACATGCCTAACCAAGAAGAAGGAAATTAGGTACCAATATAGAAACAACTGAATGTGAAAATAATAGGAGTTTTAAACTCAAGATCCCTAAGTCTAACCACTAAACATGGTCAGTGCCTCCACTTACATTTATGTTCAATATATACTAGGTCCACTAAGGACACCATCTACTAGTTATCTGTATAAGAAAAAACTCATACATGGAAAGCCCGTGTAGTGGTGAGTATAAACATACTTAGTAAGACACCATGAAAAAAAGTGGGAAATAGTATAATATAATAGTTAGATCAACCTATATGTAAAAGAGAGACAAGAAACTAAACATCATATATGATCATATAGAAATTTCAATATCTATAGCCAGTTAAAGCACAGGCTAAAGACACATGGTTATACAACACATACATAGGGTACCAATTGTTCTAATCCCAAATAAAACATAAGAAGAAGATAAAAAAATACCCACATTTGATGTATTTATACATGAACAAACCTTTTCCACTAATCATTTTCTAATGATGAACTCTGCTCATCACCCTCTCCATATCCATATCTACTTACTACTACCGGTACCTGTAAGACAATTATATTGAAAATTAAACAATGGTGCATGTTTATATTTAAACGTAAAATAAATAAAATTTTGTGAACTAAATTATTTTGAAGTTGTGTGATTTACTTTATCACCACCAATCGTCACTTGAAATCCATGTTTTCCTACCAAAGACCTCGGATGGTAATAGTCCCAAACCCATTTGTGCACTCAACTAGGATGATCCTTCCCAAGGACTTTACCAATTGGGTCATCCTGGGAGACTGAGTAGGACTATGTGGGATTGGCTTCCCATAGTTATTTAATTTTTACCTATAAATAAAATATCACTCATATTAGAAGTAATATATATTAACATATTGACAACTGATAATAATTTATTATAATAAAGAAATTAATTCATACCCTAACTTCTTTGGAATGCTTATTAACAAAACTCCCATCAGATTTTTTATGAACATTTTATAAAACTTTTGTTCAGGAAATTTGGTGGCCTAAACTCAGTGACTTAATTAAAAACAGATAAATAAAAAATTTAATATATTAAATAGATAACATTGTCTAACAAATATTTAAACTAATGAAATGATTACAAGAGTCGATTGGATTCTAGAAAAACTATTTCCCCCAGAGTGTGAGTATAATGCTTCCGCCTTAGAATTCCTGTCATTTAATGAAGTAAAATGATTTTCAGAACATATATTTCGAAAAATTAATGAAGATAAAAAAATAGAAATAATAACATATGAAGAGTAATGACAAACAAAATATATATAACAATGATAATGAATGTCTACAAAAATGACATATGTGGTTGTTAAATGAATGGGTAATTACATATACAGTCCTTTTATCCTTCAATCATGTCGGTTTCCTACTCCATCGTTACTTAATCTACCTTATCCACTCTTGCAAGACTAATATTTTCAATATCATGATGGACAAATATGTCTACTTCTTTTTGTTTATGGGATTAAATTTTAGAGGTCAAATATTCCACTTCATCACACATATCATATGTGTCTCTTTGTTTTATGTGACAAACTAAAATCCACCCTTCATCCAAGACATCTTTCACATAATATACCATTTTCTCTTATGATGATAAGATATAAAAATCATGTAGTTCACGTTCACTAACCACCATCAAGTAAGATATGTTCACAGAAGTAAATTAAAAATAAATCTCTTTTAACACCCCTGATAATATCTACCCAATTGAATTTGAATAAAACAACTGGAAAATGTCTTTGGTAGTTTAATTCGATAATATCAGTCAATTTTCTATAGTATTCTACTTCATAAAATGTAAATATGCAACTATTATATGTTTTAAATCCCTTTTCCCAAACAACTGTAAAAAATCTAAATCCATTCACATTGTAATCATCGAACATTTTAGCTTATTTTAGAGGACCTTGAGTAAGAAACTTAAAATATTCAGACAACTCTTCTCGATTATCAATATTAATGATTTAAAAAAATTAATATACATTATTAGATTTAAGAAATATTTGTATCAACCTAATATCTATATTGATTTCAATATTTAGGAACTTAAATTCCATGAAAACCATTATAAAATATATTTTTTAAGAAATTTTGTTATATCTTTCTCATTTTGTGTTCATCCTCTCATTTATCTCTTTGTTTATATCCTCAACTCTTCAATTAATGGATCTGAAATATTTCTATTAAGAAGCACGTATCTAAATGCCTGTAATAATTCTATTTCTGTTAGTGTAACATTTTTTCTCCTCCCAACTGATTAGCCAATAATAGGAAATACTTTTGATTTCCCATGTATTTCAGATTGAGTTGAAGTGTCTTCAACATTTCCAACTCAATTGAATCTTGTCTCAATATCATCCAAGTATCTATAAAAAAGGTAAGACGAATCTTTCCCAAATATCCTTCATAAATAGATCCTTTTGGTTGACCTTTATTTTTCACGTATGATGTCAAATGCCCAAGATATTTGTGAAATAAAATAAAATAAACATAATTATGTATTTAATGAAGTTCCATGAATTGTTTACTGAAATGAAAATCATATAAATAATTTACCTATCAATTTGATACATCCATCGATAATGTATGGGTCATTCTGATTTATCTTCCTCAACCAAATTCACATTTAAATGCATCATGACAGTAAAAATGATGGGGAAAATATAATCTCCATTGCACAAAGTGTTAATATAAATATCTCTTAAAGGATATCAAGATGAAATGGATTTAGAGTTTTCTCACATAGATGTATGAAAAATGTGTAGAATTGGAGTAAAACATTAGTAACCTTTTTATGTAATAATGTGCACAATGGCCATGGAAGTAACTGTTGTAACAAAATATGTGATTCATGGCTTTTAAATCCTTGTAACCTACAATTATTTAAGTCAACACGCCTTTATTTTTTACTTTAATATCCATTAGATACCTTCACATGTTTTAAAATTCAAAGGAATGTATCTTTATCCCTATTTTTCAATGAAAAAAATTTCAGAGCATACTTTCCATTCTCATCTGGCTAGAAATAATTCTTTTTGTTCATTTCTTGTAAGACTTTCCAAGCATTAATATGATCCTTAGACTTTCCATGCTCATTAAAAATTGTGAAGATCAAATTTTCACAAAAATTCTACTCAATATGCATAACATAAATATTATGTCGCAAAAAATAAATTTCTAATACAGAAGTTTTAATAATATACTTTTTTTCTTCATCCATTTTTGCATTATAATTTCACTTAACGATGCACTTCAGACTTATTTCCCACTATCATTCAAATTATTCACCTTCCCCAATTTTGTTTCAACATTTCCAAGTTGTTCCAATATTTTATAACATGTTAACAACTTTTGAGTTGGTTTATGATCAATGAAACCATTTAATTTTGAATTGTTCAGCCGAAATCTATGGGATGGGTTGATAAATCTTCGATGAAAAGAGAAGAACTATTTTCTACTGTGATGTAGTCTTTCGATCTCAAAATCAATGTTACAAACTAGACAATACAAACCTGTGTAAGTGTTCCAACCAGAAAAATTCCCACATCTAGGGAAGTAATTCATGGTCTACATTAGATAAGATTTCATTTTAAACATTGTTCTAGAAGATGCATCTTATGTCTCAACACCATTTCTCCATAACTACAATAATTCTTTAGTTAAAGGCTAAAAGTATACATCAATATCATTTCCAGGAATTTTTCTCCATGAATAATCATTGAAATGATAAAATAATTTTGTTTTATACACATCCACATAGGATTATTGTAATGGATCAAAACAACTAGTCAAATGATATAACTGGTATTCAAGGTCCCAAATGGTTTGAATCAATCAGCAGCCAATCCCAATCGAACATTACAAGGATCTGATGGGAAATCTGGATGTAATAAATCAAATTTATTCCATGATTTTGAAACCCTTGGATGTCTTATTAACCCATCATTGTTATTATCTACAGAATGACACTTCATGTGTTCAGTGGCTTTCGATGACATGAATAATCATTGCAATCAAGGATTTAAATGAAAGTAATGTAAAACCTTTATAGGTGTGTTTGTTTTCTTCTTTTTTATGTTAGTATATTGATTTGGACATCCAACATCACCCATAGACTTCCATCTAGAGAAATAAAATTTCTTGTAATCCTGTGTGCTTGAATCGTCTCTCCAGAATACAATCATTGGAATACGCATGAATTTTTGTATAATTCAGACCAGGATTGTTAACAACTTTTTTCATATCATTAAAATATTTAGGTATCTTTGATTTAAGACATGAGTCACACATAAATTGAAATATCATTTACATATTCTTATTTTTAATTTGACATAGGCATTTTATATGGCACAACTTCAGCAGAAAAAAAAAGTTTTGAATATTTCAAACATCCACTATACAACTTTTGATTTCCATCGTCAACTAAACTATGAAATACATTTTTATTCTCGATGAAGTTGTCTATTACATTATTTTGCAAAAAATCAAGACGAGGATCTAAAGATATGTTAAAATATTGATCTGGTTGTCCTACAGTCTCAAAAACATCACTTTTCACGTTGCTATTTATAGTACACTTAACTAGTTGTTCTGATATGTTTTTATGTTGATGTTGGTGTCTTACAATTCTGAATGCATCATTTATAAGGTTTTTCATTTCATTGTCCATTGTTGATGAATTTGGGATCTCATCTTGTGGATTGACATCAATGCCCATCCTTTTTGTAACATTTGATTATATGTTCCAAATCCAACACAAATATTGAGTAGGTATTTTCTTCAATATCAAGTTTTTATAAACTACATCTCTCTTCATCAATCTTTTACATTTACATTTAGGATATCTACATCTTATTCTCCCATAAATGTATTGATCTGAAAATGAAAAATATAAAAACTTTGGCAAACCCTTAGCATACTAAGGTGTGTTCCTTAGAAATATGATCTAACTTTTATCCTAATATATCACAATGTGCCTAAAAATTATTAAAATAAAATTAAAAAACATAACTATTACTAAATATGAAAATAGATTCATATATACTAGTTGAAAAAAAAATCATTATATTAAATAAGGTTTTCCTATATAAATACACAAGAAGGGGTCAGAAATAAATTTTTATGACTCCCCGAGTTCAATCACCAAAATTATAAATAATTATTTTTATGAAGTGATCAATCATGTAACATAAATTCCATGAGGTTAAATAATTTTGAACTCTTTATATGTTTTTTTGACACATTAAAAAAATGAATCCCATTTTAAAATTCCGATTAAATTCATTCATGTATATTCCCTCAAAGTAATATATACCAAATATGGTTCATGCACATGGGAGTCATTCTAGTGATAGAGGAGATGAAAAGTTTTTAATTAACAATGTACTTCAGAAAATTATATTACATAAAAAATCAATCATAGAAGAAAAATGAAATAACAACAATTCCACACCCATGGCAAAAAGGAATTACCACCAAAAAGGTTTTCAAAACTCACCTATATGGGCTCTATCATTTGATTCGATAAATTCCTCATATTTCCCTCTTCCATATACCCTATTTATAAAATTAACTAAATGCTATGATGTCACATTGTAATTCCCCATTTTGGAATCATCATATGAGATGAGGTTAAATATACCTCAAGCATTCCAACACATATGCAAGTGTCTACAAACTTGTTTCAAGGTACTAATCCATATTATATGGTAGAAAGAAACATCAAATTAGAGTATACTATAATAGAAAAATAACCAATACATCTACCACATAAAAACGTAAACAATAAAATAAACAAAATAATATAATAAATTCCATGAATAATTCATATTTTCATACAAACACTAATCACCCAAGGTATGATGAAAAATATAAAACAAAGAAAAAAACAAAAACACCATAAATCTAGACCTACATCCATCCTCAAGCCCCAACACATCCTATCTAAAAATATGCATCAATATTTACAAGACCTATCAAATAAATGTGATGTGCTTAGCTGAAGTCTAAATATAAGGTATGCATGCACATAGTGGTGCCCATGAATTTTGTGATAAATACATCTCCATTTGGTTTTACGAGGTTCCCCTAGAATATTCTATCATATTCTGGTATACATGAGGAATAAAATAAACATTCCAAAAATTATCATTGTATTTAATGTGTAAACCTAGAAAACAATCATGAATTCTCATTAAATGGTAGGAAAATTATCATTGAATACTTGTTTTACATGTAAGAACAGATGGAACCCCAATGTGATTTCCATTGTTCTTAGAATGACCACAATAATATTTTTAAAGTTATAAGTATTTAGAAAAATTATTTAAGGGTTTAGAACCAATAAAAGAACCTAATATTTTCAGGAAATCTTATTACAATGATTACTGATTAATTTGTGACATATAAGAAAAGAAACCACATATATATGAGGGTTAGTTTTCTCTGAATGACCAAAAATGTAGTTTTATTATTTTAAAATTCTTCAACCATGATAGTAATGATTAAAACAGAGAAAATGACTATGAATTTATTAGAAATTGTCACGTGTGTTAAATTTTTTAACTGTTTAGTGGCGGTTTAGTAAACTACTGCGAAACACTCCGTTTATTGTAGTGATATCGTGTTTATTTTCCCTTTGTATAGTATGATAAAAGTAACTATAATATCCATGAATTAGAGTAATATGAATTCATATAGGTCCTTAAATGGAATGGAAATTTGGTTTCTCTAATATGAATGGCATGTATTTTAAAATTCCTCATTCTTCACATGATTCTCCATTTTTTAAGGAGATGTTTTTTATACTAATTTTATATATATATACCCATCATATTTCAATCATCATCCCTTTAAAAGGTATTGACTTTATTCAGCCAAACTAGTTGAAAATTATCTTTAATTATCTATTTTTTAGGATGTTATAGTTTTTATGATCCCCAAATAATAAGAAAAAATATTCCCTTTAATATTTTTTATGTTGATATGAGAATGTATCATTTCATTAGGATTGAATCATAGCACATTCCATGAGTATTTACATATTTTTTATTGGTGAAAATGGTGCTATAAATTCTATTTTCCAACATAGACTCCCTAAGTGATAAACATTCCATATTGTTCTCATGTTTTTTGGAACCAACATTTCAATGTTGTATTTTTTTCTATTATTTTTTATTGAAATTATTTTATTTTTTCAGTGAATAAATCTTCAAAAACATTCAATTTTAGTAGTGTTTATATTAGTTATATTGTTTAATCTATCTGGGTTTTATAATCTAGAAACTTTACGACTCATGTTGTTATTCAATGATTGTATTTATACTATAATTATAACACCCCAAACATTTTATGGTATGTTTCTATTAAGTACATTCAATTCGTTAGATAGACTATATTTCATGTAGTAATGAGTCTTTGTGAAACAAAAATTTATTATTTATAGTACATAGTCATAACCTATCCATTAAACTTAAATTTTCCTCTTATGTGTTTGGAATTTCGAGAAAACACACATACACGGTTGTAGTCAGGGTGATATTTGGAGTCTGATAGAATCAACTTAATTGTTAGTGAATAGTAAAATACCCTTATGAATAGTAACTTACCCTTATTAATATAAACGTAACCTTGTGACTAGTAATATGAATCTTATAAATTGAAACTATACCCATGAATGTGTAAATAAACTTTAGGCACCTTAAAAAAAAGGTAAATATTTTAAGTGTTTGTATTTTTCGATTAAATAATAATTTTAATTTAAAAAGAAATTTATCATATTTAGAAAATTATTTTTGTAAAATGGAGTTAGTTTTTGGATTCTACATGTCAAAAAATGGTTAGGGTGAATTTATGGGATTTTTATGAAATACTTGAATTTTGGTGAATAGTAAAATACATTAATTTACCATATAAGTACATTATAATTTAAATTACATATTCCTGGAATCATGGGTGATGTAAGCACCCAATGTCTAACTGACATGAATTAATTACTATTCTAAGTCATTTAATACTCAATATTTATACTCTTGTTACGAAATAATAAATTAATGATTATAATATTAAGAAAACCCTACTCCCCTCCACTATATAAACCACCCCTCACCCCCACTTCCTTACACACCACTCAAGCCTTGAGACTTGCCTAAGATCTACCAAATACACTTAGCAATCCATCCCCCTATGTCCAAGACCTGTTGGTCTCACCAAAAGTGTAACACCCCAAGATTTCATAGTGTGTTATTTCTTCAAAATAATTCAATAACTTGCACTACACGCAACACTGAGTTCAATCACACCATGACTTACAAAAAAAAAGCCATTCAAAAGAGGTTATGAATAGTATTATCTAAATTTTAAACTTTATATAATCCTTATAATTTTAGAATCCATATTATGAGTTTCTTAGATATAATGCAAGAACAAATTCATTTTCAGTATTGCACTTTTATCAACTTTTAATAGTGAACCCTTTTTAAATACAATATTTTAAACTTTTTGACTAAATGGGGACATCAAAAAAATTTAAAATGAAACATCCCAAGCTTCCACAGTACGCTTTCCTTTGAATAATACAGTAGCGTGTGTTGTACGCAAGCTTCGAGTTTTAACACACACCACAATCGATCAAACTAGCCGTTATGAATAGTAATACCTAATTTTTGAAATTATATATATTTTATATTTCAAAATGGACTTCATTTTTGGATTCGGAATATCGAATTTAGCCTAAGGTGAAATTTTGGTACATTTCGGATAACTTTCATATTTTGATGAATAGTGAAAATTACTAAATTTTAATTAAAAACAACTTTTTTAATCAAAATAATTAATAGTGATAAATTATGAATTTGAGTGGTTTTAAAGTATATTTAGAATATATTTTTACAATTTAATATAATTTTGGTCATTAGACAAAATTTTACAGTTAAACCGAACATAAACAAGTGTCAATCTTTTGATAGTTATTATCTCTTAAAAACACGCTTTTTGTTTTGACAGCGGGAATTAATTTTAAATTAATTTCTGCCACTTCTGTGTTTTGAATTTAGAAAAATGGATTCCATATTTGGAATCAGGATGTTCAAATTGTGTAAATAGTTAACTTTTATTTTTAGACATTTTGAATAATTACTGCGGTAAATATTTTATTTACCATGGTTAAGGGTAAATCCGGTAAATAAGGGTTAAAAATAATATTATAATAATACTAAATTACCCTAAAACGTGTCTTAACCCTATTGGTTGATATATGGTCGACCATGGGCATCTTTGTGTCAATTTTAGGACCCCATGGATCCACTTGTAAGTGATAATGACACATTATATTAATAAAGCTAAAATAAAAATAAAAATGGCATAAGCATACATCTTTTAGAAGAACAATTTTTACATAGGGTTATACATGTTGGATTTTAGATTGTAAATATTCATTAGAAAGCTAAAAAGATTTCCTACATAATGATATTTTATTTATAATTTTTAGACATTAAATAATTTATTTTATTTATGACACAATGATGATGCAGTAATTACTAAAATAGTAAAAAAAATTAACATAATTAATATTATAAATACCCAAATAAATATAATATGAAACTTTTAATGAATTACAGTAATTTTCTAGGATAATATGATATATTAGGATTGATATAATTGACTTTGTTCGAAGTAATCAATCTGTTAGGAGTTTTAAAAAAATCAACTATTGAATAGTGTCAAAATTGACATAAAAGAGTTCTTAAAACAAATATTATATTATTAATTGATATTAAATTCCTAAAAATCTAAGGTTCGGCCAAGAGACTTATATTATGATAGGTTAATCATTAAAGGACCACTTGGGGGTCGCTTGGATGTATATAGTAAGTTTATTAACCATATTATATAAAAATACAAAGAGACATTGTAAAAGTGAAACTAATTAACTTAGAGTTAATACTTAAAGATAAGGTTAATATAAGTACCCAAACCTGTCTAAATTCTATTGGTTGAGTGGTTTTCGACCTATCCCCACCTTAGCCTTTGAATAATCAACTTTGGAGACATTGGAAACCGAATATGAATTTATTATAAATTAATATTTCTAGCTTTTCCAAAGGTGCCCCTCACCCCTCTTATAAAAGGGCACTCCTCCTTCTCATTTCTTCACACCTTCAAAGCCTTTTGGTTCGGCCAAACTCTGCCCAAATACTCTCCCAACATCCCTCAATACAACCTAGAGGCCTTAGTTTGATCAGAAAGCCAACCTAAGGAGCCCTTTTGATCAAATCAAAAGGAAGAACCCGAAGAAGAGGTAATGATTTCACCACCCTTTTCTAAGTTCATTTCTTCTTCCACTTCTTCTTCCTTTGTTCTTACCATTCTTAAATAATAACTCCAGTATCTCACATATACTGTGATGTTATTATAAATATGGTACAATCATATTCAGTATTCTATCCACCCTTTGAATAACATGTCACCATACGTGCGTACGTACGGCTTACCGTCTCCACGTCGTGGTGTAATTGTTATTCAATATAATATTATTTGGATGGGTATAATAATGATGTGTAACTCATGTAAATAATAAATATAACATGTTAATGATTCTGTATATATGATATACCATCCATTTATATATTATTTTAATATCAAAAGAATGATATTGTCGCTCGTGCGTACGTACGGACTACCGTCTCCACGAACGCGATAAGATTCATTCTCCATCATATCCATTCAAGTATTATTCTCATTTTAGGGTTAAAAATAATGTTAATATCATTCTTATTATGAATAAGATATAATCTATCCATTACAAACATGTCTTACGTAACCAAACATTTAAGAAGAACGAATCGATTATCACCCGAAACGACGATAATACTAAGATATTATTAATAAAGCAATGTTAAAAGATCATATATGATATCATATTAATGTATATGATTCTTGTATAATTTAATAACAACTATTTCACCATTATACAGGAGGTTAACCTACCCCAACCAAGGAAAAGTACAAGGTAAGGGTTATTTCACAATCTCTTCATTATCCGAGGTTGTATTATACGTAATAATCTACTGGGACCTCTTTATCATCCACATCCATGTTTCTTCGAAATGTATTTCAAAACATATTTATTATTTACAAGAATATGGGTTAAATTAATTTATACCCTTGTTTGACTTTTTGTAAGAGGTTTAAAAAGGAATCTTTCCGTCGTTTTCAAAACAAGGTCCTTTTTAACCTTTTCGACAGAATTAAGATAAGAATGTTTTTTTTAACTTATACGGCGGGTGCGGTTATTTTCCGCCGTTATAAAATCGTCAAAGCTTTCCTTACAAGCTTACAAGAATATTTTCAAGAAAATGTTTTATTTTATATGGCTCTTAAATGATTTCAAAAATAGAAAGAGATATTTCTCTAAAAAGTGTTTTGATTTCATCTATGTCAACATCCTTTAATGGATTTTACGCTTATTTGAAGTTGATTTATTATAATACAAAACTTCTATATTGTATTGAAGGTTTTGTGATATGTTTGACTGTGGATGTGCTATTTTATACCATTCATAGTTTATGGTGAAACTATTGACATTTCGTATGCTAGTTTTAATCCGAATGTTTATGTTATATTTCAAACTTTTCTTCAGATGAATGTGCTAAACAAGTATGTTCCGGGTTGGGGACCGGTAAAAGTAAGCCCTCCAGGTTGGGGACTGGTTAAAGTAAGCCCTCCAGGTTAGGGACTGGTAAAAGTATGCCCTCCGGGTTGGTGTCCGGTTATTAGAGGCACTCCGGGTTGGTGTCCGGTTATTAGAGGCACTCCGGGTTGGTGTCCGGTTATTAGAGGCACTCCGGGTTGGGTTCCGGTTAGAAGTAACCCCTAGGTCTTGGGATGAGGCCTAGACAAAGAAATTAACGTTTAGCATTATGCATTCCAACATTATGAAAGTGGTTATCGATATTGCATGTGATTATTCGATTAGTAGAATATCCATGTGAACAAGTAAATGGCATTATTTCATTTTACTTTTGCCATAATATGTTGAAGTTCAATTTTAAAAGGCTTTTGTTTTAGTAATTCATTGCCTTAAATGTTTACGCTTATTTTGAATGTTCCGCTATATTGTTATCCTTACTGGGCATTTGAGCTCACCCCTTTTCTATGTTTTATTTTTCCCAGGTAGTGAAGAAGTAAATTATGAATGACTTGCAGGGATATTATGAGGGGTTAATAGTGTGGATATGAAGACTTTGTTGTTGTAGTAGTTTTTCACTTTGAAATGTAATGTAAAACTTTATGATTATATCTAGTGTTTCCAAGGCTACTAAACCAATCGGTCTTTCGGGATTTGATCTTTCTTGTGATCATGCCAATGTTACGAAGTAATGCACCGACTCTGGGTAACTGGGGTCGGGGCGTTACAAAAAGTCCCAAAAAAAAGGCCTTAAAAAGATTCTCAAGGAGGAGTACTCAAGAGGTGAACCTCTCATCCCTTTTCTTTCAAATTCTTTTATAAGTTCCATTCTTTTGTTGATCTCTCCTCACCTCCCAACATCCAAATGATATGATAATTACAGTAACTTACATGGAATAAAATTTTATTATTCTAATGTAATATTTCATCATCATTTATTCTTTTCCCTCCTTTTATACAATAAATGAAAGCACTATCTGAGATGTGTTAATTTATCACGTTCAAGGAAGACAGGTTTTCAATTTTCATTACTAACATCAATGGTCATGAAAAATTTTAAATGGTTGATATATATTGTAATATATTTATTTTATATTATGTAATATTCTATAAATCCATACACACTCATTATATAAAATAATAATACAAAACAAATTCATTATGCACAAAACCACCATGTTAATCCGTGTATTTATCATTAACTTTTATCTAATGGGTCATCCTAATGGTATATAACCAAAATAATTATAAATAATTTATATCTGTTAAATTTAACTAATAAAGTATATTAACAATTTTGGGTGATTATCCACATTTTAAAGGAACTTCCAATAAAGAATATAAGAAAACTAATCATCAAAACCCAGGAAGAAAATGCTTCCAAAACAATAAAATTAAACCTATTAAATCCATCAAAAAGGCTATGAATGAACATAATAAGGTAAAAATAAATAAATTAAATGTATATTAGGTTATTTAATTATTAATTAATGAATATAAATTTTATTATTCAGGTTATTATGATCAATTGAAGAACACATTCAGCCATAAGGTAAGGGGTTTTTTATCTCACTATTAATTCTGTGAGATTTCCATTGTTCGCCACTTATTTATTTCATGTCGTGTATTTTGTACTACTATTTGATATATATTATCATGATTATCTCTATATTAATGGTATTTTGTGATTATTTTTTTGGTTATTAATTTTCTGTCATTTGACTTGATTGACTACAATGTAGTAAGGGGCTTTGTCTCAATTTCAATTTCATTGTCATTTACTTGGTATTGTGTACCTAATATTTATTTTTGGGTGTATCCACTTCCCATTTGAGATCCTTTTTCATTTTAAATTGTAAATATATCATATATCAATATTATGGTTTCATGGATATGAATATTTTCTTAAGTTGTATACCCTTTTACATATGGTGTTTATTTGGAATGTTGTTTTAACTATGGAAATATTGTAGATTCTGTATCCTCTACTCTATACGAATATTGAGAAGACATATTTTAATTATATAAAATCTATGTATAAATATTTATTTGGACTATAATTGATGGTTTAGTCGCACTATATCCCCTCGATGCATCCACAGGTCTCATGAAAAAAATTAGTTGTGGACAAATCCTTCAAAAAAATTTCCACAAATCAGATGGGTTTCTACCCAAAGACTTAAACAATATAAATGATATAGTGGATCATGTTTTAGATACATGAAATCCAATTAATTATAATATCTCTTTATTCATTTTCATTTTTTACTATCCATGAGGTTTTCACTATGATAAAATATATGGATGAAGTTTCATTCTCTGTTTATTAATGGTGTGTGTGTCTTATTTATTCACCATGAAATATTGAATATGCCAATTTGTGTAAGATTCAGTTATTTTTTATTCATTATTTTGTTATTTATAGTCCTTAATGAGCATTTAATCTCACCTCGTTCATTTTTTACCTTCAAAAGGTTATGAGGAGGAGACCATTTATTTAGTTCTTGTGGATTCATTTTTTTAGTTTTTGGTATGTATTATATTTTATTACCATTTCCAATGTAATATGAGTTACATGTATATATCTAATTTCTTAAATAATAATAAATTGATTGTTCCTTTGGGTTCCATTATTCTTAATCATTCCAATGTAATAATTATTTCACCAGCTCCAGGCTTCCGAGGTTAGGGTGTTACAGTTGGTATTAAGGGAAGTTTAGTTGCAAAGTTGGAAAATAAATTTAGAAAAAATAGATTAGGGAAAAAAACCCTAAGATAGTACTTGAGGATAAACATATAAGAACATAATATTATATTAGTAATATATATATTATTTGGATCGTTCTATAAAATACAACCCTATTATTATACTACAAGTGGACGTGGTTCTGGCATTGATGTACCTAGAAATGAAAAGACTGATAAGGAGTTTCGGGCTTGTCCTGGGGTATCTTGGTACACAATAATGGGCCTTACTATGAACCTAGTTTGAAAATAATAGGGGATATGCTTAAGACAATTCACATTTTCTTTAAAACCATTATAAAGGATTAAAAAGTAAATATAAACAATTTTTAAGATTATGAGATTAGTCGTGCATAAATTTTCAGATTATGTTTAAAATTAGGAATTATGACAATATATATTGTATGCCATTTTTTAGTGATGGAGCCTACTGGGAGAAGGGGAATCAATACCCAAGGAAAATATAGGGATACCCCCCCCCCCCCGAAGCAAGTCAACATAGTTAATGTTGGAGCAGATCAGATCGTGACCATATTGGAACAACTTACTCGGGCTGTGTCGAATAACCATGATACACCTATACTGGATCATTTCATGTGGAATAAGCCCCCATATTTTAGTGGGACTACTAATACAGTGTTAGCTGAGTAGTGGATCATGTCCCTTGAAAACATATTTATGGCATTAAGATGCAATGAAAATGAAAATGTAGTACTGGTAGTGTATTGCCTCAAGGGTGATGTAGATCAATGGTGGACCTTGATCCATAATACCACGGAGGAAGAAGAAATAGAAGATATGGAATAGAGAACTTTTAAGGAAATAGTCCTCAAAAAATATTTCCATTGTGAACATCGAACTAAAATGAAGAGGAAATTCCTTAGCCTAAAGCAAAGGGAAGAAGGGTGTGTTGTAGAGTATGTGTCTATCTTCACAACATTATCATAGTATGCTATAGATAACATACATGATTTAGAATACAATATTGATCATTTATTTGAAGGTCTTAATCCAATTCTTGAAAGGGCAGTGGCTTCTCCAATATTTTCATCATATGATGAAATTGTATTAAGTTCCATCAAAATAGAGAATGAATTCTCTAGATCAAATGTTTTCATGGGAAATATAGATAAGAATATTCATTATAATAACCATGGTAAAGATGAAATTCCAATGAATACAAAGGGAATGAATAAATTGACACTGTTCAAGAACTGTGGAAAGAATCATCCTTGGAAATACTTGAAAGGCATTGGAGTTTTCTATAATTGTGGAGAAAAGGGTCATCGATCTAATGAATGTAATGGGAAGATACAAGTTAATGATGTTCAATGCTAAAAGTTTAGAGATATGGGGTACTATGAAAATGATTTACCTAAAAACCATGAAAAAATTCCTCAAGAAAGGCCATTAGAGCAAGTGAAATCTTATGCGATTACAACCACAGAGGTTGAAGTTCCTAATGATGTGGTGGCTAGTACTTTAGTTATTTACTCAAACTTATCCATTTATTTATTTTATTCTTAATCATCGCATTAATTTATATCTTCTCAATTTTCCAAGAAAATTATATATGTCCAATTTGATTTAATAAAGGATTTTTTAGTCAAAACACCAAGGGGATGCATCATTGTAAAAAAGATGTGTTGATCAGTCCCCATCATGACACATAAACTTTATTTAGTTGCAAACCTCATCATCATACCAATGATTGATTATAATCTAGATTCAACCCTAGTAGTTCTACTGAATTCCATTCTTATAGAGTAATAGAACACAATATCTATGTGTGAGGAAAGAAATATTTAAATTTTAGATGTACATATTGTTCAAGAATATGTTGACGTATTTCTATGGGATTTACCTAGACATCCTCCAGAGCGAAAAGTTGAGTTCTCTATTGATTTAATTCATGTTGAAAGATGTAACATCCCAGGCCTATAATGATTATGACATTTTCATATTTATTAATATTTTTGAATTAAATATTAATATTACATTAAAGGGGATGCTATGTTCGATGGCGTACCCAATACGCAACAATGAGTTTCTTTGAAATCATACATCGCATAGTAATAATATAATAATATGATTTTAAATGGTATTTAACACCTAGTTGTTGTAATGGAAGGAATGAATATAACTAACTAAAAAATTATTATATATGTTTGTTAAATATTCTTACATTTATCCAATAAAAGTTAGTGGCTGAAAATAAGAAAAGAATTTGATTTTAAGCATAAATATTCTAATATTCTTTAAAAGGTCGATTAACCTCCTATTGATGGTGAACCCTTTTTAAAACTAATTTATTTAAATTTTATATATTACATTAGACAAAATAAAATCCTCCTTTTGAATAGGGGAATCAAAATGTACTTTTTGTAAATTTTTGTTATTTTTCTGATAAAGTTCATTTTTTTAATGAATAGTGAAAATGTTGTATTTTAATTTAAAACCTCCTTTTAATATAATCTATTTATATGATCAGATTATATTTTTAATTTTTTTTAAAGTGTAAGTGAATTATGTTTTTATCACTTAATAAAATTTTTTTCATTGGAAGTAATTTCACTTTTCAATTGGATGTAAAAACAAGTCAATCTTTTGATAAATTTTACTTCTTAAAAACTCATCTTTGGTTTTGACAATGGGAATTATTTTTAAATTAATTACTAAAATTTCTGTGTTTTGGAATTTGATAAAATGGATTCCATATTTTGAATCAAAAGGTACAAATTTTGTAATTAAGACTCTTTTGTTTTTTTGACATTATGAATAGTAATGACGACAATTATCTTTAATTATCATGATTAATTAGTATTCGGGTAGTTAAGGGTAACAAAATAATATCATAATAATGTAAAATTACCGTAACATGTGTCTTGATGCTATTTTTTGAGTCATGGACGACCGTGGTATGACTTGTGCCAACTTTGGGACCCCATGGAATCAATTTAGTGTGATAGTTACCTTTTACCATATTAATTTTAAAGAAAGGAAAATATAACCAAATTATGTATCACCTAAGTAAAACAATTTAAATTATTTTTACATAAATAATATCATATACTTTAAATATTCATTGGAAATCTAAAAATATTTCCTACATCATTGTATTTTATTTATAATTTTTAGACATTAAATAAATAAATTTATTTATTACACAATGATGATGCAATTATTACCTCATTAATGAATGATTTAAATAAAATGAAAAGATAAGGTAAAATATGAAACTTACACTTTTCTAAATCCTATTTTATGGGTGTATTTAGAACCATTATCACCTTTTCCTCAAAATATATCATTTCAGGTCCTTTAAAATCCGAAAATCATTTTATAATAAAGTAACATTTCAAGACTTTTCAAAAGTGACCCTCCTCCCTCTTATAAAAGGTCCCCACCTATACCACCTACCCACACCTCTCAATCCCTTGTCTCATCAAAAATATGCTCATACTATCTCTAAAAATCCCTCTATTAATCCTAGAGGCCTCACTTTGGGCAGAATTCTTCCCAAGGAATCCATTGGATCAAATCAAAAAAAGAGTTACCCAATTTAGAGTTAATGTCTTCTCTTGAGTTTCTTTATTTTATTTTCCTTCTTCACTCACCATTAACATCTTATTATTTGATACCATAATAACACCAGTATCCTCAATATACTATTATTTTGTTATGATAAGGATTATATATACACTTACACACACCTCCATCTAATGGTTAAATAACAAACTGTTTCTGTGGGAGGTGAATTACTGCCTCACGAAATGATGATTGTTCAATCTTCTTTTAACACCTCTAATGGTGGCCATTATGATGGCACTGAATTTTTATATGATAAATATTATATTTATTTCCTCTATATTCTTCTGTATTTTATATTTTAAACATAACTTTCTTCTTTTCATGTTGTGCAAATGCGATAATTTCATATGAGGAAGTGTGGACTACCGCCCCCTCAAGTGATGTGACTCGTTCATGCAATACATGGAATGTATAAAGAATGATATTAATGAACTTATGTAACCTATATAACATATATATTATACTATAATTATAATATATATATCTCTCATTTATTTTTAATTCTATTAATATGACAAAGAGATGAACGTAGCGTTCATGCGTACGTACGGCCTACCGTCTCCATGAACGATGCATTTCATTTTTATCTCCAAATGTTATAGAATAGTATAAAATGAATATTTAATGGATATATATGATATTTAAATCATTAATACTATTTTGGATATTATTTACTTATAACTACATGGACAATTCTTTTCAAACATGTTAATTGTTTTTTGACACATGTACCGAACATCAACAAAACCTATGATATGAACTCACATAATTAACTAATTATTATAACATGATAACATGTGATATGAATTTAATAATAAACTTTAATGAAATTACTTAAGAAATTATAAATTTACCAAGGATTATTATTCAGGAATATAAAGAAAATGAACAAGACAAGTCGGACTTGAGGTAAGGGATCCTACCTCTCTCTTTCTTTGTAAGTACTCTCTTTTATGTCATTTATTTTAATCTCCTCTATATTATGTTGGGGGATGTTCTTTTATATTCCTCTTACTTAAATTTTTATTTTCATATGATGAGATACCCTATTTTATCTCATCAACCCATTTTTGGAAGTTTAAAGTGGTGTTGTTAGGCTGTCGAATTTTCGTAAGGGATTTCTTATCTCACTTTTAATTCCGTGAGATTTCCACTGTTCACCACTTATTTATTGAATGTGGTGTATTGTGTACTACCAATTGATATATATTATCATTATTCTATTTATATTCATCGTGTTCTATAATTAATTTGGTGGTTACTATCTTTTGGTCATGCGACTCGATTGATTATTGTGAGGTAAGGGGTTTTTTATCTCACTTTTTATTCCCGTGAGATTCATGCTACATTTTCCACTATTTAATTTTGTGTGGTGTTTGTATTTCATATGGTTTTATTATTTTTGTAAATAATTTAATTTATTCTTATTTACATCTTCATTGTATGATCCCTCTTTCATGGGGTTTACGTTTTGAAAGTTACCCAAATCGGTAGGGGAACCTTTCACCCTCCTCTTTTTAAAAGGCTTCTATTTGTTAGGTATTTTAATTTTCATATTCTTATGTTGGGATATGTTCTTATATATCCTTATTAATTTAAATTTTATGTCCAAGTGATGATATACCCTTTTTATATCTCATTAACTCATATTCTAAATTTTAAAGTGAGGTCGTTAAGCTGTCGAATTTCTATAAGGGAACTTCTTTACCAAATTTCAATTATTTGGGTTAAACCTCTACTTCTTTATTATGTCATGATATGAATATGTTTGAATGTCCTATGATTTTTTTACACTTAATATCCTCTTATATTGGGTGTATTTATATTTTTCACACATAATTATGTCGTTGATTTATCCTTATTCTAAGGATACCATCTTTGTAAGGGACTTCGTCTCAATCTCATTTCATTGGGGAATATTTTGTTATATACACAACTTTATTTTATACGGTGGATAAACCCCTTTGAATTTTACTTTTATTCAAAAGGAATCTTTTCTCTACGAAGCATTTTACTAAACGACAAAAAGTATGTTTCTTTTTAACGTACGCGGTGACAATGACCTTTCTGCTGCCGTGAGTATTACTTGATATTTGGCTTCCTCAACAAGACGTAATGTTTTAAAAGAAAATAAATACCTTATACACTATTGTGTATTTGCGTATTGAAAATAGTTTTGATAATAGATTTTTTATAACAATATATTTAAGTGATATATTGTGATTGAAATGTGGAAATATTTTATTTCCTTTATATTTTTTTATGTCTTATGATTTTATAATGGTACTTTGAAATTTGACGGGTGGTTATGTGATAAACCAAATGATGGGTGGTGCCTTGAATACCAGGATAGGTGGTTATGTTATAACCTCCAATGCATTGGGTATGGAAGTCGGTCGTATGGATATTCCATTTATTGATATGTGTGGAAGTTGACTCTATGGTTATTCCATTTAAGTATGTTTAGGTCCCAAGTTTCATTTATATGTTATGTGTCCTTTACATGGGTTTTATGGTAATATTTTGGTTACAAAATGGTAAGTAATGATCTTTTATTCAGTGAAGAGTATTTAATACTTCATAAAGGTGAAAATTATTACTTAAGATAAAGTATTCATGGTTTAATTTTTGTTTTGAAAAACTAGAAGTTTTCCTTCTTTGTGTATCCCTTACTGATCTTTTTATGCTCATCCAAAGTTTTTGAAATTTTTTCTATAGGACTTAACGATTAATAGGGTAAAGGATGGGATCAAGGAAAGACATGCTATCTAAAACATGGAACTAGACATGTTTTTTAAGATTTTTTATTTTATAAAAAAATGGAAATTGAGTAGGAGTGTCTACTTTATAATATTTTGAGATGTAATAGTTATGGCCTAATTCTCTAAAACTCTAAACCTGAAAAGATCCTCAATGTGAATTATTCATTTAATTCAAGATTATGTAATGTTTTAAGGTTTGGTCATTATAGTTGGTATCATAGGTTGATTTAGATAACTTTAGAGGTTAGAGTGTTGTTTAAGCATAAGTGACAACTTGTGTATAACCACAATGGTTAGTATATTAGATGGAGTCATTGTTGTTTTTGAAATTTGGAATGAGTTTGATATAAATTGGATAATTATATCTTAGTGTTTATCTTCCTCATTAGTACGTGATGATTTTTTTGATATACTCACACTGACATTTTTGGTTTTAGTAAATGGATGGATCTAGCAGGCACCAAAGTCACAATGGGTTTGAAGGAAACTGTGGTGGTTCTCTGATTAAGAGACTGGATGAAATGGGAGATTCAATGAGAAATCTTGTGGTTATTCTATACCAACTATTATGTGTCATGATTAACCACATGAAACTTGGTGAGTTCTATAATGCATCATGTACAAGAGAACCAACTCGATGTGGAAGTTCATGTAATAATTATAAAGGTAACCAATAGGGTTTATATGATCCTTAATTTTGAGGTAATTATGGGTTACTACATGTTATGATGTAAAATGAAAGGCATGATATAAACTTGAGGTTAAATTATGTTATGGTAATTTTTTAAGATTTTAACTCTTTTTGGGGAATGTTTTAAGAATTATATAGTTTTGGAAAAAGGACAACACACAGACCGTGTGACAACTCGTCATGTCAGACGAAGCTATGGGAATCGAACCCACAACCAAAGTGAAACTGGTATTTATCACCTACCACTGGACTACGTGAAGTCCCTGGTCAGTATGACTAATTCTTTTTAGTTAGATAATCTTATTAATCAAGAATAAGTTTATTTTGGGTTATCTATAGAAATGATTAACCTATCATGGAGGATATGTGATTAGGTTAATTACTTTTCAGCATGAGAATTTAAGAGTAACTGATGTTATTTAGAGATAAATGTTAAGATTTACCTTGGAAGACTATTTGATTAAATCCTTCAAAGATTTAGGTTTCAACCTTAGTTTGGATTACATTTAATAATTTTATGGACAGCTATTTATTGAATGGTCTTTGTTAAACTTTAGGTATTGTTTGACAAATTTTTGAGATTAAGAGTAGTTTTTCTTTTTGTAGAAGATTATCCTTTTTGGGGATTATCTGATCATGTAGTGACCTTTCTGGTTTTTGTTAAGGTCTAAAGACATGGGAGATATATAGTTCTCTTTTTTGGATTAGGTGATTCTCTAGAAGTTGATTATAGCACTCTTAATGTGAACAAGTCTTCCTAAATACTCGTCTTTTGAAGAAAATATGAGTTTGTGTTAGAAATCTAGTAAGAGATGAAAGTCTACATGAAAAGAAAGTAGGTATACTTGTGTTTTAGTTAAGATCATAAATAAATTACTCAATGAAAAGTAACTTAAAACCAAAAAAAAATTCTGTTAACTTTTCCTTCTAGGGAATCAAATACCGTTTAACCCATCACAAGTTTGTGATATTATGGTGATTAACTTTCTCCTAAATAATGTTTTCTATCACTCTCCATCAGACCTTTATGGTTTTTTTCTCCTCTATATCCATGTTTTCATGGAATCCAAGTGTGGGATATCTCGAGTGACCTTTGTACTTCTCTTTATTTCTTTTAAATTTATAGTTTTATTGACTACTTTTCTGATGTGGGGCTTTCAATGAAGTTTCTGAGCCCAATTTTAAAATTACGAGGACGCAACTCCCAAAAGGGGGGAACGATGTAATATCCTAGGTATATAATGAATATGAAATTTTCATATTTGTTAATATTTTTGAATAATAAACTAATATTACATTAAAGGGGATGATATGTTCGATGGAATACCCAATACGCAACAGCGATTTTATTAAAATCTTATGTTGCACGGTAATAATATAATAATTCTATTTTAAATGGTAGTTAATGCCTAGACATTTTAATGGAGGGAATGAATATAACTAACTAAAAAATTATTATATATATTTGTTAAATATTTTTACATTTATCCAATAAAAATTAGAGGCTGAAAATAAGAAAAGAATTCGATTTTAAGCATAAATATTCTAATATTCTTTAAAAGGTCGGTTAACCGCCTTTTGATGGAAAACCCTTTTTAAAACTACTTTTTGTCAATTTTATATGTTATATTTGACAAAA
This sequence comes from Viscum album, assembly GCA_963277665.1. Lineage (NCBI taxonomy): Eukaryota > Viridiplantae > Streptophyta > Magnoliopsida > Santalales > Viscaceae > Viscum > Viscum album. The sequence goes on along the minus strand of OY728143.1, from coordinate 1,752,844,761 downwards.
TAAAATACTTCTTTGTAATAGGGACATCAAAATGTACTTTTTGTAAATTTTTGTTATTTTTTCGATAAAGTTCATTTTTAATGAATAGTGAAAATTGTTGTATTTTAATTCAAAACCTCCATTTAATCTAATTTATTTATATAGTTAGATTATCTTTTTAATTGGTTTTGAATTTTACTTGAAATATTTTTTTATCACTTAATACAATGTTGTTCATTTGAAGTAATTTCACTTTTCAATTGGATGTAAAAACAAGCCAATCTTTTGATAAATTTTACTTCCTACAAACTCGTCTTTGCTTTTGACAATGAGAATTATTTTTAAATTAATTATGTAAATTTATGTGTTTAAAATTTGATAAGATAGATTCCATATTTGGAATAATAAGGTCCAAATTGTGTTATTAATACTCTTGTTTTTTTTTGACGTTAGGAATAGTAACGACGACAATTATCTTTAATTATCATGATTAATTAGTAATCAGGTAGTTAAGGGTAATAAAATAATATCATAATAATATAAAATGACCCCAAAATGTGTCTTGATGCTATATTTTGAGTCATTTCCGACCATGGGATGCCTTTTTCCAACTTTGGGACCCCATGGAATCACTTTAGTGTGATAGTGACCATTTATCATATTATTTTTAAAGAAAGGAAAATATAACCAAAGTATGTATCACCTAAGTAAAAGATTTTTAATTTTTTTTAAATAAATAATATATTATAATATAAATATTATTTTTAAAAATACAAATATTTTCTACATTATGGTATTTTATTTAGAATTTATAGACATTAAATAAATAAATTTATTTATGACACAATGATGATTCAGTTATTACCTCATTAATGAACGATTTAAATAAAATGAAAAGATAAGGTAACATATAAAATATAAAATTGTCTAAATACTATTTTATGGGTTTATTTCGAACCCTTATCACCTTATCCTAAAAATATATCATTTTGGGACCTTTAAAATCCGAAAATCATTTTATAATAGAATAACATTTCAAGACTTTCCAAAAGTGACCATCCTCCCTCTTATAAAAGGCCCCCACCTCTACCCCATTACCCAAACCTCTAAAGACATTGGATCATCCAAAATCTGCTCATATTGTCTCTACACATATCTCTCTTACTCCTATAAGCCTCACTTTGGGCAGAATTCTTCCCAAGGAAGCCTTTGGCTTAAATCAAAAAAAGAGTTACCCGATTTTGAGGTAATATCTTCTCTCGCGTTTCTTTCATTTATTTTCCTACTTCACTCACCACTAACTTATTATTATTTGATCCCATAATAACAATATTATCATCAATATACTATTATATTGTTATGATAAGGATTCTACTTACACTTACACACACCTCCGTCTAATGGTTAAAGAACATACTGTTTCTGTGGGAGGCGAATTACTGCCTCACAAAATGATGATTATTCAATCTTCTTTTAGCACCTCTAATGGTGGCCATTATGATAGAACTGAATTTATATATGATATATTTTATATTAATGTCCTCTATATGCTTCTGTATTTTATATTTAAAACATACCTTTATGCTTTTCATGTTGTGCAAATGCGATAATTTCATATGAGGAAGTGTGGACTACCACCCCCTCAAGTGATGTGACTCGTTCATGAAATACATGGAATGTATAAAGAATAAGATTAAAAAACTAATGTGAACTATATAACATATATTTTATACTGTAATTATAATATATATCTCTCTCATTTGGTTTTAATTCCATTAATATGACAAAGAGATGAAAGTAGTGTCCATGCGTACGTACGGCCTACCATCTCCATGAACGGTGCATTTAATTTTTATCTCCAAATGTTATATAATAGTATAAAATGAATATTTAATGGATATATATAATATTTAAATCATTAATACTATTCTGTAGATGATTTACTTATAACTACATTCACAATTCTTTTCAAACAGGTTAATTGTTTTTTGACTCATGTACTGAACATCCACAAAACGTATGATATGAACTCACATAATTTACTAATTATTATAACATGATAATTTGTGAAATTAATTTAATAATAAACTTTAAAGTAATTCCTTAAGCAATTATAAATTTACCATGGTTTATTATTTAGGAATATAAAGAAAATGAACAAGACAAGTCGGACTTGAGGTAAGGGATCCTACCTCTCTCTTTCTTTGTAAGTACTCTCTTTTATGTCATTTCTTTTAAGCTCATATTTCTTATGTTGGGGGGTGTTCTTTTATATTCCTCTTACTGTAATTTTTATGTTCATATGATTAGATACCCTATTTTATCTCATCAATCCATTTTTGTAAGTTTTAAGTGGTTCTGTTAGGCTGCTGAATTTTCGTAATGGATTTCTTATCTCGCTTTTAATTCCATGAGATTTCCATTGTTCGCCACTTATTTATGACATGTGGTGTATTTTGTAATTCCAATTGATATATATTATCATGATTCTATTTATATTCATGGTGTTCTATAATTCATTTGGTGGTTATTATCTTTTGGTCATACGACTCGATTGATTACAGTGAGGTTAGGGGTTTTTATCTCACTTTTTATTCCCATGAGATTCATGCTACATTCTCCACTATTTCCTTTTGTGTGGTGTATGTACTGCCCGTGATTGTATTCTTTGTGTAATATAATTTAATTTATGGGTATTTGCATCTACATTTTATGATTCTTCATTAATGGGTTGTATGCTTTGAAAGTTACCCAAATCAGTAAGGGAACCTTTCACCCTCCTCTTTTTAAAAGGCTTCTCTTTGTTAGGTATTTTAATTTACGTATTATTATGTTGGAATATGTTCTTATATATCCTTATTTCTGTACATTTTATGTCCAAGTTATGAGATACACTTTTTATCTCTCATAAACTCATTTTCTGAATTTTAAAGTGACGCGGTTAGGCTGTCATATTTCTATAAGGGAACTTCTTTACCCAATTTCAATTCTTTGGGTTAAACCTCTACTTCTTGATTATGTCGTGATATGAATATGTGTGAATGACCTATTATTTTTTTAAACTTAATATAAACTTATATTGGGTGTATTTATATTTGTCACACAAAATTATGTCATTGATTTATCTTTAATCTAAGGATACCATCTTTGTAAGGGACTTCGTCTCAATCTCATTTCATTGGGGAATCTTTTGTTTTATACACGACTTTATTTTATATGGTGTATAAACCCCTTTGAATTTTACTTTTATTCAAAAGGAATATTTTGTCTACGAAGTTTTTTACTAAATGACAAAAAGTAAGTTTCTTTTTAACATACATGGTGACAATGACCTTTCCGCCGCTGTGAGTATTACTTGATCTTTGTCTTCCTCAACAAGCCAAAATATTTTAAAAAAAATAAATACCATATACTCTATTATGTATTTTGGTATTGAAAATGGTTTTGATAATTGATTTGTTATATCAATATATTTAAGTGATATATTGTGATTGAAATGTGGAAATTTTTTCTTTCCTTTATATTTGTTTTATGTCTTATTATTTTATAATGGAACTTGGACATTTGACGGGTGGTTACGTGATAAACCAAATGACGGGTGGCACCGTGAATACCCGGACGGGTGGTTATATTATAACCTCCAATGCATTGGGTATGGAAGTCAGCCATATGGCTATTCTATTTAGTGATATGTGTGGAAGTTGACTGTATAGTTATTCCATTTAAGTATGTTTTGGTCCCAAGTTACCTTTATATGTTATGTGTCCTTTACATGGGTTTTATGGTAATCTTTTGGTTACAAAATGGTAAGTAATGATCTTTTATTCAGTGAAGAATATTTAATACTTCATAAAGGTGAAAAGTATTACTTATGATAAAGTATTCATGGTTTACTTGTTGTTTTAAAAAACTAGAAGTTTTCTATCTTTGTGTATCCCTTACTGAGATTTTTATGCTCATCCCAAGTTTTTGAAATGTTTTCCACAAGACGTAAAGATGAATAGGGTCAAGGATGGGTAAATGAAAAACATGCAATCTAAAACATGGAAATAGAAATTTTTTTTAAGATTTTTTAAGTTATAAAAAAATGGAAATTGAGTAGGAGTGTCTACTTTGTAATCTTTTGAGATATAATAGTTATGGCCTAATTCAATAAAACTCTAAACCTAAAAATATCCTCAATGTGAATTATTCATTTAATTCAAGATTATGTAATGTTTTAAGGTCGAGTCCTTATAAAAGACCTATATCAAAGGCTCCCTATAGAATGGCCAATGTGGAAATAGTGGAGATAGAGAAAAAACTATAGGAATTAAATGACAAAGGATTTATTCAACCTAGTGTTTATCCATGTGGATCCTTTATCCTATTAGTCAAGAAAAAAGATGGTTCCATGAGGCTATGAATTTATTATAGAGAAATCAATGTTATTAAAATAATGAACAAGTAAACTCTACCACTAATTGATGACTTATTTGATCAACTTCATGGAGCCCAATATTTTTCAATGAATTTTGTGACACTCTATGATCTCATAGTATGTTATTTCTTGAAAGTAATTTAATAATTTTCTCTATACGCAACACCGAGTTCAAGCGCACCACAAGATTACCAAATTAGCCATTCAAAAGCTGTTATGAATAGTATTAACTAAATTTTGAACATTATATAATCCTTATAATTTTAGAATCCATTTTATGAGTTTCTTAGACATAATATAAGAACTAGATCATTTTTTTAGATAAAAGAAGTATTTTTCAAAAAATGCACTTTTTCCGTCTTTTAATGGTGAACCCTTTTTAAATCCAATATTTGAAACATTTATATATACAATTTAACAAAATAAATTTATTCTTTAGAATCATTACATAATAATTTATTTTCAATAAATTTTTTGTGTTTTTCTGATAACTTTCATATTTGGATGAATAGTGAAAATACTATATTTTAACTGAAAACAACTTTTTTAATCAAAATAATTTATAGTGTTAAATTATGAATTTTAATGGTTTATAAGTACAAATAGATTATATTTTATCCATTTAATCCAATGCTGGTCATTGTAAGTAATTTCACTTTGAAATTGGACATAAACAAGTGTCAATATTTTGATAGTTATTATTTCTTAAAAATACGCCTTTTGGTTTTGACAATGGGAATGAATTTTAAATTAATAAATGAAACTTATATATTTATAATTTGGTAAAACAGACTTCATTTTTGGATTCAGAATATCGAAATTATCCTAGGGTGAATTTTTTGTATTTTTTTGAAAACTTTCAATTTTTGATGAATAGTGAAAAACACTGAGTTATCGTTTAAAACCAAATTTTTATTTCAATAATTATTTATTTAATTTAAATTTATTTTAGGTCAAAATAGATACATAATAAATATATAAGTTCAATTTAATTCATTGGAGTTATTTTAGAATAATTTTAGATATATAAAAATTTTATTGTACTTTCACCATCTTTTACCCACCTCCTAGAAGAATTTAAAAATTCACGTAAAACTTAATTTTACCACTTCTGTGAGTGGAATTTTGAAACTCCAAGAGAAATTGTTAATATCAAGGAGTAAAATCTGGTTAAATAAGATAAAAATAATATTTTTTGAATAGTAACTTTTTACTTTTATTTACCACGGTTAAAAGTAAATAGGGTAATTAAGGGTAGAAATGATATTAATATTACCCTAACACATGTCCTAATTCTATTATACAAGTGTATATAGACCTAAAACAACCTTAGGAATCAAATATTATCATTTAGGGCGACATGAATTAGATTAGGACATTTATTATTATTTAATTCAAAGAAGAGTTAAAAGAGTTAAAATCAATGTTTAATTACTAAAACATTTCTAATAAAGGGTTATACATAAGATAAATTAGACTATAAATATTCATTAGAAAGATAAAAGTTTTTACTAAATAATGGTATTTTATTTATAATTTTTAGACATTAAATAATTTAATTTATTTATGACACAATGGTGATGCAGTAGTTACCTAATTAATGAAAAATTAGAATAATTGATATTATAAATATCAAAATAAATGTAATTTGAAACTTTTAATGAATTAAACTAATTTTATCGGTTAATATGACATATTATGAATAGTTATAGGAATCTTTTTTGAATCAATAATGCTGTTATGAATTTATGAAAGACAAAATACCCAATAGCGTCAAAATTGACATAAAAGAGTTTTTAAAACAAATATTATATTATTAATTGATATTCCATTCTTAAAAATATAAGGTTAATCAAAATGACTTATATCATGATAGGTATATCATTAATGGACCACTTAGGGGTCTTTTGGAAGTATATTGTAAGTTTATTAACTATATAATATAAAAATACAAAGTGATATGGTTAATGTCAATCTTATTAACTAAGAGTTAAAACTAAAAGATAAGGTTAATATAATGACCTAAAATAGTCTCAAATCTATTGTTTTAAAGTATTTATACCCATCCCCACCTTGTACTTTGAATAATAAACTTTTTATCCATTAGAAACCGAATATGAATTTATTATAAAATAATACTTTAAGTTTTTCCTAAAGAGCCCCTCCTCCCCCTTATAAAAGGACACCACTTCTAACCAATTATTTACACCTTCAAAGATTTTTTTCTCAGCCAAAACCTACCCAAATATTCTCTCAACTTCCCTAACAACAACATAGAGGCCTTAGTTTGTTCAAAAATCTAACCTAATGATCCCTTTTGATCAAATCAATAGGAAGAACCCGAAGAAGAGGTAATGTTTTCACCACCCTTTTTCAACTTCCATTCTTCTTCCACTTATTCATTCTTTGTTATTTCCTTTCTAAAATAATAAATCCCGTATCTTCAATATACTGTGATATTATTATAAATATGGTACAACCATATTCATTATTCTATCCATCCTTTGAATGACATGTCACCACACGTGCGTACGTACGGCTTACCGTCTCCACATTGTGGTGTAATTGTTATTCAAAAACATTATTATTTGGATGGGTATGATAATGATATGTAATTGATGTAAATAATAAATATAACATGATAATGATTCTGTATATATGATACACCATCCAATTATATGTTATTTTAATATCAAAATAATGATATCGTCGCTCGTGCGTACGTACGGACTACCGTCTCCACGAACGCGAAGAGATTCATTCCCCATCATATCCATTCAAGTCTAATTCTCATTTGATGATTAAAATTAATGTTTAAGGACTTCATATCATTCTGTATATTAATAATATACAACCTATCCATAACAAACACGACTTATGTAACAAAACATATAAAAGAAAATGAGTAAGTTCACACCCGAAACGACGATAATACTAAGATATTATTAACAAATAAATGTTAAAAAATCATATATGATATCATATTAATATATATGATTCTTTTATAATTTAATAACAATTATTTCACCATTATACAAGTGTTTAATCTACCCTCAACCATGGAAAGGTACAAGGTACGGGGTTTTCATCTCACTCCTTATTCCCATGAGATTCATACCACATTGCCACTATTAACTTTTGTGTGGTGTATTTACTGACCATAATTGTATTCTTTATGTAATTCACATTAATTTATGTGTATTTACATATTAATTGTATTATAAGTCTTTCATGGGGTGTATGTTTCATAAGTGGCCAAATTGGTAAGGGTTAATTTCACAATCTCTTTATTATCTGAGATTATTTTTACGTAAGTATCTACTGGGACATATTTATTATCCATGTCCATGTTTTATGAAAGATTTTTAAAATGGATTATTTTAAGGGAATTTTTACTAAAACATCATTTCAAATGTTTTAAATATTTATTCTTCTAAATCTTTCTCATTAATTTCCATGTCTTCAAAATGGTTTTTAAGGATTTTTTTATATGGACATGAATGTTTTTAAAATGTTAATTCCTTTAAAAAGTTTCAAAGTTGTATGGGACACTTTGATTCAAAAATGTATTTAAATGGCTTCTTTTCCAAATTGTGTGACTTTTAAATGTTTTCATGAAAAATTGTTATTTCTCTCAAAGAGTTTGAAAATCATTTTCATCAACATAAAAATCCTTTAATGGCTTTTAAACTTGTTTTGAAGTTTATTTATTACGATACCAATCTTCCATATTGTGTTGAAGGTTTTGTGACATGTTTGAATGTGGATGTGTTATTTTTATTCCATTCATGACTTATGGGTAAAGTATTGACATTTCATATGCTAGTTTTAATAGGAATGTTTATGTTATATTTAGACATTTTTATATGAGGAATGCATTGGACTTAGTAAGTGACGGGTGGAGCCCGCTATATCTCATTGATGCATCGTTAGGTCTCATGAGACAAACTAGTGTCTTGGAACGAGTCCTTGACCAAATCTTATTTGTAGTCTTGGCATGAGGCCTTGGATACGTTGTTATGATAATATGGCATTGTGAGTTTTCCAAGCAATACATCCATGTATGGATATGAGCAGGTAGAGATGGATCTGGCACAGATGTACCTAGGAGTAAACCCCGAAAACACCGCTTTGAGCTAGACTCGAACGGGAACTGGTGAACGACAATGGGCCTTACTGCACACTTGGTTACAAAACTCCTGGGGGATATGCTAGGATAAGTCTCATTTTCGTTACAAACCATTATGAAGGATTTATGAGTATATAATTCCTCAAAGAATACATTTTTATGATTATCGATTATATCCATAAACTGTTTAATATATGTCAAGTGTTTTACATGTTTGGGATTAGGTATTTCTATTCATAAACTAATCTAGTGTATGCCATTGTTTATAAATAGTGCTCAGTAGAAGGAATGAGAACTCCAGCAATACGCATGATCCAAAGAGTAAGAAGGATCACATCTTTCATGGTCTTAAGCCAGAATATAGAAGGGAAATAGTCTCCCATGTATTATCATCGTATGAATAAATAATATCATGTGTTGATAAGATAAGTAAAGATTTTTCTAAGTCCTATGTATTTTAAGGGAAGCCAGATAAGAAAAGGATGGTATAGAGAAATACAGATAAAGGGAAGAAGGTAAAGAAGTATTTTCCCATATGTGATAACTGTGGAAAGAATAACCTTGAAAAATTCTTGAAGGTAATGGGAGTATGTTATAAGTATGGAGAAAAAGGACACTAAGTTTTTGATTTCAAGGTTAAGAAAAAGGTTTCAAATGTACAATGCTTCATCTGCAAGGAGTGGGGACACTACATGAATCAATGTTCAAATCGTCAGAGTATGCCCCAAATGATGCTATTGGATAGTAATAAAGTTATGATACTACCACAGATGAAGAGGAATGACTAATATTCTTATGTTTTTATTAAAGAATTATTTTATTTGAGTGTTGTATCAAAGATGTACTGGTTTTATGAATTATGAAGATAAATAAGGATTGTAATGGAGTACTATTTTATTGAGGATTTGAGATTATATGGTACTATGAAAAGTTACTCAACAGTAAGTTAAACATTTTTAAAAAAAATACATGGTTGAAGGAAAGGTAATCCTTAATATTATCTTGATACTGAGGTTGTAATTTTTAATAAGAAATGGTTGATTTGGATAAATTATATTGGACATTCTTGACTACCTTTCCATTGATTAATGGTTTGTTTATTTCATCATTGTTGGAATATTCAAATTTTTTGGATATAAGGAATATATCTAGTATTCTGTAAGGAACAAGGTAGCATGAATGTAATCAATACGGTTTTGTGGTAATTCAGGGTGTTACAATATTTTAAAAAAATACTTCATGAAGGTATTCACATGTTATTACATGAAAAAAAGATCTTCATTATATTTACCTTCCTTATAAATTTTGGACTGTGAGTTTGAACAAAAGTAATTTGGATAAGTCTAAAGGTTGTAATGGATTATATTTGACATTTGATACAATTGTTAAGATTAAATCATTTCTGAATATTATTTTTGGATTGTTATAAAAAGGACAACCCGGAGGTCGGGCGACAACTCGTCGCGTCCGGTAAGGCCACGAGACTTGAACCCACAACCGAAGGGAGACAAGGGTATATCACCTACCACTGACCCACGTGATGTCCTGGATTGAATAATGTAGTTTTTTTTAAAGGTTCTGGTATATGAATTATAAATTATTTGTTTTCTTGAACCCAATATGAATAGGATAAATAGAATATATTTTTTAAGTTCTATTATCTTTTAGAGTGAAAGATGAGTTTTTGGTAGAAATTAGTTAAAGGATGGAACTCTACTTGACAAGTATATTATTTTTATTATCTTATTCTATGAAGAAATAAATTATTAAACATTATGTAAGGCATCTTAAAACCAAAATTTTTTTATCCTAATACCTTAAGTTTTGTTGAACCGATGGTATTTTAAATCATCATAGATTGGTGGCTTTGAGGCCCACAATTCTAAAATTTTTTGTGATTGACGACCTCAATCACTGCCTATAAATATTTAAATTTTTCCTCCAATTATTTGTCTCTAATTTCCACCAATGTTATCTAAATAGAGATAATAATTTGGTGGTGACTTTTTCATTCCCTTTTTCCTCTTAATAAGAATAAATTTTATGAACCCAATTTCTGATTTGGGTTTCCCCACAAAGGTATTTTCTATTTTCAATCATTTATTTTCGAAGAACAATTTAAAATTTCGAGAACGCAATTTATTGAAGGAAGGAAAAATGTAACACCCCGAGATCTCATAGTACATTATTTCTTCAAAGTAATTCAATAACTTGCACTACACACAACACCGATTTCAAACGCACCACAAGATTACCAAACAAGCCGTTCAAAAGAAGTTATGAATAGTATTAACTAAATTTTGAACATTATATTATCCTTATAATTTTAGAATCCATTTTATGAGTTTCTTAGACATAATGTAAGAACTAATTCATTTTTTCAGATAAAAGAAGTATTTTTCAAAAAATGCACTTTTACAGTCTTTTAATGGTGAACTCTTTTTAAATCCAATATTTTAAAAATTTATATATTCAATATAACAAAATAATCATCTTCTTTAGAATCATGACATAGGAATTTACTTTCAATAAATTTTTGGTGTTTTTCTGATAACTTTCATATTTGGGTGAATAGTGAAAAATACTATATTTTAACTAAAAACAACTTTTTTAATCAAAATAATTTATAGAGTTAAATTATACTTTTTATTGGTTTATAAGTACAAATAGATTATATTTTTACCATTTAATCCAATGCTGGTCATTGTAAGTAATTTCACTTTGAAATTGGACCTAAACAAGTGTTAATCTTTTAATAGTTATTATTTCTTAAAAATCCGCCTTTTGGTTTTGACAACGGGAATTAATTTTAAATTAATAAATGAAACTTATATTTTTTTTAATTTGGTAAAACAGACTTCATTTTTGGATTCATAATATCAAAATTAGCCTAGGGTTAAGTTTTGGTATTTTTCTGAAAACATTCAATTTTTGATGAATAGTGAAAACACTAAGTTATTGTTTAAAACTGAATTTTTATTTAAATAAGTGTTTATTTAATTTAAAATTATTTGAGGTCTAAATAGATACATAATACCTATATAAGTTCAATTTATTTCATTAGAGTTAGTTTGGAATAATTTTAGATATATAAAAATTTTATTGAACTTTCACCGTCTTTTACCCACCTCCTAGGAGAATTTGCAAATTCACATAAAACTTAATTTTACCACTTCTGTGAGTGGAATTTCGAAACTCTGAGAGACATGGTTAATATCAAGGAGTAAAATTTGGTTCAAAAGATAAAAATATTTTTTGGTGAATAGTAACTTTTTTACTTTTATTTACCACGGTTAAAAGTAAATAGGGTAATTAAGGGTTAAAATGATAATAATATTACCCTAACACATGTCCTAATTCTAATGGAAAAGTGTATCTCAACTAAAAAAACCTTAGGAATCAGATATTATCATTTAGGTCCACTTGGATTAGATTAGGACATTTATTAATATTTAATTCAAAGAAGAGTTAAAAGAGTTAAAATCAAAGTTTAATTACTAAAAAAATTTAATATAGGGATATACATAAGATAAATTATATTATAAATATTATTTAGAAATCTAAAAATATTTCCTACATAATGGTAGTTTATTTATAATTTTTAGACATTAAATAATTTAATTTATTTATGACACAATGGTGATACAGTAATTACCAAATTAATGAAAAATTAGAGTAATGGATATTATAAATATAAAAATAAATGTAATTTGAAACTGCTAATAAATTACACTAATTTTATAGGTTACTATGAAATATTAGGATGGGTTATATTTATTTGGTTCGAAGTAATAATGTTGTTATGAATTTATCAAAAACAAAATACCCAATAGTGTCAAAATTGACATAAAAGAGTTTTTAAAACAAATATTATATTATTAATTGATATTATATTCCTAAAAAATATAATATTCATCCAAATGACTTATATCATGATAGGTGTATCATTAATGTACCACTTTGGGGTCTCTTGGATGTATATAGTAAGTTTATTAACAATATAATATAAAAATTAAAAGTGACATGGCTAATGTCAATCTAATTAACTAAGAGTTAGAACTAAAATATAAGGTTAATATAATGACACAAACCTATCTAAAATCTATTGTTTGAAAGGATTTCTACCCATCCCCACCATATACTTTTAATAATCCACTTTGGATCTATTAGAAACTGAATATGAATTTATTATAAAATAATACATTAAGTTTTTTCTAAAGAGCCCCTCCTCCCCCTTATAAAAGGACACCACTTCTAACCAATTATTCACACCTTAAAAGCCTTTTTACTCGGCCAAAACCTGACACAATATTCTCTAAAATTACCTCACTACAACCTAGTGGCCTTATTTTGATCAAAAATCCAACCTAAGGAGCCCTTTTGATCAAATCAAAAAGAAAAAACCCAAATACAAGGTAAAGTTTTCACCACCCTTTTTCAAGTTACTTTCTTCTTCAACTTCTTCTTTATTTGTTATTTCCTTTATAAAATAATAACTTCAGTATATTCTATATAATGTGATGTTATTATAAATATGGTACAACCATATTCAGTATTTTATCCATCCATTGAATGACATGTCACCATACGTGCATATGTACGGATTACCGTCTCCACGTCGTGGTGTAATTATTATTCAACAACATTATTATTTTAATGGGTATGATAATGATATGTAATTGATGTAAATAATAAATATAAAATTATAATGATTCTGTATATATGATACACCATTTAATTATATTTTATTTTAATATCAAAAGAATGATATCGTCGCTCATGCGTAAGTACGGACTACTGTCTCCATGAACGCGATGAGATTTATTCCTCATCATATCCATTAAAGTATAATTCTCATTTTATGATTAAAAATAATGTTTAAGGACTTGATATCATTCTTTATATGAATAAGATACAACCTATCCATAACAAACACGGCTTATGTAACAAAACATATAAAAGAAAACCAGTAAGTTAACACCCGAAACGACGATAATACTAAGATATTATTAACAAAGCAATGTTAAAAGATCATATATTATATCATATTAATCTATATGATTATTTTATAATTTAATAACAATTATTTCACCATTATTAAGGAGGTTAATCTACCCTCAACCAAGGAAAAGTACAAGGTGAGGGGTTTTCATCTCACTCCTTATTTCTGTGAGATTCATGCCATATTTCCACTATTACCTTTTGTGTGGTGTATGTACTTCCCATAATTGCATTCTTTATGTAATAAACTTTAATTTATGTGTATTTACATATTCATTGTATGATACCTCTTTCATGGGGTGTATGTTTCGTAAGTGACCAAATTGGTAAGGGTTAATTTCACAATCTCTTTATTATCCGAGATTGTTTTTACATAAGTATCTACTGGGACAAATTTATTATCCATGTCCATGTTTTATGAAAGAGTTTTCAAAGGGATTATTTTAAGGGAATTTTTACTAAAACATCATTTCAAATGTTTTAAATATTTATTCTTCTAAATATTTCTCATTATTGTCCATCTCTTCAAAATGGTTTTAAAGGATTTTTTTATATAGACATGAATGTTTTTAAAATATTAATTCCTTTAAAAAGTTTCAAAGTGATATGAGAAAATTTGATTCAAAAATGTCTTTAAATGACTTCTTTTCCAAATTGTGTGACTTTTAAATTTTTTCATGAAAACAGGTTAATTATCTCAAAGAGTTTTACAAATCATTTTCATCAACGTCAAAATCATTTAATGGATTTTAAACTTGTTTTGAAGTTGATTTATCATGATACCAGTCTTCCATATTGTGTTGAAGTTTTTGTGACATTTTGTACTGTGGATGTGTTATTTTTATACCATTCATGGTTTATGGGTAAAGTATTGACATTTCATATGCTAGTTTTAATACGAATGTTTATGTTATGTTTAGACCTTTTAATATGAGGAATGCATTGGACTTGGTAAGTGACGTGTGGAGGCCTCTATAGTTACTCGATGCATCGGTAGGTCTCATGAGACAAACTAGTGTCTTGGCACGATGCCTTGAAAAAATCTTATTTTTAGTCTTGGCATGATGCCTTGGCTATGTGGTTATAATAGTCTGACATTATGCATTCCATCATTATGAAATTGGTTATTGATCTTACATGTGATTATTCGACTAGTAGAATATCCTTGTGAATAAGTAAATGACATTATTTCATTTTATTTTTGCCATATTATGCTAATGTTAAAGTTTAAAAGGTTTTTGTTTTAGTTATACATTGCCTTAAATGTTTATGTTTATTTATGAAAGTTTCTGTTATATTGTTATCCTTACTGAGCATCTGATCTCACCCCTTTCAATGTTTTGATTTTTCCCAGGATGTGAAGAAGTATTTTATGAATGAATTGTAGGGAATGTATGAGGGGATATGAAGATAAGATGTTGTTTTAGTTTTCACTTTATGATGTAATGTAAACTTTATGAATGTATCTAGTTATTCCAAGGCTACTAAACTAATCGGTCCTTCAGGACGTGATTCCTTGTAATCATGCCAATGTATTAAAATAATGCACCGACTCTGGGTAACTGGGGTCAGGGCGTTACAAATTACCTTTGATCTGGATATCATCAGTTATGTGTGAGGAATGAGGATATTCCAATGACAGTATTTCAAACCATGTATGGGCATTATGAGTTTATAGTAATGCCTTTTGGACTGACTAATGTGCCATATGTTTTCATTGATAAAATGAATAGAGTTTTCAAGGAATATATTGATGACTTTGTTGTGGTATTTATCAATTATATCCTGGTATACTCTAACTGCTACGAAGACCATGAGAATCACTTGAAAATTATTTTGAAAACTCTTAGAATAAATGAATTTTATGGGAAGTTTAAAAAGGGTGAATTTTGTCTTCAATCATTTTCTTTACATGGAAATATTGTCTCTAAGGATGGAACCATAGTTTATCCTTTGATGATAAAGGAAATATAGTAATTTCCCATTCCAATGAACATAATTGAGGTACGTAGTTTTATTTTCTTAGAAGGTTACTATTGGCATTTCATTCAGAATTTTTCCCGACTGGCTAACCCATTAACCAAGCTCACACATAAATGTGTTAAGTTTGTATGTACAAAAGAATGAATATAATTTATTAAATAATTGAAAAGAATATTGGTCAATGCTCTAATTTTGAATCTTTATTCTAGAATTCAGGGATTTTTGATATACAATGATGCATCAAAGAATGGAATGGGTTACATCCTTAGAAAAAATGATAAAGTTATTGCTTATGAATTAAGGTAATCGAAGAGTCATGAGAAAAATTATCCAACTCATGATCTTGAGTTAGCATTCATAATATTTTCGCTAAAAATGTGGATACACTATCTCTATAGTGAAAGATGTCAGATATATACGAATCACAAGAGTTTAAAATACATATTTACACAGAAGGAACTCAACATGAGGAAAAGCAGACGGCTCAAGTTACTCAAAGATTATGATTTTTCAATACCCTAACACACAGGAAAGAAAAATAAGGTGTAAGATTCATTAAGAAGGAATGATCATGGACTTCTAACCCAAAGTAGGATTGAGATAGATCTTATATTCATGGATCTGCTAATGATGGATATAGGAATTGTTAAGGTAGAGGAAAATTTTTTCCTCTATAAAATGATTTCTAAACTATATTTACTAGAGAAGATAAGAATACCTCAATCTGATGATGAGAATTTAAAGAATAAAATTTATTATATTAAGGATGGAAGATTTCCATACTTCATGTATGAGGAAGGTTTTCTGAAATTTGGGAAGAATTTATGTGTTCTATCAGTTCCTGGGCTAAAAAGGGAACTATTAGATGATGTTCATAGCTCAAATTTCTCTATACACCCTAGTGGTACTAAGCTTTATAGATATATGAAGTAAAATTTTCATGGGATAACATGAATTGGGAAATTGATGACTATGGGTCAAGGTGTATAGTTTTTCAATTGGTGAAGGGTGAGATACAACATCTTAGAGGGTTCTTGCAACCTCTACCTATTCTTATGTGGAATTTGGATGACATTACAATGGATTTTGTCACGGTTCTACTGAGGACACCTAGAATGAATTATGAAATAAGTTTAATTCTTGATCGTCTCACAAAATCCACACATTTCCTTACTATAAGAGAGGATTTTACCACTTGATAACCTAGAAGGACTTTATATTACTGAATTTGTAAGACTTAATGGTGCACCTCTATCATTTGTGTCTAATAAAGATCCTCAGTTTGTATAAAAATTATGGAAAATTATCCAGAAGGCTTTGGATACTGAGCTTTATCTGAGTACTGCTTATCACACCAAAACTGACAGATAGTCTGAAAGGACTATTCAAACACTAAAAGACATGTTTAGATCATGACCTCTTTAATTTCAAGTTATTTGGGACCAATACTTTCCTTTGGTGGAATTTTCCTACAATAATAGTTTCCATTCAATAATTCAAATGGTGTCATATGAACCATTTTATAGTAAGAGGTGTCGAACTCCAACTTGTTGGGATGAAGTTGGAGAGAGAAAACTTATAGGCCCAGGACTTATCGAAGAGACAACTACAAAGGTAAAGAAAATTAAAGACCATATTAAAGCATACCAAAGTAGTAAAAAGAGATATGATGACAACTGGAGAAAGTATTTAGAATTTAATATATGAGATCATGTCATTTTAAGAGTATCATTGTGGAATGGTGTCATATGGTTCGGTAAGAAAGGGAAATTGAGCCCGAGGTACATCAGACTATTTGAAATTATAGAATGGATCATATATATAGCTTACCATTTAGCAATGCCACCAATCCTCTCTAAAGTTCATAATACATTACACATGTCGATGTTAAATAAATACGTTCTAGACCAAATTCATGTACTCACCTATGAAGAAATATAATTGGAACTGGATTTGTTATACTATGAAGAGATTATCGAGATTCTTGCAACAAGGGAGAAGGTATTTAGAAATTGGATAACTCGTCTAGTGAAGGTTCTTTGGAAAAATCATAAAATGGAGGAAGTAATGTGGGAACCTGACGATGTTATGAAGAAGAACCACCCACATCTTTTTGAGGGGATTTATAATTTAAAACTTTTAAGGGTGAAATTTTTGAAGGTGGGAATAATATAACACTCCAAAAATTTTATGGTCTGTTTCTATTAAATACATTCAATTCATTAGATAACCTATATTTCATGTATCACTGAGTCTCTTTGAAAAAAATTGGTTATTTATAGGATATATTCATAAAATATCCATTAAACATAAATTTTCCACTTATGTGTTTGGAATTTTAAAAAATGGTCATACACAGTTTCGATCAGGGTGATATTTGGAGTTTGATAGAATAAACATAATTTTTGGTGAATAGTGACCAACCCTTATGAGTAGTAACTAACACTTATTAATAGTAACTTACACTTATTAATAGTACTATGACTCTTATGAATGGTAACCATACCCATTAAAGTGTAAATCAAATTTAGGCACCTTAAAAATGAAGATGCATATTTTAGCAGTTTGTATTTTTCAATAAAATATAGATTTTAATTAAAAAATAAATTTATCATATTTAGAATATTATTTTTGAAAAATTGAGTTCATTTTTTTATTCTAAACATTTAAAAATGGTTAGGGTTAATTTTTTGGATTTTTCTGAAATACTTGATTTTTTTGTGAGTAATAAAATATATTAATATACCATATAAATACATTATAATTTAAATTAACAATTCCTAGAATAATGAGTGATGTAAGCACCCAAATATCTAACTAAAATAAACTTATTACTATTCTATGTCATTGAATACACACTATTTCTTGTATTCTGAATAAATAATAAATTAATGATTATAATATTAAGAAAACCCTCCTCTCATCTACTATATAGACCACCCCTCACCCCCTCTTCATCCCACACCACTCAAGCTTTGATCCTTCCCTAATCTATTCCAAATAAAATTCCCAAGACCTCCCACTATGTCCAAGACCTAATGGTCTAACCAAAAGGCCAAAAATAAAGGCCTTAAGGAGATTCACAAGGAGGAGTACTCAAGAGGTGAACATCTCTTCTTTTTCTTTCAACTTCTTTTACAAGTTCCATTCTTTTGTTTCTCTCTCCTCACCTCCCCACATAAAAATTATATGATAATTATAGTACCTTACATGGAAAGTAATTTTGTTATTCTAATGGAATATTTCATCATTATCTCTTTTTTCCTCCTTTTATACAATAAATGAAATCAACATCCAATATGTGTTTGTTTATCACATTCAAGGAAGACAGGATTTCAATTTGCATTATTGTCTTCAATACTGGTCCTGAAACATTTTTAATGGTTTAACCAGATCTTAATATATGTATTTTACCTTATTTTATGTTATGAAAAATCTTACACACTAATAATATAAATAATAATATAAATTAAATTCATTGTGCACAAAACTGCCAAGTTAATCCAAGCATTTATCATTAACTTTTATCTAATGGGTCATCCTCATGGTATATAACCAAAATAATTATAAGATAATTTATATATATTCAATGTAAATAATAATATATATTAACAATTCTATATGTTTAACAACATTTCTAACGAACTTCCATTCATGAATACAAGTAAACTAATCATGAAAACCAAGGAATAAAATGCTTCCAAAATAATAAAATTGAACCTATTAAATCCATAAAGAATTATATAAATGAACATAATAAGTTTAAAATAAATCAATTTTATGTATATAAGATTATTTACTTATTAATTAATGAATATAAATTTGATTATTCAGGTTATTAATATCAATCGAAGAACACATTCGATCATAAGGTAAGGGGTTTCTTATCTCACTTTAAATTCTGTGAGATTTCCATTATTCTCCACTTATTTATTGCATGTGATGTATTTTTTACTGCCATTTGATATATATTATAATTATTATCTCTATATTCTTTTTATTATATTATTCTTTTTGTGGTTATTAATTTTTGGTCATATGACACGATTGATTACAATGTGGTATGGAAATTTTTCTCAATTTCCATTTCATTATCATTTACTTGGTATTGTTCACATAATCATTCTTATGTGGTGTATTCACTACCCATTTGAGATCATATTTCGTTTTAAATTGGAAATATATTATATATCAATATTCTGGTTTCATGGATATGAATATTTTCTTAAGCCGTATACCTTTTACATATGGTGTTTATTTGGAATGTTGTTTTAACTATGGAAATATTATTGAATCTGTATCCTACACTCTATAAATATATTGAGAAGTAATATTGTAATTTTATTAAATATATTTATAAATATTAATTTGGACTTTAATCTATGGTAGTTTCCCACTATATCCCCTTGATGTATTGACAGGTCTTATGAGACAAATCAGTTCACGACAAACCCTTTGACTTTATTTCCAAAAACCAGGCGCGTTTCTACCCACAGACATAAACCATTTTGATTGTACAGTGGTATCATGTAATAGATAAATTATTTATGATTAATAATTATATTCCTTTATTCATATTTATTTATTACTATCCATGAGTTTCTCACTATGACAAAATATATGGATGCAGTTTCATTCTTAGTTTATTAATGGTGTGTGTTTTTCATTTATTCACCATGTCATATTTACTATTCCTATTTGTTTATGATTAAGTTATTGTTGATTAATGATTCCACTCTTTGTAACTCTTACTGAGCATTTTATATCACCCCTTTCATTTTTTTACCTTCAATAGGTTATGAGGAGGAGACCATTTATTGAGTTCTCATGGATGCAGTTTTTTAGTTTTTTATGTATTTTATTTTTTTAACATTCCAAATGTATAATGAGTTACATGTATGTATCTAGTTTCTTCAATAATACTAAACTGATTGTTCCTTTGTTATTTAATTCTTCTTAATCATTCCAATGTAATAATTAACACACCAGCTCTGGGCTTCTGAGGTCAGGGTGTAATAGTAATGGAATTTTTTTCATAAAAATGACAATGAACAATGTATAAAATGTTTATAATGTGTCTATACTCTAAAATAATATGTTTCATTACCTATTCATGATCAATAATATGCATTTTATACCAACCTTTTTTTAGTAAGTGTACATAAATTAAAATATGTGTATAAACTATGTTTTACAATTTGTAATATTTTTATGTATAACCAATGTTTCTTAAAATTCAATCTACTTCTGATAAACCATTACATTAATTTACAATCGGTGGATAAAGAATATAATCATTTATTTATTTTAACCATAAATCTATGTATAATATTAGTTTATAATTTATTAATATATCATAACACATGAGTTCATATCTAATATAAACCATAAAATATTCCCAAAAGTATAGGGAAAATATAAGATTGTATATTATCCATTGTAGCATAAATGTAGACTATTTTCATAGTATATAGCTACAATTAATTAAAAAATCCATAGGTGATAAATAAATTGAATCATATAAGAAAACAACATTTTAAATAATTCTCACCTGACATATAAATCCCAAAAAATAAATTGATTTGATTTCATTATTCATATTGAAATAATTGTATATATCCCAATCATGGATCAAAACCCATAATGATCATTACAAACCATGTGGGATTCACTGGGTAGAATATACCATGTGAGGGTTATTCACATGGTTTCCACTAATAAATGCATTGTTTTCCTTAATGTTGTGTGCTACCCATGAAAACATATCATGTGTGTATAAATAAACAAGACCCCCCTCCCTATATGGTCACCCACAAATTAAAAAATAAATCATTTTTTTAAACCATCAATATCATCCAATTTTGGAAAAAAATAAAAAATAAAATTTTTTACTGTGCTACCTACACTTACCACTCAACCTTTAAGGGGCAGTGAGGTAGGGGTCGGTATCGGCGGAGAGGGGTGGCAAGGCGCGATGAGGTGTGCTTCGGCGAGGTGAGGTGTGGTGAGGCGAGGTGCGGCTATGTGAGGTGCACTGAATATAGGTGCAGTGATGGATAACGAGATGAGGAGAGGTGCATAGAGGAAAGGCGAGGAATGACAAGGGCCTACGATGGGCGGTGAAGGGCGTCGATGAGGGTAGGTATTTGGGGATTCGACGGGGTGGGGGTCGTGGGTGTCGGGGGTCGAGGGTGTCAAGGGAGGAGGGAATTGTCGCATTTGTTAAATTTTTTAACCATTTAGTCATGGTTTATAAAAAAACCACCAAAAAAGTAATTGAATAAAAAAATTAGTGACAGTTTAGTAAACCGCTGCTAAAAATCATTGTTAAATGCTCAGTTTGTTGTTGTGTCCCTTTATTGGTGATAACATGCCCAAAGAATTATAGTTCCTTCATCTAGAACTCGAATTTACTATAATTTTCCTATATGTTATCCCTTCACAAAGTCTTCAACACAAAATTAAAATGATCCTAGTGTTCCTCCTTTATCTTGTAGTATATCATAATATCGTCAACAAAGACTACCACGAATTTGTTGAAGAAATATCTAAAGAATCGATTCATTAAATCTATGAAAATTTTTGGAGCATTAGTGAGTCTGAAGGACATCACTATAAACTTGTATTGTCCATACATCATTCAAAAGGTAGTCTTGGGAATATCTTCTTTCCTCACCATTAATTGGTGATATTCCAACTGAAAGTCCACCTTTGAGAAATAATTTTCCACATATAGCTGATTGAATAAGTCATATATTTGTGTTATGAGATACTTTTTCTTTGTTGTAATTTTATTGAGATTACAATAATCAATGTATAAGTTCATTGATTCATCCTTCTTCTTAATGAATAGGACTGATGCTTCCCATGGTGAAGCGCTTGGGTGTATAAAACCCTTCTCCTGATTCTCCTATAACTGCTTATTTATCTCTTCCAACTCTATATTGGTCATTCTATTTGGTTTCTTTGATATTGGTAGAGATCCATAAATAATATCAATTGAGAATTCATCCTCTCGATTATGAGGAAGACCCAGAAATTATTCTAGGAATACATCTGTGTAATCACTCACAATGAGAATTTCTTCAAGCATGATTCTCTCATTTATCTCAATCATTTAAGAAATATATGATTTCTCATAAGGAAAAAATATCCAAACTAGGGATGATTATTCTAAAGAAGATTCATCTTCCTCCTTAAACTTATACAATATTGTAGGATGCTCTGGGATGTGAAGACAGATCTCCCTTTCCCAGCAGTTGATGTTGAATTTATATAAAGATATCCAATCCATTCCCAAAAATAGCATCAAACTCTACTAAAGGGGTTATGAAAATATTTTCTAGGAGTTTCAATCCCAAAAAATTTATCAGGGCGAGTTATAAACCTTGGACATAATAATTTCCCCATTCGCTGTTCTCACAGATAACTCAACCTCCATATTTTGAGGTGGTGTTTGAATAGTTCTACTAAAATTGAAAGATATGAAAGAATGTGTGGAACCAGAATCAAATATTACATTCTCTATTCTGGAATGAATAACTAGCATACTTGTCTCCACTTTTTGTCCAACTACACCTCAACATTAGTGATGGAATAAGTACTTACTTGTTTCCATGGAGGTTATTGTTTATTACCTCCCACAACCCTTGGATTAGAGAAATGGTTTGCATAATTCCATTATTCCTTGTAGTTGAAACACTGCGCTATAATCTAAGCATTGATATGAACTTTCCTTTCTTCCTCCACATTAGTGGAATTATTCATATCCTTTCTTCACTTCTTAGACATATGTCACATTCTTCCACATTTGAAGCAATTCATGGTTTTTTTAAATAGCTCTTTGGATGATTCTTCCCATAATTTTGACAAGAGGGAAGTTCGATCTTCTTTACATCATGATATTTATTTGCTGAACCATCCATATTAGACTTCATTTCCCAATTTTTTTTCATCAGGACCATGATACCATTAAGAATCTCTTATCTTCATTTCAACTTTGAGGGCACAACGGACAATCTTCTCAAAACTTTCAAATTCACAAATCACCAATTATTTTCAAATATTCATCTTTTGTTTGATATAGAAGTGATCAAACTTTATTTTGGTGTTCATAAAAATTACATAGGCATATCTTGAAAGCCTTGTAATGTTTTCTTCATACGCCCTGATAGACTCAACTTCCTCATGCTTAAGTTTAAGGAACTCTGTTTCCATCTTGAGATGGAGCGTTCAGGGAAAATATTTATTGAAAAATATTTTTCTTGAATTCCTCTCAATCCATGGAATCAAATTCCTCCTTGGACTTTGTATTTTTTATTAGTTTCCACCATTGATCAGATTCACCATAACAACGATAAACCTCTAACATGACATTCACTTCTTCTGAGCACTGGAGGACAAAGAATATCTTTTCAATCAAGTTAATCCCCTCTTCTTAGAGGATAGGACTAGAAGATCCACTAAATATGGGAGGCCTTTTCTTCATGAATGATTCAATGGAAAATTTCTCTTTCCTTGGAGAAGGAGGGTGTTCCACACAATTTGAGTTATTATTCATAACTTGGGACAGCTACGAAAGTACTATCATAATGTTTTGAGCACCCAATCCCATCATATTTAGAACATCACTAGAGAAATCATCACATTTTTTGTTGGAACATGTTATTCTATTTCCCACCATTAACTAAGAAAAATAAAGTGAAATTAGGGGGCTTAAATACTTAAATAATAATGATAAAAAAAGAAATTTAAACATATAAGTATAGACTCTAAAATGAAAATTATATCCTAACTTGTGATTACCTAGGTTTCAATCTAGGTTATCTATGATCTATTTCTTGAAATATATTCTAATGGTATTTTTTGTTCCCTTAATAATGGTTTGTAATGAACTTATAAATTTGAAAATGTCTATCCCCCAGGAGTGTCAAACTAGGTGCATATTAAGGATCATTGTCATGTTCTAGGTTACCCTGATTCCATCATAGAACACCTTGTCAGAGTTGTTACTCCTAGGTAAATTTGTGCTAGGACCATGTCCACTTTTAGTATCTAGACAGGGATGTATTTTCTTGATAAATCACTTATTCTATAGTTACCAAAATTTATGGATGTTAATTATACTTGTTATTATCCCTAAGGTTAATACTAAAGTGATTTATTCCCCATCTCTAAAAATAACTAGACCTTCCCCTAAAGCCAATTGTGATGAACTTATCCTTTTACACTAATTAAACATCACAATACAATCCAAGGATAGAAAAGTCTAGTGTCTTTGGAGATTGTGTAAATAATTAAACAATATAAGAAAACATTTATTTAATCTCCATAATGAGATAATAACTTCTATTATGCTCAAACATTTTCATAAGATAACTTGGGGATAACATGAAAAAATTTATGATCTAAAAATCCTCGAAATGGAATAATCATAAGAATAAATCATAGGGCATGGGTTAAAAGGCATGAAATAATAATATATGTAGAGACCCAAAGCTTTACGTACATGGAAATTGCATTAATTTTTCAGAATACTTAGTACATAACAAAAACAGACACACAAGGACCGTAATAGTTTAGTGTCTTTGGAAACATGGAACGTAATCTTCTAATCATGGTGAAAGATCTTCAACATCTCCCATAAAGATCTTCCCCTTTTTGTTTCATTACCTAAAATCTTTATTTTAATCCTGGGGGAAAAAAACATAAAAAGGGTGAGCTCAAATGCTCAGTAAGGGAAAACATATAGAACATAAAACAATCCATAAACATTTGAAAGAATAAACTTGAACATGAAATTTAAACATCAAAATCCTGAGCAAAGATATAAATCCTGGAAGTACGTAAGGCATATATCATAACGGAACATCAACCATGATAAAATATAATGGGAATAAAACATGTAATTTTTGAAACCATTCAGCACATGTTATGATTTCCATAGTAGCCAAGGCATTGCTTCCAAGACCATCTTAGTGGACAAAGTCCCTTTCTGAATCGAGTTCACTTCTCCTTTCAGTCCTATAACACTGAACCGGATTAACTTACCATTCTAGCCATGTCTATATCATGAGATATACATATTTACCCAATGCATTAGAGGGAGATATAGGTCCCACCCATCTCATAATGAAATCATTCTTACTTGTGCCACAAAATAAACATACATCATTCAAAATAACCTAATAAATAAAATGGGTTTCATAACCATCATCCCATCATCACATAATCCATATAAAATAAATGGATATCATTTCATTATAATAAAAGATAAACCATGTAAATCATAGAGACATGATACTTGAAACATACACATATGAAATAATGTCATCTTAGATAAAAAATGATTTTGATAAAACACTTGAAATGAATTCTTGAGGAAAATATCCTTTCTTCTTCAAAATCAATTTCCTTTCACAAAACAACATGAAATTTTAAAAGAAAAATATTTTGATTAGAATAGTCATGAAATATTTTGGAGGAATCCTAATGAAAATAAGGCTTTATAAAACCGTAAAAATCCTTTCATTCTGTATAAGTTAAAAAAACATTCTCCTTGTACTTTTGTCGGAAAAGTCAAAAGTGCCTCGTAACGTAAACAAAAGAAAGATTCCTTACATACCATGTATTAAAAGTAAAAATGGGTAAAAAGGACATTAAACATACATAAAAAACCTTTAGAAAACATGGACGTATATGATAACAATAACCTCAGTAAATACTTACGTATAAGTAATCTCGGATAAAAAATAAGATTTGAAAAATTATCCCTTACCTTAGGACCGATATGCTTCGTATGGATCCGAACCTCCTGTATAATGATTTAAATAATTTCATTGACTTATTACATAATCATATTAATTGTTATGATATCATATATGTTTCACTTATTACTTTATATTTCCCGTTCTTTTGTAAATTCCATGTTAAAGCAGCGTTTTGGGTAAAATCATTTCTTTTATCGTATGTGTTTCGACTTGTCATTCTTGATATTATTACTTATATATTTATTTAAATAATTCTAGAATATAAAACATGATTTATATATAATATATATTCATCATATACATATATATTATAGATCGATAAAAGGAATGAAATACACTGTTCATGGAGACGGTAGGCCGTATGTATGCATGAACGCTGTTTTCATTTCCTTATTGAATTGAATTAAACTAAATAGATGACATACATATATATATACATAAATCCAGTAGAATTATTATTTCATATATTTCATTATTATTTATTATACAAACTTTATGATCATTCATGTATGGATAACATGGATAATGAATCTCATCGCGTCGTGGAGACGGTAGTCTTTACGTACGCACGAGCGATGATATCGTTCCCATAATTATTGAATAGAATTGGAGTGGATGGTATAATATATCAGAATCAGTATGATGTTATAATATCCATATATAGTTATTATTTACACCATTATACCCATCCATGTAAGGTGTTGGTGGAAAAACAGATTACACCACGGTGTGGAGACGGTATTCCGTACGTACGCACGCGCGGTGATTTTGTTTTCCGTAGGATGGATAGAAGGTGAAAAAGGGTTGTTTCATATTTATAATAACATATTTTTATATTAGGGATACTGATGTTATTACTTCATAATGAAACAACTAAATAAGATGGAGTAGAAGAAGAATGGAACTTGAAGAAAACGGTAGTAGGTATTACCTCTTTCTCGAAGTGCCTCCTTTAAACTTTCTCTTAGGGCACTAAAATTGGTCTTTGAAGAATACCAGGACCTCTAGGATGTTTCAAGAGAAGTGGAGAAGATAATTGTTCAGGGTTTGTCTGAGCTTGAAGGCTAAAATTGGTGTGAGGAGGAGAGGGAGGAGGTTCCCTTTTATAAGGGAGGAGAGGGGCACCTTTGGAATCCTAAAAAATATTAGTTTAATATAAATTCAAACCCCACATAAAAACCACCAAAATGACTCAATTAAAAGATTATATGGTATAGTGTTGTAATATAATCAACCAATAAAATTTATACATGTTTTGATCTTATTTTAAACCTTATCATTTTTATTTATCCTTATTTAATCTATTTAAGTTTATTTGTGGTAATAAAATTCTAAATTCTAAATGGTTATAAATAATCACTTATGTGTTGTTAATTTTCCATAATTGGATACTTTATGACATTTAGATTATATAAATTTAAATTTATAATTTTTAAATATTTTGGTGATTTTTAAACAATTTAATAATATTTTATTTTTATAAAATAACAATAGTGTCAATTTTGACACTATTCATTTATTTGAATTTAGATAAAATCTACACAAAGGATATATTCTAACTGAAATATTTAATAGATTACTAACATGTAAAATTTGTCTAGAAAATTCGTGGATCACATTAAATAGTTCATATAATATTTATTTTAATATTTTTAAAACCATTTATTTGGTATATCTCTTAATAAAATAATTAGTACAATATTTTTGTGTAATTATTTAATATACTTATTTGTTTCATAAAAAATAAAAATAAAATACTTTGATGAATATAAATATCAAATATTTTATAATAATAATTTTACTCGAATTTATCATCTTTAAATAACAACATGTAAATTGTTATCTTTATTAAATTATGAAGGTGACAACTTTGGAATCATTTAAAATAAAATATTATAAGTGTCATAATCGTCATAATAATGATCAAAATGGTCAAAAAGTCGGCCAGTGGATGATTAGGGTTTATATATACACTAATAATAAGTTTTTTGTAGATTTTTGGGCCTTTTGATATGTATTACTATTTTAATAAAAACTATATTATTGATTTTTCACTAAATAAATAATTTCTGCATCATTAATGTATAAGATAATAAGGTAATTAAATAACTCTTAAAAATTACAAATAAATTACCATGATAAAGAAAAACATTTTATATTTCAAATTAGTATTTATAACCAAATTTATATTCTACATAAACTTATATTAAAAATATTTTAATTATTAAAGTTGAGTGAGACATATTTCACTTTCCTTTAAATAAAATAAACTAAAGGTCTTAAGCACCTCCATGTGGGTTCTAATGGATTCCATTTCAACCCAAATATTACTTAGGAAAAAATATAATCATCCAATTGTATTAAGACAAGTATTAGGATAATTTTATAATACTATATTTACCCTTAATTACCCAATTTACCTTTTACTATGATAAATAAAATTTACCGTTGTTACTATTTATAAAGCCCAAAAATAAAAAGTAGTCTATTAATATAATTTGGACCCACTGATTCCAAATATGGAATCCATTTTTCCAAATTCAATACACAGAAGTTTCATAAATTAAATTAAAATTAATCCCGTTGTCGAAAGAAAACGGGTTTTTGTTTAAAACATTGCAAAAGATTGAATTTATTTATCCTATGAATTCAATGTAAAATCAATGATAATGACATACATTATATTAAATGGTAAAAATATATTATATTTATACTTTAATTCCATTAAATATTATAATTTAACCAGAAAATTTATTACCATGAAAAAAGTTGTTTTTAATTAAAATATATCGTGTTTTTACTATTCATTAAAATATGAAAGTTATCAGAATAATATGAAAATTTTATCCAAAGTAAATTTTTACATCTTGATTACAAGGAATAATTTTATTTTGTTAAATTGAAATTATAAACATGTCAAAAACTATATTTAATGTGGGTGTGCCATCAAAATGCGGAAAAACTGCATTTTTTGAAAAATACTTATTTTACCCGAAAAAATTATTTTATTCTTATACCATGTTCTAGAAAATGTGTAAGATGAATAAAAATGTTATAAAATTCAAAATTTAGTTAATAATATTCATAACGGCTAGTTCATAATAGTATTATAATAATATATCGTTGTTTAGTAAAACCCAGTATTGTGTACAACACACGCTATCGAGGAAGGTTGTGATTACGTGTAATGCAAGCCAAGCCAAGGTTGCGTGTAGTGCACGACTCCATTGTTGTTGTGTATAACAAAATACATTGAATATATATATATATATATACTCAATGTTTCATAGAATGACTATTATAAAACAATCTTGAAATTGTGTGTAACACAATCTAAGAATAGTGTTGCGTATACTTCAAGCTAATATAGTGTGGTGTATAGCACAAGATAATATTGTTGTAGCATAAAACACATGACATAAAATAAATTAAAAAGAATACTTATCATAAAATATCGGGTTGTTACATTCTACCCCCCTTAAAATTAATTTCGCCCTCAAAATTTTTCAGGGTTTTACAAGGTTTTCTACTTGAAAGTTTCTTTAATTGCAACACACATCGTAAAATGAAATACCAAAACTTAACTTTAAAAACTAAAGTATGAAGTGTAATGGTTACCCAAATTAACTAATCACTGGGTTTCCACATAGGAGAACATAGGTGAAAAAATGGATATAGAAGAAAAATATAACCATCAAGTTCTGATGGAGAGTGGTATAGGACATGGCTATGAAAAAGCCAACAATCACAAAGCCATAGATTTGTGATGATCTAAGGTACCATCTGATTCATCAGATATAAGGGCACTAGTAAAACATTTTTGGTTTTCAAGATAATTTCCCTAAAGTTGAAGAATTTTAATTAGAAGAAATACTTACATTATTTTGGTAAAATCGGTGTTCATGCCTTGAAAAATTTCCACTTCATCTCTTTAAGAAATGAAGTTGAATTTGTCTTTCGTGAAGTTTTAGCATATCATGCGATAGAACGATAGGTCATTCCATTTGTCTCAAACATAAGTTAGCAAAAGTTATATACATAAGTCCATCTATGGTGAGATTAATCATATATGGTTCCTAAAATGGACTTATACTTCATATTTCATACTGCTTAATATAATAAAATTGGTTTCTACTAAACAGGGACTTCCTCTAGGCCAGTGGTAGGCGATAAAGGCTTGTCGCACTTCAGTTGTGGGTTCGATTCCCACATCCTTATCTGATGTGACAGGTTGTCTCCCGTCCTACAGGTTGTCCTTTTTATAAAACTATATTATTATAACAATCCATAATATCGAAAAATTCTAGCCTTAAACAATTATATCTGATGTCCAACTTAATTCATTCCAACCTTTAATCAAATAAAAAATACTTTTTTCCAATATCATGGTGTAAAGAAAATGATTACTTGAGAGGTCACATAACAAGTACATGAATACCATCATTTATCCCCCATATAAGATATATCTTGTTGGTCACATTCCAAACATGTGAATACCTTAATCGTGTATTCTCTTGAAAAATGAATACCCATTGAATCTTAGTGAAAACATGAATGCTGTCAAAAGTTAACTCTTTCCACATACAAAAAACCAAAAATTCTATATAATCAAACCATGATATCACTTAGTCCATATATCAATCATGTGCTCATGAATACTATCAAACATGTTAGTTTCTCTTTATCCCTTCATTATGCGCATATCATCTGCTTTCCAAAAATATTTCAATCACTTTTCATGGTTACCGATGCCATATTCTTATGGAAAACCACAATGGACCAGTACATAGATATTCCAATATACCATAAAAGTACCTCAATAACATTATTCTTGAATACCCATACATAAACACTTTAAACCATCATCTTCAATGATTTTCATGGAATAAGTCCTTCCTTAATTTAGAAGTAACCTCTTAGGTCAGGGCATTGAGTTGGGTAATGCCCATGTTCTCCACAGATAAGACATTGAACTCCATAACAGTCTGTCACTCTATGACTCTTCTCTCCACACAGATAACATATTCCCCTCCATTTGAGGTATTCCTCAATGTTCTTCTTCCCATATTTAGAAATCTCGATCTTCCTTTGTTTATGCTCCTCAACATGTGAACATGCATAAAAGTCTATCTTCTTCTTATTTGATGAATTAGTAATACCACTAAATTTCAACTTTTTAATCATATATCATGATGAATGATTTGGAATAATCACAATATCATTCTCTCTAGTCATTACGTAATTTCGTTGCTCATAGTCACCAATTTGTTCATTTGATTCAATGTTAACCGAATTCCTTCTGGTTCCCTCCATTGACTAAAACACAAAAAGAATTCTGTGAGAGGAAAAAATAATGATAGGTAAAACAACATAATAAAGGGGGAGTACCTTCAATATCTAACATCTTAGGTTTAATTCTATGATCGTTAGCGCAATTCTAGGACTATAACCTATACGTATACATAATGTTAGGGACATCCCTAGACATACCTTAGAAATATCTCTAGGGATCTCACTAAATTTTTCGCATCCTAGTTTCCAAAGGTTAACTAAACATTTCCTCTAATACCAACTGTAGAGACCCAAAGCTTGATGTACATGGACATTACATTAATTTTTCAGAATACTTAGTACATAACAAAAATAGACACACAAGGACCGTAATAGTTTAGTATCTTTGGAAACTTGGAACGTAATCTTCTAATCGTGGTGAAAGATCTTCAACATCTCCCATAAAAATCCTCCCTTTTTGTTTTCCTTACCTAAAATATTTCTTTTAATCCTGGGGGAAAAGAAAACATAAAAAGGGTGAGCTCAAATGCTCAGTAATGGAAAACATAGAGAACATAAAACAATCCATAAACATTTGAAAGAAAAAACTTGAACATGAAATTTAAACATCAAAATCTTGAGCAAAGACATAAATCCTAGAAGTACGTAAGGCATATATCATAATAGAACATCAACCATGATAAAATATAATGGGAATAAAACATGTAATTGTGGAAACCATTCATCACATGTTATGATTTCCATAGTATCCAAGGCATTGCTGCCAAGACCATCTTAGTGGACAAAGTCCCTTTCTGAATCGAGTTCACTCCTCGTTTCAGTCCTGTAACACTGAACCGGATTAACTTACCATTCTAGCCATGTCTATCTCATGAGATATAAATCTTTCACCAATATATTGGAGGTAGATATAGGTCCCACCAATCTCATAATGAAATCATTCTTACTTGTTCCACAAAATAAACAAACATCATTCATAATATCCCAATAAATAAAATGGGTTTCATAAACATCATCCCATCATCACATAATCCATATAAAATAAATGGATATCATTTCATTATAAGAAAAGTGAAACCATGTAAATCATAGAGACATGATACTTGAAACATAAACATATGAAATAATGTCATCTTAGATGAAAAATGGTTTTGATAAAACACTTGAAATGAATTCTAAAGGAAAATATACTTTCTTCTTCAAAATCAATTTCTTTTCACAAAACGTCATGAAATTTTAAAAGAAAATTATTTTTCTTAAAATATTTATGAAATATTTTGGAGGAAGCTTAATGAAAATAAGGCTTTATAAAACCGTAAAAATCCGTTCATTCTGTATAAGTTAAAAAAACATTCTCCTCGTACTTTTATCAGAAAAGTCAAAAAGTACCTCATAACGTAAACAAAAGAAATATTCCTTACATAACATGTAGTAAAAGTAAAAATGGGTAAAAAGGAAATTAAAAATACATAAAAACATATTTAGAAAACATGGACATGGATGATAACAATAACCCAAGTAAATACTTACGTATAAGCAATCTCAGATAAAAAATAAGATTTGCAAAATTATCCCGTGCCTTAGGTCTGACATGCTTCGTATGGATATGAACCGCCCATATAATTATTTAAATAATTTCATTCACTTATTACATAATCATATTCATTGTTATGATATCATATATTTTTCAAATATTACTTTATATTACCTGTTCTTTTGTAAATTCCATGTTAAAGCAGCATTTTGTGTAAAATCATTTCATTTATTGTATGTGTTTCGACTTGTCGTTCTTGATATTATTACTTATATCCTGATTTACATAATTCCAGAATATAAAAAATTATTTATATATAATACATATTAATCATATACATATATATTATAGATCGATAAAAGGAATGAAATACACCGTTCATGGAGACGGTAGGCCGTACGTACGCATGAATGTTGTTTTCGTTTCCTTATTGAATTGAATGAAACTAAATAGATGAAATACATATATATACATAAATCCAGTATAATTATTATTTAATATATTACATTATTATTTATATAAAAACTTTATTATCATTCGTGCATGGACAACATGGAGAATGAATCTCATCGCGTCGTGGATATGGTAGTCCGTACGTATGTAGGAGCGATGATATCGTTCCCATAATTATTGAATAGAATTGGAGTGGATGGTATAATATATCAGAATCAGTATTATTTTATAATAACCATATATATTTATTATTTACACCATTATACCCATCCATGTAAGGTGTTGGTGGAAAAACAGATTACACCACGGCGTGGAAACAGTATTTTGTACGTATGCACACGCGGTGATTTTGTTTTCCTTAGGATGGATAGAAGATGAAATAGGGTTGTTTCATATTTATAATAACATATCCGTATATAAGGGATACTCATGTTATTACTTCATAATGAAAAAACTAAATAAGACGGAGTAGAAGAAGAACGGAACTTGAAGAAAACGGTAGTAGGTATTACCTCTTTCTCGAAGTGCCTCCTTTAAACTTTCTCTTAGAGCACTAAAATTGATCTTTATAGAATACCAGGACCTCTAGGATGTTTCTAGTGAAGTTTAAAAGATAATTTTTCAGGTTTTGGTTGAGCTTGAAGGCTCAAATTGGTGTGAGGAGGAGAGGGAGGAGGTTCCCTTTTATTAGGGAGGAGAGGGGCACATTTGGAATCCTCAAAAATATTAGTTTAATATAAATTTAAACCCCACATAAAAACCTCTAAAAATGACTCAATTAAAATATTAGATGATATAGGGTTGTAATATCATCAACAAATAAAATTTAGACATTTTTTTATCATATTTTAAACCTTATCATTTTGATTAATCCTTATTTAATCTATTTAAGTTTATTTGTTGTAATAAAATTATAAATTCTAAATGGTTATAAATAATCACTTATGTGTTATTAATTTTCCATAATTGGATATTTTATGAAATTTTAGACTATATAAATTTCAATTTATAATTTTTAAATATTTTTTTGATTTTTAAACAATTTAATAATAAGTTATTCTTATAAAATAACAATAGTGTCAATTTTGACACTATTCATTTATTTGAATTTAAATAAAATCTACACAGAGGATATATTCGAATTAAAATATTTAATAGATTCCTAACATGTAAAATTTGTCTAGAAAATTCGTGGATCACATTAAATAGTTCATATAATATTTATTTTAATATTCTTAAAACCATTTATTTGGTATATCTCTTAATAAAATAATTAGTACAACATTTTTTGTATAATTATTTAATATACTTATTTGTTGTATAAAAATTAAAAATAAAATCTTTTTATGAAGATAAATATCAAAGATTTTATAATAATAATTTTACTAGAATTTATAATCTTTAAATAACAACATGTAAATTTTTATCTTTATTAAATGATGAAGGTGACAACTTTGGAATCATTTAAAATAAACTATTATAAGTGTCATAATCGCCATAATAAGGATCCAAATGGTCACAAATTCGTCCAGTGGATGATTAGGGTTTATATATACAATAATAATAAGTTTTGTTTAGATTTTTGGGCCTTCTGATATGTATTACTATTTCAATAAAAACTATATTATTGATTTTTCACTAAATAAATAATTTCTGCATCATTAATGTATAAGATAATGAGGTAATTAAATAACTCTTAAAAATTACAAATAAATTACCATGATAAAGAAAAATATTTTATCTTTCAAATGAGTATTTATAAACAAATTTATATTCTGTATAAACTTGTATTAAAAATAATTTAATTATTAAAGTTGAGTGAGACATATTTCACTTTCCATTAAATAAAATAAACTAAAGGTATTAATCACCTCCATGTGGGTTATAATGGATTCCATTTCGACCCAAATATGAATTAGGATGAAATATAATCATACAATTGTATTAATACAAGTATTAGGATAATTCTATAATATTATATTTACCCTTAATTACCCAATTTACCTTTTACTATTGTAAATACAATTTACCGTTGTTACTATTCATAAATCCCAAAAATAAAAAGTAGTCTATTAATATAATTTGGACCCAATGATTCCAAATATGGAATATATTTTTCCAAATTCAATACACAGAAGTTTCATAAATTAAATTAAAATTAATCTCGTTGTTGAAAGAAAACGGGTTTTTGTTTAAAACATTGCAAAAGATTGAATTTATTTATCCTACGAATTCAATGTAAAATCAATGATAATGACATAAATTATATTAAATGGTAAAAATATATTCTATTTATACTTTAAAACCATTAAATATTATAATTTCACCACATAAGTTATTACGATGAAAAATTTTGTTTTTAATTAAAATATAGCGCATTTTTACTATTCATTAAAATGTGAAAGTTATTAGAATAATATGAAAATTTTATCCAAAGTAAATTTTTACATCTTGATTCCAAAGAAGAATTTTATTTTGTCAAATTGAAGTCATAAACATTTCAAGAACTAGATTTAATGTGGGTGCGCCATCAAAAGGTGACAAAATTGTATTTTTTGAAAAATACTTATTTTACCCGAAAATTTTATTTTGTTCTTATACCATGTTCTATAAAATATGTAAGATGAATATTAATTTTATAAAATTCAAAATTTAGTTAATACTATTCATAACGGCTAGTTCATAATAATATTATTATAATATATCGTTGTTTAGTAAAACCAGGTATTGCGTACAACACACGCTATCGAGGAAGGTCGTGATTGCATGTAATGCAAGCCAAGTCCGGGTTGCATGTAGTGCATGACTTCTTTGTTGTTGCGTATAACAAAATACATTGAATATATATATATACTCAATGTTTCGAAGAATGAATATTATAAAATGATCTTGAAATTGTGTGTAACACAATCTAAGAATAGTGTTGTGTATACTTCAAGCTAATACAGTGTGGCGTATAGCACAAGATAATCTTGTTGTAGCATAAAACACATGACATCAAATAAATTAAAAAGAATACTTATCATAAAATATCGGGTTGTTACAATATAAAAATCATGGAACGTGATATAAATAATCATAACATATAAAACATGGTATCATATAGTAATGAAATCATAGTAATGTGGAAGAAACATAAAACATGACTTTAGAATGAGTCAAGGCTCATTTCACATATATAGGATCACGAGTTTAGGCCAACCACCAAAACCATTTCACATGGATCATGAGTCAAGGATAACCACCAAGATCGTTGAACATAACATATCATGAGAATCAAATTTACCCAGTGCATTGGAGATCTACTTGGGATAACCCATAATAACATGTTCATGAATATGTGGTCCACATTAATAATCATACATATGGAGTCAAACATAACATAAAGGTTACCCATGGAAAAATGGGTATCATAATCTTGTCATAAGGCATTACAAATGGGAATATCATAATATTTTCCATTAAAAAATATATTTAGTACATAAATGGACATTAATAAGGTAAAATAGGCATATATCATGATAATTTATGTCAAACTAAAGTGATAACATGTAAAAAATAGTATTTATGAATATTTACAATTAAAACATTTTAGTGTGGTTTAAGGAAAATATTAATGATCATTTAAAGAATAATGTGGAATAAAATTTTATATAAAACTAGAAGTGAACCAATAAGTTTTTAATAGTAAAAATAGTGATTTTATAAAATATATGGTGTCTCAAAAAATATTATATAGTTCACTTTAATGTGGGTAAGAATTTTGGAAGTTCCCTTCAATCGGGCTTTCTTATCGGGAAGAATTGAGTAGGGAACCTTATAAAAACATTTATATCCCCAAAAAATAAAGAAAAATGGATCTTGATACTTGACTATGGAACATATAAAAAACATTTATAATATTCACATAAAAATAAAGTATAATTTTTTTGTCTAAAGAGAGATAAAGAATAACCCAAAAGAATAGAGGTTCGGGTAAAATCCCTTACCTTAAGTCCAAAGGTGTTCTTCACTTGATCATAATGTCCAGGATAATCAAATTAGATTCATTAATTAGTAATTCCATAACATATTATACATGAATTATATTTATTATAAATTAATTAAGTTCATTTATGTCCTTTTTTATGGGTTAATATATTTGATTTCATTGCTCTGGAGCTTTGGTTTTCCTTGGTTTTCATGATCTGTTTAGTTGTATACATATACGAAGGGTCATGTAAAGTGCGGTTAATTATCTAGAATTGAACCTTTATGTTATTAATGATATTATATTGGTTAAATTCATATTATATAATTTGGTTTTATTCCATTAGTATCAATCATTAGATGAATAGTTAATGGTAATTTCTTGGGTTCATTTTGGCAGTTTTTTTATCACAATGAACTCATGTTGTGTTATAAATTAATATCATGGGTGAAACATTATTCCATAACATTAAATAAGATATAATATATATAATATAATCTAGTTCAACCATAAAAGTGATCTCATGACCATACCTTGAATAAGTTAAAGGAAATTGAAAACACCATCGTCCTTGAATGTGATAAATTAACACATCTCAGATAATGTTTTCATTTATAGAATAAAAGGATGGGGAAGTAGAGATTATGATGAATTATTCCATTATCATAACAAAACAATAGTATATTTATGTTATTGTAATTATCAAACCATTTGGATTAGGGGAGTTAATGAGATAAAAAAATAATGGAAGTTGAAAAGAAAATAAAAAAATCAGAAAGAGGAATTTACCTCTTGAATTTATCCTCCTTGAGATCCTCCTTAGAGAAGAGTTTTTGTTATTTTATGATAAAAAGAGCTATTGGATATTGGGGAGGGTATTGGGAATGTTTTTTATCAGAATTGTTACAAGGAACAAGGATTGAGATGTGTGATGAGAAGAGGTGTTGAGGGGTGGTATTTATAGCGGAGTAGAGGAGTGTTTTCTCAATATTTAATTTGTTAGTTTATTATTTTGCTCAAGACTTGAAATAGTGTTGATTATTGATACTAGATAAATTAATTAGATCATATTAGTTCTAAACAATGGTTATTACATCATCCATGACTCAATGAATAGCTCATTTAACTTAAAATGTATATATACTGTAAATTACTGTATTTTACTAATCACCAAAAATTCAGGTATTTCAGAAAAATCACAAAAAAATCACCCTAACAATTTTTTTAGGTGTATAATTCAAAAAAGAACTCCATTTTTAAAATATAATTTTCTAAATATAAGAAATGTAATTTTTAATTATAATTATAATTTACTTGAAAAATATAAATTTTAAAGTTAAAAATCCTTTTCCAACACTTTGAAAATATAATTAATGTCTCATAAAATTATCTTATAATCATAATAAATTAAAATATTATTTTATAAATAAATTTTATGAAAATAAAGTTTATTTTATTTTATTTAATTAATCATAATATTTTAATTAAATATACAGGACTTACAAAAATACCAACACTTTATTAATAATTTTTAAAATATTAATTTACTTATACAATGATATAATTATATCATATTAAAACTTATAATATGGATAAATTTTATTTATAATTTCATTGGTTATGTTATTGTTACATTGTCTAGTATACTATTCATAAGGGTCACATTACTATTATAAAGGTCAAGTTACTATTTCATCAGTATGTGTCCCCTAACTTCTATAGAAACCTTTTATTTCACCCATTATTAATTTATAAAGTCTTTATTGTGTTATATATGTAATATTATGTGATAATACTATAATATATAATTATAATAAGGGAATTACATTGATAAAACAATGGTTCGTTAAAAAATTCATGGATATGTCCTCCCATTTACACTTAGAAACATCCAAGTATTGTAATAAACCTCTTGGAACATAGTAACCACTTTTAACTACTGAAAAACCAGATATATTACTAAAAACTCCATTACTAGTTGTTTCATCCCCATACACAAAAGTTGTCTTCTCAAGCCACGATACATCTTTGTCACAACAGCATGTACCTCTAAAGGTGAGCTTTTAAACACATGGAGAACTCCCTATTTTATCACCTGTGAGAAAAAACATCCTCTCTGGAACAATACCTGATTCTGACCATCCTCTAACCTCCCTCAATAGTGACACCATGGCCAATACGATCACACATCACTTATTTCTATGACTCTTCCCACTGAGACACCTCTACCTACTGAATCAAAGATGACTCCCTGGTAATCTGATAAATAAAAACATGGCCAATCCTCTCTCTAACATCAAGATGTGTTTCTTCAAGATCCTTTATTCCTTTCCAAATATTCATAGACTCCTAATACACATCCTCTTAAGACATATAACTTAGCACATCGAAAACTAAATTACCCTTCCCTAGGATATAAGAGATCTAAAAATTGTAATCCTAAAAAAACTCCATCCACCTCCTCTAGAGTAGATTCAAATCATGTTGAGAGAAAATATATCGTAGGATATTGTGGTTTGTGAAAACCACAAAACACTAACCGATGAGGTAACACCTCTACAAATTTAGTGACAACAAAACTTCATCAATCTCTAGATCATGGGTAGCATAGTTATTCTCATGGGGACATAACTACATAAGCCCATATGAGATCACCACCCTATGCTACATCAACATGAATCCCAATCCCAAAGAGTACACATCATAAAAAACCTCAAACAATACACCCTCATCAGGAAACTAAAGCACTAAATCATTAACCAACTTCTCCTTATGGTAACAAAACTGTTTCTGTAATTGATCTATCTACACAAAATCTAGGTCCTTTCTGGTTAACATTGTAAATGGGTCTACACTTGTGAGAAATTGGGTACAAACCATTGATAATAGCCCAAGATACCACGGAAATTATGAATCTATACCACATTCTTGGGTACTTCCTAAGAAAAAACTTCTTTGACCATCTATGAGTCCACTACCACACCCTTTTGGGACACCACATGTTTAAGGAAACACATCTATCATATCTAAAACTCACATGTGGAAAACTCCCCATAAATCCAATGGTGTTGAAGGACCAAGAAAAAAAATTTGAGATGCTCGACATGCTCCTCCTCTAACTTCATGTAGACCAAGATATCATAGATGAATAAAATGATGAATGGGTCTAGAAAATCATGGACCATGGTGTTCATATGTCCCATTAACACAACTGGTGCATTCATAAAACCGAATGGCATGACCAAAAAATAGAAGTTTCCATGCCTACATCTAAAATATGTCTTATTAATATCATCATTTTTCACACTCAACTAGTGATATCTAGACTACAAATCTATCTTAGAGAACCAAATATATCCTCTCAACTGTTCAAAATGAGCATCGATCCTCATAAGAGTGTAACGATTCTTGACTATCACCTGATTAAACCTCTAGAAGTCTATAAAAACCCTCATACTATTGTTACCCTTTTTGGAGAACCACACTAGAGTACCCCACAATGACACAATAGGTTGGGTGAACCCCTCTACATCATAACATCCACTAAAAACCACAAATCAGAAAACTCTACATGAACCATCTGATAGGGATCCATCATAATTGGAGACGTACAGGGCTGTAACTCTATCTAGAAATCGACATCGCGTCGAGGAGGTAGTGCCATAACCTCCTTTGGGAAAATATATAGGAACTCCTCCATAACCTTGAGAGCATCCCCAGCATGAGATTCTACTGAAAGATCTATCAACTATAATAAAAGAAGCTCAATTTTCCTATAACCTAACAGATAACCCCACTTGCTAACAAACTCCACTCACTAGCCCTCCTCATCAGAAAAAATATACTCTTCCCTATAATAAATGGATGATATAACAAACAGAATATAGTTAATCCATACCAATAATATCATAGTATGGTTGTATATACCATAAGAATAAGTCCCCCACTAACTACTTATTCCCCATCACCAGTCTATATTCTCGACATACATCAAATAAGAAATTCTATCCTCTAACCGGCATAAATAACATCAGGGGAACATGAAGCCTCTCTATCACGACCCGTCCCCCATGGCCCGTGTTGTGACTACCCCAAGCACGTCTTCCATAGGCCAGTGGTTGGCAACTAGCAGCAAAGGCGTAATTCCCTAGTAGTAAGATACAAACACAAGAAAACTATATAACCAAAATAGTGCTGAAAGTAAAGGGGCCGGAATACAATCCCAAGAGTAAAGGTACAAGTACAACTGAAATTCAAAACAATTGAAGAAAAAAGAATCTACTAGTTCGTCCTCTGAGGTTCCTACCTGAAGGGTAGGTACAAATAGCATCCACAACACTCCACATCCACCCATATCCTCTGTGCACTGACACTCTGTATGGTCCACCTCCTGGTACCATCCATCCCTGGTAATCTCAGCCTCAATCAGTGCTGTCTTTCATCTGAATCCAACACAACAAGGTGCGGGCATAGTTCGTGTAGGGGTCAGTTTAACGATACTCCGTAGTTACCCTGAGACCCTCAAGGTCTCACAAAATCAACCAAGGATAAACCAAAAAGTATGAAAACAACAGATAACCCTACTTATGTATATGACCATACATATACCTAAGTTATCAAATAATCCATCTCAATCATTAGGAAAACACAGAGGTACTGACTCAGCTCACACCAGGATTTATTCTAGGGGTAGTATCAAGTAACATCCCCAGTCACATTGTCGAACACCTCGGCTACTGGAGAACCCATCCTCTATAGGGTACAGTGGGCCTGCCACATCACATAGAGGCACTTCCCACTAAACTTGGACTGTTGAGTTACTCCTCCTGCCAAGTACCAAGGGTTTGTCATGTCACCAAGACACTCCCCACCATGGGTCTGTCGCGTCACCAAGGTGCACCCCACCGTGGGTATGCCACACCACCAAGGCACTCCCCACTAGGCATGTCAAGTCACTCTGAGTCGAAATGGTCAGCAGTCATCATGTCTTAGCCATTTGCAGGGTTCTGTATGGATTGTGGTTAGGAGAACCACTCCCCAAGACATATTTCATACCAAGTCACATCCAACTACTAGGTCTCTTCAGTAAGCTCACTTGTCTCTGGGAGGATCCGCTCCACCGGTTACTGGTCAATACTCCAACTGTCACAAAGTCCCACGAATAAGTATCTCAAATGTTCTCCACATCATAGGGGTCTCAACATAATGGAAAGCACATCGATCGGATGCCTAGTCTATGAGTTATTAGACTTTTAGTCCTATGGGCCTGGTTAGATTCATGTTTAATCCAACCTAACCATTACACATCTTAATCCAGAACACCATTGGGGTATACTCAAGGGACCAACCCGCTCCAAGATTTTCAGCTCTAATTATGGTTCGTCAAACGGACGTTCGGTGCCAAAGTTATGGCCAAAAGAAGGTAAATCAGTCATAGTGGGATTGGGTCCGGACTGACCCAGGTTGACCCATCCCGACCTGCTGGGCCTGGCCTGGATCACTGGGCGGCCCAGTCATTTGGTGTAAAGAGCAGTAAAATTCAAGGGAAATTTTTTCTTAATTTTCTTTGGGATTTTACAAGAACGCAGTTTCTGACGGCACCTGATTCCGAGGCCCGGTGTGCCCGGAATAAATTTCTGAAGTTTAGCTCGGGTACGTTCAGTGAACAAACGAGCGGGTTTTTCTAACTTTTGAACTAGTGCTCGGAATTGAAATCTGAGGGCACCGATGGAATCGCAGCTCCGGTAATTGCTTAGTAACACCATTTCCGGAGTTTTTTTTTCTTGGGTGTGGTTAATAAATTTTGGGTTAAGTAAATGAATAAAATAAAATGGGGCAACCAATTTATTTTTTTTATAGTTGTTTAACCTAAGCTAAGTGGTTGAAGTAGGACCCACTATATCCTACTCCACTAGGTAGGATATTTTTGGGGTGGGGCCCACACGAGCCCCACCTTTTCAACTTCCACGAAACCCCCACATTTAATTAGGTAACGAACCCGCAACCCCCACCCCATTAAATGAAAGTCAACTCTTGCGTTTAACTGAATATTAAACGCCTCTTTAGTTGGGAGGTTTAAACTCCTCAATTAATTCAATTAATTGATTGATACGTTTTTGATTTTCAAAACGTTTGGCATTAGAAATAAAATAAGGCAAACACTTATTTTATTATAGTTGTTGGGT
The DNA here is from genome assembly GCA_963277665.1 of Viscum album. NCBI lineage: Eukaryota > Viridiplantae > Streptophyta > Magnoliopsida > Santalales > Viscaceae > Viscum > Viscum album. The sequence continues at coordinate 1,752,801,046 of OY728143.1, read as the reverse complement.
TATGAGAGGCTTGGGAGAAATCACTCAAAGCCTTGAGGCACACCTTCCTCGACGAAGAACGCAAAGAACGCGAAGAACGCCGACCTCTGACGAAGGTTGACAAGAACAAGGGATCCTCAGAGATCGACGACGCGATGTCGATGAATCTTTTCTCCGCGACGTGACTATCCCCCTTCCGCGACGAACCTTCGTTCTTCTTCTTCTTCCGACATCGACGGAAGCGATACCTTTCTATCGCAACGTTCGACTTCCGCGACCCGATGACGTGAGACGTCAATTTCAAGGTAGGGGAATTTTTATTTGGTATTCTCCTTATCATTTGAGAAAATAATGAAGAGCATGGACCAACCATTTCTAGGTTGATTCGCGGACCGTTCGTTCTTGCGGGTTGATGTTGGGGTTGTTTGTTTTTGCCCGTGAATTATTTCTTTGCCGTATGTCGACTTATTTTTGTTGGCCGCTTGCTATCATTAAAACGGGAGGAGGTCGGACCACACAAACACAGCCGACCCTCCTCCCCCTTTTTGTTGATTATTTTGCAGCTCGAACGAAGGCGGCACAGTGAAACGGCACTGCACGGAATCATGGAGAAATACGGCAAGGATGTGTGGCGTCGTCGCGCTATGCCATTGAGGCCAAACGAAACCGCGGCTGGAGTCGGGGCTGCGGAGGCAATTCGAAGACTCCGCTGGTTGAAAGTTGTGAGCAGATTGATGGGCAACGACAAACAGGTCCACAAAGTCATTTTGAAGCCTCTGTAGTGAAGGTCGGGTCCCGGGAGGACCATTGGTGAAGGCGGCGAGCAAAACAGACCACCGGAGCACGTTCGGTGGTCCGTGGAAGGCGGCGGTGGCGAGACGGCGCCGGTGACCAGCCGCGGTGGCGCGCCGCCGGAATGGAACCGCCGCAGCGGGCCAAACCGGAACAGCTTATCTGTTCCGATGGTTGAGCGGCGAAGCTTAAAGTTACGTCAACCGCAGGGGGTTGTAACCCCCCCCCCCCCCCCCCCGCACCCGCTGGCCACGTGGGCGCCACGCCGCGCCAGCGCCAGCGCCAGGCCGGGTCACCCAGGCTGGGCCGCGCCATCCGGGCCGGGTCGTGCCCTAATGGGCCAGACCCCGGACCCAGGTCGGGTCGACCCAGGGGGTCTCGGGCCGGGTCGGATCGGGCTCGAACCCCCTATTTTCAGGCAGTTTCCATTCAAATGAATATATCATGGGTCAAGGACCTCCAATCGAAACACAGTCAGTTGTGATGAAATCCATGGATTGAGGCGGTCGTTTCGGTATATTACACTCAGGGTTTCGGAAAACTTTGGGTACGGTCGGGTTGGTTCGAAGACGAAACCAATCGGGCCCTCGGAGCGGAAATGCTTATATCTCGAGCTCCGGACGTCCGATTGATGTGTCGTCAACTTTGTTGGATTCCTATTTTTGAGACTGAACTTTTGGCATACTTCACCTGTGGTTTCGACTTAGTTGGATAGTGGCCGGGTTGGATTGTACCTGAAATCCAATCGGGCCCCTGGAACGGAAAAGCTGATAACTTTCAGACCGGACGTCCGTTTGATGAACCATCAACGGCGTTGGTGATCCCGTGGAGAAACGGTCCCTATGAGTATACCCTATGAGAGTTCGGGGTACATTTGTGATATGATTGGGTTGGTTTACACACGAAACCAACCGGGCCCCTGGGATAAAAAGTCTAATAACTCACAGACCAGGGGTCCGATTGACGCGTCGTCTGTTGCGTTGAGACCCCTATGACGAGGCGGCCCTTTGAGATACTTATTTGTGGGACATTGTGATACTTGGAGTATCGACCAGTAGCTCATGGAGCGGACCCTCCCGGAGACGAGCGTGCGGAGTACGGAGACCGTGTAGTCGGCTGAGACCTGACGAATGCTTGACCGACTCGACTTGGAGTGAGTCGACTAGCCCAGTGGGCGGAGCACTACTTTGTTTGGGTGCAGACCCATGGTGGACGGAGCATTACTTAGTTTGGGTGCAGACCCGCGGTACTCGTCCGGAGAGTACCTCTGCAGGCTATTAGGGGGGATGTACTACTGTGTTTGGGTGGGATACCCCGGTGGGGAGCACTACTGTGTTTGGGTGGCTGACGCGCGGTACTTGATAGGAGGAGTACCTCAGCAGTCTTAGGTTAGTGAGCAGTACCTCGGAGTCATGACAGGACCATTTTACACTCCAGAGACGGGGCTCTTCATCAGTTACGGTTTCGATAATAAAAATCTTGGTTTGAGCTGAGTCAATGTGTTGTGTTTACCTCATGATTGAGATGGGTCACAAGATAACTTAGGTATATGTATGGGCATATACCTAGGTGGTGGTTATCCATTGATTTCATAACCTTTGTGTTTCCTCACGATTGAGATGGGTTACTTGATAACTTAGGTATAAGTATGGGCTTATACCTAAGTAAGGGTTATCTGTTGAGATCCTTATTTGTGGTTATTCTTGTTGGATTTAGTGAGACCTTGAGGGTATCGGGGTCCCTACTGAGTATCGTATACTCACCCCTGCATGGGCTATGCCCGCACCTAGTTGTGTTGGTTGTAGGCGACGGGAAGCGCTGACAGAGGCCGAGTGTTCGAGGACTGGACGATACCCAGAGGTGGACCACACGACGAGTCAGTATCTGGAGGTGGACTTCACGACGATACGACACTCGGAGGAGGTTGGCGGGCAAGAGAGTTGTGGAGGCTATCTGTACCAACCCTTCAGGTAGGATCTATGGTGGACGATCCATGAGTCGTGCTATCTGTACCTACCCTTTAGGTAGGATCTGAGGAGGACGGCCCAGGAGCTGCTTCTTTTCTTCTAGTCGTTTGTCCTTTTCTGTTGTACTGACATTCAGTTGTAGCTGCACTTTCAGTTGGGTTTGTATTCTGGCCCATTAACTTTTCAGCACATTCCTTTGTACTTAGTGTTTTACTTCCGCTTGTACTCTGTGGTGTTTTGTTTACTTTTATAAAGGAAATTCCTTCCTAGTTATTAGGATTTATGCCTTTGGTGATAGTTTCCAGCCCCTGGCCTATGGAGGGCGGGCTTGGGGTAGTCACGGCACGGGCCCTGAGGACGGGTCGTGACAAATTGGTATCAAAGGAGTCGGTTCTACCGCAAAACTTATAACTCTGATATTTTTCTTTCTGTGAAGAAATAGTGTTAAGGGTACCGAGTGTGGTTTTAAGTTCAGGGAGTCCAGTGTTGGTGTGGTCGGCCGACGTATCCATACACCAGTACCCTGACAACTGATTTCTGACTTTGTGCACGAAAACACTGGTTGTGTGTGAGTTTTCAAAAGTTTTCCCCCTTAAAACAGTTCAAACCAGGTCAGATCACCAGGTATAAATCTTTTGACTGTGTCACGTATGTTCCTTTCAGGATGCCTTTCCATGGACAATCAGCTAGAGCCCTAATAGATGTACGTACTGACAACCTTCCAAGCGACAAGGCTTCAGTACAGGGCCCTCTTACAGTTGAGGCACCAGTGGTACTACCACCTGTTAGGCCACCGATGCCACCAGCCCCAGCATCAGAGAGTGCACATCGCTTGAGCACACTGCACGAGTTCCAGTGCCAGAGGCCACCCAGGTTCATGGGAGAGATGGACCCGTAGGCAGCTGAGGTTTGGATGGAGGCTGTGATGAGAGTCTTCAGGCTAGTGGGGATGCCATCAGACTTCATGGTGATCTTTGCTGCCAGCCTTCTTCTGGCAGCATCAGGCAGGTGGTGGAGCCACTTGTTCCAGTTTTGCGACGGGATGACCTTCACATGGGAAGACTTCGAGACCTTCTTCTGGGTGGAGTTTGTGCTAGTAGCTCTACACCCTGAGCGTGTACAAGAGCTGCAGCATTTGCCGCAGGATTTTCGATCAGTAACCGAGTCATCTGTGGGAAGTATATAGATGATGCAGAGGTCCAAGAGGACCAAAGCCAGCCGTATGAGGAGAAGGAAGTGTTATGAATGTGGAAGGAGGGGTCACCTGGCACGTGACTATCCGATCCCCCCGCACAGTTGATCCGCAGGCGTTGGAGGAGCCACCGAGACAGAAGCAGCAGCGGGTTCTTGAGAAACAGCCGAGCGATAGATAAGGCAGTAGAGCTCCGGGAGCAGGTGGATAGGAGAGGAACTAATGGATATTTCCCTTGTACTTATAGTTCCATGTTGTTGTTGTATTTGTGTCTTTGTACTATGAGCTGCAATAATAAAAGGCACTTAACTTTGTGATTCTTCCTTTCCTGTCCTTTTTTTTGGTTGATACTGAGAGGTCCCGGTTTAAACTGTTGACTTGACCCTCACTTTCTAGATTTCTACTATAGGATACCCAGTGACCTCACACTGATGCCGACAGTGTGACTCGACCCTTGGATGCGAGAGTGACAGTTGGATCTCTTGGTAGTAACATTGAGCCCTTACAACGTCATCCATGGCATGAATACATCATTCATGTCAGTATTGACTGTATTAGGAAATGGGTGTGGTTCATCCAGGGGATGAGACCGAGTTTCTCTTTTTGGAAAAGGAGAAATCTTAGCAGCTCTTACAAATCGTAGGCAAAGAAGGTGCAGATCATCCAGGAGCGGATGAAGACTGCACAGTGCAGTAAGAAACAGGAAACTGGCACCAGTCTTAGATACTCAGGCGTGTTAAATGTTTCAATAAGAGGAATCTTTAAGGAGAGATGAGTCTGCAAAGCAGCAGACGTAGAGGTAAAGCTAGGAAAGCAGCATGAGGTGGTGTACATTTTAACATGCTACAACCACCCGCCTTAGTTGTCCCTACCAGGCTCAGGGAGCTGGAGGGTAGGGGGAGAGTACAGCTGCATGAGGTCAAGGAGTGTGACCTAATGGATCTAAAAATGATTCAATGGATAGTCTGTGTCCACTACTAGATGTCATAGTAACAGACGTCGAGATGAATCATTCCTTCCTTTCACAAATCTTGTCCCGGACCTAGAGTTTCCGGTAAGCCGTAGACTTGACCCTCACGTCTAGAGATACCTTGGAAGAAGACTCGATAATCACACTTACACCAACAGTGTGGTCAGACCCTAGAGGTGAGAGTTTCGTTTGGAATCTCTTAGTGGCAGCATCGAGGCCTTACAACGTTGGTTTGATTATGGACTGGGCAATCACAGTTCATACACAAATTGATGATATTAGGCAAAAAGGTTGTGGTTTAACTACAATGTTGGGATGGGTTTTCCTTAGTTGGTGAAAAGGAAACCCTAGGCAGCACCGGATAAACTCATGCATAGGAGGGTGCGGCCGATCACTCTTGAGACAGTCAACCTTACCCTCGTGGCAGCAGGAGTTTTGAGTTTCAGTTCTAAACAGGAATTGGAGGCCTCTTGAGTTCTAGGATGACGATCATGTCCTTATACGAGACTCACCTCGACGAGGTTTACGGAGATGTGGCCAAGGTGGAAATTTATCTCCGAGGTTTAGTGGACCTTTTTAGGTCCTCAGCAGGGTAGGCGAGGTGTCTTATTGTTTGACCCATCCACCCCAGTTTCACCAGGTGCACGATGGTATCCATGTATCTCGACTGGGAAGATACGTGCTTGACCCGACGCATATCATCGACCATCAGGAGCTGGACATTTGCGATGGGGTGACTTTTGTGGGGTTCCAGTAGGAGTTGAGGATCGACAGGAGCGGTCTTACGAGGACGGTCGATTCCTCTTGTGCACTTTCATTGGAAGCATGAGAACCTCTAGGTGAGCACATGGGAGCGGAAAGCTCAGATGCGTGCTCAATACTGCTTTTCTATCCCTAGTTTGTGTTAAAGCTTTACGAGGACGTAAATCCCTATGGTGGGAGTAATGTAAAGACCCGTAAAATTAAAGGGAAATGTTTTCTTAATTTTATTTGGGATTTTATAAGAATGCAGTTTCTGACAGCACCTGATTATGAGGCCCGGTGTGCCCGGAATCAATTTCCGGATTTTAGCTCGGGTACGTTCAGTGAACGAACGAGCGGGTTTTTCTAACTATTGAACCGGTGCTAGGAATTGAAATCTGAGGGCACCGATGGAATCGCAGCGCCAGTAATTTCTTAGGAACACCATTTCCGAAGTTTCATTTGCTCGGGTGTGGTTACTAAGTTTTGGGTTAAGTAAATGAATAAAATAAAATGGGGCAACCAATTTATTTTATTTATAGTTGTTTAACCTAAGCTAAGTGGTTGAAGTAGGACCCACTATATCCTACTCAACTAGGTAGGATATTTGTGGGGTGGGGCCCACACAAGCCCCACATTTTCAACTTCCCCGAAACCCTCGCCTTTAATTAGGTAACACACCCGCAACCCCCCCCCCCCCCCATTAAATGAAAGTCAACTCTTATGTTTAACGGAATATTAAATGCCTCTTTAATTGGGTGGTTTAAAATCCTCAATTAATTCAATTAATTGATTGATTCATTTTTTATTTTCAAAACGTTTGGCGTGAGAAATAAAATAAGACAAACACTTATTTTATTAGAGTTTTTGGGTTGTGAGAGGCTTGGTAGAAATCACTCAAAGCCTTGAGTCACACCTTCCTTGACGAAGAACACGAAGAACGCAAAGAACGCCGACCTCCGATGAAGGTCGACAAGAACGCCGGATCCTCAGAGATCGATGACGTGACGTCGACGAATCTTTTCTCCATGACGCGATGATCCCCCTTCCACAATGAACCTTCATTCTTCTTCTTCCGATATCGATGGAAGCGATACCTTTTTTTCGCGACGTTCGACTTCCATGACCTGACGACGTGCGACATCAATTTCATGGTAGGGGAATTTTTATTTGGTATTCTCTTTATCATTTTAAAAAAGAACAACGAGCGCGGACTAACCATTTCCAGGTTGATCCGCGGATCGTTTGTTCTTACGGGTTGATGTTGGGGTTGTTTGTTTTTGCCCGTGAATTATTTCTTTGTCGTACGTCGACTTCTTTTTGTTGGCCACTTACTATCATTATAACGGGAGGAGGTCAGACCGCACAAACACGGACGACCCTCCTCCCCCTTGTTGTTGATTATGTTTCAGCTCGAACGAAGGTGGTGCGGTGCAATGGCACCGCGCGGAATCATGGAGAAATACGGAAAGGATGCGCGGTGCCGTCGCGCTGTGCCGTTGAGGCCAAACGAAACCACGGCCGGAGTCGGGTCCGCAGAGGCAATTTGAAGACTCTATTGGTTGAACGTTGTGAGTGGATTGACGGGAGATGACAAACGGGGCCGCAAAGTAATTTTGAAGCCTCCTTAGTGAAGTTCGGGTCCCGGGAGGATCATTGGAGAAGGCGACGAGAAAAACGACCACCGGAGCGCATCCGGTGGTCTACAGAAGGCGGCGGAGGCGCGCCGCCGGAAGGGAACCGCCGCGGCTGCATGCCAAACTAGAACGGCTTAGCCGTTCCGGTGGTTGAGCGGCGCGGCTTAATGTCGCGCCGGTTACGTCGACCGCGGGGGGTTGTAATCCCCCCCCCCCCGCACCCGCTGGCCACGCGCGCGCCGCGCCGCGCCAGTGCCAGCACCAGGCCGGGCCGACCAGGTCGGTTCGGGTCGCGCCTAGGTCGGGCCGGGCCACGCCAGTTGGGCCGGGTCACGCCCTATTAGGCTGGACCCGGTTCGGGCCGACCCAGGGGGTCTCGGGTCGGGTCGGACCGGGCCCAAACCCCGTATTTTCAAGCAGTTTCCATTCAAATGCCCATATCTTGGGCCACGGACCTCCGATCAATGCACCGTTAGTTGAGATGTGATCCTTGGATCGAGATGGTTGTTTCAGTATATTACACCCAGGGTTTCGGAGAACTTTGTGTATGGTCGGGTTGGTTCGAACACGAAACCAACCGGCCCCTCGGAGCGGAAACGCTTATATCTCGAGCTCCGGACATCCGATTGACGTGTCATCGACTTTTTTGGATTCCTCTTGATGAGACGGAACTTTTGGCATACTTTACCTCTGGTTTGGATGCAGTTGGATAGTGGCCTGGTTGGATTGTACCCGAAATCCAACCGGGCCCCTAGAACGAAAAAGCTGATAACTTTCAGACCGGACGTCCGTTTGACGAATCGTCAGTGGCATTGGTAATCGCGTGGAGAAACGGACCCTATGAGTATACCCTATGAGATTTCGGGGTATAGTTGAGATACGGCTGGGTTGGTTCTCACACGAAACCAATTGGGCCCTGGGACGAAAAAGGCAAATAACTCCCAGACCGGGCGTCCAATTGACGCGTCGTCTGTTGCGTTGAGACCCCTATGATGAGGCGGTCCTTTGAGATAATTCTTCATGGGACTTTGTGATACTTGAAGTATCGACCAGTAGCTCATGGAGCAGACCCTCCCGGAGACGAGCGTGTGGAGTACGGAGACCGTGTAACCGGCTGAGACCTGACGACTGCTTGACCGACTCGACATGGAGTGAGTCGACTAGCCCAGTGGATGGAGAACTACTTTGTTTGGGTGCAGACCCATGGCAGAAGGAGCACTACTGATTTTGGGTGCAAACTCATAGTACTCATCCGGAGAGTACCTCTACAGGCTATTAGGGGGGGTTTACTACTGTGTTTGGGTGGCAGACCCCAGCGGGGAGCACTACTGTGTTTGGGTGGCTGACCTGCGGTACTCGATGGGAGGAGTACCTCAGCAGTATTAGGTTAGTGAGCAGTACCTCAGAGTCATGACTGGACCACTGTACACTCTAGAGACGGGGCTCTTCAGCAGTTACATTTTGATAATAAAAATCCTGGTTCAAGCTGAGTCAATGTGTTGTGTTTAACTCATGATTGAGATGGGTCACTTGATAACTTAGGTATATGTATGGGCATATACCTGGCTGGTGGTTATCCATTGATTTCATTACCTTTGTGTTTCCTCACGATTGAGATGGGTTACTTGATAACTTATGTATAAGTATGGGCTTATACCTAAGTAAGGGTTTTTTGTTGAGATCTTTCTTTGTGGTTATTCTTGTTGGATTTAGTGAGGCCTTGAGGGTCTCGGGATCCCTACTGAGTATCGTATACTCACCCCTGCACGGGCTGTGCTTGCACCTCGTTGTGTTGGTTGCAGACGACGGGCAGCGCTGACAGAGGCCGAGTGTTCGAGGATTGGACGGTACCCGGAGGTGGACCACACGATGAGTCAGTATCTGGAGGTGGACTTCACGACGAGATGACACTCAGAGGAGGTTGGCGGGTGAGAGTGTTGTGGAGGCTATCTGTACCTACCCTTCAGGTAGGATCCGTGGTGGACGATCCAGGAGTCGCGCTATCTATACCTACCCTTCTGGTAGGATCCGAGGAGGACGACCCAGAAGTTGCTTCCTTTATTCCAGTCATTTTTCCTTTTCTGTTGTACTTACGTTCAGTTGTAGCTGCACTTTTAGTTGGGTTTGTATTCTGGCCCATTTACTTTTCAGCACTTTCCTTTGTACTTAGTGTTTTACTTCCACTTGTACTCTATGGTGTTTTGTTTACTTTTATAAAGGAAATGCCTTCCCAGTTATCAGGAGTTATGCATTTGGTGCTAGTCTCCAGCCCCTGGCCTATGGAAGGCGGGCTTGGGGTAGTCACGGCACGGGCCCCGAGGACGGGTCATGACATTTGGGTTCAGGTCGGCCCGCTGGGCGGTCCGGTAGGCCGTGAGTGCCATAGAGGGCCACAGAGGTCCGCGAAAGCCGCGAAGGTCACGAGGCGGCTCAGTTCATCCACGAATACTGCAGAGTTGGTCTCGCCGCGGGGCGGCGGTTCAGCCACGGGACAACGGTTCAGCTGTGGGAAGGCGGTCCGGCCGAGTGGCGGCGGTCCGGCCGCGGGACGGTCATTTGGTCGTAGGGTGGCGGTCCAGCAGTGGGAGGGAAGTCTGGCCGCGTCGCACATGTTTGGCCACGGGTCAGACGTCCGGCCCTAGGGCGGTGGTCCGGCCGTGGGTTGGACGTCCAGCCGCGGGGCGGCAGTCCAGCCGTGGTTCAAACGTCCAGCCTCAAGGTGGCGGTTAGGCCGCTGGGCGGTGGTCCGGCCGCGGGGCGGCGCCCTAGCCACTGGGCGGTGCGGAGCCACGGATGGCGGAGGTTAAGGTCTGTTGGTCCCCACTTCTCAACTTCCACATGGAGGTTTAACAAATAAAATAATAATAAAAGCTACATAACTTTATTTTTATTTTATTCATTCACGAGAAATCCAAAAACTATCTTTCACTCTTTACCTACTATGGTCAAGGTGAAGGTCTCTTTAAGAGAAAATCGGCACTGCGAGTTCAACGGTGCCCTTAGATTTCAATTCCGAGCACCGGTTCAAAAGATAGAAAAACTCGCTCACACATTTACTAAACGTACCCGAACAAAACTTCAGAAATTCATTCTAGGCACTCCAGGCCTCAAAATCTCATGTCGTTAATTTTTTACGACTCGTAAAATTCCCATATATTTAAAAAAATACATAAAAATTCTGGGTCTTTACATTCTCTCCACCTTATGGATTTACATCCCCATAAGCCACAACTCAAACTAGGTAAACAAGTGGGGGTACTGAGCACACATCTGAGCCTCCCGCTCCCACGTGCTCTCCTGGAGGTTCTCGTGCTGCCAGCAAACACACACCAGAGGTATCAACCATCCACGAAGGTCCCGCTCATGTCAATCCTCAATCTCTACTAGAACCTCCGTACAAGTCACCCCAACGTCGACATCTTTCTCTCCATGGTCGATGATGTGAGAAGGGTCATGCACGTATCTTCTCAGCTAGGATACGTGGAAGACGTCGTGCACCCGGTGAAACTGAGGTGGAAGTGCTAAGTGGTAAACCACCTCACCAACTCTGCTGAGGACCTGGAAAGATCTGATGAATCTCAGAGATAACTTGTCACCTCGTCCAAATCTCCGTAGACCTCATTGAGGTAAGACCCATAGGAAGATGTGGTTGCCATCCTCAAACTCCAGAGGTCTCCGTCTCCTGTTAGCATACGACTTATGTCTGCTCTATGCATTCTTCATCCACTCTTGGATGATCTACACCTTCTATGTGGTAGCCTGAACCATCTCTGGTTGCATGAGTGCTAACTCCCCTCGGTCAGTCCAGCACAAAGGTGATCTGCAAGGTCGCACGTACAACTCCTCAAAAGGTTTCATCCCAATGGTGGAGTGATAGTGGTTGTTATACGCAAACTACACCAAAGGAAAATGATCCTCCCAAATGCGACCGAAGTCGAGGAAACAAGCACGCAATATGTCCTCGAGGTTCTGAATGGTCTGCTCAGTCTGGCCATCCGTCTGGGGATGGAAGGTGGTGCTCAAATGAAGCTGCTTCCCAAAAGCCTCCTGCCACCCCTTCCATAGTCGGGAAGTAAAACGTGCATCACGATCGGATATAATCGTCGAGGGTACTCCATGTATCCTCACAATCTCGTGCACATAGAGGCATCTTAGTCTCTCAACTGAACCATGCTCTCTGATCAGTAGGAAGTGGGCCAACTTGGTGAGTCGGTCAGTGATCACCAAAATCGAGTCATGTCCCATGGATTTACATGGAAGCCCTTTCATGAAGTGCATGGATATCCCATCCCACTTTTACTCTGGGACCTCTAAAGGCTGAACCAAGCCTGTTGGTACCTGATGCTCCACCTTCACTTTCTAACAAGTGAGGTATCGAGAGACAAACTCTGCAACTACTTTCTTCATTCTCGGCCACCAGTGTTGTCGTCGGAGATCCTGATATATCTTCGCCACTCCTTGATGTATCACTAGAGGGAATGTGTGGAAATCCCTCAACACTTCCTCCTGAAGTGACACTGGTACCATGGAATTTCCTCTGAAGAGGACGATGTGCTCCCCACCCTCAGAAAATACATCAGGTGTCTGTCCTGTGGATATCTGAGCACGTCGGGTCTCACAGTCAACATCCCCACGTTGTGCCTCCCTGACTCACTGAAGAAGTGGGGGAGTGACTGTAAGAGACCGAAGAAAAGTTGTTCTATCCCGATCCACAAAGGATATTTTCAAAGAGTCCAACTACTCTATTTCCTCACCTAGTAGTTGTATACCATATATTCTTCTGAGTGCATCTACAACAACGTTCCCCTTCCCAGGAGTATAGACTATCTCAAAGTCATAGTCCTGGAGGAACTCAATCCAACGTTGATGTCCCGGGTTCAGGTCCTTCTGAGATAAGATACACCTGAGACTCTTGTGATCAGAGTTGTCATATCCCAAGTAAGTAAAGAATTATTTATTTTTATAGCTATGTCTATTTATGAATTAGATATTGTTTTAGAGGCTTAAAATGAGAATAAATCCAATCATAAGAATAGAATTCTCTAATATTTTTAAAAGATTGTTTTACCGCCTTTTGATGGAGAACCATTTTTAAATCTATATTTTGACAATTTTATAAGATTTATTTGTCAAAATAAATTTATTCTTTAGTATTGGGACATTTAAATTTACTTTGGATAAATTTTTGGTATTTTTCTGACAATGTTCATTTTTTAATGAATAGTGAAAAATACTGCATTTTACTTCAAAACTTTTATTTCATCTAATTTAATTATATGGTCATATTATCCTTTTAATTGATTTTAAAGTTTAATTAGAATATATTTTTACCATTTAATCAAATTGTGGTCATTGTAATTAATTTAACTTTGAAATTGGTCATAACCAATTGTCAAACTTTTGATAGATATTGTTTCTAAAAAACCCGCTATGTGTTTTGACAACGAGAATTATTTTTAAATTAATTACTACAATTTTTTTGTTTTGAATTTTGTAAAATTGATTCTATATTTGGAATCATAAGGTCCAAATTATGTAATTAAGACTCTTTTATTTTTTGACATTATGAATAGTAACGACGGTAATTATCTTTAATTATCGTGATTAATTAATAATCGGGTAGTTAAGGGTGATAAAATAATATCATAATAATATAAAATTACCCAAAAACATGACAAAATGCTATTGGTTGTGTCATGGCCGACCATGGGATTCCTTGTGCCAACTTTGGGACCCCATGGAATCACTTTTTTGTGATAGTGACATTTTATCTTTTTATTTTTAAAGATAGTTAAATATAACAAAAGTATGTAACACCTAAGTAAAATAATATTAATTTTGTATACATAAATGATCTCTTAGACTATAAATATTAATTTTAAATCTAAAAATATTTCCTACATCATGGTATTTTTTTATGATTTTTAGACATTAAATAAATAAATTTATTTATGACACCATGATGATGCATTGATTACCTCCTTAATGAACGGTTTAAATAAAATGAAAAGATAATGTAAAATCTAAGACTCAAACTTGTCAAAAAACTATTGGATGGGTGTATTTTGAACCCTTATCACCTTATCCTCGAAATATGTCATTTTGGGACCTTTAAAATATGAAACTCATTTTATAAAAAAGTAACTTTCTAGACTTTCCAAGAGTGCCCCTCCTCCATCTTATAAAAGTCCCCCACCTCTACTACCTTACCCACACCTCTCAATCCATTAGCTCGTCCAGAATCTACTCATTTTATCTCTCCACATCCCTCTCTTCATCATAGAATCCTTACCATAGGCAGAAAGCTATTCAAGAAACCCTTTGGTTCAAACCAAGGGGAGTTGGCCGATTTAAAGGTAGTGTCTTCTCTAAAGTTCTTTTGTTTTATTTTGCTTCTACAACCCCCTAAACTTTTTTATTCCTTTATTTTGTAACAACACCAGTATCTTGAATATACTATGATTTTTTTATGAGAAGTATTTTATTTAAACTTACACACACCTCCGTCTAATGGTTAAAGAAAATATTGTTTCTGTGGTTGGTGAATTTCTGCCTCACGAAACGATGATTGTTCGATCTTCTTTTAACAACTTTCATGGTGTCCATTAAGATGTCACTATACTTATATATGATATATATTATGTCTAGTTTTTCTTTATGATTCTATATTTTTCATTTATGGCAAACCATATGGTTTCCATTATGGGTAAACATGATATCTTCATTTTAGGAAGTGCGGACTACCGCCCCCTGAAAGTGATTTGATTAGTTAATTCCATATGTGGGACGTATAAAGGTTGGAGTTTAGGATTTTATATATGATATTATATTGGAATTATAATATACCTTTATATCATTATGATTTCACTCCATTAAATACGAAATATAAATGAAAGTAGCGTTCATGCGTACGTACGGCTTACCGTCTCCATGAATGGTGCATTTCATTTCTTAACTCTAAATGTTATGTAATATTATAAATGCATGTATATACTGGATATATATGATATATATGATATCTACATCATGAATATAATTCTGGATATAGTGGATATTTTATCACGTGAACAACTTGTAATTATAAGAAGTTTATTTTTGGCTCAAGTACCAAAGATTGAAAAAACGACCATTATTAACTTAAATAATTTCATAATGTTCATAACATGGTAATAAGTAATATAAAAGGAATAATTAACTTGAAAATTGTTCTTAAGCAAGTAGAAATTAACTCTAGTGTATTATTCAGGAGATTAAAGAATGATCGAGTCAAGTCAGACACGAGGTATGGGAATTCGTCTCAATCTCCTTTCATTGAGGCATATTTTGTTTTATACAAAACTTTATTTTATATGGTGTATAAACCCCTTTGAATTTTAAGTTTATTCAAAAGGAATATTTTTTATATGAAGTGTTTTACTAAATGACAAAAGGGAATGTTTTTGTCGTATGTATGCGGCGACAATGACTTCTCCGCCACTGTGACCATTATTTGAGTTTCGGCTTCCTCTACAAGCCATAACTTTTTTTAAATGAAAAATAAAAAACATGTTTTAATTTTATTTTATTTTGGTATTGAAAATGGTTTTGATAATGTTTTGATTTTATCATTGTGTTGTATTTCTATCTTGTGATTGAAATGTGGAAATGTTATGTTTCCATTATGCATGTTTTATGTGATACGATTATGTTATGGTTTGTGGGCATTGTTTATGAAGATGGATGGTCTCGTGATAAAATAAGGGCAGGTGAGCCTGATATAGCTCTCCAATGCATTGGGGATGGGTATTCCAAACGTAACCATGAGGGTTACTCCCTACGTAAGAATGTTATGAATTCCTCAAGTTACCTTTATGTCTTATGATTTCTATGAGTTATTCATAAATCATATTATTTTAGGAGGTATGATAAAGTGATTATGTTTTATGAGTAAATTATGATTTCATTAATTCATATGAATACATGGACTAATGTTTTCATTCCGTACTTTTATATCCCTTACTGAGCTTTTTATTCTCATCCCAAGTTTTTGAAATGTTTTTCACAGGTCAATGGAAAATTACATGATGTGATGATACTGTCGAGGAAGTTTCAAGAAAGAATCCATGTTTTATTTCAAATATGTATCCTTTGATGGAAAAAATGAATACTGTCTTTTATGTAACCACCTTGTTTAAATGTGGAATGTAATGCATGATTTATGATCTAATTCTATAAAACTCTAAACCTGAAAAGATCCTCAATGTGTATTATTGAAATAAATCAAGATTAAGTAATTTTTAAGGTCGGGGCCTTATAAGAGTACACTGTAAAACACTCTCCCATCAAATAGTGACGCCACATCTTCAAGGAAGAAACAACTACTGCTAACTCCAGGTCATTGGTAGCGTAGTTCTACTCGTATTGTCATAGCTGTTGAGAACCATATGCGATAACTACTTGCTCCTACATCAAGACACATCTGAGTCTGGTCCCTGATGCATCACAGTAAACTACATACCCTACGCCCTCTTCTGGAAGCCTCAAGATGGGGACACTAGTCATCCTCTACCTCATCTCCTGAAAACTCTGATGGCATTTCTCCGACCAATTGAAGGGTTACCCCTTCTTCGTCAATTCTAATAGAGTTGATGCAACTCTGGAGAAGTTTGTCACAAACCTCAGGTAATATCCAGCAAAACCCAGAAAACTCTATACCTCTGTTACACTCCTGGGTGGCTCGCAAGAAAGTACTACCTCAATATTCGTTGTATCCACTAAAATTCCAGCCTCTGATATGACATGCCCCAAAAAGTGAACCTCTCTGATCCATAACTGACACTTCTAGAGATTACCATAAATCTAGTGCTCTCTAAGTGTGTCCAGTACTACCCGCAAATGATAGCATGCTCCTCCTCAGTAGCCGAGTCGATCAGAATGTCATTGATGAAGACTACTACAAAGTGATCAAGGTATGACTTAAAGATCCTATTCATGAGTCCCATGAACACTGCTGGAGCATTGGTCATGCCGAATGGAATAAACAAGAACTCATAGAGGTCATACTGATATTTGAATGTTGTTTTCTGCACATCCTCATCCCAAACTCTGAGCTGGTGATAGCCTAATCTGAATTCTATCTTCGAGAACCATCATACCTCCTTCAGCTGATCAAAGAGTTCGTCAATACTCGAGAGTGGGTACTTGTTCTTCACGGTCACCTGGTCCAGGCACTGATAGTCAAATCAAAGTCTCAAGCTCCCATCAGCCTTCTTGGTGAACAAAATCAGGGTTGACTAAGGAGAAACACTAGGCCAAATTAATCCCTTTTCCCTGTAAGTCCTCTATCTATACCTGTAGCTCATGAAGCTCCACGGGAGCCATCTGATATGCTGGTGTAGATATCGGTGTCATCCTGGGGTAAAAGTCAATGCAAAAGTCCACCCTTATGCAAGGAGGTAGACCTAGAACATCATCAGGGAAAACATCCGCGTACTGGTCCACCAATACAGGATAGCTTGGACTCTCCACATCAACTACTTTGAGGGTAAGTATAGCCAACTGATGAGTGATCGGCTGCACTCTCTTCTGGGTAAGTCCATCATGCACTGTAAAGGCTCTCTTCTCACCGGTGAAGGTAGACTTGGTCCTATCTATGCGGAAAAACTGCACCTTGTGCCTAATATATTTAATCTGAGCCTGAACTGTAGATAACTAGTCCATACCCAAGATGATGTCGTAAGGCCTCGACGCCACTACTAGGAGATCCCAGTGGAATCTTTCACCTCCTGGAGTAAGTCCACACTTCCAGAACCAATACATAATTGTCAAACCTTCTCCCGTAGGAGTCTCTAGCTGTAAGGATCGCGCCAACGACTCTGTCAGAATCTCCAAGCTCTGAACAAGGGCATTGGTAATGAAAGAATGACTGGAACCTGTGTCTATAAGTACTACATCTAAGTTGGAGTAGACACATATTGTACCTCATATCATCTCTAGAGTTTCTTGATCGTAGGCCTCAGTTTCCTGGAGCTGAGCTCTCCCCTGTCCTACTACTCCCTACGGTTGGGGTGGACCTCCTGGTGGTGGTGGCGGTAACATCTCGAATAATCTCCCACTTCCAGCTACACGGACATCTCCTCCACCACATCTACCTGCTCCCCACGGACCTCCTCAGTCAAACCTTTGTCTCTTTCTGGGTGGTCCTTCGACCATATCCTGATCATCCGCACGGCGGGTCAGGAAGTCACGAGACATGTGACCCTGCCTGCCTCATGTGAAACACTGCCTACTCCTGGTATAATAGGATCTTCTTAGAGTGCCCCGTACAACAAATCATGAGTCATGTAGTGTTCCAACTGTAGGTATGGTTTTTTTGGACCTTTGTGACATCTTTCTGCTTCCAACTGTAGAAGACTCTACTATGTGATGACTGGTAGTGAGTCTCGCTTCTGGTGACTGCTCAGTAAGAAAACTCTCCACCAAGAGGTCTCTCTCTAACACCCCCGCCTGCGTCGGGGTGTTGAGTGAGATCATCGAAGACCTGATCTCTTGGATAAGTCCCTAATCGAAGGTTTGGGCACTAAATAATGGGTCCCACACCATATCTATGGAGTAATGTGAGTGTTCAGTGAACCTCGTGGAGTACTGGGCCATAGCCATGCTGCCCTGATACAGACGAAATAGCTCTTGTATGCGCACTGCGGGAAGAGTCGCTGGAACAAACTCTGCCTGAAACAGGATCTCGAATTCTTCCCAGAGGAGAGTCACATCTTCATGAACCTGGAGCATCAAGTTCCACAATCTACCTGTTTCTCCCTGTAGAAGTCTGGAGGCAATGATCACCATGAGGTATTCTGATGTCCCTACTAGTTAGAAAACTCTCACCACAGCCTCCAGCCAATCCTCATCCGCCTTTGGGTCCATCTCTCCCCTAAAGCTGGGTGGCATTTGGCGCTGGAACTCATGCAAAGTGCTCAAGTGGCGTGCACTCTCTGCTGCTCGGGCTGGTGGAATTAGTGGCCCAACGGGAAATGGTACTGTTGTTGCCTCCACTGGTGCCTCTACTAGAAGAGGGCCCTATACCAAGACCTCATCGCTCAGTGGGCTATCAGTTTTTACAACTCTCAGAACCCTAGATGGTTGTCTTTGTGGAGGTATCCTAAAAAGAAACAGGTGTTCCACGGTCAATATGTTATAAATAGAGAGTTGACACAAAAAATAACAAAGAAAACTCTTAGAAACACACACGTAATCAGTGTTTTTGTGCAGTGAGTCGGAAATTAGAATTCAGGGTCCTGGTGTATGGATACGTCGGCCGCCCCACCAACACAAGACTCCTTTAACCGAAAACTGCACTCATTACCCTTAACACTATTTCTTCATAGAAATGATCAGAGTCCTAAGTTCTATGGTATAACCGACTCCTCTGATTCCAATTTGTCACGACCCATCCCCTGGGGCCCATGCCATGACTACCCCAAGCCTGCCTTCCATATTCTAGGGGCTAGCGACTAGCACCAAAGGTGTAATTCACTTGTACTGGGAATTCATTTATTTTATAATCTGTAAGCACATATAACAAAGCACACAGAAAGATACGAACACAAGAAAACTGTATAACCAAAAGAGTTCTGAAAGTAAAGGGGCCAAAATACAATCCCAATAGTAAAGGTACAAGTACAACTGAAATACAAAAAAACTGAAGAAAAATAAAGATACTGGGTTGTCCTCCGAGGTTCCTACCTGAAGGGTATGTATAGATTGCCTCCACATCACTCCATGTCAACCCATCTCCTCTGTGCACCAACATGTTGTATGGTCCACCTCTGGGTACCGTCTAGCCCTGGTACTCTTAGCCTCAGTCAGCGTTGTCCGTCATCTGCATCCAACACAAGAAGGTGCGGGCATAGCCCATGTAGGGGTGAGTATAAAAATACTTAGTAGAGACCTCGAGACCCTCAAAGTCTCACAAAATCCACCAAGGATAAACCAAAAAGTATGAAAACAATAGATAACCCTACATAGGTATATGCCCATACATATACCTAAGTTATCAAGTAATTCATCTCAATCATGAGGAAAACACAGAGTAACTAACTCATTTCACACCATGATTTATTCTAGGGGTAGTATCAAGTAACATTCCCAATCACATCGTCGAACACCTTGGCTGCTGGAGAACCCCTCCTCTATCGGGTACAGTGGGCCTGCCACATCCCATAGAGGCGCTTCCCACTAAACCTGGACTATTGAGGTACTCCTCTTGTCGAGTACCATGGGTCTGCCACATCACCAAAGTGCTCCCCACCGTGGTTCTGCCACATCACCAAGGCACTCCCCCTCGTGTCCTACTAAGGTAATCCTCTTGTCGAGTACCGTGGGTCTGTTCCGTCACCAAGGCGCTTCCCACTGTGGGTCTGCCGCATCACCAAGGCACTCCCCACTGGGCTTGTCAAGTCACTATGAGTTTAAACGATCAGCAGTCGTCAAGGTTTAGCTAGTCGTAGGGTTCTGCATGTATCACGCTTGGGAGAACCGCTCCCCAAGCCATAGGTCATACCAAGTCTCATCCAGTTACTAGGTATCTGCACTAAGATCGCTCATCTTTAGGAGTATCCATTTCACAAGATATTGGTCGATACTCCAACTATCACGAAGTACCACAAATAAGTATATCAATGGTCTTCCACATCATAGTGGTCTCAACAAAACAAACGGCACGTCAATCGGATGACTGATCTATGAGTTATTAGCCTTTCAGTCCTGGGGGCCCAGTTGGATTCATGCTCGATGCAACCTGACTATTCCACATCTTAATCCAAAACACTATTGGGGTATACTCAAGGTACATACTCTCACCGAGATTTATAGCATCGCTGACGGTTTGTAAAATGGATGTCTGGTGCCAAAGTTATGGACAAAAGAAGGAAAATGGGCTATAGTGGGCCCAGGTCCAGTCTGACCCGGTCGGACCGACCTGGCCCGACCTGGCCTGACCTGCTGGGTCCGACCTGGCTCACTGGGTGGCCCGGCCAGTTGGGTTCGACCAGGCCCACTAGGCGGTCCGGCCCGCTGGGCGGTCAGAGAGGTCGCGAGGGTCGCGAGGGCTACAGAGGGTCGTGAAAGTCGCGAAGGCAGCGAGGAGGCTTAGCTCGGCCGCGAAGGCCGCGGGGGGGGTTTGAGGGGTAGAAATCTGGTCATAGGAGGTTGGTCTGGTCACATGGCGGAGGTATGGCCGCAAGAGGGCGGTCCGACTGCGGGTCGGTGGTCCAACCACAGGGCGGCGATCCGGCCGCGGGTTAGCGGTCCAGCCACAGGGCAGCCGTCTAGCCGCACGGTGGCGGTCTGGCCGCGGGATGGCGGTCTGGCCGCATGGTGGCGGTCTGGTCATGAGAAGGCGGTCTGGCCACGTGGCGGCAGTCCGGCCGTGTGGCGTCGGTCCGGCCATGGGGCGGCGGTCCGGTCGTGGGGAGGCGGTCTGGTCGCAGGGAGGCGGTCTGGCCATCGAGTACCGGTTCGGCCGTGGGGTGGCAGTCTAGCCACAGGGTGGCGCCTCGGCCACGGGGAAGTTCAGATCCGTAGATGGAGATGGTGGCCGTGGTGGGCGCGGAGGGAACGGGGTGGTTTCGTCGCCTTCTTTGTGGTCGGTGGTGGTATCAGCCGCTATTCTCATTCCCCAACCATGGATGGTTATCATCCTCTTCCATCGCGAAGAACACCACAAGATTTACGGAAGGGTCAGGCCATGTTTGTTTGGTCTGCACCCTTCTCGTTAGGTCGGTAGCAAGCGGGTCATCATAAAATGATTCAATGCGAGAGGTAAAATACATTGATCAATTTTTAAACACACCCCTACCTTGGATGGTTCGTTGACATCGACGAGGAGGAAAGAAGGTGAAGTTTTTGACGTTTGTCTCGTCTGCCACACACCTCCAATCCCAGGCTCGTGCATCAGTTCATCGAAGTCAAAGATGTTCCTCCTTGAAGGGTGTTCTGTGGAAGAAGTCTAAGTCGGCATTCTTCTTCGGTGGAGAGTTCTTCGTTGGAGATCTTTCTCCCCAGTTTCTCATCTCCCCAATTCCACAAAAATGAATGCATAGCCCAAAATAATAGATTATGTGTTCTATTATGTTTGTTGGCATAAATTCAAATAGTTTAATTAATTAATTGATGTGTTTGCTCATTTAATTAAATGTTAGGGTTGGCATAATTAATGTGGAGGAATTCAAGAGGCTCCTCCACATTAATGAAGGATTTGATAGGTTTATCCCTCATTAGGAGAGGAGTTCAAGAGGTTTAGGCCTCAGGTGGTCCCCACCACCGTAACTTCGCATGGGAGGTTAGGCTCGGGTGGTCTCCACCACCATAACCTCTCATGGGAGGTTATGGTCTGGTGGTCCCCACTTCTCAACTTCCACATGGAGGTTTAACAAATAAAATAAAAATAAAATCTACACAACTTTATTTTTATTTTATTCATTCACAATAAATCCAAAAACTATCTTTAACTCTTGACCCACTGCAGTCAAGGTAAAGGTCTTCTTAGGCGAAAAATAGCACTGCGAGTTCAACGGTGCCCCCCGATTTCAATTCTGATCACCATTTCAAAATTTAGGAAAACCCATTTGCACGTTACTAGATGTACCTGAAAAGAACTTTAGAAATTCATTTCATGCACTCCGGGCCTCAGAATCTGGCGCCGTCATTTTTCACAGACTCGTAAAATTCCCATATGTTTAAAAAAAGTTATGTGTAAATTTCATTTCTTTACACTATCATTTTCTAGTATCATAATATGGACCAAATAAGGAGAAAAAAGAATTATGAATCTCTTGAATCAAACAAAAATACACTAGGGTATATGATACATTGATCATACCTTGAACAACTCCTCACTCTGATGATATTGATGCCTCTAACACATGCATCTTACCACATATAACTATAATACCTCTATGATTAAAACCTCTAAAACTACACTATATCTTGGGTCCCAATGAACAAGGACCACCACAAGGCTACCCTCTACCAACTCTGCCAACTCTAAACTTCTGAACAACAACCTATTGTCCCTACCGCTGGAACGGTCTTGGAGGTAACTATTGCAACTGAAAAGGGGTCTGACCACCCATTTAAAAATGACCTCCCTAAGTAGTTATAAAATAATATCGGTGGTTCCCATACCTCAAAACAATATAGAACAAAAATGGAAACCCCCAAAAATTTTCTCAAATACCAATTATCCCTAACTATCGGTAAAGAAACTATTATAGCTGGTTCCCTGTGGAATGGAACCCTGACTTCCTAAACAATATATGACCCACTTACCAAATCTATACTCCTAGAAACACCCTTATATAAACCCTATTGAGTCTCAAATCAAAATTAAATCATAATCTTGATAACCTCATCCTTTTTCATCACCTCTAGATACATCAGTAGTGTTAACAGAGTGACCGCGTACTAGAAAACTAGACACAAAGCCTCCTCCAAACACATGTCTTTGGAATCATCGTTGATGAAAAAATTTGGATAAAAGTAAAGGAGGTACTTGAACCTGATACCAAGCTCTAGTATGATTAGACTCCCCTGTTGAAGTCAGAGAATCTCTTTCATCTAGGATTCCCTCATCACCAATGATAGAAACTCTACCTGAAACTCCCTCTGAAAGTTGGGTCACAACACATATACCTTCTTGAGGTCACCAATAAAAAGTTTCCACCACTGGCATGCAGCTCCCCACATATTAATAACTTCCAACAACACCTAAAACTCATCTCATGCTCGAATCATATTGAAATATATCTCTATCTCCTCTATCTAGTGCTTTGTATCCAAATCCAAGACACTCCCCTCATACTTACCCTAACTCTACAACTAAAAGGAATGAAAAGCATGCTTCCATGAATTATTATCCTCTATTGGTTCCACCCTCCAACGATCAACTATATTAGCCTATTGAACCTCAACTACATGAGAAACTCACAGATGATGAATAGGATTTATTCATAAAAAACAGGGAGAACATTCTAAGCCCAATAGCATGAAATTTTATAAAATATTATTTAATTTATTAATTTTATTCATTTTATTTTTCCAAAACATCCAAGTCAAACATTACCACAAGTCATCATGATTCATGTACCTCTTCAAATTCTCTACCATGCAAACAATTCCACCTCACATGGTCATTAAATAAGGTCAGAGTTCATGCACTAGATCATGGGGGCCATAAATCCCATATCCTAGCTAGTCTCCCTAGCCTATGTCAGATACCAAGGTTAAATGGAACTATTTTCATACCAACCCATGTAATCCTTACTGTTCCTAACTCCAAAATCAATCTTATCTCTCAACCATCACCTTTGATACAACTTTTTCAAGACCCCCTCCCACCAAAGATGTCACAATGAAGGGAGAGAGATAATGACCCTCGGGTCCCGCCTCCGATAGGCCCCATGTTGGATAATTGAACTGAGGGTATAATAATATCACAATATGGGAGGTATGACCCTCTATAAATAAAATGGTATCAATATATATGATAAAAATCACTAAAAACTACGACAGACAATATAAAGGTAAAGAAAAACTCATCCCGTGATGCATGAATAAATAAAATCGATACATATAGACATCTCCAAAGTAAATTTAAAAAATACAAATCTACAATAGAAACTCCAACAATGCTAGTAATATCTATATTGATCCCCATAGTCCTCTTGGAAACTTGAAAATAATTTATATACATAGGGTTAGCATACTAGGTATACTCAGTAGGGACCTAACCAAGGCCTCAAGAACACATTGAAAAAGAGCATGTTAATACACTGGTGAACAAAACGAAAAACCAACTAGCACCTATACAGGTCATCTAACCAAATCCATCCTCCCCATGGATTTCTCACCAAATCATGCATCCAATATAATAATATAACATCAAGATCATAAAAACGCCACCCCGCTACCTCTTCCCTGCTTATTTACCTCTCTCATGCCCCGACATCAAAAATCCTATGCTCCCATTCATTACACACATGTCACATCACATCACATCATATCCTGACCACAAACACATAGACCACACTTCACATCAAAACCTAAGAAGTAGGGTATCGTGAATGTGAAATACATCTACCTCATTCCCTCCTCCTACCACACATGACCCCCACTATATATCACATCACACCAAATCACATCTCACTCGTAGACACCTGGACCAACACATCACATCTTTCCTAAATATTCATGGTCCAACACATCACATATTTCCCATAGAAACTTTTTCCAACACATCACATCTTTCTTGAATACACCTATTCAAACGCATCAATACTAAAGTAAGATTGGGGGAGAGGGTTAGCCATTCATCTATATCACTACCATATTGGATGTACAAGAAGACACCCAGAACACATTACCTATGAGCGTTAGTAAGGTTATATAAATAGGTCGGGCATGTATAGAATAACATAAACATAAACGATATGGATATATCACACAATACACAATCTAACGGTTCACATTAGCAACACTATCACACACCACATCACCACCACCATACCTCACATTAACTATAAAAACTGTTTCCACCACTATATAGAATTCCATGAAACCACCACATAATTCAAAAAACCTTTCCCAAAATCAGTTAATGTTTCTTATTCATTTATCTGTTAGTCTTTTCATTTCACATTACAACACTCATTAATTTATTCATTTCATTCAGCATCGTAATCTATTCCACTACTACCCAATAAACTAACACAACCACACCACAAAACCACCAAACACACATCAACTATCACAATATTTCACATCCTCCATCATCATCACATCACATATCCCAAGCCATATCACAACACAATAATCAGACATCTCATCCATTGCATAACCACAACCACCACCTACCACAACCACTACTGCACAACCATTGTGCCACAACCACTATACCACACCCTCCATTCCACATCACACAACTTCCCACATATCATCCATTTCAACAAACCACCACATCACTACCCTACACACCGCACAGCCCATATGGTCACATATATCATCACACAACAGACCAAACCTTGTAAGGAAAAACAAAAAGCACAAGTACACATAAAAACACACATTCTGACTTCCATATTTATTCATGGTAATTACCACATATCTTATTTATTTAGCATGGGTATTATAACAAAAACCAGATGTCCAGGGGAAAACAATTATTATCTGAATATACGTTATTTAATATTTTATTCATTTGAGATCACAAAACAACACTGAAAGGGTCATCACAACATAACAACTACAGTGCAAGAAAGGCTCCCAATAGTCATTATTTTTATGATTGACAATAGGCATGTATAACAATCTCAATAACATATAACAAAGTAGTATAGCATGTGATAACTTACCACACCCATCAATTTTAGACATTATAATTTATTATATTATTATGAAAATCCTTAATATCTATCCAATGGTAAGAAAAAACATTCATATCCCACACATAGCCTGAAAAAGAGTGAGAACAATGATCTCCTACCTCAAATAATCTTTCCAATCTCACCACGCACTGTAACACGAAGAAACCACTTCCCAGAAATCACCACCACATAAGGAACTCACAGATCTACCTACACCACACCTAAGGATCATCAAAATGTATCTCAGCTTACAACCTAGACCAAATTAACATCTCCATAGTAAATACACAAATAATAATGGAAGTAAACACATAATAAATAGATAAGAACTCACCACAGATTGAAGACTAGAAGCTGTGGATATATCTCTAATGAAATAATCCCATGAAGGGTAGAGAGAGTCGTTGGGTCTGCTAGAAATGAGAGGAGTGAAGTATTTGAAGAAAAACCTAAGGAGATCTAACCATTATAGTATCACTTCATAGGGTATTTACAAGTGTTGTAATCTTTATTAGTCATGTAAATTTTAGGTTTCAAGCCTGATTGAAAAATACATCGCTTCAACCATTAAATCCTGAATTTATTGCATGTAGTGTAACACTAGATGAAACATCTTTCACATTTCCGGAACCTTCCTTTCATGTCATGCAAACTTTAAAATATTTTTATTTCTCCTAACACTATATTTTTAACATCCAACACCTTCATCCTTACTCTAAGCCTCCTTCATGAACCTCCAACACCAAAAACCATAAAATTAATAGAACAAGAGGACATGGATCATTAAAATAATTCATTATTAATTATTCTTACCCACTAGGACTACATTGATCATGTGGTGATTTATGATTCAAGGAAAAATGGTTTTTATTGATTATTTTTTTTGATGATTTTGAATATTCAAATACTTTAGTTTTAAATGATTTTTGACTTAGTGGTGTTTTTCTGTCAATAGAGAAATAACACCAGTTAGGTGACCTAGAAACCCTATAAAGGAGGTAGTAGAGAATGTGGATTCTCCTAAACCCCATGTTAACCAAAATATTATTCCAAGAATCATTCAATATTTTCAAACTATTAATAATGGAAATTGAAATGATGAACCATGAAAAATCGATCATTATATGTAGTTTCATAAATAGAATCCACCAATATTTTTTAGGGATTCATAAAATGAAAAGGAAGAAGTGTGGATTAACATAATAAACCGAATTTTGTATTTCCTTAGAATGTTTAATGATGTAAAGTTCAAGTTATTGGTATACATGTTAGAGGATATCGCACACCAATGGTTGGATTTAGTTGTCCTTGATAAATTTGAACAAAGCCTTACATGGGAATGATTTTTAGAATTGGTCAACAAACAATTATTCTATCACACTTTAAAGATAGTCATAAATATGGATTTCATCGGTTTTAAGAAAGAAAAAATATCAGTAATGTATTATGAAGCTAAGTATACTAACATAGTTTTTTTTAGAATTAGGTACTAGTATGCTCCTGAAATAACATATATTAAAGTTTAGACTATGACCACAAATTGTTTCAAAGATATTAGTGCTTTGTATTACTAATTATATTGATATTTTTAATAGAAAAATATTAGTGGAATATTATATTTCATATAATTATATGAGAATTATGTTTGCGTATATAGGAATAGGTGGGAACTCTAATGTTAAAACCAATTAGAATAGGGACACCCACTTCATATTAGATTTTGTTTCCTAGAACAAATTGTTTGTACTTTGATTACATGAATATTCAATGTATTAAATATTAAATTAAACATCTTATTACAAATTTTTTATTATTATGCATAAATTTAATGTAATAATGTCCTAGAGTATTTGTCGCATAGGTAAGGTCATAATATTTCCCCTCTACAATGAGAACCTTGAATTGATATGATAGTATTCTTAATATAGTTTTGAGGTTAGGAACATACTATGATGGGACACATAGTATATAGACTATCAGGTGAGATTACTCATAAGTTGATGAGACTTCATGTCATGAAGTTCGCACTTGGTAATCTCCAAGATTTAAGATTGTGAGAATAGCCCCGTGTAATGTCCTGGTTCCAAGTGTCGCCCAAAGGCTCCCCATACCTAATTGGTCACATGGCCTCAAGCACATTTCCCCGAATTCTAGAGGCTGACAACTAGAAATGAGTGCCTTGGGTGTGATAGTTGGGAAACAATACTCTCATTGGTAGGGTAACCCAGTGGAAACAAATAGTAAACATTAATGGTAGTTGTAATACCATACAACAAGTAAACAGCAGAAGGCTAATAGTAAATAAACAACTGGAGAACATATATAAATGAAAAATGTCACATATGTCTAGAAAAGTATCTAAACAGGTCACACTGCTGGAAATACAGTACTAAACTAATGTACAGAATAAAATAAGTAAACTCCTGTAGCATCGCAAGCCTCAGCTTGGTCTCATGCTCTCCAACTCCATCAATAATCGAGTACCTAATATAGAGGGGAACTTTCCCTTATCTAAACATGCAACCATATAATCTATTTGGGTATAAAATCATGACCCAAATTGGGTGTGAGATGAATCCCAGTAGGAAACCACCAAAAGATATGTTCCTAACTGTCGGTGAATATATATAGTATGAAAATATTCAAAATGAAGTAATAAACTAGGAAGTACCCAAAATTAAACAATACTACATCTTTCAATTTCATTAATTATCAATTATAAGATATTAAAACCATTGAATAGTATAACATTAGGATCTAGCCTAAGCTTTGTATTCCACTATATAACAATAACAAACAAATGTTTCAAAAGAACATCTAGCAGTCAAGTAAGACAGAGTCCAACTTGTGCTTTGGCTTGGCCGACTCATCATAATCATTCAAATATTCATAAGAAACCCTATGGTAAAGTCCTCATAGTGAAGTTCTCTTTGGTTTCACATATCATTCATTCAGTAGTAATAACAATGACCCTCTAGGAAATCTATGATAGTTTAACCCCTCTGGTCCCCATAGAAACGATCAAGTACAAATGACCACCTGGGAAACTCTCATGGTCAATATCCCTTAGTCTGAATAGTGATAATAATTATAATGATCCTATGGAAGATTTCATAGTAAATGCCCTATGGTCTGACATATTTTTAATAATGAACCTTTTGGGTAGCTCTCACGGTCTGACCCCTCTGTTCAATGACCCCATGGAAGCTCTCACATTCAATTCCTCTGGTCAATGATAATGAAAATTACACATAAAAGACCATACATCGAGAAGCTCCCACTATCAATTACCTTTGGTTAACTTTCACAATGCGTACGGATGAATCTCATATAACCAATAACTACATCCTAAAAACACTTTTCACAGAAAACTAATAAATCCTAACAGGACGTTGTAGACCAAATGGACATAATCGATCAAACATGGTATACACACCCATAATCAAGGAAACTAAATCTTATTTAAAATAAATAACCCATTATCAAAAAAACTAACCATAGCAGGCATCAAACAGGGTGAAATTCCAAAACACACAATACCCTAAACAATGGTATTCAGCAATTTGAGAATATATTATCCAAATAAAACCATAGGAAGACACAAAACACCCACCTCAATGTCGTACGACGAACTCTCTTGAACTTCAGCCCTTGAATCTGTATATAACATCATAGATATACAAAAAGTTCAAAATTTTAAACCTTTAATAACTCACGAGGGAGGAGAAATTGGGAAGAGAGGATCTATAGGAAGAGAGAACTCGCCTGTTGGAATCCAATGCACCCAACGACATCTCAATTGGAGATCGGACGGAGGAATAGTAGGGGTTATATTTTCGTAGTTGTCTTGTCGCTCTCTTGTATGAAACATGGGAATAAGAGATGTGTTCTTCAGATGAGATGTGACCATATTCCAATTAATCAAATAAAAAAGAAATGTACATTATGTGTTCATTTAATGTACATGTTGTGTACATGCCTCAACTGGACCCCACTTTAGGCAGTCCACATGGCCATGTACTTGGTCGTTACATGTTTAGTACACAGGTACACATGGCAACCGGGTACACGGTGTGTATTCAAGAGTATATGGCGTGTACTAAGAAAATTTTTCAAATTCTTCCTTTTTTCTCAAAAACACCTAAAATAAAGATCCATACCTGAAATGAAGAGTTGGGTTCTTACAAACTTCCCCCTTAACGTAATTCATCCTCAAATTTCCCTTCCAAGGGTGGTGAAAAAGAAACTTCAAACAAATCTAGGAATTATGATCGAACATCGGACTCCCTCTCCCAAGTCTCATCATGTACTCGCCCATTCTACTATAGTACCCATACTAGAGGAACATACCATCCACATAGAACCTTTGTGTTGTGATCCAAAATCCAAATAGGGTTCTCATCGAAGGATTCATCCACCTCCAAATCAGCCTCCTCATATTGAAAAACATGATATGGGTCTGAAAAGTAACATCATAGCTGAGAAACAATGAAGGATTCATGCATTACCCTCTAATATTGAGGTAACTGCAATCGATATGCAACCAGCCCAAATCTCTCTAAAACTTCAAACGGTCCAACATATCTCAATGAATGCTTCCCCTATCTCATAATACTCATGTGTCCCAACCACGGTGTGACATGTAAGAAAACCGGATCTCCGACCTCGAACTATAGAGGTTATCTCTATTGATCAGCATAAGATTTCTGGTGAGACTGTGTAGTGTCCATCTTCTTCCGAATCAACTCCACCTGCTCAGTGGTCTCCTAGAAAAGACGAGGTCCCAACATATTTGACTCTCTTGCCTCCAGCCAACATAGGGGTGATCGGCATGGAAAATCATACAAAGCTTCATAAAGTTACATCTTAATCATTTCTTGAAAACTGTTATAGTATGAAAAATCCACTAGGGGTATATGTCTTTCCCAAGAACATTTGAATTTTAGGACGCATTCTCGTAGAATTTCCTCCAAAACTGAAATCGTGCACTCGGATTGGGTATCTGTTTGGGGATGGTATGTTTTACTCAGAAGTACCTATATACCCAAAGCCATATGTAGTCCCTTACAAACATGAGAAGTAAAATGGCCAACCCTCTTTAAAATGATAGATTGTGGAACCCCATGAAAACATACAATCTCTCATATGTAAAACCTTCCAAGGCCATCAACACTGAAGGTTTCCTTCATCATCAATAAAAGTAAAATCTTTGTGATTCTGTCTACAACAACCCATTCTGCATCATTCCCTCAAGGCGACCTCGGTAAACCCATCATGAAATCCATCGTGACATCATTCCACTTACACTGGGGAATAGGTAATAGCTACAAAATCTCTACTGGTCCCTGATTCTCCACCTTCTCTTACTGACAGGTGGAACATCTCATAACAAAACTAGCAACATCCCTCTTCATACCTGTCCACCAATACTGATGGTGTAGATCTAGATACATCTTGGTGACACCAGGATGAACTTCCCATACTAAGGAATGAACATCTCTCAAAATCTCCTCATGTATGTTTTCTGACACCCATACATTCCCATGAAAATACAAGACTTCATCCTCATCTATGGTCCACCCAGGAGTAAGTTCCTCGCTGGACACACTCTCCCATAGGACTTGGCCTTCAGAATCTGATAGTTTCCTCATCCTCACTTTCTCCATAAGATTAGAGGTAATAGCTACATAATAAATAAAAGTTTACCCATGTCTGTGGTGCACCTCCAAATGCATCTTAGAGAACAGATCCATAAGCTACCACTCATTGTTGGCCTCCTAAACTTCCAGTATCTAATTCCTACTGCTCAATGCATCAGCCACTATGTTTCCCTTCCTAGGCGTATAGGTGAGTTCAATGTCAAAAGACTAAAGGTACTCAACCCACCTTCAATGTATCAAATTTAGATCATGATGAGTAAAGATATACTTGAGGATCTTTTGGTCAGTGAAAACCACAAAATTCTCTTCCAAAAGATATTGTCTCCAACAGTGAAAAGCATGCACAATTACAGCCAAATTGAGATCGTTTGTTACGTAATTATTATCATGTGGCCTTAACTGCCATGACCCGTACACAACGACTCCTTCCCCTTGCATAAGAACTGCACCCATCCTGATACCTGATGCATTAAAGTATACAGTGTAACTCTTTCTTAGCTTTAGAAAAATCAGTACTGGTTCATAATTCAACCTCCCCTTCAGCTTCTGAAAGGCGGAATTATAGGATTTTATCCATAAGTACTTTGCACCCTTGTTAGTCTGTCCCATCAGTAGCGCTGCTAAGAATGAAAAGTTTTGAATAAAGGCCTTGTATTAACCATCCAACATTATCAAACTCTATACCTCAAATATTTTCTTCAGCTAATCCCAAAAAACTACTTATCTCACATTCTATGGGTCTACTAATACTCATGCCTATGAGATAACATGATCCAATAAGTAAATCTGGTCCATCCAAAAGTGAAATTTTGAGAGTTTATAATATAACTGATGCTCCCTAAGTGTACTCAAAATGATCTCAAAATGGGTGGCATGGTCGTGTTGAGTGTGAGAGTGCACCAAGATATCATCCATGAAGACTACCATAAGATAATCCAAGAAAGGATGGAGCACTCAGTTCAACAGTTCCATGAAAACTACTGGCGCATTTGTGAGACCAAATAACCACTTAATCGTATAGACCATACCTGCTCCAAAAGGCTGTAAGAGGTATATATCATGGTATAACGTAAAACTGATGATAACCAGATCTCAAATAAATATTATATAACACTTGGGATCCTCAAAGATGATCAAATATATAATAAATCATTGGAATGGGATATTGGTTGTTCACCGCCAATTGTTTCAGCTTCTGATAATTCACACAAAGTATGATGGTACATTCCACCTTCGTCACAAAAGGACAGGAGAACCCTAGGGAGAAGTACAGGGTTGGATGAAACCCTTTGCCTACCACTCCTCCAATTGATTCTTGAGCTTCTATAACACTAGTGTAGGAATCCTATAATGAGTAATGGGCACCAGTGTTGCTCCTAGAATGAGCTTAATAGATAAATCTACCTTTCACTCTGGAGGTAAACCTCAAAAGACATCAGGAAAGACATAGCTAAAATGATCCACTATAGGTGGAAAGTCCATCTGTGAAGTCCCTTGGTCATCTAGATATAAACTAGAAATTTGGGTTGTAATTCCTCCCAATCCATGATGCTCAAGTCCATCTATGCTCGCTTGGACATCCCATTCACCCTTGTGTAGAAAAGACCCTCCCTCTGGTGATGCGAAACTCACCCTATAGTGATAGAATTCAACAAAGTCATTAAAGGATACTAACTAGTCCATTCCAAGAATTACATCGAAGCATGTCATATCTAAGGAATAGAGGTCCCATAAGAAGTGACACCCACAAACCTCAAGAGGGAACTCATTGCACTGAAGGACTCTAGCCATACTAATCCCAAATGGAGTGTTTGGAATCATACTGTCCTCATAAGTAAATATACAGAGACCAAGGATCTCCATAATAGAAACATATATAAAACTATGGGAAGACACTGTATCAAAAAGTGTAGAAGCTAAAATTGAGGCAACTAGAATCATACCTCTAACTATAGAGGGTCTGGTATCCAGTTCCTAATGTGTTTGCTCCACTGCAAAAGTATAACTAGTACCACAGCCCTACGACCCTACCTGACTACCCTGAGTTGATCCACTCTGTTGTTTCTGCAACTTTGAAGTCTAACTACCAAGGCCATGACCTCCACCTCGGCCTGAATAGCCAGATGAACATTAGTTCCCTAACTGATAAGAAACTGGTGGTCCTTCTCCTAAACATGGAGTCATAACAGAACCTCTATCACCTAATGCTGGTGAGAACACCTGGTGAAAACGCTGAATATGACCCATATTTCTTCAAGACTAGCACTCAACTAGGTTCTCGGGAAATGTTGTCTCGTATACTCGGTCATCCTGAACTGGTAGCATAACACCTAACTACCTGGGAAAATATCACGTGAAGGCTCCCTGTGGAGCTTCCTGCTCTCCATCAAAGGAGTACCAACTTTGGATGTTGAAGCTCCCTAGCATGCAGCTCCCAACTCCTTCAGATTATGCTCAGTAATTAGCGCCTTATTCACTATAGACATCATTGAAGTTATCCTGAAGATGTTCATCTATGATCAGATGTCATACCTAATACCATTCTAAAAACGCCTAGCCAAAGATAACTCATCACCTCCCAGAACATGTGTTAAGAACTGAAGCTCTCTAAAATGATAGAATTACTCCATCATTGAAAGAGATCCCTACTCCAGATGTGTAACAACCAAAGCTTCCACGGTACACTTCTCTTTGAATAATACAGTAGTGTGTGTTGTACGCAACATCGAGTTCTAACACACACCACAACCAGTCAAAGTAGCTTTCATTAATAGTAATAACTAATTTTTGAAATTTTATAAATTTTATCTTTCAAAATGGACTTCATTTTTGGATTTGGAATATCAAAATTAGCCTATGTTGAATTTTTGGTATTTTTCTGAGAACTTCCAATTTTTTATAAATAGTGAAAAATACATAAAAACAACTTTTTTAATCAAAATAATTTATAGTGATAAATTATACTATTGAGTGGTTTTAAAGTTTAATTAGAATATATTTTTACATTTTTATCCAATGGTGGTCATTATAATTAATTTAACATTGAAATTGGATATAAACAATTGTCAATCTTTTGATATATATTGTTTCTTAAAAACACGCTATTTGTTGTGACAGTGGGAATTAATTATAAAATTAATTAATGAAACTTATATGTTTGGAATTTTTTAAACTAGACATCATTTTTGAATTTGGAATATAAATTATAGCTTAGGGTGAAATTTTGGCATTGTTCTGAAAAACTTCAATTTTTGATGAATAGTTAAACCACTAAGTGGTAGTTAAAAAACTGATTTTTCGTTTAAATGAAACATTACCACTTCTGTCATTTGATTTTTAAAAATCCGACATACATGGTTGTCATTAGGAAGTAAAATTTGGTTCAATAGGATTAAAATAATTTTTTGGTGAATAGTAACTTTTAAGTTTAATTAATCGCGATTAAAGGTAATTAGTTTAATTTAAGGTAAACATATTGTTATAATAATATTAAATGACCTTTCCACTTGTCATACCCCTATTGGATGAGTCATGTCCGACCAATACAATCCATGGGTCAACTTTGGGACCCCATGGATCCACTTTGGTAGTAAAATGACATTAAAAACTATTTATTTAATGTTAAAATAAAAATGTCACAAAGATGAGTTATTTTACTAAACAATTTGTAAATGGGGTTATACGAGTCATATTGTTTACTATAAATATTCAAAAAAAGTTACCCGATTTTAAGGTAATGTCTTCTCTAATGTTGTTTTGTTTTATTTTGCTTCTCCAACCCCCTAAAATATTTTTATTATTTTCTTTTGTAACAACACCAGTATCTTAAATATACTAATATGTTTTTATGAGAAGGATTTTATTTACACTTACACACACCTACATCTAATGGTTAAAGAACATACTGTTTCTGTGGATGGCGAATTTCTGCCTCACGAAACGATGATTGTTCAACACTCATATAACACCTCTCATGGTGGCCATTATGATGACACTATTTTTATATATGATATATATTATGTTTTGTTTCCTTATGATTATGTATTTTTCATTTATGGAAAACCTTTACGATCTCCATTATGGGTAAACGCAATAAATTCATTTTAGGAAGTGCGGACTATCTCCCCCTCAAAGTGATTTGAATCGTTAATGCCATATGTGGGATGTATAAAGGATGGAGTAAATGGTATTATACATTATATTATACCTTTATATAATTATAACCTC
Organism: Viscum album; assembly: GCA_963277665.1. NCBI lineage: Eukaryota > Viridiplantae > Streptophyta > Magnoliopsida > Santalales > Viscaceae > Viscum > Viscum album. Next base: position 1,752,765,483 of record OY728143.1, on the reverse strand, counting down.
ATTCCATTAAATACAAAATAGAAATGAAAGTAGTGTTCATGCGTACGTACGGCTTACCGTCTCCATGAACGGTGCATTTCATTTCTTACCTCTAAATGTTATGTAATATTATAAATGCATGTATATACTAGATATATATGATATATATGATATCTAAATCATGAATATAATTCTGGATATAATGGATATTTTACCACATGAACAACTTCTAATTATAAGAAGTTTATTTTTGGCTCAAGTACCAAAGATCAACAAAACGGCCGTTATTAACTTAAATAATTACATAATCTTCATAACATGGTAATAAGTGATGTAATGGGAATAATGAACTTGAAAAAGGTTCTTAATCAAGTATAAATTAACTCTAGTTTATTATCCAGGAGGTTAAATAATGGTCGAGTCAAGTCGGACACGGGGTAAGGGAATTTCTTAACCCAATTTCTATTCTTTGGGTTAATCTCTTACTTTCAAATTATGTCATCATATTATTATGTCATATCTTTTATTTATACTTTATTTATGTGTACTTATAGTGAATACACATAATATAACTATTTTATTTAAAAAATGATCTTTGTAGGGTACTTTGTCTCAATCTCCATTCATTGTGGCATATTTGGTTTTATACACAACTTTCCTTTATACGGTGTATAAACCCCTTTGACTTTTACTTTTATTCAAAAGGAATATTTTTATACTAAGTGTTTTTACTAAATTACAAAAGGAATGCTTTTTTGTACGTATGAAGCGACAACGACTTCTCTGCCGATGTGACCATTACTTGAGTTTCAGCTTCCTCTACAATCCATAACTTTTTTAAAAAGAAAAATAAATACCAAGTTTTAATTTTCTTTTATTTTGGTATTGAAAATGGTTTTGAAAGTGTTTTTCTTATATCAATGTGTTGTATTGATACCTTGTGATTGAAACGTGGAAAATTTATGTTTCCTTTATGAATGTTTTATGTGATACGATTATGTTATGGTTTATGATATGTTTAAACCTGTTCATATGAGGAATGCATTAGACTTAATAAGTGATGGGTGGATCTTGGTATAGCTCCTCAATGCATCGGTAGGTCTCCTGAGACAAACTAGTATCTTGGCACGAGGCCTTGAAAAAATCTTATTTGTGGTCTTGGCACGAGGCCTTGGCTACGTGGTTATGATAGTCTGGCATTATGCATTCCATCATTATGAAAGTGGTTATTGATATTGCATGTGATTATTCGACCAGTAAAATATCCATGTGAATAATTAAATGGAATTATCTCATTTTACTTTTTCCATATTATGTTGAAGTTCAAGTTTAAAAGGCTTTTTTTTTGTTATACATTTCCTTAAATGTATATGTTTATTTATGAAAGCTTCTGCTATATTGTTATCCTTACTAATCATTTGAGCTCACCCATTTCAATGTTTTAATATTTTCCAGGATGTGAAGAAGTATTTTATGAATGACCTGTAGGGATAGTCAGAAAGGGATATGAGTGTGGACTATAAAGACCATGTTATTGTAGTTTTTTTACTTTATGATGTAATGAGAGACTTATGAATGTATCTAGTGTTTCCAAGGATACTAAATTAATCTGTCTTTCGAGACTTGATCTTTTGTGATCATGCCAATGTTATGCAATAATGCACCGACTCTGGGTAACTGGGGTCGGGGCATTACAGTTGGTATCAGAGGCAGTTTAGTACTAACCATGGAAGCTAGATTTAGATAAACTCTGATTAGAGAACATAGCCCAAAGATAGACTATGAGGATTAGTATAGAATAACTTCCTAGAATTTTGTTGTTGTAGAGATTTTGTGAGATTTCCGAGCAATACATCCCTGTCTGGATACGAGTAGGTAGAGGAGGCTCTGGCACAGATGTACCTAGGGGTAAAACCCAAAAACACCGCTTTGACCTAGACTCGAATGGGAACTGGTGCACGACAACGGGCCTTGCTGCACTCTTGGTTACGACACTCCCAGGGGATATGCATAGGATAATTCTCATTTTTTTACAAACCATTATGAAGGGTTTATGAGTATATACTTATTCAAAGGAAAAAGTTTTATGGTTATGGATTATATCCATAAATTTTTCAATTTATGTTAAGTGTTTTACAAGTATGGAATTATGTATTTTGATTCATAAACTAATCTAGTTTATGCCATTGTTTAGAAATGGCGCCTAGTGGGAGGAATGGAAACCGTATAAATACACGCACTCCATGTAGGGATTTCCCTCCTACTCAAGATAGTTAATATGGAGCTGGAGATACAACTGGTGCTGATCAACTTATCACCATACTGGGGTAACTCACTCAGATTATGAATAATAACCTTACTCGTATGGAGCACCCTGATCTGCAACATGGAGGATCAATGTTAGACCTCTTCATGAGGCAAGAACCTCCAATATTTAATGGGGGTACAAATCCATTAGTAGTTGAGCAATGGATAAACTCCTTAGAGAAAATATTCCATGCCTTAGGGAGTAGCGAAAGGGAGAAGGTTGTCATGGTAGTTTACCGCCTTACTGGAGATGTCGATCAATGGTGGTCGCTGATTTAAAACACAAAGGAAGATGAAGAAGTATCAAGTATGGAATGGAGAGAGTTCAAAGATATTTTCTTAGAAAAATAATTCCCTTGTGACCATAGAGTAGATATGGAAAGGAAATTTCTGATTCTGAGGTAGAAGGAGGATGAGAATGTCTCAAAGTATGAGGATAACTTTACAATATTAGCGAGGCATTCTAGAGATTATATACGTAACCCAAGAAGTAAGATCGATCGTTTCTTTGATGGTTTAAAACCGTTTCTCCATCAAGAATTAGTATCAAAATCTTTCTCAACGTACGAAGATATGGTCGTGTGTGCTATCAAGACCGAAAAGGAATTCTCTAAATCTTATGACAATAAAGTAAAGCAAGAGAAGAAGAGAACAGTGGAACAAGAGACAGATAAAGGGAGAAAGAGAAAGAAGGATTTTCCATTATGTGATAATTGTGGGAATAATCACCCTGGTACTTGCCTAAAAGGAATGGGAGTTTGTTATAAATGTGGAGAAAAAGGTCACTAGGCTCGTGATTGCAAGGGAAAGAAAGAGGATATCAATGTTGAATGCTACAATTGTAGGGAAATGGGGAATTATGCAAATGAATGTCCTAAGTGTCAGGGAAACTTACCTCAGAAAAGGCCAAGGGATCAAGGACAATATTATGCTATTACTACAGTTGAAGTGGAATAATTAATGTATTGGTGCTTTTGGACTCAAGGATTATATTCTGGTTATAAGGATAATGTGATATATATATAAGGATTGTACTTCAGTACTTGTTGTTTTCATTAAGGATTTAATATGATGAAGGTAATCATATTTTTAGTATGTGACAATAAGAGAAACTTTACTTTTTTTGTGGAATCTGATGTTACAATTGATTTTGGAATTTAAAGACCTTTTAGAAAAATTCTGGATAGAGGTATTTTGGATAATTATAAAGGTTGGAATAGATTAAGTTGATCTTTGGATAGTATTGTTTAAGGTTAAAACATTTCTAAATATTATTTTTGGAATATTATAATACTATAGTTTTAGGAAAAGGACAACCTGCAGGGTGGGGGATAACCCGTCGCGTCGGACAAAGCTGTAGGAATCGAACCCACAACCATAGTGCGACAGGCCTTTATTACCTACCACTAGCCTACATGAAGTCCCTGATTATTAAAAAATAGTTTTCCTAATCTAAATGGTATGTGTTAATATTTTAAACCTTGTATGATTAGGATAAATATAATATTTTTGAGTTCAATTATCTTTTTGAGTGAAAGATGAGTTTGTGGTAGAAATTAGTTGATGGTTGAAACTCTACTTGTCAAGAATAAATATATATATATACCTATCTCTATTTATATGAATAAATTAATTCTTAAACTTTAGTAAAGGTATATTAAAACAAAAAAAATGTGTTATCCTAAACCTTATGTCTTGTTGAACTGATAATATTTTAAATCAACATAGATTGAAGGCTTTGAGGCCCTCAATTTTACAATTGTTTGTGATTGATGACCTCAATCACTCCCTACAAATATTTACGTTTTTCCTCAAATTATATGTCCCTAATTTACACCAATGTTCTCTTTATTGAGATCATAATTTGGGGGTGAATTTTTCATTTCCCTTTCCCTCTTATTAAGGCTAAATTTCATTAACCTGATTTCCGACTTGGGTTTTCCACAAAGGTATTTTCTATTTTCAACCTTTTATTTGCAAAGAAAAATTTCAAATTGCGAGGATGCAATTTTTTAAAGGAGGGGAGAATGTAACACCCCAAGCTTCCACGATACACTTCTCTTTGAATAATACAGTAGCATGTGTTGTACGCAACATCGAGTTCTAACACACACCACAACCAATCAAAGTAGCTGTCATGAATAGTAATAACTACTTTTTGAAATTTTATAAATTTTATCTTTCAAAATGGACTTCATTTTTTGATTCGGAATATCGAAATTAGCCTATGTTGAATTTTTGGTATTTTTCTGAGAACGTCCAATTTTTTATGAATAGTGAAAAATACTTAAAAACAACTTTTTTAATAAAAATAATTTATAGTGATAAATTATAATATTTAGTGGTTTTAAAGTGTAATTAGAATATATTTTTACCATTTTATCTAATGGTGGTCATTATAATTAATTTCACTTTGAAATTGGATATAAACAATTGTCAATCTTTTGATATATATTGTTTCTTAAAAACACGCTATTTGTTGTGACAACGGGAATTAATTATAAAATTAATTAATGCAACTTATATGTATTGAATTTTTTAAAATAGAAATCATTTTTTTAATTCAGAATATCAACTATAGCTTAGGGTGAAATTCTGGCACTGTTCTGAAAAACTTCAATTTTTGATGAATAGTGAAACCACTAAGTGGTAGTTAAAAAACTGATTTTTCGTTTAAATGAAACATTACCACTTCTGTGATTTTATTTTCAAAAATCCAACATACATGGTTTTCATTAGGAAGTAAAATGTGGTTCAATGGGATTAAAATAATTTTTTGGTGAATAGTAACTTTTAAGTTTAATTAATCGCGATTAAAGGTAATTAGTGTAATTTAAGGTAAAGATAATGTTATAATAATATGGAATGACCTTTACACTTGTCCTACCCCTATTTGATGAGTCATGGACGACCAAGATAATCCATGGGTCAACTTGGGGACCCCATGGAGCCACTTTGGTAGAAAATGACATTAAAAACTTTTTATTTAATGTTAAAATAAAAATGTCACAAACATGAGTTGTTTTACTAAAAAAAATTAATGGGGTAATAAAAGTCATATTTCTTACTATAAATATTAATTAGAAATCTAAAACGATTTCCTACATCATGATATTTTTTTTATAATTTTTAGACATTAAATAAATTAAATTTTTTATGACACCATGATGATGCAACAATTAGCTCATTAATTAACGATTTAAATAAAATAAAAAGATAATGTAAACTCTAAGACTTAAACTTGTCAAAAACCTATTGGAAGAGTATATTTCGAACCCTTATCACCTTATACTCGAACTATATAAGTGTGGGACCTTTAAAATCCGAAACTCATTATATAATAAAGTAACATTTCATTACTTTCCAAGAGTGCCCCTCCTCCCCTTTTATAAAAGGCCCCCACCTCTACCACCTTATTCACACCTTCAAGCCATTTGTCTCGGCCAACCTATGCCCAAATACTCTCCCAACTTCCCTCTCTTACTCCTAGAAGCCTTACTTTGGGCAGAAGTCTTCCCAAGGAAGCCTTTGGCTCAAATCAAAAAGAGTTACCCGATTTTAAGGTAATGTCTTCTCTAATGTTGTTTTGTTTTATTTTACTTCTCCAACCCCATAAACTCTTTTTATTATTTTCTTTTGTAACAACACCAGTATCTTCAATATACTAAGATGTTGTTATGAGAATTATTTTATTTACACTTACACACACCTATATCTAATGGTTAAAGAACATACTGTTTCTGTGGATGGCGAATTTCTGCCTCATGAAACGATGATTGTTCAACACTCATATAACACCTCTCATGGTGGCCATTATGATGACACTATTTTTATATATGATATATATTATGTTTTTTTTCTTATGATTCTGTATTTTTCATTTATGGTAAACCTTTACGATCTCTATTATGGGTAAACGCGATAATTTCATTTTAGGAAGTGTGGACTACTGCCCCCTCAAAGTGATTTGAATCGTTAATGCCATATGTGGGATGTATAAAGGATGGAGTAAATGGTATTATACATTATATTATACTGGAATTATATTATACCTTTATATAATTATAACCTCATTCCATTAAATATAAAATAGAAATGAAAGTAGCGTTCATGCGTACGTACGGCTTACCGTCTCCTTGAACGGTGCATTTCATTTCTTACCTCTAAATGTTATGTAATATTATAAATGCATGTATATACTGGATATATATGATATATATGATATCTAAATCAAGAATATAATTCTGGATATAAGGGATATTTTACCACATGAACAAATTGTAATTATAAGATGTTTATTTTTGACACAAGTACCAAAGATCGACAAAATGACCGTTATTAACTTAAATAATTACATAATGTTCATAACATGGTAATAAGTGATTTAAGAGGAATAATGAACTTGAAAAGGTTCTTAAGAAAGTATAAATTAACTCTCGTTTATTATCCAGGAGGTTAAAGAACGGTCGAGTCAAGTCGGACATGAGGTAAGGGAATTTCTTAACCCAATTTCCATTCTTTGGGTTAATCTCCTACTTTCAAATTATGTCATGATATTATTATGTCATATCTTGTATTTGTACTTTCTTTATGTGTACTTATAGTGAATACACATAATAGATCTATTTTATTTAATAAATGATCTTTGTAAGGTACTTTGTCTCAATCTCCATTCATTGAGGCATATTTGGTTTTATACACAACTTTCCTTTATACGGTGTATAAACCCCTTTCACTTTTACTTTTATTCAAAAATATTCTTTTTATACGAAGCGTTTTTACTAAACTACAAAAGGAATTTTTTTACGTATGCGGCGACAACGACTTCTCCCCCGCCGTGACCATTACTTGAGTTTCAGCTTCCTCTACAATCCACAACTTTTTTAAAAAGAAAAATAAATACCAAGTTTTAATTTTCTTTTATTTTGGTATTGAAAATGGTTTTGAAAGTGTTTTTATTATATCAATGTGTTGTATTGATACATTGTGATTGAAACGTGGAAAAGTTATGTTTCCTTTATGCATGTTTTATGTGATACGATTATGTTATGGTTTATGATATGTTTAAACCTCTTCATATGAGGAATGCATTGGACTTAATAAGTGATGGGTGGAGACCGCTATAGCTCCTCGATGCATCAGTAGGTCTCATGAGACAAACTAGTGTCTTGGCACGAGGCCTTGACAAAATCTTATTTTTGGTATTGGTATGAGGCCTTGGCTACGTGGTTATGATAGTATGGAATTATGCATTCCATCATTATGAAAGTGGTTATTGATATTGCATGTGAGTATTCGACCGGTAGAATATCCATGTGAATAAGTAAATGGAATTATCTCATTTTACTTTTTCCATATTATGTTGAAGTTAAAGTTTAAAAGGCTTTTGTTTTTTTTATACATTTCCTTAAATGTTTATGTTTATTTATGAAAGCTTCCGCTATATTGTTATCCTTACTGAGCATCTGAGCTCACCCCTTTTAATGTTTTAATATTTTCCAGGATGTAAAGAAGTATTTTATGAATGACCTGCAGGGATAGTCAGAAAGGGATATGAGCGTGGACTATGAAGACCATGTTATTGTAGTTTTTTTACTTTATGATGTAATGAAAGACTTATGAATGTATCTAGTGTTTCCAAGGATACTAAACTAATTGGTATTTCGAGACTTAATCTTTTGTGATCATGCCAATGTTACGCAATAATGCACTAACTCTGGATAACTGGGGTCGGGGCGTTACAAGATGCATTAACTCTTGGGTTCAATCAGCCCTCAATGTCTCAGAATAGAAGTAATCATAAAAGATTATCTGGACCTCTTCCCAAACCATATCCCAATGAAGTCCTGCCTGTGAGATAACATCCCACCATATCTTGATGGAATCATATATCATGTACATATAAACCTTCACCCTCCTCTCTAGAGGCATCTCTAGATGCTCAAAGATAGAATGCATGGCCTCCAACCAAGACTCTACAGTATATGGTCCTCTATCCACTAGAAAAGTGGAAGGATGATGCTTCCAGAACACCCGCTCCACCTCTACCATAGATGGGGAAGGATGCGGTTCTCCCTTGAACGTATGTAACATCCTTAAAACGCCATCACAAAACTGTGCTTCAGCACCTGTGTTCGGTAAAACAGCTAGTTCCAAGATAGGTATGATAGGAGGATCTGCTGGTAGTCCATGATCTATCCTTTCTAATGTTTGCTCATTTCCCTACACCTAGTCCCCAACCAAAGGAAATCTTGGTGGCATGACTCTATAAGGTCAATCGCACACTTCTGTTTAAGATTATCATAGAAAACAACTTAGAAATGAAAGAAAGGAATAGGGTAAGAAACATTGAGATTTTTCAAAACAGGGTTACACAGTATGTATACCCTTCACACGGCGTGTTCCATTAGGTTTCAACATGGGTTTATACCTATGCCAGACCTGATCATGTAACACCCCTACACACGACGTGTTCATCAACAATCAAGATATGTACTTAAAATTTTACTACTTTCCATGTTACCCTACATAGATCAAACTACACGGTTCTCTCCTGGGTAACACTACACTGTGTGTTTATCATAGACATGGTGTTTACTAATTAAGTTCTAACCACCTATGTTTATAGTCACATGGACAGAGAGACGGTCGATTTTCACATGACGTGTTCAATATAGACACAGTGTTTACCATCCGAAATTCATCCACTAGTGTGATTAGTCTCACGGCAGGATACATGGTCTCTTCAGAACGGCATGTAATTTTTAGTACATTGTGTGTTCTACCAAACATTTATAAACCTGTGTCTCTACTCACATAGTCAGTCACACAGTTAATGACTACATAGCGTGTATATAGGGTACACAGATTTTACTTAAGAAAATTTATTTCTTCTAGAATAGAAGAACATATGGCGTGTGTTCATAACACCACGGGCCGTGTTTTCTAGGTTTCCAAATAGTAAGACTCTAAAAATACTCAGGAACCCCAAAAAACTTATAATTTTTTCCAAGGAATGACAAATTCTGACCTGTGAGAGGCCAAACTCCCACGAATCAAAGTTTTTCATCCTATTCCACATTACAACTTGACAAAATTCAATTAAAGTTCAAACATGATCCACCAAATTCTGATCAAGTAGGGACCATAAAACCTTAGGGAACAATGTTTGGAATCCATCCAGATGATACATTATATATTCTAATAACCTATAAAAACAACAAGTATTATATCATGGAATCTATCACAATATCATGCATATCTATCACAACATCTATCACAGCAATATTCAATCATTAATGCACCCTAAATGGAATGAAAAGAGTTAATGACATGTGATCTCTATCAAGTTCCTATATGACTCCTGAGATAGAATATCCTCATATCATAATGTTGAAAAAGAATTAGATCCACAATAATATCAACGATAACAACACAATACAAGTGAATCACCCAATGGTGACATCAAATCAACTGTAATAATTGAAAGACTAGAAAAATAGTAATATTTGAGGTAACTTGGATTTTACCAGTACACGGGTTAGCTACTCTCAGTCACTACTTATTACTAACTACCCATTCCTTTCTATACCTATCTATAGGATCTAAATAGTAATATAAAGAAAAAAAGAACCTCCATTGACCACTTTGTAACATCTCGGTTCAAGGTGCTTCCCAAAGGTGCCCTGTGCCCGGTTGGTCACATTGCCTCAAGAGCATTTCCCCGAATGCCAGAGGCTGGTGACTAGCAGTGAGGGCCATAGTTGTGAAATTGGGGAAAATACTCCCTCATTGGAATATTAACACAGTGGAAACAAATAGTAAAAAATAACGGTAGCAATAATACCATACAACAAGTAAATAGTGGAAGACTGATAGTAAATAAACAACTGGAGCACATATATAAATGATGCATGTCACATATGTCTAGAAAAGCATCCAAACAAGTCAAAATGATAGAAATAAAGAACTAAACCAATGTACAAAAGAAAACAAGTAAACTCCTACAACATCACAAGCTTCATCTTGGTCCCATGCTCTCAAGATCCATCAACAATCAAGTACCATTATCTATACCCACAAACATATAATCTGTTTAGGTCGAAATTCATGACCCAAATAGGGTGTGAGATGAATCCTAGTATGCATCCACCAAAAGAACTATGCCTAACTATCAGTGAATATATATATAGTAGGAAAATATGCAAAATAGAGTAATAAACTAAGAAGTACCAAAGGTAAAAAATCCTATAGTTTTTAATTTCATTCATTATCATTTATAAGTTATTAAAACCATTGAATAATATAACCTCGAGATCTATGATAATATTTTTATCCCCCTATATAACAATAAAAAATTGATGTCTAAAAAGACCATCAAATAATCAATTAAGATAGAGTCCAAGCTTGTGCTTTGGCTTGGACGACTCGTCATAATCATTCAAACATTCACAAGCAACCCTCTAGGAAATTCCTCATAGTACATTTCCCTCTAGTTTCACATATCACCCATTCAGTAATAATAAAAATGACCATCTAGGAATTATTTCACAGTCTAACCCCTCTGGTCCCACATAGAAACGATCAATTACAAATGACCACCTGGGCAGCTCTCATATTCAATACCCCTTGGTCTGCATAGTGATAATAATTATAATAACCCTCTGGAATCTCTCACAGTCAATTCCTTATGGTCTGACATACGTTTAATAACAACCCTCTAGGTAGCTATCACGGTCAAACCCCTCTATTCAATAACCCCATGGCAGCTCTCACAGTCAATGCCTCTAGTCAATGATAACAACAATTACACAGAAATGACCCTACGTTGGGAAGCTCTCATTGTAAATTCCCTTTGGTCAACTTTCACAATGTCAAAACATGTATCTCATATAACCAATAAATCCATCCTAACAACACTCACCATGGAAAACAAATCAATCCTAATAGGAAATTCTAGACCAAGCATCCATAATCAATCAAACATGGGATACACACCCATAATTAAGGAAAATAAACCTTATTCAATGTCAATAACCCTTCCTCAAACAAACAAACCATAGTAGGTATCAAACAGGGTGAAATTAAAAAATAATAAATACCCTAAAAGGGGTTATTTGACACTTTGAGTATATATAATCCAAAGAAAACCAAATAAAATCACAAACCACCTACCTCGATGTCTAATGATGAACTCTCTTGAATGTCAGTCCTTGAATCGGCCTATAACTTTGTATCTCCACAAAAAGGACAAAAAAGTTCAACCTTGAATAACTCACAAGAGAGGAGAAATTAGGAAGAGTGGCTCTAGGGGAATAGAGAACTCACTAGTGGGATTCCAATGCACCTGGCAGCATCTCAATCAGAGCAAGGATGAAGGGATGGTAGGGGTTCTACGTTCTTAGTCATCTCATCACTCTCCTATACAAAACATGGGAAGAAGCGATGTGTTCTATAGATTATACGTGACCCTGATCCAATTAATCAAATAAAAATAAAAGTACAGAACATGTTCATTTAAGGTACACACCACATACATGTCTCAACTGGCCCCTTATTTAGGCGATCCACATGGCCATGTACTCATCCATTACACAGTCAGTACACGGCTACACACAGTAACTGGGAAACAACATGTATTCAATAGTACAAGGCATGTACACAGAAAAATTTCCAAATTCTTCCTTTTTCATAAAAATCACTTGAAATAAAGATCCATACCTAAAATAAAGATCTAGGTTCTTACAACCCGCTAGTAGGAATTTAGCATGTTTTGGTGACATCGAATATTCTTATCTTCAAGTGTGTGTAATGGTCCTTAGACTTAAATATTGTCATTAATTCATGTCACGTCTCATGAAATTAGATTTTTGATGAAAATTATCACGCCATATGTGGGTGGGAAGTAGGAAATGTTGGGTGTGTAATGAATGACATATTGTTAATGGATAATTCAATGAAGGATTTGTCCCTTCCATATTTATTGAAGTTGATATCTCATCCCCATGATGAAATAAAACCATCACCCTAAATACCATGGGCATGGTGTAGTGGCATTTTTATTTCATACAGTCAAAGAATGATGTATCGAGCAAATAATTTGATCACACCTTCATGAAACCTACTTGATGAGATATTATGACAAAGGGATCATATTACACAGTGAGTGTCCATATGTGGTTGTCATCGATGTGGATTTAAGTTATTTATATTGGGTGTATTTTCCCATTTCTAGAATGTAATCTTGAACTTTAGGTAAGCCTGCCTAAGGCTAATGAGAAAGAATCCTAGAGGGTCACACACTAAATGTTTCTAATGGTCCTAATTAAATTCTATTTTATTTTAATTAATGGAAATATTATTCTCAAGATTGAGGAATAATTTTATTCATGTTATATTTATCTCATAAATTAAATAAATATTTACTCACCATATTATGAATAAAATATTTTTATTTATTTAATTATATTTTTATTAAATATTTATTTACTAGTATGTGAATAAAATATTTATTTAAGAAAATAAAATATTTATTTGAGTGTTCAATAAATGCAAGAGGAGTTCGAACAGACCAAGATCGTGCCCGGTGATAAAATAATTATTTACGAGTTAGTAAATATTATTTTTCCATTTTGTGAAAGTTGTCACACCACAAAATATTATTATTATTATTATGTGGCATGTGATTTCATTATTGGTTATAATCATATTTAATTTCTATTATGCTATTAAATTTATAACTGAAATATTAGCTCTATAAATAGATGGATATGTCTATTGTGTAATTCATTCAAACCAATTCCATGTTTGGGAAAAGATAATTTTTTTTCACAACGAATTCTCTTTTGACACCTCCTCTTATATCCCTATTAAGAAATAGAAACTCAAGAGATAATTTCTTTAATACTTAATAATGAACGATCAATAACGAACAACACAAGAAATTAAATTCACCAGGCTAGAACCCAGATAATGAGTGGTGTTTCTCAAAGACCATTGGATCATGTGTAGAACATCGCTACATGGATTCTACAATTGGATCCTCACAAGCGTAATGAAGGAAATCTGGAAAGTCCATTTTAGATGATCAAAAATTATCAATGAATAAAGTTCCTAAGCTTAGGTATTTATTTCTTCATATATTAAATAAATTAATTATAAATTTTATGTGAAATATCCTTGCTCTTGGTTTCATGAAACAATTATTAAAATAAATATTAATATATGTCCATCCACCACAATGCTTCTGATGTTCCTAGAACCATTAAGTGGTATCAGAATGGTCACATTTAAATTTATTATAATTTATTTGATTGTTGATCTATGTGCAATGATGTTTAGATTTTCATTTCTTGTTATTCATTATTTAATCCAATTTGAATTAACATGTTATTGACATATTAATCATGATTCATCCATTGCTTTATTTTCTTAGAGTTTTAAGAACAAATGAAGAACAACTGTAGATTCCATCAGCAGTTCCAAATATTTGGCCCGTAGAACTTGGTTACATGGTGTGTGGCTTGAGAACACGCCATATACCCATGTGTATTGTATCTAGAGGCACTGAGAAACTAAAAACATTTAGTGGTTTTATTTCACACAACTCATTGACTGGGTAAACCTGGAATGTGGCAAGCGGATACAGGGTGTGTAGCCGGCATGTACACACCATATAGTCTAGCTGAGTTAAAATGATGAAGCCCCAGGTGTGTGACTTGGATAAATGGAAAACGAGGTACATGTCATGTAGCTTTATTTATATTCCATGTAGTCACCCCTTAATGGAAAAAAATTAAAATAAAATAAAATTTTAAAAATTACAGCATGAAAACCTTATTTTTTTGATTGGCACACCATTGTGTGTTTGAAAATTTAATAATTGTTTTAAAAGAATTTTAAATGCTAAATTAATTTACTGTAATAAATATGTCATCAATGGTTATGTCGTTTATTTTTTATGAATTCAAAATTTAAGGGTATCTCCAATTATGTTCAGATGATAATTAAGATAAAACAGAATTAATTAATTTATTAATTAATTAATAAAATCAAGTTCATCTTAATAATAATTAACAAATAATGAAATAAATGTTAGGAAATTACTTTTTGTGTATTTTTTTCCATTTATGACCAATCCTAATCTTGTCCATGACCTACGTATGTGTTGGAATTTATTTTTTTAAATTTATAATTTAGTTTTGCAATTATTTAATATTAAATTAAAAAATGGCCTATGAGTAATCCTTCCATCTATTATTATGTTGTAATTGTGTGACCATGGATATTTATGTAATTACCTTTAACAAATCCTTTTGTTCCCCACACCTGTATGTGAATAATAAATATTTTTAATTTCTTGAGCATCCCAAGGCACATGGAAATTGTTTAATATAGAATCATAATGATGTTAACTCAGTGATATATAGGTGGATATGTTGAATGTTGTATCTCATTCCAAGTCCAGAATAAGGAGTTATTTTACCTAGGTCATAGGTTGATTTAATGGCCGCTCATTAAATCAACCATCAGATAAGCTCATGATCAAGTAATTTAATTTTTTATTTATTTTTCTATCTAATTCTTTAAAATTATATTTATTGATACAAGACTACGATGACATAAATGAGTGAATTAATATTCAAAGATAAAATTTAAATAAAATTGATTGTGCATAATTTTTTTATGAAAAAATGGTTAATTAATTAATTAAACATCCACTTAAATATTAATAATTCATGTAAAGGATAAAACAAGATAAGAATTTATGCATAATAAAATAAAATCCATCAATTTAATATTAAGTCAGACAAAGCCTTCCCTTACTTGATTAAGAATAAAACTCAATAGAGCTATGTGTTTGAACAAAACTTTTTGAGACACTTAATTTTATAAGGGGAGTTCTTATGAAGGTTATAGGTTTACTTAAAAATTTCACATTAATAGTATTAGTCCTTTCTAGACTTGGTGTAATTTGGAGTTATGTGTTAAGAAAATCCAAGTCAGGATTTCTGGATTGGGGAGTCTACTCGACGAATCAAGGAGCTGTAAGCCCGTAGTTGGAAAAGACCTTCGTATATAAATACCTTCAAAATAGCTTGACCAACTCTTTTTGGGATTACAAAAAGAGGAATATGGATCCTTGCCACTATAATTTCCTAGACACAAGACATTCCATGTTCAAAGGTGAGGGATATTGGGAATTGATAAAATAGTGGGAGATTTAATAAAACCAATTAATTTATTAGTTCTTACAAAATTTTTAATCAAGTAAAGTACTAATAATATGATATTTTAATTTTAGAATAAAATTAAAATCTCACTATACCTATGATCAATATTGGATAAAGACAATCACCTCACTAAAAGTAACTTTCATGAGTGTTTTAGATTCCTTCAGGTGGTTCTACACCATGAACGGAAATCTTATGTGCTATAATTCTCAATACTTGACCCACCTACTTGAGAGGCTAGTGATAAAGAGTTCCTAGTATATGAAGAACATATGAACAATGTGGTCTATGTTTAGTGTTTTATGATTTCATCTATGTCCAATGAAATCATTATGTTTCACAAAAACATGGATGTGTATAGCATGCTTGATCACCTTCATAGTCTTTACCTGGAGAGAGCTAGGCATGAACAGTTTTAGATTTACAAGGTGCTCTTTCAGAGTAATCTTGGAGATGGTTCCCCTAAAATTCCTCACGTAGTCAATCTCATTGTCTACATTGAGTGCCTATAGGTTCTTGGGTTTAAAATCCTTGAAGATCTTAGCACCAATCTCATTATGGAATCACTCCCTCAAAGCTTCTATAGTTTTGTTATGAATTTTCATATGAAAATCATTGAGATGTCTCTACCAGATCTTATTATCATCCTTCACCAAGTGGATAAAGATATCATGCATGAAAATCCTTATGTCCTTATGGTGATCAAACAAAAATGGAAAGCAATGATATTTAAGCACAAAGCTTCTTCACACCCTTCTAAGAAAAAGAAGATCAAAGGGGATGTAAGGGAACATGATGTTATCTATTTATCATGTGTAAACAAGGGATACTGGAAGAAAAACTACACCCAACTAAAGAATCAAGTGGAAGATTCAGGTGTGTTTGTTATAAAGTGAAATTTATCTATTTCTACAAATTGGGTATTAGATGTAGCTTATGTTGATCACATGTGTATTTAAATACAGGAACCAAGTAGATTCGGAAAAATTGATTGATGGGAGGTAGATCTATGAGAATCCAACGGAGCTAAAATTGCTTCTATAGATATCATGGACTACCACCTCATAGTGTCGACCAGAATGATATTGATTTTAAAGAGTTGTTATTATGTTCCTTTAGTTACCAAAAACATCATTTCTAAATCCATACTAGATATAGATGGATTCATTTTCAGATTTGTAAATAAATGTTGCTTCTTTTATAATTATTTAATTTTTTATGGTAATTCACATTTACCTAATGGTCTTTACATATGGGATTACACGAACTGAGAAATGGAAATCGATAATGAAGCTACATCACATGAATCATACCACACCTAACTTTGGCATCACGGGAAAGGTCATGTAAATGAAAAACACTTGACAAAATTACATCAATATGGATATTTATATTCTTTCAAACTAAAACCACTTGGTGTATGTCACACATGTATACAAGGAAAAATGATCAAATCCCCCTTTAGTGGGAAAGGTGAAAGTGATAAAGAGCTTCTTGAATTAGTTCATAACAATGTGTGTGGACTATTTCTTGTTGAAGCAAGGGTTGGGTATTCATACTTTATAAATTTTATTAATGATTTTAATTGATATGGATGTATTTAATTAATGAGATATAAGTTAGATTATTTTGATAGTTAAAGGAATACAATAATAATGTTTAGAACCATCATGGTAGGAAGATTAATAAACATTTCTCAGACCATGGTGTAAAATATACTAATGAATAATTCATTGATTACATATAGATGTTTGGGATCATATCCCAACTCACTCCTCCATACAAGCCTTAGTAGAATGGTGTAAGTGAAAGAAAGAACTGCACCTTATTGGACATGGTGAGATCAATGATGAGTCATGTGAGTCTTTAATGATCTTTTTGGGGATACATGTTACAAAAAGAAGCACACATACTAAAACAAGTACCAAATAAATCAATAAATTATATTACATATGAATTTTTGAGTGGAATAAAAACCATGTTGTCAAATTTACATGTGTGGGGAAGGGAATCATTTGTTAAGACCTCTTTAAGTAACAAACTTGCACTCTAAGGCACAAAGCGTACCTTTATAGGATACCCCAAGGAAACAAGGGGATGTTACCTATAATACCCCTTAGAAAAAGTTTTATAGTGGAAGGACACATCATTTTACTTGAGAGGGAGCACATATCCAAAATAGGTAGTGGTGGTGAGATAAACTACAATAAAGTCGAGGCTCAAGGCACACAAGAGTTGGTATAGGATCAGATTCCACAAATCCCAATGGAAGAAGAAACTGTTCAGAGTCCCAGGTACTGCATAAGTGTACAATATAGTTTAGAGAACCATAATGGTATGGTTTTCTAGTTAATGAGAATGGTGAATTGTTATTAGTTGATAATAATGATCCTCTAACCTATTAAGAATTAGTAAGTAGCACAAATATTTCCAAGTGGACAGAATCCATGAATTCTGAAATGGATTCCATGTAACAAAACCAAGTCACGATTTTTGTATATCCTCTAGTGGATGTAAATACCATTGGTTGAAAATGGATATTCAAGAAGAAATTGGACATATAATAACAAGTCAGTACCTATAAGGCATGACTGGTTGCAAAAGGGTTTAAACAGCGTCAAGGAATTCACTATGATGAAACCTTTTCACTCGTTTCAAGGATGAAATCCATAAGAATTTTAATTTCCATTATTTCTTACCACGACTATGATATTTGTAAAATGGATTTCAAAGCAGACTTCCTTAATGGTAACCTTCAGGAAGATGTCTACATGACACAACCTAAAGGGTTTGTAACTCCAAAGTATGCCAATAAGATATAAAAGTTTCAAAAATCTATTTATAGATTAATGAAATCATCCATATCATGGAAAAATTATGTTGATGAATCTATAACGTGATTTGATTTTATAGAGTATTAATGTGAGCCTTGTGTCTACAAATAGTTTAGTAGGAGTACAGTTGTTTTTTTATAGTATTTTTTGATGACATATTACTAACTGGAAATGAAATACAAGTCTTACTATGTGTTATTGTGTGGTTGAATAAATGATTTTCCATGAAATAATTGGGTGAGACAACATATATTATTGGGATCAAGATCCATTTTGATAGATCCAATAGGTTTCTCGGCCTATGTCAAAGGAAATACATTGACAAAATATTAAAGATATTCAGTATGGAACAATCCAAGAGGGGATTTTTCTAGTGTTTCATGGAATTAATATTTCTAAGAAAATGTGTCCCTAAATCCATGAGTAAAGAAATATAATGTCAAGTATTCCATATGCATCATTGATTGGTTTATTCGTGTATGTCATGTTATGAACTATGTCAGATGTCTCCTACACATTATGTGTGGTAGGTAGATATCAAACTAATCTAGGTGACTGCCATTGGATGGAATTTAAGACTATCCTTAAGTATCTTATAAGGGTTCCTGGAACAGTGGAAGCTCATGGGTGGATGTTCCCACTTGGCTTTTTGTCATTAGCAATGATCAATCTGGGATCAATATGACGATAAATTCCAGTCTCCATGGATCAAATCACAGAAATAGACAAAGAAGACGTATGGTCCTGGAATCACAAACAAGGACCTTCATAGGTTTATTATAATTAAATTAATTAATTGATAAGAAGTAACCTTTTGGGTGTTCTTTCTTTGTTGATATTCTTGATCACGTTCTGATGTGATTCGTCGGTTCATCGCAGAATCCAAGTGTAGACTTCCTCTAGAGGTGATCCACATGTGCATCATGTATCTCTGGACGTCGCCAAAGGATTCTCTCGGTGCTAGCATGGAGAAACCTTTGCTTGCATTGTCTTCCTTAGATCAACTTGATCTGATGGAGGAGGATCTCTCTCGATCTTGAGAGCGTTCTTAGAGGAAGGAGTTCTTTTGGCCTTGAAATAATTCTCTAGAATTGTTGTGCACAATGATTCTCTTTGGAAAAGAGTTGGGGTTGTGAGGATATTTATAATCAGGTTTGAGGTTGTAATGTTATGACAATAAATAAACATGTTACACATTTTATTTATTTCATTAACTCTTTTGAGAAACCACATTTCGAGTCATTAATTCCTTGACAGGTGGCCAAACTAATTAAAATAAATATCATTTAATAAAATGATATTATTTCCTCAAAATCTTGACTGGAAAAACTACACAGCGTGTAATCATAGATACACAGCGTCTACTTGGTTTTCATTGAAAACTACATGGCGTGTACATTCAATGTACACGTCGTGTATATCTTGCTTTCAAAATAAAAACTAAACGACATGTAATCATTAATACATAGAATGTACTTGTTTTCATTTTATTCTTCCTCAAACATTAAAACGATTTAGGCTTCCTTGAATAATTATTAAACCACGTATGGGAATAATCTTTATTATACTTGAGATACTTGAATGCACTTAGTGTGTGACCCTCTAGGCCTCTTTCTCATGGGCATTAGGTGGGATTTCCTAAAGTACAAGATTACTATCTAGCAGCGGGTCAACGCACCCAAGAGAAAGAAGTTGATGCCACATTGATGTGCCAGCTCATACGAATGCTTAGGATGTAATTTAATCCCTTTCTCCCAATATCTCATCAAGAAGGTTTCATGGCAGTGTCATAAACTTGTATGCTTGATCTGTCATTCTTTGACTTCCAGAAATAAACTCGTCATTACACCATGGCCATGGAATTTGGGTGACAGTTTTATTTCAATCAAGGGGCCCAAGATATCCACTTCCATAAATATGGAAGGTACAAATCCTTCCATGACTTATCCATTAACAACAAGTCATTCGTGACACATCCAACATACCCTACTTCCCAAAAAATTTCTTCGTGACGATTTTCGTCAGTAAATCTAAGTGTGCGAGTCATGACATGAGTTAATTATAATCTTCTGGTCTAAGGACCATTACACACACTCGTAGATAGTAATGTCTGATGACACCAAGGCATGCGGAATTACTACTGGCGGGTCTGTTATCATAATCTCCCATCTTGGAGATTACCAAGTGTGAACTCCATGAGATAGAGTCTCATATTCTTACGAGTACTCGCACATGATGGTCTGTATACTATGTGTCCTATCATAGTATGTCATCCAACTGTAGAACTTTATTTAAAAATATTGTTATGGAATTTTAAGGTTCTCATCATAGCATAGATCTTCCATGACCTTATTAATGAAACAAATATTCCAGGACATTATTATATAATATTCATGCAGAACAATGAACAATATATAATAAGTGTACATTCACATAATCAAATTACAAATAGTTGGTTCTCGGGACACAAACTCTAACAAACTCTCACTTTGATAAGAGCCAACTACCTATAACTTTTAGTCCGATAGACCTCACATGATGATAATGTTTCTGCTGAGTCAAGGCTTTAGTCAAGGGGCCTTCCATGTTGTCTTCTGTGGAAATACTGCTCACTGCAACTTCACCTCTCTGATAAAAATCCCTCAAGAGATGAAACCTCCGAAGTATGTGCTTTGTCTGCTGATGTGACCTTGGCTCTTTTTCAAGTGTCACCACTGTAGTATTATCTATAACACCCCAAACCCATTTACCCAAAGTCGGTGTATTATTTTAATACATTGGCATGATTACAAGGAATCAGGTCCCGAAGGACCGATCGATTTAGAAGTCTTGTAAAATAGATTACATACATGAATGTTACATTACACTTTATAACATACAAAACAACATAAATAATCCTTTATGAATGCCATTATTCCTTAGGCTTAACCCTTCATATCAATCAAAATACACTTCTTGGAATACTGGGAAAAATAAAACATAGAAAGGGGTGAGCTCAGATGCTCAGTAAGGATAACAATACAGTGGAATCTTTTATAAATAAGCATAAACATTTAAGGCATTGTATAACTAAAACAAAATTCTTTTAAACTTGAACTTCATTATAATATTGCAAAAATAAAATTAAGTAATGTCATTTAATTATTCATATGGATATTCTACTAGTCGAATAATCACATGCAATAACACTGATCACTTTCATAATGATGGAATGCATAATTCCAGACTATCATAACCACATAGTCAAGGCCTTATGCCAAGACTACAAATAAGATTTTGTCAAGGCCTTGTGCCAAGACACTAGTTTGTCTCATGAGACCTACTGATGCATCTAGGAGCTATAGAGGGATCCACCTATCACTTACTAAGTCCAATGCATTCCTCATATGAAAAGGTTTAAACATAACATAAACATTCGTATTAGAACTGGCATATGAAATGTCAATACTTTACCCATAAACCATGAATGGTATAAAAATAACACATCCACAATCAAACATATCTCAAAACCTTCAATACAATACATAAGATTCATATAATAATAAATCAACTTCAAACAAGTTTAAAATCCATTAAAGGATTTTGACATAGATGAAAATGATTTGTAAAACTCTTTGAGAGAAATATCCCTTTTTCATGAAAATATTTAAAAGTAACACAATATAGAAAGGAAGTAATTTAAAAGATATTTTTGAATCAAAGTGTCCAATACCACTTTGATAATTTTGAAAGTAATTAACATTTTAAAACATTCATTTCCATTTAAATAAATCCTTAAAACCATTTTGAAAACATGGACATTAATGAGAATGGTTTAGAAGAATAAATATTTAAAACATTTAAAATGATGTTTTATTAAAAAGTACCTTAAAATAATCCCTTTGAAAAATAATTTATGAAACATGGACATGGATAATAAATATGTTCCAGTAGATACTTACATAAAAACAACCTTGGATAATAAAGATATTGTGAAATTAACCCTTACCAATTTGGTAACTTGCGAAACATACACTCCATGAAAGAGGTATCATACAATGAATATGTAAATACACATAAATTAAAGTGTACTACACAAATAATACAATTATGGGCAGTACATACACCACACAAAAGGTAATAGTGGCAATATGTTACGAATCTAATGGGAATAAGGAGTGAGATAAAAACCCCTTACCTTGCACTTTCCTTAGGTCGAGGGTACGTTTAACCTCCTGTATTAAGACCGTAGTATGTTATTAAATTATAAAAGAACCATATTAATATTTAGGATATCATATATTATTCATTTATGACTTTATACTACCCATTTAATAATAATTTCCATGTTAAATTAACATTTCGGGTAATAATCATTTTTTTATTGTACGTGTTTTAACTTGTTACTCTTGATTGTATCACTTAGATCATGATTTAAATACTTCCAAAATATAAAACATGATTTATATATAATATATATTTAGAATATAAATATGTATAATATACATATATATGAAATGGAAAACAGCATTTATGGAGACGGTAGTCCGTACGTACACATAAACGTTGTTTCTGTTTTCATATAGTATTGAACGGAAGTAAGTGAATAAGATATATGTAGGTACATAAAAACTTATATATATATAAATATATATATCTCCAGTAGAATTATTATGTAATATATTAAATACTTATTAGTAATATATATTTTTATAATCATCGATGAATGGTGAACTTGGAAATGAATCTCATCACGCCGTGGAGACGGTAATCCGTACGTACACACGAGCGAAAATATCATTTTTTGATATTAAAATAATATATAATTGGATGGTATATCATATATACAGAATCCTTATCATGTTATATTTATTATTTACATCAAATACACATCATTATTATACTCATCCAAATAATAATGTATTGAATAACAATTACACCACGACGTGGAGACGGTAAGCCGTACGTACGCACGTATGGTGACATGTCATTCAAAGGGTAGATATAATAATGAATTTGGTTGAACCATAATTATAATAACATCACAGTATATAGAATATACTGGATTTATTATTTGATAATGGAAAAAACAAAGAAAAAGGAAGTGTAATAAGAAAGGAACTTGAAAGAGGGTGGTGAAATCATTACCTCTTCTTCGGGTTCTTCCTTTTGATTTGATCAAAAGGAATCCTTAGGTTGGCTTTCTGATCAAACTAAGGACACTAAGTTAAATTTAGGATAGTTTAGAGGGTATTAGTTCAGGGTTTGTCCAAGAAAAACGGCTTATAAGGTGTGAATTAGAGTGAAGGGGGAGTGCCCTTTTATAAGAGGGGTGAGGGGAACCTTAGGAAAAATATAAAATAATATTTTATAATAAATTCATATTCAGTTTATAATGGATCCAAATTGATTTATTTCGAGGATAAGGTGGTTATTGTTCTAAATACACTCAAAAAATAGGTTTTATACAGGTTTGGGTCACTTTATTAACCTTATCTTTTAGTCTTAACTCTTAGTTAATTAGTTTGACATTTACCATGTCTCTTTGTATTTTTATGTTATATGGTTAATAAACATACTATAAACATCCAAGGGACCCCCAAGTGGTCCATTAATAATACACCTATCATTATATAAGTCCTTTTGCTTAACCTTAGATTTTTAGGAATATAATATCAATTAATAATATAATATTTGTTTTAAATATTAATTTATGTCAATTTTGACGCTATTTGGTATTTTGTTTTTGTGAAAGTCATAAAAACTTGATAACTTCGAACAAGATACATTTAATCATCCCTATAATTTCATATTCACCTATAAAATTCTTTTATTTCATAAAAATTTTGAAATTATATTTATTTTAATATTTATAATTCCATTTATTTGATTATTTCATTACTAAGGTAATTAATGCATCATCATTGTGTCATTAATTAATTTAATTATTTAATCTCTAAAAATTATAAATAAAATACAATTATGTAGGAAATCGTTTTATCTTTGTAATTAATATTTATAGTTTAATTTATCTTATGTATAACCCTATATTAAAAATGGTTTAGTTATTAAATGTTGATTTTAACTCTTTTAACTCTTCTTTAAATAAAATAATAATAAATGACTTAATCTAATCCAAGTGGACCTAAAGGGTCATATTTTATTCTTAAGGTTGTTTTTGGTCGAATTAAACTTATCCCATAGAATTAGGACATGTGTTAGGGTAATAATAATATCATTTTTACCCTTGATTACCCTACTTACTTTTAACCGTGGTAAATAAAAGTAAAAAGTTACTATCCACCAAAAAATATTTTTATCTTATTGAACCAAATTTTACTCCTTGATATTAACCGTGCCTCTAGGATTTTCAAAATTACACTCACAAAAGTGGGAAAATTATGTTTTATGTGAATTTGTAAATTATCCTAGGAGATGGGTAAAAGACGGTGAAAAGTTCAATAAAATTTTTATATATCTAAAATTATTATAAACTGAATCCAATGAATTACATTGAACTTTAATAGGTATTATGTATCTATTTTGACCTAAAATAAATTTAAATAAAATATATATTTATTTAAATAAAATTTTGGTTTTAAACGATAACTTGGTGTATTTTCACTATTCATAAAACAATTGAACATTTTCGAAAAAATACCAAAAATTCACCCTAGGATAATTTCTATATTCCAAATCCAAAAATAAATTCTATTCTACCAAATTCAAAACATAGATGTTGCATTTATTAATTTAAAATTAATTCTCGTTCTCAAAACCAAAAGGTGTATTTTTAAGAAACAATATCTATCAAAAGATTGACACTTCTTTATGTCCAATCTCAAAGTGAATTTACTTAAAATGACCATAATTAGATTAAATGGTAAAAATATAATATATTTATACTTCCAAACCATTAAAATTTATAATTTAACACTATAAATTATTTTTGATTAAAAAAGTTGTTTTAAGTTAAAATATAGTATTTTTTACTATTCACCGAAATATGAAAGTTATCAGAAAAACACCAAAAAATTATTGAAACTAAATTATTATGTCCCGATTATAAAGAAGAATTTTATTTTGTCAAATTGAATATATAAAAGTTTCAAATATTTTATTTAAAAAGGGTTCACCATTAAAAGGCGGTAAAAGTGCATTTTTTGAAAAATACTTCTTTTATCTGAAAAAAATTAATTAGTTCTTACATTATGTATAAGAAACTCATAATATGGATTCTAAAATTATAATGATTATATATAGTTCAAAATTTAGTTAATACTATTCATAACCGCTTTTGAACATCTAGTTTGGTAAGTTGTGGTGCGCTTGAACTCGGTGTTGTGTGTAGTGAAAGTTATTGAATTACATTAAAGAAATAACGTAATTTGAAATCTTGGGGTGTTACATTCTTCCCTCCTTCAAAAAATTGTTTCCTCGCAATTTGAAATTGTTCTTCTAAAATAAAAGGTTGAAAATATAAAATACCTTTGTGGGAAAACCCACATCGGAAATTGGGTTAATAAAATTTAGTCTTAATAAGAGGAAAAGGGGAATGAAAAGGTCACCACCAAATTATGATCTTGATTAGGAGAACATTGGTGGAAATTAGAGACACATAATTGGAGGAAAAACGTAAATATTTATAGGGAGTGATTGAGGTCATCAATCACAAATAATTGTAGAATTGTGGGCCTCAAAGCCACAAATCTATGATGATTTAAAATACCATCGGTTCAACAAAACGTAAGGTATTAGGATAACACTTTTTTTGTTTTAATATCCCTTCCCTAAAGTTTTTTAATTAATTTATCCATAAAATAAGAGGAAAATATATGTGTGTGTGTGTCTATATACTTGACAAGTAGAGTTTCATCCTTCAACTAATTTCTACCACAAACTCATATTTCACTCTAAAAGATAATAGAACTTAAAAAATATATTCTATTTATCCTATTCATTTATGGTTCAAAAAAAACGAATTTATAATTCATCTACCAGACCCTTTTAAAAAACTACAGTATTCAATTTAGGACCCCACGTGGTTCAGTGATAGGTGGTACACCCTTGTCTCCCTTCGGTTGCGGGTTCAAGTCTCGCGGGCTTGTCGGACACAACGGGTTACCACCCAACCTCAGGGTTGTCCTTTTTATAGAAATCCAAAAATAACCTTAAAAATAGTATCCAATTTCAAACCTAATCCATTATAGCCTTTATAATTATCCAAAGTACTTATATCCAAACTCTCAGTCTAAAATTTATAAGTAATTGAAACATAATGAGGATCCTTTTTTCTAGGTAATAACATGTGAACACCTTCATCATGTATTCTTTTAAAACCCCACAACATCCAGAATTACCAAAATCAACTATCTCTTATTCCAAAAACTACCTCATTATCAGGACCATATTAAGGGTAAACTATCCTTCAACCATGTATTTTCCAAAAAGTGTAGCTTATTATTAAGTCACTTTTCTTAGAACTAAATAATCTCAAATCCTCAATTAAATAGTACAGCAGTACAATCCTTATTTATCTCCATAATTCATGTAACTAGTATACTGTTGAAATAACACTCAAATGAAAAAACAACATAAGAACACTAGTCATTCCTCTTCATCTGAGGTAGTATCAAAACTTGATTATAATCCAATAACATCATTTGAGGTATACTCTTATGATTTGGAAATTATTTCATGTAGTGTCCCAACTTCTTGTAGATAAAGAATTGTACATTTGAAACCTTTTTATTACCCTTGCAGTCACGTACATGGTGTCCTTTTTCTCCAACCTTATAACAAACTCCCATTCTATTCAAGCAAGTTCCAAGGTGTTTCCTTCCACAGTTATCACATACGGGAAAATTATTTTTTCCCTCTTCCCTTTATCCATCTTTCTCTCTTCCATCCTTTTCTTATATTGCTTCCCTTGAAAGCCATATGACTCGGAGAATTTTTTACTTATCTTATTAACACATGATATTATTTCTTCATATGTTGACAATACATGGGAGACTATTTCCCTTATAAATTTTTTATTAATACCATGAAATATATGATCCTTCTTACTCTTTGGATCATATGTATTTCTGGATTTCACATTCCTTCTACTGGGCACCATTTCTCTACAATGGAATAAACTAGGTCAGTTTATGAATTGTAATGAGTAATTACAAACTTGTAAAATACCTACTGTAAATTGAACGGTTTATGGATATAATCCATAATCATAAAGATTTTTTCATTGAAGAATTATATACTCATAAACCCTTTATAATGATTTGTAAAGAAAATGAGAATTATCTTAAGCATATCCCCCAGGAGTGTCGTAACCAAGAGTGCAGTAAGGCCCGTTGTCATGCACCAGTTCCCATTCGATTCTAGCTCAAAGTGGTGTTTTTAGGTTTTACCCCTAGGTATATTTGTGCCCGAGCTTCCTCTACCGGCTCGTATCCAGACAGGGATGTATTTTCTTGGAAAACTCACAAAATCTCTACATTACCAAAATTCTAGGAATTTCTTCTATACTAATCCTCAAAGTCTATCTTAGGTCTATGTGCTATAATCATAGTTTATCTAAATATAGCTTCCAAGGTTATTGATAAACTTCCTCTGATACCAACTGTAATGCCCCAACCCCAGTTACCCAGAGTCGGTGCATTATTTTAATACATTGGCATGATTACAAAGAATCAAGTCTCAAAGGACCGATCAGTTTAGCAGTCTTGGAAAATAGATTACATACATGAATGTTACATTACACTTTATAACATACAAAAAAACATAAATAATCCTTTATGAACGCCATTATTCCCTTGTCTTAACCCTGCATATCAATCACAATACTCTTCTTGGAATCCTGGGAAAAATAAAACATAGAAAGGGGTGAGCTCAGATGCTCAGTAAGGATAACAATACAATGGAAACTTTCATGAATAATCATAAACATTTAAGGCAATGTATAACTAAAAAAAGCCTTTTAAACTTGAACTTCAGCATAATATTGCAAAAATAAAATGAATTAATGACATTTACTTATTCATATGGATATTCTACTAGCCGAATAATCACATGCAATATCACTAACCACTTTCATAACGATGGAATGTATAATTCCATACTATCATAACCACATATTCAAGACCTTGTGCCAAGACTACAAATAATATTTTGTCAAGGCCTTATGCCAAGACAAAAGTTTGTCTCATGAGACCTACTGATGCATCAAGGAGCTATAGCAGGCTCCACCCATCACTTACTAAGTCCAATGCATTCCTAATATGAAAAGGTTTAAACATAACATAAACATTCATATTAGAACAGGAATACGAAATGTTAACACTTTACCCATAAACCATGAATGGTATAAAAATAACACATCCACATTCAAACATATCACAAAACCTTAAATACAATATAGAAGATTTTTATTATAATAAATCAACTTCAAACAAGGTTAAAATCCATTAAGGGATTTTGACATAGACGAAAATGATTTGTAAAACTCATTGAGAGAAATATCCCTTTTTCATTAAACATTTAAAAGTCACACAATTTAGAAAAGATGTAATTTAAAAGAGATTTTTGAATCAAAGTTTCCCATACCACTTTGAAACTTTTGAAAGTAATTAACATTTTAAAATATTCATGTCCATTTAAATAAATCCTTAAAACCATTTTGAAAACATGGACATTAATGAGAATGGTTTAGAAGAATAAATCTTTAAAACATTTAAAATGATGTTTTAGTAAAAATTACCTCAAAAGAATCCATTTGAAAACTACTTTATGAAACATTGAAATGGATAATAAATATTTACCGGTAGATACTTATGTAAAAACAACCTCAGATAATAAAGAGATTGTGAAATTAACCCTTACAAATTTCGTAACTTATGAAACATACACCCCATAAAAGAGGTATCATACAATGAATATGTAAATACACATAAATTAAAGTTTATTACACAAAGAATACAATTAAGGGTAGTACATATAGCACACAAAAGGTAATAGTGGCAATATGGTATGAATCTTACGGGAATAAGGAGTGAGATAAAAACCCCTTACCATGCACTTTCCTTTAGTAGAGGGTACATTTAACCTCATGTATGAAGACTGTAGTATGTTATTAAATTATACCATAACCATATTAATATTTATGATATCATACATTATTCATTTATGACTTTATAATACTCATTTAATAATAATTTCCATGTTAAATTAACATTTCGGGTAATAATTGTTTTCTTTATCGTACGTGTTTTAATTGTTACTCTTGATTGTATCACTTAGATAATGATTTAAATACTTCTAGAATATAAAACATGATTTATATATCACATATATTTAGAATATAAATATGTATAATAGACATATATATGAAATGTAAAACACCATTTATGGAAACGGTAGTCTGTACGTACGCATAAATGTCGTTTCTGTTTTCCTATAGTATTGAACGGAAGTAATTGAATAAGATATATGTAAGTACATAAATACTTATATATATAAATATATATATATCTCCAGTATAATTATTATGTCATATATTACATACTTATTAGTAATATATATTTTTATAATCATCGATGAATGGTGAACATGGAAATGAATCTCATCGCGTCGTGGAGACGGTAATTCGTACGTACGTACGAGCGAAAATATCATTCTTTTGATATTAAAATAATATATAATTATACGGAATATCATATATACAGAATCCTTATCATGTTATATTTATTATTTACATCAAATACACATCATTATTATACCCATCCAAATAATAATGTATTGAATAACAATTACACCACGACGTGGAGACGGTAAGCCGTACGTACGCACGTATGGTGACATGTCATTCAAAGGGTGGATAGAATAATGAATTTAGTTGTACCATAATTATAATAACATCATAGTATATATAAGATACAGGAGTTAGTATTTGAGAATGGAAACAACAAAGAAAAAGGTTGTGTAAGAAGAAAGGAACTTGAAAGAGGGTGGTGAAATCATTACCTCTTTTTCGAGTTCTTCCTTTTGATTTGATCAAAAGGGATACTTAGGTTGGCTTTATGATCAAAATAATGCCTCTAAGTTTAAAAGAGGATATATGTGAGGGTATTTGGTTAGTGTTTGGCCGAGAAAAATGGCTTAGAAGGTGTGAATTAGAGTGAAGGGGGAGTGCCCTTTTATAAGAGGGGTGAGGGGCACCTTAGGAAAAAAATATTATTTTATAATAAATTCATATTCAGTTTATAATGGCTCCAAATTGATTTATTTCGAGGCTAAGGTGGGTATGGGTCTAAATCCACTCAACAAATAGGTTTTGTACAGGTTTTGATCAATTTATTAACCTTATCTATTAGTTTTAACTCTTAGTTAATTAGTTTGACATTAACCATGCCTCTTTGTATTTTTATATTATATGGTTAATAAACTTACTATAAACTTCAAATGGACCCCCAAGTAGTCCATTAATAATACACCTATCATTATATAAGAAATTTGGCCTAACCTTATATTTTTATGAATAGAATATCAATTAATAATATAATATTTGTTTTAAATATTAATTTATGTCAATTTTGACACTATTTGGTATTTTGTTTTTGTGAAAGTCATCAAAACTTCATAACTTCGAACAAGATACATTGAATCATCCATATCAGGTCATATTCACCTAGAAAATTTGTTTATTTCATAAAAACCTTGAAATTATATTTATTTTAATATTTATAATTCCATTTATTTGATTCTTTCATTAGTAAGGTAATTATTGCATCATCACTGTGTCATTAATAAATTTAATTATTTAATATCTAAAATTTATAAATAAAATAACATTATGTATAAAATCTTTTTAGATTTATAATTAATATTTATAGTCCAATTTATCTTATGTATAACCCTATATTAAAAATGGTTTAGTTATTAAACTTTGATTTTAACTCTTATAACTCTTCTTTAAATAAAATAATAATAAATGTATTAATCCATTCCAAGTGGGCCTAAGGGGTCATATTTTATTCCGAAGTTTTTTTTGGTCGAATTAAACTTATCCAATAGAATTAGTACATGTTTTAGAGTAATAATAATATCATTTTTACCCTTAATTACCCTACTTACTTTTAACCATGGTAAATAAAAGTAAAACGTTATCATTCAACAAAAATTATTTTTATCTTATTGAACCAAATTTTATGGCTTGATATTAATCATATCTCTCGGATTTTAAAAATTCCACTCACTGAAGTGCTAAAATTATGTTTTATGTGAATTTTCAAATTCTCCTAGGAGATGGGTAAAAGACGGTAAAAAGTTCAATAAAATTTTTATATATCTAAAATTATTATAAACCGACTCCAATAAATTACATTAAACTTATATAGGTATTATGTATCTATTTTGACCTAAAATAAATTTAAATAAAATAAATATTTATTTAAATAAAAATTCAGTTTTAAACGATAACTCGGTGTTTTTTTCACTATTCATAAAAAAATTGAAGGTCTTCATAAAAATACCAAAAATTTACCTTAGGAAAATTTCAATATTCCAAATCCAAAAATGAAGTATATTTTACCAAATTCAAAACATAGAAGTTTCATTTATTAATTTAAAATTAATTCCCATTGTCAAAACCAAAAGACGTATTTTTAAGAAACAATATCTATCAAATGATTGACACTTCTTTATGTCCAATCTCAAAGTGAAATTACTTGGATTAAATGGTAAAAATATAATCTATTTATACTTCCAAAGCATTAAAATTTATAATTTAACACTATAAATTATTTTGATTAAAAAAGTTGTTTTCAGTTAAAATATAGTATTTTTTACTATTCACCTAAATATGAAAGTTATCAGAAAAACACCAACAATTTATTAAAACTAAACTCTTATGTCCCTATTATAAAGAAGAAGTTTATTTTTTTCAAATTGAATATATAAAATTTTCAAATATTGGATTTAAAAAGGGTTCACCATTAAAAGGCGATAAAAGTGCATTTTTTGAAAAATACTTCTTTTATCTGAAAAAACTGAATTAGTTCTTACATTATGTGTAAGAAACTCATAATATGGATTTTAAAATTATAAGGATTTTATATAGTGCAAAATTTAGTTAATACTTTTCATAACCACTTTTGAACGGCTAGTTTAGTAAGTTGTGTTGCGCTTGAACTCGGTGTTGCATGTGGTGAAAGTTATTGAAATACTTTGAAGAAATAACGTACTTTGAAATATTGGGGTGTTACATTATCACAATAGAGTGTGATAGGATCTTTACTGCTAGGTAATACATCCAACTCTTGGATGAATCTTTGCATCCATACTCCTTCTTTAGCTGGCTCGGAAACTGTGATCTACTTGGACTCTGTTGTAGAATCTGCGACCACACCTTGCTTTAAACTCTTCCAACTCACTGCACCTCCATTCAAAATGAAGATGTACCCAGTCTGTGACTTCAAGTCATCTTGACCAGTCTAGAAACTAGCATATACATGTCCTTTGATGACTATTTGTAACATCCCAAGGTTTTCTAAAAATAAATTGAAAATGCTTGAAATTTTGTTTAAGGTATATATTTATAAGTATCCTTTAAACATAATTTTATTTCTTCTATGTTTTGAATTTCAAGAAACTGTCATCTACAATTGTGTTCAGTATGTTATTTAGAGTCTGATGGAACAAACCTGTTTTTTTTGTGAATAGTAACATGCCCTTATGAATAGTAATATGAATAGTAATATGACCTCATGAATAGTAAATAATATTATTATTTTATTTTCCCATGGCAATAGGATAATGGGATCATAATTAATTTTCCAAATTCACATAAAACTAATTGCACTTCAATATTGTTATTTTTCGAATTAACTGTGACCTTATTTAAAAATTAAATTAATAATATTTATAAAATTATTTTTGAAAAATGGAGTTCATTTTTGAATTCTACACGTCGAAAAATGGTAGGGGTAAATTTTTGGTATTTTTCTGAAACTCTTGAATTTTCGGTGAATAGTGAAATAAGACAAAATACCGTATAATCAATTTATCAGTTAAAATGCACTATTTATGACATCATAAGTGATGCAAGGCCACTTGCTTCGAACTCACTTGATATTTTCACTAATTAAGGCCACTTGATTTGGGATTATTCATAGTCTTGATAAAAATATTATAATAATAATTAAAATAATCTAAAATACCTCCCCTCCTCCACTATAAATACCACCCTCACTCCCCTCTTCCTCTCACACCTCTCAAGCCTTGAGCATTGTCTAATTTCTGCCAAATTCCCTCCCCAATCTTCTTCCCCACGTCCTAGAGCATCTGGTCTCACCAAAAGACCAAAATCAAAGCCCTTAAGAAGGATCTCAAGGAGAAGAGATCAAGAGGTAAACATCCTCTTTCATTTTCATTCTTTCCTTCCATTTTATGTTATTCTCTTCCTTTCCCTTTGTCTTTTGTTGGGATATTTCATTTAATATTTCCCCTTACTGTCCAAATTTTGTATGAATGATGAGATATTCCATTCCTCTCATCAATCTTATTTTTATGAAATTTTAAGAGACGTCGTTAGGCTGCCGAATTTTTGTAAGAAATTTCTCATGTTTTCTTCATTTCAAGATTCCCTTCTCTTCGTTCTTCACCCCCTCTTATCCAAGAGGCATGAAATCTCCATAATCATGTATATTCTGGATGTTGTAATGTTTATGGAAAATTACAAATCATTATTCCTCTCCTCTCTCACTTATTTAAAGAATCAAAAAACTTTGTCCATTTGTGTCGAATTACCGATATCGTGGACGATGTATTTTCAATCTCCATTAATTCTTTCAAGTATGGTCATGAAACCATTTATATGGTTGAACCAGGTTATAATATATGTTTTATGAATCATATAAGGTTCTGGAATTATTTTGTACTCATGATTCAAATTTATAATACTAAATGAAGTTGTAATTATCAAAGAACCACTTAAATTATCTAAACAAACATAATTAATGTTTTAACTTTTAAATCATCATCATATAAGGAAACAAAGTGATAAATGGTATAATTTATGGTACTGGAATTATGTAAAAACTACTCCATTCCAATTATGGAGTTTCACTTCCAGTCAACAAGAAAGATTCATCATGAACCGATTGTGAAAATCACAAAAGAACTCACCCAAAATAATGCAAGGAACAAAATCCTAACAATTAAGGGGGGAAATGAGGTTATGAAATGACCATATAAGATGTTATAAACATGAACATGTTTCTGTAAAGTACTAATAACACTCTTTTAACCATTATACAGGATGTTTAAACAATTTTGAAGTAATACAAGCCCAAGGTAAGGGAATTCTTAACCCGATTTCCATTCTTTGGGTTAACCTTCTACTTTTTAATTTATGTTCTATTTAAATTGATTGTGTGATGGGTTCTGTTTATATTATGTTTCATTATGTGTATTTACAGAGTATATACATATTCCATCCACTCTATTAAGTTTCACTTCAAGTATATGATGTTTATAAGGGACTTTTCTTCTAAAATCCTCTTTTAAAATTCTGTTTTATAAGATTCAAAGCCAATGTTTTTATGCTATTGTTTATGTTGTATGATTATGTTTTTGTTATTGGTCATTGTTTATGATGAAGGGTGGGACCTATATTTCCCTCCAATGCATTGGGTATGAGTAAGTTGGAGGTCGGCCGTATGGTTACTCCAAGTGTAACTGTGATGGTTACACAAAGTAAGGTAGCCGTGAGGGTTACAAATTTTAAGGTAGCCAAGATGGTTACAAGATTATGTAAGTGATGCCCCAATATACCTCTATGATTATAACAATGTTTGTGTGGATCTTGTGTAAATCTCATGTTACACAAAGTAAGATTTTATGGGTGTGAAGCATGTATTTTGAAAATGTTTTCATACGTCATGCGTATTCATGGACTAATGTGATTTTTCTTTCTTTTTAATACCTTACTGAGCTTTTGTGCTCATCCCAAGTTTTTAAATGATTTTTCACAGGTTAATGATGAGTAATACAAGGAAGGAAGACATGTTAAATGTTGAATAATTGTCAAGGAGTCTTGTTTTTTGTTTTAATGTTTTATATTCTGAGGATAATGGAAACTGATTTTATGGTATCCACTATGTAACAATGTGTAATGTTATGAATGTTTAGTCTTAATTCTCTAAAGCTCTAAACTTGAAAAGATCCTCAATGTATAATGACGTGTTTTCTTGAATAAATTCAAGATTATGTATGAAATAAGTGCGGGTCGTTATAGTTGGTATCAGAGGATGGTTTGGATAACTTTAGGGGTTAAGGTGATGCTAATAGAATACCATAAATAATTCTCACCCTATGTTTAATTTGTTATAGCATTTAAAGATTACCATGTTGCTTCATCTATGAAATGTTTGTTTAGAATGGTTGTCCGTAGAAGGAACATGGATGCTGAAGAGGATAGGCACCGACAGAATGACATATTTCCTGATCAACAGCCCGGAATGGTAGGGATTGGAACCGAGCAGTTTGTGACAGTAATGGCTCAGCTAACACAGGCAATAAATGGTGGTGGCATCCATGCAAGAGGACAAATAGAAGTACCCCAACAGAACATGACAGTGGTGGAACATTTTATGAGACAACATCCTCCTGCATTCAATGGATCTTCTGACCCAGTGGCAGCAGAAGGATGGATTAAAGCCCTTGAAAAGATATTTGATGTTATGGGATGTTCAGACAATCAAAAGGTAAGTCTTGCCATTTATCGTTTTGAAGGGGAATCTGATCAGTGGTGGTCAATGGTAAGGAATTTCAGGGGTAGAGAGGATTTTGATGCCTTAGTGTGGGATGAATTTAAAAGTCTTTTTCTTGAAAAATATTTTCCTAAGGTGGTGCGACTTAGAATGGAGAAACAATTCATTGAACTGAAACAAAAGGAGGAAGATTCAGTGGCTATGCATGAGGAGAACTTCACCCGACTGGCGAGGTATGCTCCAAATCTTATTCTGGATCTCGATAGCAAAATCAACCACTTTTACTCAGGATTGAAGCCAAGGTATCGAAGGGCGTTGGCCTCCCGTGAATTCAAAAGCTAAGAGAAACTTGTCTGATGTGCTGAGAGGGTAGAGATGGAGTTTGTTGACGATAACATGCAATTTGGAAACAAAGAGAAGAAGAGGTCCAATTGGAAAGCAATGGGTAAGAATCAACCAATGAAATCTGATGGTAAGAAAATACAGTTTCCAGTTTGTGAAAAGTGTGGCAAGAAGCACCCTGGGGAATGACTTATCAAAATGGGAAGTGTTTTAAATGTGGTAAGTTTGGACATATGGCCCAAGATTGCAATGAAAATGATCCAAAGACTAATCCTGATAAGCAAATTGTAAAGTGTTTTAAATGTGGTGAGATGGGTCACTATGCAAATGCCTGTCCAAAGAGGGATCCAAATGATGCAAAGAAGCTAGACTGCAAGAAGAAAGGTGTAGTGAGATCCTTTGCGACTACGTCAGCAGATGTTGGGCCATCCAATGAAGTTGTATCAGGTACTTTGTTTGTTAACTCAGATTTTGCTAAAGTTTTGTTTGATACGGGGTCTACACATTCCATCATCTCTGAGAAATTTTCTGCTGAATTGGAAATATCACCTCAACAAATGATAACTGAACTTGTTGTTAAAACACCAGGGGGAAATGTTATAGCAAAGAGGAATTATAAGAATATTTCTATTGTGGTATGTGGAAAGACTTTACCTGCAAACCTTGTTGTTTTACCCTTAGTCGAGTTTGAAGTTATTCTGGGGATGGACTGGCTTTCTGATTATCATGCTAAGATTGACTGTAGAGCTAAAGAAGTTGTTTTTCAGAAAGAGTTTCAGTTTGTATACAAGAATGAACCCATACAATTGATAACATATCAAGAAGCTGAGAAACTACTGAAAGATGGAAATGAATGTTATCTGGCACATATTGTTGAAAACTAGGGAACTATTCAAATTAATGATGTTCCAGTGGTAAATGAATACCTTGATGTTTTTCCTGAGGAGTTCCCCAGTTTCATACCTAAACGAGAAGTCGAACTCACAATTGGCTTAGTTCCTGATGCTAAGCCAATTTCAAAACCCCCATATCGTATGGCTCCAATAGAACTTCTTGAATTGAAAAATCAGTTGCAGGATTTGCTTGTCAAAGGATTCATTCGTCCCAATACTTCACCATGGGGAGCCCCTGTTTTGTTTGTTAAAAAGAAAGATGGTTCCATGAGACTTTGTATTGATTATAGAGCTTTGAATAACATCACTGTTAAAAACAAGTATCCTTTGCCTCATATTGCTGACTTGTTTGATCAGCTCCAGGGAGCTCAGTACTTTTCCAAGATTGACTTGAGATCCGGATACCATCAGCTGAAGGTGAAGGAGGATGACATCCCGAAAACAGCCTTTTGTACTAGATATGGGCATTATGAATTTGTTGTTATGCCATTTGGGTTAACTAATGAACCTGTTGATTCATGAATCTTATGAATAGAGTATTTCATGAGTTCTTGGATAAGTTTGTGGTTGTATTTATTGATGACATTCTGGTTTTTTCTAAAAATAAAGAGGAGCATGAAAAACATCTAAGGGTTGTTTTACAAACTTTAAAAGAAAAGAAACTATATGGAAAATTCAGCAAGTGTGATTTTTGGTTGCAACAGATTTCTTTTCTTGGGCACATTGTAAATAAGGATGGAATAACAGTTGATCCTGCCAAAACAAAGTAGTTAATGAATGGCCAAGACCCACAAATGTTACAGAGATTCGTAGTTTTCTGGTCTTAGCAAGTTATTACCGACGCTTTGTTAAGAACTTTGCACGGTTATCTAGCCCAATAACTAAGTTAACACGGAAAGGGGTTAAATTTGTTTGGACAGAGGAATGTGATGTTTGTTTTCAGGAACTAAAGAAGTGATTGGTGAATGCTCCAGTTTTGGCCTTACCTTCCCGGAATGGTGAGTTTGTCATCTATAGTGATGCTTCTTTGAAGGGACTTGGTTGTGTTTTGATGCAGAATGATCAGGTAATTGCCTATGCTTCGAGACAACTTAAACCTCATGAGCTGAATTATCCCACACATGATTTGGAATTGGAAGCTGTGGTTTTTTCTTTGAAATTATGGAGGCATCATCTATACGGAACCAAATTCCAAATATATACTGACCATAAAAGTCTTAAGTATATATTCACTCATAAGGAATTAAACATGAGGCAGAGAAGATGGCTAGAACTGATAAAGGATTATGACTGCACGATTAATTACCATCCTGGAAAAGCAAACAAAGTAGCGGATGCCTTAAGTCGGAAAAATCATGCATCATTAACCATGCTACGTTTGGAATGTGATCCCTTGATTAATGATTTGATAAATTTTGGCTTAGAAGTTGTTGGTGCAGGGACTATATCTGTTTTGTTTCAGGTTTCTGTGCAGTCTTTGTTGTCAGACAGAATTATGAAAGCGCAGAGGGAAGACCGTGAGCTACAGAAAAAGGTAGAATTGGTTAAAATGGGTAAGTTTCCAGAATTTAATCTTGATAAAGATTGTGTTTTAAGGTTTGGAAAAAGGTTGTGTGTGCCTTGTGATTACCAGCTGAAGAAAGAATTATTGTGTGAAGCTCATAGTTCTCCATTTTCTGTTCATCCTGGAAGTTCTAAGATGTACAGAGACCTTCGGGAGTATTACTGGTGGAATGGGATGAAAAGAGATATTGCTGATTTTACAATGAAATGTTTGACATGTCAGCAGGTTAAAGCAGAGCGACAGTTACCGAAGGGGATGCTTCAGCCTTTGCCAGTTCCAGAATGGAAATGGGAGAATATAACCATGGATTTTGTGGTGGGACTACCAAAGACTTCTCGAGGTAACAATGCGATATGGGTTATTGTTGATCGGCTAAAAAAGTATGCTCATTTTCTTTCTATTCGAGATACAATGACATTAGATCAGCTTTCTTGATTGTACCTCAAAGAGATTGTCAGGTTACATGGAGTTCCTCTTTCCATTGTGTCTGACCGAGATCCTAGGTTCACTTCTAAATTTTGGAAGGGACTTCAGAAGTCTTTGGGCACAGAGTTGAATTTCAGTACAGCTTTTCATCCTCAATCAGATGGGCAGTCAGAACGAACGATTCAAACTTTGGAGGATATGCTTCGAGCTTGTTCAATGGACTATCAGGGAATTTGGGATCAGCATCTTTCACTAGTTGAGTTTTCTTATAATAACATTTTCCATTCTAGTATTCAGATGGCACCTTTTGAGGCCTTGTATGGAAAGCGGTGTCGGACTCCTGCATTTTGGGATGAAGTCGGTGAAAGAAAGTTGATGGGGCCAGAATTAGTAGAAGAAGTGGATGAGAAAGTGAGGATGATCCAGAAACACATGAGGACAGCTCAGAGCAGGCAGAAAAGTTATGCAGATAATAGAAGGAAAGACTTCTCTTTCAAGGTAGGTGACCATGTTTTCCTTAAAATATCTCCTTGGAAAAGTGTGATGCGTTTCGGTAAGAAAGGGAAACTAAGTCCACGGTTCATCGGTCCTTTTGAAATCGTGGATAAAGTTGGAACAGTTGCGTACCGCGTAGCTTTGCCTCCGAGCTTGTTTCAGGTACACAATGTTTTTCATGTTTCGATGTTGAGAAAGTATGTTCCAGATTCATCACATGTCTTGAGGCCGGAAGAAGTTCAGCTAGCAGAGAACCTTTCTTATGAAGAAAAACTGGTTCAGATTCTTGATCGAAGAGAACAGGTATTGCGGAATAAGGTAATCCACCAGGTAAAGGTTTTGTGAAGAAACCACATGGTTGAAGAAGCAACATGGGAGTCTGAAAATGCTATGAGGGAAAAATACCCTCAATTGTTTAATAAGTAAATAAAATTGCGAGGACGCAATTTCAAGAAGGTGGGGATAATGTAACATCCCAAAGTTTTCTAAAAATAAATTGAAAATTCTTGCAATTTTGTTTAAGGTATATATTTTTAAGTATCCTTTAAACATAATTTTATTTCTTCTATGTTTTGAATTTCAAGAAACGGTCATCTACAATTGTGTTCAGTATGTTATTTAGAGTCTGATGGAACAAACTTGTTTTTTTGGTGAATAGTAATATGCCCTTATGAATAGTAATATGACCTCATGAATAGTAAATATTATTATTATTTTATTTTCCCATGGCAATAGGATAATGGGATCATAATTAATTTTCCAAATTCACATAAAACTAATTGCACTTCAATATTGTTATTTTTCGAATTAACTGTGACCTTATTTAAAAATTAAATTAATAATATTTAGAAAATTATTTTTGAAAAATGGAGTTCATTTTTGAATTCTACACGTCGAAAAATGGTAGGGGTAAATTATTGGTATTTTTCTGAAACTCTTGAATTTTCGGTGAATAGTGAAATACGATAAAATACCGTATAATCAATTTATCAGTAAAAATGCACTATTTATGACATCAGAAGTGATGAAAGGCCACTTGCTTCGAACTCACTTGATATTTTCACTAATTAAGTCCACTTGATTTGGGATTATTCATAGTCATGATAAAAATATTATAATAATAATCTAAAATACCTCCCCTCCTCCACTATAAATACCACCCTCCCTCCCCTCTTCCTCTCACACCTCTCAAGCCTTGAGCATTGTCTAATTTCTGCCAAATTCCCTCCCCAATCTTCTTCCCCACGTCCTAGAGCTGCTGGTCTCACCAAATGACCAAAATCAAAGCCCTTAAGAAGGATCTCAAGGAGAAGAGATCAAGAGGTAAACATCCTCTTTCATTTTCATTCTTTCCTTCCATTTTATGTTATTCTCTTCCTTTCCCTTTGTCTTTTGTTGGGATATTTCATTTAATATTTCCCCTTACTATCCAAAGTTTTTATGAATGATTAGATATTCCATTCCTCTCATCAATCTTATTTTTATGAAATTTTAAGAGACGCCGTTAGGCTGCCGAATTTTTGTAAGAAATTTCTCATGTTTTCTTCATTTCAAAATTCCCTTCTCTTCGTTCTTCACCCCCTCTTATCCAAGAGGAATGAAATCTCCAGAATCATGTATATTCTGGATTTTGTCATGTTTATGAAAAATTACAAATCATTATTCCTCTCCTCTCTCACTTATTTAAAGAATCAAAAAACATTATCCATTTGTGTCGAATTACCGATACCGTGGACGATGTATTTTCAATCTCCATTAATTCTTTCAAGTCTTGTCATGAAACCATTTATATGGTTGAACCAGGTTATAATATATGTTTTATGAATCATATAAGGTTCTGGAATTCTTTTGTACTCATGATTCAAATTTATAAGACTAAATGAAGTTGTAATTATCAAAGAACCACTTAAATTATCTAAACGAACATAATTAATGTTTTAACTTATAAATCATCATCATATAAAGAAACAAAGTGATAAATGGTATAATTTATGGTACTGGAATTATGTAAATACTACTCCATTCCAATTCTGGAGTTTCACTTCCAATCAACAAGAAAGATTCATCATGAACCGATTGTGAAAATCACAAAAGAACTCACCCAAAATAATGCAAGGAACAAAATCCTAACAATTAAGGGGTGAAATGAGGTTATGAAATGACCATATAAGATGTTATAAACATGAACATGTTTTTTTAAAGTACTAATAACACTCTTTTAACCATTATGCAGGAGGTTTAAACAATTTTGAAGTAATACAAGCCCAAGGTAAGGGAATTCTTAACCCGATTTCCATTCTTTGGGTTAACCTTCTACTTTTTAATTTATGTGCTATTTAAATTGATTTTGTGATGGGTTCTGTTTATATTATGTTTCATTATGTGTATTTATAGAGTATATACATATTCCATCCACTCTATTAAGTTTCACTTCAAGTATATGATGTTTATAAGGGACTTTTCTTCTAAAATCCTCTTTTAAAATTCTGTTTTATAAGATTCAAAGCCAATGTTTTTATGCTATTGTTTATGTTGTATGATTACGTTTTTATTATTGGGAATTGTTTATGATTAAGGGTGGGACCTATATTTCCCTCCAATGGATTGCGTATGAGTAAGTTGGAGGTCGGCCGTATGGTTACTCCAAGTGTAACTGTGATGGTTACACAAAGTAAGGTAGCCGTGAGGGTTACAAATTTTAAGGTAGCCAAGATAGTTACAAGATTATGTAAGTAATGCCCCAATATACCTCTATGATTATAACTATGTTTGTGTGGATCTTGTGTAAATCTCATGTTACACAAAGTAATATTTTATGGGTGTGAAGCATGTATTTTGAAAATGTTTTCATACGTCATGCGTATTCATGGACTAATGTGATTTTTCCTTCTTTTTCATACCTTACTGAGCTTTTGTGCTCATCCCAAGTTTTTAAATGATTTTTCACAGGTTAATGATGAGTAATACAAGGAAGGAAGACATGTTAAATGTTGAAGAATTTTCAAGGAGTCTTGTTTTGTGTTTTAATGTTTTATATTCTGAGGATAATGGAAACTGATTTTATGGTATCCACTATGTAACAATGTGTAATGTTATGAATGTTTAGTCTTAATTCTCTAAAGCTCTAAAATTGAAAAGATCCTCAATGTATAATGAACTGTTTTCTTGAATAAATTCAAGATTATGTATGAAATAAGTGTGGGTCGTTATACTATTTCCTCATCTCCTCTATAAATCAGGAACATATCCTTAGTACGCCTCAGATACTTAAGGATAGTCTTGACTGCCATCCAATGGTGGTCACCTGGATCAGCTTGATATATGCCTACCGTACTTAATGCGTAAGCAACATCTAGCCTTTTACATAGCATGGCATACATGACTGACCCAATTGTGGATGCGTAAGGGATCCTTGACATTATCTTTCTTTCCTCGTGTGTCTGAGGACACATTTTCTTGGAAAGATGAATGCCATTTGACACTGGAAACAATCCCCTCTTGGACTGTTCCATACTGAATCTCTTAAGTATCTTGTCAATGTATGTACTTTGACTTAGGCCCAGTATTATCTTGGATCTATCATGATGGATCTTGATCCCAAGAATATATGTTGCCTCGCCCATGTCTTTCATAGAGAAGCATTTATCCAACCATGACTTAACTGACTGTAAGACAGGTACTTCATTTCCAGTTTGTAATATGTCATCAACATATACTATTAGAAAAATAACTACACTTCCACTAAAACTTTTGTAGACAAATGGCTCAAATTCTTTCTTAACAAATCCAAATTCTATTATGGCTTCATCAAAATGAATGTTCCATGACCTTGATGCTTCCTTTAATCCACAAATGGATTTCTACAACTTGCATACCTTGTTGGCATCCTTTTGAGTCACAAACCCTTAAGGTTGTGTCATGTATAAATCTTCCTAGAGGTTCCTGTTAAGGAATACTATTTTGACATCCATTTGATAAATTTCATAGTCATGGTAAGTGGAAATGGCCAGTAGGATTCTGATGGATTTCAGCATCGCAACCGATGAAAAGGTTTCATCATAGTCAATTACTTAATGTTTTCTAAAACCTTTTGCAACTTGTTATGCCTTATAGGTTCTGACTTACCCCTCCATGTCCAGTTTCTTCTTGAATACCCATTTATTACCAACAAGATTTACATCAACTAGAGGATCTACCAAAATCTACACTTGTTTTGGGTACATGGAATCCATTTCAGAATTCATGGATTCTTGCCACTTGGCAATGTCTGTGCCTTCAACTGATTCCTTGTAGGTAAGAGGATCATCATTTTCAACAAAGAATTAGTCACCATCCTCAGTGACAAGAAAACCATATCATTCTGGTTCTCTCACCTCTCTCGTGCTCCTACACAGTTCTTATTTCTCTGGAACAGATTTTTGTTCCACAGGGATTTTTGGAGTCTGTTCTTGTACCAACTTTTGTGTATCTTGAGCCTCGACTTCATTGAATTATATATTTCTCCCACTGTCTCTTTTGGTGATGTGCTCCCTCTCAAGTAATATGGTGTGTCTTTCCATTATTACCTTTTTATTTGAGGGGTTTTATAGGCAATATCCACTTTT
Organism: Viscum album; assembly: GCA_963277665.1. Classification (NCBI taxonomy): domain Eukaryota; kingdom Viridiplantae; phylum Streptophyta; class Magnoliopsida; order Santalales; family Viscaceae; genus Viscum; species Viscum album. The sequence continues at coordinate 1,752,721,060 of OY728143.1, read as the reverse complement.
TTCTTTGTGATATCCTATAAAGATACACTTTGTGCCTCGGGGTGCAATCTTATTACCAAAAGAGGCCTTAACAAATGCTTTGCTACCCCACACATGTAAATTTTATAACATGGATTTGATTCCACTCCATAATTCATATGGAATACCATTTATCGATTTAGTTATTACTTGGTTTAGTATGTGTGTTTCTATTTGTAATGCATATCCCCAAAAGGATAATGGAAGACTAGAATGACTCATCATAGATCTCACTATGTCCAATAAGGTGTGGTTCCTCCTTTCACTTACACCATTCCACTAAGGAATGTAAGGAGGAGTGAGTTGAGATAGAATCCAAAACTCCTGTAAGAAATCAATGAAGTCTTGATTAAGATATTCTCCTCCTCTGTCTGAGCAGAGTTTCTTAATCGTCTTACCAAGCTGGTTCTCAACTTCATTCTTGTATTCTTTGAAACAATCAAAATAATTTGACTTATACCTCATTAAGTAGATATATCCAAATCTACTAAAATCATCAGTAAAAGTTATGAAGTACAAGAACCCACCCCTTTCTTCAACTAGAAATAGTCCACACACATCTATGTGAACTAATTATAGAAGCTCTTTAGCCCTTTCACCTTCCCCACTAAATGGGGATTTGGTCATTTTGCCTTGTAGACACGCATAACATACACCAAGTGGTCTTAGTTTGAAAGAATCTAAATACCCATATTGATGTAATTTTGATGTTTCTTATTGACATGACCTAGCCGGTGATGCCAAAGTTGGGTGTGGTATGAGTCATATGAATTTACTTTGTCATAGATTTCCATTACATGGTTTGTGTAGTCTAACACATAAATGTTGTTATATAAATGTGCCCTACCAAAACAAATTCTATCTTTATAAAAGTAGCAGCATTCATTTACAAACTTGAATATGAATCCATTAGTATCTAATCTGGATACTGAAATAATGTTTTTAGTAACTGAAGGCATATAATAACAACCATTTATCACCAAGATCATTCTAGTTGGAAATGTGAGGTGGTAGTCCCCGACAGCTACAGAAGCAAGTCTTGGTCTGTTGGCTCCTCATAAATCTACCTCCCATCAATCAATCTTCTTGAATCTACTTGGTCCCTATATTTGGATACATATGTGAGCACCACAAGATATATCTAATACCCAATTTGTAGAAACAGATAGATTCAATTCGATAACAAATGCACCTGAAGATTCCCCTTTCTTCCTTGGCTGGGTGCAGTTTTTCTTCTAGTAGCCCTTCTTGCCACATGTGAAAGAAACAGCCTTCTGTTCTCTTTCCTCCCCTTTGATCTTCTTTTTCTTGGAAGGCCTTAAAGAGTCTTTGGGCTTAAATCTCTTTGCCTTACCTTTCCTTGTATTTACCATAAGGACAGAAGGATTTTCACGTGTCGTATCATTTTCCACTTGGCCAATAAGGATAAGGAGATTAGATAGAGACTTCTCAATGTTGTTCATGTTGAAATTTACAACAAAGTTAGAGAAGATCTGGGGGAGTGATGCGAGAATGAGATTGGTACCCAGTTCTTTGGGGATTTTAAACCCTAGAACCTCTAAGCGCTCAATGTAGCCAATGAGATTGACTACATGAGGCCCATCTGGGGCACCCTCTCCAAGATTTCTCTGGAATATAGCCTTGGATATCTTAAACCTTTCTTGTCTTTCTCTCTCCTGGTATAGACCACAGAAGTGCTCGATCATGCTATAGGCATCCATGTATTCATGAGACTTCATGAGCTCACTAGAAATTGATGATAGCATCAAAAATTTAACGTCAAGTGCATCATTAAAATATTGGTCATAGACCAGGAAATCTTCATCACTCGCCCCTTGGGTAGGAGAATCAGTAATTGAGGACTCCAGCATGTAAAACATTCATTCATGGCCTAGGATAACCTGAATGCGCCTAAACCATTCTTGAAAGTTACTGCTGGTGAGGATATTGTCTTTATCCAAAATTGATCGTATAGAAAAGGTGGTTGACGAGTTTTTCATATTGATTCTACAAATTAAAAGAACATATTTATCAGTACTTTCTTGATTACATTTTATGAGAAATAATAATTTTTTATTATGTCTCCCACTATTTTATCAACTCCCAATGGCCCTCACCATTGAACTCAGAATGTCCATTTTTTTGACATTCTAGTGTCAAGGATTCATATTCCCCTTCGTATAACCCCAACAAGGGTTGGTCAAGCTATTTGAAGGTATTTAGGTAGGCAGGTCTTTGAAAGCTGTGAGTTTACAGTTCCTTGATCTATTGAGTGGGCTCCCCAATCCTCAAATACTGACTTGGATTTCCTCAACACTTCCCACCATTTTACAACATGTCTAGCAAGGGTTACTCCTCTTGATGTAAAATGTTTAAGTCAACCCGAAACTTTCATAAGATCTTCCTTTATAAAAGTAAGTGTCCCAAAAAGGTTTGGTCAAACACATAGTTTTATTGAGTCTTGCCCTTAATCAAGTAATGAAAGGCTTGGTCTGACTTAATATGGTATTTGAGGTATTTTATTATTTATGCATAGTTTTTCATTATCACATTCTTGTTAATATTAAGTGATGCTTTCTTAAGTGATTAACCATGTTCTGATATTGTTTATGCATAGTCCGGTTTTTATTTTATTCCTTCTTTGAATGCTTGTTTATTTAATTAATTATGTGATCGTGACAACACATACATAATAAATAAACCATGAAATCAGATATAAATAAAATAATATTGCATGATCATGATCTTCTATTGGTTAGCTTATCTAGTAGTTTGATAAGATAACTGTGACCAAGGTAAAAACACCTTGAACCAATGTTTCGTTTTTTACAGCTCCCACCTAACCACCTTTGCATCTTCTTGGGTTGGTTTTGCCTCAGCTTCAGATTTTGAACCATCTCCACTGGATTGGGAGATCCTCCATTACATGGGGTTTACATTAAAGAAATCATGGGCACGCAGGCCCTACATTTTATTGGAAGAAGGCTCACAAGCCAACGAATTTAAATTAAACTAATTTAAATGAAACCATACACACAAACAAAGTTTCTTTGGTCCATATCATGATCATCCATAGCATGCAACTACATTTACTCATAATTATAATTCAAATTCTTTTAATATTTCTATTTATTCAAGATAAGTCGTGCTTGAATTCAATTAATCATGATCTTATAATTAATCAACTCATTATCTTAAAATCTTTTCTGAATTTCCTTGAGATTCTTCTCATTCATATTCCTTATACAGGTCTTTGTACTTTTGGAGGAAACCTGGTGAGATTCTATTTTTGGAAAGTACATAGTGTGTAATATATCCTACACACTGTGTATTTTTCACCTTTATCCAAAGTACAGGCCGGTGGCTTTGGTGTGTTTTTCGTACTTTGGAAATTTTGGAGTACACGGCGTGTAGATTAATTTAACAAGGCATGTACTTCCTTGTTACACAGTTATTGGTCTGGTAATCCCATGTATGTGGAATACAGATTCTCCTTGTACACGGTTTCACCTGGGCCAGATCGGACTACATGGCGTTTTGATTTAACATACACTCTGTGTATTCCAGTTCTACACTCCGTTCATTTCTGGTTAAAATGGTGTAATATATACTTAGGCATACTCAATTCACATGATGTGGTTTGGAGGACCAGTACCGATTAATTGAACCTAAGTAAACTACGTGTAGTTTTCATTACACGTCATGTATTCTTGTGTTGTACGGGAAGAAAGAGCGGCTCCTCCGAATGAGTTCCTAATTTTTAATTTAATCAAAATTAAAATTAAAAGTTTTTTCTGTGATGTGAATCGAGAAACTAATGAGGAAGAATAGATCTCATTCATTCAGTTTCATAGAATGATTTATCATGAATTGAATCAAATATAAATGCATAAATTATCAATGAAAATTAAATAACTATAATAAATGTTGTAACCTCCCTTTTATACCATTTTAAGGTTCCAAGCACAGTGGAAGCTCATGGGTGGATGTTCCCACTTGGATTTTTGTCATTAGAAATGATCAATCCAGGATCAATACAATGATAAATGTCAGTCTCCACAGATCGAATCACAGAAATAGACAAAGAAGAAGGATGGTCCTAGAACCACAAATGAAAACCGTCACAGGTTCATTATAATTAATTTAATTAATTGAAAAGAAGTACCTTTTTGGGTGTTCTTTCTTCGTTGATATTCTTGATCACGTTCCGATGTGATTCGTCATTGCATCGCAGAATCCTAGTGTAGACTTCCTTTAGCGGTGATCCACAGGTTCACCACGTATCCTTGGACGTTTCCAAAGGATTCTCCAGGTTCTAGCGTGGAGAAACCTTTGCTTTCGTTGTCTTCCTTAGATCGTCTTGATCCGATGGAGGAGAATCTCTCTCGGTCTTGAGAGAATTCTTGGAGGAAGGAGTTCTTTCAGCCTTGAAATAATTCTATAGAATTGTTGTGCACAACTATTCTCTTGATAAAGGAGTTGGGGTTGTGAGGATATTTATAATTGGGTTTGAGGTTGTAAAGTTATGAAAATAAATAAATGTGTTACGCGTTTTATTTATTTCATTAACTCTTTTGAAAAACCCCATGTCGAGTCATTAATTTCTTGACATGTGCCCACACTGATTATAATAAATATCATTTAATAAAATGATATTATTTCCTCAAAATCACAACTGGAAAAACTACACGGTGTGTAATCATAAATACACGGCATGTACATGTTTTTCATTGAAAACTACATGGCATGTACATTTAATGTACACGACATGTATATCTTGTTTTAAAAATAAAAACTACACGGCGTGTAATCATTAATACATGGCGTGTACTTGTTTTCATTTTATTCTTCCTCCAACATTAAAACAATTTAAGCTTCCTTGAATAATTATTAAACCACATATGTGAATAATCTTTATTCTACATGAGATACTTGAATACACTGATTGTGTAACCCTCTAGGCCTCTTTCTCGTTGGCATTAGGTAGGCTTACCTAAAGACCAAGATTACTGTCTAGCAACGGGTCAAGGCACCCAAGAGAAAGAAGTTGATGCCTCATTGACATGTCACCTCATATGAATGCTTACCATGTAATTTAATCCCTTTTTCTCAATATCTCATCAAGCAGGTTTCATGGTAGTGTCATAAACCTATATGCTTGATCTGTCATTCTTTGAGTTCCAGAAATAAACTCGTCGTTACACCATGGTCATGGAATTTGGGCGATAGTTTTTTTTTCAATCAAAGGGCCTAAGATATCTACTTCTATAAATATGGAAGGTACAAATCCTTCCTTGAGTTATCCATTAACAACATGTCATTTATGACGCACCCAATGTACCCTACTTCCTGCTAACTATCTTTGTGACAGTTTTCTTCAGTAAATCTAAGTGCGTGATTCATGACATGAGTTAATGATAATCTTCCAGTCTAAGGACCATTACACACGCTCGTAGATAGTAATGTCCGATGACACCCAGACATGCAGAATTACTACTGCCACGTCTGTTCTCATAATCTCCCATCTTGGAGATTACCAAGTGTGAACTCCATGAGAGAGAGTCCCGTCTTCTTACGAGTGCTCACACATGACGGTCTGTATACTATGTGTCCTATCATAGTATGTCATCCAACCGTAGAACTTTATTTAAGAATATTGTTATGTAATTTTAAGGTTCTCATCATAGCAGGTATCTTCCATGACCTTATTAATGCAACAAATATTCCAAGACATTATTATGTTATAGTCATGAAGAACAATGAACAATATATAATAAGTGTAAATTCACGTAATCAAAGTACAAACAGTTGGTTCTCAAGACACCAACTCTAACATCTTAGGCATACTAAGGATATGTTCTTTTTTTATGAAGGAAATGAGGAACCAGTCATCAGAGGATATGCAGATTCTAGTTTTCAAACTGATTAAGATGACATGGAGTCATGGACGGGATACATCTTCACTTTGAATAGAGGTAATGTGAGCTGGAAGATCTCAAAGTAGGTTGTAGTCATAGATTCTATAGTTTAGTCTGATTATATTTCATCTTATAAGTTAGAAAAATAAGAAGTTTGGATTTTAAATTTCACCCAAGATCTTGTTGTGGTACATAGTAGTAAATATTCCATCACACTCTATTGTGATAATACTATAGTGGTGGCTCTCACAAAATATCCTAGGTCACACCAGTGGATGAAGCACATACTTCAGAAGTATCATATATTAATGGATTTTTATTAGAGAGGCGGGGTTTTAGTGATTGGTTTTTCCATGTCAGATAACATGGAAGACCCCTTGACTGAATCCTTGACTCAGCAGAAACCTGATTATCATGTGAGTTCTAGCAGACTGAAAGTCGTAGGTAGTTGACTCTATTATAATTGGGATTTTTTTAGAGTTTGTGTCCTAGAAACAACTATTTTTACTTTTATTACATGAATATCTAATGTATTAAATATTAAATTAAACATATAATTACATATTTCTCATTGTTCTGTATGACTTTAAATTATTAATTTCCTAGAGTATTTGTCACATTGATAAGGTTATAGTAGTTCCCCACTATAATGAGAACCTTGAAGTGATATGAAAATATTCTTAATATAGTTCTATGGTGGGATAACATACTATGATGGGACATAGTATATATACCATCAGGTTTGAGTACTCGTAAGTAGATGATACTTCTACTCATGAATTTATCACTTCTTAATATTCAAGATGAGATATTATGAGAACAAACCTACCAGTTCCGCATGTTTTGGTGTCATATAATATTCTTATCTTCAAGTGTATGTAATGGTCCTTAAACTTTATGATTATTATTAATGCATGTCACGACTTGTGCACTTATATTTTCTAATGAAAACCATCATACCATATGTTGGTGGGAAGTAGGGTACGCTGGGTGTGTCACAAATGACATGTTTTTAATGGATAATTCAAGGAAGTATTTGTCTCTTTCATCTTTATGTAAGTTGATATCTAGGCCCTTTGATTGAAATAGAACTATTGGCTTAAATTCTATGACCATGGTGTAACAACGAGTTTATTTCAGATAGTCAATGAATGATGTATCGAGCATATAGGTTGATGAAACCATCATCCAACCTACTAGATGAGATATTGTGACAAAGGGATTATATTACACAGTGTGCATTCATATTTTGTTTTTTTCATTGCAACTTGAAGTTCTTTATCTTGAGTGCCTTGACCCATTTATCGACAGTAATCTTGGAATTTAGGCAAGCCTATCTAATGCTAATGAGAAAAAATCCTAGAGGGTCACACATGAAGTGTTTCTATTAATCTCAATTAAATTATATTTTAATTTAATTAAAGGAATAAATATTATTCTCAAGACTGAGGAATAATTTTATTCAATTTATATCGATCTCATAAATTAAATAAATATTTATTCACCAGATTGTGAACAAAATATATTTATTTATTTTACTAAATATTTAATAAATATTTTTTTACTATTTTTTTAATAAAATATTTATTTAATAAAATAAAATATTTATTTGTGTGTTTAATAAATTCAAGAGGATTTAGAAGGGGCCAATACCATGTCTGGTGATAAAATAATTATTTATGAGTCACTAAATATTATCTATCCATTTTTCGCAAGTTAGCACACCGAAAAATAATATTATTATTATTATTACATGGAATGGGGCTTCATTAATGGTTATAATTATATTTAATGGTTACTATGAAATTAAATTTTGAAATATAAATTTGGGTTCTATAAATAGACGGTTATGTATATTGTGTAATAAATTTGAAACCAATTCTATGTTTGGGAATATAGGATTGTTGCGCATAATGAATTCTCTCTCAACTCCTCCTCCTCTCTCCCTCTCAATAATGAGAAACTGAAGAGATAATTTCTTCAAGACTGAATAACGAGCGATCAAGAATGGATAATGAAAGAAATTTTATTCACTGCGCTAACACCTAGAGAATGAGTGACATTGATCAGAGACCATCGGAGCATGTGTGGATCACTGCTAGAGGGATTCCACCTTTGGATCCTCACAATCCCAATGAAGGTAATTCAAAAGGGATGTTATGGATGATCAAAAATCATCAATGAATAAAGTTCCTAATCCCAGGTATTTATTTCTTCATATATTGAATAAATTATTTATAAATTTCATGTGCAAGATCCTCACTCTTGGTTTTGGGTAACGATTATTAAAAAAAATTAATATATCTCCCTCCACCACAATGCTTCCACTACACCTGTAACCAACATTTCCAAGGTGATGGAGCATCATAGAATCAAACCACTTGATTAATTAAATTTCCTCCAAGTCTTAATAACAATACTTTCTATTTTAAATTTGGTTCACTCGACCATATCAAGTGAGATTGTATAAAACCACCTTGAGCATGTCATAAATGAAATAAGAAGGGAAATATATGGAATTAATACCATAATTCTACCAAGTCAGTTTCTATCAATATGTCTCATATAGCTCATACATCTTATGCTTTAATTGGATGATCATGTTATAACTATTATTTTCCTCAAAACTGAACGAAGCAAGAAGATTCCAATAAATACCCGAGTAATCAGACAATGAAACCAAAATAAGAATGTAAGGAACAAGGGGGAGATATTAATTAGTTATATATTTCTGATAATATGATCATAAATGGATAGTAAATTCCTTAAACTATATGCGGTATCATTATTCTTAAATCAATGCTTATACAAGTTCTATTTGATATTGGTACATTCCTCTCTTTTATTACTTCATGTGTCATTGATCAAATGAGATTGTATATTGATATGATATTATACATGATGAGTACCCAAATACCTCTAAGGCATTGAGAGTGTAGGGGATTTAAATATAAATCTTTTTCTACAGTAATTTATGGATCTTGGTTTGATTGGGTCTTTTTTATTTTATACATGAATGTATTCAACTTGATAATGGTAAAGGATTTGTTAGTTACTTTTAAACACCATATCGACTATTATGTATGACAAGTAATGTTTAAATATTTTCATAGCACAATGTATCATTTTAAGAATATTTTGAAGTGAAGTTTGGAAGAAAAAAACCTTTATCACCAATTTTTGGAACTACTTCTTATCAATTAGAAGTAGTCACTTTGGTGACTAATGACGTAATTGAGACTAAAAATTTTCATACCATTGTGGATCTTTATCCTGATGATTTTCTCTAATATTTCACATTTTTTTCACCTTTTAGGGAAGTGAGATTTTAAATTGATCTCATTTTAAGTAAAAATACTATTTCACTTCCATAATATAGAATGGAACCAATTAAATTGAAGGAGTTGAAGATCTAATTATAATAATTAGAAAATAAGGGGTTTATAAAAACAATTAGGTAACCTTGGGACACTCTAGATCTTTTTTCAAGAAGGAAGATGGTTTTTTATGAATCTATATTTATTATAGTAAACTAAATCAGGTTATAATAAATAATATATATCCACTACCTAAGATTGATGAAGTTTTTGATCAATTAAATGGATCCCAATGGCTCTCCAAAATTAATATACACTCAAGGTATCACCCAATCTGGTTTAGTAAATAGTATATTCTGAAAACATTTTTAGGATTCACTATGGTCATTATGAATATGTTTTCAATCCCTTTGGTCCTATAAAGTAACCATATGTTTTCATGGAATTGATGAATCGTGTCTTTTAAAAGCTTCTAGACTCTTTCAATGTGGTATTTTTGGATTGAATTTTAGTTTATTTTTGAACATAGAAATAACATTAAGAACATTTAGAGATTATGTTAATTATTTTTAAAGAACATTGGTTATATGTAAAATTATCTAAATGTGATTTTTGGATATAATAATTTATTTTCCTTGGGCATGTCATTTATGAAAAAGGTAAATTTTTAAATCCTAAAAAGATATAAGTTTTTGTCTCTTGGAAACCATTAATGAAATTATTTGATGTAATAGATTTTTGGGCTAATCATGTTATTATCATCACTTTTTTTCAGAAATATCATGACTCGCATATCCAATTACAATGCTCAAGATAAAGAGAAATTTATTATACTTGAGTGATGATTATAAAATATCCTTTTTGGAACATAAATCAAGGCTCAATTCCACAGTAATTATTGTCTTCTATAACTTGGGAATAGTTATGTGGTTTATTGTAATGAAAATATGTTTGTACTCAATTTTGTTCTCATGAAAGGATATCATGTGGTAGATTATAGATCGTGATATTAACTAATTCATGAAAAGAATTATCCGACACATGATTTGGAATTGGTTTCAGTAGTTCATAATTTAAAAACATCAAATGATTATTTCTTTGGAGATTAGTTTACTATGTTCACAGATCATAAAATCATGAAATATATATTTTCATAAAGGGGTCTAAACCTAAGAAAAATATTATGGGTTGAATATATCTACATGTTTGAATTTTACTTGGTTTATATAGTAGGAAAACTGAATTCAGTTGATGATATTTTAACCTATAATTCATATAAAAATTGGACATAGAATCTCATGATCATTAGTAATAGATAGTTATGATTTCTGATATATTTTTGGATTGAAATGAGAAAAATTAATTCATGGTTTTCTTTCTAGTGACTCACCTGATTTGGTATAGAAAGTTAATAATACTCAATGATTAGATCTATATTTACTTACTTTTATTTCAAAACTCTATAGTGGGGAGATGGTTGAAGGATGGAAATAAGTTGGTAACTTTGAGTTTCATCATAAAGATAAAAAATTTTTATATTATTGTCAATAAAAACTAATTTCTATGTACCAACCTAGAATTAAAAATATTTGTAAGTCATTGAAAACTCATTTTTGGTGGGTTGGAATTATAAGGAAAGTGGAAGAGTACATCTCAAGATGCCTCACTTATGAAAAGGTTAAGGGTGATCACCCATTACTAATTGGGGTGATAAATATTTACCTTTACCTATTTTTAAATAGGAGTATATATCTATGTATTTTGTCATAGGATTACCAAGAATGGTTTGGAAATGTGATTTCATATGGGTGATTGAGGATCATCTCACAATGTTAGTTAACTTCATCCCTAATCATGAATCTAATATTGTGGAAGACTTGTAGAAACTCTATATTCATGAAGTCATAGATTTATATGGAATACTATTTTTGATTGTCTCTAATAGATATCCTTGTTTTACCTCTCATATTTGGAAATATTTACAGAAATATTTATTTTCCCAGTTGACCATGTGCAAGGATTATCATCCTCAAATGTATGTAAAATCCGAACAAATAATATAAAGATAATAAGGCATGATTAAATATTATGTTATGAATTTTGGAGGATCATGGGAGGATCATATACCATTATTTGAGTTCTCATACAATAAAAACTATCAAGCCTCGATATATATGGATCTTTTAAATAATTGTATACCCATCCTTATTGGTCTTCACTTTCCTTGGTATAGACTAGATACTTCATTGTTGGGACATATCCTTATTTAGGAGATGACTAAGAAAATTAATATGATTAGGAAAGGGATGGTTACTGCTCAGGGTCATCAAAAATCTTATGAAAATAATTTTCATTATATTTTATTGTTTGATTTGGGAGATCATGTGTTCTTGAAAGTCTCTCTAAGTCTAGGGAATCATTATTTGGTTAAGCAAGGTAAATTTTTAACTTGGTACATCATCCATTTTGAAATACGATAACCTATTGGTGATGTGACTTATTGGTTAACTTTACCACCATAGTCCATCTTCGTACAAAATGTATTTCAAGTATAAAAATTGAATAAGTAACAATATGATCCTAACCATGTGACTCAATTGGACAACATTGATCTTTCATTTGATGTTATAGCATCCCACCTTTTTACCACATAAACTTTCATTACATTTTACAAAACCGAGGATCTTTAAATTTTAGTGTCTTGGAAACTAGGAACTTAAAACATGAAAACATACATAAAACATTCTTCTTAAACCCTTGAAAGGCTTCTCCTTAAGTTCATCCTAGGTTCATTACTGCATCTCATAACCTGGGGACATACAACAAAAGAAAGGGTGAGCAGAAGGCCCAGTAACAGAAACAAGAGAAACATTTTACATGTGAACTTGAGATACTTCAATAAGTTTATGAAAAGAACATTAAGGCATGAGAAAGAAATCATGAGGAATATCATAATAAAAATAACATTTTTCATAACATGAAGATGTGGATGAAACATTTAACATAGACAATCATGAACATATCACCAAGGTCCATCCCCAAGGTGTCATTTTAAAATTACCAAGGTTATTCACCAAGATATCGTGAAAATTGTAATCTCTAGTGGTTATATCATTTCCCAATTCATTGGAGCGATATCATGGAGCACCCCTAAATTTGACTTTATTATCATGTGATACACATATATCATCATCAAAAATTTCATAAATAACCCATATAACATAAAATAAATGGGTTTCATTTCATAATCATAACGTTTTAAAAACTGCTTTAAAGACATGATCTTTATGTCACTTTAAACCCACGGAAAGGGAAAGCAGGTTTCATGTATGTAAATCCAAGAATTTAAAATAGAATATTTTGATATACATGTGAATACCCCTGTATAAATAAGATCATTGAGTATTCACTTTATAACAAAAAATAATTTTGAGAAAAGAGAGAGAGGCATTTTGAGACGAATATTCTACAGCATAACGGCTATGTTTCGGGGTTTTAGAAAACATTGAAAAGAGAGGATAGGTAAAACATTAATAAATGACCAGTAAAACAGTAGAGGTAAAGAATATAAGTTATTTAAGAAAATGGTAATGAAATTTGAAAATATACTATATGAAATGAAAAACATGAATGGAAGACAAAAATAAGATTTCTCTTATGAAAATTCGGCAGCCTAACGGCGTCACATAAACTTCAACAAAAAATGAATTGATGAGATCATATAGGGTCTCTCATCATATGAACATAAAATTACAGTATGATAGATATAGATATAATACCCCAAAATAATAAAAAGGAACCTGAAAGACTTGACATGAAAGTAGAACTTTGAAAATGAGAAGGGTGAAAGAATCCCTTAAAAATTCGGCAGCCTAACGGCATCACTTAAACTTCAACAAAAATGAATTGACAAGATCAAATAGGGTCTCTCATCATATGAACATAAGATTCAAGTATGATAGATTTAGAGATCATATCCCAACATAATAAAAAGGAACTTGCAAGACTTGACATGGAATTAGAACTTTGAAAAAGGAGAAAGGTGAAAGAACCACTTAAAAATTCGGCAGCCTAACAGCGCCACTTAAAACTTCCAAAAATGGATTGACGAGATCAAATAGGGTCTCTCATAAAATGAACATAAATGATCAGTATGATAGATATATATATCATACCCTAACATAATAAAAAGTAACTTCAAAGACTTGACAAGAAAATAGATCTTGACAACGAGAAGGGTGAAAGAACCCCTTAGAAATTCAGCAGCCTAACGGCGCCACTTAAAACTTCAAAATACTAAATTGAAGTGATCAAATGGGGTCTCTCATCATATGATCATAAAAGATCATTATGATAAATTTAGATATCATACCCCAAAATAATAAAAAGGAACTTGAAAGACTTGACATGAAAGTAGAACTTGAAAATGAGAAGGGTGAAAGAATCCGTTACAAAAATTTCGGCAGCCTAACGACGCCACTTAAACATTCATAAAACGAAATGATGAGAGTAAGAGGGGGTATATCATCATATGAACATAAAAAAGACAGTATAATGAATATAAAAGAACATCCTCCAACATAAGAACATGGAGCATAAAAGAAATGACATAAAAGGGGTCACTTGAAAAGAAAGAGAGAGGTCGGATCCCTTACCTTAAAACGTAACTCTTAAAACTCAATGGTTTGGACCTTGAGGGCTTGTGGGCACCTTGGGAGGACTCCTTGGGAGGTAAGGAGACCAGAACTTCGTTGGGGGAGAGTTGGGAGTGAAAACTAAAGGAGGAAAGGGTGGGTATTTATAGGGAAAGTGAGGGGACAAGGCATTAATGGCCAAGGGACACCTCACAAGTGCTTTTCTCAAAACCATGTGCTCTCCCTTGGCATTTACCATGGAGTTAGGCCACATGGGCCCCCCAAAACAATAATTCATCACCTTTGGCCGGCCAACCCTTAAAATATCTCATGAAATCATGATGAAACAGCTATGATGTCATTAAACATACCGAAACCCTAAAACTGTTTTTTTACTATTCACTGAAAATTCAACTTTCTCAGAAAAATCCCAAAATTTCACATTAACCAAATATCAAGGCTCTGATTTCAAAAATGAACTCCATTTTATATAAATAATTTTCTAAATATTTTTAATTTCATTTTTAAATAAATACACTATTCACCGAAAAGTCATTTTTTTAGAAAAATCCACAAAAATTACCATAACATAATATCGATGCTATGAGTTCAAAAATAATGTCCATTTTATAAAAATAATTTTCTAATTATTTTTAATTAAATTTTTAATTAAAAACACTATTCACCCGAAAAAACTAATAATTGACTAATAATTTATGAAACCATTATTTAACCATTTTATTGAATCACATTACTTAATCAAGGTGCCTAGATTATACTAATACTTTATTTAAGTGAGATTACTAATCCATTTGGACTCATTACTAATCCTTATCATAAAATCACTATTCATATTTTACTATTCATCAAAAATCAAGTTGATCTTATTAGACTCTAAATTTCGTACTGATCATAATTGTAGAAGACCATTTTTTGCAAATCATTACACATTTTTAATTATTTAAGGTTTACAAAAGCATTTTTAAAATATACTTTTTCTAAAATTCATCAAAAATGTGCATACTATATTTATCCGGTCATTTGAAAATTCATAAACTTCATCATAAGAAGAAATCCCAATTTTTATTTAAAACAAAGGATTACACAAGGCAGTTACGGTCTCCTTACATAGCCCCTTATCGCACCATCATAGGACCTAAGTGTAATGTGTGCTAAGGTGAGAGAATCCGAGGGAGGCTCGGCCAACATCGCACGAGTAGTAATTTCTATCAGTTTGAACTTCTCGCGAAGGCGATCCCGTTCTAGCTTCACACGATGAAGTTCAGCTTGGGTTTGGTCCAGAGAAAATCCCAGTGGTGCTACCTCCTTCCCAAGTTCTATTAGATGGTCTTCGATCAGTCCAAGAATACTGGGTGAGGCCATCAAATCTTCTATCTATATTAATTAACCAAGATTACTTGTATTTAGAGACAATAATCAAATCGTTTAGTTTCCAGCGGTCATATTGACCAATGGTCATATAACAGTCAAAAACCAACGGTATCATTTTAATTATACTCATGTTATCAAATGTAACATTTTTGTTGAGTATAAAAATAAAATAAAATAACACATAAAATTAGGAAACATGGTTTATTCAAAATTTTGGGTTGTTACAATCTTCCCCCCTTAAGAAATTGCGT
Organism: Viscum album; assembly: GCA_963277665.1. Taxonomy (NCBI): domain Eukaryota; kingdom Viridiplantae; phylum Streptophyta; class Magnoliopsida; order Santalales; family Viscaceae; genus Viscum; species Viscum album. The sequence goes on along the minus strand of OY728143.1, from coordinate 1,752,705,530 downwards.
CCTCGCAATTTTTTTAAAATTAGGTTTTGAAATTTCATTGAAAGTCCCACATCGGAAAAGGAGTCAGTAAAACTATTACTTTAAAAGAAAGAAAGGGAAGTACGAAGGTCACCCGAGTTAGCCCACACTAGGATTCCATGTAGGAAAACATGGACATGGAAGAAAAACAAAGGGTCAAGTTCTGAGGGAGAGTGATAGAGAACGTGATTAGGAGAAAGTTGACCATAAGAAAATCCCAAACTTATGATGTGTGTAAACGGTCATTGATTACCTAGTAGGAAACGTAAACCAACAACATTTTTGTTTTACGTTCCTTTTCATAATTTTGAGGAATTCATTTACTACATAGAACAAAAACATAAGAAAATATACCTACCTTCATGTAGAGTTTCATCCTTTAATAACTTTCTACCAAAACTAATCTTTTCTCCAAAAGATGAGAAATCAAAACTACTTGGTCTCATCAAAACACAAGAATCATCTTCTAGAGAATCACATAATCCACAAAAGATTAACTATCTATTTCTTCTATCTTTAAACATTATCCCAAAAACAGAAAGGGTAAGGTAAAACAACTCTTCAAAAAGAAATAATCCCATAGGAAGGGAAACTATTTTTAAATCTTCAAAGTTCCATGGTACTACCCAAAGTTCATCATAGACCATCCCATAAATAACGGTCCTTAAAATTCCTCAAAATAAACCAAACTAAGATTGAAACCCAAATACAAGAGGGATTTGATAACATAGTTTTCCAAAATAAACTTCATTGTTCATCTCCAAACAACATCAACCACACCTAACATCTTAAAACAAAAGTATCTAACCTAAACATATTTTACCCAAGATAGGTTAATCATTTCCATAAGTAACCTAAATTACTATAAGTCCACCTTAAATTCATTGATTCTTCAAAATATAAGTCAACCTTACTCCTCAATGAAAATACCGTAGTAATATATTTACCTTGATCATATAGGGTCCTCAAAATAGTGAACGTCTTCCAAAATAATAATCATCTTTTAATCCCCTAATCATCTCTGTCGTATTAATACGGAAATCGTAGCATTTCCTATCACATTGGTTGTTGGGACATGTTCTTCCATTTCCCGCCATTAACTAAGAAAAGAAGCTATAATTAGGGGCTTAAATACTTAGCCAATAATCATGAAAAGAAACTTATAGCATATAAGGATAACTTGTAGAAGAAAAGTATACCCTAACCTGTGATCCCCTAGGTTCCCATCTAGGTTATCCATGATCATATATTCTTATGTGAACCTTTATTTTATTTTATCTTTGTTCCTTTAACAATGGTTCATACTAAGCTTATGAATTTACCAAATAATATCCCCCGGGAGTGTCGTAACCAAGAGTGTAGCAAGGCCCGTTGTCATGTACCAGTTCCCGTTCGAGTCTAGCTCAAAGCGGTGTTTTCGGGTTTTACCCCTATGTACATCTGTGCCAGAGCCACCTCTACCTGCTCATATCCAGATAGGGATGTATTTTCTTGGAAACCCCTTACTCAATACTCACCAAAATACCAGGAAGATTTCTTATATTTAAACTTTTCTATAGGTTTCTTCCTAGAGTTTTCATATCCTAATTTCCACAAATAACTAAACCATCCTTTGATACCAACTATAGCATCCGACCTTTTTATCACATAAACTTTCGTTACATTTTACAAAACCGAGGATCTTTAAAGTTTAGTGTCTTGGAAACCAGGAACTTAAAACATGAAAAAATACATAAAACATTCTTCTTAAACCCTTGAAAGGATTCTCCTTAAGTTCATCCTAGTTTCATTACTGCATCTCATAACCTGGGGACATACAACAAAAGAAAGGGTGAGCAGAAGGCCTAGTAAGGGAAACAAGAGAAACATTTTACATCTGAACTTGAGATACTTCAATAAGGTCATGAAAAGAACATTAAGGCATGAGAAAGAAATCATGAGGAATATCATAATAAAAATAACATTTTTCATAACTTGAAGATGTGGCTGCAACATTTAATATAGACAATCATGAACAAATCACCAAGGTCCATCCCCAAGGTGTCATTTGAAAATTACCAAGGTTATTCACCAAGATATCGTGAAAATTGTAATCTCTAGTGGTTTCATCATTACCCAATGCATTGGAGCGCTATTAGGACGCACCATTAAATTTTCCTTTATTATCATGTGAGCCAAATATATCATCATCAAAAATTTCATAAATAACCCATATAACATAAAATAAATGGGTTTCATTTCATAATCATAGCGTTTTAAAAACTGCTTTAAAGACATGATCTTTATGTCACTTTAAACCCACGGAAAGGGAAAACGGGTTTCATCTATGTAAATACCAGAATTTAAAATAGAAAATTTTGATATACATGTGAATACCCCTGTAGAAATAAGATCTTTGAGTATTCACTTTATAACAAAAAATAATTTTGAGAAAAGAGAGAGAGGCATTTTGAGACGAAAATTCTGCAGCATAAAGGCGTCACATAATCTTCATCCAAAAATGAATTGATGAGATCAAATAGGGTCTCTAATCATATGAACATAAAATTTCAGTATGATAGATATATATATCATACCCCAACATAATAAAAATGAACCTGAAAGACTTGACATGAAAGTAGAACTTTGAAAAAGATAAGGGTGAAAGAATCCCTTAAAAATTTGGCAGCCTAACGGCATCACTTGAACTTCAACAAAAATGATTTGACAAGATCAAATAGGGTCTCTCATAATATGAACATAAGAGTCAAGTATGATAGATTTAGAGATCATATCCCAACATAATAAAAAGGAACTTTCAAGACTTGACATGGAATTAGAACTTTGAAAAAGGAGAAAGGTGAAAGAACCACTTAAAAATTCGGCAGCCTAACGGCGCCACTTAAAACTTCCAAAAATGGATTGACGATATCAAATAGGGTCTCTCATAATATGAACATAAATGATCAGTATGATAGATATAGATATCATACCCCAACATAATAAAAAAGAACTTCCAAGACTTGATAAGAAAATAGATCTTGACAACGAGAAGGGTGAAAGAACCCCTTAGAAATTCGGCAGCCTAACGGCGCCACTTAAAACTTCAAAATACTAAATTGAAGCGATCAAATGGGGTCTCTCATCATATGATCATAAAAGATCAGTATGATAAATTTAGATATCATACCCAAGCATAATAAAAAGGAACTTGAAATACTTGACATGAAAGTAGAACTTGAAAATGAGAAGGGTGAAAGAATCTGTTACAAAAATTTCGGCAGCCTAACGACGCCAGTTAAACTTTCATAAAATGAAATGATGAGAGTAAGAGAGGGTCTCTAATCATATGAACATAAAAAGGAAAGTATAATTAATATAAAAGAACATCCTCCAACATAAGAACATGGAGCATAAAAGAAATGACATAAAAGGGGTCACTTGAAAAGAAAGAGAGAGGTCAGATCCCTTACCTTAAAACGTAACTCTTAAAACTCAAAGGTTTGGACCTTGAGGGCTTGGGGGCACCTTGATAGGACTCCTTGGGCGGTAAGGAGACCAGAACTTCTTTGGGGGAGAGTTGGTAGTGAAAACTAAAGGAGGAAAGGGTGGGTATTTATAGGGAAAGTGAGGGGACAAGGCATTAATGGCCAAGGGACACCTCACAAGTGCTTTTCTCAAAACCATGTGCTCTCCCTTGGAATTTACCATGGAGTTAGGCCACATGGTTCCCCCAAAACAATAATTCATCACCCTTGGCTGGAAAAACCTTAAAATATCTCATTACATCATCATGACACAGTTATGATGTCATTAAACATACTGAAACCCTAAAACTGTATTTTTACTATTCACTGAAAATTCAACTTTCTCAGAAAAATCCCAAAATTTCACAATAACCAAATATCAAGGCTCTAATTTCAAAAATGAACTCAATTTTATAAAAATAATTTTCTAAATATTTTTAATTTTATTTTTAAATAAATACACTATTCACCGAAAATTCATTTTTTAGAAAAATCCCCAAAAATTACTATAACATAATATTGATGCTCTGAGTTCAAAAATAAAGTCCATTTTATAAAAAAAATTCTAATTATTTTTAATTAAATTTTTAATTAAAAAACATTATTCACCCGAAAAAACGAAAACTTGACTAATAATTTATGAAACCATTATTTAACCATTTTATTGAATCACATTAATTAATCAAGGTGCCTAGATCATACAAATACTTTATTTAAGTGAGATTACTAATCCATTTGGACTCATTACTAATCCTAATCATAAAATCACTATTCATATTTTACTATTCATCAAAAATCAAGTTGATCTTATTAGACTCTAAATTTCGTACTGAACATAATTGTAGAAGACCATTTTTTGCAAACCATTACACATTTTTAATTATTTAAGGTTTACAGAAGCATTTTTAAAATATACTTTTTCTAAAATTCATCAAAAATATTCATACTATATTTATCCGGTCATTTGAAAATTCATAAACATCATCATAAGAAGAAATACCAATTTTTATTTAAAACAAAGGATTACACAAGGCAGTTACTGTCTCCTTACATAGCCCCTTATCACACCAGCGTAGGACCTAAGTGTAAGGTGTGCTAAGGTGAGAGAATCTGAGGGAGGCTCGGCCAACATCACATGAGTAGTAATTTATATCAGTTTGAACTTCTCGTGAAGGCGATCCCGTTCTAGCTTCACACGATGAAGTTCAGCTTGGGTTTGGTCCAGAGGAAATCCCAGTGGTGCTACCTCCTTCCCAAGTTCTGTTAGATGGGCTTCGATCGGTCCAAGACTACTGGGTGAGGCCATCGAATCTTCTTTCTATATTAATTAACCAAGATTACTTGTATTTAGAGACAATAATCAAATCGTTTAGTTTCCAGCAGTCATATTGACCAATGGTCATATAACAGTCAAAAACCAATGTTATCATTTTAATTATACTCATGTTATCAAATGAAACATTTTTGTTGAGTATAAAAATAAAATAAAATAACCCATAAAATTAGGAAACAAGGTTTATTCAAAATTTTGGGTCGTTACAGATGTTACTTGGTTACACATTCAAATACAAGTTTTGTATACACAGGTGATATTTTTATATGGTAATAGTTTCTATTTGGTGTAGGTTTTATTATAGCATGGTCAAATTCAAGAAGGGACATGAGAACAAGAATAATTTATGTTGTAAAAATGTCATGATAACTTCCAAAGAAATGCTGATATCTATCTTTTTTAGGATGGAAATACTAATGTTAGGGATAATGTAACACCCCTAGATTGAAGAATTATCTATATTATCATATAATTTTGAATCCTTTTATGGTTTTAATTGGGTTTAGGGATCTTTTGTGAGTTTCTTGGAGATTTTGGGAGTGATAGGCCAATCTTGGGTTCACCACAACCAACAACATTCCATAGTGGTGGGTATGTTGTTATGGGTTTGTTCCCTTGCACCATGGGGAGACCAAAATGGTCAGTTGTTGGGAGTGGTCTGGTTCATAGTTCCTTGAGAATCCCACTGTACACCAAGGATAGAGAGGCATCACCACACCATGGTCCAAAGTGTAGTGATCCTAAAACAGTTGAAACTTTTACAAAAAGGATATGTTGGTTGGATTTGATTCACCTCCTAGGTCTCAATTGTTATAAATAATAATGACCATCATGGATTCACCAAGACATGGTGATAGTCAAACTCATTTTTGAAACTGACAATTGTCATGATAATTTTGGGGGAGTAGTTTTGGATCCTTATGTGATCTTCAGGGGAGAGTTTTTAATGTAGGTTTTGACTAAAAATATTCTCTTTTAAACCTCTTATTACTCCTTTTTTATATTTTTTCAGATCTGAAATTTTATAAAGATCCTTAGATGAATTTATATTGGTCATTTTTTGAGTTCTTTTGGGAGTTTGTTCATTTGTTCTATAGTTGAATTCTCTCTCAATAATTAGTGGTGAAATTGATTGTAAGAGGTAGGAAGATTCTCTATCATTCCATTATTTATATAATTTAAAGGGTTAAATTTCTAAACCAACTTGCTATGATTTTTAAAAAAACATTTCTTGTGTATCAACTTGAAAATCTTGGGTTCCTTGGATTTTTATTATGCACTACTTATTTGAAAATTGGATTGGGTTTCTAATAAATCTTTTTGGATCTTATGGAATCATCACTTTAATTATTTGAGAATGAAATTTTCATTTCAATTCTTTTTTGAAAATTATGAAAAAAATGGGTTTGATAAGAAAATTATTGAATATGGTATTTGTATAAATGCAGGCATGGGTTCATATTTCATTGTATGAGGCCTTGTTTGTATGAACATGGTGTTTGGTGCCAGACTGAAGGCATGTGGGGATTTAACACCATATGATGACTTGGTGAAGGATGAGAAACCTATCATGAGTATGAAACTATTATTCGACATGCATGTGTGAGATAGAGAGAGAGAGACAAGGGATGGTTATTCCATGTAGAAGGAATTAATGAATATGGTGACACTACTAGAAATAAGCCTATTTGCGACGGGTTATTTGCGACGGGATCCCGTCGCAAATGGGCTTTTGCGATGGGGGTCCGTCGCAAATGACCCGTTGCGGTAAGTGGCGTCGCAACTAACATTATTTGCGACGGGTCTGTCGCTAAAAATTTTATTTGCAACGGTAATCTGTCCCGTCGCAAATACTAATCGATATATATTAAAAACTTTAAATAAGTCTTTTGCGACGGGTCAAGAATACCGTCACGAAAAAGGTAATTTTTTTTAAAAAAGAAATAAGTAATTATGATGGGCAAATATGCCCGTCGCAATAAACAATTTAAAAAAATATTTAATTGCGACGGGATGATTATCCCGTCGCAAATATGTATAAAAAAAGTAAAAAAAAATTATTAATAAAAAAATTATAATTAATATTATAATAATAATAATACAATTATAATTCATTCAAATATTATAACATAAAATCATTCAAATATTTAGAAAATTATAATTAAATTAAAATATTTAAAAATTTAAATATATATAAAAAATTAATATTATAAAATATGAATAATATTATTAATCATATTAATATTGTAATATAAATAATATAATATTATATAATAATAATAATAATATACCGAATTCATATTATTATAAATAATTAAAAAATTATAATTTTAATTAAAATTTTTGAAACTTTTTATGTATTAAAACTACTGAATATAATATTATTAAAATAATTAGAAAATAAAAATATGAAAATTATCAATATTTGAAAAAAGAAATATAAACAAATAATAAAATACTAAGAGTAATATTATTATTAATAAAATAAAAAAACATTAAAATAAATACCAATAATAAATAATAAAGTATTAAAAATAAATAGAAATTAAATAATACAATATTGACACCAGTATAAGAGAGACAGAAACTATGAATAGAAAAAATGACATATTTTAAATTTACAAACTTTATAGCATCTAAACAATAACTAATCTGAAGGAGGAGGGGGAGGGGGGGATCTACTGGTGGAGGAAACTCCATCCCTATGGCATGAGTGAGTCGGTGCATGTACTCCATCTGCTCCTGCTGCTGCTGCTACCACTGACTCATCTGCTCCTCGTACACCTGTTGTTGTCGTCACCACTCCTCCTCATGCTGCTGCTGCTGCCGACGCATCTCTTCCTGCTCCTTTTGGAGACTCTCTATCAACTCAGTCTGAGATCACAACCGATCCTCATACTGTGTAGCGGAAGAAGATGCACGAGCACCTCTCGAACTGGACGCCGACATCGCAACACTGCCATAATAATCTCCAGGAGTCAGTTGAGAGCTGATACCAACTACCCGACCCTTCTCGAAGGCATATTGGGTCACCTGCATCCATGCCGCCTCATCAAACTGATATCTACTTGTCTGATCTGATGCCTCGGCCTGACCCTCAGGCCGGTTCTATGATGTTGCAGTCTCATATAACTCATGTAGTTGCAATTTAAAATTAAAATTGTGACTATATTATATGAAATTAATTTTTAAACTTGAAAACAAATAATACTGACCACGATGTGACGCTGGCAATCACCTCTGAGCTCCCCAGTAGCTGGATCACTGTACATCCTCCGATATACATCGTACTCTGTAATATCGGGGTACTCGACAGCCTATAAGAATATAAAATAAATTGTCAATATTTAAAGTTATATAAAATATTTATAAAAAATGTACGTACCAAATGCTATCTATGAGTACTAAAAGTACGACTCCCAGCTCAATGAGTCACCTCCTGTCTCCCCCGATTCTGCCTCCCCACTGATGATCTCCTCTGAAATCCACCACTCAACCAGTGTGCACATAATCCATCCCATACGTGGGATGAAATGTACTCTGGTTGGTGTGCTCTACATGACTCGTCAAAATCTGACACTCATGCTTTCTTTATAGAAGCTCTTCTTAAATTGTTCAAAAACTGACGAAAGCGATCACGCATCCCATGCCTCGTGGATGGCGTCATGCATGGTATCCTCGATCGGATACCATAAACCCTATAAATAATTCAAAATATAAAGTTATAAATGAAATAAATTTCAAAATAAAAATTATTTATTTACATACGTACCAACCAATGGCCGAACATGGCCTACTTCACATCAACGAGAATATGCTCCCATGTCTTCCATGGCTGAGAAAAATAGTTGCGCAAAATAGCGCTGCCCTGTCCGACTGCTATATGCAGAAAACTGTAAAAACGTTAATCAAACATTTATTATGTAAATAGATTAATGAAATCTTAGTAAAATTCATAGGTTATCACACCTTCGGGTGCATGGATCAAACCCAAGACGTGGACGCTACTCAGGGATGAGGTCAGGAATCATCATTCGTGCAAGACCGCGCCCCCTATGCATACCCCCTGAAGTGCCTTCAGGATGAGGGTCAGGTGCCAGCAACTCGTTCACATCGAAAGATAGGTCAGCATCCGCCAACTCACGAAATGTGTCCTTGTCCATCTAAAACAGAAAACGAATTTTGTTATCAAATAATTGATAATTATTATTATATATACATATATATTAGTTATGATTATATATAACTACCATTTAATTGTATCAATGTTCAGCTTCATCGTCATCTTCATATCTGTCAATGTCATCTTCATATTCCTCCTCAATATCATCGATATCCATTTGAGTTCCAGTTGCTTCATCTCTTACCATTTCAAATTCATTTGTGAGATCATTATCATCATCATCATCATCACTGACTCTTAATTGAGGGGTTTCATCATCGATACTCATGTCTCTTTGTAGCAAAGATTGATTTTGAGTACTCTCTTGAAACACTTCAATTACTTACACTTCAGTGAAAGCACATTCACTTTGACTAAACTGATTGTCTCGAATTTTCATTTTTATTATGCTCCACCAATCAGTGAAGTCTCTTGACATAGCACAGTACTTTGCATAATAAACTTGATGTGCCTGTTGAGCCAGTAAGAATGGTTCATTTACTGCAAGAACACTTTTACATTTAATATCGATGATTCCATGAGTCGGATGAACATGCATGCCTCTCTCAGTATCCAACCACCGACATTTGAACATCGTTATGTAATGATGTCCTAGATAACAGAGTTCAATGAATTCATCAAGTATTCCATAAAAGTAAACTTCATTTTCTCTACGATGAGATCCTCTCAAGAAAACTCCACTGTTCATTGTTTTTTTTTATTCCCCATATGCATGTGTATGAAATCTAAAACCATTCACCACATATGCATTATAAGATTTCACCATTTTGGATGGTGGGTTACTCAATATACAAAGTCGTTTGTCAATTTTATCAGCATGTCAAGACACCTAAAAATTTGTGAAATAATTATCAGTATAGTAAACTATAAATTGAATGAGATGTTAAAGTATGAAAAATTTATGTTACCAGTATTTGAAACCACTGAGAAAAAAAAATTTGTGTTCTTCGAGAGCAGCTGCTGTAATTTGTGGAAGTTGTTTCTTGATATGATTATCATACAATCTATAAAAAAACAAAGTTATTTATTGTAACATAAATAATAGAATAAGTAATAGAAGCACTTACAGTACAAATGATGTCATCTCTTCACAGTTGAGCAGAACATATGTTTGAGCTTTGTGATGTTCATCATCTGAAATCCATTGTTCATGAACTCCACCAAAACCAAGCTATGACTAGTTAAAAATAGATAATTGATTGTCGATTTCATTAATATTCCCCTCATTCTGTCTCATGCGGTTGTGTTTTTAAGGATACTCATATTCAAAATAGTGGGAGCAGAAAAAATATATCTCCTCTTGCAAATAAGCTTCCGCAATAGATCCTTCAATAGATGCTTTGTTACGTACTTTTTTTTTTCAATTTCTGCATGCATCTTTCGAATGGGTACATCCATCGAAACTGTATCAGAACTCCACATTTTTCTTCATATGGAAAATGTAATATCAAATGTTCCATTGAGTCGAAGAAAGACAGTGGGAATATTTTTTCCAGTTTACATATAATTACAATAAAATCTTCTTCAAGTTTGCATAGAGCATCGTAATCTGTTGTCACCGCACAAATGTCCCAAAAAAAATATGATACGTCTGTAATGGAATCCCATATCACAGAATTCAACAGACCTCTTAATCCAATGGGTAGAAGTCTTTCCATTATAACATGACAATAATGACTTTTTAATCCGGTAATATGACCATTATTTATATATCTACCAAAATTGGAAGCACATCCATCTGGAAGTCTCAAATCTACAATCCATTGAAAAAATAATAAGCGAATTTCTTTGGACAATGTATAAGCTGATTTTGGTTTCATTAACCTTTCAGTTCTGACACTCTCAAACAGTTCGAGTTATGGACGCCTGCAAATTTGAGCAAGATCTAATCGTGCATTTACATCATCTTTTATCTTTCCTGGTGTATCCAAAACTGTATGAAACAAAGTATCAAAACAGTTCTTCTCAATATGCATGACATCCAACATGTGGCAGACCAGCAAATCAGACCAATATGGAAAATCCAAAAATATGCTACGTTTTAGCCAATTGTGTTCTCTCCCAAAACCAGAAATCTTCTATTCTTTTATTGTGGGTACAAATGTGATGGGAGGTAATGAATATACAACTAATTTTAACTCCATACCTGATAGCATTTTTGGAGGTCCTTCCCTTTCAACTGTGCCTTTTCTAAAATGAGATCTGTTTCTGTGAAAAGGATGATCAGCTGGAAAAAATCTGTGATGACAGTCAAAATAGCAAGTTTGATTCCATGGACAAGCATAAATGCCGTGTTATCTCCCATACAATAAGGACATGATTTCGTCCCATTTGTACTCTATCCAGATAACATGCCATAAGCCGGGAAGTCACTGATTGTCCACATCAATGCTGCTCTTAGTATGAAATTCTATTTCACAGAAACATCATAAGTACTGACACCAGTACTCCATAGTATATTTAATTCATCAATCAATGGTTTCAAATAAACATCAATATTCTTCTTCGGATTTCCTAGGATTAGTAAGGTCAAAAAGATATAGGGATCCTTCATCAACATCCATGGAGGTAAATTGTACAGAGTTAAAAAGACAGGCCAACATAAATACTGACTACCATAAGATCTGAATGGACAGAAACCAACAGTGGAAAGACCCAGTCGCACATTTAGAGCTTCTAAAGAAAAGGATGGATGCACTCTATCAAAATGTTTCCATGAATCACCATCGGCCGGATGATTCAATCTTTTACCGGTTGAAATATTCGTTTTGTGCCATGACATCATTGTTGTTGTATTCTTAGACATGAATAAATGCTGAAGTCTGGATGTAAGAGGAAAATATCTCAATTGTTTTACAGGAATCAAGCAAGACTTCCCATGTTGAGCTTCTTTATACCTCGATTTCCCACAAGTGGGAAAACTATCCATTAACTCATTTTCCTCAGAATATAAAATGCAATCATTTGAACATGCATGAGTCTTCTGATAACTAAGTCCTAAATTCCGAACCAACCTCTTACTCTCATAGTAATTTGCAGGCAAAACATTTCCTTCGGGTAACAATGTTTTAACCAAAGAAAATATTTGATCAAAACATGTGTTTAACATTCCATTATCTGATTTGATAGCCATAAATTTTTCAACTACTTCTAATTTGCTTATCTTGCAACCAGGATATAACGCATCCTCAGCAGACCTCAACAACTCAAAAAATTCGGAGTGTGCCAACTCAGGAGTTGAATCAATATCATCTTGAGTTTCTGTATGTTGAATAGATGGACCTGCAACATCATGTACTAAATTTTGAAACCGGGATGGATTCGGAATCAAGTTAGTATCACCTTCTGTAGAACTGCATTCACCATGTTGATACTAAAAAACATAATCCGGTTGAAAACCAAAACGCAAGATATGTCCCCCAACTTTTTCAAATGTGTCAAATGTTGTCAGCACACATTTTTTACAAGGACATTTTATTGTGCCTTCTGAAACAAATTCTTGATTTGATACCGCAAATGCTAAAAAAGTCTCAACACCCTCTATATATACTGGATTTAAACCAGAACCATTTGGATTTCTACGTTGATTTATCCATATGCGGTTATCTAATAATGACTGTTGACGACCTCGTTGTTCCATATTTTTCTATAAAATATAAAAGCATTACTGGTTTTGAATAATTTGTTAGAAAAAACACAAAGCAAGGATAATTATAGAGTTTACATCACACACGACTGATGAAAACTTTTTATTGGGATAGACCTAAAAATTGACCCTTTAAGAATTGAAGATACTAAGAATAAAGCAAAACCTGTTACAAATATTGATAATTTTAATATTTTATAAATTTATTATTATTTTAATAATACTAATATTATTTTTTCATAAATATTAATTATATAATAATAAAATTATTACATTATTAGTATTTTTATTATTAATATTAAAATAATACAATTTTCTATATTATGTTACAATTCTCCTTTCATCTGTGTGTTTAACATTCTGTCTCCACATGTAATATTTTCATTCACTTTCACCTCTCTATTGATGAGTAAGTTGATAATTTTGAAAAAGAATGCAAATATTACATGTGGAGATAGAAGTTTTCTTAAAACCAATATAGAGATGAAAAGATAATTAAGAAAGATAATGATCACGCCAGTTTTTTCCAATTAGATAACTATAACTAATTATTTTTAATTATTGGTAATTATTCCGAGTTATTGGTAATTATTCCGAGTTATTGATAATTATTCCGAGTTATTGGTAATTATTGCTAATTATTGCTAATTATTGCTAATTATTGGTAATTATTGCTAATTATTGCTAATTATTGCTAATTATTGCTAATTATTGCTAATTATTGCTAATTATTGCTAATTATTGCTAATTATTGCTAATTATTGCTAATTATTTCTAATTATTGATAATTATTTCTAATTATTGCTAATTATTGCTAATTATTCTTAATTATTGCTAATTATTCCTAATTATTGGAAATTATTGCTAATTATTCCTAATTATTACTAATTATTCCTAATTATTCCTAATTATTGGTAATTATTGGTAATTATTGGTAATTATTGGTAATTATTAGTAATTATTGGTAATTATTAGTAATTATTGGTAATTACTGGTAATTATTGGTAATTATTGCTAATTATTGGTAATTATTGGTAATTATTGGTAATTATTGATAATTATTGCTAATTATTGGTAATTATTGGTAATTATTTGAAATTATTGGTAACTATTGCTAATTATTGCTAATTATTTCTAATTATTGCTTATTATTGCTTATTATTGCTTATTATTGCTTATTATTGCTAATTATTGCTAATTATTGCTTATTATTGCTTATTATTGCTAATTATTGCTAATTATTGCTAATTATTGCTAATTATTGCTAATTATTGGTAATTATTTCTAATTATTAGTAATTATTTCTAATTATTCCTAATTATTGCTAATTAGTGGTAATTATTGCAAATTAGTGGTAATTATTGCAAATTAGGGGTAATTAGTGGTAATTAGTGGTAATTATTGTTAATTATTGGAAATTATTGGTAATTATTGGTAATTATTGGTAATTATTGGTAATTATTGGTAATTATTGGTAAATAATGCTAATTATTGGTAATTATTGGTAAATAATGCTAATTATTGGTAATTATTGGTAATTATTGGTAATTATTAGCAAATAATGCTAATTATTGGTAAATAATGCTAATTATTGGTAAATAATGCTAATTATTGGTAATTATACCTAATTATTGGTAATTATACCTAATTATTGGTAAATATTCCTAATTATTGGTAATTAATGCTAATTATTGGTAATTAATGCTAATTATTGGTAATTATTCCTAATTATTGGTAATTATTCCTAATTATTGGTAATTATTGGTAATTATTGGTAATTATTGGTAATTATTTGTAATTATTACTAATTATTACTAATTAGTGTTAATTATTACTATTTATTGTTACATATTACTAATTATTGTTACTTATTATTAATTATTGTTAATTTTTTCTAATTATTACTATTTTTTTGAATTATTCCTATTTTTTTGTTAATTATTACTAATTATTACAAATTATTACTGATTATTACTAATTATTACTGATTATTACTAATTATTGGTAATTAATGCTAATTATTGTTAATTACTAATAATTAAAACTAACAAATCAAATTTAATACAACCTTAATACAACATAATTATATCTAATAAGAAATAATAAAAACTAATGTAAAAATATAAAACAAAAACATTAAATAAATATTAAATTAAAATTCAGATAAAAACCTTAAACTGGTTTTCGAGCTTTCGATTTGTTGTACTTGTAGGATGATCCCCACAACCTCCTTGAAATCGGCTTGCAAAACAAAATTTACTCAACTCATATAAACTAGTAAGAAGTAGTTCAAATTCAGAAAACTTGAAAAGGCTGGTTGTATTTATAGGTTAGCTTATTTGCGACGGGGTTTATTGCGACGGTATGCCCGTCGCAATTGTTATTATTTGCGACGGGACCGTCGCAAATAACCCCAACCGCATTTATTATGGGCGGTAATAAAAGGGATTATTTGCGACGGGTCACGTCGCAAATAACCCCTGCCGCCAGGTTATTTGCGACGAGAAACCCCTTCCCGTCGCAAATAACTTGTTACCACCGCTGGTTATTTGCGATGGGAAGGGGATCCCGTCGCAAATATCTTTCGCGCAGTTTGGCGCGAAAGTCGCGCCAAACCATTTGTGACGGGTGAGAATATCCCGTCGCAAATAACCCGATCGCAAGGGTTATTTGCGACGGGAAATAATCCCGTCGCAAATAACTCGTCGCTAATACCACTTTTTCCCGTAGTGTGATTAGGTTAAAAAAGTTTACATAAATTATTTTTCTTATAGTAAACTGATTTTATATTCTCACCCACTATTTTATATAAATTGTAAACTAATTGGTTTCTAGTCCTAGTGTGTTTGTTGGGAAGTCACTTGAGGAAATCTTACAAGGTATGTTTACTCACCCTCTATATTTTCACTTTGGTGCATACATAGACAATATTTTACATTAAACAGGAAAGGGGAAAATTTTATCTTTATTTAGTGGTGAATTTTGATGTAGTTGTATGGAGTATGATATTTGGAGGTGGTCATGTCCTTAGAATCTAGAGTGTTTCCACCTTGGTGTCGAGTCATTCTTTATTTTAGTATATTTTTATTCTGATTCATTTTCCACTATTACTTTAATATTGGTGTTTTGGTTGGTCTTCCATTAAGTTGTATTATTTACACTTCATGAACCATATATTTTGATTTGGTTGTTTTATTTTTTTATATATAATTCTGTTTAGTTTTTCAAAAAAGGGAAAATAATCCCCAATATTTAGGTAATACCGTGACATTTATGGCTAGCCTTCAGTTTCTTGAGGATGTCTCATATGCTTAGTAGCACCTATGACCTAGTCCAACCCAATGGGATGGGTGGAGATGTTACATTAAATAATTCATCTTTATTTTTATTTTCAAAATAACATCAATAAAAGTTCTTAATTAATAACTAATAAATATAATGCATATGTCATATTTTCTACACTATTTAGATCTAAATCTTGTTCATAATATAATTGATTTTCTCATATGTTTCAATATACTTTGTGCTAAATAATTCAAGTATGTATACTAAATTCAAATCATAGACACCTCTACTCTTTTAGTCAATAAATATGTATACTCTTTAATAACTAGATTCTTCAAACGTCATAAATCTATAGTTGACAGTGCTTTCATCAACCAATAGCATCACTTTTTATTGATTAAATATAATTCAATATCAATAATCATAACATATAAAGATATTACCATGAATATATATATTATAAAACTTCAATAAGGATTGTTCTTTGACTTCTTTTTTAATCCATGATAGAAACTCAAACTCTCGTCTTTATCTTTCTTTTCAAATATATAAATATATATTCATCATTAAGTGCAATGAAATCCAAAATAGTAACTACAAGATATATCTAAAACTAATGGGTTCTTTAATAACCCAATTTTCATATAATACATCATTAATCATGGGGCACTTCAATATATTCATTTTTTGGGTTTTTTTCGACACCTAAAAAATATTTATATCCTTATTGAAAAAAATGCAATAATCATTATCACATTCCATTGGGATCTTTAATCTCCCCCTTTGGATTTGTTTCCAATACCCTTAATTTCCTTATATAAATCAATGTCAATATATTATCAATAGTTCTCCTTTTATATCCCCTAATTGAAAA
This sequence comes from Viscum album, assembly GCA_963277665.1. Taxonomy (NCBI): domain Eukaryota; kingdom Viridiplantae; phylum Streptophyta; class Magnoliopsida; order Santalales; family Viscaceae; genus Viscum; species Viscum album. The sequence continues at coordinate 1,752,688,685 of OY728143.1, read as the reverse complement.
TAAATACAAAGGTTCTTGTATAAGGGACAATCATACTTATTTCATGATCCAATCATGAATAGAGTTTCATCTTCTCCCCTTTTTTTATAGTAAAACCCAATACACTTTATAGAAGGATGGAATCAATTTTATTTAGGTAATGATCCATGAATTAATAATCTCTCAGTTCTTAGAAAATGTGATAGATTAATTAATACATCAATGTTGGCCATAAAAATATTCATTATATGATACCAAATCAAAATATTATTTCAAGGTATATTCAAATATATTTTCATGTAATCTCATACACTAAACATCAAAAAATATATTACAAAACATTCATATATAAGCACGTTTCTCCCCCTTCAATTTACTTTTCTCTTGTCATTAAATAATAAATCCCCATAATAATGTAATTCAATATTTCTATAAAAGGATAGAATAATGTGTTCAATATACCTAATTAATGAAAAAATCCATCACATTATATATTTTTGGATATATAATGATTCCTTCTAGCATATTTCTCAACTTCTATTACTCCCCATTAATGGTTTAAATCCAACCATCTACTTTATCATGGTAGATATCACTCAAAGTGGTGAAAATAGGAAATAACTCACACCTGTCATAAAACTCATTGATGGATTTCTTACCAAGCTATAAAAATCCTACAATATTCCAGTTTGCCCAATAATTTCATCATCATTAAGTCCCTACGGAAAAAACACAATATATATGGGAATCATGTGTTTTTTCCATTGATTATTAGTAAAATAAACAAGGTTTATAATTGATACATAATATTAAAAAATATTTTAATTCAGATCAATATTTATGATAACAGTTCATACTCAATCCTCTATGATTTTCTTGAGATAAATTTCTTTGAGTATAATAGTCTTTTTACTTTATTTATATTTCCCCTCATGTGGAATATTATTTTTTCATGATAACTATAAAGGAACTTATAGTATATTTTTTTATTTGTCCATATTAATTTCCATTTCCGACTTCGATATTCAAATAATAATTCATTATTTAATAACATGCTCATATTTATTAGATCTTTTATCTTGTTTCTCAAGATTTTTTGGGTTACCCTCATTCAGCAATCACTTTTAAACTTCAAATTCTTGTCCATATATTCCCTCCACCAAAAAAACCATTTTTTTTCTTTTTCAAATTGATTTTATTTACTTCTCTAGATTTCATCCCTCACCACTAATATTCCTGGATTTCTTTCAATGATCTGTGATGTGACCTTTTCTTCAAAAATTTAATTGTATATTATTTTTTGTGGAATCTTTCTCAATATTCTTTTTTAGTGTGTTTTGTTCAACACTGTTATTTTTCTTAAACTCTACTGTAGAAAAAAAATTATTCATTGATTCTTTCTCAAATTTTTTTAATATTATATCTTTTATAACATATGAATCCTAATTCATAGGTATAAACAAGCATTCATCGTCACAATGAAAAAAAATTTATAACATTAACTTTAATTATCAAAACATTCAAATTTTCTATTTTGGGATTGATTCTCCATATTTTGTGTAAATTTCCATAACTAAATTGGATATCTATTAAATTTATATTTTCCCCTTAATATAGGTATTCATTAACTTCTAATGATTGAAATTTAATTCAAATAATTTATATCCTTGTGTCCAAACCTTCCACAACACAATCAATAGCTAACAAAACATGTTTTTTTCTTTGATTTTCAATCTGGAGAGCATGAATACCATGAATGTTTTAGATCAAATAACCTTTTTTTAATGTTTTAGGGAACAAAAATTTGTACTAGTACTCACATACTCCTTTGATTAATTATTTAATTTCTTAACATTTTTCTAAATATATCTTTACCTAGAAATCATTTTATAACATGTAATATCCATTAAAATGATGTTAGTATAATAAAAAATTTATGAGGGGTGGGATAAATTTTTCTTTGAGATTTTAGTAGTTATATATCCATATAATTTCAAGATCTTCTTGAAAATATGTTTAGTATTTTTAAAACATCACACCTATTAAAAACTTCTAAGTTATCACTCTTCTTATAAATAATATTCAACCTGGTCTACTTCCATATTTCTCAATTTTATTTCCAATTCAAGGCACTTGAATGCTAATAGTATTTTTATCATCATAATATAATCTAATTCTTTCTTCTTATTATCTCTTCATATTCTAAAAATAATAATTATGAATCTTATTTTCTTGTGGTAAAGAATTTTTAAAATTATTTACTTTTTTACCTTGATTTACAATTAATAATTCTTGACACAAATAATTTATTCTAATTCATGAATATTTTCCCCAAAGAATTTAATTAAATTTTATTCCTCCTCACTTACCCATTATAATTATACTTTACACAAGGATAATATTTTTTGATATAATAATTAATAATTTTCTTTGTCTTCAATAATTTTTAAGAGGGTGTTTCAATTTTGTATCTTTTCTGCCAATTATTTTTTCATTATATCACCTTCCAACTCCATATTTGTTTTCTCATTATTTATACCCTTGATAAACTCAAATGTGAAATTTAAAACTTTTAGAGTTTCATTTTTCTAATAATCCTTTACATAAGACATAAAATTAGCAATTGATTTAATAACCACATACTCTTCAAAACTTGAATTAGATTCATTAAGAGGATAATTCATAATAGAAATAATAGATAAAATGACACTTTAATTACTTTTAACTAGTATTATATCATCGTTATCTTTTATAAATTATTAGATATTTCACATTTTCGTATCTTCTCTCTTTATCATATTCTTCAATATTTTGGTATAAACCTATATATTTGATTTAACTAGGTACTCATACTTATTCAAATCTTCATATCATATAGTTCAATGAGAAAAAACTTGAAAATACAATAAATTGAAACATATGTAGAAAATTTCACTCTGATACCAATTATGGTTCCTTGTAATCTAGTGTAGTGAACCTGAGTGGGGTTAATTTGTGTCAACCACTTTTTACCAAATTCTTATTATCTTATAAATTGTTCAAACCTTTATACGTATTAGGATGAATGGATCTACTAATGAATTCCCAACACAACACACCACATTTATTGTAGTAAATAAATAATTGTAACAATAAAAAATATTTATAAGGTTTTCCTACAATGTGGGTAACTACATCATTATTGTGTTCATGTTGAGTTCTAGACATATACATCAACTAAGATCATGAATTGAATACGTTGAGAAGGTAACATATTTAACTAGGAAATTTTTTCTCAATAACTATCGTATCTAAATTCATTATTTATGATAGATCAATCTAGTTTAAAATGATTCTAAAAACCTAAATTCATGAACAATTTCTTCTTCTCCACTTCAGAATTTTATAACATTAATTTGAAATATTTCATTCCTCAATTAGAAACCTTTATTTATAGTAGGTGTTCATCAATACAACATGAATATTGATCTCATATTAGCTTCATAATAATCAATGAAAAAATGTTTGCATATCCTCTATATTTTATTCTTTCTCTTCAATCAAGAACTTTTGTAGTCATCATATATTTAGCAGCAACATCATATTGGTATTTCTCTAAATCACTTTTTCCATTACTCAATGCTTAAAATTCATATCAGTAGTATGTCAATATATCTTATCATATTCCTTTCTTGATGAACATTATATTATTATTTGGTATATCATCATCCTCTTAATTATATATATTTTTATATATATATAAATTATTTTGGATTAAAAACATTGGATTCTCTCCCATTCTAAATGAAACTTTTATTCTTTTCTTTATAAACATAGAATTATCATGTAAATATTTTCCATAATTTAAAATATGGAAATCTCTCAAAATTTGATTATGTGATACTCTCATTTAATATCTCAATAGATCACATTGGTTTTACCCATGATAATCAATCATTGATTATCAAAAGATCACAGAAGTTTGTTCTCTACAATCTATTTCCTTTTCTTTTAATATTTTCCAATAAATCTTCCATAAATACCTGCATAATTTATCACCTTCCACATATACATGACCATATGTTTAATATTATACTTTAAATATAATCATAGAAATCACTAGCTTGAATCATGACTCCAAAAGTATCATGATATTTAAATCATTTAAGAACAATATAACCATCTTCTATATTTAAATCTATATAATTATAGCATTATTCAGTCAATTTAATATCACATAAGAAATAGTTATTATTATGCATCACTTTAGTGATATACAATTTATCTTATACATCCTAAACATAATCTTCCATATCACATAAAATCTTAGAGTTAATCTTTTGTGTTCCAATTTTTAAATTATGTATACTTTGTAAAAACTTGCATATTATGAAGAACTTCAATATTAATATTATGTATCATCTGTGAGATTTTAAAAATCATATAATTAATCTTATATATGATCTAAGTTATTTTGTAAATCATGTAGGAGGATTTCCTTTTTTAGATCTCAGAATTCTAAGAGATATTATGTATTATAAATAGAAAGTTACATACCATCTCAAAGATGCTATATATCACAATGTAACTTCTAATTATTCTTATGTATGATTATATTGATCTTAAGTATCACAGTTAACTCAAAAAGTTTCCAATATTTGATTATGAGGGATCATACATATGACTTTATCAAATCAACAACAACAACTTATAATTATAAAACTTTTTTCAACTTAGATTAAGACTTCTTTAAACATTCTCAAAATATATACAGTCACTCAAACTAATTTCAAAATTACATAAATAAAATTAATAATTTATAAAACCTTCATAGATATCTTCAAGAAAATTCTCAAATCATATATAACATAAAATTTGTCACGACTCGTCCTTAGGACCCGTGTCGTGACAACCCCAAGCCCTCCTTCCATAGGCCCTGGCGACTAGCACCAAAGGCATAAATCCCAATATCAGGGAAGGCATTTCCTTTAAGTAAGAAAACAAACACCACAGAGTATGCAAGAAGAAGTAAACACTAAGTAAACTGAGTACAAAGGTATGTGCTAGAAGGTAAATGGGCTAGGATACAAACCTAACTGAAAGTAAAGTACAACTGAAAAGAGAGTACAACAGCAGAAAAGTAAACCAGCAACATTGATCCATCCTATAGAAATCCCACCTGAAGGGTGGGTACAGATAGTCTCCTCCACTCCTCAGCTCCATCCATCCACTTCGTGTACGTCTCGTCCAGTGATCCACCTCCAGGTACAATCCAGCTCCATGAGCTCCTACCTCGATCAGCGTTGTCCATCATCTGCATCCAATATAACGTAGTGCGGGCATAGCCTATGCATGGGTGAGTATACTCTACTCCGTAGGGACCCCGAGACCCCCGAAGGTCTCCCAGAATCCACGAATGATAAACCACAAAGGAAAGTTACAATCATGAAGTATCAACCAACCCTACTTAGGTATATTCCCATAAATATACCTAAGTCATCAAATCCAATTCAGCTCCAACATCTGAGCCCAAGTTTGATCTAGTCCACACATGATAGCACAATCCAATCCACATAGGATAACACAACCCAATCCACACAGGATAGAAAAACAATCATATCAAAGATAATGATTGAAGATCAAGACTCAGATCACAGAGGTATACTTCTTCGTAAGGCGATAGAGATGATCAGATGTAGCCACTGATTCATCTAAGCTTTCGGACCCACAAAGGATACAAGACCAGCTATGCTGTCAGACCCACAAAGGATACAAGACCAGCTACTCTGCTGGACCCACGTATGATACAAGTATAGATTCAAATACTGCCAAACCCACGTAGGATACAAGAACAGTAGTCAAGTACTGCCAGAACCACATAGGATATAAGAACATTAGTCATCGTCGTCGAACCCACGGAGGATTCCAGTACGGTCGTCGTTGCTGCCGAACCCACGGAGGATCCCAGTACAGTCGTCATCGTCGTCACAGTCGCAGCCAGCTCTAGGGTTCCCGCACACAGCATGCTCGATTCTGGGAGGGTCTGCTACATGATCCATGGGGGTCAATACATCAACTGACACATAATCCGGAGTTGATGTATCCAAAAGTTTTGTCTCTTCAAAAGGAACTCAACGTGACAGACGGCGCGTCAGTCGGACGCCAGGTCTGAGAGTTATTGGCTTTTTCGTCTCAGGGGCCCGGTTGGTTTTTAAGTCAAAACCAACCAGAACATACTTCAACTGTGTCTAAACCTCGAGCGAAGTAAACCAAAAGAACTTTCTCACTAAGAGGAATCCAACAAATTCGACGGCACATCAATCGGACGTCCAGAGCTCAAGTTATAAGTGTTTCCGCTCCAAAGGCCTGGTTGGTTTCATGTTAGAACCAATTCGGACTTACCCAAATTTCTACAAAACCTTGAGTTTAATATACTGAAATGACTATCACGATCCAATGATCACTACGCAACTGACAGTGCGTCGATCGGAGGTCTGTAGCCCATGTTATGGGCGTTTGAACGGATCTGTCGGAAAACAGGGGGTTCGGGCCCGGTCCGACCCGGCCCGATACCCCTGGGTCGGCCCAAACCGGGTCGCCCCGACCCGGGTCCGGGTCGGGCCCGGTTGGGTGTGGCCCGGCTTGGCTGGCACGGCCCGGCCCGGCACGGCGGTCCGGCCCAGCCCGGCGCGGGCGGTCCGACCCGGTGTGGCCGGTCCGGCCTGGGCGCCCGCGCGCTGAACAGATGTGGGGGGGGCCTGCCCCCCTTGATTGATAAATGGCCGGCCATTTATGTCCGGCCTTAACCGAACACGTCGGACCCGCAGGTTCCCACCTCCAACTGGCTCCAGCGGCCGGCTCGGCCGGCCCCTTCCCCGAACCACCGCGGCCATAGTTCACGGCTCCTTTCGTCCGGCGCGGCACGACGGCGCCACGGCCCTCCTCGGTGTTCCGGCGGGGCACGACGATGCTGCGCTCCTCCGCCACGGCCCGCTCGTGGTCGCGGCCTCCTTCGGCCTTACCGGCGCAGCGCGATGGCACCGTGCTCCATCATCATGGTTCTCTCGTTCCCGCGTGGTGCAACGTCACCACGTCGCATTCATCCAAGCCATAAGAAAATTCAATAACAAATAGGGGAGGAGGTTCGACCAGGTTCGTGCGGTCCGACCTCCTCCCGTTATTCTGATAACAGGCGGCTAAGAATTAACCAAGAACATCAATTAATAATTCTTGAACGATGAACAACCCCTACCTCGAAGAATAATTCATGGAAGCTTGCATCGCGGAAGACGGCATTGCGGGGGAAGGCTTCATTTACGATGACGGAGTTCGTCCGAGGAAGAAACGGTGTTTCCCTTTCATTGATGCAGGAAGAAGAATGAAGGAAGGTGTGTCGAAGAAGGGAACGTTGTCACACACCGGCTGTGGAGAGAATAAGAGACTGCTCGTCAATCTCTCCTTGCGGAGATGATGTTCTTCGTCGAAGCCTTGGCGTTCTTCGCCTTCTTCAAACTTAGAGAATTCTCTCCCAAAAACTCCACACAATGATACAACAATAATAAAATAAGGCTTTTGACTTATTTTATTACTTATGCAAACATTTTTCAAAATTCAAAACTTGAATTCACCTAATTAATTAAACATGTGTTGTCAAATTATTTAGGTGTTTAATTGGCATTCATTAATGTGGAAGAGTTACAATTTTTAAGGGGGGTTGCCAAAATTTAAGAGGGGGGTTTAGGGGAATTGAAGGGGTGGGGATCGTGTGGGCCTCACCTCACTAATATCCTACCAAGTAGAGTTAGGATGTAGTGGGTCCCACCCCAACTTCTACACATAGTTTATAATTACTTAGAATAGAAATGAAATTGTAGCGTAATTTTTATTTCACTCTTCAGTTAAATCATTTATTTAACAACACCTCCCGAGAAAACGCAACTCCAGAAAAAGTCTTCCTAAGAAATTATCGGCGTTGCGGTTTCATCGATGCCCTCGGATTTTTATTCCGAGCACCAGTTGAAAAATTAGGAAAACTCGTTCGTTCGTTCACTGAACGTACCCGAGCTAAACTTCAGAAATTGATTCCGGGCACACCAGGACTCGGAATCAGGTGCCGTCAGAAACTACGTACTCAAAAAATCCCAAAGAAATTGAGAAAAAAATATTTCCTTGAAATTTAAAGGTCTTTACATTACTCCCACCTTAGGTATTTACGTCTCCGTAAAGATACATCACAAACTTGGGGAACAAATGAGGGTACTGAGTACGCATTTGAGCCTCCTGCTCCCAAGTGATCTTCTGGAGGTTCCCATACTGCCACCTGATGCACACTAGAGGAATCGACCGCCCATGTAGGATCTGCTCCTGTCGATCCTCGATCTCCACTGGGACCTCCGCAAAATTTTCCCCGTCATCGATGTCCAGCTCCCCATGGTCGATGATTTTCATCGGGTCGTGCACGTATCTCCTCAGATAAGATATGTGGAAGACGTCATGCACCTGGTGCAACTGCGGTGGTAGAGCTAGGCGATAAGACACCTCACCTATCCTACTGAGAACCTGGAATGGTCCGAGGAAGTGCGGATATAACTTTCCACCCCGGCCAAATCTCTGTAATCCACGTCGAGGTGACGCCCACAAGAAAACGTGGTCTCCATCCTCGAACTCTAGTGGTCTCCGTCTCCTGTCAGTATAAGACATCTGTCGGCTCTGAGCTGTCCTCATCTGCTCCTGGATGACCTGGACCTTCTCTGTCATGGCTTGGACCATCTATCATCCCACAAGTACTTACTCCCCAGGGTCTGTCCAGCACAGAGTTGATCTGCAAGGTCGGTCGTACAATGCCACTTATGGTGCCATCCTGATGGTGGAGTGGTAGCTGTTGTTGTATGAAAACTCCACCAAGGGTAGGTGATCCTCCCAATTGTGACCAAAGTCGAGGACACATGCACAGATCATGTCCTCGAGAGTCTGAATGGTCCTCTCCATCTGACCATCCGTCTAAGGGTGAAAGGCGGTGCTCAGACGTAGCTGTGTCCTGAATGCCTCCTGCAACCCCTTCCAAAGCTATGAAGTAAAGCGAGCATCTCTATCGAAGACGATAGATGATGGCACACCATGAAGTCGTACAATCTCCTAAATGAATAGGCGTCCCAAGCTCTCCACTGAGCCCTGCTCACTGATGGGTAAAAAGTGGTCTGACTTGGTGAGTCGGTCAAAAATCACCCAAATAGAGTTGTGACCTCTGGAAGTACGTGGAAGCCCAGTCACGAAATCCAAAGATATACCGTCCCACTTCCACTCTGGGACCTCCAAGGGCTATACTAAGTCTGCCGGTACCTGGTTCTCCGCCTTCACCTGCTGGCAGGTGAGGCATCGAGAAACAAATTCTGTTACAGCCTTCTTCATACCTGGCCGCCAGTGCTACCGTCTGAGATCCGGGTACATCTTCGTACCCCTGGATGTATTGCTAAAGGGGAAGTGTGAAACTCTATCAGCACATCCTCCTGTAAAGCAGATAGTACCATGGTACGTCCTCTGAAAAGGACGACGTGCTCTCCTCCTATATAAAAACCATCAGGTGCCTGCCCTGTGGAAATTTGTGCACGCCACGTCTCATAGTCAACGTCCCCATGTTGTGCCTCTCTAACCCACTGAAGAAGTGGAGGAGTGACTGTGAGTGACTGAAGAAAGGCTACTCTACCTCTATCCATGGAGGATATCTGCAAAGCGGTTAGCTACTCTCTCGCCTCTTTAAGTAGTTGGGTTCCCATCCTCCTACTGAGAGCATCGGCTACTACATTCCCCTTTACAGGAGTATAGACTATTTCAAAGTCATAATCTTAGAGGAACTCGAGCCATCTCCACTGTATCAGGTTTAGGACCTTCTGCGAGATGATGTACCTAAGACTCTGGTTTTCAGAATAGACTGTAAAGTGCTCGCCCAACAGATAGTGTCGCCACATCTTCAGAGAGAAGATTGCTGCTGCTAAATCCAGGTCATGGGTAGAATAGTTCTGCTCGTGCTACCTCAACTGTCGTGATCCATAGGGGATAACGACCTGATCCTACATCAGGACACATCTGAGTCCAGTACCTGATGTATCGTAGTAGACTACGTACCCTAATCCCTCTTTTGGTAGCCTCAAGATGGGTGCGCTAGTCAATCTCTGTCTCAGCTCCTGGAAGCTCTGCTGACATCTATCTGACCACACGAAGGGTTTACCCATATTCATTAAATATGGAAGTGGTTCCGCAACTCTGGAGAAGTCTGGAACAAACCTCTGATAGTACCCAGCCAGACCTAAGAAACTCTGCACCTCCAGCACGCTCCTGGGTGGCTCCCAAGCTAGCACTACCTCGATATTTTCAGGATCCACTATAACTCCTGCCTCAGAGATGACGTGTCCCAAGAAGTGGACCTCACGTATCCATAACTAACACTTCGAGAGCTTACCATAAAGCTGGTGCTCTCGGAGTGTGTCAGTACAACCTGCAATTGGTAGGAATGATCCTCCTCAGTAGTCAAGTATATCAATATGTCGTCGATGAAGACCACGACAAATTGATCGAGGTAAGGCTGGAAGATCTTGTTCATGAGACTCATGAACACCAATGGATCATTGGTTATGCTGAAAGGCATAACCAAGAACTCATAGTGGTCATACCGACATCTGAAGGCCGTCTTCTGCACATCCTCGTCTCGAACTCTGAGCTGATGATAGCCTGACCTGAGGTCTATCTTCGAGAACCACTGTTCTCCCTTGATCTGATCGAAGGGGTCATCAATCCTTGGTAGTGGATACTTGTTCCTCACGGTCATCTGATTCAGGTGATGATAATTTACACACAGTCGCAAGCTTCTGTTTGCCTTCTTGGTGAACAAAATCGGGGAAGCCCAGGGTGAAACACTGGGTCGTATGAATCCCTTTCCCTGCAAGTCATCCAGCTGTACCCGTAGCTCTCGAATCTCAGCGGGAGCCATTCGATATGTTGGAGTAGATATCGGGGATGTTCTGGGGTACAGTTAAATATAAAATTCTACCTCTCTGCAAGGAGGTAGTCTTGGAATGTCGTCACGAAAAACGTCTGCTTACTGATCCACCACTACAGGAAAACTCAGACTCTGCACGTCAATTGATCCTAAGATGAGGCTAGCCAACTGATGAGTGATCGGTTGTCCTCTCCTTTGCGTGAGTCCATCCTATGCTGCAAAGGCTCCATTCTCGCCGGTGAAGGTGAACCTGCTCCCATCAGTGCGAACACACTGCACCTTGCACCTAATACAGTCGATCTGAGCATGGACTGTAGATAACAAATCCATGACCAAGATGACGTCGTAAGGCCTCGACGCCGCTACAAGAAGATCCCAGCCGAAGCTCTCACCTCCTAGAGTAAGCTCACACTATCGGAACCAGTGCGTAATCGTCGAGTCTGCTCCCGTAGGAGTCTCTAGCTGTAATGATCGAGCCAAAAGCTTCGTCAAAATCTCTGAGCTCTGAACAAGGGTAGCGGCAATGATAGAATGACTCACTCTTGTGTCTATAAGAATTGCAGCAAGGGTGGAGTAGACATAGATAGTACATTGAATCATCTCTGGTGCGCCATGGTCGTAGCCCTCTGCTGCCTAAAGCTGAGCCAGCCTCTACCCGCCAGCTCCCTGTGGTTGGGGTGGACCTCCTGGTGGCAGTGGTGGTAAAGCCTCAAAGCGTCGCCCACCACCTGGTGCTCAGCCAACTCCTCTGCCTCGTTCACCTGCTCCCTATGGACTGCCATGGTCGAACCTCTACCTCTGCCCAGGTGGTCCCTCAACTATCTGTTTCTCCTCTGCATGGCGGTTCGGGCAGTCACGAGCCATGTGGCCCTGCCCGCCGCATGCATAGCACTGTCTTCTCCTCGGAAGGCTGGATCTACGCCGTGTGCCCCGCACCTCTGAGCCAGTATCCTGAGGTCATCCACCTGATGGTATGGTCCGCTTGGACCCCTGTGACATCCGTCGACTGCCAACTATAGAAGAATCAGCTACATGCCGCCCTGCGGTAGGTCTCGCTGATGGTGTAGGCTCAAAAAGAAAGATCACTACGAGAAGGGATCGCTCCAGTACTCCTGCCTACATCGGAATGCTGAGGGAGATCATTGATGCCCTGGTCTCATTCCTCAGTCCCTGCTCAAAGGTCTGGGCCTGGAAAGATGGGTCTCGTACCATGTCCGTGGAATATCGTGAGAGATCAGTAAATCTCACCGAGTACCGGGATACCGTCATGCTGCCCTGCCGTAGCTGTAGTAACTCCTGAATGCGCACTGCACGGAGGGTGGCTGGAACGAACTCTGAGCGGAAGAGGCTCTCAAAGTCCGTATAAAGGAGATATGCCTCATCGTGCACCTGGAGCATCAGGCTCCACCATCTACCTGCTTTCGTGTGCAGGAGACTCGCTGCAAGGATCACCATGAGGTCAGTTGGTGTCCCTACTAACCTGAAAACTCGAACAACAGCCTCCAGCCAATCCTTGACTGCCTTAGGGTCCAACTCCCCACGGAACCTAGGCGTTATCTGACACTGAAACTCATGCAGTGCACTAAGGCGACGTGCACTCTCAGCGGTTGGGGCTGGTGGCATCAGTGGCTCGACGGGTAGAGGTACTGTCGGTGCCCCTGCTGTAATAGGGACCTGCACTGAGGCCTCGTCTCTCGGTGGGCTGTCGTCTCTCACAAAGCTCGAAACCCTAGCTGGCTGCCGTCGTGGGGCCATCCTGAAAAGAAACAGGTGCTCCATGGTCAATAAAGTATACCTGGTGAGCTGACATAAATTAATCACAAAGAAAACTTTTGAAACACACATGCAATCAATGTTTTCGTGCACTGATTTGGAAATCAAAAGGCAGGGTTCAGGTGTATGGATACGTCAGCCGCCACACCAACACTGGACTCTCTGGACTGATAACCATACTCAATACCCTTAACATTATTTCTTCACATAGAAGAAATATCAAAGTCCAGAGTTCTGCGGTAGAACTGAACTCCTCTGATGCCAATTTGTCACGACCCGTCCTCGGGACCCGTGTCGTGACTACCCCAAGCCTGCCTTCCATAGGCCAGGGGCTGGTGACTAGCACCAAAGGAATAAATCCCGATATCTGGGAAGGCATTGCCTTTAAGTAAGAAAACAAACACCACAGAGTAGGCAAGCAGAAGTAAACACTAAGTAAACTGATTACAAAGGTAAGTGCTGGAAAGTAAATGGGCCAGAATACAAACCCAACTGAAAGTAAAGTACAACTGAAAAGAGAGTACAGCAGCAGAAAAGTAAAGTAGCAACACTGAGCCGTCCTCTGGAAATCCCACCTGAAGGGTGGGTACAGATAGTATCCTCATCTCCTCATCTCCAGTTGTCCGCTCCGTGTACGTCTCATCCAGTGATCCACCTCCAGGTACCATCCAGCTCCACGAGATCCTACCTCGATCAGCATTGTCCGTCCTCTGCATCCAATACAACATAGTGTGGGCATAGCCCGTGCAGGGGTGAGTATACGCTACTCAGTAGGGACCCCGAGACCTCCGAAGGTATCCCAGAATCCATGTAGGATAAACCACAAAGGAAAGTTACAATCATGAAGTATCAACCAACCCTACTTAGTTATATACCCATACATATACCTAAGTCATCAAATCCAATTCGGCTCCAACATTCGAGCCCAAGTTCGATCTAGTCCACACAGTATAGCACAATCCAATCTACACAGGATAACACAACCCAATCCACACAGGATAGCAAAACAATAATATCCAAGATAATGATTGAAGGTCAAGACTCAGCTCAAACAGGTATACTTCTTCGTAAGGCGATAGAGATGATCAGATGTAGCCATTGATTCATCTAAGCTGTCGGACCCACATAGGATACAAGACCAGCTACTCTGCCGGATGCACGTAGGATACAAGTACAGAGTCAAATACTATCGGACCCACGTAGGATACAAAAACAGTAGTCAAGTACTGCCGGACCCACATTGGATACAAGAATAGTAGCCATCATCATCGAACCCATGGAGGATTCCAGTACAGTCATCGTCGTTGTCGAACCCACGGAGGATCCCAGTACAGTCGTCATCGTCGTCGCAGTCGCAGCCATCTTTAAGGTTCCCGCACACAACATGCTCGATTCAGGGAGGGTCCGCTCCACGAGCCAAGGGGGTTGATACATCAACTGACACATAGTTTGGAGTTGATGTATCCCAAAGTTCTGTCTCATCAAAAGGAACTCAACGCGACAGACGGTGCGCCAATCGGACGCACGGTCTGAGAGTTATTGGTTTTTCCGTCCCAGGGGCCCGGTTGGTTTTTAAGTCAAAAACAACCTGACTTTACTCCAGCTATGTCCAAACCTTGATCGGATTAATCCAAAAGAACTTTCTCACTAAGAGGAATCCAACAAAGTCGACCGCACATCAATCGGACGTCCGGAGCTCAAGTTATAAGTGTTTCTGCTCCGAAGGCCCGGTTGGTTTCATGTTCGAACCAACCCGACCATACCCAAAGTTCTCCAAAACCTTACTTTAAATATACCAAAACGACCATATCAATCCAAGTATCTCTACTCAACTGAAGGTGTGTTGATCGGAGGTCCGTAGCCCAAGTTATGGGTGTTTGAACGGATCTGTCCAAAAACAGGGGGTTCGGGCCCGGTCCGACCCGGCCCGATACCCCTGGGTCGGCCCAAACCGGGTCGACACGACCCAGGTCCGGGTCCGGACCAGCTATCACGGCCCGACCCGGCGTGGGCGGTCCGGCCTGGGCACCCGCGCGCTGAGCGGAGGCGGTGGGGGGGCAAGGGGGCGGCCGGGGTGGGGGGGGTGTGGTGGCGGGGGGCAGGGTGGTGGGTGGGGGGCCCTGCCCCCCTTGATTGATAAACGGCTGACCATTTATGGTCGGCCTTAACCGAACCCGCGGGACCTGCGGGGTCCCGCCTCCAGTTGGCTCCATTGGCCGGCTCAGTCGGCCGCTTCCTCGAACTACAGCGGCCATAGGCCGCGGCTCCTTCCATCCAGCGCCACGCTATGACGCTGCGCCCCTCCGTCACGACCCTCCTCGGTGTTTCGGCGCGGTGTGACGGTGACGTGCTTCTCCCCCGTGGCCTGCTCTTGGCCGCAGCTTCCTTCAGCCTTACCGGTGTGGCGCGACGGCACCGCGCTCCATCTTCGTGGTTCTCTCGTTCCCGCGCGGTGTAACATCACTACGTCGCCTTCGACCAAGCCACAAGAAAATTCAATAACAAAAGGGGTAGAAGGTTCAACCGAGTTCGTGCGGTCCGACCTCCTCTCGTTATTTTGATAACATGCAGAAAATAATTAACCAAGAATGTCAATTAATAATTCTTGAATTATGAACAACCCCTACCTCGAAGAAGAATTCACCTAAGCTTGCATCGCGGAAGACGGTGTCGCGGGGGAAGGCTCCGTATACAATGACGGAGTTCATCTGAGGAAGAAACAGTGTTTCCCTTTCTTTGATGCGGGAATAATAACGAAGGAAGGTGTGTCAAAGAAGGGAATGTCGTCACACGCCAGATGTGGAGAGAAGAAGAGATGGCTCGTCGATCTCTCCTTGCGGAGATGGCGTTCTTCATCAAATCCTTGGCGTTCTTCGCGTTCTTCAAACTTAGAGAATTCTCTCCCAAAAACTCAACACAATGATACAACAATAATAAAATAAGGCTTTTACATTATTTTATTACTCATACCAACATTTTTCAAAATTCAAAACTTGAATTCACCTAATTAATTAAACATGTGTTGTCAAATTAATTAGGTATTTAATTGGCATGCATTAATGTGGAAGAGTTACCATTTTTAAGGGGGGTTTCCAAAATTTAAGAGAGGGGTTTAGGGGAATTTAAGGGGTGGGGATCTTGTGGGCCCCACCTCACTAATATCCTACCAAGTGGAGTTAGGATGTAGTGGGTCCCACCCCAACTTCTACACATAGGTTTATAATTACTTAGAATAGAAATAAAATTGTAGCGCAAATTTTATTTCACTCTTCAGTTAACCCATTTATTTAAAAACACCTCCTGAGCAAACGAAACTCTAGAAAAGATCTTCCTAATCCATTACCGGCATTTTGGTTTCATCTGTGCCCTCGGATTTCGATTCCGTGCACCGGTTCAAAAGTTAGAAAAACATGTTCGTTCGTTCACTGAACGTACCCGAGCTAAACTTCAAAAATTGATTCTGGGCACATCGGGCCTCGGAATCAGGTGCCGTCAGAAACTGCGTACTTTTAAAATCCTAAAGAAATTAAGAAAAAAATATTCCTTGAAATTTATAGGTCTTTACAAAATTACTCTTCTTGAGTATTTCTATAAATGTCCATTATATCAATTAATTCATATTTACCTTTTTGATCAAAATACCTTCAATAATAGTGATTAATTAATTACCAATAAATGAAATATTGGTCTCATATTTTCTTTATTATTCATATCTCAATAAACTTCATCATCCAAGTGATATTACCATATGTTATATTAGGTTTATTTCTATATAATACTGGGATACATACTCGCTTCAACTTCTGACCAACTCTACTCTTTTACTCAGTAACTTATTAATATCTTTAATAGTAATCTTCTTAAAAATTAATAAATATGTAGTTTACAATGATTTCATCAACCAATAGAAAAAAATTTCATTAATTCAATGTAACTCTAGCTCAAGAAACATCATATATAAAGAAACTTCTTTCAATCTTTATATTTGGAAACTCTAAGCCGCAACAATCTTCATATTCTTTGTCTATCCAAGATGAAAACATAAAATCTTATATCAATATTTCTTTTAAATATATATAAATAGATATTAATTAGTATGAAAAATAGAGGATAACATGGTAAGTGTATGATATATCTCAAAATAATGGGTTCATAAATCTCCCACCTTTGAAGAAATTCTTTCTTAATCATGGTTGGTTTCTTCATCAACACCAAACACATATTGATAGTATTACTGTTTGATAAAATAGAATCATCATCATCAAAATACATTGGTATCTTTACATTTAAAGTGAGTTATGGATTTTTTACACTTTCATTTACTTTATTATAACTTGTTTTGTTTTTTGGTTATTTTTTGGAATGATAGACCTATGGACGAGTCACGCTAAATTTCTATTAGAAATTATACAATCCCTTTGATCATAAACTGAAGAGGTAAATTATTTCATAAAGGAACTTTGAGGCATATAATGTTATTCTTCATCCCTTGGGTACTGAGTAGTGTTCTTGTGGTAGAAAGGTTTTTATTTGGGTTGTGTAAAAGTGTAAAAGTTAAGGACACTGCAGGGTGGTGTGTGTTGATTGTAGGGTTTTTAATAATGTCGTACTATGTTTTTTGGTTTTATTTGGTTATTTTTTTATTTTTTCATATCATTTTAAAACATAAAATTTGGTCGAGTTAATTCTTTTTATAATAATAAATTATTTTTTATTGATTTTATGATTTAATAGAGTTATGATAATTTTTGAAATATTTATTATAATCATGGTGTGTTTGTTCTTTTAACTATAGATAGAATAATTTGATAACTTGTTCAAAATAAAAAACCTTAACAACCTATATAATATAATTATTTACTAAAATATTAAATGACATGTGAACACCATATCATATAACCATACATATGATATTTTTTAATGTTGTGTAGTATAATAGATTTATAGTTTTAGTAAAACTAATGTTGTGAATTTTTTTATAGGAACAATAATTGATTATTTATATTTCATCAACCTATTTTATTTTTTCACATTTTATAATTACATAAATTAGTTCTGGAATAATTTTTATATCATAAAATATATTAAAAAAGTATAAATTTTAATTAAAACATCTCTTTTGTAGAGGCCGGAATTTTCTCGGGCCTCTATATTGTGTTTTTTAGGTGTTATAAATAGCAGAAGTGTGTTTATAAGTAGTTTGAGGGTGAATAGATTATTTTTATACCTTTAAAGGAAACCAAATCATGTTATTGACCCCATTACATCATGTTCATGTTGAGTTCATCTTGGTTTTTTCTATGCTCATGGTGTTGTGAAAATTTTCTAGGTATACGGTGTTAGAGTTAATGTTGTGAATTTTTGGAAATAAACTATGTTGTCATATAAAACCTGATATAGTTTTAATAAATTCAAAATTTATCTTGTTATGGTTTGAGATATAAATCTATATTCTCTATATGGATGAGGAAAACCCCCATAGAGTTTGTTGTGGTGGAAAATAGATTGGTTTAGAGAGAACCATGTCATGGATTTGTCAAGGATGTTTAGAAATATTTGAAGAAAATGATCTTGGTTTATCGGATATATCATGGTCATACTAAAAGTCATATTATGGGGATAAAAAAAACCAATGAGATTTTCGATGGTGAATCATATCAAATTTCATGGTTTTTGGATTATTATTAACTAAGATAAACTATGATGTGGTTTAGTTCTCTATTCCATGGTTTGGTCACTAATGGTTTTATTATAAATTTGAATATATTATACATCATTTCAACTCATATTTCTTCTCTTGAACCCTAGGTGGTTGTGAGTCTTCTAATTATACATTTTAGACACATTTAATGGATATGATTCATCCATTATGATTTGAAATTCCTTTATCTATCTTTTCCATTTATCTTCTCTTATTCTTATTTCCTAAAGAGATATTTTATTTATAGTACTTAGTTATAATTGATATTGGATAAAGGATTTATAGGGGGATTGATATGTTACAATATGGGTGGGAAATCCATGCTAATTCATAAGAGTTTGATCATTTGTTTCCACTCTAGTATATGTTATATCGTTCAAGATTCATTTTAGGTAAGTGATTCATATTATGTATTTGATTTTACTATGTTATAATGGAATTATAATACTTTAGTTTTATATGTGTAAGGAGTTGGAATTGACCATTATGATGACAAAGGAATTTATTAATTCAATAGGGATGTGGTTTAGTTACTCTTTAAATGATTTTACCTTATTATTTCTATGTAATTGGTTGATTATTGTTCAAACTATGATATGGTGATTTAATTTTGTTATTGATTTAAGAAATTATGTTTTGAATTGGTTGGATGATTGAAATATGGTGATGAAAATAAAGTTTGTGTATAATGAAATAATGAGTCAGTGGTGTTGTATTATTTTTGTTATAGACTTTATTTCTTGATATTATGATAGAGTCATGTTCTTGGTTTATTATGGAGATAGAAGAGGCTATAGAATGGAATATTATTGTAAAATAAATTGTTCTTGATTAATTTTTCTATTACAATGAGATGTTTTTAGTATAATAATGTTGTGGTGTGCTGAATTTGATGTGGTCAGTGTGTGGTAGTTTCCCATGGATATAAAATAAGGTTGAAATAATGAAATAATTAATAATTGTGGAATTATAATGGGTTATAATGAACTCATTTAGATAAAAATATATATAAATAAATATTTAGATTATTTATTTGATAAATAAATATAAAATAAATCATGTGTGATAATTTACTAGTGGGGTGGATGAAAATAGTAGTTCTAGAAATAAATGTGGTTAAAAATATACAATAGTTGGTAATTGATTAATATAGAGTTTAAATTGAAATGTTTAGAGGTTAGGTAGTTGATTTATAATGACTATCTTGGATTATATCACCATAGTCCACCCTAATATACTCTACTCAATGTTTTTCCCCTTAATAAAAATATATAGTTGATGATGCATTGTTGTTATGTGGTTTTTTTTGTGTCTATATGTGTAAGTTGTTGTTATTGTTGTTTGGTAGTAATTTTTTGTTGGTGGCAAGTGGTTCTATATGTGTTTTTTAATAAGTGGAAACTAGGTTAGGTTATGTGATTTTTATATATCCCTATTATAATTTTTTATTTCTTATATATCACCACCCAAGTTAGGTGATCCTACCAATTCACATATGTGGTTTTGGGTTCCATATATATCCTTAACATCAAGTATGGGAGTGATACAAATGGATTTATACTCCCCCTCTCACACTCTCTCTTCCAGACATAGCATGGTGACATGTTTATATGGAAATGATGTAGCATGAGGTAGTGATGAGGTAAGTGTTTGTGTTGTAGTTAGTTTTCGATGTTGTGTTAATGTGGCTATGATGTGGTACGTAGATTTGGTATACAGATATGGTTATTTATACTTTTTATGCTGACATAGAATATAGAAATGAAAGGGATTTTAGTTTTGGGATGTTTTTTTTTGTTTCATGAGGGTGACTAGATCACAAGGAAAGAAAATAGGGGGTATGTCCTATATATTTTATTGATTATTATATCATATTAATTATATCCAAATTGTGTGAGTGAGCCTTAGTGATATTGGATATATTTGGACTATAAAAGTAATGGAACAATTTTACTTCTTGATCACTATGTGTATGCTTCTTTCATTCTATCATGAGAGTTTCAAGGGAGGAACCAACTGAGTATACTTGTATTCTCATATCAACTTCTATATACTATTTTTATTCATATTTTTAAGGTGGATTCGGTGAACAGGTTAGTCATTATTAGCTCAGGGTTTGATGATTTATTTGAATCATATTTCTTGATTATAACCATATATAATTTTTTGAATTTACTTTGGATTCATTTTTTTTCTACATGACATTACATTTATTTTTTTATTATTATTGGTATTGTACATTTTGATTTTATTTAAGAAGTTGGAACTGATTGGTGGATTTTTGTAATCACTCATATGATTAAATTGGATAATTCCTCACAAATGTTTTTTTTATATTCTCTATGATAGTTTCTAACTCATGGACTATTTAAAGAAGGATTCAGGTCCCACTCATATCTTCACTTCTAGCTCATGGGGGACTCTAATGGGAATGGGTCATGATATAGTGGTATTAAAACATTAGTTGATATTTAGGTTTTTATTTTGACTTAATAACTTATTATAAAATGTATTGGTTTGGTAGGGAAAATTTTTATTCAATCTTAGTATGTGATATATTCCAATTAGATCAGTTAAGTTGAAGATAAGGCCCCTATGATCAATTGAAATGACCTTATTCATATTATACATACTAAATTTATATTATATTGATTTTAGGGAAGATAACATGGTACAGAACATGAGTCATTATTGTTTTGTTTTTGTTTTAATTAGGTAGATCCTATGAGAATTTTAGAATGAATTTAATTTAAAAAACCTTAAGATTTATTTTTTATCCTACTATTAGGAATTAATTCATGTTTGTAGAGATTAAAAGTTTATTTCAAACCCGTTCAGTTTAAGTTTGGGAGGTGTAACAATTTTTTTTGTTGGATCCTAAGTAAGATGGTCCTAAGGATGATAATTCATGAGGAAGGTTTTATATTAATTTAAATAGAATATTCTTTCAAATTATGATGGGTTTTTATATTATTAATATATGGATAGGTTGATAGAAATGGTCAAGATCAACTCTAGTTTGTTTCTATCATAAGACAAGCCAGTTCAGCCAACCATGTCACCCAGGTCATTTCACATAAAGTATTAAGATGTGTTATCGATCAACTCAGGCCTGTGAAAATCACCAGTGCATCAAATACAAAAAATTGCGAATGATTTGTCCAGTAAATTGCAATAAACAACTAGTGTACTCTTACTGATAATATGTAATAGTGCACTAATAAGATGGATTTACATGGAAAAAATCAATTAAGTAAAATTTAATAATTAAACAAACCAAACAAATAATGAAAAAAACATCCATCTCACTTTTTACATAACATAAATCTTGAATATATACAACAAGATGAAAAGAAGATATTAAAACTAAAGGCAATCACAAAATCTCCAATAACTACATGATTCAAAATAAACCAAAGGTTCCCAAATCCCAAACTAAGAGTCTCCTTATGACCCAAAGTCACTATAAAACATTAATGACATGATCCACTCTCTATTTTATTGGAGATAATGAATCCAAAAGGAGGATTATTGAATGTACCAAAACTTGAACCAACAAAATCCATCGATTTTATAAACACTGAGTTATATAAGTAGGGTGTGAGCAAAACTTTACTAGTAGGATTTTACTAAAGATTACATTATATTTTTTTAATAAAACCTTCCATAAATCTTATTTTGAAATATAATATAAATATTTGACACATTATATTTTATGAAAATAATAAAATGAGCCTACCTCAACTCCTTTTTATAACTCAAAATAATTATTTTAAAGAGAATTCATTATGTTCCTGAGAGAAAAACCATATGAAAATACCATTTTTTAAAGTGAGTAAAATAATTAATTTGTTTCATGAGAAAATTTTAGTTGAGTTTAGGTATAATTATTTAGCATAAATTCCAAAAACATTTTATAATCCAATTTTAAAATATTATGAAAATGGGTCTAAAAATAATACTATATAATAAAAATCATAAGGTTAAATGTTATAAGAAATATATTAAATTTCACAAGTTAAAAATAAAAAACCATATAAATTGAATGTAAGTGAATAATGAAATGCATAAAATTGAGGAATAAAATAAAAAAACCAATATGGGGAATCAATTAAATAATAAAAGGTAACTACCTGAAAAAATGGTTGATAATAAGCTTCTCTAAAATAAGGAATACAATTAAAGAAAACCAAATAATAAAATAATTCAAATCACACCTGACATGGTATGGTAGTAAATTAAAATAAAACATAACTATAATTAAGTCTTAGTAATAAGTAAACCTATATAAAATAATGCATATCAATGAGTCTATAATAAATATCCCCTAGAATACTCTTCCTAGCCACACAGGGTGTCACTCCTTAAATGGGGAGTCTCATCATGCTCTAAGGGATCCTATTCAGTGCATAAAAATAACTTAGGTTGAAAATATCTATTGATATCTCACCAAGATACCTAGTGTTCCTATAAAGGTAACTATTAGAGGCAAGGAAAAAATTTATCATACATCAATCACATATCCTTGTACAATGAATCATAATATAAACTCCTCATCCCACCTCCACAACCCCTTTTATAATCTACCCATTTCCGTTCTTATAATCATAAAATAATAATCACATTAAACTCTTAAGATCCATTATTTTATTTAAAACATGATATCAAAGCTCTCAAACCAATGGTGTTGCTTAGAGTAAGAAAAACATTTTATAAAAAGTGATAAATGGACCACTAATAGTTCTCTATGAATTAAACTATAACATTCTTTTGAAGTACTTTTCTAAGAAAGCATTAAGTTTTATGGAGGTTTATATACAAAAAATATTTTTAATACTTTCTAAATGGTATTTAAAGCTTCAAACAAACATTTTGAGACATGAAAACCTTCTTAAAAGAACCAAATAAGAATGATAATATTATTGTAACCAAAATAAACCTTAACCATTACATAAACCAAAATAATAAATATAAATACCTTGTAAAGGAATAAAATGAAAATTTAAACATAATTATAAAAATTATAAGCTTAAATAAATCATAATCAATATTAAAATATTGAAAATGGTATATAGATTAATATCAATTCAATGTTAACCAAAAACATCCTTAAACCACAAAAAAACCTTATGTTTCTAAAACTCATGAATAAAAAACATTATAAAAACACACCCTTAAAAAATATAATTTTTTTGTTAGACCCTTTTTGCTATTTTATCAAACACTTGATGTGTTCATATTTTAGTTATAAAAATTTAAGTTTTGGAATCCATGAAAATACCCTTATGTCGATCAATAAAGTCATAAAGACTTTGACAAAAAAATTATAGATATCTCATGGAATACAAAAATATGAGTAATTTAAATTAAAATTAGTTTAAAAAACAAATGAATCAAAATGTTTTTAAATAAAAATTAATCACATGGAAACACCAACCTATTTATTGCCTAGATGGAACAAAACCTTTGAATATAGAGAGAAAAATACAAAAGAAGAAATATTCACACCCTAACATCAAGAACCACAACGTTTATACAAAACCTAAACTAGGGTTCATCCACCATGTCCCCATGGATAGAAAAGTATAAAATATTGTAAAATGATAAGATATATAGGGAGAAGAATAAGATAAATATATATTTAACCTAGAATAACTCACATGGAATCAAAGGGAAAGAGATCAAGAACCATGGGAGGGAAAGGGGAGTTAAATAGGGATACAGTTTGGATGATTCATGTTAATGAGGGAGGATTAAACCCAAAATATGGTTTAAAAATGATAGGTATAAAATAAAAAAACCACAACATAAAAATTTATGCTAGATGCATGGTTTGGACACACAGTTTATCAAAAGTATCACTGAACGTGCGAGGGACATTTGATCACCAAGAAACATTTTTATTGTTTTACCGTATTCTTTATCAAACCATGTTCTAACTAATTTCATTATACATGATATAATTTCACCCTAGGTAAGGTTACTCTACATGGTTTCCCCTAAACATGTTTCAACTATGAGGGGTTAATCATACGTAAGATAAGTTTTCACATTTACTACTAACTGATATCTGTATTTCATGCATGTATTTTATTGTGCCTAAATGTATTTATTTATATATTTAATTGATAATTAATTCCCATATTTTAATTTTTTAACTTTTTTATTGTTTTATGGTATTATGAATTGGATATTTTGGAAAAGGAGAGAAAAGGGATGAAAATAGGATCTTGAAGACACTTCGCATCGTGACCTTCACTCACAGTGAGACACAAGATTTTTTAAGATGCATTGGAAGTGGAAAATGAGAGCATAATATTTACAAATCATGTATTTAAATTACATGATGTTAATTAATATAGGATGAATTACGATGAAATTTTTGGTATCTTTCCGCACTTTGAAAACTTTAGATATTACATGACATATAAAATTTACACATCATGAAACCATCGGGAATCAGAAAAATAAATTACATGATACTAAGGGTTTTGAAGGAGGATCTTATAAAATAACATGTTGGCCATACCTTCAGAGGATACAATACCAAGAGGATCCCCACTGGATGACTTCAAATATCAGAGTGATTCCATAAAGCCCTAATTTGATGTCGTTATTTTCCAACAGTCCTTATAGGGTATCCATGTTTCTCATTCTCATCATGCATAGCATAAGAGATCGGTATTCTTTATGTCGGGTGGTGTGATTATAGGGGGAGTTCCATTAGGTATTTTTTTTATTTCTTATTATTATTTTAGATTTATACAACACTGTTTATCAATTCAAATCTTGTTCTTTTTTCAATTGCATGACCATTTATAATGATTTGATGATGTTTATTTCATTGCATCAATTAATTGGATTATTTTGTGTATGGACATTATTAAATATAAGTTAGTTATGTTTAAATAGGGTTTTGGGTTGCCTAGTTTTTTAATTTAATCTATTAGATGATCATTCCAACAGTATAATCATATTATTAGGGTAGGATACCCAGACCAAGGATCCTTGTGAACCTAATTCTAACACCAAACCTAAATAAATCCATTATTAATTGAATCCCTATACCATGAACCTAAAAATAATTAAACCTGACATATCTCTCTCTTGATATCAAATCCAATGTTTTCTTCACTTTGTTACTCTTCCTTTAAAACAATCAAAAAAATTCAATTTCAATTTCATTATTTAATTTAAAACATACGAATTGTCATTGTGAGTTTGACACTTGGTCTTTCCATGTACAATATTTTTATTATTTTTTTGAGTTTTTAAATTATTAAATTTTTTTATCCCTGTAGGAAATTAACACTATGCTTCGGCCATGTCACTAACCTTGTTCCAAATATATTATAACCATGTATATAGTGACCCAGGATTTTTATACATAAATATTACACATTGTTTTATAAGTATTCAATAAATTACAAAGATACATTAATGAGAACTATAAAGGTTTAGTGTCTTTAGAGACTAGATACACAATCTTCTTATTTCAATAATGTTATTCAAAATATCCCATATATATCTTCTCCTTGCACATACCCTACTTAAAACCATTATTCATGGACTAGGTAAATGAAACATAAGAAATAATGAGATCATATTCTCATTATGGGTAAGAAAGGGAGATATCATTAATCAAATATAAATAACATGCACATAATGGTATGAGAACATGATGTTAACATTTTAAAACCATACCCTATATAATATAGATCACAAACCTGGGTCATGGAATAAATCATGGCAGTTCATAAGAAAAGAATAATAATGGAAAATAATGAACATAATCTAAGAGAGCAGAACATAGACATTGAATGTGGAAAAAACAAAATCTTATAACATTGTGAACATGTATAAATAGAAACAATTTAACTAATTAAGTTAAGGACATTAAATCAGTCCCTCACATAAACTTATGGACATGAAACCAGGTCCACGCATAACCTTATGAACTTGAAACCAGTTCTATACATAACCTTATGGACATGAAACTTGGTCCACACATAACCTTATGGAAATAAAACTATATTCAAGCATAACATTTTGAATATAAAATTATGTTCAAGCATAACATAATTAACTAGGGAGTTATCCATCTTTACCCAACTCATTGGAGATATATATAATTATTTTCCCACAAATAACATAATAAAAACTATAAATAATTGTTTCAAAAACTCATTAAACTTTCATCATATCATTATATCATAACCTGTGAAATGAAGCAGGGTTTCATAACTGTTTCATCAATCTATCTTAGCATAAACCATGGAAAATAAATGGGTTGCATAAAAATATAATCATCATAATCATAAACCATCCAGATAAATAATAAGGATGGTACCATTGGATCATATCCCTAGTAAAATATAATCAACACCGAAGGTTTTTTTCAGGGATGAATATAAATTCCATAAAAAATCATTAAAACATTCTTATGGAAAATATCAATTCCATTTTGAAATCACTTATTTAAAATCTAAAAATTTCCAAAATATTAAAAAAATCATTGAAAATATTATCTTAAAAATTTAACGTTATCCTTAAATAATTTATAGTTCATGATTTTAGGAAATACCATCCATGTTGTACATATTAATAAAAATATTCCTTTAGCATTTTCAGTAAAAATTCAAAGGTACCTCATTTCGAAAAGGTTAAAGAAGATTAATTTTAAACAATTTAGTAAAACATGGGTAAAAATAACTTTTAAAAATCATATAAGAATATTAAAAACATTTTTGAAAACATTTTTTGAAATCATGTACATGGAAGAGAAAGGATTTTCGACCGAAGAGAGAAATAATGTCGATTTTCCAAAACAAAATTATTTTATTCTATTTAGTTCTTAAAGAGAGTAAAATGAAATAAAAACATGTATTATCTACAAATAAATATATTTAAATAAAATTAGTTAGTTTATTTGTATATATATCATAATATTTCATCATTGTAAGCATAATCATAAACAATCCTTATAAATAATGAGATTATAACATAAGATTCTTTCCACTTTGGTAACCGTTGAATCATAAGCCACATGAAATATATAACCTTGGATAGATATGTAAATCCCCATATATTTAATTATAATCATTATAAAATACATTTATGGTTTGAATATATACCACATAAAAGAAACAAGTGGTGAATATAGCATGTGCCCCATAGAGATAAAAGTGAGACGAAAATCCCTTACCTCAAGTCCCGACTTTCATCATACACATTAGAACCTCCAATATAATAAATATATATTTACTAGATGTAACATCCCAGGTAAATAAAGAATAATACATTTTCATATTTATTAATATTTGTGAATTAAATATTAATTTTACTTTAAAGGGGTTTCTATGTTCGATATCATACTCGATACGGAACAAAGAGTTTCTTTGAAATCGTACATTGCACACTAGTAATAAAATAATATTATTTTAAATGTTAGTTAACACGTAACCATTGTATTGGCGGAAATGAATAGAAATAACTAAAATGTTATTATATATGTTTTTTAAATGTTTTTATACTTATCCAATAAAGGATAAAGGCTTAAAATACGAAAAGAATTCAATTTTAGGCTTATATACTCTAATTTTCACGAAAGGTCCACTTATCAACATTTGATGGTGAACCGTCATTAAATATAGTTTTGGTCAATCTTATACATTCTATTAGACCAAATAAAACTCTTCTTTAGAATCAGGACATCAAATTTAACTTTGTGCAATTTTTTGGTATTTTTCCGATAAAGTTCATTTTTTAATGAATAGTGTAAAATGTTGTATTTTAATTCAAAACCTCTTTTTAATCTAATTTATTAAGATTATTGGATAATATTTTGAATTGGTTTTTAAGTTCAATAAGAATATATTTTTACCATTTAATCCAATAGTGGTCGTTGGAATTAATTTCACTTTGAAATTGGACTTAAACTAGTTTCAATCTTTTGATACTTATTGTTTCATAAAAACACGCTATTTTCTCTGACATCGGGAATTAATTATTAAATTAATTAATGAAACTTATATGTTTTGAATTTTATAAAATAGACATCATTTTTCAATTCGGAATATCCAATATAGCTTTGGGTGAAGTTTTGGTATTTTTCTGAAAAACTTCAATTTTTGGTGAATAGTGAAACCACTAAGTGGTACTTATAAAAGCTGATTTCCCGTTTAAATGAAATTTTACCACCTTTGTGTTTTTAATTTCAAAAATCCGACACACATGGTTGTCATTAAGAAGTAAAATGTGGTTCAATGGGATTAAAATAATTTTTTGGTGAATAGTAACTTATTAAGTTTTTAATCGCGATTAGAGGTAATTAGTATAGTTTAAGGTAAAAATAATGTTTTAATAATATGAAATGACCTAGAAACATGTCCTACCCTTATTGGATGTGTCATGGCCGACCAAGGCAGGCCATGGTTCAACTTGGGGTCCCCATGGAGCCACTTTGGTATGAAAATGACATAAATAACTTTTTATTTAATGTTAAAGTAAAAATGACACAAACATGAGTTGTTTTACTAAAACAAATTTTACATGGGGTTATAAAAGTCAAATGTTTTACTATAAATATTAATTGGAAAGATAAAAATATTTCCTACATCATAGTATTTTTTTTATAATTTTTAGGCATTAAATAAATTAAATTATTTATGACACCATGATGCTGCAGCGATTACCTCATTATTTAACGATTTAAATAAAATGGAAAGATAATGTAAAATCTAAGACCTACACATGTCCAAAACCTATTTTATGGGTGTATTTAGAACCCTTATCACATTATCCTCGAAAAAAATTAATGTGGACCCATTAAAATCTGAAAACCATTTGAAAATAAAGTAACATTTCCTTACTTTCCAAGAGTGCCCCTCCTCTCCTCTTATAAAAGGCCCCCACCTCTACCTCCTTACCCACACTTCCAAAGCCTTTGGATTAGCCAAACCCTGCTCATTTTGTCTCTCCACTTCCCTCTATTACTCCTTGAAGCCTCACTTTGGGCAGAAGTCTTCCCAAGGAAGCCTTTGAGCTCATACCAAAGGGAGTTACCCGATTTTAAGGTAATGTCTTCACTTGAGTCCTTTTATTTTATTTTTCTTCTCCAACCCCCTAAACTCCTTTTATTCATTTCTTTTGTAACAAAACCAGTATCTTACATATACTAGGATGTTTTTATAAGAATTATTCGAGCTACACTTACACACACCTACATCTAATGGTTAAAGAACATACTGTTTCCGTGGATGGCGAATTTCGGCCTCCCGAAACGATGATTGTTCAACATTATTTTAACACCTTCAAAGGTGGACATTAAGATGACACTATATTTATATATGATATATAATATGTTTATTATTTCATTAAGCTTCTGTATTTTTCATTTTTTTCATACCTTTATGGTTTCCATTATGGGTAAACACGATAATTTCATTTTAGAAAGTGCGGACTACCGCCCCCTCAAAGTGATGTGATTCGTTAATGCCATATGTGGGACGTAAAAAGGATGGATTTAAAGTTATTATATATGATGTTATACTGGAATTATAATATACCTCTATATAATTATTATTTCTTTCCATTAAAGTATGAGATAGAAATGAAAGTAGCGTTCATGCGTACGTACGGCTTACCGTCTCCATGAACGGTGCATTTCATTTATTATCCCCAAATGTAATGTACTATTATAAGTACATATATATAATGGATATATATGATGTATGTTGCATCTAAATTATTAATATAATTATGTAATTAAAATATACATACCTCTCGTTTAGTTTTAATTCCATTAATATGACATAGAAATGAAAGTAGCGTTCATGCGTACGTACGGCTTACCATCTCCATAAACGGTGCATTTCATTTCTTACCTCTAAATGATTATGTGATATTATAAATACATGTATATGCTAGATATATATGATATATATGATATCCAAATCAGGAATTTCATTCTGGATATAATGAACCTTTGACCACACGAACAACATGTAATTATAAGAAGTCCACTTTCGACTTAAGGACCAAATATCGACAAAACAAACATTATTAACTTAAATGATTACATAATGTTTATAACGTGGAAATAAGTGATATAAAAGTAATAATGAACTCCAAAAAGGTTATTAAGAAAATATAAATTAACACAAGTTTATTATTCAGGACGTTAAAGAACGATAGAGTCAAGTCGGACCCGAGGTAAGGGAATTCGTCTCAATCTCCTTTCATTGGGGAATATTTCATTTTATACACAAATTTATTTTATACGGTATATAAACCCCGTTGAATTTTACTTTTATACAAAAGGAATCTTTTTCTACGAAGCGTTTTACAAAATGACAAAAAGGAATATTTATTTTAACATATGCGGTAACAACGACCTTTTTTGCCGCCGCGAGTATTATTTGGTCTTTGGCTTCCTCAACAAGCCGTAATGTTTTTTTAAATGAAATAAATACCATATATTATTTTATGTATTTTGGTATTGAAAATGGTTTTTATAATGGTTTTGTTATGTCAATATTTTTAAGTGATATATTGTGATCAAAGTGTGGAAATTTTTTCTTTCCATTATGTTTGTTTTATGTCTTATGATTTTATAATGGTACTTGGACATTTGACGGGTGGTTACGCGATAAACCATATGACGGGTGGTGCTATGAATACCAGGACGGGTGGTTATGTTATAACCTCCAATTCATTGGGTATGGAAGTTGGTCGTATGTCTATTCCATTAAGTATGAATAGATGTTGGCTGAATGGCTATTCCATTAAGTGATATGTGTGGAAGTCGACCGTATGGTTATTCCACTTATGTATGTTTATGTCCCAAGTTACCTTTATATGTTATGTGATCTTTATATGGGTTTTATGGTAATCATTTGGTTACAAAAGGGTAAGTAATGATCTTTAATTCAGTGAAGAGTTTTTACAACTTTATAAAGGTGAAAAGTATTACTTTGATAAAGTATACATGGATTACTTGTTGTTTTGATAAACTAACAGTTTTCATTATTTGTGTATCCCTTACTGAGCTTTTTATGCTCACCCCATGTTTTTTTGAAATTTTTTTCACAGGACTTAATGTGGAATAGGGTCAAGGATGGGATCAAGGGAAAGTCATGCTATCTAAAACATGGAACTAGACATGTTTCTTTTTAAGAGTTTTTATTTTATGGAAACTTAGTAGAAGTGTCTACTTTGTAATCTTTTGAGATGTAATAGTTATGTTCTAATTCTCTAAAACTCTAAACCTGAAAAGATCCTCAATGTGAATTATTAATTTAATTCATTATTAAGTAAGGTTTAAGGCTGGGGCCTTATAGTTGGTATAAGAGGTCAGTTTATACAACTTTTGGAGTTAGAAAATTGTTAAATTACAAGTTTATTTATGGTATGATTGGAATGATATAGCATTTAAATATTACCATGTTTCTTCGCCTAAGATATTTCTATGTTCAGAATGGTTTTCCACAGTGGAAACAAAGCAGCTATGTTGGGACGACATCAGGAGGAAGACCACCTTTAAAATCAGCAACCAGAGATGGTCGGAATCGGAACTGAACTGTTTGTTGCAGGGATGGAACAGTTGACTCAGGCTATAAATATTGGTGGTATCCATGCACGAGATCAGCCAGATCAACCGCAGAGGAACATGTCAGTGGTGAAACATTTCATGAGGCAAAATCCCCCATCATTCAGAGGATCATCTGACCCCGTGCAAGCTGAAGGGTGGATTAAAGAACTGGAGAAGATTTTTGATGTCATGTGGTGTTCAGAACATCAAAAGGTTAGTCTTGTTGTTTACCATTTTGAAGGTGAAGCTGATCAGTGGTGGTTGATGGTAAAAAATATCAGGAATAGTGATGATATTGAGGATCTTCACTGGGACGAATTCAAAGGTATGTTTCTTGAGAAGTATTTTCCTAAGGCTGTTCGACTTAGGATGGAAAATCAATTCTTTGAATTGAGGCAAGAGAAAGACTCGGTGGCAGCCTATGAAGAAAAGTTCACTCGATTGGCAAGGTATGCTCCAAACTTCATATGAGATCTTGATAGTAAAATAAACCGTTTTTACTCAGGGTTAAAGCCAAAGTATCTAAGGGCTTTAGCTTCTCGTGAGTTCAAAAGTTATGAAAAAACTTGTTCGATGTGCGGAGAAGGTGGAAATGGAGTTTGCCGATGATCAGGTGTTCTATGAAAAACAGCGGAATAAGAGGTCCAGTTGGCAGGAAAAGGGGAAGAATTCATCAAAGAAGCAAGGAGGTAAGAAAACCAAATATCCATCCTATGTGAAGTGTGGTAAAATGAATCCTGGAGAATGTTTATCCAAGTCTGGTAAGTGCTTTCAGTGTGGTAAGTCTGGTCATATTGCTCATAACTGTAAAGAAGATGATCAAGCAGGCAATGAAAAGCCAGCGGTAAGATGTTTTAAGTGTAATGAAATGGGTCATTATGAAAATGAGTGTCTAAAAAAGAACTCGACTGGGGGAAAGCAGCCAGACTACAAGCAGAAAGGTGTGGTGAAATCTTTTGCAACAACTTCAGTAGATATTGGGCCATCGAATGAAGTAGTATCAGGTACACTGTTTGTTTGTTCAGATTATGCCAATGTGTTTTTTGATTCAGGGTCTACACATTCTTTCATTTCTGAGAAGTTTTCTAGTAAATTGGAAATTCCATCTCAAGATATGAACCCTGAACTTATAGTAAAAACACCCGGAGGGAACGTTGAGACAAAAAGGAATTATAAGAACCTTCATATCCTTGTGTGTGGAAAGAATCTACCAGAAAATATTATTGTTTTTCCTCTAGTAGAGTTTGATGTTATTTTGGGCATATATTGGATTTCTGTTTATCATGCTAAGATTGACTGCAGAGCTAAAATGGTTTCTTTTCATAAAGATTTTTAGTTTGTGTACAGGAATGAACCCTTGCTTTTGATAACATATCAGGAAGTTGAGGAACTAGTAAAAGAAGGAAATTAATGTTACCTTGCACATATTGTTGAAAATAAAGGAACTATTCAGATTAATGATGTGCCAGTGGTAAATGAGTATCTTGATGTTTTTTTGATAAGTTGCCTGATATTATTCATGATCGGGAAGTTGAATTTACTATTGACTTAGTTTCTGATTCTAAGCCAATTTCAAAACCCCCTTATCGAATGGATCAAGTTGAACTTTTAGAGTTAAAGAAACAATTGCAGGAGTTATTAGATAAAGGTTTCATTAGACCTAGCACATCACCATGGGGTTCTCCTATCTTTTTTGTTAAAAAGAAATATGGATCAATGAGACTTTGCATTGATTATAGAGCCTTGAATAATATTACTGTTAAGAACAAGTATCCTTTGCCTCATATCGATGATTTATTTGATCAGATCCAGGGAGCTCAGTATTTTTCGAAGATTGACTTGAGGTTGGGGTACCATCAGTTGAAAGTAAAAGAAGTAGACATTTCAAAGACTGTGTTCCGTACTAGATATGGCCATTATGAATGTATAGTTATGCCTTTTGGGTTAACCAATGCACCTGTTTTATTCATGGACCTTATGAATATAATTTTCCATGAGTTCTTAGATAAGTTTGTGGTTGTTTTCATCGATGATATTTTGGTGTTTTCTAAATGTAAAGAGGATCATGAAAGTCATTTAAGGGTTATCTTGTAAACCTTAAAAGAAAAGAAACTATATGGAAAATTTAGAAAGTGTGTGTTTTGGTTACAAAAAATTTCTTTCCTGGGTCACATTGTTTCAAAAAATGACATAACTGTTGATCCTGCTAAAATAAAAGTTATTGAAGAATGGCCAAGACCCACAAATGTAACTGAGATCCGTAGTTTCCTTGGTTTGGTAGGTCACTACCTAAGTATTGTTGAAATTTTTTCACGGTTATCTAGTCCAATGACTAAGCTAACTCGGAAGGGTGTTAATTTTATCTGGACAAAAGAATGTGATGATTGTTTTCAGGAGTTGAAAAGAAGATTGGTGAATGCTCCAGTTTTGGAACTTCCTTCCAGGAATGGTGATTTTGTTATCTACAGTGATGCTTAGTTGAAGGGACTTGGTTGTGTCCTTATGCAGAATGATCAGGTAATTGCATATGCTTCACGTCAGTTGAAAACTCATGAGGTAAATTACCCTACACATGATTTGGAATTAGCTGCTGTTGTTTTTGCTCTAAAAATTTGGAGGCATCATTTGAATGGAGTAAAGTGTGAAATATATACTAATCACAAAAGTTTAAAGTATATATTCACTTAGAAAGAATTGAACATGAGATAGAGGAGATGGCTAGAATTAATCAAGGATTATGATTGTACAATTCACTACCATCCGGGAAAAGCAAATAAAGTTGCTGATGATTTGAGTCGAAAAAGTAATGCTTCATTAACCATGGTACGTTTGGAACGAGATCCTTTGGTTTTTGATATAATGAACTTTGGCATAGAATTTGTTGGTGCAAGAAGTTATTCTGTTTTGTTTCAGGTATAAGTGAAATCATCTCTATCATACATAATCAAGCAAGCACAGAAGCAAGATAGTGAGTTGCAGAAAAAGGTAGAGCTGGTTCAGAAGGGTAAGTTGCCTAAATTCAACATTGATAATGATTGTGTTTTGAGGTTTGGGAAGATATTATTTGTGCCTTGTGATTCACATTTGAAGAATGATTTGTTATGTGAGGCTCATAGTTCCTCGTTTTCAGTTTATCCTGGTAGTACTAAGATGTACAGGGATCTGCGGGAGTATTACTGGTGGGATGGAATGAAAAGGGATATTGCTGATTTTACTATGAAGTGTTTCACTTGTCAGCGGGTTAAAGCAGAGCGGCATTTATCGAAAGGGATGCTTCAGCCTTTACCAGTGCCAGAGTGGAAATGGTAAAATATATCCATGGACTTTGTTGTGGGATTACCGAAGACATCTAGAGGTAATAATGCAATCTGGGTTATTGTTGATCGATTGACTAAATCTGCTCATTTCCTTCCTATTCGAGATACTTTCACTCTAGATCAACTTTCTCGAATGTACCTTAAAGAGATAGTCAGGTTACATGGATTTCCTCTCTCCATTGTATCTGACTGTGATCCCAGGTTTACTTATAACTTTTGGAAAGGCCTTCAAAAGTCATTGGGTACTGAATTAAATTTTAGTACAGATTTTCATCTGCAATCAGATGGGCAGTCAGAATGAACAATTCAGACCTTGGAGGATATGCTACGAGCTTGTTCGATGGATTATCAGAGAAGTTGGGACCAACATCTTTCTTTGGTTTAGTTTTCTTATAATAACATTTTTCATTCCAGTATACAGATGGCACCATTTGAGGCATTATATGGGAAGCGGTGTCGAACTCCAGCATTTTGGGATGAAGTGGGTGAAAGAAAGCTGATGGGACCAGAATTGGTAGAAGAGATGGCAGAAAAAGTTCAGTTGATTCAGAAACACATGAAAACAGCTCAGAGCAGACAGAAAAGTTATGCAGATAACCGGAGGAAGGATCTATCTTTTGAGGTAGGTGATCATGTTTTTCTCAAAGTCTCACCATGGAAGAGTGTGATGAGATTTGGTAAGAAAGGAAAATTGATTCCAAGGTTAATTGGACCATATGAAATTCTGGAGAAAGTTGGATCAGTTGCATACCGAGTGGCTTTACCTCCAAGTTTATCTCAGGTACACATTGTTTTTCATGTTTCAATGTTGAGAAAGTATATGCCAGATCCATCTCATGTTTTGAGCCCAGAGGCAGTTCAGTTGGAAGAGAATCTCTCTTATGAAGAAAAACCAGTCCAGATTCTTGACCAAAGAGAGCAAGTGTTGCGAAATAAGGTAATTCACCAGGTAAAGGTTTTGTGGAAAAACCATATGGTTGAAGAGGAAACGTGCGAATCTGAAAATTCTATGAGGGATAAATACCCCCACTTATTTTGATAAGTGAATAAAATTGTGAGGACGCAATTCCCAAAAGGGGGGAAGGATGTAACATCGCAGGTAAATAAAGAATAATACATTTTCATATTTATTAATATTTGTGAATTAAATATTAATTTTACTTTAAAGGGATTTCTATGTTCGATAGCATACCCGAAACGCAACAGAGTTTCTTTGAAATCATACGTTGCACACTAGTAATAAAATAATATTATTTTAAATGTTAGTTAACATGTAACTGTTGTATTGGAGGAAATGAATATAAATAACTAAAATGTTATTATATATGTTTGTTAAATGTTTTTATACTTATCCAATAAAGGATAAAGGCTTAAAATACGAAAAGAATTCAATTTTAGGCTTATATACTCTAATTTTCATGAAAGGTCCACTTATCAACATTTGATGGAGAACCATCATTAAATATAATTTTGGTCACTCTTATAAATTCTATTGGACCAAATAAAACTCTTCTTTATAATCGGGACATCAAATTTTACTTTGTGTGATTTTTTGGTATTTTTCTAATAAAGTTCATTTTTTAATGAATAGTGTAAAATGTTGTATTTTAATTCAAAACCTCTTTTTAATCTAATTTATTAAGATGATTAGATAATCTTTTGAATTTTTTTTAAGTTCAATTATAATATATTTTTGCCATTTAATCCAATAGTGGTCGTTGGAATTAATTTCACTTTGAAATTGGACTTAAACTAGTGTCAATCTTTTGATACTTATTGTTTCATAAAAACACGCTATTTGCTCTAACAACGGGAATTAATTATTAAATTAATTAATGAAACTTATATGTTTTGAATTTTGTAAAATAGACATCATTTTTGAATTTGAAATATCAAATATAGCTTTGGGTGAAGTTTTGGTATTTTTCTGAAAAACTTCAATTTTTGATGAATAGTGAAACCACTAAGTGGTACTTATAAAAGCTGATTTTCCATTTAAATGAAATTTTACCACCTTTGTGTTTTGAATTTCAAAAATCTGACATACATGGTTGTCATTAAGAAGTAAAATGTGGTTCAATGGGATTAAAATAATTTTTTCGTGAATAGTAACTTATTAAGTTTTTAATCGCAATTAGAGGTAATTAGTGTAGTTTAATGTAAAAATAATGTTTTAATAATATGAAATGACCTAGACACATGTCCTACCCTTATTGGATGTGTCATGGACGACCAAGAAAAGCCATGGGTCAACTTGGGGACCCCATGGAGCCACTTTGGTATGAAAATGACATAAATAACTTTTTATTTAATGTTAAAGTAAAAATGACACAAACATGAGTTGTTTTACTAAAACAAATTTTACATGGGGTTATACAAGTAAAATTTTTTACTATAAATATTAATTGGAAATATAAAAAGATTTACTACATCATAGTATTTTTTTTATAATTTTTAGGCATTAAATAAATTAAATTATTTATGACACCATGATGATGCAGCGATTACCTCATTATTTAACGATTTAAATAAAATGGAAAGATAATTTAAAATATAAGACCTACACATGTCCAAAACCTATTGGATGGGTTTATTTAGAACCCTTATCACCATATCCTCTAAATACATCAATGTGGGACCATTAAAATCCGAAAACCATTTGAAAATAAAGTAACATTTCCTTACTTTCCAAGAGTGCCCCTCCTCTCCTCTTATAAAAGGCCCCCACCTCTACCTCCTTACCCACACTTCCAAATCCTTTGGCTCGGCCCACCCCTGACCATTTTGTCTCTCCAATTCCCTATATTACTCCTTGAAGCCTCATTTTGGGCATAAGTCTTCCCAAGGAAGCCTTGGAGCTCAAACCAAAGGGAGTTACCCGATTTTAAGGTAATGTCTTCACTTGAGTCCTTTTTTTTATTTTGCTTCTCCAACCCCATAAACTCTTTTTATTAATTTATTTTGTAACAACACCAGTATCTTCCATATACTAGGATGTTGTTATAATAAGGATTAGAGCTACACTTACACACACCTACATCTAATGGTTAAAGAACATACTGTTTCTGTGGATGGCGAATTTCGGCCTCCCGAAACGATGATTGTTCAACATTCTTTTAACACCTTCAAAGGTGTCCATTAAGATGACACTATATTTATATATTATATATAATATATTTATGATTTCCTTAAGCTTATGTATTTTTCATTTTGTGCATACCTTTTTGGTTTCCATTGTGGGTAAACACGATAATTTCATTTTAGGAAGTGCGGACTACCGCCCCCTCAAAGTGATGTGATTCGTTAATGCCATATGTGGGACGTAAAAAGGATGGATTTAAAGTTATTATATATGATGTTATACTGTAATTATAATATACCTCTATATCATTATTATTTCCTTCCATTAAAGTATGAGATAGAAATGAAAGTAGCGTTCATGCGTACGTACGGCTTACCGTCTCCATGAACGGTGCATTTCATTTCTTATCCCCAAATGTAATGTACTATTATAAGTACATACATATAATAGATATATATGATGTATGTTACATCTAAATGATTAATATAATTCTGGAATTAAAATATACATACCTCTCATTTAGTTTTAATTCCATTAATATTACATAGAAATGAAAGTAGCGTTCATGCGTACGTAAGGCTTACCATCTCCATGAACGGTGCATTTCATTTATTACCTCTAAATGATTATGTGATATTATAAATACATTTATATGCTAGATATATATTATATATATGATATCCAAATCAGGAATGTCATTCTGGATATAATGAAGCTTTGACCACACGAACAACATGTAATTGTAAGAAGTCCACTTTCGACTTAAGGACCAAATATCGACAAAACAAACATTATTAACTTAAATGATTACATAATGTTTATAACATGGAAATAAGTGATATAAAAGGAATAATGAACTCAAAAAATGTTCTTAAGAAAATAGAAATTAACTCAATTTTATTATTCAGGACGTTAAAGAATGATCGAGTCAAGTCAGACCCGAGGTAAGGGACTTCATCACAATCTCCTTTCATTGGGGCAGATTTCGTTTTATACACAACTTTATTTTATACGGTATATAAACCCCATTGACTTTTACTTTTATACAAAAGTAATCTTTTTCTATGAAGCTTTTTACAAAACAACAAAATGGAATGTTTATTTTAATGTATGTGGTGACAACAACCTTTTCCGCCGCCGTGAGTATTATTTGGTATTTGGCTTCCTCAACAAGCCATATTGTTTTTTTAAATGAAATAAATACCATATATGTTTTTATGTATTTTGGTATTGAAAATGGTTTTTATAATGGTTTTTTTATTTTAATATTTTTAAGTGATATATCGTGATCAAAGTGTGGAAATGTTTTCTTTCCATTATGTTTGTTTTATGTCTTATGATTTTATAATGGTACTTGGACATTTTACGGGTGGTTACGTGATAAACCATATGACGGGTGGTGTCGTGAATACCAGGACGGGTGGTTACGTTATAACCTCCAATGCATTGGGTATGGAAGTCGTCCGTATGGCTATTCCATTAAGTATGAATAGAAGTTGGCTGAATGGATATTCCATTAAGTGATATGTGTGGAAGTCGACCGTATGGTTATTCCACTTATGTATGTTTATGTCCCAAGTTACCTTTATATGTTATGTGATCTTTATATGGGTTTTATGGTAATATTTTGGTTACAAAAGGGTAAGTAATGATCTTTAATTCAGTGAAGAGTTTTTAAAACTTTATAAATTGAAAAGTATTACTTTGATAAAGTATACATGGATTACTTGTTGTTTTGATAAACTAACAGTTTTCATTATTTGTGTATCCCTTACTGAGCTTTTTATGCTCACCCCAAGTTTTTTTGAAATGTTTTTCACAGGACTTAATGTGGAATAGGTTCAAGGATGGGATCAAGGGAAAGTCATGCTATCTAAAACATGGAACTAGACATGTTTCTTTTTAAGAGTTTTTATTTTATGGAAACTTAGTAGAAGTGTCTACTTTATAATCTTTTGAGATGTAATAGTTATGTTCTAATTCTCTAAAACTCTAAACCTGAAAAGATCCTCAATGTGAATTATTAATTTAATTCAATATTAAGTAAGGTTTAATGTCGGGGCCTTATATTAGAAATGTATTGAAGAAAAATAATTATTTATATCATACTATATATTATTTAATTATAACCTTTTACCACTCATTAGTTAACAATTCTTTATTGAAATCGCTGTTTCAGGTGATAACTACTTCGTTTTTCATGTATGTTCCAGTTCGGTTGTTTTGGTAATTATACTTTGATTATAATTCCATAATTTTAAGAATTATAATCATGATATAATATAATATATATTCATTGTATATAAATTTATAACTATTTATAAAAGTTAAATATGGAAAAATGAATTAGACCATTTATGGAGACGGTATGTCGTACGTACGCATGAATGTTGTTTCCATTTTTTGACGGTTGGAAAGAAAAATATATTAATATGAATTCACAGTTAAGGAATTATTTTTATATAACATATATCATATGTATTAATTAAATATATCCATATTACTATTCATGTAAAAATAAAATGAAAAATGTATCACATCACTTGGTAGAGGCGGTAGTTCACATGTATGTACGAATGGCGTTATCATTTTCCAAATGATTAGAAGGTAAGAAGGTAGATGTGATATTATAATTATAGAAAAATAATTATTTTATATATTTAATTTAAATATATAATTATATCCACCCATGAGAGGTGGTGATGGAAAAAAATTAAATCAATTCGTGAGGTAGTAGTCTGTCGTACACACGGTCGACATTTTCATTTCCCATTTGATAGAAGAGGATACAGATTTAGGTTATGAAAATAACATAATAACATATAATAATATGGGAGATAATTATATTATTATATTATAACAGTTTATGAATATTTTAAGGAGGTGGAAGATGAAATAAAACAAAAACACTTGGTTAAGAATGATGCCTCTTATCTGGACAACCTCTTTAGGTTTTCACTAAAAGCATTCTTATGAGGGTTTCCTAATTAAAATAAGTCCTCTAGAAAATAATGGGGGAATTAATTAAGATATTTTTTCAGGTATATTTCATACCAAAATTATTTTTAAGTGTTAATAAGAGAGTTGAGGGGTGCCCTTTTATAAATGGGGGAGTGGACACACATGATTTTTTTTAAAGATATACCCATGTTTTATATATTCCACAAAGATCTAAAAGGGATAATTATCGAACATTAGATGATATAAGGTCAAAATATGGACATAAAATAGTAATTGGAAAAGAATTTAGGTCATTTAAACCCTTATACTTTTAGTTTAACCCCCAGTAAACCGGTTTTAACCATAACCAAGGTAATTAATATAATTGTTTTTACTATTCATTAGGAATAAAAATTAATTTTACTTATTATATAATTTTAATTATAATAATTATAAATTTATAATTAGTTTTTACAAATTCAATTCATAGGTTTGGTATAATTTAATTTAAAATGTAAC
Organism: Viscum album; assembly: GCA_963277665.1. Classification (NCBI taxonomy): domain Eukaryota; kingdom Viridiplantae; phylum Streptophyta; class Magnoliopsida; order Santalales; family Viscaceae; genus Viscum; species Viscum album. The sequence goes on along the minus strand of OY728143.1, from coordinate 1,752,646,811 downwards.
TCGCAGATGTGACAAAAAAAGATTTTCCAAAGAAAAACCTTTCAAAAGTATAAAAATTATTTATATCAACATTCAATATGAAATCGATTCCAATGAACTAAATTAAATTAATCATAACATAATTAAAATAATTTTACTTTTACACCATCTTAAAATGATATTTATATTTTAAAATACTTTAGACAAAAATATGTTTTTTAATAAAAATCAGTATTTTTCACTATTCATAAAAAAATTAATATATTTAGATAATTCTCAAAAATTCAACCTAAGATAATTTGGGCATGTTGTTCCAAAAATAAATCAAATTTTTTCAAATGAATTTTTTAAAAGTAACAAACATTAATTTTATTATTTTTTACAAAAAGAACAGAAAATAATTTTTTGAGAAGAAATGTATTATTGAAAATATCAATATATTTTCTTTATCAAAAACCATTATACATGATTTTAAAAATATGTATATTCTTATTAATACCATTAAGTTTAATGACTATGTTATAATATTCATGTTTAAATAAGAACATTGATAGTATATTACGGTTCATTAAAACTCAATGTCACGTGTAATGCAATCTATCAAAAAAATTATACTTGTTAGAAAAAAAATATTTCATAAAATATTAGGGTGTTATAATGTAACTATGAAAAATCATTATAATTTGGAAAATTAAAACACAAACTACTCAAATTCTGATGAATTCAATAATTTACCAAAATAATACACAAAATTGATACCATAGTGTTATAATTCTACCTTTCATGCCACATTCTACCTCTAGAAAGTCATAAAATATTTATATATAAGAATAATTGAAACCAATACACCTAGATATATTCGATAAAAAATCACATTTTTATCCTTATATAGAATACAAGAAATATATTGTAAAAGTGATTTAATTGGGAAAAAATAAGTATTAGATGATATGAAGTCTAAACCATTATATAAAAGGGAAAAAAACACATAACAAACCACAAGCACATGAAACCTAAAAGATTTAATGAAAAATATGAGCCCAATCATAGTTATCCCCAATATTTAAGATTTATGATAACATAGTGGTTCATATGAAAATAATATATCCCAAGGAAATCACTATAAGCCACAAACTAATCTCCACAACCAAAGAGGCTAAAATGGAATAACTATTTGAACGGTATATACCTAGGCACATAGAAATAACTATAAAATTCTCTAAAAAGAGTTAAATATATTGAAAATATGAAAAGAATATGTAATATATTAATGGTATATCAGAATTAAAGGAATAAGGAGAAGAAGGGATACCACTAATAGCCTCAATCATATTACTATCTACATCCAGGAAATGGTAGAGATTTATTTATTGAGTGATACTTTAATGTATAGAATATTTTAAGACGAAACAATTGAATACATAGATGAAAATTTTTCATAACCTTCAGTTATGAGGTCTTAGAATGAATACGATGACCATATTATAATAACATGGGATATCACCTCTTAATAAGAGGAACAATGATAGAATAAGAGGGTTTAGCCACATCTTCTTGACTTTTTATCTTAGTTTCATCCTATTTCCATTTCTTATAAGATAGAGGGCCCTTTTTATTGCTAAATGGAATAGTAGCACCACCCATCACTATATATGAAGCTCCCCATACATATATTTTCATATATGGTGTTAAGAAACACATCTTTTAATACCTACTAAGGTGACTCAACCTTAATATATACACATAATACATCCTTTTAAATGATTATTCATTATATATCACAACAAATCACACCCACTAACCTATAGGTTTATTATATTTGGAGATTAGCTACATGATATTCTTATTTTATAATAATTTTTCATAATTTTGGACAAAATTATCCACACATGATATCCTTTTATAAATATCATACATAATAATCTTCTGCATCACCTAGATAATGGAAACATAATAAAATGGTGAATTAAGATATTCATTAAGAGTAAACATGAGTGATAACAATCAGAGATCATAAAAAGGAATAATTTGATCATGAAGGTATAAAAACATAATAAAGGAATATGAATATAAAATATGATAATAGTACTTAATGAAACATATATCATAAATTTTAAACCATAAAATAAGTATTTTTTCATAAAACATATGTCTTGGGAGTGTGGTAATGTGAGTCAATAATATGTGGACATGACATAAGAGTGAAATAAATCATAATAATATGGCACGGATATGAGCATAGAATATGTTTCAAGGTCATAAACTAATAAATTCATCACATAATGGACTAGGTTAACTACACGCCCATAATATATTAGGCTTGGGCTAGCCACCTATGTACCTTTTCGGGCTTGGGATAACCACTCATGCACCACAATATTTTAGCCATGGGTTAACAAACCGTATACCAAAATATTATCTATTTAGATAAAAATAGTATCCAGTTCATTAAGGGATATAATGGAATCACCTAACACATAATTATAAACCATACCGATGTGTCTATAATAACTTGAAAACATTCATAATTTCATCATGGCTTAATTAAACTGTGAGAAATAAATGGGTTCTATAATGATTTCCCCAAAACATGAATATAATCTATCTGGATGAATATGGTCTGTGGTATCACTAAGTAATATCCTAAATAGTGTATAAAAATCATTAATGGATATTTAAATAGATTAAAAACACATTATAAGATCATTAGAAAATTTATTTGAAAAATTAGAAGAAATACCCTTCACTTTTTTATAACATTTGTTTAAAACAAAATATTTTATGAAACAAGGAGGATAAGAATTAATTTTATAGAACCCTAAAATCATGTAAATAGAGCTTCATAAATAAAAATTAATAATTTTGGTAAAATAAATTCATGTGGATAGCATTAAAAAATAATATTTCGTCACACTTATGTAAGGAAAGTCAAATCAACAAAAAATGACTAGTGTGGAAAACATTAAAATTATTCCTTCTAAACATGTGTAAATAATATAAAAGATAATATAAAATCACATTAAATAGTCTTTAAAGTATATATAAGGATATTTTAAAATATATATATTTGAACATGGAGTAAAAAGATACTCGATCAAAAATAAGATATATCATTGGTCCCTCTTACTAGAAACCACTTGATTTAATTGTAAACCAAGGAGAGATAAAACAATAAGAAGAAAACAAAAACCTAGATATAATTTTTGGAGAATAAAATATATGTGGTTTTAAACAAAAAAAAAGATAAACTTTATATTAATGGGAATTTAGTTGTAAACAATCTTGGATTCAAAGTGAGATTGGAATGCAAAACCATTATCTTTACACTTCCACGAAAGTGATTTAACATAATTTATAAGAAAACATAACCATCTTAATAACTTATTTAAAAAAATTATTCATATATATTAACTTTTATAATTTTGATTTAAAATCATTAATTTCACATATATTAGTTAATTATAGTTTATTTTTATCATTTGATGTTAGTAATTTTGATTATTTCGTACAACTTTATTAAGGGAGATTTTGATCCTCATTATTTGATACCAAGTTCACCATTCGTAGATTACTCAAGATAGTAAATCAATTGTTCTTCAATGATTTTTTTATTCCCATTTTTTTTGATGAAATGTATAGCTATGGTTTATAATAATGTAATCCATGATGAACATATTTCATGTAATTTACCTATAATAATGAATTACTTTGTAATGATCATTAATTTTTTTAGGTCCTATATCATCACACATGTTTATGAAAAAGTAAACACAGTTGTAGATGGCCTGGCCATTATGGAAGTAGATCAAGACATTTTCTAGTTTGTATAACTCCCCGCTAATCTCATTTCTATACATGAAAAAGATTATAATATAATCCTGTTTTTTTTCAAATCCTATAAACTTGCTTTTAATAATATTTATGCTTTGGTCGTTCTGGGCCAAGGAATCACCTTTAAAAAAATTATTTCTTTATATCACCCTTTCAGAAAAAACATCATAAAATAAATTAATATTTAAGATCATATATTACCAGTATTAATTTTTTTATACTCTTTCATATTGGAAATATAGAAGTTAGTATAGTATCGTTCATGTAGCCGGTTGAACTAACCCAAACAATAACAAGTTAACTATTGAATGAGTAAGAGTATAGAGTTCTATAATAGTAATATAAATTTCCAAGAAGCATTATAACGTTAATATAACATCATTAAAGTGGATAATGAGATTAATAAAGAGTTTAGATGATAAGGTAAATGAAAAATATGGTGAAGAACTAGGCACTTTGATGAATTATCTATTTCTCGAAACGGATTCATTTGCAATGAAGGATTTAAGATTTATTATTGGAACCATAAGCAACCAAATGCCTAAATGTATTTGGGAGATGAAAAATGGGATAATATTTAAGATATAATTGAAGGTAAAAAGTGGTTTAGGATTGGTATAAAAGGGTTATTTTTATAGGTGAGTTTTGAGTTTCATTTTCATAAATACACATTCCTTAATATTTAAGGTTTGTATTTTTACATGGAAATTAGATCCAAATTGGAAATATAATGGAGATGGGTCACTCATCTCCTCATACACAAAATTTAGATATAAGTTTTTATGATATTATAAGTCATTACCACTTACACAAGAGCCTCATCCCGGTTAGTGAGGACTCAGCATGTGCATCCAAATGACCCGGTTGGTGAGGATTCAGAGTAGCCACATTCACCCGAGTAGAAGCTAAAGGATTTGGATGAAAGATACAGTGTGACATCGCCATCGGGACTTGCGTGTGCATGTATGGAAAGCCTAGCCGAATAGCCATGCGAATGTGGAGAGCTAACAATATGATGTAGAAGCTGTAGAGGAGTAGTTCCATGTAGTTATAGTCTGGATATTTCTTCTAAGACCTATGGTTCATGTAATCTCTAAGCCTACGGGCCTTGTAAGGGTTCCCCCGCATCCTTTGAAAGGGGGTTATCAAAAATAAATAAACAAAGAAGGTCGTGTGTCCATTCGGGTAAAGTCTTTACCACTTAGTTTAACCTTGTTTTCCACATTTTACCATTACCTTGGTAACTCAATTTTTACCTCAATAACTTTTTTTTATTTCTAAAAATGAAATTTGACTTCTTACCAAATTTAGACTTTATGATTAAAATTTTAGAATCTATTTTATATAATTAAATATATAAATGTGAGAAATTTATCTTTTTAATGGAAAAATAATATAGAATAAAATTCATTTTTATTGAAAATGACTTTTATAACATTATATGTTCTTAATAATATTTCATATCAACTAATAATTAAATAAGTGTAAATAAATTTGTTTATATATTTAAATGTTTTGTTACATACATCATTTAAAATTTATCAATTATATTTATTAAGATAAAAACACACAACATTTTAAAAATAATTCTTTAAAAAATATCCCTTCTAACTTTAAATGATTTTTATCACATTCTCTTAAATTTAATTATTTATCTTTTAAAAATTAATTTTGTTCAATCCATATGTATTTGAATTTTTTTTATAAATACATCAAACAATTATTTATTAATAATAATGATGATGATGATACTGATATATAATACATAAAAAATATATTTTTATAATAAAATATTTCAATTAAGTATTATATTTTTTTTGTTTCATTATTTATTATTTGTGAATTATATTATTTTAAATTTCTTAATAACAATTACACTACTTTAATATAACCTATCGGATACATGCATACTCAATGACCATATATCCAACAATCATATTTCAAACGACCATCTATTCAATGACCATATATATAACGGAGACATTTCATCCCCATATATGGCATTACATTCCTCACTAAAATAATTCATCATATTCATTAACATTTCTCCCAACATGTATATTAAATTTGTAATTTTATCCCTTCTTTACAAAGTTATAATTAATCATATGATCTTAATAGTTGACATTGAAGATAAAGATTTCATGTTTGTGGCCTTTTTGTTTACTTGTGGATTTATTCCTCCTGTAGTTTTCTTAATGACATTTCATATTATATTCTAATATTATCTTAATTTTTACCCTACATCGTAATGTTTTTTTTTTCAATAAAATATATCATAGTTCATTTTTGTTTACTATTTCATATGAAATAAGCTATTCAACATAGTATTTATTTAAAGGGAAATATATAATAAAACAGTAGAGTGTTATAGACTACCTTATAGAGGTCAATTCTGTAATTAAATACTTATTGAATAAAATCTCAAAAATAATTCATGAAAGATGAAAACCCTTATAAAACGAGGTATAAATGAATAACCTTTTTGAATAATTGATATTTCATCGAGTCCTCAATGACTAGATTTGGGGAGAAAGGAACCAAATTATCAAAATAGTTAGAATATTCCTTTATCATTCACTCAAACTACTAGAGACTTTGGATCTCTATCACCTACTCTACCTTAAACATTTTAGAATAACTCAACTAAATAAATATGGTCATTAATAATTCCCAATTCATACCATTCTATAGCCAAAGTAAAATAATGATGTCCCACCATTCATGAATTGGTCCTCCAAATAAGTCTAAGGTGGACTTCACTCATGAGGATTCATGAGTTTCTAGGGAGTTCCATATTCCTTAAATCGTCTCTAGTTGATCCATATCTTATTGAGGACCTTGATCACCATGAAATAAATGTGAATATTGAGTCAAGAATTCTCATGTATGGTTTATGCACTGAGAAGGGTTTGGATCTACCACTGTATCTAAAATTTTGGTAATGTAAACAAACAAAAATACTACATCCAAACCGTGAGAGATATTAATTCGAGTTATATACTGTAATGCCCAGACCCCAATTACCCAGAGTCAGTGCATTATTACATAACATTGGCATGATCACAAAAGATCAAGTCTCTAAAGATCGATTAGTTTAGTAGCCTTGGAAACACTAGATACATTCATAAAGTTTACAATACATCATAAAATGAAAACTACAACAACATATCTCCATAGTCCACACTGATATCCCCTCATACTATCCCTGCAGGTCATTCATAAAATACTTCTTCACATACTAGGAAAAATAAAACATAGAAAGGGGTGAGCTCAGATGCTTAGTAATGATAACAATATAGCGTAAACTTTCATAAATAAGCATAAATATTTAAGGCAATGTATAACTAAAACAAAATCCTTTTAAACATGAACATAAAAATAATATGGAAAAGATAAAATGAAATAATTCCATTTACTTATTCACATGGATATTCTACTAGTCGAATAATCACATGCAATATCAATAACCACTTTCATACTGATGGAATGCATAATGCCAGATTATCATAACCACGTAGACAAGGCCTCATGCCAAGACTAAAAATAAGAATTTGTCAAGGCCTTGTGCCAAGACACTAGTTTGTCTCATGAGACCTATTGATGCATCTAGGAGCTATAGTGGGCTCCACTAGTCACTTATTAAGTCCAATGCATTCCTCATGTGAACAGGTTTAAACATAACATAAACATTCATATTAAAACTGGCATATGAAATGTCAATACTTTCTCCATAAACCATGAATGGTATAAAAATAACACATCCATAGTCAAACATATCACAAAAACTTTAAGAAAATATGGAAGTTTTTTATCATAATAAATCAACTTCAAATAATATTAAAATCCATCAAAGGATGTTGACATAGATGAAATCAAAACAATTTGAGAGAAATATATATATATTTTTAAAATCATTTAAAAGTCACATAATTATAAAATAAAACATTTACTTTGAAAATATCCTTATAATATTGTAAGGAAAGCTTCTAAGATTTTACAACAGGGGAAAATAGCCGCACCCGCCGTATGAGTTAAAAAAGACATTCTTACCTTAATTTTGTCGAAAAGGTTAAAAAGGACCTTGTTTGGAAAACGACAGAAATATTCTTTTAAAACCATTTTATAAAAAGTAAAACAAGGGTATAAATGAATTTAACCCATATTCTAGTAAATAGTAAAAATGTTTTGGAATACATTTTTAAGAAACATGGATGTGGATGATAAAGAGGTCCCAATAGATAATTATGTATAAACAACCTTGGATAATGAAGAGATTGTGAAATAAACCCTTAACTTGTACTTTTCCTTGGTTGGGGGTAGGTTAAACTCATGTATAATGGTAAAATAATTGTTATTAAATTATACAAGAATCATTTAAATTAATATGATATCATATATTATCTTTTAACATTGCCTTGTTAATAATATATTATTATTATCGTCATTTCAGGTGTTAACTAACTCGTTTTCATTTATATACTTTGTTATGTAAGTCGTGTTTGTTATGGATAGGTTGTATCTTATTCATATACAGAATGATATTAAGTCTTTAAAGATTATTTTTAACCATCAAATGAAAATTATTCTTGAATGGATACGATGGGGAATGAATCTCATCGCGTTCATGGAGACGGTTGTCGTTACGTACACACGAGCGACAATATCATTTTTTTATATTAAAATAATATATAATTGGGTGGTATATAATATATACAGAATAATTATCATGTTATATTTATTATTTAAATGAATTACACATCATTATTATAACCATCCAAATAATAGTGTATTGAATAACAATTACACCACGACGTGGAGACGGTAAGTTGTATGTACGCACGTATGGTGATATGTCATTTAAAGCATGGATAGAATACTGAATATGGTTGTACCATATTTATAATAACATCACAGTATATAGAATATACTAGATTTATTATTTTAGAATGGAAATAACAAATAAAGAAGAATTTGAAGAAGAAAGGAACTTGAAAAAGGGTGGTGAAAACATTACCTCTTCTTCGGGTTCTTCCTTTTGATTTGATCAAAAGGGCTACTTAGGTTGGATTTATGATCAATATAAGGCCTCTATGTTGAATTTAGGGAAGTTGAGAGAATAATTGGGCAGGGTTTAGCCGAACCAAAAGGCTTTTAAGGTGTGAAGAATTGGGTAGAAGTGGTGTCCTTTTATAAGGGGAGAGGGGCTCTTTAGAAAAAACTTAAAGTATTATTTTATAATAAATTAATATTAGGTTTCCAATGGCTAAAAAGTGTATTAATCAAATTCAAAGGTTAGTATGGGTCTAAATAATTTCAACCAATAGATTTTAGATAGGTTTGGGTCATTATATTAACCTTATCTTTTAGTTTTAACTCTTATTTAATTAGTTTGACATTTACCATGTCGCTTTGTATTTTTATATTATATAGTTAATAAACTTACTATATACATTCAAGTGACCCCCAAGTGGTCCAATAATGATACACCTATCATTATATAAGTCCTCTGGCCGATCCTTAGATTTTTAGGAATATAATATCAATTAATAATATAATTTTTTTTAAATCTTTTATGTCAATTTTGACACTATTTGGTATTTGATTTTTTGGAAAATCATAATAGCATGATTACTTCAAAAAAACTTAACTAAATCAATACTAACATGTCATATTAACCAATAAAATTAGTTGAATTCATAAAAAGTCTCAAATTACATTTATTTGGATATTTATAAAATCAATTATTTTAATATTTCATTAATTAGGTAATTACTGCATCACCATTGTGTAATAAATAAATTAAATTATTTAATGTCTAAAAATTATAAATAAAATACCATTATTTAGGAAATCTCTTTATATTTCTAATGAATATTTACAATCAAATTTATCTTATGTATAACCCTATATTAAAAATGTTTTAGTAATTAAACTTTGATTTTAACTCTTTTAACTCTTCCTTGAATTAAATAATAATTAATATCCTAATCTAATCCAAGTGGACCTAAATGATAATATTTTATTCCTAAGGTTGTTTTTGGTAGATATAAAATTTTCCAATAGAATTATGACATGTGTTAGGGTAATATTAATATCATTTTTACCCTTAATTACCCTATTTACTTTTAACGGTGGTAAATAAAAGTAAGAAGTTATTATTCACCAAAAAATATTTTCATCTCATTGAACCACATTTTACTCCTTGATATTAACCGTGTCTCTAAGATTTTCTAAATTCCACTCACAGAAGTAGTAAAATTAAGTTTTATGTGAATTTCCAAATTCTCCTGGGAGGTGGGTAAAAGATGGTGAAAAGTTCAATAAAAATTTTATATATCTAAAATTATTCTGAACTAACTCCAATGAATTACATTGAACTTATATAGGTATTATGTATATATTTTTACCTTAATTAAATTTAAATAAAATAAAAAATTATTTAAATAAAAAATTCAGTTTTAAACTATAACTCAGTGTTTTTTCACTATTCATCAAAAATTGAAAGTTTTCAGAAAAATACCATAATTTCACCCTAGGATAATTTCGATATTCCAAATCCAAAAATGAGGTCCATTTTGAAATATAAAATTTATAAAATTTCTAAAAGTGGGTATTACTATTCATAACAGCTAGTTTGATTGGTTGTGGTGTGTGTTAAAACTCGAAGTTGCGTACAACACATGCTACTATATTATTCAAAGATAAGCATACCATGGAAGCTCAGGGTGTTACATTATCCCCTCCTTCAATAAATTGTGTCCTCTAAATTTGAAATTTTTCTACGAAAATAATAGGTTGAAAATAGAAAATATCTTTGTGGGAAAACTCACATCGGAAATGGGGTTAATAAAATTTAGTCTTAATAAGAGGAAAATAGAAATGAAAGGGTCGCCACCAAATTATGATCTCAGTTTGGAGAACAATGGTGGAAATTAGTGACACATAATTGGAGGAAAAACTTAAATATTTATAGGGAGTGATTGAGGTCATCAGTCATAGACAATTGTAAAATTGAGGGCCTCAAATCCATCAATCTATGATGATTTAAAATATCATTGGTTCAACAAAACATAAGGTATTAGTATAACACATTTTTTTAAGATCCCTTCACTAAAGTATAATAATTAATTTCTTCATAGAATAAGAGAAGAAGAAAAATATATACTTGACAAGTAGAGTCCCATCCTCTAACTAATTTCTACCACAAACTCATCTTCCACTCTAAAAAATAATAAAACTTAAAAATAATATTCTATTTACCCTATTCGTATAGGGTTCAAAAAAAATGAATTTATAATTCATCTACCAGAAAAAAAAAATTAAAAAAAAGACTACATTATTAAATCCATGACATCACATGGGCCAGTGGTAGGTGATACACCCTTTGTCGCCCTTCGGTTGCGGGTTCAAGTCTCGCGACCTTGCCAGACGCGACGGGTTGCCACCCGACCTCTAGGTTGTCCTTTTATGGCAATCCAAAAATAATCTCAAACTAGAATTATCCAAAATACTTCTTTCCAAACTCACAGTCCAAAATTTATAAGGAAGGTAAACACAATGAAGATCCTTTTTACCCCGTAATAGCATGTGAATACCTTCATCATGTATTCTTTTAAAACACTAAAACATCCTGAATTACCATAAAACCTTATTGATTACATTAATGCTCCCTCATTCCTTATAGAATATTGGATATAATTCATCCATCCAAAAATGTTGTAAACTCTAACAATGATGGAATATACAAATCTTTAATCAGTTTCAAGGTATTCAAGAATATCCAATATAATTTACCAAACCAACCATATCTTATTCCAAAATCAGTACCTCAATATTAGGACCATATTAATGATTACCTTTCCTTCAACCATGTATTTTCAAAAAAATAAATTTTCAACTTACTGTTGAGTCACTTTTCATAGTAACATATAATCTCAAATCCTTAATGAAACAGTACTGTAGTACAATCCTTATTTATCTCCATAATTCATATAACCAGTACATCGTTGATACAGCACTCAAATGAAATAATTATTTAATAACAACATAAGAACACTAGTCATTCCACTTCATCTGTGGTAGTATCATAACTTTATTATTATCCAATAGCATCATTTGGGGCATACTCTGATGATTTGAACATTGATTCGCGTAGTGTCCCCACTCCTTGCAGATGAAGAACTGTACATTTGAAACCTTTTTCTTACCCTCGCAATCACGAACGTGGTGTCCTTTTTCTCCACACTTATAACATACTCCCATTCCCTTAAAGCATTTTCCAAGGTGATTCTTTCTGCAGTTATCACATATGGGAAAATCTTTCTTTACCTTCTTCCCTTTATCTGTCTTTCTCTTTACCATCCTTTTCTTCTCTAGCTTCCCTTCAAATCCATAGGACTCCGAAAACTCTTTACTTATCTTATCAACACATGATATTATTTCTTCATATGATGATAATACATGGAAGAATATTTCACTTCTAAATTCGAGCTTAAGACCATTAAAGATATGATCCTTCTTACTCTTTGGATCATACGTATTGTTGGAGTTCTCATTCCTTCTACTGGGCACCATTTCTAAACAATGGCATACACTATATTAGTTTAGGAATAGCAATACCTAATCCCAAACATGTAAAACACTTAACATAAATTAAACAGTTTATGGATATAATCCATAATCATAAAAATGACTTCTTTGAGGAAGTATATACTCATAAACCCTTAATAATGGTTTGTAAATAAAATTGGAATTATCCTAAGCATATCCCTCGGATGTGTCATAACCAAGAGTGCAGCAAGGCCCGTTGTCATGCACCAATTCCTGTTAGAGTCTATCTCAAAGCGGTGTTTTCGGGTTTTACCCCTAGGTACATCTGTGCCAGAGTCGCCTCTACCTGCTCGTATCCAGACAGGGATGTATTGCTTGGAAAACTCACAAAATCTCTATAATACCAAAATTCTAGGAAGTTCTTCTATACTAATCCTCAAAGTCTATCTTAGGGCTATGTGCTCTGAACATAGTTTATCTAAATCTAGATTCCAATGTTTGTACTAAACTTCCTCTAATACCAACTGTAATGCCCCGACCCCAGTTACCCAGAGTCGGTGCATTATTACATAACATTGGAATGATCATAAAAGATCAAGTCTCGAAAGATCGATTAGTTTAGTAGCCTTGGAAACACTAGATACGTTCATAAAGTTTAAAATACATCATAAAATGAAAATTACAACAACATAGTCTCCATAGTCCACACTCATATCCCCTCATACTATCCCTACAGGTCATTCATAAAATACTTCTTCACATCCTAGGAAAAATAAAACATAGAAAGGGGTGAGCTCAGATGCTTAGTAAGGATAACAATATAGCAGAAACTTTCATAAATAAGCATAAATATTTAAAGAAATATATAACTAAAACAAAAGCCTTTTAAAATTGAACTTCAGTATAATATGGAAAAGATAAAATGAAATAATGCCATTTACTTATTCACATGGATATTCTACTAGTCGAATAATCACATGCAATATCAATAACCACTTTCATAATGATGGAATTCATAATGCCAGACTATCATAACCACGTAGCCAAGGCCTCGTGCCAAGACTAAAAATAATATTTTGTCAAGGCCTTGTGCCAAGACACTAGTTTGTCTCATGAGACCTACCGATGCATCGAGGAGCTATAGAGGGCTCCACCCATCACTTATTAAGTCCAATTCATTCCTCATATGAACAGGTGTAAACATAACATAAACATTCGTATTAAACTAGCATAAGAAATGTCAATACTTTCTCCATAAACCATGAATGGTATAAAAATAACACATCCACAGTCAAACATATCACAAAACCTTCAATACAATATGGAATTTTTGTATCACAATAAATCAACTTCAAATAATCTTAAAATCCATCAAAGGATGTTGACATAGATGAAATCAAAACTATTTGAGAGAAATATCTTTTTTTTAAATCATTTAAAAATCCCATATTTATAAAATATAACATTTACTTTGAAAATATCCTTATAAGATTATAAGGGAAGATTTGAATATTTTACAACGGTGGAAAATAGTTTCACCCGCCATATAAGTTAAAAAAGACATTCTTACCTTAATTTTGTCGAAAATGTTAAAAAGGACCATATTTGGAAAGCGACAGAAAGATTCTTTTAAAACCATTTTATAAAAAAGTAAAACAAGGTTATAAATGACTTTAAATCATAGTCTAGTAAATAGTAAAAATGTTTTGGAATACATTTTTAAGGAACATGGATGTGGATGATAAAGAGGTCCCAGTAGATAATTACGTATAAACAACCTTGGATAATGAAGAGATTGTGAAATAAACCCTTACCTTGTGTTTTTACTTGGTTAGGGGTAGGTTAAACTTTTGTATAATGGTGAAATAATTGTTATTAAATTATACAAGAATCATTTAAATTAATATGATATCATATATGATCTTTTAACATTGCTTTGTTAATAATATCTTATTATTATCATCGTTTTAGGTGCTAACTAACTCGTTTTCCTTTATATACATTGTTATGTAAGCCATGTTTGTTATGGATAGGTTGTATCTTATTCATATCTATAATGATATTAAGTCTTTAAAAATTATTTTTAACCATCAAATGAAAATTATTCTTGAATGGATACGATGGGTAATGAATCTTATCGCGTTCGTAGAGACGGTAGTCCGTACATACACACGAGCGACAATATCATTCTTTTGATATTAAAATAATATATAATTGGGTGGTATATAATATATACAGAATAATTATCATGATATATTTATTATTTAAATGAATTACACATCATTATTATACCCATCCAAATAATAGTGTATTGAATAACAATTACACCACGACGTGGAGACAGTAAGACGTACGTACGCACGTATGGTGACATGTCATTAAAAGGATGGATAGAATACTGAATATGGTTGTACCATATTTATAATAACATCACAATATATAGAATATACTAGGTTTATTATTTTATAATGTAAATAACAAAGAAATAAGAAGTTGAAGAAGAAAGGAACTTGAAAAAGGGTGGTGAAAACATTACCTCTTCTTCGGGTTCTTCATTTTGATTTGATCAAAAGAGCTCCTTAGGTTGGCTTTATGATCAAACTAAGGCCTCTAGGTTTAATTTAGGGAAGTTGAGAGAATAATTGTATAGGTTTTGGACGAACCAAAAGGCTTTGAAGGTTTGAAGAATTGGTTAGAAGTGGTGTCGTTTTATAGGGGAGGAGGGGCTCTTTAGGAAAAACTTAAAGTATTATTTTATAATAAATTCATATTCAGTTTCTAATGGATCCAAAGTGGATTATTCAAATTATATGGTAAGTATGGGTCTAAATAATTTCAAAAAATAGATTTTAGACAGGTTTGGTTCATTATATTAAACTTATCTTTTAGTTTTAACTCTTAGTTAATTAGTTTGACATTTACCATGTCACTTTGTATTTTTATTTTGTATAGTTAATAAACTTACTATATACATCCAAGAGACCCCCAAGTGGTCCATTAATGATATACCTATCATGATATAAGTCCTTTGGCCGAACGTAAGATTTTTAGGAATAGAATATCAATTAATAATATAATATTTGTTTTTAAAACTATTTTATGTAAATTTTGACACTATTTGGTATTTGATTTTTGTGAAACTCATAACAGCATGATTACTTCAAAAAAACATAATTGAATTAATATTAACATGTCATATTAAACTATAAAATTAGTGTAATTCATAAAAAGTCTCAAATTAAATTTATTTGGATATTTATAATTTCAATTATTTTAATATTTCATTAATTATGTAATTACTGCATCACCATTGTGTCATAAATCAATTAAATTATTTAATGTCTAAAAATTATAAATAAAATACCATTATGTAGGAAATCGTTTTATATTTCTAATTAATATTTAAAATTGAATTTAACTTTTGTATAACTCAATATTAAAAATGTTTTAGTAATTAAACTTTGATTTTGACTCTTTTAACTCTTCATTGAATTAAATAATAATTAATGTCCTAATCTAATCCAAGTAGACCTAAATGATAATATTTTATTACTAAGGTTGTTTTTAGTCGAGATACACTTGTCCAATATAATTAGGACATGTGTTAGGGTAATATTAATATCATTTTTACCCTTAATTGCCCTATTTACTTTTAACCGTGGTAAATAAAAGTAAAAAGTTACTATTCACCAAAAATTATTTTCATCTCATTGGACCAAATTTTACTCCTTGATATTAACTTTTTCTCTCAGATTTTAGAAATTCCACTCACAAAAGCGGTAAAATTAAGTTTTATGTGAATTTCCAAATTCTCCTAAGAGGTGGGTAAAAGACGGTGAAAAGTTCAATAAAATTTTTATATATCTAAAATTATTCTGAACTAACTCCAATGAATTACATTGAACTTATATAAGTATTATGTATCTATTTTGACCTTAATTAAATTTAAATAAAATAAATAATTATTTAAATAAAAATTTGGTTTTAAACTATAACTCAGTGTTTTTTCACTATTCATCAAAAATTGAAAGTTTTCAGAAAAATACCAAAATTTCACCCTAGGCTAATTTCAATTTTCTGAATCCAAAAATGAGGTCTATTTTGAAAGATAAAATTTATAAAATTTCAAAAAGTGGGTATTACTATTCATAACAGCTAGTTTGATTGGTTGTGGTGTGTGTTAGAACTCGAAGTTGCGTACAACACACGCTACTGTATTATTCAAAGAGAAGTGTATCGTGGATGCTTGGGGTGTTACATATACCATGATAAAAAAATTATAATAATTAATTAATAATTTTCTGGAAGTAATTCTATAAACAAAAAAGAACATGAGACTCAATCTGTAACACTCGAAATTTAAATCACTTCAATTAGAACAAATCAGGGGTTAGGAGAAAAAAATTCATAAGAATAAATTATATACATAATATAAAAAACAATCCTTTATTGATCATAACATGTGATAAATTAAAAAGGTTTGTTTTTTGAAAGCATTAACATTTTTAAATTATTTATATTAATTTAAAAACAAAATAAAATATCCTTACCATGAAACCGTAGATCAAAACGACCTCTTATTTGAAACCCCTCTATAATGAAGTTAAATATCATGCACATTGGTTTCAAAATCCTAAAATTCCACTTAAAACAGTATGTTTCCAAATTTATTACCTCATTTTTAAAAACATTTCAGGTCCAAAACATCAAATTTACTCCAATCCATTTTAGAAAACTTCTTTATTTATTTCAAAACTTAGTTATTACCACTTTAACCATGTTTTTAATAATAAAGTATCAATAAAATATAATCATGTAACATAAATAAATCATAAAATAACTCTTTAATTCATCCAAAATATTAAACAAACATAACCAAAATTATCTAAAAAATTAAAGGGGGTTCGACACAAAAATTAAGGGGTTTATGACCATGTATGTTTTTACCACACGATTTGGTGGACCGTGCGCCAACCATGAAACCATCCCTGGGAGTCAC
The DNA here is from genome assembly GCA_963277665.1 of Viscum album. Lineage (NCBI taxonomy): Eukaryota > Viridiplantae > Streptophyta > Magnoliopsida > Santalales > Viscaceae > Viscum > Viscum album. The sequence goes on along the minus strand of OY728143.1, from coordinate 1,752,629,449 downwards.
TCAAAACCATGTGCACAAGATCCACATGGTTATAGACCATGTGATCTAACCATGTTATATTGTTTCATCTCTTTTTTCACCATATAACATGAAAAAACTAAAGAAACAACATAATTTCCACATAATCAATAACACTATCAATCTAGATCAAAATATATCAAAAAATATGAAAAATAAATTTAAAATTCATGACTAGAAACTCAAATACCCATGGTTACTCAGGATCAGAACAAGAAATAGTTAGTTATGCTCTCTTAACACCTGTCACTTGAGTTTGGATATTTATATATTTAATCTACCATTACTCCCCAAATAACAAGAGAACCCAGATACCATTTTATCATGAAAAAATCAAGGTAAACCCCTACATAAACAAGGTCAGATTGTGGAAAGGCCCAAGGCATATTCTCAATCAGCCTATGTTTGTGAGAAGAACCAAGGAATCAAATATAGACAATTGGGAATTACTTCAACCTCAAATAATCAAAAAAAAATTTAAGACTCATACCAAGAATCCAAAATCTTATCGAGAATTTAGCATATTGCGCTTATAAATTGGATTTCACTGAAAAAAATAAAATCATTTGTTTTAAAAAAAATATTAAAAACCAAATAAGGGATAAAAAATAAATATCCAACTCACTTTTTACATAACATAAATCATTAACACATGTAACAAGAGGAAAATAATATATAAAAACTAAAATAATGGCTGAAATGGTCGATACATGCACGGTTCAAAATAAACCAAAGGTTCCCAAATTCCAAACCAAGAGATTATTTATGAACCATGGTCACCATCCAACCTAAATAACATGATATTCTCTATTAGATACTATAGATAAAGAATCCAAAATGATTAGTTTCTCTATAACAAGAACAAGAACCAAAAAACCCACTAAGTCTACTGACACTGGGTGGTATAAGTAGGGTGTGATAAAAAAATTTCAAATACGATTTCATCCATGTAATTCCTTTAATAATAAATTCCATAAATTTTAGTTTTAAATATAATATAATAAATTGATAATTTTATATTTTAATAAAATAAAAATATGATCCTACCTCAACTCCTTTTTAAAACTCAAAATAGAAATTTTAAAGAGATTTTAGAAAATTTATGAGAGAAAAATCATTTCAAAATCAACTTTTTAAAGATAATGAAATAATTTATTTGTTTCACGAGAAAAAATTAGTAGAGTTCAGGTATTATTATTTAATATAGCTTCCAAAATAATTTTATAGTCCAAATTTAGAAAATTAGGAAAATGGACCAAAAACTAACAATAAGTAATAATAATAATAATAAGGGTAAACATAAAATAAAATATTTGAAATTTCATAAGTTTAAAACAAAAAACAACATAAATAAAATGTAAGGGATGAATGATAAGAATAAAAGTTAGTAATATAAGATAAATAATAACACTAGAGCGTCTTTATTAAATATAAAAAGGAAACTATATAAAAAAATAGATGATAGTAAGATTCTCCAAAATAAGGAATAGAATTAAGGTACACTAGATAATAAAATAATTAAAATCACACATAATATGGTAAGGTGATAAATGAAAATAAAAATTAACTATAATAAAGGGTTAACAGTAAGAAAACCTAAGTAAAATATTACGTATCATAGAAATATCTTTAGGATCTACTAAGAAAATATGTACTTGGAAAGAACTAACAATTTTTGACCTATCTATGGGTTTCTAACTAATAGCCCATGGCTTGATCTTCCTAGCCTCATTAGGTTGAACTCTCTAAATATAGAATCTCGTTATGCTATAAGGGTTCCTAGTCAATGATTAAAAATAACTAAGGTAGAAACTGTCTCTATATCTTCTACAGAGATACCTAGGGTTCCCATGAAGGTGGATATTAGAGATGAGGGAACATTTTATCATACATTGATTGCATATCAATAAAATATCCTAGGACAATGCATCACAATATCAAATTGTCATCCCACATCTATAAGAACTTTTATAAACATCCCATTACCATTTATATAAGAATCATATAATAATCAAATTATTTCATATAAAACATGATATCTCGGCAAGAAAACCAAGGGTGTAACTTATAATAAGAAAAATATTATATACAATGTTCCAAAATTGGCCGTTAATTGTTCTCTATGAATTAAACCATAAAATACTTTTTGAAATAATTTACCGACTAGACCTCAAATTTTATGAAGGTTCACATACTAAAAATATTTTTAATTATTTCCTAATGGGTTTTAAAGATTCAACCAAACATTTAAAGGCACAAAATAATTCATAAAAGAGAAAAATAATAAGAAGAAGAATATTGTAACCAAAATTAGCCTCAACCAGTACATCAAACATTCCAATATATACAAATACCACTTAATGGAATCAAAAAAAATTAACATCATTATAACAATTAGAATTCCAAAAAAATCATTAACAACATAACAATATAATTAATGAATTCATAAGGATCGATAAAAATAAATAATGACCAAACACGTCTGTGAACCACAAAAAAACTTAATTTTATGAAACATCATGTAGTACCCATGGTTTTTGGTATGTAACCCTTACTTGATACTTTTCTTGGTTTTAAAATTTAAGGGCGGCATATGGGAGAGTTAGGAGATCTTGGATTAAAGTTTGAAGCAAAGGGGAAGGTGCACGGGCAGCGCACGGTTTTTCTAAACCGTGCGCAGTGGGTCTTGGAGGCAGTGGCTTCCTCATGGTCAGCACACAGTTTTTCTAACCTCACAGCCAAACCATACGAGAAGGTTGTCCGAGGTAGTAGTTAATGCAAATTTAGCGCATGGTTTTTCAAACCGTATGGACTGACCGTGCGGTCACTTAAAATTAGATCCTTAAATTGTGGATCTAACTTGTTTTGCCTCTAATTGCCTCATTAAAGGTCCTAAGCGGCCCTAACTCTAGATTTTGGTTCTCCTAAAGTCAAATAGGGTCTCCCATCATTCTGGAGGCGATCTTAAGGCTTCTCTTGGTGAATCGAAGCCAGATTCTTGAGGTATGTGATCGTTCTCCTTCGTTCTTGAATAGTTTCTTAGATATACTTAGATCTAATTCTCCCTTTCTCTTGGTTTCTTAGATATATGCCAATTAGGGGTAGAACTAAGTATGTGGATGCCAAATATGTTGAGATTTGGTCTTTTTTGTGTTAGGAGAAGAGATCTAAGGTGGGTTTTCAGAGATTTGACTCGGTGTTCTTGAGTGTTCTTCGTTCGTTGCTTGGTTTCGCCTTTTTATTAAGGTAGGTGGATTCACTCTCGACTCCTCTTGTTATGATTTTTTGGATTAGTTTTAAATTAGTTATTTTAATGGTATTGATTTTGAAAATCATGGAATAAATCTTATTTAGTGAGGATTTATGGTTTTGATGAAATTGTGAAATCTTGGTAAATTATTGTGAAATGTGATTTGGCTTCTTGTATTTAAAATGTTGATTTTAAATTATGGATTTTCTGGAATGGTAAATGGTTTGATGAAAGATGGTTTTTCAATAAAATGGCATGTTTTATTGAAATTTTTTGGTATTTAAATGGCTTTATGAAATTGGTTAATCCTTTGGTTTTCAATAAAAGTACGATTTTATTGAAATGGTTTGAATTGGGTGAACACACTTGGTTTTTATGTAAATGGTTTTCAAAAAATGGTGTATTGTTTAAAGGATGGTTGGAATGATTGTTGTGAATGTGTGGTGTGTGTTCATGTTGCATATACGAGGCTTGGTTGAAATAGGACCTTATGCTCGATGCCAAACGTTTAATAGCACATGGGACTTTTAAGTATGAGGCTTGGTTGAAATATAACCTTGTTCTCGGTGCCAAAGGTGTAATGGAACATGGGAAATAATTACCTTGTGATGACTTGGTAGATCTAAGAGAGACCGCTCATGAGTATGGAACTGTCATAACGAAGCATTCATGGTTGATTTCACAGGTTTGTGAAATGGTTGGGTATTCCAAAATAGGATGTTTGTGAAATAATTTGGAAATTTGGTTGGTTATTTTTCTAAAAAAGTAACATGTTGGAAAAGTTGGTTTAAATTTCACTTTGATAATTTTTAGCGTGGATGGTTTTGGAAAAATTTGTTTATATTTAGTTATAAACTACCTTGGTGAAATTGTTTTATATAAAATGTTTTTATATAAATGTGGATAACTTTTCTATCCTAGTGGCGTGAGTAGAGAAGTCATTGGGGAAAACCTACTGAGTTTTGTACTCACCCATGATTTGGAACTTTGGTTCTTTTTCATATGTTGTATTCTGAGACACAGTTAAAGGTAAAACATCTCATTATTAATGGCTATTGGTGATGTTTGGGAGATAATGTGGAGCCTGGAGCTTGTGGACCACTAAGTTGTGGTGTCTTTTGAGAGTCTTGTGTTGTCCTTCTGCTGTGTATTTTAACGTTTGGTTTGGTATTCCACTATTATGTACTCTGATATGGTTTAACAAAAATGAAGTTGTTGGTTGGTCTTTCATTTTTTCATGCATCATATAGTGAATGATTATTGGATGGGTTTATTTCTTAAATGGTAAATAATTCCCCACTTATGCTTGAGACCCGTCAGCATTTATTTCCAGCCTTTGGCTTCTTGGGGATGTCACTTAAGGCCAAGTAATGACTTGTCGTATTCTTAAGCCAATAAGAATAAGCGGTTAATTACAAATGGTTTCAAAGGGAATGATCTATTATAGGATGGAATCAACCATCTCTTTAGAGGAGAGAGAATGGTAAAGAAAGGTGTAATGATCTTGTTGGTACCAATGGTGGGAACAATCTCTTACCAATTGGCAGTGTTGACTTTGAAATCATTGTAAGAGAGTGAGGAAAATAGTTTTCCAGCTGTGGTGGATCAATTTCCTGATGTTTTTCATAAAAACTTCTCAGGATTACCACCTGTTAGAGAAGTGGATTTTACGATTGATCTCCTTCCAGGGATCAGTCCTATCTCACTTCCATCTTATAGGATGGAACCAACAGAGTTAAAGGAATTGAAAGTGCAGTTAGAGGAGTAGGAAAGCAAGGGTTTCATTCAGCCAAGCATGTCTCTGTGGGCAGCACCAGTTTTGTTTATAAAGAAAGCATATGGAACTCTTCAGTTATTTGTTGATTATCGTAAACTTAACCAAGTTACAATAATGAATAGATATCTACTTCCACGCATCAGTGGTTCTACAAGATTGACTTGTGATCAGGATATCACCAATTGCGATTTCGGAAGGAGGATATTTCAAATACAGCTTTCAGAAGCAGATATGGCCACTACGAATATGTATTCATGCCTTTTGGTGTTACGAATGTACTAGTGGTCTTCATGGCTTTGATGAATCAGATATTTCAGCAATATCTAGATTCTTTTTTGTGGTGTTTGTGGATGATATATTGGTGTATTCAAGAACAAGGGTTGAGCATGAGCAACACTTGGAAATAGTGTTGGAAATCTTGTGAGACCATCATTTGTATGCCAAATTATCAAAGTGTGATTTTTGGATACAAGAGGTACATTTTCTGGGCCATGTTGTTTCTGAGAAAGGTGTTTCAGTGGATCCAAAAAAGATAGAAGCTGTTCTTTCTTGGCAACTTCCAAAGAATGTATTTGAAATACGAAGTTTTCTTGGTCTAGATAGTTATTACTGACTCTTTTTCTGTGACTTATCATGACTATATTCTCCTATTACAGCATTGACAAAGAAGAACAGTTCATTTCAATGGATTGAGGAATGTTAGAGATCTTTTCAAGAGTTGAAATTTCGCCTTACATCAGCACATATCTTAAACTTTCTAGAATCAGGGAAAGGATACGTGGTGTATTGTGATGCTTCAGAAATAGGGTTGGATACTTTTCTCATGCAAGGAGACCATGTGGTTGCTTATGGCTCAAGGTAGTTTAGAGTGCATGAGAAAAATTACCAAACACATGATTTGTAGTTTGCTGCAGTCGTCCATGCTTTGAAAACATGGAGACACTATCTCTTTGGTGAGAAATTTACTGTGTTTATAGATAAAAAAAGATTGAAACACATTTTCTCACAGCGAGATTTGAATCTGAGGTAGAGGAGATGGATGGATCATCTTAAAATGTTCTACTTTTACTTAATGTATACATCGGGTAAGGGAAATTCGGTGGCTGATGCATTAAGAAGGAAGTCATATGCTCGGTTGGAAAAGGAAGCTTCAGATGAATGGAAGTTGATGTCAGTCTTAGCCGACATTCATGTGGAATGTGAACACCGAGGTGATTTTGCTATTTTATTTTTAGCTACACTTGTTCCGGATTTGATGGAGATGGTAAAGGAGGAATAGGCATCTGACATAGACTATGTTGCAATGTCTTCAAAACTCAATGGTGGGGAGACCATTGAGGGATGGAATCTGGATGGGAGTTCAGTTTTGTGTTTTAGAGATCAGATGGTTGTACCTATAGGTTGTCAATAACAACTCCTTCATGCATACCACCATTCAATATGGGTTGTACATCCAGGTACACAGAAGATGTATAAGGAGTTGAAGGTTCAGTTTTGGTGGAGCGGCATAAAAAGGAAAGTGGCCTAGTTTGTCTCGTGATGCTTAACTTGTCAACAAGTTAAAGTAGAGCATCAAAGACCAGCTAGTATTTTATATTCTTTACCTATCCCAGTGTGGAAATGGGGGCAGATAGCAATGGATTTTGTTACAGTTCTTCCAAGAACAGTCTGGAAACACGATGCCATTTGGGTGATAGTGGATAGTCTAACAAAGTCGGCCTATTTTATCCCGATTCGTGAAACTCATACGGTGGAAGATCTTTCAAAAATATATATCTGAGAAGTGGTAAAGAGGCATGGTGTACTAGTTCCTATAGTCTCAGATAGAGATTCGATGTTCACATCTCATTTCTGGAAATCATTACAGTAAGCCCTGGGGAATCAGTTGGCGATGAGTACGGCGTATCATCCTCAGACAGATGGGCAATCTGAGTGGACGATACAAATGTTAGAAGACATGTTGTGGGCTTGTGTAATGGACTTTTTTGGCTCATGGGAGCAGCATATAACCTTATTGGAGTTCTCATACAATAACAGCTATCAAGCCTCGATACGTATGGCTCCGTTTGAAGCATTGTATGGGTGTCCTTGTCGTTCTCCACTATGTTGGGTGGAAACTGGTGAAACTTCACTAGTTGGGTTGGGCCTGGTCCAAGAAACAACGGAGAAGATTCAGTTGATTAGAAAGAGGATGGAGATGGCTCAAAGTTGTCAGAAATCTTATGCAGATCACTGTCGCAGACCGTTGGCATTCGTTGTGCGTGATCATGTCTTCTTGAGGATCTCTCCAAGACTTGGACATCGTCATTTTGGGAAACAGGGCAAATTATCTCCTCATTATATAGGCCCTTTTGAGATATTGGAACGGGTTGAAGATGTGGCATATCAGTTGGCATTACCACCACGGTTCAGTTCGGTGCACAATGTGTTCCATGTATCTCAGTTGAAGAAGTATCAACCCGATCCTGACCATGTGATCAGATGGGATCACGTTGACCTAGAGCTGGATGCTTCGTTGGTACATATCCCAGTGTGAATTGTGGATAGGCAGGATAAAGTCTTGCGTGGAAAAATCATCGGTCTAGTGTGGGTTTTGTGGCAACATGGTCAGATTCAGGAAGAGACTTGGGAATGCGAGAAAGAAATGAGAGAGCAGTGGCCAGAACTCTTTCAGACAAGCATTGGTTTTCTAACTTTCTGGGGGTGAAAAGGCCAATGGTGGGTAGAATGTAGTACCCTTGGTTTCTAGTATTTAACCATTAATTTATACTTTTCTTGGTTTTAAAAGTTAAGGGTGACGTATGGGAAAGTTGGGAGATCCAGGATTGAAGTTTGAAGAAAAGGGGGAGGTGCACGGGCGGCGCACGGTTTGTCTAAACCGTGCGGTCAAACCGTGCACAATGGGTCTGGGAGGCAATGGCTTACACATGGTCGGCGCACAGTTTGTCTAACCGTGTGGCCAAACCGTGCAAGAATGGTGATCGAGGCAGTATCTAACGCACGGTTAGCACACGGTTTGTCAAACTGTGCAGACTAACCGTGCAGTCACTTAAAATTAGATCCTTAAATTGTGGATCTGAATAGTTTTGCCTCTAATTGTCTCATTAAAGCTACTAAGTATCCCTAACTCGGGATTCCAAATATACTTAGGGGTATACCTAAGTATGTGGATGCCAAATATGCTGATATTTGGTCTTGGTTGTGTTAGGAGAAGAGATCTAAGGTGGGTTTTCGGAGATTTGACCCGGTGTTCTTGAGCGTTCTCCGTCTGTTGCTTGGTTTTGACTTTTTGTTGAGGTAGGTGGCTTCACTCTCGAATCCTCTTGTTATAATTGGTTGGGTTAGTTTCAAATTTTTTATTTGAATGGTATTTATTTTTCAAAGCATGGAATAAATCTTCTTTTGTGATGATTTATGGTTTTGATGAAATTGTGAAATCTTGGTAAATTATTGTGCAAAGTGATTTTGCTTCTTGAATTTAAAATGTTGATTTTAAATTATGTATTTTCTGGAATGGTAAATGGTTTGATGAAAGATGGGTTTTCAATAAAATGGGGTGTTTTATTGAAATGGTTTGGTATTTATATGGCTTGATGAAATTGGTTCATCCTTTGGTTTTCTATAAAAGTACGGTTTTATTGAAATGGTTTGAATTGGGTGAACACACTTGGTTTTGATGGAAATGGTTTTCAAAAAAATGGTGTTTTATTGAAAGGATGATTGGAATGATTGTTGTGAATGTGTGGTGTGTGTTCATGTTGCATATACAAGGCTTGGCTGAAATAGGACATTGTGCTTGGTGCCAAACGTTTAATGGCACATGGGACTTTTAAGTACGAGGTTTGGTTGAAATATGACCTTGTGCTCGGTGCCAAAGGTGTAATGGCACATGGAAAATAATTACCTTGTTACGACTTGGTAGATCGAAGAGAGACCGCCCATGAGTATGGAACTGTCATAATGAAGCATGCATGGTTGATTTCACAGGTTTGTGAAATGCTTGGGTATGCCAAAATGGGATGTTTATGAAATGATTTGGAAATTTGGTTGGTTATTTTTCTAGAAAAATAATGTGTTGGAAAAGCCGGTTTAAATTTCACTTTGATGCTTTTGAGCATGGATGGTTTCGGAAAGACTTTTTTATAATTAGTTATAAACTGCCTTGTTGAAACTGTTTTATATAAACTATTTTTATATAAATGTGGATAAATTTTCTATCCCAGTGGCGTGAGTAGGGATTTCATTGGGGAAAACCTACTGAGTTTTGTACTCACCCATGCTTTGGCACTTTGGTGATTTTGCAGATGTTTTATTTCTGAGACACATGTAAAGGTAAAACATCTCATTACTAATGGCTCGTGGTGATGTTTGGTAGATGCTGTGGAGCTTGGAGCTTGTGGACCACTAAGTCGTGGTGTCTTTTGAGAGTCTTGTGTTGTCCTTCCACTGTGTATTTTAATGTTTGGTTTGGTATTCCACTGTTATGTAATCTTATATGGTTTAACAAAAATGAAGTTTTTGGTTGGACTTTCATTTGTTCATGCATCATATAGTGAATGATTATTGGATGGGTTTATTTCCTAAATGGTAAATTGTCCCCAACTTATGCTTGAGACCCTTCGGCATTTATTGTCAGCCTTTGGCATATTGGGGATGTCACTTAAGGCCTAGTAATGACTTGTTGTATTCTTAAGCCAATAAGAATAAGCGGGTCATTACACATCATGATTAAAAATCACTAGAAAACAACACACCCTTCAATGATATACTTTTTAATGGATAAACCATTTTAAGAATTTTATTAAACACTTGACATATACAGATTTTAGTTATAAAAATATAAGAGTAGGAATACATGAAAACCCATTTATGAAATTCCATTAAATCATAAAAACTTTGATTAAATTTTAAATATTTGTCAACTAATACAAGAATAAGGGTAATTTTATGGAATATGAGTTTAAAAAATATGCATCATATGTTTTTTCAAGAAAATGGAATCACATGTAAACACCTACCTAGGACTTGAACAGATGGAATGAAAACGTATAATATAGAGACAAGAGGACCAAAGAAGTAATGATAACACCCTGGACATAAAGAACAAAAACGTTTTGACAAATCCTAACCTAGTGTTTGGACACCATGGTCTCATATAGAGATGAATATAAGAGATTAAAAAGGGAGAAGAGAGATAGAGAGAAGAAGATAAATGGAGATCTTCCCTTGAAGAACTCACTTTTAGTTTAAGATAATGAGCTTAAGAATCATGGTGGGAAAAATAAAAGTTGGATATGGATCCCCTTTAGTTGATTTGTGTGAATGATGTAAAAGAAAACCCAAGAGGGGTTAAAATTGATGGGGTAAAATTGAAAAAGTGCAAAATAAAAATTTGGGTAGGCTGTATGATTTAGAAATATGGTTAACCAAATCATGTGTTGATCATTTGAGAGTCACTAGATCACCTAATAACTATTTCAAAGTTTGGATGCATATTTTATCAAACAATGTGCTAGCCACTGGATATAATTTAACCCTTTATAAGGTTACTCCATGTGGTTTCTACCAACTATGTGTGAACTGTGAGGGGATAATCACATGTAAGAAAAATCCATATTATTACTACTAATTATAAACCAACCATGTTTTGATCTTGAAACTATGAAAAATCTTAAAATTTAAAAAATTCAGAACCGTACATTAATAATTTTGATAAATATAATAATTAAGTGAAATAATACAAAATATTGGGACGAGAGTGTTGTGGATTCACATAAGGTATAATTGGATTATTTTTTTAATTTTATTATTGAGGTGTGTATCTAGATATTGGTAAGACCTTTATCTTAGTTATAGTGAAGAGTTTTAGGTCATATGGGAGATGTTCTAGAGCCAATTTCGATCCAGGTTTTTATCTTCAACACTGAAGGTGTTTTAGTGGAATGAGTTTCTCATTATCTTACAAGATATGTTAAATGTGTGTGTGAGTTTATAGAGAGTTTTATAAACTTACACTTCTATGATTTTGATCTTATTTTATATATTTAGGTGAGGTCACAACATTTTATGGAGGATTTTTATCTAGTGATCAAATGTTTGGATACCTTTCATGGTTTTGACATATATAAAGGTACTAATAAAGGATGAGGTGATTTAGAATATGTTAGAACAAATAGGTTCATATCAATATGGGATTAACAATGCTTTTTTATGAAGTGGTATTATTGAGAGAAAATCTCATTTGTCTAGGTATTTAAGGTTTTAATCTGTGATGAATCACTCCAAACCTAATTTTTCATCTTTATTTAGAGTTGGTAGCTCTCATACTTCTATAGGGAGCTCTATCATGGTCTTTTATTTCTATTGTGGGCATGGAGATATGTGGTGTTGTTATTTAACATTTCTTATTGGTCAGTTTGGAGATAGTGGTTAGTTGAATATACTGACTCAACAGTAGTTTCCACCTAATCTTTTTTAGTAGTAGACAAATCCTCAAGTTATTATACTATATATGGGTGATGGATCAGGTAGAGGACATGTTCAGTATATTCCATGTATTTAAGGGCTTAATAATAAACATGGGATATGTGGCCTACATCATTATGGATATCGAGGATGAGGTGTAGGATGCGTGTATTTGCTGATGATGGAGTTTCCAACACCGGCTAAAACAGATATTTTTTTAGGTATTAATGGTCTACATTCTACTCTAGTCTATGCTTTAGTTTATTTTGGATCTTCTTACTCATTCATTATGCCTACATTAGTTTGATCATTGGAGATTAAGGTATATAAATTTCCTTTTCTATTGGTTTTTACTACATTAGTTGGGGGTTAGAAAGTTTGTTAAAGGTGTGTCAAGGATGTGAACTGGTGATGGGGAAGCATAAATCATGTATGAATTTTTTTCCTGTTGTAGATATAACCATATTATATCATCATTCGAATAAAATAGATTCATTTTATATAGGACATAATCAATTTCTATTAGAGGTAAGTGGACTTCTCTAATGTATATGGTGTGTGAGTAATTGTTTTTTTTTGTAAGAAGTATTATTGAATGGATCATTGATTTCTGGAGTCTCTTTCATTGTGGTTAATAGGGTTGATATTGAGATCGGTAAAAGTGGAAGAATATTCTTTCTAAGAGTTATGGAGAATGTTTTACTGTTTTTTCTGATGAGGTTATAACACTACCACCTAACTATGAGATCATGTTTGGGATAAAGCTTCACCCTAAAATCTATTTAATTTCAATATATCTTTTTAGGGTGAAACCTTAATATTAGTAAGAGTTTTGGATTTGGGTTGATGAAATTTTATAGAATAGTTCCAGTTTACCCAACATGTACCCTTAAGGTTCTATAATGTTGTTTGTGAATAAGTTAAATGGTAGTTTGGGGTTGTGTATTGACTAATGAAATCTTAAATATATAATGGTAAATAACCTTTATCCCCACTTTAGGATTGATGATATGTTTGATCAGCTGAAAGGGTCTATTTTTTCTAATGATTTATTTGTGGTTAGGATATTATCATATGAGGGTGAAGGAGGAATACATCCATAATATATTTTTAAGTGTCTCTATAGATAGTTGAGTGTTTAGTGTGCACTTTTGAGTCCTGAATGCACCAATGATTTTCATGGTTGAAGTCAACAATGATATTATTGTGTATTTGAGATCATATGATGAGAATTTTGAGCATTTAAGGGATATTTTGGAGGTTCTTCGAATTATCTATATGAAAATATTTCCAAGTGTATATTTTCAATGCATGAGGTGAAATATCATAGGTATTTAATGTCTCAACAAGGTATGGTGTTTGATCCTTCAAATATTGGGGAATTCGTTCCTTGGGTTGCATCCAAGAATGTTGTATAGGGGGAAAATTTTCATTTTTTACAAGCTATTGCAGGAGGTTCATGCCTAGTTTCTCCCATATTATAGAAAATTTAAAATCCTTTATGTGGATAGATCAGTTTCAAGCATCATTAAAATACATATAGGAGAAATTGATTGGTGCTCTTATCCTTCACTAGCTATAGGAAGGATACATGTTTAAGGAATTTAGTTATGCTTATCTTCTTGACCTGGGTTGTGTATTGATATAGGATAAAGAAATCATCTCTTATGGTTTTTCAAAACTACACTCTAATGAATTTAATTATGTCACCCAAGATATTGAGATAGCAACATTTGTGTTTAGTCTAAAGATATGGAATCATTAGCTAATTAGAGAGTTATTTATGGTATTTAATAATCACAATAGACTATAATATATATTTAATCATTGAGATATAAATTTATTTCAGTAAATATGAATGGAGTTCTTGTGAAACTATAACTATGAGATCTCTTATATAATAGGAAATGGAAATGGGTTACTAAAATTATAAGTAAGAAGATATAAGGTGATGTTAGTTGTGAGGCTAGATATGTGTGAAAGATGATTGAGGATCTTGAAACTCTGTATTTAGATATAGTGTAAGTTAACTTTGGATTTTATTCCAATACCATATTATAGTACACTCTTATTTGTTTTAATATGTATAGGAATCCTAGTTGGAAGATCTTGAGGTTGATGTGTGGAGAGATTGTATCATTTATTAATATACTCTTGAGTTATAGTTGGAGGATAGTGACCATAAAGTTTTATTCCATGGTAAATGGGATGTGAGATGAATTTATATATGAGTTTCATAGCTTATATTAGGTAGTAAATCATGGTATTTAAAATATTTATCATTTTTGAGAGATCGGTGTTGGTGTTCAAGCATAAAGTGATAGATAACTAAGTTTTTGTCATGGTGTTTAGTCTATCATAAACTGAAAGTGATAATCATTTTACATAAGTCTTTTTATAGCCTTTGGTTATTACTTAATTGAAATTTTTGGACATCTTGATGGATTTCATGATAGTGTTACCTTGATCTCAGGGAGGATATATTGTCATTCAGGTTTTAGGGATCAATTGATGAATTCTGCTCATTTCTTGGAAATAAAAGATCCAATTGTGGTGGATTCCTTAGTGAGGATCTATATGGATGTGGTGATAAGGAATTATATGTTTCCAAGGATTATTATATTTGATCAAGATCCTTGTTTTATCTCTTATTTATATAAGATTCCAAAATTTACTTTTTGTTGCTCAGTTATGCCTTGGCACCACTATTCATCCCTAAATGAATGGGAAGGAACAGATGTTCAAAATGCTAAAAGAAATTTTCTATGAATGTGTTCTTGATTTTGGAATTTCATGGGTGAAGTAGTTTATTTTGTTATGTTTTCTTATAATAATATTTTTCAATCATTTATTGTCATGGTTCTATTTGAGGTATTGTTGGAAAACCAAGAAGATCTCCATTATATTGGACTAAGGTTGGAGTCTCTGATCATTGTACTTAATTGATATATATTTTTAGAGATAAATATTTAGTGATTAATTTGTGTATGAAGGATTCATGGGATCATCAACAGTCATATGGGATTGGAGGAGTATACCTTTAGGGTTCTAGGTTAGTGATCTTATGTTCCTAAATGTTTCTCCACGTCATGGGAAACTTCCAATATATGTATAAATCATTAAACATGGTTTTTTGGACCATTAATCACATTGGAGAAAGTTGTTGAGGTAGTGTATCCTGAAGATCTTTCACTTCAGATGGTTTAGATTCATGACTTCTTTAATGTATTGTATCTTCAAACATATCTTCATGATGACTCTATTGTTATTTATTAGGGTGATTTGGATGTTGATGAGGATGTGACATTAGGGTAGGGACATTTTTAGAATCATGATCATCATTATAATGTGTTTTGAGTATGTTTCATTCCTTTGGTTTCTTTTTGTAGATGCATGGTAGCTTGGAAGAATGTGTATAGGAGTTAGAGTCAAATATGTGAGATCAATATCTAAAATTATTTTAAATTTTGATTCATATAGAGATATTGAGATTTTATTTTAAGATTAATTTTTGAAGTTGTCCATTCTCTTTTTTTGTTGTGTTTGATATATTGTGATGATGAAATTTTTGTTTGACAAGTATCTTCAGGGGTTTTCAATTTTTGGTGTTTTTTTATTTTTTTAATTTTATTATTATTAAGTATAAGAATAATTTTGAATTTGTAAAGACCCATAAAATTCAAGGGAATTTCTTTCATAATTTTCTTTGGAATTATACAAGAACGCAGTTTCTGACGGCACCTGATTCCGAGGCCCAGTGTGCCCGGAATCATTTTCTGAAGTTTGGCTCGGGTACGTTCAGTAAACAAACGAGCGGGGTTTTCTAACTTTTGAACCGGTGCTCGGAATTGAATTTCGAGGGAACCAATGGAATCGCAGCGCCGGTATTTTCCTAGAAACGTCTTTTCCAGAGTTGTGTTTGCTCGGGTGTGGTTTTTAATTTTTGGGTTTTTAAGTTAAGAAATAAAATAAAGTGGTACGACAATTTTATTTTATTTCACTTAAAGCCACTTAAGCTAAGTTGAAGTGGTTAGGGTGGAACCCAAAATATCCTACCCTCTTGGTAGGATATTTTTGAGGTGGGGCCCGCACGAGCCCCACCATTTCTTTTCTCCTAAGTAACGCACCCACGAAAACTACTCCTTAATGAAAGTCAACTGGTGCGTTTTCTAAAATCTTAATGCTCCTTTTAATTAGACAGTTAAGACGTTACCATTAATTCACTGAATTAATGGTTTGTTTCTTAAACTTTTTTTCTAATTGTTGGCATAATACCAACACATGTCTTTCTTGAGGATTGTTCATTGAGAGGATTTGGAGAAGACTCTGAGTCCTTCATCCTCCTTCACGAAGAACGCGAAGAACGCGAGGAACGCCAAACCCCCAGAGATCGACAACGCGACGCCGTGTTCCGCGACGCCGATGATTCTCCTTCCGCGAAGTTTCTTCCGCGACGTTCCTTCCCCGCAACAATCTCCGATCATCAACTGCTTGAGGTAGGGGATTGTGGTTCTCTAACTCCTTGTGGATTTTATCCTCAACATGGGTTTAAACGTGCAATTAAACCTATGTGTTTTCTTTAACCCTCGGAGATCGTCGATGCGACGCCGTGTACCGCGACGATGTGACGCCCCCTTCCAAGATGCAATGATCCTCTTCTACCGCGACGGTCAATTCCGAGAAGAACTCACGTTCGACGACAAAGACGAGGTACGGGTTTGATTCATTTAAATCCTTGTGATTTATATCTGTGGTTGTTAAATAATTGTTGTGAGTTTTTCTTTAAAAAAACCGCTAACGCGGTGGGTGCGGACCAACGAACAAGTCTGAACCCACCACCCTCTTCATTCTTGGTGTGCGAAATGGCGGACGATGACAGACGGGGCCACAAGGGCGTTTTGAAGGCTTTGCAGTGAAGAACGGGTCCCAGGACGAGCACTGACGAAGACCGTGCGCAAAACCGACCACCGGAGCGCGTCTGGGTGTCACGGAGCGGCCCCCGCGTGGGGGGCCACGGCTGCCTTCCGCGACGCTGGCCAATGCCAGTGCGCTGGCCGAGCCTCTCGGCCGGACCGCCAGGCTGGGTCGCGCCGACCGGCTCAGATCTGGACCCGGGTTGGTTCGACCCGGTTCGGCCGACCCAGGGGGGTTGGGCCGGGTTAGTCCGGGCCCAGACCCCCCGTTTTCGGACCCTTTTTGGTTTTTCTCCCATATCTTGGGCTACGGACCTCTGATCGACGCGCCATCAGTGGCGATGCGATCCTTGGATCAAGACGGTCGTTTCTGTATATCGCACTCAAGGTTTCGGAATACTTTGGGTTCATCCTGGTTGGTTCGTCCACAAAACCAACCAGGCCCTTAGAGTGGAAACACTCGTAACTTGAGCTCCAAACGTCCGATTGACGTACCGTCGACTTTGGTGGAATCCTCTAAGTGAGACAGATCTTTTGGCTTACTGCGCCCGAGGTTTGGATGCAGGTGGAGTAAGGTCGGGTTGGTTTTGACTTAAAAACCAACCGGGCCCCTGGGACGAAAAAGCCAATAACTCTCAGACCGGGCGTTCGATTGATGCGCCGTCCGTTGCGCTGAGTTCCTGTTGACGATACGGAACATTCGGATACATCAACTCCGAACTACTTGTCAGTTGATGCATCGATCTCTCAGCTCATGGAGTGGACCCTCCCGGAACGAGCATGCTGTGTGCGGAAACCCTAGAGCCGGTTGAGACTTTATGACTACTGATCGAACGACTCGGTGTGTTATGGATAGCCCAGTGGGGAGCACTTGGTTGTAGTAGCAGACCCACGACGGAGGAGCGCTTGGTTGTAGTGGCAGACCCACGATGGGGGAGCGCTTGGTTGTAGCGGCACGGGGGAGTGCTTAGTTGTAGCGGCAGACCCACGATGGAGGAGCGCTTGGTTGTAGTGGCACAGGGGAGCGCTTGGTTGTAGCGGCAGACCCACGGCGGAGGAGCGCTTGGTTGTAGCGACTAACCCATGGTATTCAACAGAAGGAGTATCACTAGGGACTATGAGGGGGAGCGCTTGGTTGTAGCGGCAGACCCATGGTGGGAAGCGCTTGGTAGTAGCAGCAAGCCCACAGTGCTCGATAGGTGGAGTACTACAACAGTCCAAGGTAAGAGGGAAGCGCTTGGTTGTAGCGGCATACCCATTTTACTTGATAGAGAAGGAGTTTCCCAATAGATATGTTTTCAACTTCATGATTGATCCTTTGTGGGTCCGACGGCTTAGATGAATCAGTGGATATATCTGATCATATATATCATCATACAATGAAGTATACCTGTGTGAGCTGAATCATGTTTGCTTTCCTTTGTGGATTGAGTTGTGTTATCCTGTGTGGATTACGTTTTTCTTTCCTGTGTGGAATACGTTTGGTTTCCTATGTGGACTGGGTTGTACTTGGGCTCGGAGGTTGGAGTGCACTGGAATTGATGACTTAGGTATATGTATGGGAATATACCTAAGCAGAGTCGGATGTTACTTCGTGATTGTATCTTTCCTTTGTGGTTTATCCCTTGTGGATTTCGGGAGACCTTCGGGGGTCTCGGGGTCCCTAGTGAGTAGCTTATACTCACCCCTGCATGGGCTATGCCCGCACTACGTTGTGTTGGTTGCAGATGATGGACAGTGCTGATCGTAAGTTGAGGCTTGCGGAGCAGGATGGTACCTGGAGGTGGACCACTGGGTGGGGCGTACTCGGAGCGGGCGGTTGGACCCGAGGAGTTGTGGAGGCTATCTGTACTCACCCATCAGGTGGGACTTCCAGTGGGTAGCTCGACGTTGCAGATTTACTTTCAATTGTTGTTTTCCCTTTTGAGTTGTACTTTACTTTCAGTTTGGGTTTGTATTCTGTTCCACTTACTTTTCCGCACTTAATATTGTACTTAGTTTTTACTTAGTGTTTACTTCTACTGCTTGCTTGCTCTGTGGTGTTCTTTTACTTTACAAAGGCAATTCCTTCCCCTTTTTACCAGGATTTACGCCTTGATGCTAGTCTCCAGCCCCTGGCTTATGGAAGGCGGGCTTGGGGTAGTCACGGCACGGGCCTCGAGGACGGGTCGTGACAGATTGGTATCAGAGGAGTTCGGTTCTACCGCAGAACTCAGGACTCTGATCTTTTCTATGTGAAGTAATAGTGTTAAGCATATTGGGTGTGGTTATCAGTCCAGGGAGTCCAGTGTTGGTGCGGCGGCCGACGTATCCATACACCGGGACCCTGACTTCTGATTTCCGACTTAATGCACGAAAACATTGATTGCATGTGTGTTTCAAGTTTTCTTTGTGATTACATTATGTCATCTCACCAGGTATGCTGTTTGACCATGGCGAACCTATTTCCTTTTCAGGATGGCCCCACGACAGCATCCAGCTAGGGTTACGAGAGTTGTACGTGACGACAGCCCGCCAAGCGATGAGGCCTCGGTACAGGGCTCTTTGACAGTAGAGGCATCGGTGGTACCACTACCCGCTGAGCCACCGAAGCTTCCAGCCCCGGCCGTTGATGATGCACGTCTCCTTGGTGCTCTGCATGAGTTTCAGCGCCAGTGACCTCCCAGGTTCCGTGGGGAGACAGACCCCCAGGTAGCCGAGGACTGGCTGGAGGCATTCGTACGAGTTTTCAGGCTAGTGAGGACACCAGCAGACCTCATGGTGATCCTCGCAGCGAGCCTACTACACGCAGCAGCGGGCCGATGGTGGAGCTTGATGCTCCAGGTGCACGACAAGGCATATCTCCTCTGGACGTAATTTGAGAGCCTCTTCTGCTCGGAGTTCGTCCTAGCCAGCCTCTGTACGGTGTGCATCCAGGAGCTACTACAGCTGCGGCAGGGTAGCATGACAGTAGCCCAGTACGCGGTGAGGTTTACCGATCTCTCGTGCTATTCGACGGACATGGTACGAGACCGATTCTTCAGGGCCCGAACCTTCGAGCAGGGGATTAGGAGAGAGATCAGAGCTTCAGTTGTATCTCACAGAATTCCGACACAGACAGGGGTGTTGGAGCGAGCCCTCTTAGTAGAGAGTTTCCTTGCTGAGCAGTCTCCAGCAGCAGGACCCACCACTAGTCGGCATGCGGAAGAGTCTTCTTCAGCGGGTAGTAGACAGATGACGCAGGGGTCCAAGAGGACTAGAACTACAGGTGGTTGACCGCATGACACAGGATCGTTTGTGCAAGGCACTCGGGGTGGACAACGACTTACCATGATCGGACAGTGTTACTCCTGCAGCGGGGTTGGTCACATGGCTCATGACTGTTCGACCCGCCATACGGATGACCAGCAGATGAATGGAGGACCTCCCATGCTGAGGCAGAGGTTCGGTCGAGACGGACCGTGTGGAGTTAGAGACCGTGGCAGGGGAGATTTCCATGCAGATGGAGGTGGACGACGCTTCGAGGTGTTTCCACCACTACCATCAGGAGGTCCACCCCGACTGCAGGGAACTGGTGGACATGGGAGACCTCAGATTTAGGCAGCTGAGGCCTACGATAATGGAGCTCCAGGAGCAGACGGACAGGAGTGGGACTAGATCCAGACCTGGAGATTTTTTTTTGCTGCTTCTAGCTTTGTTGATGTTTGTTTGTAGATGATTTGTGTCTTTGTACTTTGAGATGCACTAATAAAAGACACCCTTCTTTTGGCGTTTACCTTCCTGTCCTCTCTTTATGTTGTTACTAAGAGGTTCTGGTTTAAAAACCATTGACTTGACCCTCACTTAGAGATACCTACTGGAGGAGACCCAGTGACCACACACTGATGCCGACAGTGTGACTCAACCCTTGGATGCGAGAGTAATGGTTGGATCTCTTGGTAGTACCGTCGAGGCCTTACGACGTCATCCTTGCTATGGGTTAGTATCATCCATGATGGGATTGATTGTATTAGGTGAAGAACGTGGTTCATCCAGGGGATGAGACCAGATTTCTCTTATTGGCAAAGAAGAAATCTCAGCAACTCTTGTAGGACCAGAAGGGTCCAATTCATCCAAGAGCGGATGAGGACAGCTCAGAGCCGGTAAAAGTCTTATGCTGACAGGAGGTGGAGGCAACTAGAGTTCGAGGATGGTGACGATGTTTCCCTACGGGTCACACCTCGACGTGAGTTACGAGGATGTGGCCGAGGTGACAAGTTATCATTGAGGTTCAACAGACCTTTCTAGTACCTCGTAAGGGTAGGAGAGGTGGTTTACCGCTTGACCCACCCACCTCAGTTGCACCGGGTGCACGACGACTATCTCAACTGGGGAGATACGAGCTCGACCCTTCGCAGTTCATTGACCATGAGGAGCTGGACTTGGGCGATGGGGTGACCCTCATGGAGGTTCCAGTGGGGATCGAGGAACGACAGGAGAAGAGGTTCCACTGACAGTACGAGAACCTCCAGGCAAGCGCATGGGATCAGAAGGCTTAGATGCGTGCTCAAAACCGCTTTTGTGACCCTAGTTTGTGTTAAAGCTTTATGAGGACGTAAATCCCTGAGGTGCGAGTAATGTATAGTCCCATAAAATTAAAAGGAATGTTTTTCTTAATTTTATTCAGAATTTTACAAGAACTCAGTTTCTGACGGCACCTAATTCTGATGCCCGGTGTGCCCGGAATCATTTTCCGAAGTTTGGCTCAGGTGCGTTCAGTAAATGAACGAGTGGGGTTTTCTAACTTTTGAACCGGTGCTCGGAATTGAATTCCGAGGGCACCGATGGAATCGCAGTGCTGGTATTTTCCTAGAAACGCCTTTTCTGGAGTTGCGTTTGCTCGGGTGTGGTTTTTAATTTTTGGGGTTTTAAGTTAAGAAATAAAATAAAGTGCTACGACAATTTTATTTTATTTCACTTAAAGCCACTTAAAGCCACTTGAGCTAAGTTTAAGTGGTTAGGGTGGAACCCAAAATATCCTACCCTCTTGGTAGGATATTTGTGAGGTCGGGCCCGCATGATCCCCACCATTTCATTTCCCCTAAGTAACGTACCCGCGAAAACTCCTCCTTAATGAAAGTCAACTGGTGTGTTTTCTAAACTCTTAACGCTCCTTTTAATTAGACAGTTAAGACATTACCATTAATTTACTGAATTAATGGTTCATTTCTTAAAATTGTTTTCAAATTGTTGGCATAAGACCAACGCATGTCTTTCTTGAGGATTGTTCGTTGAGAGGATTTGGAGAAGACTCTGAGTCCTTCATCCTCTTTCGCGAAGAACGCAAAGAACGCGAAGAATGCGAAGAACGCGAGGAACGCCGAGCCCCCAGAGATCGACAACGCGACGCCGTGTTCCGTGACGCCGATTATTCTCATTCCGTGACATTTGTTCCGTGACATTCCTTCCCCGCAACAATCTCTGATCATCAACTGCTTTAAGAAGGGGATTTTGGTTCTCTAACTCCTTGTGGATTTTATCCTCAATATGGGTTTAAACGTGCAATTAAACTTGTGTGTTTTCTTTAACCCTCGGAGATCGTCGACGCGACGGCGTGTACCGCGACAATGCGATGCCCCCTTCCACGACGTGATGATACTCTTCTACCGCGACGGTCAATTCCGCGAAGAACTCACGTTTGAAGGCAACGACGAGGTAGGGGTTTGATTCATTTAAATACTTGTGATTTATATCCGCAGTTGTTAAATAATTGTTATGAGTTTTTATTTAAAAAAACCGCTAACGCGGTGGGAGTGGACCAACGAACAAGTCTGAACCCAGCGCCCTCTTCGTTCTTGGTGCGCGGAACGGCGGACGATGACAAACGGGGCCACAAGGGCGTTTTGAAGGTTTTGTAGTGAATAACGAGTCCCAAGACGAGCATTGGTGAAGACCGCGTGCAAAACGGACCACCGGAGCGCGTCCGGTGGTCTGTGGAAGTCCCCACCGGCGCGCCCCGCCGGCACGGCGGCGCCGACGGCCAGAGGTGGCGGCGCTGGCCGGTCCCACGCGGCGCGGGACCGCAGAGGAGGGATGCGGCTTAAGCCGTGTCCGGGTGTCACAAAGCGGCCCCCGTGCGGGGGGCCACGGCTGCCTTGTGAGGCGCTGGCCAGCGCCAACGCGCCGGCCGAGCCGCCCAGCCGGACTGCCGGGCCGCGCCCAGCCGGGCCGGGTCACGCCGAACGGGTCGTATCTGGACTCAGGTCAGGTCGACCCAGTTCGGCCGACCCAGGGGGGTTGGGTCAGGTCGGTCCGGCCCAGACCCCCCGTTTTGGGACCCTTTTTGATTTTTCGCCTATATCTTGGACTACGGACCTCTGATCGACGTGCCGTCAGCGGCGATGCGATCCTTGGATCGAGATGATCGTTTTGGTTTATCACACTCAAGGTTTTTGAGTACTTTGGGTTCGGCCGGGTTGGTTCGTCCACGAAACCAACCGGTCCCTCGGAGCGGAAATGCTCATAACTTGAGCTCCGGACGCCCGATTGACGTATCGTCGACTTTGGTGGAATCCTCTAAGTGAGATGGATCTTTTGGATTACTCCACCCAAGGTTTGGATTCAGGTGGAGTAAGGTCATGTTGGTTTTGACTTAAAAACCAACCGGGCCCCTGGGACGAAAAGGCCAATAACTCTCAGACCGGGCGTCCGATTGACGCTCCGTCTATTGCGCTGAGTTCCTGTTGACGATACGGAACTTTTGGATACATCAACTCCGGACTACTTGTCAGTTGATGCATCGATCTCTGAGCTCGTGGAGTGGACCCTCCTGGAACGATCATGCTGTGTGCGGAAACCCTAGAGCCGGTTGAGACTTGACGACTGCTGATCGAACGACTCGGTGTGTTACGGATAGCCCAGTGGGGAGCGCTTGGTTGTAGCAGCAGACCCACGGCGGAGGAGCGCTTGGTTGTAGCGGCAGACCCGTGGTACTCAACAGAAGGAGTACCTCTGGAGGCTGTGAGGGGGAGCACTTGGTTGTAGCGGCAGACCCATGACGGAGGAGCACTTGGTTGTAGCGGCACGGGGGAGTGCTTGGTTGTAGCGGCAGACCCACGACGGAGGAGCACTTGGTTGTAGCGGCATGGGGGAGCGCTTGGTTGTAGTGACAGACCCATGATGGAGGAGCGCTTGGTTTTAGTGGCATAGGGGAGCGCTTGGTTGTAGCGGCAGACCCACGGCGGAGGAGCGCTTGGTTGTGGTGACTAACCTGTGGTACTCAATAGAAGGAGTATCACTAGGGACTATGAGGGGGAGCGATTGGTTGTAGCGGCAGACCCATGGTGGGAAGTGCTTGGTAGTAGCAGCAGGCCCACAATACTCGATAGGTGGAGTACTACAACAGTCCAAGGTAAGAGGGAAGCGCTTGGTTGTAGCGGCATACCCATTGTACTTGATAGAGAAGGATTTTCCCAATAGCTATGTTTTCAACTTCATGATCGATCCTTTGTGGGTCCGATGGCTTAGATGAATCAATTGATATATCTGATCATCTCTATCATCATACGATGAAGTATACCTGTGTGAGATGAATCTTGTTTTCTTTCCATTGTGGATTGAGTTGTGCTATCCTGTGTGGATTACATTTTGATTTCCTGTGTGGAATACGTTTGTTTTCCTATGTGGACTGGGTTGTACTTGGGCTCAGAGGTTGGAGCGTACTGGAATTGATGACTTAGGTGTATGTATGGGCATATACCTAAGCAGTGTCAGATGTTACTTCGTGATTGTATCTTTTCTTTGTGGTTTATCCCTTGTGGATTTCAGGAGACCTTCGGGGGTCTCGGGGTCCCTAGTGAGTAGCTTATACTCACCCCTGCACGGGCTATGCCCGCACTACGTTGTATTGGTTGCAGATGACGGACAGCGCTGATCGTAAGTTGAGGCTTGCAGAGCAGGACGGTACCTGGATGTGGACCACTGGGCGGGGCGTACTTGGAGCGGGCGGTTGGACCCGAGGAGTTGTAGAGGCTATCTGTACTCACCCTTCAGGTGGGACTTCCAGTGGGCGGCTCGACGTTGCGGCTTTACTTTCAATTGTTGTTTTCCCTTTCGAGTTGTACTTTACTTTCAGTTTGGGTTTTTATTCTGGCCCACTTACTTTTCTGCACTTACTGTTGTACTTAGTTTTTACTTAGTGTTTACTTCTACTGCTTGCTTACTCTGTGGTGTTCTTTTACTTTACAAAGGCAATGCCTTCCCCTTTTTATCGGGATTTACGCCTTGGTGCTAGTCGCCAGCCCCTGGCCTATGGAAGGCAGTCTTGGGGTAGTCACGGCATGGGCCCCAAGGACGGGTCGTGACAGAATTTATCTAATATATATGACTATATTTTCCTATATCTCCACATTATATTTTTCAGGTTTTGGAGATGTTGAATGTTGGTTTAGAAGGGATTTGAGGGTGGATATATGATTTTTGGGCCATTGAAAGAAAACAAATCATGTTCATGACCACATTACATCTTGTTTGGGTTGATTCCATCATATTTTGGGTGTTTTTCATGGTGGTGTGGTCACCTTTCTAGGTATATGGAGTTGGAGTTATGTTTAGGAATTTTGGGGGAGAAAATACATCATGGTATAAACCCTAACGTGATCTACATGAAGTCCCTATTTTTATGATCTTGGTTTGAGATTTAAATCTCTATTCTCTGCATGGAGGTGGAAAACTCTCATAGTGTTCATTATAATAGAAAATGTAATGGATTATCAAAATCTATTTCATTGTTCTATTAAGGGGGTTGGGTAAAATTTAAAGAAAATGGTTATGGATTAGAGGATACATTATGTTTTTAATCAAAGTCTCATTCAAGGGAGTGAAGTGGTTGAAGATATTTAAGGGGGCATTGTTTTAAATTTCTTATTTTTCAAATCACTATTTATTATAAATTTATTTGTCCCACGTAAATTCATTTTTACCTCTCATTATATTCAGTTCCACTGTCTTATTTCAAACCCTATGTGGTTGTGGGTCTTCTTCTTAGATATTTTACATCCCCTTGGTGGATCTTTAAGAACTTGGATTTGTGTGATTGATCCCTTGAAATTTGAGGTTCCCTTCTACCTCTTTTCTCTTTATCTTATCTTTTTAGTATTTCTTGAGGAGATATTGAAGTGATGAAGCTTGGATTAAATATATATTTGATAAAGGATTTATGAGGGGATTGATGTGTTATAGGTTTGTTCAGAGATCATTATGAATTCATAGGAGTTTGAAAATAATTTTCATATCTCCTTTTTGTAGTGTAATTTGAGATTCATTCAATTTTAGTGACCTGGATTCTCTTATTATTTCTTATATTGTACTATTTTAGTATCAAATTCTAATAAATTGTTTTTCTTTGTTCAATGAGTCAAAACTGATCATTATGATGATAAATGAAATAGTTAAATCAATAGGGTGTGGTTTTGTTATGAAGTGTATTCTTTACCTTATTATTATGTTATTAATTGATTATTATATTAAGAATCCACCTCTGATTTAAGGTTTTTTTAATTTATGAAATCATTCTTTTAATTATTTAGATAGTTGAATGACGGTAATAAGAAAAAGTATATTATGGAATAATGAGTAAGTGGTCTTGTATTGTTTTTTATAGCTTTTCATTCTTTCTGTTGTTCTAGAGTCAGGTTTTGGTTTGTTATGGTGGTATAAGAGGTTATGGTGTGGATAGTTATTGACATAAAGGCTGAGGTGTTAATGAGGTCTGTTCTTGTGGAGGGTTGGTGGTGGTATATTAGTGTGATTGTGTGGTGAAGTTGACGTGGTTAGGGAACGGTAGTTTCCTAGGGATATAGGATCATGTTAAACTAATTAAAGAATTGATAATTGTGAAATGAGAATGGATTATGATATAGAGTTGAATAACTAGAAAAGAATTAATAGATTGATTATATGGTAAAGTAATATGAAATAATGAATGTGTGATAATTAATTAGTGGTTTAGGTAGGAGTAGTGTTATAAATAAACATGTTTCACAAACCTAATATATATGGTAAATTATTGATATGAAGTTGAAATTAAGATTAGAAGAAGTTTCATTTTTTATGAATGGTTTTTTTTATGTATAAAGGTGGAAATAGTTTTTGTCGTTTCATGGGGATAATGATTTGATCATTGGTTGTGGTTCTAGAGGTGTTTGGTAGGAAGCAGTGTTGTAGAAAATGGTGGTAACAATGAAGTTACAAACGATTCATAGAAGAGTAAAAGGAAAAAAAGAACAAGAATAAAATCTTGGGACATAAATATTTATGTGGTTTGGGAAATTGTACCTACATCCATAGAGAGGAAAATTTTCACTGATTTTAGGAGCAAAAAATACTGGGAGATCTCAAAGTTTAACACATAGAAACCCTAGACTAAAATGGGCTAAAAAAAGATGATAAAGTTCTATGCCACCAATCACACAGAAATTCTGCACAGCTATAGTGAACGGTGGTTAAAAGTCAACATCGCTAAAATTCCATAGCCACTCAAGTCCAAGATGTTATAGTGGCTGGCATATAGAAGTATGAGGAGCTACAGTACCACTATCTCCAATGTTTAACCTACTACAGTATCTGTGATAAAAGTATGCACTTATACAATGCTTTGTCAATGTCGTCCGGTCAGCTCTATTACAGTTAGTCAGAGTTGATACAGTACCAAAAAAATTGATTCATGGGACATTCGGCCCTCAAACCCCCAGAGCAGGGGCGTGTTTCCCCTATAACCCCCAACGAGATCACTGTGGAGCTTAACCAGCAAGATTTGTGGTCTGGTGTTCATTATGGGCTACAAGCATTCATCTCAACAACATCCAAAGTGGATCAGGGATACACCAATCCAATAAGAGTACCATATACCAGGTTGTGTGATTATTACATATCCATTGTGTCTTTTGTTATATCTCACACACCACCACTCAAGTTTCATAACCTTATCGATATGAATATTAGGTTTTTGGTTTTGTATGTTCCTCCAATATCTAATATGTGAGTGATACTGAAGGATAACTACTCCCCTTCTTATGAAATCTCTTCCCAAAATTATTTGGTTAAGTGGTTATGTGTTAGTGATGTGGAATGTGGTAGTTATGTGGTATGTGGTAGTTATGTGGTGAGTTGGAAGTGATGTGGTTATGTGGTTGTGGGGTGAGGATGTGGTTATGAGGTTATGGTATAAAAATGTGGTATGCGGATATGAAAGGGATGGGAGCTCCAGAAAATTTACCATTAAGATATGGGTGTGACTAAATTAGTGGGAAACTAGGAGTGGGGTACCTTATTTATATTCTCATAATTACCATATTATCGTAGATATATATGTATTTGGTGAGTGATATTTCTCAAGATGGGATATAGTTAATCAATATAGGTAACTATTCGGTTTTTCTACTTATTCACCAAGTCTTTAGTATGAATAATAGATAGAGATATTGTGTTTCATATCTCTTTTGTAAAAGTTTTATCTCGTAATATATTCAATATAATAGTTTCTAAGGTGTTATCGTATGGAGGTGGAAATCTAAACTAGTTTCTAACATTGTTAATATTATTTAAAAATTATTTTATATTGAGTGAGGATTAATTTATGAAGAACTATGTAAGAAGTGAAAAAAAAACAAGTGAAATAGTGTGCACACAATTGATTAAATAGTGTTTATAAACTTATTTCATTTGGTTTTCTTCATCAAAAAAATGACTTTCTCCCATTTAAATTCATTCAATGCATAATCTAATATCATAGAATGTAAACTTAATCATTCATTGAGTGATCATGATACCTCAACATGTGTATAAAATTATTTAAATAAAATGATCTAATTATCTAACAATAACTAGACAACAAGAATCATTCAAACCCACTATTCTCTTAATGAAAAATCTTGATTAATAAGTTTAAAAAAAAGACATTATTGAAGATGAAGGAAGAAGTTTCACAACATCTTAAACAATTAAATATAAGTGGCCACACGTATCAAATAATTCATTAAGAATTTATTGTTTAGAATTAGTTGAATTCATTATTCAATAATTATATAACCCTCATAATTCAAGTATAATAATTTCAAGAAGGAAATATAAACAAGAAGTAAAAGAATAATTTGACTCAAAATATGTCACCACTAGTCTTCACAAGCTCATCATCATAGTTAATTTATCCAGATATTGTTAACCATGCTAGAAACTCTATCTCCACTACTCACCACTATATTCTCTCTCTTTGGAAAAAGGATTGCTCAGGAAAAAAAATTGTTGTCGAAAGGATCAGAAACTATTTTTAAATACTCTTCCAAGAGTTACCTCAAAGTCAATGCCTCTCAGTTTCTCCCTATAAAATGACATATGGACTATGTCATTGTTCTCATTCTCTCCCATAGTAACTCAAACTAAGCCCCTTGAAGTTCCTTAGGATTTTTATACCACTGAGGGGGGTTGAATCAGTGGTTATATTTTTACAATTTCAAATACTCTTCAAATGAACACATACAAATTGTTAAAGTTTTATCCTTATCAACTTTATAAAATAATATCACAATAATTAAATGATAAGAATGTAATGTAGAGAATGCAAGATTTACAAGTTTTTTCCCTAGTGTGGGTGACTACATCTTTATTATGGTAACTTCCATCGGTCCATGGAAATTCACTATAATATAAAAGTGAATTACAATGAGCCAACTCCCATTATACTCATTCCATATCATGATAGATCTAATTATATCAACTCCCATCAGTAACAACGTTTTTATTGTGAAAATTGATCCAACACAAGAATATGAATCTTTGTAAGCAGATCCCAAAATTTTCATCTGAATTTATTCCATATAATTTCCTCCATATGGAAATGTCCATCTTGTATACCCTAACTCCATCTTATGTTCTCTATCTGAGGCGCCTCCCTGAAATCACACATGATATTCTGAGATTTTTTCGATAAGAAAAACTTGTGTGCCTCTGACTCTGTTCGGTAGCTCTGTCTGGTGTCTCTGCTCTAAACTTTTTTTAGTATTTTTGATGAGACCCCTATCTGATAAATCTGACCAGAAACCTCTGTTCAGTATATCTTCTTCAACTAGAATAATATTTTGGTTGGAAAATCATATTTTCATAAAAACATTAGAGTATCAAATTTTCCTATGTGTGAACAGTGTTAAGTATAGGTGTACTTTCACTCCCTTTTATCGGTTCACCTGAAGTGGAAAAGGAACTTAATGTCCTTTTCTCGCTCAAAATAAAATCCAAAAAAAATTATTCCCGCTTATTCTGAAATTTTCTGGATACTTCTCAATCATTTTACAGTCTTCCTGAGAACTCTAGAATCTGTAGCTTTCTTCAAACATCTTTAACCTCAGTGTTAAGAAACTTCTTCAATCTTCCTTATCTCAGATAGATAAAAAAATAATTGATAAAAATAAGATCAACATCACTATATTGGATTAGTGTGGCCTTGATCTACTTTTGATGCTGTTGGGATGAGTGCTTGCAGCTCATACTGAACATCAGGCCAAAACTCTCATGGGTTGAGCTCCCTAGTGACCTTGTCTGGGGTTCCAGGGGGCAATACGCCCTTGATTCGGGGGTTCGGGGGTCGAAAACCCACTGGCCCAAATTTTAGGGAAATGTAAAAACTTTGTTCAACTATAATAGATATGATCGGGATACACCGATATAGCATTGTACTAGTTCATACTTTAGCATGACTACTATTGCTGCTTGGAATTTGGAGACAGTAGTACTGTAGCTCTGGGGAATTATTGTCACCGACCACTGTAGAATCTTTGACTTGGTTGGTTGCAACACTAAAGTAGTGCAGACTTTCATCCACCTTTTACTATAGCATAACATACTTTCTTTGGAGTTGGTTTAACAATGTTTCATCCTCCTTATTAGCTCATTTATATCTAGGGTTTCCATGTGTGAAACTTTGATATTCTCTTGGAAATTTGTGCTCTCGGTTATAGAGATATTTCTACCTCTCCATGGATATATAGATTATTCTTAAACCACATAAATAATTGGGTCTATTTTTATCTTATTATTATTCTTCTTTTTCATCTTTTTTTCATCTACAAACCTCTATCATGTGAATCTCAATGTTTCTACAACACACCACATTATGGGATTTACAAAGTTATGTAAATATTCTCTAAAACATTGTCTAGAAAGGTTTTTCTGAAACTTTCATAAGAACTTCTCCATCCAATTATGCTTTTTCTAATCACCCTTCCTCAGCTTCTCTATGGTTGGTTCTCTTCATAAGAATCCTCTTTCTATTGGACAAAAAATTTTGTATTATGAATCGACATTTCCCCATTAGAACACTTTACCTTGGCTAAAACTTCATACATGACTTGGTTCAAGTTCTCATAATATTTCATCTGATGAAATTGTGAATTTTTTTCTAATTTCTATCCATCTAATGGATCTTTGTATGATAGACTCAGTCCATTGGCCTTCCTTCAATAGTGCACTTCATAACTTTTCAACATCGAACTTCATATTGCCTGTAACAAAAAAATTTCTAGTTAAACTTCATAAAAACTATTTCTATGGAAACATGATATGTTTAAGATGGATGATTGCATTGTTACAATTTCTAAATAATTATATTATATACAACTTATCCCCTTGGAATTAATACCATTGCATCTTTGTCAGCATTCATTTATCTGGTTATCTGCATCTAGTGACATCAACTATCTTTGACCTGGTATCACTATATGGTGATTGTTCAATATTCTTCCAAATATCTATTTAGAATATCTTTTTATGGACTGTGTTTGGTGTCTTTAACATCAAATTATAAACAAAAAATCACCCCCCTTGACTTCACATGTTTTTTACAAATCTGTACAAACTTTAGAATCTATATCTAATCATATTGGTCTACTAATCTATGTCTAGAATACTGTGTCTGATGATCTGTGTCTGGTAGTCTATTTGGAAACCTAAATATTTTCCTTAAGAAAAAGGATTGGATAATGAAAATCATCATGATTTTCTGAACTTTGAGAATATCTTATCATAATTTTACTTAATGAAATTTTTCCAATCATAATTAAGGAAAAAAAATATTTCACCTCCTTCAACACTTCCTATGAAAAATGTTTACAATAAATTCATCCCAATTTTCTCACCTTTTTAAAAAAACATTCTCAACAAAAAATATGTTGTCAAAAAATAAAAAGAAGTTACAAAAACATCTCAAAGGATCTTTAATATTTTCCTTTGAATTTTTTGGAAACATTACAGCTTTGAACATAATTGGTTTTAACAACTCAATTTTTCCACAACTCATTTTTTTTTAAACTTTCATTAAATCACAACCTTTCTCATAGAGAATGTCCTGATACCACACTGTTAGATAAAGTATTGTTTTTTATGAATTTTATCCCTCGATGATAGGTAATTTTATGGTTATGATAAGATAAACTCCCCCTCAATTTTAACTTCTCTTCTTTTCTATCCCCTATTTTATGACAACCATAGCTGTTGTGGAAACATCAGAAGTCACAATGACAAAAAATGGTTTGAAGATGAAGAAAAGATAGAAGAATGAAACACTCAAGACACAAATATTTGTGTGGTTCAGGAAATGATCCCTATGTGCACAGAGGAAAAAAATCAAAATGATTCGTGAGGATAATTTTTAGGGAGTTTCAGGGTTCTCAATCACACACAAAACCCTAGCATTAAATAGGCTAATAAGGAGGAGGAAGTACGATTCCACCAACTGCATAGGAAGTCTGTTGTACTATTGTGAAAGGAGGCAAGAAGTATTCATCATTATAGAACTATAGGCAAAATAGATTTTTGTGACGGGCTATTTGCAACAGGAATTAATCTCATCGCAAATAGTCTATCCCAGAGGTTATTTGCGACGGGGGATTCTACCCATCACAAATACTTGGTTATTTGAGATGGGATTTGGGGTCCCATTGCAAAAATTTTGGCGCGGTTTGCGCGGAAAACCACAGGAAGGTTATTTGCGACGGGGGGTATTCTTCTGTCAAAAATAATGTGTCAGTCCACGGGTATTTGCGATGGGACCCGTCGCAAATACCCGGTGGCGATAAATAGGTTTTTGCGACGGGATGTTCTCCCATCACAAATAGTGTGTCGGCAGGTACCTTTTGTGACGGTTCCCGTCGCAAATACTCCTTTAACTGCTGACCGTAATTAATGCAGGTGAAAGTTTTTGCAATGGGTCTCGTCACAAAAAATTCTATTTGTGACGGGCAGCCCATCGCAAATAGTCACGTCTCAACTAATCTAACTTATATATACCCTATCCATTTTTTCAAATCCACCACTCATTTCTTACTCTCTCTCTCTCTATACTAAATTTTCAGAGAGAAAATTTGGGTGAATTGGTTTTTCTTCACAAAAAAGTTGTGAAGCCATCTACATCAATAGGAGGTCAAGTTTAAAGGTATTTATATTTTATTTAATTTAGTATTTATTTCATTTTTTATGTAAATTTTAATTATTTTTTATTAGTTGTAATTAAATTAGATTTAAATTGTTTTGTTATTAGTATTTGTTTTTAAAAAAATTGAAATTATTAGTACTAAATAGTAATAATTAGTAATAAATAGTAATAATTAGTAATAAATAGAAATAATCAGAATTAAATAGTAATAATTAGTAATAATTAGTAATAAATAGGAATAATTAGCAATAAATAGGAATAATTATCAATAAATAGGAATAATTAGCAATAAATAGGAATAATTAACAATAATTAGGAATAATTAGAAAAAATTAAGAATACTTAGTAATAAATAGGAATAAATAGCAATAATTAGGAATAAATGGAAATAATTAGGAATAAATAGCAATAATTAAGAATAAATAGCAATAATTAGGAATAAATAAAAATAATTAGGAATAAATAACAATGATTAGGAATAAATAGCAATAATTAGGAATAAATAGAAATAATTATGAATAATTAGTAATAAATAGGAATAATTAGTAATAATTAGGAATAATTAGTAATAATTAGGAATAATTAGTAAAAAATATCAATAATTAAGAATAAACAGCAATAATTAGTAATAAATAAGAATAATTAAGAATAAATAGGAATAATTGGGAATAATTAGGAATAATTAGGAATTAATAGCAATAATTAGGAATAAATAGAAATAATTAGGAATAAATAGCAATAATTAGGAATATATAACAATAATTATCATGAACTAGCCTGGGTACCCTAGTAACCCAATAACCGAGTCGGCCCTGACATAGACCGTAGGGTGTTCTCGATCCTCATGGGTCGGCGACTAGCACCTGGCATCGTACAACATACAAGTGGGAACGATTTTTCCACAAGAATGCAGAAGCAAGAGTAAAACAAAAAGTATGCATATCAAAAGAAACTCCACTAGGAGTGATGTACTAGAATACAAAGAGGAATAAAATGCCAAAGTACTGTAACCCAAGTACCAAAAGGGAAAATAGTCCCAAGGTCCCAAACGATACAACTCACTAAGTCCTGAGATCAACAACTGGATCCACCTCCAAGAGGTCACTTCCCTTTGCTCGATCCTGGAAGAAGAAAAACAACAAACACCCGAAGTCAAAAGTAGGGTGTGAGCCTAAGCCCAGTAGGATACCATCAAAGATTCCGTAACAAATTCCAAATATATATTAACCATATAAAATCTTTACATTTTCAAATAAATAGGTTTGGCAGTTCAAAAGAATATTTTAACAAAATATGCTATACATTTTCAAATGATGGAAAAAAACATTTTAAGTAATACTTTAACAAATAATGTAATATTTATAAAATAATGAATTAAGCAAAAAATTTATAAAAAACAATTTATATAAATTCAGAAGTCATGTAAAGCAATTCATAAGCATTGGCATACATTTATATCTCAAATATAAATAAACAAGCAAGAAACATGGTCATCTGTCAAAAGGTATGATAGTATTAACCAGTTATAGAATTCTGCACTCTCTATGTGAACTCAGCAAAATGTGTATATAGACGTCCCTATGACACTGGACAAAGGAAACTCGTCACCAACCCGTCAGGGATGTGACCTATCGCAAGTATGTTCTAGAACGTTGTTGCAGCATAGAGTGTATCCAAATAACTCACTAACTACCTAAGGATTGCATGCTCTCTTACATGATGGGAGAACAATTTTAAGAATGATTAAAATATGATCAATCCCATTCTTCCATTTCAAAAGTGCCAATTTCATTTCTTTTAAAACCAAAACAGGTTTTATTCAAAACATGCCTTTTTCACAAGATAAAAACAATGGGTTTCTATCAAATCATTTTAATCCATTTTCATAAGTTTTAAATCCATTCAAAACCAATTCCATAATTACACATTTCATTTCCACAATTAAATTCAATAATTTAATTGAAAAAATTTCCATCAAATCCAAAATTTAAATTTAACAATTTAAATCGGCCAATTTCCATAAACACACCCAATTCAATGGAATTGGGGTTTTTTCCAAATTTCCATGCCAAAACCATTTCAAATATCTCAACTCATTGGAATCAAGTTTTTATCAATTTAATTGAATGAATACTTAAGCAATTGAATTTAAATCAACAATTGAAATAAATCAAGAAAATACAATGATAATCAATTTGGAAAATCGGGACGGAACCACCTACCTTGATTTATTGATGGGAGTTAGCCCAACGAGAAACCCCAAAAACTGAGTGGCATAACGACGTCGATCAAAATCTGGATCTAAATCCTTAAAACCAAAATTAATATCAAAGGGATCAAGATCTTGCAAAACTAGATCTAGATTCGCAATCCTAGATCTATACCTCAACTCATAGGTATAGATCCATGGAAACAAAGGAAATCTTCCATGAAAATATCAAGGAAAGATAGAGGAATAAACGAGATACACAACGGGATGAAATCCACTTACTAGGAGGAGAGCGAATCTTCAATACAAGCCTTCATTCTTGAAGAAAGATGTTCGGATCACCTTGGAATCTTTATAGTAGGATTTGGAAAGATCTAAAAAGAGTTAAGCCTGAGCTAAGGTCAAAAATATGGAAGTCACGGGGGTTCTGGTGGTTTTAAAAGAAATTTTCAAAATTAAAAACCGTGTGCACAGTTTACCTGGGCAGAGGCACACGATTTTTCAAACCGTGCACACACTGTACGGATCTCACTGTCCAGAGATATACGGTCTGCATGGTTTTCTCACACGGTTTGTCAAACCATGTGCACATCGTTCGTACCTCTCTATCTACTGCTACTTGGTTGGCAGGGTTTGGTCGCATGGTTTTTCAAACCATGCACAAGCCATTGCCCTTTTATTTTACTTAAAAGTTCACCCAAACGCACCCCCAAGTCACTACTCCAAAACAGAGGTGCTTAGAAACATAAAACGTACCTAGAAACATAACATAATGTTAAAACCTCCCCACCATAAGATCTTTCTATCCCCAGAAAGCCTATGAAGAAACCTCCATGTTAAAAAGATAAGGCCACTGATCTCTCATTAGTTCTTACCTTTCCCACGTCTCATGAGAATCAGAACCATGTTTCCATAGTACACGGACCAGAGGTATCATTCTCCCACAAAGTACCTTGGTCTCAGAATCAACAATCCTAAATGGTCACTCAGTAACATATAAATTTGGTTCAATATCAAGATCACTCCACCTCACAACATGAGATGGATCAGAGAGATACTTTTGCAGCTGCGATACATGGAACACGTTATGTATCGACGTCAGTTGTGGTGGTAGAGATAGACAGTAAGAAACTTTCCCCACAAGACCAATAACCTCAAAAGGTCCCAAAAAATGAGGAGCAAGATTCCCTTGCCTCTCTAGTAGTCAATGACCTAATCGGGGTGAAACTTTCAAGAACATCTGGTCACCAACTGAGAACTCTAAAGGCTTATGTCGACGATCAGCATAAGACTTGTACCAACTCTGTTCTGTCAACATTATCTGATGAATCAACTGGAACTTAGCTGTTGTCTCTTGGACCAAACTCGAACCTACCAAAGAGCTTTCACCAATCTCCGACCAACATAAAGGATATTTACAAGGACGACCATACAAAGCCTCAAAAGGATCCATTTTGATCACAGATTGATAACTGTTGTTATAATAAAACTGAACTAGCCCCAGATGATCATCCCAAGCCCCACTAAAGTCGAGAACACATGCGCGGAGCATATCCTCAAGGATCTGAATAGCTCTCTTTGTCTGGCCATCTGACAGTGGATGGTAGGCCGTCCTCAAATGGACCTGAGATCCCAGTTCCTTCTGAAGGCCTCTCAAAAAGTGAGAACTAAACCGAGGATCCCTATCAGAGACTATAGCAGACGGAACTCCGTGTAAATGAAAAAACTCTTTCACATAGTTATTTCCCAACTCCTCAACTTTGGTTTTATCTCAAATAGGTATAAAGTAGTCCGACATGGATAGTCTGTCGATCACAACCCATATCCCATTTTTCTTCCTCTGGGTTTGAGGTAACCCAACCACAAAGTCCATAGAGATTTCATCCCACTTCCATGTAGGGACTGGAAGTGGTTGAAGCAAACCCGAAGGTTTATGGTGCTCGTCTTTCACCTGCTGGTACGTATAACAACGAGATACAAACTCATTAATGTCTCATCTCATAACTGGCCACCAGAACTGTCGCCACATATCATAAAACATCTTCATGGTTCTGGGGTGTACAGCCCACTAAGAGTTATGGAAATCCCCCATCACATCCTTCCTTGCTGATAACGGCACAACATAATGATTTCGATAACAAATAACACCCTCTTTAGATAACGACCACTGGGCATCGGTCTCCCCACTATAAAGAGAGTTACTAATGCTATGGAATTCATCATCCAGTTGTTGTTCCTGAAGAATTAACACGAGGCGAGCAGAAGTCAAATGAACACTGGCTAAAGAAACTTCATTCCCCTTCCACTGAACTCCAATATGCGACTGAGTAAAAAGAGCCATCAAACTCCACTCTTCTGAAGATTATTTCACATTCTATGATGGAATTTTCCTAATTAACGCATCTGAAACTACATTTCCTTTCCCCTGGGTATAGGAAATGTCAAAGTCGAAATATTGCAGGTACTCCACCCAACGACTTTGGCTAAGATTCAAATCTTTTTGAGAGAAGATATAACTCAAGCTCTTGTGGTATGAATACACAGTAAACCTTTCTCCATAAAGGTAATGTCTCCAAAACTTAAGTGCGTGCATTACAGCTGCAAGTTAAAGGTCATGGGTAGGATAGTTATTCTCATGAGTCTTAAGATGACGAGATCCATAGGCAATAACATGATTACATTGCATAAGGACACATCCCAAACCTGAACCCGATGCATCACAGAAGACCACGTAACCTATCCTAGCCTCAGGAAGAGTTAACATCGGCGTAGTAGTCAAAAGACTCTTTAGCTCAACAAAAGAACTCTGAAATTTATCGCTCCAGGAAAAATTCACTCTCTTTCTAGTCAGAGCAGTCATTGGAGAAACTAAATTTGAGAAGTCTTTAACAAACCGGTGATAATATCCTGCTAATCCCAAGAAGCTCCGAATCTCAAAAACATTCTGTGGTTGTTCCCAAGTCATAATAGCCCTTACCTTCTCAAGATCAACTGATATTCCTTGTTCTGACACCACATGTCCCAAGAATTTCACTTCTTGAGTCTAGAAATTGCACTTCGAAATCTTGTAATAAAGTCGGTGATTCCTTAGAATACTCAGAACTGTTCTCAGATGATGCACATGATCCCCCTCAGACTTGGAGTATACAAGATTTTCATCCACAAAGACCACCACAAATGTATCTAGGTACTCACAGAAAAACGTGTTCATAAAATCCATGAAAACTGCAGGATCATTTGTTAGGCCGAAGGTCATAACATGGTACTGATAATGGCCATACCTATTCTGAAAAGCAGTCTTAGGAATGTCAGATTCCTTTATCCTTAACTGATGGTAACCAGATCGAAGATCAACTTTTGAAAACCACCTTTCCCCTTTCAATTGATCAAACAAATCATCAATTCGTGGTAATGGATATTTTTCCTTTATCGTAACTCGATTGAGCTTTCGATAATCGATACATAAACGAAGAGAACCATCAGCCTTCTTTGCAAAGAGAACTAGTGCTGCCCAAGGTGACACACTTGGGTGTATAAATCCTTTCTCAAGAAGATCGTCTAACTGAGACTTCAGTTTCTTTAGTTCAGCTGGAGCCATTCGGTAAGAGGGAATAGAAACCGGTTGAGTACGAGGCATTAATTCGATAGAAAATTCAACCTCTCTTACTGGTGGAAAACCAGAGAAGTCAGAAGGAAACAGGTCAGGAAAATCAGCGACGATTGGAGGAAGATCACCACACATTGAATCTCTCTCCAGATCAAAAGCAAACACTGATATAATTTTCCCCAACAAACAGTATGCATATAAAAAGAAACTCCAATCATGATCAATATCTGATAGAGAGAAGACACAAGCAGGACTACGGAGACCCTTCTCTCTCATTACACCAAGGGTGTAGTAATATCCATCACACATGATAAAAGTTCCATAGGTAGATTAAGCAGATTAACAATATAGGTTGAAAAAAAAAGAGTGAGATGCACCAGTATCAAAAAGAGTTGTCACTAAAGATGAAGCTATAGTAATGGTACCTCTCACAGTTTCAGGACCTGCATCAGCTACCTCTGGCGACTCTTACACTGCGTAAAGAAGCTTCATTCTAGATGCCTGTGGATGGATCCCTTTTGTACGTGAAGTATTTGATTTCCCCGTAGTATTTGTAGGTGTTGATGATCATGTTCTACTACGCAGAGTAGATAAGTGATGGCAGAATCTCTGTAAGTTCCCTAAATGTTCGTAGGAGCTACAGTTCTTGGGTGCCTCAGTGCAAACCCTCTTAGAATGTCCTGGCTTCCCACACTGATAACAAGTCAAATAAGCCCCTCTCGTTGCTACTGGAGGTCTAGAATGACTTTGTTGATGAGAATTGCCATAAGAAACGTCACGCTTCCATTTTCCTTTAAAGGAACCCATACTACCACTAGGAGGGAAAAGAACCTCCTTCAACCCTGACTTTTCTGCCAAGTCCATATCAACCATCATCACCCTATCCTGTACGTCAGCATAAGTGGGTAGCTTCAGTAGGAAAACCTGAGAATGGATTAACAAGATTTGGATTCCACTCAATCCAAATCAAAATAGGGAAAATACTAGAACTAATCCAAAAGTAGTATTTCCCTAAGCAACCCTGGTGACTTAAGGTTCATTGTGGTGAGAGCTGGCCAGGAACTAAATCACAACTACCTCCCAAGTCCCGACAAGAATACTCAAATTCATACTGTCATAAAGGAAAGATGCTTAACCTGGCTCTAATACCACTTTTTCACGAACCATCCCGGGTACCCTGGTAACCCGATAACCGATCCGGCCCTAACATAGCCAAAAGGGCATTCTCGATCCCCACAGGTTGGAAACTAGCACCTGGCATCATACAACATACAAGTGGGGACGATTTTTTCACAAGAATGTGGAAGCAAGATTAAAACAAATAGTATGTATATCAAAAGAAACTCCACTGGGAGTGATGTACTATAATACAAAG
This sequence comes from Viscum album, assembly GCA_963277665.1. Taxonomy (NCBI): domain Eukaryota; kingdom Viridiplantae; phylum Streptophyta; class Magnoliopsida; order Santalales; family Viscaceae; genus Viscum; species Viscum album. The sequence goes on along the minus strand of OY728143.1, from coordinate 1,752,589,397 downwards.
AGGCATAAAATGCCAAAGTACTATAACCCAAGTACCAAAAGGGAAAACAGTCTCAAGGTCCCAAAGGACACAACTCACTAAGTCCAGAGATCAACAACTGGATCCACCTCCAAGAGGTCCCTTCCCTTTGCTCGATCCTGGAAGAAGAAAAACTACAAACACCCGAAGGCAAAAGTAGGGTGTGAGCCTAAGCCCAGTAGGATACCACTAAAGATTTTGTAACAAATGAAAAATATAGATTATCTAGATAAAAGCTTTCCATTTTCAAATAAATGGGTTTGGCAGTTCAAAAGCATATTTTAACAAAACATGCTATACATTTTCAAATGATGGAAAAAACATTTTAAGCAATGCTTTAACAAATGATGGAATATTTCTAAAACAATTTCTTAAGAAAAACATTTATATAAAATAGTTTATATAAATTCAGCAGGCATGTAAAGCTGTTCATAAGCATTGGCATACATTTATATCTCAAATATAAATAAACAAGCGAGCAACATGGTCATCTGCCAAAAGGTACGATAGTATTAACCAGTCTTAGGATTCCACACTCTCTATGTGAACTCAGCAAAATGTGTATACACACGTCCCTATGACACTGGCCAAAGGAGACTCGTCACCAACCCGTCGGGGATGTGACCTACCGTAAGTATGTTTTAGAATGTTGTCGTAGCGTAGAGTGTATCCAAATAACTCATTAACTACCTAAGGCTTCCATGCGCTCTTACATGATGGGTGAACTATTTTAAGAATGCTTAAAATACGATCAATCTCATTCTTCCATTTCAAAAGTGCCAATTTCATTTCATTTAAAACCGAAACAGGTTTTATTCAAAACATACCTTTTTCACAAGATAAAACCAATGGGTTTCTATCAAATCATTTTAAGAAATTTTCATAAGTTTGAAATCAATTCAAAACCAATTCCATCATTACACATTTCATTTCCACAATTAAATTCAACAATTTAATTGAAAACATTTCCATCAAATCCTCAATTTAAATTAAACAATATAAATCCCCCAATTTCCATAAACACACCCAATTCAATGGAATTGGGGTTTTTTCCAAATTTCCATGCCAAAACCATTTCAAATATCTCAACTCACTGGAATCGAGTTTTTATCAATTTAATTGAAATCAAACTTGAGCAATTGAATTTAAATCAACAATTGAAATAAATCAAGAAAATAAAATGATAATCAATTTGTAAAATCAGGATGGAACCACCAACCTCGATTTATTGACGGGAGTTAGCCCAACGAGAAACCCCAAAAACCGAGCGGCACAATGACGTCGATCAAAATCTGGATCTAAATCCTTAAAACCAAAATTAAGATCAAAGGGATCAAGATCTTGAGAAACTAGATCTAGATTCAAAATCCTAGATCTATACCTCAACTCATAGGTATAGATCCATGGAAACAAAGGAAATATTCCATGAAAATATCAAGGAAAGATAGAGGAATAAACGAGATACGCAACAGGATGAAATCCACTTATCGGGAGGAGAGCGGATCTTCAATCCAAGCCTTAAATCTCGAAGAAAGATGTTCGGATCGCCTTGGGATCTCTCTAGGAGGCTTTGGAAAGACCGAAAAAGAGTTAATCCCGAGCCAAGGTCGAAAATATGGAAGTCTCGGGGGTTCAGGTGGTTTTAAAAGAAATTTTCGGAATTAAAAACCGCATGCACGATTTACCTGGGCAGAGGCGCACGGTTTGTCAAACCGTGCACACACCGTGCGGATCTCACTATCCAGAGATACACGGTCAGCATAGTTTGGTCGCACAGTTTGTCAAATCGTGCGCACACCGTGCGTACCTCTCTGTCCAGTGCTGCTTGGTTGGCACGGTTTGGTTGCACGATTTTTCAAACTGTGCACAGGTCATTGCCCTTTTGTTTTACTTAAAAGTTCACCCAAACGCACCCCCAAGTCACTACTCCAAAACAGAGGTGCTTAGAAACATCAAATGTACCTGGAAACGTGACGTGATGTTACAATAATTATCAATAAATAGCAATAAATAGCAATAATTAGAATAATTAGCAATAATTAGAAATAATTAGTAATAATTAGCAATAATTAGCAATAATTAGCAATAATTAGTAATAATTAGCAATAATTAGCAATAATTAGCAATAATTAGAAATAATTAGAAATAATTAGTAATAAATGGGAATAATTATCAATAATTAGCAATAAATTACAATAATTAGCAATAAATTGCAATAAAAAAGAATAAATAGTAATAAATAAGAATAAATAGTAAAAATAGAAATAAATAGTAATAAATAAGAATAAATAGTAATAAATAGGAATAATTAGCAATAAATAAGAATAATTAGAAATAAATAGGAATATATAGAAATAATTAGTAATAAATAGAAATAACTTGGAATAATTACGAATAATTTGGAATAATTAGGAATAATTAGTAATAATTAGGAATAATTGGTAATAAATAGTAATAATTAGTAATAAATAGCAATAATTAGTAATAAATAGCAATAATTTGTAATAAATGGGAATAATTCCTAATAAATTGCAATAATTCCTATTAAATGGGAATAGTTCCTAATAAATGGGAATAAATAGTAATAAATGGGAATAAATAGTAATAATTCACAATAAATAGAATTAATTCACAATAAATAGAAATAATTCGCAATAAATAGGAATAATTTGTAATAAATAGGAATAATTAATAATAAATAGGAATAATTAGCAATAATTAGCAATAATTAGGAATAATTAGGAATAATTTGGAATAATTAGAAATAATTAGAAATAATTAGAAATAATTAGCAATAAAGAGGAATAATTAGCAATAATTAGCAATAATTAGGAATAATTAGCAATAATTAGAAATAACTAGCAATAATTAGGAATAATCAACAATAATTAGGAATAATTAGCAATGATTAGGAATAAATAGCAATAATTAGAAATAAATAGCAATAATAAGAAATAAATTGGAATAATTAGGAATAAATAGTAATAAATAGGAATAATTAGTAATAAATAAGAATAATTAGTAATAAATAGTAATAAAAAGTAATAAATAACAATAAATTGTAATAAATAGTAATAAATAGAAATAAATAGTAATAAATAAAAATAAATAGTAATAATTAGCAATAAATAGTAATAATTAGCAACAAATAGTAATAATTAGCAAAAAATAGAAACAATTAGAAATTATTAGGAATAATTAGCAATAATTAGGAATAATTAGCAATAAAAAGGAATAATTAGTAATAATTAGGAATAATTAGTAATAAATAGCAATAATTAGTAATAATTAGTAATAATTAGTAATAAATAGAAATAATTAGTAATAATTAGCAATAATTTGTATTAATTAGTAATAAATAGGAAAAAATAGGAAAAAATAAGAATAATTAGCAATAATTAGGAATAATTAGAAATAAATTGGTATAAATAGAAATAATTGGGAATGAATAGAATTAATTGGAAATAAATAAGAATAAATAGGAATAAATATAAATAAATAGGAATAAATAGGAATAATTAGGAATAAATAAGAATAATTATAAATAATTAGGAATAATTAGGAATAATTCGTAATAATTAGTTATAATTAGGAATAATTAGGAATAATATCAATTGTAATAAGTTTTAATAACTTGTAATAACTTGGAACAATTTCCATTGGATTGACCGCACTCCTTTTGTTTGATGACTCTTCTTCTTTCAACTATCACCGACTCAAAACATTATGAAAATTATTCTTTTACGTATGCATATCCAATCTTGTATGCATGAGTTTCAATATGCATTCGTAGGACCAAATTTTTCATAATTTTTTCAGGTAGTGATAGTTGTAAGAAGATGATTCATTGATGAAAAGGGGGCTCTTTTGTCCGATAACTCATTTACTTGCATCTTTCTCTCACTAAAATCACAATGAAGAATCCGGTCAGAGGTATGATTATACATTCTCGTATGCATGAGAATGAATATGTATACCTTCGAGAAGATTCTTCATTGTGATTTTAGTGAGAGAAATTTGTAAGTAAATTAGTTATCGGACAAAAGAGTAGTCATCAATCCACTGGAAATTGTGTCATCCAAAACTAATGGTAATTATTAAGAAGTAGTTGTAATTATTTATCTTATTTTTTCAAATGGTGTTTTTATAATTTCAATTTATTCAAAAATAGTGATGATTTTATATTTTGGAGAAAAATATGGAACAAGGAAATCATCATCAATCATTATTAGATGATTGCACTTGGATAAATCAGCACATAAATCCAATCAGTTCAAGTTTAAATACTATTTATATTGAGGGTGTTAAAGCTTTCTTATCATTTTCATCATCAACACCAGAATATGTTTTAGAAGGCACAATTAAGTGTCCTTGTAAAAAATGTGATCTGAGAAAGTTTGACACATTTTACAAGGTTGGTGGCACCTTTTGCGGTTTGGTTTTCAACCAGATTATGATTTTTGGTATCAACATGGTGAACGCAGTTCCAGAGAAGCTATTAATAACTTGATTCTAGATCCATCACAGTTTCAAAATTTAGTACATGTTGTTTCAGGTCCGTCTTTTTAAAAAAATGAAACTTAAGATGATATCGATTTAACTTCTGAGTTAGCACCATCCGAATTTTATGAGTTGTTGAGGTCTTTTGAGGATGTATTATATACTGGTTGCATGAAAATAAAATTAGAAGCGGTTGAAAATTTTATTTCTATTAAATCAGATAATACAATTTCAAATAATTGTTTTGATCAGATATTTTCTTTGGTTAAAACGATGTTACCCAAAAAAATGTGTTGCCTAGGAATTACTATGACAGTAAGAGGTTGGTTCGTAATTTGGGCCTTAGTTATCAAAATATTATTGCATGTGAAAATGACTTCATCTTATATTCTGGTGAAAATGGGTCATTGGATAGTTGTCCCACATGTGGACAATTGAGGTATAAAGAAGCTCAACCAGGGATGTTTGGATCGATTCCTGTAAAATAGTTAAGATATTTTCCCCTTACACCTAGGCTACAATGTTTATTTATGTCTCAGAACACAACTTCAATGATTTCATGGCACAAAACCAATATTTCAACTGATAAAATCTTGAATCATCCATATTATGGTGATTCATGGAAACATTTTGACTGTCAGCATCCATCTTTTGCTTTAGAATCCCAAAACGTGTGATTGGGTCTTTCTACTGATAGTTTCTATATATTTGGTTCTTATGGTAGTCATTATTTATGTTATCCTATCTTTATAACTCCGTAAAATTTACCTCCATGGATGTTAATAAAGTATCCCTATATCATTTGGACCTTATTAATCCCAGGACACTCGAAAAAGAATATTGATGTTTATTTGAAACCATTGATTGATGTGTTAAATGCATTGTGGAGTAATGGTGTTAGTATATATGGTGTTGTTGAAAAAAACAATTCATATTAAAAGCTACATTGATGTGGATGATTAGTGAATTTCCAGCATATGGCATGTTATCTGGCTGGAGTACACATGGTCTGAAATCATAACCTTACTATATGAAAGAAAACAAAGCCTTTATTCTCATCAATGGAAAAAAACTTTTCTATTTTGACTCTCATCGTATATTTCTTCAAACCGATCATCCTTTTTGAAGGAACAAATCTCATTTCAGAAAAGGAACAATTGAATGGGATGAAACTCCAAAAATTATCTCAGGTATAGAGTTAAAATCAGTTGTATTTTCATTACCTCCGATCACATTTGGGCCAACAGTAAACCAACAGAAAATTCATGACTTTGGAAAAGAACATAATTGGATAAAACGGAGTATTTTTTCGGATCTTCCATATTGGTCTAATTTGTTGGTATGCCACATGTTGGATGTCATGCATATTGAGAAGAAATGTTTTGATAATTTATTTCATACAGTTTTAGATACACCAAATAAGACCAAAGATACTATAAAATAATGATTAGATCTTACCCAAATTTGTAGGTGACCAGAACTTGAACTATATGAAAATGTCAGATCACAGAGGTTAATGAAGCCAAAATTAGTTTATACATTGTCCAAAGACATTTTCTTATTATATTTGCAGTGGATTGCAGATTTGAGACTTCCTGATGTCTATGCTTCCAATTTGGGAAAATGTGTTAAGAATGGTCATATTACCGGATTAAAAAGTCATGATTGTCATGATATAATGGAAAAACTTGTGCTGATTGGATTCAGAGCTTTATTGAATTCTATGATTTGGGATTCGATAATAGACATATCATATTTTTTTCGAGACATTAGTGAAGTAAAAACAAACTACAATGTGCTAAGAAAAATGGAAGAAGATGTTGATGTAATTATATGTAAACTAGAAAAAATCTTTCCACCAGATTTCTTTGACTCAATGGAATATTTGATATTAAATATGCAACATGAAGCTAAATGTGGAGGTCTAGTAGAGTTTTGATGAATGTACCCATTCGAGAGATGCATGCAGAAATTGAAGAAAAAAGTACCCAACAAAGCATCAGTTGAAGGCTCAATTTCTGAATCTTATTTTCAAAATGAAATTGCTTTTTTATTCTCTCGCTATTTTGAATCTAAATATCCCTCAAAACACAACCGTATGGGATGGAATAAGGAAAATGTTAATGACGAAATGGAAAATAAATTATCAGTTCTTAATCTACCAAATCATGGCTTTGGTGGAGTTCAAGAACGATGGATTTCAGATGATGAACATCACAGAGCTCATATATATGTTCTGCTCAACTGTGAAGAAATGACATCATTTGTACTATGAGTGATTCTATCACATATTCTATAATTTATGTTATGGTATGTAAACTTATTTTGTTTTTATTTTATATGATAATCATATCATGAAACAACTTCCAAAAATTACAGCAGTTTCTCTTGAAGAACGCAGACAAAAAAAATTTATCAATGGTTTCAAAAAATGGTAACATAAATTATTGATGGTTTAATATCAATTCAATTTACTATTTATTATATTGATAATTGTTTTAAAAAAATTTAGTTGTCTCAACATGCTAATAAAATTGATAAGCAACTCTTTATATTGAGTAACCCACCATCCAAAATGGTTAAATATTATAATTCATATATGGTTAATGGTTTTAGATTTAATACACATGCATATGGGGAATCAAAAAAACAATGAACAGTGGATTTTGTTTGAGAGGATTTCATCATAGAGAAACTGAAGTTAGCTTTTACAGCATTCTGGATGAAATTATTGAGTTGTGTTATCTAGGACATAATTACATAATGATGTTTAAATGTCGGTGGTTGGATATTGAGAGAGGCTTGTGTGTTCATCCGACTCATGTAATTGTTGATATTAAATATAAAAGTATTATTGTAGTAAATGAACTATTTTTACTATATCAATAGGCACATCAAATTTATTATTCAAAGTACTATGCTAATTCAAGAGACCTAAGTGATTGGTAAAGCATAATAAAAATGAAATCTCAGGAAAATCAGTTTACTCAAACTTAATGTGGTTCCGCTGAAGTGGAAGGAATTGAAATTTTTCAAGAGACTACTCGAAATCTATCTTTTTCACAAAGAGACATGAATATCGATGATGACACCCCACAATTAAGGGTTGATGATGACAAAGATGTTAATGATCTTACAAATGAATTTTAAATGAAAAGCGATAATGAAACTAAAACTCATATGGATATTGATGATGTCGAGGAGGAATATGAAGACATTGACATTGTCAGATATGAAGATGATGATGAAGGTGAACATTGACACAGTTAAATACTAGTTATAATCATAACTAATATATATCTATATATAATATTTATTTTCAACTATCTACTAACAACAATCATTTTGTGTTTCATATAGACCCTGATCTATTTCGTGAGTTATAGGAGGCTCAACTACCTTTGGATGAGGGGGATTTGGGATCATCTGACCCTCAGCCTACTGACAGTTCAGGGGGTATGTGGAGGGGGTGCAGTCTTGCGCAACTGATGATTCCTAACCCTATCCCCGAGCGACATCCACGTCTTAACTTCGATCCACACACACAGAGGTATGGTAATCTATATATTTTAGTTAGCTTTCATTAATTTATTTATATATATACTAATTGTTTGATTATTTATTCTTTTTTCATAGTTTTTCTCATGTAGTTGTTGGATAGGGGAGCGCTATCTTGCGCGATTATTTTTCTCAGTCATGGATCACATGCGAACAGGTTCTCGTTGATGTGTAGCTCGGCATGTTCAATCATTGGCTGGTATGTAAGTAAATAATATTTATTTTGAAATTTATTTTATTAATAACTTGATATTATAAATTATTTACAGAGTTTATGGTATCCCATCGATGATATCATGTGTGACACTATCCATGCGACATGGGAGGCATCTATGTGTGACCGTTTCTATCAGTTTTTGCACAATTTGAGAAGGACGACCATTAAGAAAGCATTAGTGACAGATTTTGATGAGTTGTGTAGAGCCCACTGACTAGAGTACACTTCATCTCACATTTGGGATGGATTGTGTTTACGCTGCTTGAGTGGTATATTTTAGAGGAGTTCTTTGATGGGTCGGCAGAACCAGGGGAGACAGGAGGTGACGCATCGAGCTGGGAGTCGTACATTTAGTACTCATAGAGAGAATATGGTAAGTATCTTTTTTAAATATTTTATATAACTTTAAATATAAATAGTTTATTTTATATTTTTATAGGTAGTCGAGCATCCCGATATTATGGAGTATGACGTTTATCATAGGATGTACAGTGATCCAGCCACTTGAGAGATTAGAGGTTCTCGTCAGCATCAGATTGTGGTTAGTATTATTTTTTCAGTTTGACAATTAACTGCATATAATATTATCACAATTTTAATTTCAAATTGGAATTGAAGGAATCATATGAGGTGCTGACCTCTCAGACATAGGCTAGGATTTAGGACGAGGCGACTGATCAAACCAATGCCCACCATTTCGATGAGGCGACATGGATTCAAGGGACTCAGTATGGATTTGATAAGTGCTGAGTAGTTGGTATCAGCTCTCATGTGACTCTTGGTACTTATTATGGTACTTCTGCGATATCGGCATCCAGCTCCAAAGGATCTCGTGGAGAGGCATCATCCTCTGCCTCAGAGTATCAGGAGCAGTTGTGAACTTAGGTTGAGATTATAGAGAGTTTGTAGAAGCAACATGAAGAGTTGCATCAACAGAAGTTGCATCAGCATGAGGAGGAGATGCGTTGATGGTAGCAACAGCAGCAGCAACAACAACACGAGTAGATAGAGTACATGTGTTGTCTGAATTGTAGTTTAGGGATGGAGTTTCCTCCACCATCTCCTACATCTCCTCCACCTCCTCTAGAATACGACCCCCCTCAATGATTTTTTTTATGTTAAAAACATTTGAATTCAAGATTTGTTGTAATATGAACTATTTTTAGTTTTTTTCTTTTATATTGGTGCGAATATTTCATAATTTAATTTTTTTATTTTTAATATTTTATTATTTATTATTACTATTATATTTTTTAATGTTTTTTTTATTAATAATAATAATGTTTTATGAGTTTTTTTATATTTTTTGTGAATATTGAGAATTTTAATATTTTTTATTATTTTAATAATATTAATATTATTTTTTCATTAATCATAATTTTAATAAATATTTTTTTTAGTATTATATTTTTTAATGTTTGTTTATTTTAAAAATAATATTAATAATAATATTTTATGAATTTTTTATATTTTTTTAGAATATTGAGAATTTTAATATTTTTTATTTTTTTATTATTTTAGTAATATTATTATTTTTTCATTAATTATAATATAAATAATTATATTTTTTTATTATGGTTATTATTTATGATGGGATATTTTGCGATGGGATCCCATCGTAAATAGTTTAAAAATATATTTGTAAATAGTATTTTCGACGAGCCCATCGCAATAAGTTTATTTCTATATAATGTATATAATCGAAGATTTATTTGCGACGGGGATGTTTCCCGTCGCAAAAACTATTTTTTGCGATGAAATTTTCTGCAACGGGCTATTTGTGACGGGACCCCATCACTAAAGCTTATTTATGACGGGATCCCGTTGCAAATAGCCCATTGCAAATAGAACAAATTCTAGTAGTGTAGTGTCACTGCCACCCAAGTCCATGATGCTACATTATCCAGTGGATGGAATTTCATGTCGCTACAGTACTATTGACACCAAATTCTGACCTACTATAGTAGTCATTCCAAAGTCTACACTGCTATAGTTATCTAGTGGTGTTGGCTAGTGGATCAAGGGTGTGTTTCCCCCTTCAACCACTAATGAGCTCATCGTGGAGTTTGACCCGCAGAGTTGATGGCCTGATGCACAGTATGGGCCAGAAGAATTTGTCCCAATCAGCACCCAGAAAGGATTGGGCAACACCAATCCAACAATCTCCCACTTGGATCTAGATCTGCTGCACTAAACTACTTTGATTCCACTGACTAAGACAACTAACTTAATCTGAGCTCCTCCACTTATTCACCCACTAGTACACACGATTTCCATTTACAACTTCAATTTCAAGATAGTGATAAATGAAATACCAGTTGTTATCTTTTTTGTGCTCTGATAGTGTTCTACCATATTCGGCCTTTCATCCTCCTTCATTAGTGTAGACCAATAGAGGTATAAAAGTACCTCAACTTCTATATTACCACTGTCTTTATCAATATATATGTCATATTTTTGATTCTGCAAATATTCTGCAATGTCAACAACTCATCCTGTATCAAACCTCTGATTAAATGGAACGTCAATTGAATATGATTCATTCAGGCATAAGATATTGGGTTTTTTGAAAGATGTATAGAACTTTAAATGTCATAGTGAAATATATTTTCCTCTCACTTTCTACCCAACTCATCTAAGAAGTTTTTCATCCTAACCACCTCATTTCCAGCTTTTGTTATAGTAATGTATTTTTACTCTACAGTGGATAAAGCCACCACCTTATGCAATTGTGATATCCAGCTTACTATAGTTCCTCCACAAGTAAATACATAACATGTTTTACTCCTTCTGTCGATGTCACCTCCAAGGTTTTCATCCACATACCCCTACAATTTATTTAATTTTTATAAAGAACAGAGATACCTCCTTTATTCCTTTCATATAACTTAGTATTCACTTCACATCTTCATAATGTTACTTTACAGGGTTATCCATGTACCTTCTCACTACTCTCACTGCATGAGCAATGTCTGGTCGAGTGCAGACCATGGAATACATCAGGCTTCAAATAGTCGATGCGTATGTAACCTTTTCCATGAACTCAACCTCTTCTGTCTTCTTTGATGATTGCTCCTTTGATAATTTGAAATGGCCTTCCAGGGGAATAAGGACTATATTTGCTTCCAACATACTAAATATTATCAAGAAATTCTAAATATAGTAATCTTTTGATGACATTAAGGATCCTACTACACGATCTCTCTTGGTATTCATCTCCAAAATATTGTTATCTTCTCCAATATCCTTAATTTCGAACTCCTCAGTCAACTTTTATTTCATCTCATCAATCCTCTGCACACATGATCCTATAACGAGCCTGTCATATACATATAGAAGCAATATAATATATTCATCACTAAAATATTTTATGTAGAAAAATTGATCCATGCCACATCATTTTCATTCATTTTTAGTCATGAATGCATCAAGAATTTTGTTCCACGGCCTGGGTGTCTACTTCAACCCATACAAGCTCTTCTGGAGTTTTCAAACCAAGTATTCCTTCCCAGACTGAAAATATCCCTCTGGATGCTGCATATAGATGTCCTTTTCCAAATATATATGAAGGAAAACAATCTTTACATAAATATTCTCAAGATATGGGTCTTCTAATGCCACAATCGTGAGAACCACCTGAATGGTGGTAATATTCACTACAGGTGAAAAAATTCCTTTGAAATCCACTCCCTCCTTTTATTGAAAGCCTTTTACCACCAGCCTTGCCTTGAACCTCATCTTTCCATCATGTTCTTCTTTGACCCAAAACACTCAATTGTTCTGTAATTCTTTCTTCCCTTGTGGATGATGTGTCAACTCCCAAGTAATGTTGTCATGTAGTGAAGAAATCTCCTCCTTCATGTCCAACTCCCACTTTCTCAAATCTGTTAACTATATTGAATCCTTAAAACATTATGGTTATCCATTTTCAATCAATAACAAATAGTTTAATGATGGTGAGTACCACTGAATACACCTTTTTACCCTTTTTGATATCCTCAACTCCACTTGAGGAGTAGGATTCATCGGTTCTAATGTCTCATGCTCATGTTCACCTTTAAGATCCACTTAATCTTTTCACTCTAATTCTTTTTTACCATTTTCATCTACATATTCATGAACATACTTGTAATGAAACCTTAATTAAATAACACATTCTATCTCATGATGACCATCTTGTTGAGATCATCCCAAAAGCAGTAATCAAACTCCTCAGCACCATAGCCAATGACGAAGCATGGTTTGGACTTTGCATCAAGTTTTCCCCTTGAATTTGCATCAATATGTACATATGTAAAATTTTCAAAGACACATAAATGTGAGATTATCACATCCTTATCATACCAGATCTCCTTGGGTGGAAATTCTCTCATTGGTACAAACAGACTTCTATTAATGAGATATGTTGGAATGTTCACTGCATCAACCCAAAAGGTATTGAGTAATCCTGAGTCTAGTCTCATGATTCTTTAACATTCATTCAGTGTCCTATTCATCCTTTCATCTACATCATTCTGGTGTGGTGTTCCTGAGATAGTCTTCTCCAACCAAATTCAATTATTGGAACATAATTATATGAACTCCCGGCGTCCATACACTCCACCATTGTCAGACCTCAATCATATCAACTTTGATCCTGACTCATTTTTCACCATGATATTCCACTTCATAAACATCATAAGAACCTAAGATTTTGTTTTCATAAAGTAAAATCACACCTTTCTTGTTGATTAAAAAATAAACGTCACATAATATTTTGAACCTCCAAGGGAATGTACTGGTGTAGGCCCCCAAACATCAGTGTATACCAAGCCCGGCTTCCCAACCTTTGGTGTTCTTCATCCTTTTGCATAATAAACCTTCTTCTACTTTTTTATGAAAAAATATTCACATGTTCCAACATCCAATGACTTCATCTCAGGTAACAGCCCTTTTTTCATTCACCTCCATCCCCTTTTCACTCATTTGGACTAGCATACAGTTCCACAGTTGTGAATCTATGATAATATTTACTGATGTAACAATTCCCATGAAAGTCTCTATCATGTTGTACAGGGGAACTGTATTTACTCCTTGAGCTATAACCATTGCTCCCTTGGTAATCTTCTAGGTACCACCAGTAAACATGGTACTAAATCCTGCATTATCAAGTTTCCCAACATAAATAAAATTTATTCTTAAACAAGGGATGTACCTCACATTTTCCAGAATCATAAAACTTCCTCTATTGGTCTTGATCCATGCATCGCCTTTCCCCACAATCTGTAAGGGTTTATCATCAGTAATATTTACCTTAACAAAATTTCTAGAAATAAAATTTTTCAAGAATCCCTTCATCTTTTTGAAATTGAAAGATGCCCTTGAGTCTAAAATCCAAGAATCTATAGGGATATCCATGCTCAGTAGTAGAACATCATCATTTACCTCATCCTTTGTGTTTTCTCTACTAGTTTTAGGTCCCTTCCATTTTTTCCTACACTCTTTCTTGATGCGTCATTTCTTTCCACAGGTTTTGTATATAGGACTAGCCCATTTTTCCTTGTCTCGACTCTTTCCTCATGACTTTGATCATCATCTGTGATTCTCCCATTGTGCATATTTTCCTCTTCCTTATACATTCAAAGTAGAACTATATGATTTTATTGATTCTCTTCTTTGGATATCCTCACTAAGGATCAGATCTCATACATCCTTCATAACCAACTTTATATTCCATAAATAATTGCTCAAAACTATTACAGTTTCTTCCCATCTATCAGGTAATGAATATAGTAAATCCAATGCACATACTTCATTGCAAAGTTCAATCTCCAATTAAGTTAGATAACTTATGATGGTGTTGAATTCATTGATGTGATATGTAACAATTATCCCTTTAACCATTTTTAAAATGAACAATTGCCGCATAAAGTGACCTTTGTTTGCTGCAGAAAGCTTCTCGTACATATTCACGAGAGAATTCATCATCTAAATAATCATCTTATCCTCTATGATGTTTAACACTATGTTTTTTTACAAATTAAGGCACACAACTCCTAAACTTGTCGATCCAGCAACCCCCACTCTGACTGCTCCATGTCCATTGTCTTTAAAACCAAAAGTGTAAAATGTATCATTTTTTGATTAAGATAATACTCGATCTGCATCCTCCAATAACGAAATTTAGTTCCATAAAAGTGATCAATCTTCACCTTTCCTCCTTCTATATCCATCATTCAATTTGAGAAATCCAAACTCAAACCTCTAATACCAGTTGTTGAAGAAATATCTGGAGTCATAATGATAGAAAATGGTTTGTAGATGAATAAATATAGAATAAAGAAACACATAGAACACAAATATTTATGTTGTTTAAGAAATTATCCCTACAGCCACGAAGAGGAAAAAAATCGATATGGTTTGGGAGCACAATTTACATGGAGTTTTAAGGTTCTCAATCACAAACAATACCCTAACCCAAAATGGACTTATAAAGATGACAAATTAATATTCAACTAACCATATAGGAATTATGTTGTGCTATATTGAAAGGTAGAAAGAAGTTTTCTTTTCTACAGTTCCACAACCACCTAAGTCCAAGATTCTAGAGTGGTCGATGGCTAGAATTCTGTGTCATTATAGTACTATCGACTCCAAAGTCTAACCTTTTACGATAGTCATGCCAAAAATTTTCACTACCACATTTCTCTGTCGATGTTGGCCAGTCATCTCTGCTACATTGGTCATAGTTTCTGCAATACACTAGAATTTGGGTCAGTGACATTTGAACCTATATTTGGAGCGTGTTTCCCCCTGCAACCCCCAATGAGATCACTACGGTGCTCATCCCACAGAGTTAATGGACTAATGTGCAGTATGGGCCAAAATCATTTGGTCCAATCACCATTCAGAAAGGATCAGGCTACACAAATCCAATAAAATCTTTATATTCATATAATAAATATTTGTGCATGTTACAAAGGTTTACTTCTTACAAAGTTGTACTTACTCTTACCCTTTGACAATATAATCTAACGCATGGTAGAAGAATTTCCTTATAAATTTTACAAAGACTTTGATGGAGGTTGAACTTGTAGTTGTAGCCTAATTTCTTAAAAAAATTCTTTTGGTATTGCTTTTTTGAAAACATAATTAATTTGATATCTTTTAGAAATGTACTCAATAAAAATATTTTTAGCATCAAATTTCTCTGTATTGAAGTGATATTTAATAATGATGTGCTTTGATAAAGAATGTTGTATAGGGTTTTTGGAAAAATCAATGGAAATTTTATTATCAAAAATGGTCTTCAATGGTTTTATAACATTCACTCTCAAATCTTCCAATTTAAATTTAATCAAAATCATCTATGTACAAGAATGGATGATGGAAACATATTCTATTTTTATTGTGCTCATGGTAACTGAACTTTGTTTCATATTATTCCATCTCACACAATAATCTCCTAAGAAAAAATTTCATCCTGGTGTTGATTTTATATTATTGTAATCTCTAGTCCAATCGGCATCGGCGTATCCAATAATGTACATGTAATGACTTATTGTATACAACAATCCAAAAGAAAATTTTATTTTAACATACCTGAGTATTCTTTTAGTTGTCGGCAAATATGATTCCTTTGTAACAATCTAATATCTTGCACACAATGTAACAACAAAAATAATTTCTGGACTTAAAGTTGTATGATAGAGAAATATTCTTACCAAATTTCTGAAGTCTTTCTAATTCACACTTATCCCATCTTCATATTTTCTCAGATTTACAACAACAGAGATAGGTGTAGAAAATTCTTTTGATTCTTCTATTCTGAAATTTTGTAACTCCTTGATGTAATTTTCTTCAGATAAGAAGATGTATCTCACCTTTTATTGAACTTGTAAATCTAAGAAGAAATTTAATTCTTCATAAATTAATGTCTTAATTTTTTTTGCCATTTTCCTAGAAAATTATTCAAAAAAATTATGCCTATGACCTACAAAAATTATATCATCAATGTAAAAAATGACAATCATGGTACCTATGATAATTTCTCTAACATAAATGTTTCTATCAACTTTTCTTTTAGAAAATCTCAACTTCTTCAGGGAAAAATAAAATTTGGAGTACCATTCCTGAGAAGCTTCTTTCAACCCATACAAAAAATTATTCAATATAGAAATCATTGTTCCATAATTATCAAGTATGAACTCACTGGGTTGCTTAATATTAACTTCTTCCTCAATAACTCCATTTAAGAAAGCTTTATTTACATCTATCTGATAAACATTGCAACATAAATGTGCAATAATAGCTAAAAACATTCCTATTGTTTGTAATATCGCAACTAGGGAAAAGGTTTCATCCAAATAAACACCTTCATCCCATGAGAAACCTTTGCAGAAAAACTGAGATTTGTTTTTTTGAAATTTATCCTCTTTCATTGAGCTTATTTATAAACACTCATCTTATTCCAATAACATTAATTCTTTTTGGTCATAGAACAAGATCTGAAATTTCATTTTTAATTTGGTCCAATTTTTTATTCATAACTTGTACTCATTCTTTATGTTCAGCTACCTATAAAACTAGTTCTGGTTCAACCTATGAGATGAGTGAAGTCTAATTATCTAACCTCAACTTTATTCTAGTCTAAACTGGAGCTTTATGATTTCCATTTATGTTTACATATTCAACCGGTTTCTATAGAACATAAAATTTGATAGATTTCCTACTTGTCTCACTTTCCTCATCACAAGATTTATATGACTCACTTTGTACCTGTTTTGGCTCACATTCATCTTCACTTTTATTATTTTAATTACAAGTCTTCAATTTCTATTCCATAAAATTTTCAACAATATTTTAAAAAAAAAATTATTTTCAATAACTTTCACATCATAAGAAGTTACTAAAATTTCTAGTTTTTTATTCCAAAATTTGTAACTTACTTCACTGGATGGATATCCCATGAGAATTCACTCCACTATTTTTTCATCAAATTTTTCGATATTTTTATTTTTTTATCTTTATTAAGTAAGTAAGGACTCCCAAAAACCATAAAGTATTTAATAAATACTTTTATATATACTATATCTTGAATTGTTTCATATTGGATTTTGGATGCAACAAACATATACTTTGTATATGAACAATAGTACTAACAACTTATCTCTATAAAAACTTAAAACGTTTATACTCAGCTAACATACTTCTTCCCATTTCCACTAAACGTAATTTTTTTCATCCTATCACTCTATTTTATTGATGAGTGTATAAAATGTTGTATAGAATTCAAAATAATTTCTTATGTATTCCTTTCTGTTATCAATTCTCAACTGTAGTTTATAAACACTCATTTCTCTTTTAACTTCCCTTCTAAAATATCTAAATATCTCTATAGACATTTATTTATGTTTCATAAACATTATAGTAGTCATTCGAGTAAATTCATCAATAAAAGTAATAATGTACTAATCACATTTTTTTGATTAATGTATCATCACCCCATAAAGAACAAAGTGAATGAGCTCAAGATGATTAGTGGATTGGATTTTGTCTTTCTTATTTTTCCACTAACTATCTTCCCTTTATAATATATTGTAAAAACTATATCATCTTTCCTCTTCAGTTGTGGTATTTTTCTTATATAATTTTCCTTACAAAGTGTGATCCTCATCACTTAAGTAACATGTGTTAGAAAGATCTCCATTCTGGTTCTTTCTCCCTTAGTGATATCTTTTCTATCTTTTAAACTTCTGATGATACAAGAATCTTTTCTCGAGATGAATTTATTACCATCATCACAAATTTAGATAAAACTATGTAAATTTTTCATTATACAATAAATATATAACATTTCCTTTTTATTTTAGTCTTTAAGATCCAATCTCAACTATTCTTATTCTTCTATTTTTTAAGAAACCATCATTTCCAAAAGTAACTACTCCACCTTCGTATTCATCAAAATTATTCTATACTTTCATATCACTGTTCATTAGTGACTTCTCTAGAATTGAGAACTCATCTGGTTGGAACACTTACAATGGTTTGGCTTGTGCTGTTTGTAACTTTGATTTTGAGAATGAACAACTACCTTATAGTAAAAAATGGTACTTCTTATTTCATTGAAGATTTCTCAATGCATCTTATAGATTTCAATTGAACAATTCTAAATTCAATGGGTTTATTGATCCCATAACACCTCTGAAGTTATTTACAGGTTTTGAAATATAGGAACAACTAGTAAATGTAGAAAGAGAATTTGGGAATAATTATCATCTGAATGATAGTGGGAAACAATTTCAAAGTGCATCATCAATTGAAAACGGAACACAATGATGGAATAAAAGAAGTATATTATTCAAACTTATATATAATGAATTTAATTTTTTGTGTCATAATATTAATGTTATTCATATTGAGAAAAATGTATGTGGCAATTTGATCTTCACATTACTTAATGAGCATGAAAAATAAAAGGAACATATCAATTCTTGGAAGGACTTACAAACCATGAATATAAAATGTGATATATGGCCAGATGAGAATGAAAAGTATGATTTGGAAATTTTTGTAATGAAAATATGGGATAAAGGTATATTAATTTGAATTTTAAAACATGTGAAAGTATCTGATGGATATTCAAGTAACATATCAAGGTATGTCATCTTAAAGCATCGTAGTTTACATAAACTACAAAGTCATGATTCACATATTATGTTATAGCAGTTACTACCATTATAATTGTGTATATTGTTACATAAAAAATATGATGTAGTTGTACTCCAATTATGCACATTCTTTTGACAACTATGCGAGAAAAATCAACAACCAACTGAGCTTGAAAATCTTCAAGATAGATTTATAAAGACACTTTATGAAATGGAAATGATTTTTCTTCTATCATTTTTGTTGTCATGATGCATTTAGCTATGCATTTGGTTGATGAGACTAAATTAGGAGGTCTCGTACATTATCGATGGATGTATCCAATTGATATGTGCTTTATTTATATGTTTTTTATCATAAGTATACCATTATTGATGCTTCATTAAATACATAGTAATGTTTTATTAATTTTATTTTACAAAGACCTTGGTCATTTGAAATCATAAATACAAAATAAATCTCAACCTAAAGGCTCTATTTATGAATGTTACTTACAAGAAAAGTGTATTAACTTTTATTCCAGATACTTGGATGATATTGAGATAATATTTAATCGAGTTTTCCATGTTGATGACATATTGACTCAATCTCAACTACATGGGAAATAAAAAACCTTTCTTACTATTGGCCAACTGGTTGGGAGGATCTCAAATATTACACTGAAGAAAATGAAATTATTACAAGAATGTAGATGTGTTCTACTGAACATTGAAATTTCATATTCATTTATTGAAGAACTTATGATACAAAAAATGGTATGTTTGAGAATTTGAACAAGAAATGAGAAAGATGTATCAAAAGTTACTAACAAATATCGTTTAGAATGATTTTATAGTCGTTTAAGTTCATAAACAATACAATAAACATAGCTAGTAGGTTCACATATATATTTTTTAAATATAATAATTTACATTACTAGTTTTAGATCATGAATACCAATAATTGGGCAGATTGTTTAGAAGATTTTATGTTTTTTCCTTGGGCTCCTCTAAAGAAGACTATAAAGTTTGACATTTTCAATGTGAATGTCTTCAAATTTTGTACAGTTGATCAGGAAGAGGGTTTAAAAACACATATTAGTGGTATATTTATAGTTATTGAATTGGGATATATGGAAAGTTTACTGGTATTATTGAATTAAACTACCACGGTCATTTTTTAGTTTTATTCAAATGTAAGTGGGTCAATATTACTTGGGTTATTAAATGAGATTCCTTGTAATTTACATTTATGAACTTATCCCACTTGATAGACATCGATGACCATGAAGTACATGGTCTATATATCTTCACATCACAAGAGAAATGGTATATTACATGGAAGATATAGTGGATGATGGGGGGAGTGTATTTTTTCACATAAAACAAAGATACTTTTATGATATGAGAGATAAAGTCTAATATTTGACATCTGACACTGAATATCATCAATAATAAGAAATTGACTTATTTTTCCATCATGGTATTGAAAATGTTATTCTTACAAGGGTGGATGAAGTAGAAGAAGTAATGATGAAGCATGATAACGACACAATTAAATGAAAAACTATTATATGTTCATTAATCCATTAACTTATAAACTACCTATGTTATATGTTATTTATTTCCATTATTGTGGATATGTTATCATATTTAAATTGATTTTTATGCATGAGTTGTTTAATTTGGAAAAAATAAATGTTATATTTGCTTGTATGTCCATTCATTCGTTAACATACCTATGTATATTATGTTTGTCATTATTGTGTATCTGTTATCATTTATAAATTTATTTTTCTATATGAATCTTTCTAAATATATGTTATGAAGTTGTTCTTACTTTTTTAAATGATACAAATTCCATGGAATAAGTGATTCACTAATTGTAGTCGACTTCCATTTGTCATTCCTCTAACCATGCATATGTCATCAGCGTTTTTTGATGATCATTGCTTTGTGAAGGTTGTTGCTTTTTAGAAAGCATTAGATTAATTGTATCATAAGACCACTAGATGTGACCCCAGAGACATTGTCTTGAAGGATGGTTTGAGTCAACAAGAAAATCGCATGATTTCATAATCATTTATTGAATAAAATTTTATTGGTTTTAATTCGAAATTTAAATATACATCATTATTTAATTTTCAATCCAATTGCATATAAGTGTCGTGATAAGGAAGTGAATATGAAGACGAAGATGATCTTAGTTTGTTGGGTAGCGATAGGGTTTGACTTTGGATTATATGATATTGTATTATTTAACTCATTATCTATAACTTATTAGATTTAATTATATATATGTGTGTGTGTGTGTTTGTTACATAAAATGTATGTTGTTTCAATCTTTATGTGTTCCTTATTATCTGTTTCAATTTATGTTTGTATTCTTCTCGCGGTTTGGTTTTTTGGGACAGTATCTTCTATAATTTTTTTTAATATATATATATATAATCCATTTAAACCACTGGTATATATTATTAAGTAGAGTGGCAGTTTAAAATTCTACTTCATTTTTGAAATACATGGTAGAAGAAAACCACCACTAAAAAAATTTCACTAAAGTTCCTAGAAACTACTACTAAATGGGAAAAACAACATTGAATGATTCTTGATTCCAACTTTAGAGGTGGTTTCTAGGAACTATCATGAAACCATTTAGCAGTGGTTTAAACCACCGCTAGTCTCATGATTTTTCAAAGTGAAGTATGCAATGTAGAATAAAATTGACAATAATAACACATAAGAATTTAGTAGTTTTGGTCTTCAAATCCAACTCCTTACCAAGTACAGTTTGAGTTTTGAGACCTGGAGTAATAACTAAAAATGGGGAGTGATTAAAATTGAATGAGGGCAGTGTTTATCCTATAATTTTGGAAAGTTTTCATCACTATATTACATAATTGGCATGCAATATAAGGGTAGTGTTATTCATTATGTCTTGTGATAATAACTACCTCTCTATAGTTCTTCAGTCCTCTCTACTATAATAGTCACATTGTTTATACGGGTATCATCAGTTCTTCGTGGACCATGCCTTGAACCAAGGAACATGTGTTAAACCTCTAAGATATGATTCACAACACTCCATGTAAATTGGTCATATTCTTCACCTCATTAAGAGTATCGACATAAAGATGATTAATATTAATAGTTTCAATATATTCTCTTCTCAACCTCCTTCTATGATATAAGGATATCATAGTCTCATTTTTCTTCTTTTTTAAAACCAATAAGTATTATTTCAAGGATTAATATTGGTATTATTACCTCTTTCATCTTCAACTATTTTGTTTCTTTTGAATTACACTTGTATTAAAAGATCTCTATTTTTTCAATATTATTTTCCCACATCTTCTCCTACATATATATTCATGGATGTTTTGAATATAAATTTTTTTATTTTGAATAAATAAACTCTATGTCTCTTTATCATAGAGAATCTCTTCATTCAAATCTTCTTGTATCTAAGACAAGATATTCTTTTAAAATCATTCATAAGGCTTGGTTGGTTTCTATCTTCATGAAATATTAAAAATATCATAGCTTCTTATCTATAATATCCACTATATTAAAATATTCCATGTTAACATGAAAACATACATAATTCTTTTGAGGTGAAAACCTCTTATTCATGCAACAGCTTCTTGGATTTTATAACTATATTCAATTTATATTTCTACTAAGCTTAATTTACTATTTGGTAAACCTCAATCTCCTTTGATCTCATATTGAAACATGATATTTTTTCTAATTTTGATATTAAAATAGTGAAGGGTAGTTGTTTCTAACTCTTTCGTTGGGGCGTGCGCATCTGTCTTGTTGGAGGATGGTGGCGTTGTTTTTTTCCCTAAATTCCTGATTTCCAAAGGTGGGCGGCATTCGTTCCTTGTTTAGGGATGTTTTCTCCTTGATCTAAATAGGATGATGGGATGTCGGTTATTCCTTCTGTGGATTCCTCCTCAGAACTCATCACCTAGTCCGAGTATCCCTTATAGATTTAAGACGTTGTTCGTGAAACTCTTCTTAGAGCCATATCTCCATGGACACCAGTTAATTACATTGATTCTGTTGGGACATTCCAAAGGGTCCGATCAGGGAAGCAACATTCGGTCAGAGGAGTAGTCACGTTGGACATCACTGGCGTGTCTGTACATTGGCACAATGGTGCATCTGGGTTTCTTCCCATTATTATAGGGCTTATCGAGGGAGTGGAATCCCAATGCATCCCACATTGACCGTGGGGAATTTTATTCCATAGGCACGTATCTGAGGTTTTTCTCTGTTTCCCATGTTTAACACAGGGTATGTCGCGAGTTTAACATCTAGAGGAGATAGATCGGACTGATCAGAACACTGATTAGAGTGGATCAGATGGGTGTAACCCCTAGAGGGAACAATGATGTTGGGGACAACATGTGGTTAGCTTCCTGGTTATTGTTAAGGGGAATGTGGAATGTGGTGGCATGATCCCACCAGGATGTGGTGACCCGGGTAATAATTAGAATGGATGATAGAGGGTTTAATGAAATAGGTGTAGAATGAGATGGAGTCAACTTGAGGACGACAGTGATGTTGGGATTGAGTCTCGAAGAGACCTCTTACGTATCCCCATGGTAGGGAATCAAAGTCCTTGTAGTTTTTCAGACTATGGGACACCTAAGGAGGCGACCCTTGAGAATAGACACATGGATGGGGCCTGGAGGAAATAGAACCTTCAGGTTGGGTTATGACCTTCTAGAAACACATAGGCTTGAGGGAGATATTAGGATGAGACATGAGTTATGGTATTGAACCTCAGGGAGGCTTCCTACATATCCCCTTGGTAGATAATCAAAGTCCACATAGTTCATCTAAAGATGGATTACTGTCAAAATGGGTTGACAATGGCTTACCGTTGAATGGGGTCACAACGGCTTACCGCTGGATGGGGTCGCAACTACTTACCGCTAGACGGGGTTGAACCTCAGGGAGGCTTCTTATGTACCTTATCTAGTAGACAAGAATCAAACCCACGTAGTCCCTATGGGATGGGGGTTGGTGAACCTAAGTGGGGAGGACTTGGGGTCCAATGGTTGTTGGGCTTGAACCTCAGGGAGGTGTCCTACGTACCTTGCATGGTCAAGGATCAATGTTCACATAGTTCAGGTGGGTGCAATGGCTTACCGCTGACTGGGGGAACAATGCCTTGCCGCTGATTAAGGTCCGCAGTTTAACATCATGCAGGACGGGGGTGAACCAATGTGAAGGAGGACCTGGGCCCCAGATAGATGGTGGGCTTGAACCTCATGAAGGCTTCCTACATACCCTGCCTTGGTAGGGATCAAAGTCTGCATAGTTCAAAAGGAGTGGGTGAACCAACATGAAGGGGGGTTGGTGAACCGACGTTAAGGGGGTTGGAGTGACCGGGTGTTGGGATTGAACCTCAGGGAGGATTCCTACGCACCTTGCCTTGGAAAGGATCAAAGACCTCATAGTTCAAGAGGGGTTTGTTGAACCGACGTGAAAATGGTCGGAGCGACCGGGTGTTGGGATTGAACCTCAGGGAGGCTTCCTATGTACCTCTCCTTAGCAAGGATCAAAGACCACGTAGTTCAGGAGGGGTTGGTGAACCAACATGAGGATGGTCTGGACCAATGGATAGTGGGCTTGAACCTATGGGAGGCTTACTATGTACCCTACCTTGGCAGGGATTAAAGACCTCGTAGTTCATGGGGGTATTTGGGGATTATACTTTAGGATTCCCGGAGAGGATGTCATTGTCGATCTTTCTCTAAGCCCATGTGAGTCATGCTCGGTTTGATAAATAAGAGACATCAAAGACCTAATGATCATGCTGTGGAAGGTGCGTCCATGGGAAGTAGAGTGAGGTTGATGCGTAGGTAGTGGCCCAAAAAGGAAACAGGGGATTATACGTGGTTAGTAGCCCAAAGAGGAAACATGGGATTATGTGTGGTTAACAGCCTAGGGAGGTGGAGATTGGGACTTACTTCAGGAGGGAGGCCCGGGTGGTGACAAAGCCCAGCAGGAGAGGGATCTGGCACCCAGGAAGAGATGAGGACCAGGGGTGCTGCCTCCTATAAGGAAAGCTAAGGGGATTACAGCAGGATGGTTGCCCTTTCCCCACGAACGGAAGCCACTCCGAAAAAGAGCATTCCATCCCATGTGAGGAATGATCTCACTATCGTGGATACTGGTGGGTGTAGAGAATGTCTGAGATGGGGCACCCCACGTGCAAGTAATGGAGTGAGGTCATATGTTAACGTCATGTACTGAGGACGAAGGTTCTTGGAAGTTTAACATCCTGCAGCTCGAATGAGGTGGGTTCACTCCGCGCCCATATGACTTACATGACTGATACCTCCCGCCCCTTGGGGAAGGGATGGCATCAGTAATGTCATGACTGGGGGCGTTGAGAGATGATCCCATTGGGGGTCCACATTAGTGTGGCTATACAAAGAAGTAATAGTTGTTAGTGTGCCAATGCGAAGAAGCATGAGTAGAAACAACGCAACGGGCAGTATCATCCAAGGGACTTTGAAGTTGCTTCATGAAAACCTAAAGGGCCACATGGGAAAAGGATTTTTCGAGCAAAGGGGTTCATTGGTAGAATCCTTGTGAAGCTCTGGTGATCTATGAAGTAGAGGGGCTTTGTGAAGGGATTTTCTTCGCAAAGTGAAGTCTCCTAGGATAGGCATAGGGCATAGGTGCATATAAGAGGAGCTTCATGAAGTGGAAAGGAATTCGCAAAGCAATGCCTTGCGAAGTAAGGGTTCCTCGTGAAGTGAGGTGTGGTGAAGCAATGTGATTCACGAAGCATAGTGACCCTACCTTAGCATGTGGGTCGAGTGTGTATGGATGGTGTTTTGAAAAGCATAAACACTTTGAGATGACCCGATTCCCCATGAGGATCCCCTTACTTCACAAAGGCCTGTGGGATTCGCAAAAAGCACCCCTCTTGGAAGAGGGGTTGAATTAAAGAAAAGGGGGAGGCCCTTCGCAATGAATAAGTACCTTGAGAAGATCAAAGTTCACAGAGCAAGAAGTGCTTTGCGATTTGAGAGCTGAGAAGGTGAAAGGACGGATGATCCATCCTTTGGGATAGAGGGGAGCCATGTATTTATAGGAAAGAGGTGCTGCTAATCAGAGCCCACTCAGTGTGAAGACAGAGTTTTCTCTGCGGTGGGTCGCAAACGTCAAATATGATCATGGAGGATCCTGCCTCTTTACTCTATAGCAGGCTCGCGAACGTCAAATTTGTTCGTGGATCATGCTGCCTCCTTGCTCCGCGGTGGGGTCGCAAACATCAAAGGGGTTCACAGAGCCTCCCGCCTCCTTACTCTGCGGTGGGGTCGCGAATGTCAAAGGGGTTCGTGAAGCCTCCCGCCTCCTTGCTCCGCAGTGGGGTTGCGAACGTCAAAGGGGTTCATAGAGCCTCCCGCCTTCTTGCTCCGTCGTGGGGTCATGAACGTCAAAGGGGTTTGTAGAGCCTGCTGCCTCCTTACTCCACGGCGGGCATGGGGCCATGGGTCTCCGTGAAAGGTCTTCGCAAGGGAGTCTCAGAGAGTTCCCTCTTGTTATTCTTCTTCCCAACTTTTGGAGCCAACAAATTCCCCCCATCGGTCTTGGAGCTGAGGATAAATCAAGGGTAAAAGTCTAAGGGATAATCACCAAAATACCTCGGCCTTCCACGAAGCTATTTCATGAAGAGAGCTCACGAGGCAGATTGGCGACATGCATGTTGAGCGCGCCATGAAGCTCAACGCAGTATGGACACACCACGAAGCTCCAAAGGTCATCGCCTATAAATAGGGGAGATGAACTATCTTTTCTCCTTTCTTTCCTCCATGATTTTGTCATGTAGCGCTCTCGATTCACGAAGCTCCGTGTACTCTGTGCTTTCTCTATGTGAATCAGGCCTTATGCTTCACGATACACAGTGAGTCTTCAACCCCGTGACAGCTCTTAGTGACTTTCTTTTGAAGGTCGGGGTAGGGATATGTGAACATTCTTTGCGAATGAGCTCTGTGACATTTCTTTGCGAAAGGGATTCACGAACCGAACACAGGAAACACCCAAAATTAAAACTGAATGGCTCATCAGAAGGATACCAGGGGGTCCTTGCGGACACTTCCCAAAGTGAGGATATGGCGAACATATTAGTCCTAGGGGAGTTAATACGGATCCATTCTGACAATGGTTCGTTGGTAGAGCTACAACCGGAGAGGCAGAGGAACTATCCACTGTGAAAGAGGCTTCCTTTTTACGTCTTCGGGTTGAGGGATGACGTCTTCATTCCTGAAGCAAGTAAGGACGATCCAGCTTACTAGTTCAGGAGTACGCCATGATAGCACCAATGGTTTAGGATGACTGACGGCCATTCTTGAGAATACTCAATGCCTGTCAATGTTGACAGCCTGTATAACCACCTGAATAATGTGGATGGGAAGGAATTGCATCAGGAGACATCCCCCCTCTGTACTAGAAAATCTTGAAGGCAGCCCTGAGGAACCCGGGGAAGGGATGGTCTGAGGAGTGGGACCTGCTCCTGGGTAGCAACTTCACAGATGATTGGGCCTAAGCCTACTGGGTAGGTGCCTCATGTGAATATTTTGGGGCTGAGCTGAGGAGAGTGGACCTATATGAGGTAGATTGGGCCTCCTAGTTTCATATCTATCAACTGAAGTAGTTGATGCCAAAGTTGCTAAGTAGGTGGTCATCGAGGACCAATACCTTCCACCTACACCCAAGGGAGGTTGGTGTCAGCTTGTGGGACGTGCACCAGATCTCAGGGTTCCCGATATTGGGGTGATGTATGATGAATTCCTTCCCATCATGGGTGCATGGGAGGATCCAAAGAAAATGCCGCGGCTAGAGATGGCGTTGATGGAGCTGGTGTCGGGAGAGGACAAAGAAGTCGTATGGGATGTCCATTTCAGGCAGTGGTTCAAGTATTTTATGAACTTTGCAGAAGATAGGCAGTTTCTGATGAGACATCGGACTTGCCCGAAGGGGCATTAAAAAGGCAAGGAGAACTCGTACTGGCAGCTCTTGGAGGACAACCAATGGAAAACCTAGGGATTTAGTGTCAGCACCGAGCAGCTGCCGATAGTCAGGCTGGCGGCATTCATCATAGATCTCATCTGTGGTTGGATCCTGCCGGTGAGGGATACAAACATGGGTGTGAGACCAAGCACATTCATCATGGCGTCCATATTGGAGATGGGTGGGTGAGTCAACCTAGGGAT
Source organism: Viscum album (assembly GCA_963277665.1). Classification (NCBI taxonomy): domain Eukaryota; kingdom Viridiplantae; phylum Streptophyta; class Magnoliopsida; order Santalales; family Viscaceae; genus Viscum; species Viscum album. The sequence goes on along the minus strand of OY728143.1, from coordinate 1,752,561,234 downwards.
CCCGATGCTCGCCAAGCTATATAAGATGTTGTGGCACATCAGTGAGGGGAAGAGGCCACAAAGGATATGCGGGCCATTCTACCTCCTGTATGGGTGGATAGCAGTGCATGTTAGGGGGTTTTATTAGTACCCAAGACCCATCTTGCCTCTGGGGTCAAACTTCTTCCCTCTATTATGAATGTCGTGGGAAGCTTTCTGGCCAATCTGACCACACCATTGGTACTGAACCGAGTGTGGAAGGTGGAGGAATTAAACTTTCACCTGTTTCTGTTTCTAACAGGTGCTTTTACTGAAGACAACCAAGGAACAAAAGAGCACAGGTCCTATCTCATGGAATTTCGAGGTGGAGTCCTGGTAGAAATGGTGGACCATGATCTCCTCTGCGATCTGTACACCCCGCACTGATTTTCTCGGCAATTTCAATGTATGCAGCGACTAACCCCGTGAGCCTATCTAGGGGTGCACCATGAAGAACACATGTGTGTGATGAGGAAAATGTGGCTCATGTTCACATGGTAATATAGGAAGATGCAGAACGAGATGCCTCTACCTACTACTATCTTTGGGTTGTCTCCGGTCGTTTACCTGAAATATTGTTTTCATCCAAATTAATATCTCTAACTTGTACTAGTATAGAGAGCAAGTACGGGGTCGGTCCACAGGGAAGCAGTGGTGGAATTTTATGTTTCTTGAATTGAAGTCACTTATCTAAAGATTATGAATTTAAATACACTTGTTTGGTTCATGGAATGGATCTCAAAAGGTAACTAGTTACTTGAGATTTTCTAATTCACTACAGATTAAACTAGAAACTGAAGATTACTTAAAACCAAATTTTAATGAATAATAATGAAAATGTGTCGGGGCTATACATGTGTGGGACGTTAAACCTTATTCCCTATTGTGTTGTATTTTTCATAATAACCTACATTTCTGGGTTTCATATGTGTCGAAACTCCCTTGGTCCGATGAGTTCCGATCAAGTCGTTAGAAATCAATTCCTTGGTCTGGCAATTGATTTCTACTGACTCTAAATTTAGGAACCACCCTCTAGAAATGACAAGGGTATCCAATGGTCATGTATATTCTTGTTTTAATTCTCCCAAAGATCCCTAGGAACTCTATTCTTGGTCCGATATATGGTTTCTAGTGAAATAAGACATGAAGGTGTTGGGATAATTAGGTGAGAGATCATGAACAAATACAAGAGTAGAGAAAATAGTTTTAGTGAACCCACATTTTTCCCAGTCCCAACACAAATGGGGGTTTAGCTAATCATGATCGAAAGAGTAAGAAACTTACTAAAATGTATCATGGAATTCATTAGAATAGAACTAAAATAAAATTCAGAAGTACAATATTACTAAAACAAAAACAAGTACCCAGAGAAAATTGTCTCCTTCTTCCTCCTCCTCTACCCTTTCTCAGCCTCCTCCTCTGCCTCTTTTTCCTATTTTTCTTATCTTCCCCCCCCCAGGGTCTCCCCAGTCAAAAAGGGCCATTTTCCAGTTGTCCAAAAGTAATCATTAAAGGAAATATCAGGTTAAGGAGTTGTTGGAAATTGGTAAAGCAAAAGAAGAAGACCGCAGTGGTCTGCACGGTTTGGGCGCACGGTTTGGTGGACCGTGTGCCATCCGTGTGGAGGATTCTATCTCAAATCCTTTAGCCACACTGTTTGGACACATGGTTTGGTAAACCGTGTGCCAACCGTGCGGTAGATTCTATCTTGAATCTTTGAACCACACGGTTTTCTTGGATGGCCCACATGGTTTGGTTAATCCATGTTCCAACCGTGCGAGCCTTTCTGTCATTGGAATCTCCTCCCACACGGTTTGCACAAGGTTTGGATAACCATGCGGCTACCGTGCGGGTCATATCTACCTTTAATATTCCTAAAATTTCCATCCTCCATGTAAAGTTTTTTATCTGAGTGACTCCCTTCTAGTATATTCAGGGGAAAAAGGGTCTTAATGCCTCCAATTCCCTTCTGAATCTACAAACTTCATAGAATCCATGCTTTATCCTTTGGTGGCTGAAAAACCTATCAATATACATTAACATTGTGAAAATCATGTAAAAACCATCCACAAAATCATTTTATATATATTAGACCAAGTGGAAATTCCTTATGCACAGCAATGCATCAGGTTGGTTAAGGAGTATTCCCAAAGCTGGGAGGTGGCCTACCTGAGGGAGATGTCGAAGCAGCCAACCATTTGGGTTGGTGATGCTGAACCTCCCCAACCTCGAGGCTAGGTCCAAAAGGTGGAAAGGGAATCTCATGGTGGCAGGGCTTCCATGGCGGTGAGACCCGCACCATTTGAGGGTGAGGCAGCAGTGATAGATTCAACAGCGGTAGTGGACCTGACGGTTCCAGAAGAACATAGTCATCCAGAGGGGAGGCCACTGAGAGGATTCCGTAGGATACCCACCCAGGCTCTGGGGAAGTGGTTGTGCCATATAGACATGTTGGATAATGTTGTCTTTACATAGGCCTGGGATATCTAGGAATTCAATCTAAAATTCCTTGAACCGTCTGAGATGTGGCAACACATGAACCATCTCGGGATGGATTTGTCAGGGATAGGCCCTATCAAGGCCAGTTTTGTAGTGTCCTGGGCGGAGACGGAGAAATACCTGGTAGATCTAAAGGACTTTGTGCATTCCCAGGGTGCCCCACGTCTAATGAGAGACCATGTCAAGGTGTTTCTGTATCGTACAGTCCCTCCACAATTGTTGTCCGATGAACTAAGAGAGTGCTTCCCTCTGCCTAAAGAATCAGACGAGTCCTCCTGGGGGGAAGAGACCAGTAGAGAAATTCCATTGAAGGAGGGAAAAGTTGGAGATCAAGCCTTGGAATTTGAAGAGTTCACAGAGGCCCTTGAGGTAAAATCTGGATCCCCTTCCTTAGGTTATGCATCCAGGTCATTCTGGACTCCTTACAAACCTCTGAACTGTGCAGGAGGACCTCATACATAGAACCTATTCTCATCCCTCAGTGGATGCAGATGTGGAGACTTAGGGAACCACACCTATGGATACATCAATTTCTATGTCCATAAAGGCTAGGAAACCTGAGGTGACCCCTTCAGAGCATTCAGATCTTCCAATAATATATGGGGGACCTCGCCTCAGGGTCCCGATAACATCAACCCAAGAACGAGACTAAGAATTTGATCTCTATATGTTTCTTCTACCAAATTCATGGATGTCACCAATTAACCATTTCAACTATCATCCATAATCATTTTTTGTGTGTAATGTTCTTCGATTTCCATGGGCTGTTTTGGAGAGGTTGGTCGGGACTTCTGGCGGCTCCTTTCCCAGGGAAATTCCAGTGATCATGGAGGCGGATATCCAGACTGACCAAAATGTGGTGCTCCCGATCGCTGGTGGGACTACCAGTGGGGTTGTGCCCGAGATTATTGAGGTGGGATCCGATGATAAGGATCGATCAGATAGCCCATGTCCCACTGCTCCTGATCAAATGCCAGATGCGGACCCTACTGATGAGTTCCTAAGAGAGTTCCCCGCATATGAGCCTATCAACCGCGCTGACTGGGATGAGACGACCTCTGATGAAGAGGAAATCAAAATAGTCTGTCGCTGATCATGGAATCTGATCAAGTGCTTCATTGATGACACCCCCCAAGCACTATGGCTAGATGAGATGGACATACTTCACTCGTGACTGCATGAACTATCTGATGGGGGAGTGGATGCCAAGCGTCCTCACATGCTCCTACAAGATCTTATGGTGGAGAAGATTTGAGAGTATGACTGTGGCCTTGGTGTGGGCTGGAAGTGGAGGAAATCAATGAACATCCAGAAGCTCCGAAAGGCTGAAAACTAAGTTTAGAGGCTGCAGGTCCAGTCAGATGAGCACTTATCCACCCTTAACGCGCAATCGGAGATGATATTGCGATTAAAGGCCTAGATGGCATAGGCCGAAGAGGGCATGAAGCAAGCCTCTGAGGAGATGACCGTCATCTGGATCGACATAGAGCGGGCCCTGATTGTGGATGATGAATTTCATCCCATCATTTCCAAGGATGAGTGGGAACTGAATAGGTGGTAACAAATCATGGACGCCACAAGCCAGAGGGTGGTGGTGCTGCAAATTTCTTTTGAAGGGATTAACCCATCCATGGGAGGTATAGACCCTCGGGTGCTGTAGAGATCACAAACCCTAATACGTACTTTCATGCTTTGATTATTTGATGCCATAGCAAACATGAGTCATATTATTAGTGTTTGTTTTACATGCATCTGTTATATTTGTGAAATGCCCAGTGATTAATCCCTAATCTCACGCGGGTTGAGCCCAATGTAAGAAACAAGGGATGATCACTATGTTATTCCATCTGAACATAAGAGTGCTAACCAAGTTTTGGGCATCCGGGGTTTGAACAAACAACCCATATTTTTGAGAAGAGAAGGGGGAGACCTAACTGGAGAATGAAGCTCTCAAAACAGTCGAATTACCATTTTCCCAGTGTGCTCTTGTGCATGAATGGGGTAACACAAAGGGCACTAGAATAAATCCGAACAGGGGGGAATGGAAGGTGTGAATCACAATACCCAAGATTTGGAACACTGTAGTGATGGAGTAAAAATTAAGAATGACTGTTGACCGTGTTTGAAACACAGTATCCTTATTGTGTTAGCTTGAAATGGGGATATCAAATGAGGGCTGACCACTGACCATGTTCGAAACATGGGGCCTCACTCAAAATTTCATCCATTAGTCTTCTGGAACGTTAGCCCATGACAGTAGGCGGGCCATAAATCATGCATCCATACTGTTAGGGGGTTCCTCTAGACGTAAAATAAGACAAGGATCTGAATAAAGTGCATGCAAAGCATGGAGAGTGGAGTGATGGGTTATTCGACTGGAGTCCAACACTCTTGAAATTATGCCACCATGGTGGAAACACATTAGGTGGGTGCATCGGTATGATCAGAGATCAAACATACTTCTGAATAGGATCTCTCTGGTAAGGACCTAGAAGGACCTGTGGTTTTACGTCATACGGTAAAGATGGTGCACATGGTTTAAAGGTCACACTACATGGACCATGGTTAACAGTTTAAAGTCATGTTACATGGACTGTAGGCTCCTAGTTTAAGGTCATAGAGAGTGGACTGTGATCGGGGTTGAGGGGCCAAGAGGGTCAATAACCCTAAGGCTGATCCCAAGGTGAAATATCTGGGTGTCGCTATGTATCCCATAAAGATGAGAATCAAGCCAAACGTAGTTTTTGGGGCACAGTGTAGTCAGAGACCAACACTGGTAGGGAGAATCCTCTCTAGAGAGGAAACTGACGCATCCCATGATTAACATAGGGAATCCTGATCTTGTTCAGTATAGAACTACAGTTTAGTGTAATGCATTGAGGACATATGGAATTGTGCAGTTTAACATCATACGATAGGACGTGGAGTGAGAGGGGAGATCCCAAGAAGGGAGTATGTGGTGCGGTAGCTATAAACCCGATGTGAATGAGGACTTGGAGTTCGGATCACACCACGTATCCCCGGAGGAAGCTCTTCAGGTCAAGGGACCAAAAGTGAAAGTTATCCTGGGTCCAAGGAAATGTGCCTCGATGTTCCTACGTGCCCCATTAGGATGGGAATCAAGTCTCACGTAGTTTGGAGGCATATTTTAACATCATGTGGGATGATGAAATGCATGCATGGAATGACCGTGTCGGTACATGTCCTACCAGAAATACTAAGCCCACATGAGTCGTGCTCGATGTGGGAAATAAGAAGTAGTGATGGGACTTTCCTATAACATGAAGGAACATATCAGGGGTGATAATACACTAGGTGAATGACATCCCAATGATGTTGATCCTCCTATATAATGCACCTAGATGTGTGGAAGAGTAAAGTCGAGTATGTTGAAATTCCACTTGAACATAAGAAAGTGAAAATATGTGTATCATGATGCTCGAGATCTAGACCACAATGATGGTGGCATGAAAATAGGGGATAGTTGTTGACCATGTTCAAAAAATAGTATCCATATTGCGTTATCCTGGAATGGGGATAGACAAATGAGGGTCGATAGCTAACCATGTTCGAAACAAGGGACCTGTTGCAAATGTAGTATGAGGCCTTCAGGGACGTTGGCCTAGGACGATAGGTAATCCAGTGTGGCATGAGACTAGGCCGCAAAGTGGGTTCCTTCAGACATGGAAGAGGATGAGTATCCAAATGAGGGGCTCATGAATCTTGGATATGGAACGAGGGGAATGTCCTCGTGAAAACTATATACTTCGGGATCTTTGTCAAAATGCATCTGAATACGACTATAAGACATATCAGATAGAGGGAGTCGATTCCATTCTCCCAAAGGACAAGGGTACTGAGGTTGTACTCTTCCATCTTAATGGTCGTAGCATGATCCATTATGGGTAAATTGATTTAATGGACTATGATAAGGGTGGAGAAGTAGCCAAAAATCCAATGTGTAGTTCCCATTGGCAGATCTTAGTTTAGGGTCATAGAACTTGGACCAGGTGGGGAGAAGGCACAAGAGGAACATGGTGAGGCATTTTCAAATCCTGACTTGAATTAGGGCAAAATACCATAAGGTACTCACCACCCTACACGTTCCCGAAAGAGTTTGGGCCGAGGGGCCGAAATAGGGGGGATAAGATTTTGGATTCCTAGGGCTGGACCTGAAGATAATGTGTCTAGGAATTCCTACATATCCCATGAGGATGGGAATCAATCTATACGTAGTTCTACAAGAGATATAGTAGGATACCAGTGTCAGAGATGATGAGGTTTTCCGGGTCTAACCCTTGCACCGAAAGAAGTGGTATTTGATAGATTTTGTTTGTCCTTTAGGATGAATGTGTGTGTTTTTTTTTAAGAGATGGACCTAGGATAGAAAATCTAGGTATGCCACAGGAATCAAGTTGTACGTAGGCATTGAAAAATGGTATGGTGTGTGACTAATACCAAACATTATTCCCCCTTGAGTGAGGATATCATGGTGTATGGCCGTTTTTCGTTGTGAAGCTAGGACGATAATGTCACAGTTTAGTGTCATGCGATGGGACCAGGCCATGCACTTTTAACGTCGTTCAGTACAGACGTAACAGTTTAAAGTCATGTGGGACTAAGCATCATAGTTTAAAGTCATATGGATCAGACGTATACAAGAGAGATTAGGTTTCAGAGGGGATGTGCACAACATGATAAAGCATACCCTCCGTGAATGAGGATGAGGTCCACATCATACTTGTGTGATTCAGAGGAAACCATAGGCTGAGGGGCCAAGAAAGGTTAGAGGATAAGGGGAAGGATAAACTAGCTCCCAATTGAGATGGACCTAAATACGAGACGTTCCGGTGTTCCAACGTATCCCATGAGGATAGGAATCAAGCCACATGTAGTTTTTGAAGGTTCCTTTTAATGCTGTGTGGGAAAACATACAGTTTAATGTCATGTGGGATAGGAAGTAGGGGGGTTATCTACTAGAAGGGGGAATACGTGGTGCGGATAATGCAATCCCTATTTGAATGAGGACATAATCCCATACCATGCCACACAGTCCCGTAAGAGTTAAAGCCCCGAAGGTAGAACATAAGAGATAAATTAGTGGAACTCAAGCTGGACCCAAAGACAAGATGTCTAGGAGTTCCTACGTATCCCATGGTAATGGGAATCAATCTGTATGTAGTTCTAAAAAATATCTTTGTTTATGGTCTTTGTAATGCCCAGACCCTAGTTAGCCAGGGTCAGTGCATTATTACATAACATTGGGATGATCAAAAAAGATCAAGTCTCGAAAGACTGATTAGTTTAGTATCCTTGAAACACTATATACATTCATAAGTTTTACATTACATCATGAAATAAAAACAACAACAACATCTTGTCCCCTTTGAACAAACTTATCCCTTAGACTATCCCTGCAGATCAATCATAATACACTTCTTCACATCTTGGGAAAATAAAACATAGAAAGGGGTGAGCTCAAATGCTCAGTAAGGATAACAATATAGTGGAAACTTTCATAAATAAACATAAACATTTAATGCAATGTATAACTTAAACAAAAGCCTTTTAAACTTGAACTTCAGCATAATTTGGAAAAGATAAAATGAAATAATGCCATTTACTAATTCACATGGATATTATACTAGTAAAATAATCACATGCAATATCAATAACCACTTTCATAATGATGGAATGCATAATTCTAGACTATCATAACCACATAGTCAAGGCCTTGTGCCAAGACTACAAATAAGATTTTGTCAAGGCCTTGTGCCAAGACACTAGTTTGTCTCATGAGACCTACCGATGCATCGAGGAGATATAGCGGGCTCCACCCATCACTTACTAAGTCCAATTCATTCCTTATATGAAAAGTTTTAAACATATCATAAACAATTCCCAAGAACCATAACATAATCATATCACATAAAACATGCATAAAGGAGACATTACATTTCCACATTTCAATCACAAGATATCAATACAACACATTGATATAATAAAAACATTATCAAAACCATTTTCAATACCAAAATAAAAGAAAATTAAAACATGGTATTTATTTTTCATTTAAAAAAGAATTTATGGCTTGTAGAGGAAGCCGAAACTCAAATAATGGTCATGGCGGCGGAGAAGTCGTTGTCGTCGCATACATAAGACAAAAAATTCCTTTTGTCATTTAGTAAAAATGATTCATATAAAGAGATTACTTTTGAATAAAAGTCAAAGTCAAAGGGGTTTATACACCATATAAAATAAAGTTGTGTATAAAACAAAATATGCCTCAATGAAAGGAGATTGAGACGAAGTCCCTTACCTCATATCCGACTTGACTCGATCGTTCTTTAATCTCATTAATAATAAACTAGAGTTAATTTCTACCTGATTAAGAAAAATTTTCAAGTTCATTATTCCATTTATATCACTTATTACCATGTTATGAACATTATGTAATTATTTAAGTTAATAACGGTCATTTTGTCGATCTTTGGTACTTGAGTCAAAAATAAACTTCTTATAATTACAAGTTGTTCGTGTGGTAAAATATCCATTATATCCAGAATTATATTCATGATGTAGATATAATATATATCATATATATTTAGTATATACATGAATTTTTAATATTAAAAAACATTTAGAGGTAAGAAATGAAATTCACCATTCATGGAGACGGTAAGCCGTACGTACGCATGAATGCTACTTTCATTTCTATTTCATATTTAATGGAATAAAATCATAATGATATAAGGGTATATTATAATTATAGTATAATATCATATATAATATCATTAAATACATCCTTTATACGTCCCACATATGGTATTAACGATTCAAATCACTTTGAGGGGGCGGTAGTCCGCACTTCCTAAAATGAAGATATCACGTTTACCCATAATGGAAACTATAAAGGTATGCCATCAATGAAAAATACAGAAGCATAAGGAAAAAATAAAAATAATATATATCATATATAAATAGAGTGAAATCTTAATGGACACCATGAAAGGTGTTAAAAGAAGATTGAACAATCATCGTTTTGTGAGGTAGTAATTCGCCACTCACAGAAAAAATATGTTCTTTAACCATTAGATGGAGGTGTGTGTAAGTTTAAATAAAATCCTTCACATAAAAACATCCTAGTATATTAAATATTATGTTTTTGTTACAAAATATAGAAATAAAAAGAGTTTATGGGGGTGGAGAAGAAAAATAAAACCAAACAACATAAGAGAAGACATTACCTTTAAATCGGGTAACTCCCGTCAGTTTGAACCAAAATGGTTTCTTGAAGAGATTTATGCCTAAGGTAAGGATTCTATGATAAATAGAGGAATGTGGAGAGATAAAATGGGCAGATTTTTTTCGAGCCAATGGCTTGAGATGTAACACCCCGAGCTTCCACGATATGCTTCTCTTTCAATAATACAATAGCTTGCATTGTACGCAAGTTTGAGATTCTAACACACTGCGACTAATAAAAATAGCCATTATGAATAGTAATACCCAGTTTTTGAAATTATATATATTTTATATTTTAAAATGGACTTAATTTTTTTATTTGGAATATCAAAATTAGCCTATGTTGAATTTTTGGTATTTTTCTGAGAACTTCCAATTTTTTATGAATAGTGAAAAATACTTAAAAACAACTTTTTTAATCAAAATAATTTATAGTGATAAATTATAATATTGAGTGGTTTTAAAGTATAATTAGAATATATTTCTACCATTTTATCCAATGGTGTTCATTAGAATTAATTTCACTTTGAAATTGGCTATAAATAATTGTCAATCTTTTGATATATATTGTTTCTTAAAAACACGCTATTTGTTGTGACAGCGAGAATTAGTTATAAAATTAATTAATGCAAATTATATGTTTGGAATTTTTTAAAACAGACATCATTTTTTAATTCGGAATATCAATTATAGCTTAGGGTGAAATTTTGGCATTGTTCTGATAAACTTCAATTTTTGATGAATAGTGAAACCACTAAGTGATAATTAAAAAACTGATTTTTCATTTAAATGAAACATTACCACTTCTGTGATTTGATTTTCAAAAATCCGACATACATGGTTGTCATTAGGAAGTAAAATTTTGTTCAATGGGATTAAAATAATTTTTTGGTGAATAGTAACTTTTAAGTTTAATTAATCGCGATTAAAGGTAATTAGTAAAATTTAAGGTAAAAATGATATTATAAAAATAAGAAAATACCTTTACACTTGTCCTACCCCTATTGGATGAGTCATGGCCGACCAAGAAAATCAATGGGTCAACTTGGGGATTCCATGGAGCCACTTTGGTAGGAAAATGACATTAAATTTTTTTTATTTAATGTTAAAATAAAAATGTCACAAACATGAGTTGTTTTACTAAAACAATTTATAAATGGGGTTATACAAATCATATTTTTTACTATAAAGATTAATTAGAAATATAAATAGATTTACTACATCATGATAATTTTTTTATAATTTTTAGACGTTAAATAAATTAAATTATTTATGACACCATGATGATGCAGCGATTACCTCATTAATTAACGATTTAAATAAAATAAAAAGATAATTTAAAATCTAAGACATACACTTATCAAAAACCTATTGGATGAGTATATTTAGAACCCTTATCACCTTATCCTCGAAATATATAAGTGTGGAACCTTTAAAATCCGAAACTCATTATATAATAAAGTAACATTTCAGGACTTTCCAAGAGTGCCCCTCCTCTCCTCTTATAAAAGGCCCCCACCACTACCACCTTACTCACACCTTAAAAGCCTTTTGGCTCGGCCAAACTCTGCCCAAATACTCTCTAAACTTCCCTCTCTTAATCCTAGAATCTTCAATTTGGGAATAATTCTTTCCAAGGAATCCATTGGCTCAAATCAAAAAAGAGTTACCCGATTTTAAGGTAATGTCTTCTCTTATGTTATTTTGTTTTATTTTGCTTCTCCAACCCCTTAAACTCTTTTTATTATTTTCTTTTGTAACAACACCAGTATCCTCAATATACTAGGATGTTGTTATGATAAGTATTTTATTTACACTTACACACACCTTCGTCTAATGGTTAAAGAACATACTGTTTCTGTGGGTGGTGAAATATTGCCTCACGAAACGATGATTGTTCAATATTTTTTTAACACCTCTAATGGTGGCCATTTTGATGACACTATTTTCATATATGATATATATATTATTTTTATTTTTTCCTTATGCTTCTTTATTTCTCATTTATGGAATACTTTATGATTTCCATTATGGGTAAACGCGATAATTTCATTTTAGGAAGTGCGGACTACCGCCCCCTCAAAGTGATTTGAATCGTTAATGACATATGTGGGATGTATAAAGGATGGAGTAAATGGTATTATACATTATATTATACTTTAATTATATTATACCTTTATATAATTATAATTTCATTCCATTAAATACAAAATATAAATGAAATTAGCGTTCATGCATACGTACGGCTTACCGTCTCCATGAACGGTGCATTTCATTTCTTACCTATAAATGTTATGTAATTTTATAAATGCATGTATATACTGGATATATATGATATATATGATATCTAAATCATAAATATAATTCTAGATATAATGGATATTTCACCACATGAACAACTTGTAATTATAAGAAGTTTATTTTTGACTCAAGTACCAAAGATCGACAAAATGACCGTTATTAACTTAAATAATTACATAATGTTCATAACATGGTAATAAGTGATATAAAAGGAATAATGAACATGAAAAAGGTTCTTAAGAAAATATAAATTAACTCTAGTTTATTATTCAGGAGGTTAAAGAACGATCGAGTCAAGTCGGACACGAGGTAAGAGAATTTCTTAACCTAATTTCCATTCTTTGGGTTAATCTCCTACTTTCAAATTATGTCATGATATTATTATGTCTTATCTTGTATTTGTACTTTCTTTATTTGTACTTATAGTGAATACACATAATAGATCTATTTTATTTTAAAAATGATCTTTGTAAGGACTTCGTCTCAATCGCCTTTCATTGAGGCATATTTGGTTTTATACACACCTTTCATTTATACGGTGTATAAACCCCTTTGAATTTTACTTTTATTCAAAAGGAATCTTTTTATGCGAAGAATTTTTACTAAACAAAAAAATGAATTTTTTTTCTTAAATATGCGGCGATAATGACTTCTCCTCCGCCGTGACTATTATTTGAGTTTCGGCTTCCTCTATAAGCCATATATTTTTTTTAAAGAAAAATAAATACCATGTTTTACTTTTCTTTTATTTTGGTATTGAAAATGGTTTTGATAAAGTTTTTTTGTTGTATTGATATCTTGTGATTGAAGTGTGAAAATCTTATGTTTCCTTTATGCATGTTTTATGTGATACAATTATGTTATGGTTTATGATATGTTTAAACCTGTTCATATGAGGAATTCATTGGACTTAATAAGTGACGGGTGGAGCCTGCTATAGCACCTCGATGCATCGGTAGGTCTCATGAGACAAACTAGTGTCTTGGCACGAGGCCTTGACAAAATCTTATTTGTGATCTTGGCACGAGGCCTTGGCTATGTGGTTATGATAGTCTGGCATTAGGCATTCCATCATTATGAAAGTGGTTATTGATATTGCATGTGATTATTTGACTAGTAGAATATCCATGTGAGTAAGTAAATGACATTATTTAATTTTATTTTTGCCATATTATGCTGAATTTCAAGTTTAAAAAGGCTTTTGTTTTATTTATACATTGCCTTAAATGTTAATGTTTATTTATGAAAGATTCCGCAATATTATTATCCTTACTGAGCATCTGAGCTCACCCCTTTCAATGTTTTAATATTTTCCAGGATGTGAAGAAGTATTTTATGAATGACCTGCAGGGATAGTCAGAAGAGGATATGAGTGTGGACTATGGAGACTTTGTTATTGTAGTTTTTCACTTTATGTTGTAATGTAACATTTATGAATTTATCTAGTGTTTCCAAGGCTACTAAACTAATCGTCCTTTCGAGACTTGATCTTTTGTGATCATGCCAATGTTATGTAATAATGCACCGACTCTGGGTAACTGGGTTTGGGGCGTTACAGTTGGTATCAGAGGCAGTTTATTACTAACCTTGGAAGCTATATTTAGATAAACTCTGATTAGAGCACATAGCCCAAATATAGACTTTGAGGATTAGTATAGAAGAACTTCCTAGAATTTTGGTATTATAGAGATTTTGTGAGTTTTCCGAGCAATACATCCCAGTCTGGATATGAGCAGGTAGAGGTGGCTCTGGCACAGATGTACCTAGGGGTAAAACCCAAAAACACCGCTTTGAGATAGACTCGAACGGGAACTGGTGCACGACAACGGGCCTTGCTGCACTCTTGGTTGCGACACTCCCGGGGGATATGCTTAGGATAATTCTCATTTTCTTTACAAACCATTATGAAGGGTTTATGAGTATATACTTCCTCAAAGAAAACATTTCTTTTTATGATTATGGATTATATCCATAAATCATTCAATTTATGTTAAGTGTTTTACAAGTATGGAATTATGTATTTTGATTCATAAACTAATCTAGTTTATGCCATTGTTTAGAAATGGCTCCAAGTGGGAGGAATGGAAACCGTATCAATGAACTCACTCCGTGTAGGTATTGTCCTCCTTCTCAAGATAATTATTGTGGAGCTGGAGATACAACTGGTGCTGATCAACTTATCACCATACTGGGACAACTCACTCAGGTTATGAATAATAACCTTACTCGTATGGAGGACACTGATTCGCAACGTGGAGGATCAATGTTAGACCGATTCATGAGGCAACAACTGCCAACATTTAATGGGGGTACAAATCCATTAGTAGCTGAGCAATGGATAAACTCCTTAGAAAAAATATTCCACGCCTTGGGGAGTAGCGAAAGGGAGAAGATTGTCATGGTAGTTTACCGCCTCACTGGAGATGCTGATCAGTGGTGGTCGCTGATTCAAAACACAAAGGAAGATGATGACGTATCGAATATGGAATAGAGGGAGTTCAAACAGATTTTCTTAGAAAAATACATTCCTCGTGACCATCGAGCAGATATGGAAAGGCAATTTCTGAGTCTGAGACAAAAGGAGGATGATAATGTCGCAAAGTATGAGGCTAACATTACAAGGTTAGAAAGGCATGCAGCAGATTATATACGTAACCCAAGAAGTAAGATTGATCATTTCTTTGATGGGTTAAAACCATTTCTCTATTGATCCTTAGTCTCACAATCTTTCTCGTCGTACGAAGATATAGTCTCGTGTGCTATCAAGATAGAAAAGGAATTCTCTCTTATGACAACAAAGTAAAGCAAGAGAAGAAGAGAACGGTGGAACAAAAGACAGATAAAGGGAAAAGGGAAAAGAATTATTTTCCATTATGCGATAATTGTGGGAAGAATCACCCCGGTACTTGCCTAAAAGGAATGGGAGTTTGTTTTAAATGTGGAGAAAAAGGTCACCAGGCTCGTGATTGCAAGGGAAAGAAAGAGGCTATCAATGTTAAATGCTACAATTGTAGGGAAATGGGGCATTATGAAAATGAATGTCCTAATCATCAAGGAAACTTACCTCAGAAAATGCCAAGGGATCAAGGACAATCTTATACTGTTACTACAGTTGAAGTAGAATAATTAATGTATTGGTGATTTTGGACTCAAGGATTATATTTTGGTTATAAGAATAATGTGATATATATAAGGATTGTACTGCAGTACTTTTTGTTTTCATTAAGGTTTTAATATGATGAAGGTAATCATATTTTTGTATGTGACAATAAGAGAAACTTTACTTTGTTTGAGGAATCTGATGATACAATTGATTTTGGAATTTAAAGACATTTTAGAAAAAGTCTGAATAGAGGTATTTTGGATAACTATAAATGTTGGAATGGATTAAGTTGAACTTTGGATAGTATTTTTTAAGTTTAAAACATTTCTGAAGATTATTTTTTGGAATATTATAATACTATAGTTTTAGGAAAAGGACAACCTATAGGTCGGGGGATAACCCATCACATCGGACAAAGCCGTAAGAATCGAACCCACAACCATAGTGCGACATGCCTTTATTACCTACCACTATCCTACAGGAAGTCCCTGGTTATTAAAAAATAGTTTTCTTAATCTAAATGGTATGTGTTAATATTTTTAACCTTGTACGATTAGGATAAATATAATATTTTTGAGTTCTATTATCTTTTTGAGTGAAAGATGAGTTTGTGGTAGAAATTAGTTGAAGGTTGAAACTCTACTTGTCAAGCATAAATATATATATACCTATCTCTTATTCTATGAATAAATTAATTCTTAAACTTTATTAAAGGGATATTAAAACAAAAAATGTGGTATCTTAATACCTTTGTCTTATTGAACTGATAATATTTTAAATCAACATAGATTTAAGGCTTTGAGGCCCTCAATTTTACACTTTTTTGTGATTGATGACCTCAATCACTCCCTACAAATATTT
Source organism: Viscum album (assembly GCA_963277665.1). Taxonomy (NCBI): domain Eukaryota; kingdom Viridiplantae; phylum Streptophyta; class Magnoliopsida; order Santalales; family Viscaceae; genus Viscum; species Viscum album. The sequence goes on along the minus strand of OY728143.1, from coordinate 1,752,545,207 downwards.
ACGTTTTTCCTCCAATTATATGTCTCTAATTTCCACCAATATTCTCCTTATCGAGATCATAATTTGGTGGTGACTTTTTCATTTCCCTTTCCCTCTTATTAAGGCTAAATTTTATTAACCTTATTTTCGATGTGGGTTTTCCAAAAAGGTATTTTCTATTTTCAACCTTTTATTTTCAAATAAAAATTTCAAATTGTGAGGATGAAATTTATTGAAGGAGGGTATAATGTAACACCCCGAGCTTCCACGATATGCTTCTCTTTCAATAATGCAATAGCTTGCATTGTACGCAAGTTTGAGATTCTAACACACTACGACTAATCAAAATAGCCATTATGAATAGTAATACCAACTTTTTGAAATTATATATATTTTATATTTTAAAATGGACTTCATTTTTGGATTAGGAATATCGAAATCAGCCTATGTTGAATTTTTGGTATTTTTCTGAGAACTTCCGGTTTTTTATGAATAGTGAAAAATACTTAAAAACAACTTTTTTAATAAAAATAATTTATAGTGATAAATTATACTATTGAGTGGTTTTAAAGTATAATTAGAATATATTTTTACCATTTTATCCAATGGTTTTCATTAGAATTAATTTCACTTTGAAATTGGACATAAACAATTGTCAATCTTTTGATATATATTGTTTCTTAAAAAACACGCTATTTGTTGTCACAACAGGAATTAGTTATAAAATTAATTAATGCAACTTATATGTTTGGAATTTTGTAAAATAAACATCATTTTTGAATTTGGAATATCAATTATAGCTTAGGGTGAAATTTTGGCATTGTTCTGAAAAACTTCAATTTTTGATGAATAGTGAAACCACTAAGTGGTAGTTAAAAAACTGATTTTTCGTTTAAATGAAACGTTACCACTTCTGTGATTTGATTTTCAAAAATCTGACATACATGGTTGTCATTAGGAAGTAAAATTTGGTTCAATGGGACTAAAATAATTTTTTGATGAATAGTAACTTTTAAGTTTAATTAATCGTGATTAAAGGTAATTAGTGAAATTTAAGGTAAAAATGATATTATAAAAATATGAAAATACCTTTACACTTGTCCTAACCCTATTAGATGAGTCATGGCTGATCAAGACAATCCATGGGTCAACTTGGGGACCCCATGGAGCCACTTTGGTAGGAAAATGACATTAAAAACTTTTTATTTAATGTTAAAATAAAAATGTCACAAACATGAGTTGTTTTATTAAAACAATTTTTAAATAGGTTTATACAAGTCATATTTTTGACTATAAATATTAATTAGAAATATAAAAAGATTTTATACATCATGATAATTTTTTTATAATTTTTATACATTAAATAAATTAAATTATTTATGACACCATGATGATGTAGTGATTACCTCATTAATTAATGATTTAAATAAAATAAAAAGTTAATGTAAAATCTAAGACTTAAACTTGTAAAAAACCTATTGGATGAGTATATTTAGAACCCTTATCACCTTATCCTTGAAATAGATAAGTGTGGGACCTTTAAAATCCGAAACTCATTATATAATAAAGTAACATTTCATGACTTTCCAAGAGTGTCCCTCCTCTCCTCTTATAAAAGGCCCCCACCACTACCACCTTACTCACACCTTAAAAGCCTTTTGGCTCGGCCAACCTCTGCCCAAATACTCTCTCAACATTCCTCTATTACTCCTATAAGCCTCACTTTGGGCAGAATTCTTCCCAAGTAAGCCTTTGGATCAAATCAAAAAAGAGTTACCCGATTTTAAGGTAATGTCTTCTCTTATGTTATTTTGTTTTATTTTGATTCTCTAACCCCTTAAACTACTTTTATTCTTTTATTTTTTAACAACACCAGTATCCTAAATATACTAGTATTTTGTTATGATAATTATTTTATTTACACTTACACACACCTTCGTCTAATGGTTAAAGAACATACTGTTTCTGTGGGTGGCGAAATACTGACTCACGAAATGATGATTGTTCAATATTCTTTTAACACCTATAATGATAGCCATTTTGATGACACTATTTTCATATATGATATATATATTATGTTTATGTTTTCCTTATTTTCTTGTATTTCTCATTTATGGAATACTTTATGATTTCCATTATGGGTAAACGCGATAATTTCATTTTAGGAAGTGTGGACTACCGCCCCCTCAAAGTGATTGGAATCGTTAATGTCATATGTGGGATCTATAAAGGATGGAGTAAATTGTATTATACATTATATTATACTGTAATTATAGTATACCTTTATATAATTATAATTTCATTCTATTAAATGCGAAATATAAATGAAAATAGCGTTCATGCGTACGTACAGCTTACCGTCTCCATGAATGGTGCATTTCATTTCTTACCTCTAAATGTTATGTAATATTATAAATGCATGTATATACTGGATATATATGATATATATGATATATACATCATGAATATAATTCTGGATATAATGGATATTTCACCACATGAACAACTTGTAATTATAAGAAGTTTATTTTTGACTCAAGTACCAAAGATCGACAAAATGACCGTTATTAACTTAAATAATTACATAATGTTAATAACATCGTAATAAGTGATATAAAATTAATAATGAACATGAAAAAGGTTCTTAAGAAAATACAAATTAACTCTAGTTTATTATTCAGGAGGTTAAAGAATGATCGAGTCAAGTCGAACACGAGGTAAGGGAATTTCTTAACCAAATTTCCATTCTTTGGGTTAATCTCCTACTTTCAAATTATGTCATGATATTATTATGTCCTATATTGTATTTGTAGTTTCTTTATGTTTACTTATAGTGAATACACATAATAGATCTATTTTATTTTAAAAATGATCTTTGTAAGGACTTCGTCTCAATCTCCTTTCATTGAGGAATATTTGGTTTTATACACAACTTTCATTTATACGGTGTATAAACCCCTTTGAATTTTACTTTTATTCAAAAGGAATATTTTTATGCGAATCATTTTTACTAAACAACAAAAGGAATGTTTTTTATTATGTATGCGGCGACAACGACTTCTCCACCTCCATGACTATTATATGAGTTTTGGCTTCCTCTATAAGCCAAAACTTTTTTTAAAAGAAAAATAAATACCATGTTTTACTTTTCTATAATTTTGGTATTGAAAATCTTTTTGATAAAGTTTTTGTGTTGTATTGATATCTTGTGATTGAAGTGTGGAAATATTATGTTTCCTTTATGCATGTTTTATGTGATACAATTATGTTATGGTTTATGATATGTTTAAACCTGTTTATATGAGGAATGCATTGGACTTAATAAGTGATGGGTGGAGCCCGCTATAGCTCCTCGATGCATCGGCAGGTCTCATGAGACAAACTAGTGTCTTGGTACGAGGCCTTGACAAAATATTATTTGTGGTCTTGGTACGAGGCCTTGGCTACGTGGTTATGATAGTCTGGCATTATGCATTCCATCATTATGAAAGTGGTTATTGATATTGCATGTGATTATTCGACTAGTAAAATATCCATGTGAGTAAGTAAATGGAATTATTTAATTTTATTTTTTCCATATTATGTTGAAGTTAAAGTTTAAAAAGGCTTTTGTTTTAGTTATACATTGCCTTAAATGTTAATGTTTATTTATGAAGGATTCCGCAATATTGTTATCCTTACTGAGCATCTGAGTTCACCCCTTTAAATGTTTTAATATTTTCCAGGATGTGAAGATGTATTTTATGAATGACCTGCAGGGATAGTCAGAAGAGGATATGAGTGTGGACTATGGAGACTTTGTTATTATAGTTTTTCACTTTATGATGTAATGTAACATTTATGAATGTATCTAGTGTTTCCAAGTCTACTAAACTAATCGGTATTTCGTGACTTGATCTTTTGTGATCATGCCAATGTTACGCAATAATGCACCGACTCTGGGTAACTGGGGTCGGGGCGTTATATGAGAGGTGTGGGTAAGGTGGTGGAGGTGGGGGCCTTTTATAAGAGGAGAGGAGGGGCTCTTTTGGAAAGATTGAAATGTTACTTTATTATGAAATGCTTTTCTGATTTTAAAGGTCCCACAATGATATATTTCTAGGATAAGGTGATAAGGGTTCTAAATAGACCCATCCAATAGGATTTAGACAAGTTTAAGTCTTTTAGTTTACCTTATTGTTTCATTTTATTTAAATCATTCATTAATGAGGTAATCATTGCATCATCATGGTGTCATAAATAAATTTATTTATTTAATGTCTAAAAATTATAAAAAAAATACCATGATGTAGGAAATAATTTTATCTTTCCAATGATTATTTATAGTCTATAAGATCATATATATAGACAAAATTAAAATTGTTTTACTTGGGTGATACATACTTTTGTTATATTTTCCTTTCTTTAAAAATAAAAAGATAAAATGTCACTATCACACAAAAGTGATTCCATGGGGTCCCAAAGTTTGGAACAAGGCATCCCATGGTCATCAATGACACAACCAGTAGCATTAGGACACATGTTGGGGTCATTGTATATTATTATGATATTATTTCATTACCCTTAACTACCTGATTACTAATTAATCATGGTAATTAAAGATAATTGTCATCGTTACTATTCATAATGTCCAAAAAAAGAGTCTTAATTACAGAATTTAGACATTCTTATTCCAAATATGGAATCCATTTTACCAAATTCTAAACACAGAAATTGCATTAGTTAATTTGAAAATTATTCCCGCTGTCAAAACAAATAGCGTGTTTTTAAGAAACAATATCTATCAAAATATTGACAATTGTTTATGTACAATTTTAAAGTGAAATTAATTCTAATGACCACTATTGGATAAAATTGTAAAATTATATTCTAATTATACTTTAAAACCACTCAATAGTATAATTTATCACTATAAATTATTTTGATTAAAAAATTTGTTTTTAAGTATTTTTCACTATTCATCGAAAATTGGAAGTTCTTAGAAAAATACCAAAAATTCAACATAGGCTAATTTTGATATTCCGAATCCAAAAATGAAGCCCATTTTGAAATATAAAATTTATATAATTTCAAAAATTGAGTATTACTTTTCATAATGGCTACTTTAATTGGTCGCGGTGTGTTAGAACTCGAGGTTGCGTACTACACAAGCTGCTCTATTATTCAAAGTGAAGTGTACCATGGAAGCTTGGGGTGTTACATTCTCCCCTCCTTCAAATAATTTCATCCTTAAAATTTCTAGAATATTACTGAATAAAAATACATGGGTGGTTCTTCATCATAAGTTCCTCAGGTTCCCATGTTGCCTCTTACATCTTATGGTTCCTCCGTAGAACTTTTACCAGATGAGTCGTCTCGTTTCTCAGCACTTGTTCTCTCATATCCAGAATCCTGACAGGCTCTTCACAATAAGACAGATCGCGTTCCAGTTCTAATTCCTCATAGGTGAGTATATGCGTTGGGTCAGGCATGTATTTTATCAACAGTGATACGTGGAAGAGATCGTGAACTTTAGAGAGACTTGGAGGCATTTCCAAATGGTAAGCTACAGCCCCAATTTTTTCTAGAATTTTGAATGGTCCGATGTACCTGGGACTTAATTTTCCCTTCTTACCGAATTGTATAACTCCCTTCCATGGAGATACCTTCAAGAAAACATGATCTCCTACCTGAAATTCCAAATCCTTCCTTCAGTTATCAGCATAGCTCTTCTGCCTACTTTGAGATGCTTTGATGTGGTTTTGGATTACATTCACCTTTTCCATCGTTTCCTCAACAAGTTCTGGGCCTACGAGTTTTCTTTCACCAACATCATCCCAACAGGTTTGTGTGTGACATCTCTTTCCATATAACACTTCATATGGTGCCATCCAAATACTTGAATGGAAGCTATTGTTATAGGAAAATTCTACCAGAGGTAAATATTGATCCCACATACCCTGAAAGTCAAGTTATCATGATCTCAACATGTCTTCTAAGGTTTGAATAGTCTATTCTGATTGTCCATCTATTTGAGGGTGGTAAGCAGTGCTCAAACGAAGTTCAGTATCCAACGCTTTCTGAAGACTTTTCCAGAATCTTGATGTAAAATGGGGATCACGATCCGAAACAATTGATAGGGGTACTCCATGAAGCCTTAAAACTTAGTTAATATACAATCTTTCTAAACGTTCAAGTGGTAAATCTTCTCTTATATCAAGAAAATGTGATGACTTGGTAAGACAATCGACAATGACCCATATTGCATCATTCCTTCTAGGAGTCTTTGGTAGTCCCATGACAAATTCTATCTTAATATTATCCCATTTCCACTCAGGTATGGTAAGAGGTTGCATAACTACTCCAGGAAGTTTCCTCCCAGCTTTCACTAGTTGACAAACCATGCATCTTGACATGAAATCAGCAATGTCCCTCTTCATGTTTTCCCACCAAAAATGTTCCTTCAAATCTCTATACATCTTAGTGCTACTAGGGTGTATAGAGAAATTGAAACTATGAGAATCATCCAATAATTCCCTTTTTAGACCAGCTATATTGGGAACACAAAGTCTCTTCCCAAATTTCAAAATTCCATCTTCATACACAAAGTCACTCAATCTCCCATCATTCACAGCTTTAATCTTCTTTTGAAACTCTTCATCATCGGTATGAGAACTCTTAATCCTTTCTAGTAAAGATTTTTTTTCAACCATTTGAAAAAGCATTGATGTTTTACCTTCCATAGTTATTCCCATGTCCATCTTCACTAGATCCATGAAAATAGTATCCCTTTCAATTCTCATATTGTTCAAAACTCCATGATATTTTCTGCTCAAAGCATCTGCTACCTTATTTTCCTTCCCTGGGTGGTAGTGTATCATGAAAACATAATCCTTGAGTAATTCAATCCATCTTCTTTGCCTCATGTTGAGTTATTTTTGTGAGAAACTATATTTCAAACTCTTGTGATCAGTATAAATCTCACATTTTTCACTATATAGGTAGTGTCTCCATATCTTCAAAGAAAAGATCATAGCTGCTAACTAGAGATCATGAGTAGGATAGTTTTCTTATGAATTTTCAACTGTCGTGATGCATAGGCAATAACCCTATCATTCTGCATAAGGACACAACCAAGTCATTTCTTCGATGCATCACTATAAATAACGAACCCATCATTATCCGATGGTAGAGTCAATATAGGATCATTAACTAATATTCTCTTTAGTTCTTAGAAACATTATTCACACTCTTCTGTCCAAACAAATTTAACCCCTTTATGTGTCATCTTCGTTAATGGGTTAGCCAATCGGGCAAAATTCTAGACAAAATGTCGATAATAACCTGCTAAACCAATAAAACAGTGTACCTCAGTTATACTCGTCAGTGCTGGTCATTCTTGGATCGCTCTTGTCTTAGAAGTATCAATAGAGATTCCATCCTTAGAGACAATATGGACAAGAAAAGAAATCTCATGAAGCCAGAATTCACACTTGTTAAACTTCCCATATAATTCGTGTCTTCTAAGAGTCTTTAGAATAATGCGCAAGTGATTTTCATGATCTTTATAGATTTTGGAGTAAACAAAGATATCATCAATAAATACCACTATGAAGTCATCAATATATTCCTTGAAAACTCTATTCATTAGATCCATGAAGACAGAGGGTGAATTGGTCAATCAAAAAGACATTTCTATAAACTCGTAATGCTCGTACCTAGTTCGAAATGCCGTATTCGAAATGTCTTCCTTCTTCACACACAACTGATGATATCCAAATCTAAGGTCAATCTTTGAAAAGTATTGAGCTCCATACAGTTGGTCGAATAAATCATTAATGTGAGGTAGGGGATACTTTTTCTTTATTGTTATAGCATTTATCTCCCTATAGTCAATGCACAACCTCATAGATCCATCTTTCTTCATAACAAAAAGAATAGGATCTCCCCATAGAGAAACACTAGGGAGAATAAATCCCTTATAAATCAATTCCTCTAGTTGTTTCTTTAGTTCCACTAATTCCACAGTGTCCATTCTATATGGGGTCTTCGATATGGGCCTTAAACCAGGCATTAGGTCAATAGAAAACTCAAATTCTCGTTCTGGAGGATGCCCAGGTAAATCTTCTGTAAACACATCATCATATTCTCTCATAATAGGTACATCCTCTATTTGAACATTCCCTTCCTCACCCACAGTTATTTCATTATCTTCCTTCCCAATAAGTGAATTTAGTTGAGCTACTGGGGGTGGATCTAGATAATAATTAGGTGGTGATGATTCTTCTCTAAAGATAAGGTGTTCCTTATCATCATCATAAAAAATCATAACCTATTTCTTCTTACAATAAATCTTTGCATCATGGTATGAAATCCAATCCATACCGAGGATTATATCAAATTCAATCAGGGGTATGACAATTAGATAAGTAGATAAAGAACATTTATGTGCTCTGATGGGAACTGATTCACAAAACTTTGTTGCAATGATATTTCCCGTAGGAGTTTTGACTGACAACTCCCTTGTTAAATCAAATTGGAAATATCTAATTTTCTTAGAAAACTGGGAAGATATGAAACAATGTGATGATCCAGAATCAAATAATGCATTTGTTAAACTTGAAGAAACCATTAAATTACCTGCCACCACATCTTTCGTAGCTTCTACCTCAGCAGTAGTGATAGTATAAGCTTGTCCTTGATCCCTTGGCCTTTTCTGAGTTAAGTTACCCTGATTCTTAGGATATTCATTTGCATAATGTCTCATCTCCCTGCAATTGTAGCATTGAACATCAGTAGCTTCTTTCTTCCCCTTGCAATCATGAGCTTGGTGGCCTTTTCCACCACACTTGTAACAGACTCCCATTCATTTCAAGCAAGTATCGAGGTGTTTCTTCCCACATTTACTACAAGATGGATAATCAAATTTTACCTTCTTCCCCTTATTTCCATTTCCATAGTGATCAGTAGATCTCTTTTTCTCTTACTTTGATTTAAAGTCGTAAGACTTAGAGAATTCATTTTCCGTCTTAATAGCACATGAGACAATGTATTTGTATAACGAGAAGAATTATAAGACCAATGCTCGATGGAGAAATGGTTTTAACCCATCAAAGAAACGATAAATCTTACTTCTTGGGTTACGTATATAATCTGCACCATACCTTGCTAACCTTGTAAATTTGGCCTCATACTTTGCGATATTATCATCCTCCTTTTGTCTCAGACTCAGAAATTTCCTTTCCATATCTGTTCGATAGTCACAAGGAAAGTATTTTTCTAAGAAAAGATCTTTGAACTCCCTCCATTCCATATTTTATACTTCATCATCTTTCTTTGTGTTTTGAATCAATGACCACCATTGATCAGCATCTCTAGTGAGGCGGTAAACTGCCATGATAACCTTTTCCCTTTCACTACTCCCCAAGCCATGGAATATTTTCTCTAAGGAATTTATTCATTGCTCAACTACTAAGGGATTTGTACTCCCATTGAGTGTTGGTGGTTGTTTCTTCATGAAGCGATCTAACATTGACCCTCCACATTGCGGATCAGGGTTCTCCATATGAGTAAGGTTATTATTCATAATCTGAGTGAGTTGTCCCAGTATAGTGATAAGCTGATCATCCCCAGTTGTATCACCAGCTCCACTATAATTATCTTGAGCAGGAGGAAAATCCCTACATGGAGTGTGTGCATTGATATGGTTTCCATTCTTTCCACTATTCATCATTTCTAAACAATTTCATAAACTAGATTAGTTTATGAATCGAAATACATAATTCCAAACTTGTAACATACTTAACATAAATTAAATAGTTTTATGGATATAATCCATAATCATAAAAATGTTTTCTTTGAGGAAGTATATACTCATAAATCCTTCATAATGGTTTGTAAATAAATCATGAATTATCATAAGAATATCCCTTGGGAGTGTCGTAACCAAGAGTGAAGCAAGACTCGTTGCCATCCACCAGTTCCCATTCGAGTCTAGCTCAAAGTGGTGTTTTCGGGTTTTACCCCTAGGTACAATTGTGCCAGAGCCTCCTCTACCTGCTCGTATCCAGACAGGGATGTATTTCTCAGAAAATACATAAAATCTATATTTTACCAAAATTCTAGGATGTTCTTCTATACTAATCCTCAAATACTATCTTAGGGCTATGTGCTCTAATCAGAGTTTATCTAAATCTAGCTTCAAAGGTTAGTACTAAACTATCTCTGATACCAAATGTAACACCCTAACCCTAGTTACCCAGAGTCGGTGCATTATTACATAACATTGGAATGATCACAAAAGATCAAGTCTTGAAAGACTGATTATTTTAGTAGCCTTGAAACACTAGATATATTCATAGGTTTTACATTACATCATGAAATAAAAACAACAACAACATCTTTTCCCCTTTGAACACACTTATCCCTTAGACTATCCCTATAGGTCAATCATAATACACTTCTTCACATCCTAGGAAAATAAAACATAGAAAGGGGTGAGCTCAGATGCTCAGTAAGGATAACAATATAGCGGAAACTTTCATAAATAAACATAAACATTTAAGGTAATGTATAACTAAAACAAAAGCCTTTTAAACTTGAACTTCAGCATAATGTGGCAAAGATAAAATGAAATAATGCCATTTAATTATTAAAATTGATATTCTACTATTTTAATAATCACATGCAATATCAATAACCACTTTCATAATGATGGAATGCATAATGTCAGACTATCATAACCACATAGTCAAGGCCTTATGCCAAGACTACAAATAAGATTTTGTCAAGGCCTTATGCCAAGACACTAGTTTGTCTCATGAGACCTACCGATGCAGCGAGAAGCTATAGCGGGCTCCACCCGTCACTTACTAAGTCCAATTCATTCCCTATATGAAATGGTTTAAACATATCATAAACAATTCCCAAGAACCATAACATAATCGTATCACATAAAACATGCATAAAGGAAACATTACATTTCCACATTTCAATCACAAGATATCAATACAACACATTGATATAATAAAAACATTATAAAAACCATTTTCAATACCAAAATAAAAGAAAAGTAAAACATGGTATTTATTTTTCATTTAAAAAAGAAGTTATGGCTTGTAGAGGAAGCCAAAACTCAAATAATGGTCACGGCGGCAGAGAAGTCGTTGTCGCCGCATACGTAAGACAAAACATTCCTTTTTTAGTTTAGTAAAAATGATTCATATAAAAAGATTACTTTTGAATAAAATTAAAAGTAAAAGGGGTTTATACACCATATAAAATAAAGTTGTGTATAAAACAAAATATGCCTCAATGAAAGGAGATTGAGATGAAGTCCCTTACCTCGTGTCCGACTTGACTCGATCGTTCTTTAATCTCCTGAATAATAAACTAGAGTTAATTTCTACTTTCTTAAGAACCATTTTCAATTTCATTATTCCTTTTATATCACTTGTTACCATGTTATGAACAATATGTAATTATTTAAGTTAATAGTGGTCGTTTTGTCGATCTTTGGTACTTGAGTCAAAAATAAACTTCTTATAATTACAAGTTGTTCATGTAGTAAAATATCCATTATATCCAGAATTATATTCATGATTTAGATATAATATATATCATATATATCCAGTATATAAATTCATTTTTAAAATTAAAAAACATTTAGAGTTAAGAAATGAAATGCACCATTCATGGAGACGGTAAGCCGTACGTACGCATGAACGCTACTTTCATTTCTATTTCTTATTTAATGGAATAAAATCATAATTATATAAAGGTATATTATAATTATAGTATAATATAATATATAATATCATTAAATCCATCCTTTATACATCCCAAATATGGCATTAACGATTCAAATCACTTTGAGGGGGGCGTAGTCCGCACTTTCTAAAATGAAGATATCGCGTTTAACCATAATAGAAATTATAAAGGTATGCCATCAATGAAAAATACAAAAGCATAAGGAAAACATAAAAATAATATATATCATATATAAATATAGTTACATCTTAATGTCTACCATGAAAGGTGTTAATAGAAGATTGAACAATCATCGTTTCATGATGAAGTAATTTTCCACTCACAGAAACAATATGTTATTTAACCATTAGACGGAGGTGTGTGTAAGTGTAAATAAAATAATTCTCATAACAAAATCCTAGTATATTTAATATGCTTTTTTTTACAAAAGAGAGGAATAAAAAGAGTTTAGGGGTTTGGAGAAGCAAAATAAAACAAAACAACATAAGAGAAGACATTACCTTTAAATCGGGTAACTCCCCTCGGTTTGAACCAAAATGGTTTCTTGAAGAGATTTATGCCTAAGGTAAGGCTTATATGATAAAGATAGGGATGTGGAGAGATACAATGAGCAGAGTTTTTTCGATCCAATGGCTTGAGAGGTGTGGGTAAGGTGGTAGAGGTGGGGGCCTTTTATAAGAGGAGAGGAGGGGCTCTTTTGGAATGATTTAAATGTTACTTTATTATGAAATGCTTATCAGATTTTAAAGGTCCCACAATGATATATTTTGAGGATAAGGTGATAAGGGTTATAAATACACTCATCCAATAGGCTTTAGACAAGTGTAAGTCTTATATTTTACCTTATCTTTTCATTTTATTTAAATCGTTCATTAATGAGGTAATCACTACATCATCATGGTGTCATAAATAAATTTATTTGTTTAATGTCTAAAAATTATAAAAAAAATACCATGATGTAGGAAATATTTTTATATTTCTAATGAATATTTACAGTATATAATGTCATTTATTTAGACAAAATTAAAATTGTTTTACTTGGGTGATACATACTTTTGTTATATTTTCCTTTCTTTAAAAATAAAAATATAAAATGTCAATATCACACAAAAGTGATTCCATTGGGCCCCAAATTTTGGCACAAGGCATCCCATGGTCGGCCATGACACAAACAGTAGCATTAGGACACATTTTGGGGTCATTGTATATTATTATGGTATTATTTCATTACCTTTAACTACCCGATTACTAATTAATCATGATAATTAAAGATAATTGTCGTCGTTACTATTCATAATGTCCAAAAACAAAAGAGTCTTAATTAAATAATTTGGACCTTATGATTCCAAATATGGAATCCATTTTACCAAATTCTTAACACAAAAATTACAGTAATTAATTTAAAAATTATTCCCGCTATCAAAACAAATAGCATGTTTTTAAGAAACAATACATATCAAAAGATTGACAATTGTTTATGTCCAATTTCAAAGTGAAATTAATTCTAATGACCACCATTAGATAAAATGGTAAAATTATATTCTAATTATACCGTAAAACCACTCAATAGTATAATTTATCACTATAAATTATTTTTATTAAAAAAGTTGTTTTTAAGTATTTTTCACTATTCATCGAAAATTGGAAGTTCTCAGAAAAATACCAAAAATTAAACATAAGATAATTTCAATATTCTAAATACAAAAATGAAATCCATTTTTAAATATAAAATTTATATAATTTCAAAAATTTGGTATTAATATTCATAATGGCTACTTTGATTGGTCATGGTGTGTTGGAACTCGAGGTTGCGTACAACACATGCTGCTCTATTATTCAAAGAGAAGCATACCATGGAAGCTTTGGGTGTTACAGTCTTAGAGCTCGGACCATAGAGAGGCGGAATCCTTCTAATTAGGCGCAGACCTCGACCTGATTCCTAAGCCCACATGAGTCAAACTCGGTGTGGTAAACAAGCGCAGAAGAGGTTGTTTTCAATACCTAGAACGCACTCCAAAGGGAAATCGGTGAGGAGCCCCGAATGAGGCATTTACCACGGATTTTTTCCTCCTAACGTGCAAATGCACACTGAGGGATAGTGTCAGGAGTGTCAAAATTCCACTTAGACATGATGAGGTGGAAAATGATGTAAATCATGCGACCGATATTTTGGGCTTAAAGGGGATGGAGTGACGGTGGAGGATAACTATTTACCGTGTTCGAAACACAACATCCATAACGTGTGGCCTAAAATGGGGACAACAAATGATTGTCGACCACTGACCATATTCACAATGTGGGACTTGTATCGATTTGTTGTCAGAAACCCTTGAGGATGTTGTCCCATGATGGTTGGAGAGCCCTTAGGCCTAGCATCCATGCCATTTGGGGGTCCCTTCGAATGTGAAAGATAATGGAAGCCCAAATGAAGGGGAACACGAAGCTGGAAAAATGGTTGAAAACATGTCCAGGTAGAATTTGACACTCCAGGTTCTAGACCAGAGTACTCATGGGTCAATTGGTGAATCACCGTAGAGGGTCAAGGGGATCAACTTGAGAGTAGCCAATTTGGAAAGATGAGTATATAACAAATAGACGGATAACTCTCATGATAAAGAGGTAAATGGAATGGTTGTTACAAACCCAACGTGAATGAGGACATATATCCCTCTCATGGAAGAATACAGGCCAAGGGGCCTAGATAATAGGTAGATCTCTAAGAGATGGGGCTGGACCTGAAGTCTAGACTTTCGGAAGGTCCTATGTATCCCATTAGGATGGGAATCAAGCCACACATAGTTTTAAAAAAGGGATGGTGCAAATAAGGTCCAAATACCCCAACGAGGGGCGTGTACGGCATGACGAGTAACCCGGCATGAATAAGAATGTAAATCCATACCATACAACCCTAAGTGAGAACTTGGGCCAGGGGCCTGAAAAGGACGAGGGGCCTGAGGCTGGGCCTCGGATGGAATGTCTCGGCTAGTTTGTAGTTTAACGTCTTTCAATGAGGACGAAGGTAGGGGTAAGGTGTCTCATCCATGGATGTGTACATCACGACGAGTAACCCGACATTAATGAGGAAATAATTCTGCACCACACCATACAACCCTAAGTTAGAACTTTGTCCAGGGGGCTAAGAAGGCCAAGGGGCCTGAGGCTAGGCCATGGACAAAATTCCATAGCCAACTTGCAGTTTAACGTCTTGCAGTGAGGATGAAGATAGGGGTAATGTATCTCATCCGGGGATGTGTAAGACATGACGAGTAACCTAACGTGAATGAGGACATAATCCCACACCACACCGTACAACCCTAAGTGAGAACTTAGTCCAGGGGCCTGAGAAAGCCAAGGGGCTTGAGGTTGGGCCATGGACAGAATGCCATGGCCAGCTTGCATTTTAACGTCTTGTAGTGAGGAAAAATATGATCTTAGTTTAGGGTCATAGATCTCGGACTATATATGTCTTTTTTAATGTCATGTGCATGGGATAGAGATGGAGAATCATCATGCTTACGGAAGACCACAAAGAGGCAATGATGATGGAGGACAGTTGTTGACCATGTTCGCAACATAGTATCCACCCTTGTGTGACCAGAAGGGGGGTGAACAATTGAGCATCAACCACTGACCGTATTCAAAAAATGGTACTTGTATCAACTTGTTTCTCATAATCCTCATGGGTGTTAGCTCCTAACGGTGGGAGATCCCTTGGGCCGAGAATCCATGCCATTTGAGGTCCCTTATAGATATAGAGGGTGATGGAAACCCAAAAGATGGGTCATGCCGAGCATGGCAGGGCTTGTTCTCATGGAACAGATGATAAATGAATGAAGGGATATCTCAAAGGGATATGGGTGGGGTGGAGAAATATCCCTAAGTGAATGAGGACATGAGTCAGCAATGCACCACACAATCCTAAATGAGAACTTGGGTCAGGAGCCTGAAGGGGTTGAAGGACCTGAGGCTGGGCGTCCTGGCCAATAGTAACCATATGACCTCTTGTGCGGTTACCACCTCTTCACAGCTCCTAAGCCCACATGTGCAGTGCTTGGTGTGGGAAACAAGGAGCTGGATTTAGCTTTCCATATCATATAAGGGTCTGATAGCTGGCATCGCCCGAAGGGAATTGCAACTCAAAGATATAGCAGGCGGGATGAACCACCACACGCAATGTTTGGGATCTATGGGGGTGGTGACAATGAAAAAGGATAGCCACTGAAAATGTTCAAAACACATCATCCTTATAGTGTGAACTGAAATGGGAACACAAATGAGCATCGACCACTGACCATATTCACAACATGGGACTTGTATCAATTTGTTGCTCAACATCCTCGAGGGCATTAACCTGAAGTTATAGGAGAGACCTTAGGCCGAGTATCCATGCCAGTCAGGGGTCATTTTGGATTTGAAAGATGATGGAGTCCCAATCAAATTAGTGGGTGAAGCATAGTTGTGCCCATGCAGTTTAACGTCAAGCAGGGCGGTGAAAGTGATGGAAATCTCCGGGTAGCGGGGCGTATAGTGGGATCGAGATGAGCTTGACATGAATTGGGGAAAAAACCTATACCATACCACATGTCCTGACCCGAGGGGGAATTCTAATGTTTGGGCCGGGTCAACAGATGAAATGTTTGTGTGTTCCTACGTATCCCATGAGGATGGAAATCAAGTCATACGTAGTTCTTAAAGGCTATGCAGTTTAACGTCATGTGGTGAGGACGTGGGAGACTAGAATAACGGGGAGGGAGAACAAGGTGAAACGATCATAATCCTGACATGAGTGGGGGCAAAGAATCCTTCACTACGCTGTGTAAGGATCCTCCAAGAGGTCTACCCCTAGAGGGAATAGTCAAAGAAAAGAGTTTGGGGATGGAGTCAAGACGAAATGTTTGAACATTCCTATGTATCCCATGAAAATGGGAATCAAGCCGTATGTAGTTCTAAGGGTGCATTTTTACATCTTGCAGGAAGAAATATGGTTTAACATCATGCGGGATGTTTTATAGTTTAAAGTCATGTAGGACCGGGCAGTTTAGGGTCGTGTGGGACCAAACAGTTTAGGGTCATGCCAGACCTGTTGGCTTAGGAAAAGTATTTCTTGGGGAACTGGGAATTGGTGGGATGAGTTATATGCTCACCATCCATGGTTACCAGTGAGTATAAACCATTGGGGTAGACCTTGTGAACAATGAAAGGTCCTTCCCATTTGGGCTTCAACTTGGGTGGTTTCCTGCTAGGTATCATTGGCATCCTGAAGGCCAATACCAAATCACTATGCAGGAAATGAAATAGGAGAACATTATTGTTGAAGGCTCTAGATATCTAATTTTGATGCCTTTCTATATTATGCAGGGCATGAAGCCTTTTCTCGTCAAGTGCTTCCAATTCAGCCAGACGGATTTCAGCTACATTATCTGGCACCTTCTAGTCATAGACCACTGTGTGTAATGAAGGAATTTGAATCTTGATGGGCAGGATGTCCTCATTTCCATACACCAGGGAATATGGGGTCACCTGGATGAAATTACAAGTCATTGTCCGATAAGCCCATAGGGAATTGTGGAGCTTGTCCAACTAAATCTTCTTATTCTGACCAACAATTTTCTGCAAAATGTTAGAGAGGGTTTTATTGAAAACCTTGATATATCCATTTTCTTGCGCATGATAGCGGGTGGTATGGCTAGAACAGATGTTGTACTTAGCATACAACTTCTTCAACTCAGCTGGTCGGAAGTTCATGTCGTTATCAGTGAGGAAGACATGACGGACTTCAAATTGGTAGATGATGTTGGAACTCACAAATTCAACAATGGATCAGGCCTTGACCTCCCTGAGTGGCACTGCCTCTACCCACTTGGAGAATAAATCTGTAGCTATCAGGATGAATCTGCACTGGAGAGATGTCGCTAGTGGATATGGTCCCATGAAATCAAGTCCCCATACCGTAAATGGCCAATAGTACATGGTTGAATAGAGAGGCTTTGGCGATAGATGCATAAAGTTAGCATGGATTTGGAATGCATGGAATCTCTTGGAGAACATGATGCAATCATGGATCAATGAGGGCCAAAAGTACCCCAGTCTTTGGATCTAGTGAGATAGGTTTGGCCCATTCTGGTGGTCTCCGTAGGAACCATCATGAACCTCCAACATGACATGAGAAATCTTAGCTCCTTGGATTCAACGGAGGAGAATACCATCAAACCCGCACATGTAGAGGATCTAATCACAGCTGGGACCATCCTGGAGGGTAAACTATAACGTGCAGTGTTGGATTCGCTCGTGCTCAGCCTAATCAGCTGGGAGGTAACCATTTTGGAGATATTTGACAAAGGGGGATCTCCATTCGGGAGTCACTTCAACCAATACATATAGGGGTCCTGGTGTGGAGGCTGTGGTGGTAAGATGGCTCACCTATAGGCCATCATCGTCATTTGGGGATATATGAGCAATGAATCTCTGATGTGCCATGTGGATAATCAGATCATCCTGCTCAGGTTCTGAAAGTGATGCAGCCAGGATGGCCAGGGTGTCAGCTCGACCGTTCTGAGATCGAGGGACATGAGTAACTTCCGGTCGAGATGGGAACTGGGCCATTAGCTGGAGAGTGCGGTCCAAAAATGGTACGAGCTCTGGATTTCTGACGACGTAGTCACCGTTGATCTGGTTGATGAGTAGTTCAGAATCCTCTATCGCATGCAAATGGGGCACATCAATCTCGAGGACTAGCTCGAGGCCAGTGATGAGATCCTAATACTCTGCCACATTGTTGGTGTAGCCTTCTAACAACAGGAATGAGTATGGAATAATGGCTTGTGTTGGGGTAATGAAGAGGATACCCAAGCCTACCCTGTTGAGCCTGGGATCATTGAGCCTCCTGCCGGTGGGGCTTCGGGAAGCACCATCAAAGTGCATCTGCCAGCACAGCATGGCTTGGTCTACCGAGAGGATCTCATCATCGGGGAAATCGAGATCCAAGGACTGGTCAGTAGGGTCCGGATGGGCAGCAAGGAGTTCTACTAATGCTTTCCCCTTAATAGCCTTTTGGGGCACGAACCTGATGTCAACTTGCTGGAGGATTACCGCCCACTGAGATAGACTACCTATCAATATGGGACAGTTTAAAATGTACTTCAGTGGGTCTACCTATGACACTAGTTTTACCTCGTGGTGTTGTAGGTAATGTCACAACTTTTGTAATGTGAATACTAGCACAAGGAATCTCTTTTCAATGGGGGAGTATCTAGTCTCCATATCGAGGAGCATGCGGCTGAGGTAGTAAAGGTTGTTTTCTGTCCCCTCATTATTCTTCTAGGTGAGAAGGGAACTGATATATCATTCTAGGGCAGTCACATAAAGAACTAGTGGTTTTATAAAGATAGGTATCATTAAGACCGTAGGATGGAGAAGATACTACTTTATTTCCTTGAATGTGGTCTGACACTCTTCGTCTCATTCGTATGTGGTGCCTTTATTCATGAGCCGAGAAAAGGGCTTACACTTGCCATCCAGAATCGAAATGAATTAGCATATGTAGGCTAACTGGCCTTGGAAACCTCGAAACTCCCAAATATTGCTTGGAGGAGACATCTGGCTAATGGCCTTGATCTTCTCTAGGTTGATCTCAATGTCCATGTATCTAACAACAAAGCTGACAAACTTTCCAAAGTTGGCCCTAAAGGCACACTTCAATGGGTTCATCTTCAGGTGATGGGAATAGAGTAAACTGAACACTTTCTCAAGGTATTTGAGATAGTCGTGAGGCTACCGATATTTGACCACCAGATAGTCTATATAACATTCCACCAAACTTCTAAGGATCGGCTTAAATATGTGATGCATAGCATGCTAGTAGGTCGCACCTGCATTCTTTAAACCAAAGGGCATGACTTGGTAACATAAAGCACCTTGTGGTGCCCTAAAGGCTGTGGACTCCTCATCCTTGGGGGACATTTGGATCTGGTTGTACCCGGAGTACCCATTCATGAAGGAGAGGGCTTGGAATCCAACTATAGCATCAATCAACAACTCTGTCACAGGAAGAGGAAAATAATCATTCAGACACTGACGGTTGAGATCCCGGAAGTCGATGCAGAATTTGATCTATCTGTTCTTCTTCCTAATTGGAACAATATTGGACAACCATTTAGAGTACTGGACCTCTATAATGAAATAGGCTCTGATGAGCTTATCAACTTCTACCTCTACCATGGCATTGTGAGAAGGGTGCATCTTTCTAGGAGGCTGCTTGAACCCATGATGATTTGCAGGGAGACTGAGGTGGTGGACGGATACCTGAGGATCTAGTCCTGGAATCTTTTCATAACTCCAAGAAAATACACCGCGGTGTTGTCTCAGGAAGTCTATGTACTATTGTTGCTCCTCAAGGAGTATGGTGACACTGATCAGTGTGGGTCTCAGGTCTGCCTCGCTACCATGGTTCACTTGTACCAACTCGTCGACTGTGGTAGATACATCCTCTTCAAAGGTAGGGAAGAAATCTCTAAATCCTCTTCTTCACTCGTGGAGGGGGAATCCTTGGTGGGAGAAGTCACTTCTGAGTTGAAAGATCCCAACGGGAGGCTGGTACCCACCTGAGTGGCAATGGACATCGCATTGGAGGACCCTTGTGCTATCACAACCATAGCGATGAAGGATGTTGATCCAATCCCATCGGGTCTTCATCCCAAGGGTCCATGATTTATGATAACGAAGAAATAATGGTGTGTTGGATTGAGCCGGTTAATTCCAACCTGGCAGAACAAGCATGTATGACGTATTTTCTTTTCCTTGTGGCGGACATCCTGATACCTTATGGTGGTAGGAGGCTCTGGGATCACCTGAGCCTGATTTGTATAGGTGTAAGAGGTGATTTTATGCCATCACTTAGACTTGGGAATGTGTTCCCCCCTCTTCCCAGACACAACGAAGCATTTTCCCATGTCCAGGGTTGAATCCTCCAATCAGTGGATTGTAAAGACATATGCATCATTGAGATCTATCCACGGGTCGGTCGTAGCCATGGCATGCTCAACCTCGTTGATCTAAATATTCTTGTCCTTGCTCTTGTAGTAGTTGGAATCCAGATAGCAGGCCTCACAAGAAGAAAAGGGATATGCATCCCCTTGAAGCACACCCACTCAACCATTAAGGGAGTACTTGAGGCATTGGTGATATGATGAGGGAACCGCCGCATGCTGGTGAATCCATTTCCTTCCCATCAACGCATTATAGGCGGTGTCCTGGGAGACTACCATAAATTCGGTGCTAGAAACTAGGCCACCAAATTGGGACTTCAAATGGATCTTACCGACCGGTGTCTATTACATCCTATCATAACCTTGGATTCTTAGGTTAGAGGGACTTAGATCATCTTTAGACAATCCCAGCTTTCGTAGCGTTCGAGTCGGGATTAGGTTAATTCTAGAGCCAGTGTCGAGAAGACAGTGACGAACCTCTGTGCCATTGAACTGTCTAGTGATGTATAGAGGTAGAATGTTCCCCTATATGGTGGATCCTTCATCTTCTCTAGATAATGAGATAATGTCCTGGCATTCAGCATTCTTGACTTCTTTAGCATGAAAGTATTCTGCGGCTACTACTTCTATCTCAAACTGGAGGGGGCTTCTTAAAGCCTCAGTGAGGGCCTCACGCATATTTGATGATAGGATAAGGGACTGAAGGATAGAGATCCTTGAAGGGATAATTTCAAGATGCTTAAGAACATCATACTTCCGTGCTAGGCCTGAACTTCCGCTTGCAGGAGGTCTCCCTATGAAAAAAGGTATAGTGGGCCCTGCTGACTGGACTGGCAGCTGACTAGTACTCAGAACGTCCCGCTGCCCATCGGTCGAGGCCTATAGAGTGGCTTTTGGATGAGGTCCAGATGACTAAGATCGACATGTAGTAGTGCGTGGCTAGTCGCGGCATGGTCAACGTGGCTCTACCTGATCCAGCAACACGAACGGCGGTGAAGGCGGGCCAGATGCCACCAGGTGAGAAGGTTGCGCTTGCTGAGCTCTACACTGAGTCTAATGCCTGGTTTCAGTAGCACACATAGCCTGGCTGGAAGTGCTGACTGAGGAACTCTGACGACCCATATAGTCACGGCTTCATCTATGCTGACAATGACTGGAGATATTGGGAGGATTCGCCTTGCGCTCCTCATCTTCAGGAATCATGTAGGGATTTACCATCTCTATGGTGTTAACCAAGGCGTACCCTCGACCGTCACTTGAAGCGTCGTCCACTGCTAGATGGATTTTGGGAGGGATCTTCATCTCTGAGGTCATGAAATCACCGAGAGTGCGGGATGACGATGTCATCGGCGGGGGACTTTGCTTTCCCTTGCGTCGCCGATGTTTTCTCTTCTAGGAAGAGGCCGGCTGAGACGACGATGCAGAAGTGGTGGCTACAGCTTCTGAAGGCTCTATCCGATTCAAGCATGCCCGGATGAAACCATGGGCATGAGCGACTGTTTTGTGAGCCATCCATTCATCATAATTCTGGGATCCATGACTAGAAACCTGATTCCACTCGCCCTCACTATCACTGCTGTTGTCTGGCCTCACAAAGATGAATGCTACCTGCGTCAGGGCTGGGCCCAGCCTGACTATGTTGTTGTCGACCTGGTCTTGGAGCCTTCCTTTGAACACATAGAACTTCTTGAGATTATTCCCTAGGATCTGGTTATAGGGGCATTAATTAGGGTGATCAGTAAGTTTTTCCTCTTTCGGTCTTCTACACTCAGGAAAACACATAATCCCATGTTCCAAGGCACTGAGGAAGTAATCGGGGACCTGTGTCTCATTGAATGAGTAGGTCTGGTTTTTCCTGTCTAGAAAGGGGGACTTTGGAGCCTGGCCCTAACGGGGGCTGGAGGAGCCTATCGAGGAGGTGAAACTCAGTTATCTTGCATGGGCGGTGGTGGCGCATTGTACGGGGGAATCTACCAATTTTGATTTGGCCATTACTGGGCTAGAGGTTGCGCAAGTGGTGGCGGGCCTCTGTGAAGTTTCAGAGGCGGATCCACTAAAAAAAACTCTAATTGCCCAGGGGGTTTTATTTGGGCAACTATGGCAGGCTCGGCCCTGGCAGACCTTCTCGCGAGAATTGAAGGAGGCAACGGATGTGCCTAATTATCCTATTATAAGGCTTCATCTAGGTGCTAGGATTTATCAAAGAAGTCTCTAAATCCACCAAGGTGGTTCTTGGTGATTATTATAACATCCCGTCTTTTTATAACATAACTTTTCATTCCATTACACGGAAATGAGGATCTTTAAGGTTTAGTGTCTTGGAAACAAGGAACATAAAACATGAAAAAAAAACATTCTTCTTAAACACTTGAAAGGCTTCTCCTCATGTTCACCCTAGGCTCATTACTGCATCCCATAACCTGGGGACATACATCAAAAGGAAGGGTGAGCAGAAGGCCCAGCAAGGGGAACAAGTGAAACATTTTACATATGAACTTGAGATACATCAATAAAGTCATGAAAAGAACTTTAAGGCATGAAAATGAAATCATGAGGCATATCATAATAAAAATAAAACTTTTTCATAACTTGAAGATGTGGATACATCATTTAACATAGACAATCATGAACATATCACCAAGGTTCATCCCCAAGATGTCATTTTAAAATTACCAAGGTTATTCACCAAGGTATCGTGAAAATTGTAATCTCTAGTGGTTACATCATTACCCAATGCATTGGAGAGCTATCAGGGCGCACCCTTAAATTTGCCTTTATTATCATGTGAGCCACATATATCATCATCAAACATTTCATAAATAACCCATATAGCATAAAATAAATGGGTTTCATTTCATAATCATAACGTTTTAAAAACTGCTTTAAAGACATGATATTTACGTTACTTTAAACCCACGGAAAGGGAAAGCGGGTATCATGTATGTAAATCCCAGAATTTAAAATAGAACATTTTTATATATATGTGAATACCCTTGTAGAAATAGGAGCTTTGAGTATTCACTTTATAACATCAAATAATTTTGAGAAAAGAGAGGCATTTTGAGATAAAAATTCTGCAGCATAACGGCTATGTTACAAGGTTTTAGAAAACATTGAAAAGAGAGGGAACATGGGTCGAGCAATCATAATTGACCCATAAAATAGTAGAGGGACAGAATATGAAGTATATATGGACATGGTGGTGAAATTTCAAGGACATACCATTTGAAATGAAAAACATGGAAGGAAGACAAAAGTTTGATTTCTCTTATGAAAGTTCGGCAGCCTAACGGCGTTACTTAAACTTCAAAATACTGAATTGAAGAGATCAAATGGGGTCTCTCATCATATGAACATAAGGGTCCAGTATGATAGGTATATATATCATACCCCATCATAACAAAAAGGAACTTTAAGGAATTGACATGAAAGTAGAACTTCAAAACGAGAAGGGTGAAGAACCACTTAAAAATTCGGCAGCCTAACGGCGCCACTTAAAACTTCAAAATATGGAATTGAAGAGATCAAATGGGCTCTCTCATCATATGAACATAAGAGTCCAGTATGATAGGTATAGAGATCATACCTCAACATAACAAAAAGGAACTTGAAGGAATTGACATGAAAGTAGAACTTCAAAACGAGAAGGGTGAAGAACCACTTAAAAATTCGGCAGCCTAACGGCGCCACTTAAAACTTCAAAATACTGAATTGAAGCGATCAAATGGGGTCTCTCATAATATGAAAATAAGAGTCCAGTATGATATATATAGAGATCATACCCCAATATAACAAAAAGGAACTTGAAATAATTGACATGAAAGTAGAACTTCAAAACGAGAAGGGTGAAGAACCACTTAAAAATTCGGCAGCCTAACGGCGCCACTTAAAACATCAAAATACTGAATTGAAGCGATCAAATGGGTTCTCTCATCATATGAACATAAGAGTCCAGTATGATATATATAGAGATCATACCCCAATATAACAAAAAGGAACTTGAAATAATTGACATGAAAGTAGAACTTCAAAACGAGAAGGGTGAAGAACCACTTAAAAATTCGGCAGCCTAACGGCGCCACTTAAAACTTCAAAATACTGAATTGAAGCGATCAAATGGGGTCTCTCATAATATGATCATAAAATATCAGTATGATAATTTAGAGATCATAACCCAAAATAATAAAAAGGAACATGAAATACTTGAATGAGAATAGAACTTGAAAAGGAGGAAGGTGAAAGAATCCCTTAAAAATTCGGCAGCCTAACGGCGCCACTTAAATATTCTTAAAACGAATTGATGAGAGAAAGGGGGGTCTCTCATCATATGAACATTAAATAGGCAGTAGGATGAATATAGAAGAACATCCTCCAACATAATAACATGGAGTATAAAAGAAATGACATAAAAGAGATTTCTTGAAAAGAAAGAGAGGGGTCGGATCCCTTACCTTAAAATGTAACTCTTAAACCTCAAAGGTTGGGACCTTGAGGGCTTGGGGGCACCTTGGGAGGACTCCTTGGGAAGTAATGAGACCCGAAATTCGTTGGGAATGAGTGGGGAGTCGAATGGATGAGAGGAGGGCTTGGTATTTATAGGGAAAGTGAGGGGACAAGGCATTAATGGCCAAGGGACACCTCACATGTGCTTTTCTCAAACCCATGTGCTCTCCCTTGTCATTTATCATGGAGTTAGGCCACATGGGGCCCCCAAAACAATAATTCATCACCCTTGGCCGGACAACCCTCAAAAGATCTTATGACATCATCATGACACCGTTATGATGTCATTAAACATACCGAAACCCTAAAACTGTATTTTTACTATTCACTGAAAATTCAACTTTCTCAGAAAAATCCCAAAATTTCACATTAACCAAATATCAATGCTCTGATTTCAAAAATGAAATCCATTTTATAAAAATAATTTTCTAAATATTTTTAATTTAATTTTTAAATAAAAACACTATTCATCGAAAATTCATTTTTTCAGAAAAAACCCCAAAAATTACCATAACATAATATTGATGCTCTGAGTTCAAAAATAAAGTCATTTTTATAAAAATAATTTTCTAATTATTTTTAATTAAATTTTTAATTAAAAAAAACACTATTCACCCGAAAAAACTAATACTTGAATAATAATTAATGAAACTGTTATTTAACTATTTTATTGAATCACATTACTTAATCAAGGTGCCTAGATTATTTTAAAACTTTCTTTAAGTGAGATTACTAATCCATTTGGTCATATTACTAATCCTAATAATAAAATCACTATTCATAATTTACTATTCATTAAAAATCAAGTTGATCTTATTAGACTCTAAATTTAGTACTGAACATAATTGCAGAAGACCATTTTTTAAAAATCATTACACCTTTTTAATTATTTAGGGTTTACATAAACATATTTAAAATATCCTTTTTCTAAAATTCATCAAAAATATGCATACTATATTTATCCGGTCATTTCAAAATTCATAAACTTCATCATAAGAAGAAATACCAATTTTTATTTAAAACAAGGATTACACAAGGTAGTTACGGTCTCGTTACATAACCCCTTATAATACCAGCATAGGACCTAAAAGTAAGGTGTGCTAGGGTGATAGAAGCTTGGGGCGGCTCAGTCAACATTGCCCGAGTAGTAATTTCTATCAGTTTGAACTTCTCACGAAGGCGATTCCGTTCCAGCTTCACATGATGAAGTTCGGCTTGGATTTGATCCAGAGCAAAGCCCAGTGGTGCTACCTCCTTCCCAAGCTCTGTTAGATGGGCTTCGATCGGTCCAAGACTACTAGGTGAGGCCATCGAATCTTCTTTCTATAATAATTAACCAAGATTACTTATATCAAAACATTTTGTTCACAGCGGTCATATTGACCGATGGTTATATAATAGTCAAAACCCACTGATCTCATTTTAATTATAATCATGTTTATCAAATAAAACGTTTTTGTTGAGTATAACAATAACACATTAAATTGTGAAACAAAATTTATTTAAAAAATTTCGGGTCGTTACAATCTTCCCCCCTTAAGAAATTGCGTCCTCGCAATTTTAAAATTGGGTTTTGAAATTTCATTGAAAGTCCCACATTGGAAAAAGAGTCAGTAAAACTATTACTTTAAAATAAAGAAAGGGAAGTACAAAGGTCACCCGAGTTAACCCACACTAGGGTTCCATGTAGGAAAACATTGACATGGAGGAGAAAACAAAGGGTCAAGTTCTGAGGGAGAGTGATAGAGAACATTATTAGGAGAAAGTTAACCATGAGAAAATCCCAAACTTATGATGTGTGTAAACAGTCTTTGATTACCTAGTAGGAAACGTAAACCAACAACTTTTTTGTTTTACGTTTCTTTTCATAATTTTGAGGATTTCATTTACTACATAGAACAAAAACATAAGAAAATATACCTACCTTCAAGTAGAGTTTCATCCTTTAACAAGTCCCTACCAACACTAATCTTTTCTCCAAATGATGAGAATTCAAAAACACTTGGTCTCATAAAAGCACAAGAATCATCTTCTATAGAATCACATAATCTACAAAAGATTAACTATCTATTTCTTCTATCTTTAAACATTATCCCAAAAACAGAAAGGTTAAGGTAAAACAACTCTTCAAAAAGAAATAATCCCATAGGAATGGAAACTACTTCTAAATCATCAAAGTTCCATGGTACTACCCAAATTTCATCATAGACCATTCCCTAAATAACGGTCCTTAAAATTCCTCAAAACAAACCAAACTAAGATTGAAACCCAAATACAATAAGGATTTGATAACATAGTCTTCCAAAACAACTTCATTTTTCATCTCCAGACAACATCAACCACTCCTAACATATTATAAAAAAAGTAGCTAACCTAAACATATTTTACCCAAGATAGGTTAGTCATTCCCATAAGTAACCTAAATTACTATAAGTTCACCTTAAATTCATCGATTCTTCAAAATATAAGTCAACCTTACTCCTCAATGAAAATACCGTAGTAATCTATTTACCTTGATCAAATATGGTTCCCAAAATAATGAACGTCTTCCAAAATAATAATCATATTTTAATCCCCTAATCATCCGTGTCATATTAATACGAAAATCGTCGCATTTCCTATCACATTGGTTGTCGGAACATGTTCTTCCATTTCCCACCATTAACTAAGAAGAGAAAGCATAATTAGGGGCTTAAGTACTTAGCTAATAATCATGAAAAGGAACTGAAATCATATAAGGATAACTTGTATATGAAAGGTATACCCTAACTTGTGATCTCCTAGGTTCCCATATAGGTTATGAATGATCATATATTCTTATGTGAACCTTTATTTTATTTTATCTTTGTTCCTTTAACAATGGTTCATACCAAGCTTATGAATTAACCAAAGCATATCCCCTGGGAGTGTCGTAACCAAGAGTGCAGCAAGGCCCGTTGTCGTGTACCAGTTCCCATTCGATTCTATCTCAAAGCGGTGTTTTCGGGTTTTACCCCTATGTACATCTGTGCCAGAGCCACCTCTACCTGCTCATATCCAGACAGGGATGTATTTGCTTGGCAACCCCTTACTCAATACTCACCAAAATACCAGGAAGATTTCCTATATTAAACTTTTCTATAGGGTTCCTCCTAGAGTTTTCATATCCTAATTTCCACAAATAACTAAACCATCCTTTGATACCAACTATAACATCCCATCTTTTTATAACATAACTTTTCATTCCATTACACGGAAATGAGGATCTTTAAGGTTTAGTGTCTTGGAAACAAGGAACATAAAACATGAAAAAAAACATTCTTCTTAAACACTTGAAAGGCTTCTCCTCATGTTCACCCTAGGCTCATTACTGCATCCCATAACCTGGGGACATACATCAAAAGGAAGGGTGAGCAGAAGGCCCAGCAAGGGGAACAAGTGAAACATTTTACATGTGAACTTTAGATACATCAATAAAGTCATGAAAAGAACTTTAAGGCATGAAAATGAAATCATGAGGCATATCATAATAAAAATAAAACTTTTTCATAACTTGAAGATGTGGCTACATCATTTAACATAGGAAATCATGAACATATCACCAAGGTCCATCCCCAAGGTGTCATTTTAAAATTACCAAGGTTATTCACCAAGGTATCGTGAAAATTGTAATCTCTAGTGGTTACATCATTACTCAATGCATTGGAGCGCTATCAGGGCGCACCCTTAAATTTTCCTTTATTATCATGTGAGACACATATATCATCATCAAACATTTCATAAATAACCCATATAGCATAAAATAAATGGGTTTCATTTCATAATCATAACGTTTTAAAAACTGCTTTAAAGACATGATATTTACGTTACTTTAAACCCACGGAAAGGGAAAGCGGGTATCATGTATGTAAATCCCAGAATTTAAAATAGAACATTTTTATATATATGTGAATACCCCTGTAGAAATAGGAGCTTTTAGTATTCACTTCATAACATCAAATAATTTTGAGAAAAGAGAGGCATTTTGAGATGAAAATTTTGCAGCATAACGGCTATGTTACAAGGTTTTAGAAAACTTTGAAAAGAGAGGTAACATGGGTCGAGCAATAATAATTGACCCATAAAATAGTAGAGGGACAGAATATGAAGTATATATGGACATGGTGGTGAAATTTCAAGGACATACCATTTGAAATGAAAAACATGGAAGGAAGACAAAAGTTTGATTTCTCTTATGAAAGTTCGGCAGCCTAACGGCGTTACTTAAACTTCAAAATACTGAATTGAAGAGATCAAATGGGGTCTCTCATCATATGAACATAAGAGTCCAGTATGATAGGTATATAGATAATACCCCAACATAACAAAAAGGAACTTGAAGGAATTGACATGAAAGTAGAACTTCAAAACGAGAAGGGTGAAGAACCACTTAAAAATTCGGCAGCCTAACGGCGCCACTTAAAACTTCAAAATATGGAATTGAAGAGATAAAATGGGGTATCTCATCATATGAACATAATATTCCAGTATGATAGGTATAGAGATCATACCTCAACATAACAAAAAGGAACTTGAAGGAATTGACATGAAAGTAGAACTTCAAAACGAGA
Organism: Viscum album; assembly: GCA_963277665.1. Classification (NCBI taxonomy): domain Eukaryota; kingdom Viridiplantae; phylum Streptophyta; class Magnoliopsida; order Santalales; family Viscaceae; genus Viscum; species Viscum album. Next base: position 1,752,515,404 of record OY728143.1, on the reverse strand, counting down.
AGGGTGAAGAACCACTTAAAAATTTGGCAGCCTAACGGCGCCACTTAAAACTTCAAAATACTGAATTGAAGCGATCAAATGGGGTCTCTCATCATATGAACATAAGAGTACAGTATGATATATATAGAGATCATAACCCAATATAACAAAAAGGAACTTGAAATAATTGACATGAAAGTAGAACTTCAAAACGAGAAGGGTGAAGAACCACTTAAAAATTCGGCAGCCTAACGGCGCCACTTAAAACATCAAAATACTGAATTGAAGAGATAAAATGGGGTCTCTTATCATATTAACATAAGAGTCCAGTATGATATATATAGAGATCATACCCCAATATAACAAAAAGGAACTTGAAATAATTGACATGAAAGTAGAACTTTAAAACGAGAAGGGTGAAGAACCACTTAAAAATTCGGCAGCCTAACGGCGCCACTTAAAACTTCAAAATACTGAATTGAAGCGATCAAATGGGGTCTCTCATCATATGATCATAAAATATCAGTATGATAATTTATAGATCATACCCCAACATAATAAAAAGGAACATGAAAGACTTGAATGAGAATAGAACTTGAAAAGGAGGAAGGTGAAAGAATCCCTTAAAAATTCGGCAGCCTAACGGCGCCACTTAAATATTCTTAAAACGAATTGATGAGAGCAAGGGGGGTCTCTCATCATATGAACATGAAATAGGAAGTAGGATGAATATAAAAGAACATCCTCCAACATAATAACATGGAGTATAAAAGAAATGACATAAAAGAGATTTCTTGAAAAGAAAGAGAGGGGTCGGATCCCTTACCTTAAAATGTAACTCTTAAACCTCAAAGGTTGGGAACTTGAGGGCTTGGGGGCACCTTGGGAGGACTCCTTGGGAAGTAATGAGACCAGAAATTCGTTGGGAATGAGTGGGGAGTCGAATGGATGAGAGGAGGGCTTGGTATTTATAGGGAAAGTGAGGGGACAGGGCATTAATGGCCAAGGGACACCTCACATGTGCTTTTCTCAAACCCATGTGCTCTCCCTTGTCATTTATCATGGAGTTAGGCCACATGGGGCCCCCAAAACAATAATGCATCACCCTTGGCCGGCCAACCCTCAAAAGATGTTATTACATCATCATGACACCGTTATGATGTCATTAAACATACCCAAACCCTAAAACTGTATTTTTACTATTCACTGAAAATTCAACTTTCTCAGAAAAATCCCAAAATTTCACATTAACCAAATATCAATGCTCTGATTTCAAAAATGAAATCCATTTTATAAAAATAATTGTCTAAATATTTTTAATTTAATTTTTAAATAAAAACACTATTCATCGAAAATTCATTTTTTCAGAAAAAACCCCAAAAATTACCATAACATAATATCGATGCTCTGAGTTCAAAAATAAAGTCATTTTTATAAAAATAATTTTCTAATTATTTTTAATTAAATTTTTAATTAAAAAAAACATTATTCACTCGAAAAAACTAATACTTGAATAATAATTAATGAAACTGTTATTTAACTATTTTATTGAATCACATTACTTAATCAAGGTGCCTAGATTATTTTAAAACTTTCTTTAAGTGAGATTACTAATCCATTTGGTCATATTACTAATCCTAATAATAAAATCACTATTCATAATTTACTATTCATCAAAAATCAAGTTGATCTTATTAGACTCTAAATTTAGTACTGAACATAATTGCAGAAGACCATTTTTTGAAAATAATTACACATTTTTAATTATTTAGGGTTTACATAAACATATTTAAAATATCCTTTTTCTAAAATTCATCAAAAATATGCATACTATATTTATCCGGTCATTTCAAAATTCATAAACATCATCATAAGAAGAAATCCCAATTTTTATTTAAAACAAGGATTACACAAGGTAGTTACGGTCTCGTTACATAACCCATTATAATACCAGCATAGGACCTAAGAGTAAGGTGTGCTAGGGTGATAGAAGCTTGGGGAGGCTCAGTCAACATTGCCCGAGTAGTAATTTCTATCAGTTTGAACTTCTCACGAAGGCGATTCCGTTCCAGCTTCACATGATGAAGTTCGTCTTGGATTTGATCCAGAGCAAAGCCCAGTGGTGCTACCTCCTTCCCAAGCTCTGTTAGATGAGATTCGATCGGTCCAAGACTACTAGGTGAGGCCATCGAATCTTCTTTCTATAATAATTAACCAAGATTACTTATATCAAAACATTTTGTTCACAGCGGTCATATTGACCGATGGTTATATAATAGTCAAAACCCACTGATCTCATTTTAATTATAATCATGTTTATCAAATAAAACGTTTTTGTTGAGTATAACAATAACACATTAAATTGGGAAACAAAATTTATTTAAAAAATTTCGGGTCGTTACAATTATAGAGGGAACCAGTTCCGTCTTAACATTTCCCACACACATCATCAATAATTGCTCTTGAGTCAGTGGGATGTCTAGGGAATACTTGAGTCCATTTCATCGGGCAATAAAGTTAGTGACAAGCTCATTAGGCCTCTATTTTCACTTAAAGAGGTCTACAATACTCTTTTTCCATGTGGTAGAGCTGAAATGGTAGAGGAATTGCCTATGGAGATCCTCCTAGCTAGTCACTGATCTGATGGGGAGTTGGTTGTACCAGACAAACGCAGGTCCTTCCAACATCTGCACAAAACACTGGAGTTTAGTGGCTTCCTACTGCGCTAGAGTTCCCAACATGGGGCCACACCTTGAGATAAAGGGGGCCAGGTGTTGTGGTGGGTCCCCTATTCTATTGAAGGGGGAAAATGTGTGATTTATGAAACCTAGGGGTGCTGGAATATCATCCACCCATGCCGTATATGGCTTGCTATCTAGTGGGAGTGCCACCCGTCGTGTTTCCAATGCCTCAAGGCAGTAAATGAGTGCCGCCATTGGATCATATAGATGGGCGTCCCTGTCTTGATGGGGATCCCTAACCACAAGTGCGTTGGTGGGTTCTTCAACAAGGTAAGTAGGCCCAGTGGCTCATGGAGTAGCTGGTGGCATGACCCTCAGGGTAGCTGGGGGAACCTGAGCTGGGTCCCTTGGATTGTCGTGCCATTTCGGGGGGTTTGGAAAGACATACCATTCCCTCTTGTCATAAGTTCCGTCTTCAACCCTATTTGTGGGGGTAGGATGGTTAGGGTCGCCTAGAGGCAACTCGCCAAAGGGAACTTGTTCCTCCCCTGATTCCCTAGACTAGAATTATCGTAGTCTGGTTGTCGCTCTGCATCCAGTTCATCCATGAGGTCATCGACCAACTTCTTCTGTTCAGAAATTTGTTGATGCAATGCGGATTTTTAGGGGTCTTCCTCCATCTTCTACACTAAGACGGATGGGTCGGAGGGTTTGGAGGCTCTAAGATGCTCTTTAATCTTACCATGATTTTGGCTAAGTACTAATGCCTCGATGGGCACAGAGAGACCCAGAAGGCTCCTCTGTTGAGGTGTAACCCTCCCTGAGGGGTCTAGTATTTGTGGCACGCCTTCAGGGGGTCCCCGTCTAGGATCTCCAGCTCATTTTCCTCTTCTGATAGGGTGGCCATGTTGACTGTGACTCTACCTGGGGGCATGTCCTCAATGTTGCCTAGCGAGTTAGTTTGCCATTGAATAGGACTGAAGAGGAGGGAAATAGATTGCCCCCAGCCACAGATCTACAAGTGGGGGGAAGCCTCCTTGAAAATATTGCAGAGTACCTTGAAACTCTAAACGCATTGTGGTTGGAAAGACCTATGGCGACCTGGTGACTCAGAGCACTGGGCCATAGGGAGTGTGACCAAATCAACTAGACGACATTGCTTTCCAATGTCTTCAAAATATGCTTGGATCCTAGGATAAACCACTCACTGTTGACGAAAGAGAAAGTGCATCACCCAGGGGGTTTGATGGAAACACTCAACTTCCTCTAGGGTGAGGGAATCCGGTGCACATAAATTCGATGCTTCCATAGGCCAAAACATCTCAGGGAAGTGGTCCACTATGAGGATATTTCATAAGCTCCTTGGCTCGGATTCAGGGTCTGGCCCTTCATTACCCCACTCATCAATTGGAGGCGGTTGAGGAACCAGTAGCGGTACCGAATCAGACCACTGGGAAGTTAGGTTAGCTGGTAGAGAGTACGGCAAGTGAGCCGACAAACCACCACATCTCAGGTTGTCCTCCTCAGAGTGTAGTGACTTAGCCACGACATTGCGATAGGATGGTCTGATGGCCACAGTGCCTGATGCATGGGCTGGGGCTACTGGCGATGGTCCACGCTGCTGCTCGCCCGTCATTGGTCCCCAGAATAGCTCTCTGTGATCTCTAGTCAAGGTAGAGAGTGCTTCTGGTGACGACGGTGGTTATTGCACGACTGTAACCTGCGAGGTTGCCAAATCTTTTTCCTCCTATATATACCTAAGGAAGAAGGAAAGAATCTGATGGACCTCGCATTATAGGAGTACTAGGATGATGCGCCTTGTTCCTACCCCATCCCTTGACTTGGAGGAGTGAGGGGAGGGTTCCCTTGCTGAGTCTAACTCTGCTTTAGAGTTTGAGAAGTGGAATAGTTTTATCTCTTCCCAAACATTCCCAGAATTATTCTTATGGCGGCGATGACCCACCTTCCTTCCCCTAGATGGCTCTTCAAGACAAGGTATATTTCTGACACAAGGAGGTCCTTCGACCGTACTGGTGCAGGGGCGGAGAGGGTTTCAACCTGAGTAAGCCGGGGTGCGAGGAGCATCGGGACAGATATCAAAGGGGGCATGGGGAGGACCTCTGTGGGTAGCATTGGAGGGGGTAAGACCTCTGTTGGAACCAGTATGAGGATGGGGGTAACATCCATTCTCTTTTCCCCTGGTGACATTATTATGAGGAGGGTCCTTGTACTGGTCGAGCTAAACATGGGTAGGACCTTCGTGCTGGGTGCTCGTGAAGTGAAGCCGACCCTCACTCCTCTGATTACTGGGGAGAGGAGGACCTTCACCAACTACTATGAGGACATGAGTAGGGTCCCCATGTTGGAGAGAGACCGGATGTGCAATTTCCCCATACCAACGATCTGTGGCAAGAGGAATGAATCCATATCTGGTGTAGTGGGTACAGAAGAGACTTTCGTACTGAGCATCACTACCTTGGGGAGGACCCTCATTTGGATGAAAGGTGGCACGGGGTGGACCTCCATGCCAATAATGGAAGTAGGGAAGGACCGTGTTCTCTATGGTAGCGGTATAGGGAGGACCTCTGTAATGGGTGGAATCACTACGGGTTAGTCTCCGGCAGCCACTACCTGTGCTGGAGACCCAGAGAGTCGACCCAACCTACCCATGGGGTGGTTGGGGCCACGATCCAGGTCGAGTGTATAAATGTCCCTTCTCAGCGTACATAGGGAGTTGGTGATATGCGTCAGCGGTGGATTGGGCCACAGTAGTCGCTAACGTTGATGCCCCTTGGCGGACATATGTTTCCCTCTGGAATCGGGGATGACCACATTAATTGAAGGTTCAAGCATTCCAATCGGTTTCTAATGGGTTTGTTCGTAGAACTGGAAACATCCAATGATTCCATATCCATTTGTACCTACTTTCTGAAGGTAGGCGCTCATTAGTTTTGGACTGATGAGGCTTAGGAATTTGCATTGGTCGAGAGGATGGGAGGTCGGACTCATCACACCTTTTTAAGGGGAATTATTGTCTACTCTGGGACTCTCTTTATTTTTTTTTTGAAAGATGGAGGCAGAGCCTCTAATTATTATAAAAAGAAAAGTCTAGAAGGATGATCAAAGTACAACAAAGATATCAAATTTCCCCTCTTTGTGGGCCAATCGTTTTCCTCAGCTTGTTTCCAATTCTTCGTTCTTGTTCTCTCATCTCATTCCATGCCTCTATATTGATGCGCCCTCAGCCTCTCCTTCCTCTAGTGTAGCATTCTTCAATATCTTTAGCTTGATGTAGCAAAGTTTCCACATCTTCATCTGAACTTTCAGTTTGCTCCTCCTCCTTCTTCCTTTCCTCTTTTCTTGCTGCTTTCTTTTGGATTCTTGTTTGAACCTGTTTCCAAGCACTATCTTCATAACCTTTCAGTTCATCATCCTTCCTTTCTTTTTCCGCTACTTGCATAGCTGAGGGAGGCAAAAAATGAGAGGGTTCCCCATGACAGATACTCACCTATTTTCCAGGGCTGGCTAAATCCCCATCCATAGATGACTTCATCTCCAAGGGAGTGGAAAAAGTAGCAACATTCCCAGAAGTTGTAGCAGCAACAACAGAATTCTGAAGGTTTAGGTTCATGCTAGTAACTGGAGAAACCAGGGTAAGAACTTGCTTCGATTGGGTTCCATCCTCAAAATGAGGCTTAAATTGTACTATAATTTGTTTCATTCCTTCATCGAGATTACAATCAAGGTTTTTTTCTTGAGATTAAATCCTAACCACCCCATAAGTGGATGTTTTAGTGAGAGAAGTTTGATTAACAGAATCCACATGAGCTTCAATTGGAGCAGTGCTTAGTTGCTGAGCAAAATCAATCTCAGTGTGATTCCTTGAACTTAACTTCATCTGAGTAGTAAGAATATGATTTTTGGCATTATCATCATGAACAAAATTGTGTTCAGGATCATCAAACTCATGTTGAGACTTTTCTAAAGACTCAATACCTCTTTCTGCTATATCATCCCAGGAGATTCCTATAGGTATAGCAGAATTATTTTGGTTTTCTTTTGTTTCACTCACAGTTTGGTGAACATTAATGTTCCCAGGTTCAAGATTCAGAGATTCCCCCTTCTGGTTGTCCAGTTTCCTTGGACCAGACTTCATCCTCCCAGTATTAGTGCATGATTTAGATTCATGCCCTATTTTACCATAGGTATCACAAAGCACTGCCTTCCTACAAGTTACATCGTCATGTCCTATAGTTTTTCATTCATAGAAAATTTTTGGAAATCTCTCAAACTCAATTTTGAGTTCTAATTCTTCATCATCAGTAGATAAGTAAATTCTATCTACTAAAGTAGAACAAAGATCAATTTCTACAAGACATCTAGCAAAATGTCCAAATCTATCCATTTTAGTTTCCTTATCCATCCTAATTGGAACTCCAATGGCAAGGGCAATATCATAAATAATCCTAGGATGCCACAAAATCCAGTTTAATCCAAAAAAATTAATCCAAACCTGGGATGAGGTGTTACCTATTTGAGTTGGATTGAAGCTTTGGTTCCATTCTCTGATGTGCAAAACACCAGGTTTGAAAGAAAGTGAGCTGAATCCCCAGGCTCTCTGTTTTATCTCTTCTGATGGGAATAGCATATGAAAAAACCCCTTTCCAAGAGACACACATTGCCATTCATCGAAACCCCAAATGGATGCAAGTCACTGATGAAGGTATTCCATCTTCCATAGATCGGTTCCTTTTGGAAATATCAACCTCACGATTATTGAATGTGCACCCAGCTCCATTCGTTCAACAACAGCATTAGAATTAGCCTTAACATGTGCTACATAACCTCTTTTTCGGATTCCTACATATGAGCCTTTAAATAGGGAAAAGGATCTATTACCTTCACTGGTTTCAAATAGCTTCGGCTTGAAATCTCTGGGTTTCCTTGAATCAAACCGAGCCAAGCCATTTGCAGCATGTGCATGGGAGTTGAATCTCCTAGGTAATAGGAATCCATCAGCCATTGCGAATCAATGCGAACAGAAGCTCGATACAAAAACCTAATCTTCATATGGGAGAAAGGCAGAAGCACCACTCGAATCCATCCTTCTTGAAGATTTCTGGGACTCTCTTTATAGATTTAAGTTATGTTCGTGAATCCTTATTACATTACCAAGTATAAAATAAGCTTTCCTTTAGTCTGACAATCAATGATTGATATGTAAGAAATTAAGAGAATATTTTATATGTATTTGAGGTTCTTTATCGATGAAGAATCATCTGTATTTGTTAGAGATTCTTAGTTTATGGTATCCTTAAAATAAATAAAAGTATCTTGGTCATTATGATGACCATACTGGTTTTAAATCCACTCAGTGGGGCACTTGAAGTTTATTGTCATTTAGGAGGACATGGATTATTTCAGAATTAGGATCGTACCCGATGATAGGCTACCTATGTATCCTTTGTTTTGGAAAAGGAATCAGAACCCACGTAGTTAGAATAAGGGAGTATGATATTTATGATTGATGGCTCAAAGAAAGATGTTATAAGTACTTTTACACTCTAAGCTCACGTGAGTCATGCTCGGTGTGAGAAACAAGAGGTATTGGTAAAACCAGACAATTATGCCATGAAATATGCAATCATAAGAAATGATGTGGGGCTTATGTATGTATGAATACCCAAAATAGATGAGGATTAAGATTTACTTCAGGGAAGAAATCCAGGAACAGGGTCCATAAAGGTATATGTACTTCATGGAGATTTAGATACTCTAATCTTGGGGATTACTCCTAAAGAAGATTCCCAAGTTAAGAGGGGACTTATGATTGGGTTTTATTCCTAAGAAGGAGTCCCAAATCAAAAGGAAATTAAGACTGGGGCTTACTCCTGAAAAGGAGGCCCAAGTTTAAAGGGATTTGATAATTAAGAGACTTGGGACTTACTCCTAAGGAGGAGGCCCATATTTGAGACTAGGGCTTACTCCTAAAAAGGAGGCTCAGGTTAAGGGAATTATGGTTGGGGATTACTCTTGAGGAGGATGCCCATATTTGAGACTTTAAGACTGGGGATTACTTCTAAGGAGGATGCCCATATTTGAGGACTTGGGGATTACTCCTAAGGAGGATGCCCATATTAATGAGAATTTGGACTGGGGCTTACTCCTGAGAAAGAGGCCCGGGTTAAGGGGTTCTCTCATCTTAAAGGATGAGGTTCAATGAATGAAATATCAATATTTACTGACATAAAGATGTGTAAATCACTAGATTTTGAGAGATTTTCAACCGAGTTCCTTTCAGATAAGGATGCCAAATCAAGAAATCATTCCATAAATGTCTTTGAAGAGTGTCTTGAATACTGAATCTTTAATAAGAGAGGTGTAATGGCATAAGAGGGGTGAAATGGGCAGGAAAGGCACCCAAAAAGGTAGGGGTGCCCAAGTCCTGGTAGGTGCGCAGGTACTGCGTGAGCGCGCAAGTCCTGGTCGCACAGGTATACCTGTGCGGCACATGGGTACTTGCACGATTTTCAGCCCTTAGAGTAATATTTGGAAAATCCTTGATCAAATCCTTTAGAATCATCCCTAGAGGTTTTCCAGAAGATGGTGCGCAAGTTCTGATGAAGAAGTAGGGAGGCGCACAAGTATGTCCATTTCCCTTAAGGGTAAAACCACTTAGGCGCGCAAGTGTTAGTGAATTCTAACACTTAGACCTTACTCCTCTTTTTTAGACCTTCCATTCTAGGTAAAGAATTACCTTAAAAGTGTTTGAAAGACATGAAGAAGAGACTTGGGCGTTCAGAGCTCTGTCTGTGAATTCTGTAAAAATTCCTCCTGAAATGGGGGGCCCACAGGGTTTATTTATAGGCTGAAGAAGACCCCGGGCGGTTATCCTTTAGGGCGCTCAAGTCACTTGTGCAACCATTAGGTGGTGCGCAAGTATACTAGCACGGCAGTGAGGGAACTTGCGCAACCCTTGTGCTTTTGAAGCCTTGTTCATGCCTTTGTCAATTTTTGATGATTTCTTCAAAGGATGAATCAATTTGTGCTAAGTCATTTCTCTTTCCATTCTTTTAGACAATGTGACGAAAAGGAGAATCAACAAAAGTCCCCCCTCAGAGTTGGATCCTAAAGAAATGAGGATGTGACTCTGAGGAAAAGAAGAAAACCAAAGGAAAGGTGGTGCGCAAGTGTTCAGTGCGCAACACGTGGCGCGCAGGTTCAAGTCGTGTAGGGCTGGAGCATGCTGGATGGAGCGCACTAGGTGTAGGCATGCAGGTGGGTCGCCTGGACTATAAATATGCGGTTTATTTTCCACGCATAGAATTTGATTTCTGGATTTTCGAGCTCTTGCTGCGCAGGTCCCCTTCGCCGTGCAAGTCGCTCTTTTTCCGTTGTTTCTTCACTTTCGTGTTGTTGTTAAGGTAATAGGACTTTCACGGTGATACTTGCACGCCAAAAACTTGCACGTCACATTAACACTTGCGTGATACATTCATACTTGCTCACCTTAATGCCTTTTCCATTTTTTGAAACTCCTTCAAAAAATTTATGAAAAATAAACTTACTTAAAAGTTAATTTATTCAAATTTTGTGCAGAATAAATGGCTCTTAAAATCATAATAGCTGATGAATTGTCTAGCAAGTGGATTGATGATATGATGAACATCATTGGCCACAGTTATTATACCATCAAAATTATCACTCTTTCGGATTTGGCTAAGTATCTGAAGAAAAATCATTGTGACTTCCCCCAAAGAATTTATTTGCCTTTGTATGGATATGGTCATCTACGAGAAGTTACTATTCTAGAAGCAAAGAATTATCTCCCATTTTCGTGGTTTCATAATTATACCAACTTTTCTTCAGCAAATATCTCATGTGGAGGAGTATTTCTAAGTGCTGGAATAGTGGAGAAGGATCACATGATGCATCATAGCCCTTGTACGCTAGATCTGAAACCTCATACGCCTGAGCTGCGACCACATTGTTATCCTTCAATCTTCCGAAATGCTCAGATGGATCAATCCAAAGGATGGAAGAAAAGTTGGGACTTCCGTCCTGGGGGAGGTGTGAAGCCAAATTGGATGTGGGCATACTAGGTGCGACAAACCTGTGCAGAGTTTGTTGAGGATCTGAAAGGAGTGGTGATATACAAAGATGTTTGGGTTGGGAAAACATATTTTTACATACATGATAACTTCGTGCCGGAGATACTCATCCACTGGAGCCCAGAAACTAATTCTTTCCATCTGACTCATGGAGAATTAGGTATCAGTCTTTGGGATGTCCACAAGATCTCAGGGGCTCTAATTTTGGGTGATATGTATGATGAATTCATTCCTCCCAAGGTGACTTGGAATTATTCAGATAAGACTCCTTCTTTAGCTCAGGAATTATTTAAGATCTTCCATAGGCTCAAGAGTTCATAGACCTCATTAACTCATTCTAGAAAGGATATTCATCTGGAGGAGTGGATGAATATATTTCTTATTGAGAAGAAAGATAAGGATCCAAAGGAGAAGGATTCGAAGGAGAAAGGATCCAAGAAAAATAAATCCAAGGATAAGAGGCCCAAACGTCCTACCACCTGCCCAAAACCTGAGAAGAGGGGTGCTCCTGGAACATTTTGGCCAACTCTAGAAGCATGAGAGTTTGAGAAATTGGGATATGAGGTGAATCAATGGATCCCAAAGAAGACTCGTTTGGCGGGTTTCTTGGCTATGTGGCTTGGCGTTTATCTCTTGCCAGTCAGGGATTCGAAGGGAGGCGTTAGGCCCGAGACCTTCATCATTGTGGAAAAGTTGGATGAGGGAAAAATGGTTGGGTTGGATACCCCCATTTTAGCAAATATTCATAGGATTTTACTTCATGTATTCATGGGTAAATATTCTTTAAGAATTGTGGGACAATTCCAAGTTTTATGGGGATGGATTTCCACTCACTTCAGGACTTACAATGTACAGAATGGATTATAAATTCCTGGAAGTTCTTTCAGGATGTCAGTGCAAGAATTATCTAGAGTTTCTCCATTAGATGTTAATGCCTATGACATGAAAGTGAGGTTGAGCATGTTTGAGGAATTCAACTTCTTTCCCTATGGAAATCCACCAACCGGGCGGTTTGTTTATGATGGAACAGCCCACTTAGATTTTAGGGAATACATTCTAGCTTGTAGAGATGGTGTGCTAGTTGCTAGGATTGATGGAGAAATTATATGTGAGGCCTATGCTCCATATAGATTTGCACGTCAATTTAAGTGTCTGCAATATATTACTGTATCTCCCCCAGTACATGTCAGGTTAGAGAAACATCTGATGGTTGCTTGGCAACTGTGGCTGCTGATGTCAAGGGAGAAGTCTGGGGTGGTATTTGATCTGAAGCTGATTCGCCAGAATCCTTCTCTAGGACTGATTCACCGGATTCCCATGATGGGGATTATGAGGCAAAAAAAGTGGCAAAGCGGCCTCGTGCCTGATATAATCCTCCGATTAGAATCAAGAGACCTACTCCATCAACTCCTGGTGAGTTACTTCATTGTGGTAATTTAATCACTGCTACTTTATAAAGCAATAAGTCTTATTTTCTTATTCTCTATCTACAGTTGTAAGAGCTGGGAAGAAATTGAAGTCAAAGATTGTAGGAAATTTCTCGCAGCCTTCATATCTAAGACCATAGGCTGTCCAGTTATGGCAGAGTTTATACGGTGGTATTGAGACCGCCTTGCTGGATTTGTGTGAGGGCCTAAAACTTCCTAGAATAGGGAATCTTATGGATTCTACAAATATCCAATACGAGGATAACCCCAATTAAGTGCGGGATTACATCAGAGAGCTATAAATGATCATATATTCCATTGATGAGTCTGTTCTTGTCACCAGGTGGGTGAAGGAAATGATTGATCATGGTGACACTGAGGGGGGTGGTGGTTCTAGAGATGAGGAGTGGCATGATTATGTGGCTCCTGAAGATGTAAGTTTTATTTCCTTATTTGCTTTGTAACTTGATTCCAGTAGAAACTTTGTTACTTAAGGAAGTTATTTTCTTCATCTTGCATCTTTCAAAGAAAGGAACTGAGGTTCCTTCACCATAGTATAGCCCTGGTGGTACTGCCATCGGGGCTACTGTTGATTCTCCTCACGAACCGGGTGAAATATCTCCAAGACAGCAGGCCATGAATGAGGCGTTGGACATATCCTTCCATTCACCAATTCAAGTTCCAATAATGGAGACTACTGATACTCCTAAAAATCCAAAAGGACAAAGGCGACGAAGGAGGAAGTCCACTGCTAAACGCTTTATCAGTAGTGGTAAGTCCTTCGGATAATCATGAATTTTAAACCTTGAAAAAAATTGCTCGCTTTCCCTGGGATTGTAGGGGCTTCTTCAATTTCCACTCTGAGTGAAAGGACTGATCCTCCCTTAAGGACCATGGAGATTGTTGTGGAACAAATGCAAATTCAGGCTGACTTGGATGCTTCTAAAAAAGAGACAACATCTATTCCCAGTACTGCTCCTGCTGCTGCTACAAGTAGAGAAGAACCTGCACAAGAATCATTGGTGGCCACAGCAATTGAATCTTCCATCCTTCCTGAAGAAGCTGTCCAGGGTTAGGGGCCGCAGAATGAGGGTCTCCAAGAGGACACATCAAATACTCCCACTGGTGAGACTAACCAGGATTCTGAAATATCATTGGATGAAATGATGAATCATGGCATGTCTTTCGAATAATTTTATGATAATGCTAAGTTGTCATGTGATTTAGAAGACCTTGGGAGTGAGTGTTATCCTTCTCCCAGTAAATAAATTTTTTAATTTACACTTCTAATCATGACTGAAAATAATATGCAGTTCCATCCATAGAAGCTGTTGAACTGCCAATGCCTGAAGAGGGTGTGGACATTTATGTCAACCCTATCATTGAATAAATGTTAGCTCAAGTGGAGATAAATCTAGTAAACCCTCCTGAGACCCATCTTGAAGATCCTGTTGAAACTGGGAAATATGGGGAGGAGTCTTCTCAAGCTGCTGATCTACTGTTAGGTAATGATTGGACTGAGTTTTCAAGATAGACAGCCAACTTCCATTATTATATAAAACTAACCATACTTTTAATTGATCAAACATGGATATCAACTTCAATGGTTAGAACTGGAGGTGAGGTATCAACTTCTGTCCAAACAGTAATAGAAGTTGAAGCAACCAGGGTCAGGGGGGAAGAAGAAAAATAGGGAACTTAAGTACATTAAACCCAGATTACATACCCCCCTATGATGATGACGTTGAATTAGACCCAGAGGTGCTTAAGGCACTCAGCTTCTCACAACACAAGGCATGGAACAACATATGGAAAATCATATCTGAGGTGCCTTTAGAAGATCAATCATCGAAGATCCCTCGATTGTCGTCCCAGTTTATCATGCTAGGACTTGGCAGTTTTGGATACCAAGAGATCCATACCGTGGTGAAACAAGTCATCTTCAGGAGGGAGTGGGAGAAAAAGTGTCATGAAGATCTTACCAGGGTGAAACTGTCAGTCAACATCGGTGAATTTGAGGTTGTGGTATCCCGAGCTGAGGCTGACTATGCTAGCAAGATGAAGGAACTAAAGCATAAGATTAAATAAAAAGTCATCCAGAAGATGCACCTTCAGCAACAGTTAGATGATGTTACTGGGGAACTCGACCAACTCAATAATTCACTGGAGGGAGTTCAAACGAATGGTATGAAGACCATTGCGGATTCCATGAAAGCACTTCATCAGGCTGAAAAGAGTGAATTTGGTCGAGTGCATGAGCTTCAAGTAGCTGTTGATGAAGCTCGGGATTCGGTTCATCAATTGAAGACTTATGTTGAAATCCTTTTGTAATTTCTTGGAAAAAATAAGAGGCTCCAATTTGTGGATGTCCCTCTAATTCTTGTGCATCAAATGGAAAGAATAATTTCATCTTCAATCACTTGTTCATGTATTTTCCTTTTCTCCCTGCTTTAAATTTTACCTAAGCCAATGGTCCTAGTAAGTATAGTTTGATTTTTACTAGGATTAATGTAAATAACCCTAAAAAATTTGAACCTTTTAATTGCTCAATATTACCTAAATCATACAAAATGTATGTTTAGTGAGCTGGAACTTGACTTTTATTCAGAGTTCCTTTGTCTTTTGTGGGAAATTTAAAGTCATGCACGTCGGACATAAAGAGGCTAATGTTTAAGGTCAAAATAGCTTTGACCGAAATGGATTAAAATTGACTCAATTCCTTGACAATTTATCTGAAAACATATTACCATACTCAAGTATGAGGGAAAATATGTAAACTATGACTTAAGAATATTTGAATCTGAGGAATGATATGAAAAAGAGATAAAAGGTATTATAAGAATTAGTTCCCTAATAATGAAGTTACCATTATTTAACAAACCCATTAGGGGGTTAAATTATGCAGGGTCACCTAAGGGCATAGCTGCATAGTCAAATAAATAGCATCTTTTGGCTAACAAGTCTGTTATGTACACTGTTTATGCAAGGCCTCCTAAGGGCACGTGCTGCATATTCAGGCAAAAGTACTCTCAGAAATTTACTTTCCTATTCCTAAAAAGGTAGTGAAAGTTTATGAAGATTCAAATTTTCCAAAGTATAGAGTTTGTTGTATGGAAAGAGGTACTTGAATATGGAGAATATATTTCCAAACAAGATTATTGAAGAACTGGATGAATATTACTCCTACGAAGGTCTGACCCAAACTTAGGGAAGGAGAATATAAACCATAGACTTGAATACTTTCATATCATGAGAAAGGATATGGGACAATTATGTTAAGGATGGCTATTTTTGCGGATCCCTACATATTGTCATTAAGACAAATAAGGAAAAAAGAAGCTTTCTTCCCAAGAATGAAGTTACCAGTATTTAACAAACCCGTTAGGGGGTTGAATTATGTTGGGCCACCTAAGGGCATTGGTTGCATAGTCAAATAATATCATCTTTTGGCTAACAAGTCTGTTATGTAGACTATTTATGCAAGGTCGCCTAAGGGCACGTGCTGCATAGTCAGGCAAAAGAACTCTCAGAAATTCAGGCCTTTTGTGATTAGAAGTCAAGAAAAGGGTTATGAAGATCTAGAAGCATTCAAGATTAGGATTATGACACATAAAGATGGTTATTATTCAATGTATGCAGAGATACATCAATGCTAACCATAATCATGTTGTGGCTGGGTCCTGAATGGAAATGTTGGACTTCACTACGTATCCCATAAGGATAGGAATCAAGTAATATGTAGTTCTTAAACTACATTTTAACATCGTGTGGGACAAAAGTATTGGAGGTCTTAGTTTAAGGTCATAGAGCCCGGACCATTATAAGAAATACACAGTGTGTGTTTTCATGGGGAATTTTCAGCCAAGGGACTGAAAGTGGAATTTGGGGTTAGGCCCAAAAGACTTGGGGCTGGATTCTAGGGACACTCGAATGTTCCTACATATTCCATAAGGATGGGAATCAAGCCCACGTAGTTCTAGAAATACCCTTTCTACAAATTTGGTTCGTACATGTGAAGGGTGAAGGGGGACTTTAGTAAAATTATGGTTTAACCCAAGATAAAAGGTTTGGGCATTGCCATGTATGCACGTAGTCTTTGGAATGAAACATGATTGAAAAATCAATGTAAATAATGATTCCCTATCAGGTGAGGGTATCAAATAATGTTTGTAGTTTATTGTCATACTGGACAAAACAGTGCTATATAGTTTAATGTTATATAGTAAGGACGAAAGTGAACCAATGTAAATATATTGATTCTAGGGGTTGTTTCATGAATCAAAATCGTATGATATGGAGGTGAACCGATGTGAAGATATTTGTTTTGGGCTTGAACCTTGGGAGGTTGCCTATATACCCAACCTAGAAGGCAAGGATCAACGTCCGCGTAGTTCAATTAAAGAATGAATTAATGATCAAGTTGTTCTTGGGGACAATGACCTAAAAAATGATGGTGTTGGGACTTACACAAGGTTAGTATCCCAGAGAGAGTGTTATGGTTGAAGTGTGCTCTAAGATCATGTGAGTCATACTCGGTGTGAGAAACAAGAGGTAACAACAACCCTAACGATGCACAGTTTAATGTTATGTAGGACATATAAAGGGACTATGCAGTTTAAAGTCTTGCAGTTATGACTATAAGTGCTGCACATTTTAGTGTCATGTAGCAGGGACAAAGTACATTTTAATGTCATGTAGGACGTATCAAAGGACTTTCTGTACAGTTTAGAGTCATGTAGTTAGGACGATGGGGACAACACAGTTTAATGTCATGTTGGACAAAAAGAGGATTGTGCAGTTTAATGTCATGCAGTAAGGACAAAAGAGTACACCATTTAATGTCATGTTGGACGTATTAGGGACTTTTTCATAGTTTAACGTCATGTTGGATGAAAAAGGGATGATACAGTTTAGCGTCATGTTGGAAGAAAGTGTGAATAGTTTAAGGTCATATGTATGGACCCTAGATGATGCAGTTTAATATCTTGCTGGACGTAAGGGACTTGAAAATAGTTTAGGGTCATATGCATGGACCGTGGATGGTGCAGTTTAACGTCATGCTAGACAGAAGGGGGACTGTGCAGTTTAATGTCATACAGTGAGGACAAATTAGGGAATTTTTTTCACAGTTTAACGTCGTGTGGGACGAAATTAATACAAATAGTTTAAGGTCATATGTATGGACCCTGGATGATGCAGTTTAACATCTTGCTGGATGGTGGTGTAGTTTAAGGTCATACCAGACCAATGATGATATGTTTTGTGTTTATAAAAAATACTTATTCAAAAATCTGGCATTGGTTGGAGTAGTGATGAGTTCTCCATCCATTGAGATTAAAGAATAATCTCCATTGGAGTATACCCTATGTATTGAGTAAGGTCCTTCCCATTTTGGCTCAAGCTTGGGAGGTTTATTTCCTGTTATCATTGGAGTTCTGAGAACTAATACCAATTCTCCCTGAGTGAATGAATGAAGATGAAATTTTTTATTAAAATCTCATGATATTATATTCTGATAGACTTCCAAGTGGTTCAAAGTGCACAATATTTTCTCATCTAATCGTTCAAATTCATTCAATATCTTTTGAGATTGTTCATCTATAGATGATTGATCACAAATGGAAAATATGAGCGAGGGTAGTTTAACTTCAATTGGAAAGACTGCTTCCGTTCCATATATCAATGAATATGGAGTTGACCGTGTTGTAGTGCGGGTGATAGTCTGATAAGCCCATAAAGCATGGAAGAGTTTATCTGGACATGATTTCTTATCTTTATCCACCATCTTTTGCAGTATATTTGACAGAGTCTTATTGAAGTATTCTATCTGGCCATTGGTCATTGTATGATACCAAGATGAATGGTTGGATTTGATGTTGTATTCTTGATACAATTTCTTCACCTCGAATGAACAGAAGTTGGTGCCATTGTCTGTCAATATGGTATGAGAGACACCAAATCTGGTAATAATGATAGAATTGATGAAGCTAATAATGCATTTATAACTGACTTCCTTGAGAGGTGTTGCCTCTTCCCATTTGGAAAAGAAATCAGTAGTAGTAAGAATATACTTAAACTGATTGGTCGTAGCTGAAGGGTAAGGTCCCACCACATCCATTCCCCATGTGGAAAATGGCCATGAGTATTTAGCTATATGAAGCAACTCTGGAGATTAATGAATGAAGTTGGCATGTACTTGGCATGAATAAAACTTCTTTGTGAAATCAACACAATCTTGTATCATTGAAGGCCAAAAGTATCCAAGCTTTTGAATCTGATCAGGAAGTCTATGTCCAGACTGGTGGGCACCACAGATTCCTGCATGAACTTCTTTCATGACAACCATTATCTCTTCAACATCAATGCATCTAAAGAGAACTCCATCAAAACCACATTTTTAGATAATTTTCTCTAAGTGATCTGGGATATCATAAAGAGTAAAATTGACCATGCATCTCCGGATTTGTTCTTTCCCAGCTCTATCAGGTGGAAGTGTTCTATTTTGAAGGTATTCCCTAATAGGTGACATTCATCCTGTAGTATGACCATACGGTTTAGGAATGGGACTAATTTAATTAATTTCCTATGTTATGATTCGAACATAAGGTGAAATTGCACGACGGTGGGCAATACTGATGGTTGTCTCGTCCCGATTTGGATCTGCCAGAGCTATGGCTATATTAGCCAGTGCATCAGCTTGAGCATTTTGTGATCGCGGGACATAAGAAAATGTAGGTTCCAAAGGGAATTCCGCCATTAATTATCTGACGTAATCATATAAAGGGATTAGTTCTTATTTTCTGATGGCATAATCCCCATTGACTTGCTTGATTACCAGTTCTGAATCACCTTTCACCTTTAAGTGATTCACTTGTGCTTGAAGCACCAATTCCAAGCCTGCGATGAGAGCTTGGTATTCTGCTTCATTATTATTACCACCTTCCCACAATAAGAAAGAATACGGTGACACTTCCTTTTCTGGATAAATGAGCACAATTCTTAAACCAACATTGTTAAATTTAGGATTTTCCATTTTCCTCCCTGTTGGACTTCTAGAAGCACCATCAAAATACATTTCCCATGCCTGAGGACTTTCTTGAATAGAGAAGACTTCCTCATCATGGAGTTCAATATCTGAAGATGTTTCTTCCACTGAAGTGTGTTCAACCAAGAAATCATCCAGAGCTTGGCCCTTTATTGCCTTTTGAGACACATACTGAATATTGAATTGCTGCAAAATAACCGTCCACCTTGCCAGACGTCCTGTAAGCATAGGACGACTAAGGATGAATTTGAGCGGGTTATTGCGAGATACAAATTGGACCTCGTGATGTTGCAGGTAGTGTATCAACTTCTGAACTGCAAAGATTAATTCCAGCCAACACTTATCAATACTTGAATACTGGGTTTCTGCTTCAAGCATAGTCTGAATGAGGTAGTAGAGGTTGTTTTCATTCCCAGCATCATTCTTCTGAGCAAGAAAGGCACCCAATGACCGCTCTAAAGCTGTCACATAGAGGATAAGTGGTCTTCCTTCAATAGGTGGCATGAGTACCAGTGGACTCAAGAGGTATTTCTTGAGAACATCGAATGCTTCTTGACATTCTTCAGTCCACTGGTAAGTGACTCCCTTCTTCATCAATTTGGTGAAGGGTAAACTTTTGCCTGCCAAATTGGCGATGAAACGCAGAATATAGGCTAAGTGTTCTTGAAGTCCTCTTAATTCTTTCAAATTTCGAGGGGGTGACATACCAATGATTTACTTTGTCTTCTCAGGATCGACTTCAATACCATGATGGCGTACAAAAAATTCAAGAAATTTTCCTAAGGTTACCCCAAAAGCACATTTTAAGGGGTTCATCTTCAAATTATGTTTTTGAAGCTTGAGAAATATGACTTCCAAATCAGCCAAGTGATTAGAACATTGTTTGGATTTAACCACCAAATCGTCTACATAGCATTCAACAAAATTCCCTAAAAAGGGTTTGAAGATACGATGCATGGCACGCTGATATGTAGCGCCCACATTCTTTAAGCCAAAGGGGATTACCTGGTAGAAAAACACACCCCGAGGGGCTCTGAAGGTTGTGGATTCCTATTCTTCTGGGGCCATTCAGATCTGATTATATCTGGAATATCCATACATGAAGTAAAGTGCTTCATTGCCAGCTTTTTCATCAACTAAAAGTTCTGTAATCGGAACTGGGAAATCATCCTTAGGACAATGCCGATTGAGATATCTGAAATCAATGAAAAATCTAATTTTTCCATTATTATTCTTTACAGGGAAAATATTATCCAACCACTTGGGATATTGAACTTCTCTGATGAAGTTAGCTTTGATAAGATTATCCACTTCAGATTCAATTTTGGAAGCATAAGTTGGGTGTGTTCTTCTCACGGCTTGCTTAAATCCTCAATGTTCTTCTGGTAAACCCAAATGATGAGTAGCAACATCAGGATCAAGCCCAGTCATTTCTGTATAGTTCCAAGAAAATATGTCTCGATTTTTCTTTAAAAAGGAAATATACATCTCTTGATCTTCAAGAGTCATGGCCGCACTGATTAAAGTGGGTTGTGGATCTTCTTTTGTACCCAGATTTATTTCTCTGAGCCATGGTGGTAGAGATACCATCTTCAAATGCTGGAGGAGAATCTCTAATATCTTCCACTTCTTCTTCAACATGTGTTATTTCTTCCATTTCTACTTGCATAGTAGATGATGAAGCAAAATTTTCATGATCAGAAGAGATGTCAAAATTTGTATATCTTGAAGAAAAAGCTTCCATTTCCGACCCGATTGATGATGAAGGGTCTTCTTTGGGTAATAAAGAGGAGATGATGGATTGAGAATCGAAATTATTGTTCACCTATGATGTTACTATAACTTCTTCTGGCCTAATTGTCGAAGTATATACTTGTTGGATTTCAGCAGATGAAATGAAGACGTCACCATTTGGGCTTTCATCACTGCTTGGAGGATCACCAATTTCTCCCATGTTGTCTGTCTTGATTTCCGTAATTGACATTATGGATCTTTCCACAAGAGTATTTTGATTTGGGTCTATCCTGTCAATTTGACTGATAGGCAACACATAATTTGTACTCACATGCACAAATGGATTTACTGGAATCTTCTCTAAACCATATGGAGCATTAACTTTGGTAATCTCCTTTGTTGTGAATTTATCCTTTTCTTTCATGTGATAGAATTCCGCCTCAATGTATTGAGACTCACATGTATTGAACAGGGCCTTATCACCATATAATGTCCTAACTTGACCATCAAAACAATATTTGAGACATTGATGGTATGATGAAGGGATAGCCGCATGTTGATGTAGCCAGGGTCTTCCAAGCAAGATGTTGAAAGCTGAGTCTTGATCAACAACCATGAAATATGAATTGGATACAAGATCCCAAAACTGAGTTTTGAGTGTAACTTCACCTAGTGGTTCTTGTTCATTTTTATCATATCCTTGTAACATCATGGTATAAAGAGATAAATCAGATTTTGTGAGGCCCAATCGATGAAGTGTACGAATGGGCATGAGGTTGACTCCTGAACCATTGTCAATGAAAGCTCTTTAGACGTTTACGCCATTGACCTTTCCAGATAAGTACAAAGGTATAATATGCCCATGCACAACATCATATTCATCTTCATCAGTAAAAGATATTATTGCATGGAATTCTGTAGGATTATTCTCTATGTGATAGACTTCAGCTGCAGCAATTTCAGTTTCAAACTCCTGAGGACTTGACAAAGCCTCGATGAGTGCCTCCCGAAGATCCTTTGATAGATTCAAAGCATCCAGAATTGATAACTTGGCCGGTAATTGGGTCAAGTGTTTCAATACATCATAATTTTGATCCAGAGGTATGTGTTTCCCAACAGGAATATGTGGTTTAGCAGGTGCCTTGGAAGCAGATGATTTAGAAGTTGATGCATCTTGTATTGATATAGGAGTTGGCAATATTCCTTGTTTTAGAAGATTAGACCGATTAGATCCATTTAATTGCTGATAGGAAGAAGATGGAACCTTCAAGAAGTCTTCCAAAATAACTGTGTCAGGACTAAATTTGCTATTGGTAGAAGAACTTTCTTGTTCTTACTGAGATCGCTGAAGGGCTCTACCACAAGTTTCTACTGCGTACACAGTTCTAGTAGGGGTAGAATTGGAATGGTGGCTTCTGAAAGATCCACATCTTCCCCTATATCATGAGCCTCTGGAACTTCCTCTGATTCCTCTGTTTGATACAGGGAGTTCAGGCTCATCGAAATCGAAACTGCAACTGGAATATGGATCTGTTAATTGAATCATATTAACAGAACCGAAAATCAACTCTTCATCGGATGAAGACTCTGCCTAATTAGCCTGTTTAGGTTGTTCCATTTGGTGGTACGGTGCCCATTTCTTTGAAGTAGATGGCATGAAATCTACTAGAGTCAAAGACAACTTAGGCTTTGACACATACTCATCTTCTTCTGATTCTTTTTCTTTCTTTGAATCATGCTGTTTCTTTGAGTATTTTCCCACTGATGAAGAGGGTTTTGTTGCGGCATTCATGGAAGAAGGTACAATTGGTTTCTTCAACTATGTTCGCAAAATAGCATGAGTTTGGTTGATTGTCTTTCTGACCATCCAATCATCATATTTTTGTGCATTTTTACTTTTGACTTCTTACCACTCACTTTCCTCCTCTAGAACTGTAGCAGTAACACATGCTACTTGGGCTGAAGAGCCTTTTAGTTTGACTTGTCCCAAGTTGACCATATTTTGCAGGAGTTCTTTGAAGACAAAACACTCCTGGATGGGATGTCTTGGAATTTGATGAAAGGGGAAATAATTGGGACGGTCTTCATCTCCTTCCTTGTTTGGCCTTCTGGGCCTTGGCAACTGAACCAGATTATTTTCAAGAGCTGAAATGAAGTAACCAGGAACTTGTTTATTTTGGAAAGAGTATGTTTTGATTTTCAGATCCTCAAATTGTTTTTTTCTTTGATCTCTTTGATCGTCTTGATGAAGCGGCCTTTGTTGTTGGCACTCAGGATGTGGAGCCCTTCGAGAAGATGAAGGTTTTGAAGTAGAAGCAGGTATAGGTGCTTGTTTAAGCATAACTATAGCAGTCTCTTCTTTACCCATTCTCCTTCCTGGAGCTGATGGAATTACACGAGATTTATCCTTAGTCTGTATAAGAGAATCTTCAATCTGTTGAGCGATTGAAGTAAGGTCTCGAAACCCTCCTGTGTATTTCACAGGGATCAGTGGTGTGCGTAATTCGTCACATAGATTTTCCACACAGATTGGCAACAGTTCCTCTTAAGGGAGTGCTAAACTCAGGGAATATGTTAATCCCTTCCAGGGAGTAATGAAATCAGAGAATCTTTCATTCTCCCTTTGCTTACAGTTTGTAAGATTGAAAACTGTTGTTTTTGGAAAATTTGAGCTGAACTGAAGAAGGAATTTTTGGCGAAGATCTTCCCACCTGGTAATTGACCGAGATTGCAAGCTTGTATACCAGAAATAAGCTGGTCCTTGCAAGGTTCACATGAAGCATCTAAGTTTCACTTCTTCTTGATGCTCCGGAGTTCCCATCATAGGATCGCAATAAGACACATAATGCGTCAAATGTTGTTTAGGGTCACCTGATCCATTGAAAATAGGGAATACAGGGTTCCCAAAACTTGATGGGGGAGAGATTGAATCTACCCATTCAGGGTAAGATTTCTTTTCTAGTTGAACCTACGCACGCTTCCCTTCCATAGTCTCTAACTGAGTTGTTAATGAATCAATGGTATTTATTAACTTTTGAGAAAAATCCGATTGAACTTGAACTTGGGAAGGTGCAATGACTGGAGTTTGAACAGGTATGGAAGCTGGTACTGCAACTGATGGTAGCATGGTCAATTGTTGTTGCATTTGACCTGTAGGATTAGACCTGTGAGGGTGTACTAATAAAGGAGGATATTCTTGATCCATCTTAGTAGCTGCAACAAACTCCCTTGGCTGACTGAATCTAGCACGTTTAAGAGGAAGACTACCCTGAAGTAGTTCTGCATTCAACCTCCTCAATTCCTTCATCTCTTCCTCCTGTTGCGCAAATATTTTCTCTAGTGAGAGAAATTGGCCTTCTCCAGAGGAAGGATATGTAACCTGATTCTTTCCCTTCCCCTTGTTTGATCCCTTTTGGAGAGGGGGAAGTGGGTTACTTGAAGGAAAAACCAGATTCTGGGTAAGCCTTTGATTTCGTGTACGCACACCTTCTTCATTTGTTTCTTTGCATACAACTTCTTGAGCAGGAATCTCTTCATTTGATCCCTCTGAATGAGCCTCATCTGGTGGATCAGCAACAACGACATTAATGACATTGATTTATGCATAACGCATCGCATCCCTTCTATCAGCATTTCTGTGATATTGTCTTCTTCCATGTATTTTATGAGACATTTCTTTTTGTTGATTCAATCCCTCAGGAAATTCTTGACGAACCGTAATTTAGAGAGAATCTCCTGATAATTTGGCTGTTCACTCCTCTTGAGGCTTCTTCCCCAATCAAAAAAAATACTGACTTTCTCTGAGGAGGGGATTGATGATTTGAAAAAGTCCCCAGTCCGGTGGACTGGGGCTGTTCCTGTTGTTCCCACTCAACTCCTCGAATTCTATTTGTTGATTCCAAGGGCTGGTTTAAAAGAGTCCCCAGTCTGGTAAGCTGGGGTGTCTCTTGACATGCTACGTCTGAGAATTTCTTAAAAGCTCTCCTGATCTTGTAGACCTTAGTCCGGAAATTAGCTGGATGCATCAACCTGTATCCACTTTTATCACCCGGCTCGAAAGACCATTGGATGATTTCCGACACTTCTGTCACTTGATGATGTTCTTGATCCATACGAGAGGCCTGTTCAATATTCTCGTTTGCTTTATGCAGGAGTAATTCAACAACTTCCTCTCTGTATTCTTGATTTTGAGAAGAACTAGTTGAGGCATGTTCTTGAGCAAGATTTTGATTACAAACAAAACCCATTAACTGTGACCGGCCACGGGCAATAACATTGCATGAGACCATTTTTTGTGGGCTTTGTTGACTGGAGAGCACCGTGAAATGTAGTTCTCCATAAACACCCCATCCTCTAACATGAATACCAGATGGGGCATTGGCAATTAACTGGTGATATCTTCTTAGTGCGCCAAGTCATGAATGTTGAAGGGCACTCTGCTGCTTTTCAGCCTTCAGATATTGAGATACTAATAGAGATGCCAAATCAATTTGACATTGTAACCCTTCTATTATCTTAACATTATTTTCATATTCATCATAAGATAATACTTTCTTTTTCAACTGACAAAGAGTTTTCCATATGTTGAGACGAATATCATGAATTCCATCTTCCGTCAATATCTATGGAATATTATACTGAGAGTCATCCAGAGGCCAAAACATGACTAGAACTTCACCTTTCGCCATTTGTTTTCTCATGTTCATCATTTCCTCTTTATCATTCAATGAAGATTCTTCTACCTGATTTGACCATAGCTGGTGCTTCCTTGTTGTTTCATCGGATTCAACAATATTTGTATAGAAATCACTGATCAAACTAGAAGATGTATGACTTAGGGGTGGTTCGGAGAATGACCTAGACCCTGGGCTATCTTCTGATTGAGAAAGTATTTCACCTGCTAGCGATGAAGCACCATACATGACTGGTTTCTCATTTGCAAGTGCCTCAAGATAAGAGGGCTTTCTTGAAACTACATTGTCCATTGGAGAATTTTCCGGGCAATGTAAATAACTACTGTGGAGAGAACTTTTGCAGAGAAATTTATCATCATGGGGAGGACCACCATGGTGGGTTACAGAAAAAGATGAGATCTCTTGCTCCTTGGTCTTCTGGCCACACAGAGGGTTATTATAGCTCTCATCTGAAGATGAAACTTCGAGATTGACCGAATTATCATGAAGCAAGCCTTCATGAAGAATTTTCTATTGAAGACCTTCAGAATTAATGTTCCCACTATTGGGAAATGAGGGAGTAGAATTTTGGATTCCAACAGATAATTGTTTGAGGGCTTCAAGAACTCCAGCATCGAGCAAGGCCTTATTATAGATTGGCTCTTGATCTCTTGACTATGCTGGGCGGATATTCTTCTTATATGTCTTCTTACTCGCCTTGGAAACCACTTGTTGACGAAAGTGGCTGCTCTGAGTAGGTGTATGTGCCTTATTAGGAGAGATGGGCAGGTTAGGCTGATGATCTCCACTCAAATCATGTGTATGTGCCTAACTTGGTTATCTATATGATATGGGGGAGTATTCCCCACAACCCTCTTGGACTGGAACAGATGTGTGTGTCTGTTCCGGAGTGAACTGTTGATGTGTCACTCCACTGTTAGGGATAGATTTTCATTTCTTTTTCTGTGATGCTGTTGAAGCCATTATAATATCCTGGCAGGCATCCAGAATATGAGCAGGGATTTGCTTCTTCTCTTTCACCATTGAAAGAATATGCTTGGTGACTTCAGCTGCTGGAACGGGGATATACGTCCATTCCTTGCTTGGAGTAGGTGTATGTGTCTTCTCCTGTCCTCCTTTTCCTATCAGTGAATCCTGACAGTACTCAAGTGTGGGGGCAGAGAGTTGAGTCTGCCTCCTGTTTGTCGTCAGAGCTTTCCGACAAACTTCTCTGAATGCTACCAAGCGAGACTGTTGGTAGGCTTGATCAATACTAGCAGGTGTATGTGTCTGCTGATTGCACTTCGCCGAACATGGTTGACGAGCTCCATCATATGTAGTCAGGCGAGCCTACTGACTAGCTGATGATGTATAAACAGGTGTATGTTCCTGCCTATAGTACTCTGCCAGAATTGCCTGGTGGGATTTGCGTGATGCTGCCAGACGAGTCTGCTGGACAGTGGAATTAAAACGGGCAGGTGTGTGTGCCTGCTCATTGCTTGCCACCAATTTAGGTTGGTGGACTTCTCTAAAAATGGAAGAGATGAGAACCTTCTCATTGTTAACTGTATTTTGCCTCTGTCGATTCTTCTTGCCTACTTGGGTTTGAGGAACCTGAGCCGAACGCCTGGAGTTGACACCCTCACCATGTTGAGGGCGCACTACCGCACGATTCTGGCGGTGATTGCTGATGGGAGCCCTTGTTAAGGACTCATTATTCCTTGAATTAAGGCCCTAAGGGACCTTCTCATTCACCTCCCCAGAATATGGGAGTGAATGGTGATTGTGTTCCAGGGATAATGACCCAAAACGGTTGGATACGGTAGTTAGCACTGCTTGCTTCTTGATCACTGGTCGTCACTGTCTAGACGACTAGGGTGAATTTTTCACTTGGAGGGATTGTCGAGCAGCCTTCAGAGTTGAAATGGTACCGTGTTGACGGTACTCCTTAACCAGTGCATTTGATACCTAGCGTTGAAGATGCTGAGTAGGTGATGTCATCCTCAAAGCAGATGACGATCCAGCAGTAGTGGCATTTGCAACAGTGGTATTCATAGCATTAGTATTCACAGCATTGGTATTCACAGCATTGGTATTCATAGGTGTGAATTTGAGAGTGGCCATTCTGGAAATGCAGAAGATCTTGGAAAAAAGTGCATGTTTGATATAACAGACGTAATCAAGATAAATTCATCCACTACATCTTTTGGATGAGCACATGTTTGAACGATTGTTTTTGTTGGCCCTCTCATTGAGTTTTAAATAGGGGCCTAACAAATAATTAAAACATCATTTTAACTTGGTTAAGGATTCATGTCGGGTTCACCATTCTTTGTTTCCCTCTGGAATCAGGGATGACCTCATTGATTCAAGGTTCAAACATTCCAATTGGTTTCTAATGGGTTTGTTCGTAGAACCGAAAACATCCAATGATTCCATATCCATTTGGACCTACTTTCCAAAGGTAGGCGTTCATTAGTTTTGGACTGATGAGGCTTAGGAATTTGCATTGGTCTAGAGGATGGGAGGTCGGACTCATCACACCTTTTTGAGGGGAATTATTGTTTACTCCGGGATTCTCTTTATAGATTTAAGTTATGTTCATGAATTCTTATTACATTACCAAGTATAAAGTGTGCTTTCCTTTAGTCTAACAATCAATGATTGATATGTAAGAAATTCAGAGAATATTTTATATGTATTCGAGGTTCTTCATCGATGAAGAATCATCTGTATTTGTTAGATATTCTTAGTTGATGGTATCCTTAAAATACATAAAATTCTCTTGGTCATTATGATGACCATACTGGTTTTAAAGCCACTCAGTGGGGTACTTTAAGTTTATTATCATTCAGGAGGACATGGATTATTGCAGAATTGGGATCGTACCCGCTGATGGGCTACCTATGTATCCTTTGTTTTGGAAAATGAATCAGAACCCACGTAGTTTGAATAAGGGAGTATGACATTTATTATTGATGGCTCAAAGAAAGATGTTATAATTACTTTTACTCTCTAATCTCACATGATTCATGCTCGGTGTGAGAAACAAGAGGTATTGGTAAAACCAGACAATTGTTCCATGAAAGATGAAATCATAAGAAATGATGTGGGGCTTATGTATGTATTACTTCCCAAAATAGATGAGGATTAAGATTTACTTCAGGGAAGAAATCCAGGAAGAGGGTCCATAAAGGTATATCTACTTTATAGAGATTTAGATACTCTAAACTTGGGGCTTACTCATAAAGAAGATGCCCAAGTTAGGAGGGGACTTATGATTGGGTTTTATTCCTGATAAGGAGTCCCAAATCAAAATGAAATTAAGACTGGGGCTTACTCCTAAAAAGGAGGCCCAAGTTTAAGGGATTTGATAATTAAGGGACTTGGGACTTACTCCTAAGGAGGAGGCCCATATTTGAGATTGGGTCTTACTCCTGAAAATGAGGCTCAGGTTAAGGGAATTATGGTTGGAGATTACTCTTGAGGAGGATTCCCATATTTGAGACTTTAAGACTAGGGCTTACTCCTAAGGAGGATGCCCATATTTGAGGACTTGGGGCTTACTCCTAAGGAGGATGCCCATATTAATGAGAATTTGGACTGGGGATTACTCCTGAGAAAGAGGCCCAGGTTAAGGGGTTCTCTCATCTTAAAGGATGAGGTTGAATGAATGAAATATCAATCTTTAGTGACATAAAGATGTGTAAATCACTAGATTTTGAGAGATGTTCCATGGATTTCCTTTCATATAAGGATTAAAAATCAAGAAATCATGCCATAAATGGCTTTGAAGAGTGTCTTGAAGACTTAATCTTGAATAAGAGAGGTGGAATGGCATAAGAGGGGTGAAATGGGCAGGAAAGGCACCCAAAAAGGTAGGGGCGCGCAAGTCCTGGCAGGCACGCAGGTACTGTGTGAGCGCGCAAGTCCTGGTCGCGCAGGTATACTTGCGCGACACATGTGTACTTGTACAATTTTTATCCCTTCGAGTAATATTTGGGTGATCCTTGATCAAAGACTTTAGAATCATCCTTATAGGTTTTCCAGAAGATGGCGTGCAAGTTCTGATGAAGAAGTAGGGTGGCGCGCAAGTATGTCCATTTCCCTTAAGGGTAAAACCACTTAGGCGCGCAAGTGTTAGTGAATTCTAACACTTAGACCTTACTTCTCTTTTTTAGACCTTCCATTCTAGGTAAAGAATTACCTTAGAAGTATTCGGAAGACCTGAAGAAGAGACTTGGGCATTTAGAGCTCTGTCTGTGAATTCTGGAAAAATTCCTCCCGAAATGGGGGGCCCACAAGGTCTATTTATAGGCTGAAGAAGACCCCAGGCAGTTATCCTTTAGGGCGCGCAAGTCACTTGAGCGACCATTAGGTGGTGTGCAAGTATACTTGCATGACAGTTAGGGAACTTACGTGACCCTTGTGCTTTTGAAGCCTTGTCCATGCCTTTTTTGATTTTTGATGATTTCTTTAAAGGATGAATCAATTTGTGCTAAGTCATTTCCCTTTCCATTCTTTTAGACAATGTGATGAAAAGAAGTGTCAACAACGTCATCTTCCGCATGAACCCGATGCTAGCGTCGGGTTAGATGGACTAAAACTGGTGGTGCAGGTACAGGGATTACCTGCTCCTTGTCCAGTAAGACTGGGTGGCGGCACTGATGTGGCCTGGTGGGAGCCCTTGCTGGGAGCCCCTGGAATGGGATCCTGGCTGGGTTGACCCGAATATCCCCTACCTCATCAGATTAGGGAAGGTATTCATCGAGACATTCTGAGGAGAGTCTCTCGAAATGGTTATATGTTGGAGTGGGGAACAGCGGCTCCCTGCGCGGCCCTCAGGGGAGGTGTTGACGATGAGGCATATATGCCTCTAAATCTAGGTGGACTATATCCTAAGTCGGGATAATACCCTCCTCCTCATACCGGCGTACAATTTCATTGATCACCCTTCGTTGGGTGAACCCTGATGGATATATGGGGTCGGGGCGCCCAGTGGTCGTGGTCATTGAGACTGTCTTAGGAGAGGCAGAATTGCACGGGACTGTCACGCTGGTACTGCCCCTATCCCTATGTCGGCGGGCAAGCATTGATTGAGTTCTAGGTGCAGCATCTTGGTTTCTTCAAATCAGGGAGATTAACTCATCAGTGCTTAAATGAAAAAGGTAATCAAAAACCAGTTCCCCATTTTTATTCCGTCTTCCATGGCTAGTAAGATGAATCCATTCTGACAACGTCGCAGACTGGGACGTCCAATGTTTTGATTTCCCAAACTTTTAGTGAGTTTCACGCCAGGCCTGCTATTTGCTTGGTGGGACCCAACATTGGATTTCTGGATCTGGTTACATGCTAATCCACTGATGTCTTGAATGCTAGTAATCTCTATATTGAAGAGAAGATCTTCATGTCGGGTTCACCATTTCTGTTTTCGACGCTTTCTCCAGGGTGCGTGCTTCAATCGTGTTGGAGGACGGCAGTGCTGTTTTTTTCCTCGCATTACCCCTTTCCAAAGGTAGGTGGCATTCGTTCCTTATTCAGGGACGTTTGCTCCTTGATCGAAACAGGATTATGAGATGTTAGTTCTTCCTTCCGTGGATTCCTCCATGGAACTCATCACCTAGTCCGGGTCTCCCTTATAGATTTAAGATGTTGTTCGTGAAACTATTCCTAGTGCCATATCTTCATGGACATCATTTAATCACACTGCTCCTATCGGGACATTCCAAAGGGTCTGATCAGGGCAGTAATCTTCGGTCAGGGGAGTAGTCACGTTGGACATCACTGGCTTGTCTGGACACTGGGACACTGGTGCGTCTGGGTTTCTTCGCCTTATTATAGGGCTTCTCGAGGGCGCGTAAGCCCGAAGCATCCCACGTCAAACGCGGGGAATTTTAGGCCATATCCACGTATCTAAGGTTTTCCTCAGATTCCCATATTTAACACATGGTATGTGGTGAGTTTAACATCTAACAAAGATGGATCAGACTGATCAGAACACTGATTAGAGTGTATCAGATGTGTGCAACCCCTGGAGGAAACACTGATGTTGGGGCCAACGTGTGGTTAGCTTCCCAGTTGTTGTTAAAGGGAATGGGGAATGAGGTGGCATGATCCCACCAGGATGTGGTGGCCCATGTAAGAATTGGGATGGATGATGGAGGGTTTAATGAAATAGGTGGAGAATGAGGGATTCAACTCGAGGACGAAAATGATGTTGGGATTGAGTCTCAAAGAGACCTCCTACGTATCCCCGTGGTAGGGAATCAAAGTCCTCATAGTTCGTCTGATGATGGGACACCTGAGGAGGTGACCCTGGAGAATGGACGCATGGATGGGACCTGGAAGAAATAGAACCTTCGGGTTGGGTTATGGCCTTCCTAAAACACATAGGCTTGTGGGAGAGATCAAAATGAGACATAAGTGATGGGCTTGAACCTCTAGGATGCTTCCTACGTATCCCTGTGGCAGGGAATCAAAGTCCACATAGTTCATCGGAAGATGGATTACCGTCGAAATGGGTTTACAATGGCTTAACTTTGAATTGGGTCATAATGGCTTACCGCTGGATTGGGTCGCAACGGCTTACCACTGGACGGGGTCGATCCTTAGGGAGGCTTCCTACGTATCTTATCTAGGAGACAAGGATCAAACTCGCATAGTCCCTATGGGGTGGGGGTCAGTGAACTGATGTGGAGGAGGACCTGGTGTCTAATGGTTGTTGGGATTGAACCTTAGGGAGGTGTCCTATATATCTTTCCTTGGCAAGGATCAAAGTCCAAGTAGTTAGGGTGGGTGCAATGGCTTACCATTGACTGGGGGAACAACGACTTACCACTGATTGAGGTCCGCAGTTTAACGTCATGTAGTACGGGGGTGAACCAACGTGAAGAAGGAATTGGGGCCCATATATAGGGTGGGATTGAACATCATGGAGGCTTCCTATGTACCCTACCTTGGCAGGGATTAATGTCCACGTAGTTCAGAAGGAGTGGGAGAACCGACGTGAGGGGGGGTTTGTGAACCGACGAGAAGGGGGTCGGAGCGACCGAGTGTTGGGATTGAACCTCAGGGAGGATTCCTACGTACCCTGCCTTGGCAAGGATCAAAGACCTCATAGTTCAGGAGGGGTTTGTTGAACCGACGTGAAGATGGTCGGAGTGACCGGGTGTTGGGATTGAACCTCAGGGAGGCTTCCTACGCACCTTGCCTTGGTAAGGATCAAAGACCACGTTGTTTAGGAGGGTTTAGTGAACCGATGTGAGGATGGTTAGGACCAATGGATGGTGGGATTGAACCTTAGGGAGGATTCCTACATACACTGCCTTGGTAGGGATCAAAGACCTCGTAGTTCATGGGGGTGTTTGGGTCATACACTCTAGGCTATCCGGAGAGGATGTCATGGTCGATGCTTGATCTAAGCACATGTGAGTCATGCTTGGTGTGAGAAATAAGAGACAGCAAAGACCTGAAGATCACGTCGCAGAAGGTGCTTCTGTAGGAAGTATAGTGGGGCTAATGCTCAGGTAGTGGCCCAAAAAGGAAATACGGGCTTACACGTGGTTAGCATCCCAAAGAGGAAAGAGGGGATTACACATGGTTAGAATCCCAGGGAGGTTAAGATTGGGACTTACTCTAGGAGGGAGGCATGTGTGGTGACAAAGCCCAGTGGGAGAGGGATATGGCACCCAGGAATAGAGGAGGAGTAGGAGTGCTCCCTCCTGCAAGAAAATCTAGGGGGATTACACCAGGGTGGTTGCCCTTTCCCCGCGGATAGACGCCACTTCAATAAAGAGGATTTCATTCCATGTGAGGAATGATATCACTCTCGTGGAGACTTGTGGGCATATAGAATGTTTGATATGGGGCACCCCATGTGTAAGGCACGAGGAGAGGTCATATTTTAACGTCATGTGTTGAGGATGAAGGTGCTTGGAAGTTTAACGTCCTGCAGCTCGGATGGAGGTGGGTTCACTCCGCACCCCTATAACTTACATGACTGATACCTCCTGCCCCTTGGGGAAGGGAAGGCATCAGCAATGTCGTGACTGGGGGGTGTCGAGAGATGATCCCATTGGGGTTCCACGTTAGCGTGGCTATGAGAAGAAGAAATAACCGTTAGTGTGCCTATATAAAGAAGCATGAGGCGAAGCAACGCAACGAGAAATATTGTCCAAGGGACATTGAAGTTGCTTTGTGAAAACCTGAAGGGCCGCATGTGAAAAGGAGTTGCAGAGAAAAGGGGTTCATAGGTAGAATCCTTGTGAAGCTACGGTGCTCCATGAAGTTTAGGGGCTTCTTCAAGGGATGTGTTTTGTGAAGTGAAGTCACCTATGCTAGTCATAAATAATAGGTTCATATGGGAGGAGATTCTTGAAGTGGAAAGGCATTCACAAAGCAATGCCTCGCGAAGCAAGGGTGCCTCGTGAAGCGAGGGTGCCTCGTGAAGCGAGGTGTGGTGAAGTAATGTTCTTCACGAAACATAGTGAACCTACCTTAGCATGTAGTTAGAATGTGTATGGAGGGTGTTTTGTGAAGCATAAACGCTTTGCGATGACTCGAGTCCCCGTGGGGATCCCCTTCTTTCACGAAGGCATGTGGGCTTCGCGAAAGGCACCCCTCTCGGAAGAGGGGTTGAATTAAAGAAAAGGTGGAGGCCCTTTGCAATGAAAAATTACCTTGATAATCTCATGGTTCACATAGCAAGATGTGATTTGCGATTTTAGAGATGAGAAGGTGAAAGTTCGGATGATCCGTCCTTTGGGCTCAAGGGGAGCCCTTTATTTATAGGCAAGAGGCACCACGAAGCCGAGGCTACTCGATGTGAAGACATAGTTTACTTTGTGGAGGGTTGCGAATTTAAAATCGACTCATGGTGGATCCTGCCTCTTTTCTCCGCAGTGGGCTCATGAACGTCAATTTCGTTCGCAGAGCATGTCGCCTCCTTGCTCAGTGGTGGGGTCGCGAACGTCAAAGGGGTTCACGGAGCCTCCCACTTCCTTGCTCTGTGACGGAATATCTAATGTTATTAATAGTTTCATGACTTATTATATACTCCCTTTACTAATTTTATATGAAATTTGCATAATTTGTGTGAAATATTAATGTTTTAATACTAAGTATAATTTTTGAGCATTTTTAGAAGTAGTCCAATTGAGTTAGTTTACTATTTTATTTATAAATCTCACTATTACAATCCAAATTGTGTGGTTATTATTTTTTAGGATTTATTATTCAATTTACCATATATGATTAGAAGAAATTATTGGCCCATTCTTCCATTTGAATGGTCATATGGACCACACAATAAGACCCACAGAATCTGTGAAGAAACTGTCCCATCCATGAAGATTTAATTTCTAGGCTCCATAAAAAATTCCAAATTCCTTTATTCTCCTCCAATGTATGAGGGAAAATGTAAAGAGTCTTGGATAAAAATTTCAAGGCCCAACTCTAAATAAAAGGGGCCCAAATGATTTATTTAATACCATCCCACCATTCTATCCCGGAAATAAAATCAATACAGTATTTATGACATATATCATGATGTAATAATCAAATCAAGATGATATTTTTCAGTGTTAAAGAGGATTTATATTTGACCAAATTTTTTGAATAAAGTATTCATATGTGAGAGCATATTCCTATTGATAAACTCATTCACATTTAGAATTTCTAAAAAGTATGGATTGAAATGGATAGTTTAACTTTATTTAATAAAACTACTATAACTTTGGCTACATAAGTCTAGTTGCATCCAAATTTTGATATTGGTTGGAAAAAATTATTATCTACAACTTGGAAGAAAGAAATATCTCTATATTTGGCTGTCTGGATGTCCAAGTCATCGATCCAATTGGAGGAACAGATTGAGAATGAAAATAGTCCACTTCCTTGGGCTATAAATACATCCCCCTCCTCTCATTCAAAGGGGTTGCCATTTCAGAAGACAAGAGCACATATTGGCATGACCAAATCCTTGAAAATGTCTTGGGAGGACCTTACATACTTAAGTTTTCACTTGATATACCTTTCCTTCTCTCTATGTTTCCTTTTACTTTTGTGTTGTTCTTCATTTGTAATCTGGTAAGTCTTGGTTTTTGTAATTCTATTTTAATGCATGTTTCTTCTTATTCATCTATTATTCTCCTAAACCTTATGTTAAATAATATTAGTGGTCTTAAAATAGTTTAAATATAGTTGAATCCCCTTACCTTATTATGTTTTATCATTCAATCTAAAGTTAGTATTTAATTCCCTTCAATGTTTGTGTGTGTGTGTTCGACACACAACTCTTTTCTTATCCCTGTATTTTTCTTCTATTTATAATTCATAATAAAAAACATTACAACCATATTATTAACCAAAAAAATGGCTGAGTAAATCTACCATTGAGGTGAGTTATAATTTGGGGATGTTAAGTGATTGAGAGAATTTTCTTGATGGATATTCTTTAAATTAACATTGTGTATGTTAAAATTATAATGTCATGGATTAATAACATGATTTGTTTAACATGTGGTTTACATGGATTATTGGAACCATAAATACACTACCATAAACAAGCTCTAACTGATATTATAACCCTAAGATAAGTTAAGTCTTGGATTAAATACTTAACACTTAGGAATTCCAATCAATGTTATCTTATGAAGTGGGTGTTAATTTAAATAAAATATAAAGAAAACCTCAAGGATATCACAAGATTAACTACCTAAAAATGAACTCACCCCAATATTTATCAAATTGTTAAATTAAACACCAATCATTAATCACTTCATTTAAGCTCTGAAAACAAACCCTCCCCAATCAAAATATAATCAACTAAAAACATTTGACTATTAAAAGAGTATCATCGCCGAGGATTCGACCTGAGTGCTGCTATACACATTAGCAAAGCATCGGAACTTTGAACGGTCGATAGGCGACAATCGACCATGATTTCAGTTACGAATGTCAAAGGGGTTCGCAGAGCCTCCTGCCTCCTTGCTCCATGGTGGGGTCACGAACGTCAAAGGGGTTCGTGTAGCCTGTCGCCTCCTTTCTCTACGGCGGGCGTGAGGCCATGGGGCTCCGTGAAAGGTCTTTGTGAGGAAGCCTCGGAGAGTTCCCTCTTGTTCTTCTTCTTTGCAACTTTTGGCACCAACAGTAGTACAAGAAGCATAATTTATCATTTAAGAGATTTTTTTTTAGGTTCATAGGGTGTGAGAGTTATTTACGGTGTTTGTGTGGGGGGTGGGGTTGCATGATGGCTGCAGAGGGAACTTACGTCGTAAATCCCTACATTACCAATTAAACTCGGTGTCGGACACAAGCCATAAAATAGGTTCAAGGCATAAAATGTTTTTATATAATAAGCTAGTTTTTATGTCGTAAACTAGTTTTTACAATGTAATCCAGTTTTTACAGTGTAAATATGTCATTTAGGATTTTTTACCAAAGGTGACGTGTTTTTCAGAAGACATGCATCCTGAAGAGTTTATAGTTTGAATATTGTCTTTAAATTAGAAATTATTTCTTCCCAACGGGTTTCAATGTACCACAAATATATAACACCTTCATTCAATGTACAACCTCTCTCTAAAACCCTAGGTATCCTTCTATGAAATTTTGGGTTATCTCCACTCATCTGAGTTCCTTCGTTCGATGCTCAATCTCCATCTCAGTTGTGTTGCTCCTCCTCAGGTAATTGAGACTTTTTTCTTCTTAATTGGATCTTGGTTGAGACAACGGTGCTAGGATACACTTGTGGGGTCTGTTGATCTTGCAATTATGATGATGATTATTTAATCCCTTATAGATCTATTGTGTTATCTTCTTCCAGAGACTGATCTTTGTGTTGGTTGTGGCACGACGTGTGCGTTTCTTATAGTGTGTTTTGATCTATCCTCACAGTCGACCATTTTGCTTATGTAAATTGATTCTAAGATGTTATAATCATTTTTAGGGCCTCTGATGATGTCTTTGTGTTCTTTCCGGTGTTGGTGGATCCCATTTTTGGTAGTGTGCAACCCAAGTATGAGGTGAGTGGTTTGGTCTATATCTTATGTTATGTGAACCCCTGATTGATCTTATTTTAATAAAAAAAATTCTGAAGGAAATGGAATGATTTACCGCTTTGTGTGTGTGAATAGGATTTTTAAGAAAATACGGTTTTCTCCTCATTTTGATAAATAATGATGATTTCAAATCATTATGAAATGAATTTTTGAAATGGTTTTTCAATGTAGGTTTGATGGTAAAAGCGTGTTTGAAATTGCATTTAAAAAAGTGTAACCCCTTTGAAATGATTTGACATGAAGCACATGGGAACCTTGGGTACTTGGGTTAAATGTGCAGTATTGAGCCTCGTATTTTTTTATTTCAAGGGGATTAACTTTATAAGGTGTCCATACGCTCCTATACCTAGATGCATTTGGCTCTAGGATATGGCTTGACATTTTAGGAGGGTTCACTTTCTGGGGTGTTCTGCTATTCCTTGGACTGTGATGCATGGGTTCCAGGGACTTGTAGTGTGTAGTAGTCATGATTGATGTACGAGTGACCTATCTAACCTGACTGTAAGATTATACCTTGTTTGTTTTACCATTGTGTTTTTCCTTGTATTGTTTTGGATTTGAAATACCTATTTGATAATTTTTTATAGAAATTATGTTTTTAAATTTTTTTACCTATATTTTTTTAGAATTGTGGGAAAGGGGGGAATTTTTTACCATGATTTTAATGTAAACTATTTTATTACTTATCACGTCATGTTTTTTAATTTGAGCATATTGGGATTGTTGTACAAGGACTTGATATGGAACACCTGGGTTGGATCCTACTGAGTTTGTTTAGCTTACACCCTACACACCCCTTCAACAGTGTGCAGAACTTGTATTGTCTTTTGATGGAGGAAAAGAAAGGCATTGTAGTGAGGCAGCAAGGTCTATTTCAGTAGGGTATGGGTATCTGGTGGTGAGATCATGGGATGTTTCCTGCATATCACACAGATTAGTTGTTTATGGTTTTAGTTTTCCTTTGAATGTTGGTCTCATACTTTGGATTTTTGTTTAGTTTCTTTCGAGTGGTGTCGCTACCATTGGTTTTCTTTGTTCATGGAATATATCTTTCTTTTAGTCTTCTTATGATGTTTCTTTTCAATTTTTGTATATATATTTCATGTATCTTGTTTCAGGTTGGGAGAAATCGTTCCATTTATTGGTGTTTGATGTTTAGGTGCTAGTCGTCAGCCCATGGGAATCGGGAACACCCTTCGGGTATGTGGTAGATCAGGTCAGGTGCCAGGATTAGAGGGTATATGAAGCATGAACTATTGTCACCTATAAATAGTTCAAATATCTGGTGATCTGCTGATGTGTGCAGTAGCACTCGGGTCAAATACTTGGTGACAATACAAATTTTAGATTCGGTTGTTTTTAATTGATTGTCTTTTGATTGGGGATTTTTATTTCAATATATTAGATAAAATGATTGGTTAATGAAGATTGATTTTAAAATTTAATAATTATTGGGGTGACTTCATAATTATGGAGTTAATCTTGTTATATCCATAGCTTTTCTTTATATTACATTAAATTAACACCCACTTCACAAAATGACTTTGATCGAAATTCCCATGTGTTATGGCTTTAATCCGAATGTTAACTTGACTAGGGTTCTAATATAAATCAATACTTATTTATATTAGTGTATTTATGATTCCAATAATCCTTGTAATCCACATATTAAAAAAAATATCATTAATCCATGAAATTTTATGTTTAACATACACAATGTTAACCTAAAGAATACTCAACGAGCAAAATTTCTCAATCACTTAACATCCCAAAATTATTACTCAAATCAATGGTATATTTACTCAGTTGTTGAGATGATTAGTAATCTGGAATAATATTTTTTTGGTGAAAACATAAAATTAAATAAAAATAATAGGATAAGAAAAGAGTATTGTGACGAACACACACACGAACGGTGAAGAGAGTTAAAAATGAACTTTTGATTGAATGAGAAAGAAACAGAAGGGAGTGATTTTCAACTTCATTTGAACCATTTTAATAAAATTAATATTAAATAAATAGGTTGTATTATAAAAAGAGATAATTAGAAAGAATAATGAATTAGAACAAAATTACAAATACAAACACTTACGAGATTACAAACGAAGAAAAATGAAAAAGTAAATCAAAAGAAGCATGGAGGAATGGTATCTCAGTTAGAAACGTGAGTATGAAAGATCCTCCTATGACTTTGAAATATCCTTGGTCATTCCAAACTATCCTCCTTTGATTTTAAATCCCATCTCAATGCAAGGAGAAGAGTGGGGGTGCATTTATAGCCCAAGGTGGTGGACTGTTTTCATTTCAAATCTGCCCCTTCACTTGGATTGCCAAATTGGTCATCCAGACAGCTGAATCTTGAGATATTATCTTCTTACAAGATGTATATATTGATGTTTTCTATATAATCTGAAAATTTTATGGCCATTTGATTTTTTTATCCCAAGTTATGGATATTTTACAAAATAATGTACAGTTGTCCATTTTTATCAACATTTTTTCGAAGGATAGAATGTGAATTGTTTTTGGAATAGGAATATTCCCTCAAATCCAAATTATTTCTTGTATACAGTCTCCCAATTATATCTTGGATTTCAAACATTAAGATATCAGCTTGAATTGATGTCTATATTTGGAGAAAATTTCATAATTGTGTGCTGGTTTAAATTCCCAGATATAATGGTGGTCTGAATTTCATAGAATCATTTAGGCCCATTTTTTATGGAGTTGGGACTTAAAAGTTTTATCCAAGATGAAATGTACTGTCCCATGGATTTTGGTGTAGAATCAATGATTTTGGACCTCGGTATTTATCCCATAAATTCAATCATCATGGATGGTCCAGTTTCTCCACAGATTGTTGGGTCTTCTTTTGTGGACAATATAACCATTCAAATGGCCGAATTAGACAAAGTTTCCCTCAAATGATATGTTGTAAATTGAATAAGGAATCCTAAAAAATAAAAACCGTACTATTTGGATATTAATTAGGAGAGTTATAATTAAGATAGTAAACTGAATCAATTGGATTAATTCAAATAATGCTCAAAAATTATATTTAGTATTAAAACATGAGTATCTCACACCAATTGTGCACTTTTACATGAAATTTACTAAAGGGATTAGACAAAAAGTTGTTATTTAATGAATAAAATAAACTCCTCCACACTTAGTCTTGTTCATGTCCTCATGTGAAACAAATATAAAAACATAACAAAATCATTTTTACTCAACAAAAAATATTAAAATTTTGTTTTCCCCAATCAGGGGAAGTTTAAACCATTTCACTTATCCATATTGAATTCCACCACAAATTGTTACAGAAACAAGGTTCCAAAAACAATTCATTTTCATCCTCAAATTTATAAATGGAAAATGTGGGAACTCAGAACTCACTTCTCTCAATATGATAAAAAAAAATTATAGAGGTTCACTCATTCACCAACCAAAAATGAAAATCTTAGAGTTTGAAAGATCTCTCACCTTCCATCCTTTTCCTAAAGTGCGTAAGAATCAAGAAGACATTTATGGATTTTTATGAGGCTATAAGAAAGTAGTAATTTAATGTCCAAAATACTGGAACAGAGAGGTAATAAATAAGCATAGGTAAAACAATGTACAATTTCTTTTGAGATGAAACATGGAAGGAAATGGAAAAACATATTTACAAGGGCATGATTGTGTGAGGAAATACATAAAGGAGGAAGAAAATATTAAGGGTTTGAGATGATAAAATATTTAAAAAATAAAAAAACTTCTCCAAATGACAGAAGTGTTTTTTTATTCCTTTTTTTAATTTTTTTGAAAGTTGAACTTGAAACAGATCTCGCACTCGTCTCTCAACCCATATTTGATCTCCTCGCAATACTAATTTTAATAGTTATAACAAGATTAAAGGTTTAGGAAGAGTGATTTTTTACTTGACTAAGACACAGCCTATTTTTAATGTTTTTTTATTTTTATTTTCATATTTTTTTGAATAGTTTACAATAACATGTACAAAATTACATAAATGAAAATTCATTCCCAAAACTCACCGAATGACAACCTCTTACCCACACTTAAAGAGATTTTTTCCCTCAAGCATATGATAACACGTTTAAAATCAAGAAATGGATATCCAAAATGAAATGCATTCCCCTAAAACTTAATTTTCAATAAATTATGCAATGTAATTCTAGGTAGATGTTAGATGGGACAAGGTATTGGTCATGTAATGTGGCTATCAAAGAAAAAGTTTTCATAGGCTCGAAGGGGATTTCAAATAGAAGAATAATGTAAGGGTAATGGGATGATATTTGGATATTATAATTCCCATGTGGTTATAAAAATGAATTTATCATGTTAACTTACACTAAGGTAGAAAATTCATCTCGAAGGTCCACAAACTCATAAAACACAATCGAGGGTGAAAACACACAAAATGAAAAGTTGGACATCGGTGACCTTGGCATGAAAGCTAATTTCATTCCTCATGGTTGGGGAAGAATCATTTTCCAAATTTAAAAATAATCATTCAAAATTGAGTATTATTAACAAAAAATTCATTAACCAAATTTATGATGAAAATAAAAAAAAAGAGATGAAAACATGTCTTTTGACTCCCCAAAATGGTTGAACAAATTTTCAAAAGTGGATGGTGAGTAATTATGACTCTTTTTTCATATTGTTTTAGTTTTTATTTAGTTTTTTAGAAATAAACCCACCCAAAATAGAGAGAGAGGAGGATAATGATATATTAAGAAGAGATAGAGAGAGAGAATGGGAGTTAAAGGGAAAGAGGTTTCCCCTGGTTTGAATTTGGTGGGTCATCATCTCTATCCAGTGGTGGGTCAACTGTAAAATTTTGTGATCTGATGGATGTTCTTGTGG
Organism: Viscum album; assembly: GCA_963277665.1. NCBI lineage: Eukaryota > Viridiplantae > Streptophyta > Magnoliopsida > Santalales > Viscaceae > Viscum > Viscum album. Next base: position 1,752,472,823 of record OY728143.1, on the reverse strand, counting down.
TTCTCAGAATGTGTTCCCTATCATAGTGATTATTTTTAAAGTTACCATTACCTAAAAGAGAATAAAAAAAATCATTATTCATTTAATGAAAAAAAAATTAAATTTTATAAAAGTAAAAGAAAATTTGTGTTGCCTCCCAATAAGTGCTACATTTATTTTATCTATAGCTAGAAAACTTTTTTGGTCTACCCATAGTCCGATGGTGGAAACTATATTTTCTCAACTCTAGTGTTCTTAGAGAAAAACTTATACTTTGTGATGCTTGATTGTTCATTGGATAATTTCTTACCTTGTTGTTGGGATTGAAATTTAATTGGGGTTGAAAAATAATGTGGGTATCCTCTCTTTAGTCTTCAACTTGAGGTATTATACAGCCCACTGAGTGTTGGTTTTCTATGATTGGAAGTTTAGAGAGATTTTTCAATTCTTATCGTGTATTTATGTTAGTTCCAGATAATATGAAATTAGAGTATGAGATCCCATTTGTTTTAAACTCATTTATTTCATCACTTATCAGTGTACTATAATGAGGATCAGTGGAGTTATAAGACTGAATAAAATTTTCAATATTTTTTATATCAATGTTGTTTTCCAAATAATGATCAATTTCAAGCACACCAGTGATCACTTTATTAATTAGGGAATAAATCTCACAACCTTCACTCCCATTGGGACAAGATAAACACATTGGTTTAGGGTTCACCTCACATATAAAATAATTTTCAAAATCATGGATAGGAAATGATGAATGTTATATAATCTATTTTGAATCATCAAATGAGAATGCTATTTCATTTTCCTCATTACTATCCAAGTTGAAGTAGTGGAGGTTAGATGTGAGATGTGATTCCAAAGTGTTTTCATTATCATTTATATCAATGTAGTTTACATTTGTAATGTTGACATTAACTTCTCCATTTATGACTTGGTTAATGAGGATTCGAAATTCACAATCTCCTTTATCTTTATAACATGAAAAAAATGATGGATTGAAATTCAACACACTCTTAGAGAGACTTTCAAAATCATGGATATAGAATACAGATTGATTTTTGAATGGATATCTGCTGGATTGAAAAATATTGAACTTGACCAGTTGGTCAGAAAATTCCATGGATAAGATGCCCACATGGACTTCGATTTTGGTTTTAGATTCCATGAGGAAAGGTCTTCCTAGAATCATAAGAGATTTTCAAAAAGTTCTCTCACCTTCCATGTCAAGGAGATATAAGTCATATGAGAATATAATATCATTGACTCATATAAGGACATCCTCAATTATTCCCTCAGGACTAGTTGTGCTTCGATTGGATAACGGGGTGACAACACTCATTGGGTGCAAGGGACCTAGACCAAGGTTGGATAATATAGATTTTGGTATGATATTTATTGAGTATCCTAGGTTTATGAGTGCATAATCGAAGTTGGAACTCCCTATTTGTCATGGAATAGTAAATGTCCCTAGATCATTGCACTTCATGAGTATGGACAGCTGGGTTAAAACATTTTCAAAGGTCCTATGTTGCCTCTTATGGATGCATAAATCCTTAAGAAATTTTGCATACTTAGGGATTTTTTTGATATAATCTATGAAGTTAATGTTCCCTTCAACACATCTAAACATGTCAAGCAATTCATGATCAAGTTCAACGGACTTTCTTGGCTTAGTGATAGCTTGAGGAAAATGAATTGGGTTCTTTAGATGAATGGAAGGAGTTTGGGGAGTGAATTCATGTTCCTTTTCCAGTTTATTTTTCTTTTCTTTTTCCAAATCAACATTTAAATAAGTTTTAAAGGACGCATCATGTGGTATAACAATTTTATTTCCCAATATATGTTAAATACTTAGGGTTAGGCAATGGTTGATATGGGAGTCGGGAAGAATTTGGTTTTTTCTGCTGGCTTAGGTGGGATAAAAGTTGACCAATTTGAGTTTCAATGTTTTTGAGGCTATAATGGGTGAAGGAGGAAAGATCTTCCACAGTGCTTTCCCATGGTTGATTAGAATAAGAGGCATGTCCCGCATTGGGATTAACTTGATTTTGGTTCTTGGGAAAGTTCTTGTATTGGGTTTGGAATTTGGAAGGCTCATTCGGATAGTGGAATATAGGAGGAGGAATTGGAGGATTGATCCTTTTAGGTTGAGGAACAAAAGGATAAGGTTGTTGGAAGTTACCAGCACCTTGACCATATTGGATTTGGTTGTGATTTTGATGAGGGAACTTAGGGGGATGAGAAATGAGATTACCATACCACAAGACCTAGTTAAAGGTAGAAGGGAAGGGCTTATAGTGGGGTTGGTTGAAGTTTCTAATGAACTGAGAAGATTGTTGAGGGTTGGTGTTCCTTTGAGAATATGTTGCATTGAGCTCCATTAGTCCAAATGAATTAGATGGATCCTCTTGAATTTGTAGACCTATGTCAGTTGGATGAGTTGGTGAGTAATATATTCCACAATTCTTGATAGGTCCAGGGAACAGAGATTGTGGAGAAGATGAGTTTGGGGCTTTGGTAGCCACCACTAGTTGTCTCACAAGACCTGTAAGTTCACTCATCCACTCTGTCATCTTTTTGGGATTTATGGATTGATTTTATTGAAATTTTTGACTAGAGCATATGGTGGAGTATGGAATTTTTTGCGTGTTTTCAGTCATATTTCTTATGAGATCTTGTGTTGTTGTAAGAGTTTTATCAACAAGAGCAGTGCCAGTAGCAGCATGAATGAGAGTTCACTTCATATCTAATAACCCCTCATAGAAGTATTGGATCAAGAGTTGATCGGAGATTTTGTGGTGTGGGCAGGTTTCCACAAGATTTTTGAACATCTCCCAATAATCATGGAGTGATTAATTAAGTAATTGACAGATAGAACTTATTTTATTTCGGATAGAAGCGGTATGAGAAGTAGGAAAAAAACTTTCTAAAAAAGAGACGCTTCATGTCAATCCATGAGTTTATAGAACCAGGATGGAGGTATTAGATTCATTAATAAGCATAGTTAGCTAAAGAGAAAGGTAATTTTTGATGTTTGATTTGTTCTTTAGAAACCCCTTGAGGCTTCATGATAGAGCACACCACTTAGAACTTTTTGAGATAAATATGTGGATTATCACAGACTATCCTGTGAAAATTAGGTAGAAGATGAATCAAACCTGATTTGAGTTAGAATTCACCCTCAATGTTTGGATATTGAATACTAAGGGGTTGGTTGTTCATCTCAAAGTCATTGAGTTCTTTTAAGGGTTTTTCTCTAGGATTAGTCATTTCTAGTTCAATTGGTTGGACAGTGAATGGTTTGAGAATGATTGGATTGTCCCTAATGTTTCTCCTAAGTAGGCGAAGAGTTTCCTCAATTTTCGGGTCAAAAAAATCCGATGGATTTTTTGGGAGGCTACGGGGCATCCAAAAAAATTTGTAAATAATGATTAATGTGGGTTTTTATTTGTAGTTTTTTAAGATTATGTTGTTTATGAGATGGTGGGTCTTCTTTGTGCTTTTTTCAGAATTATTTTTTGGTGAGGTTTTTTTACTTTTTTTGTTTTTTTAAACCACAAAATACAAACTAGTTAATGAACCATCCCCGGCAATGATTTTATTTGAAGCAAAATTTATTGTTGTATATCAACCATTCAAAGGTTAGGTGCTCTTCTAATGTGTATAGCATCACTCGGGTCGAATCTCTGGTGATTGTAAAAATTTTAGAGACGATTATTTTTAATTGATTATATTTTAATTGGGGGGGTTGTTTGCAGAGATTGGATGAAATGATTGATTAATAAAGATTTATTTAAAAATTTAATAATGATTTGGGTGAGTTAATAATTAGATATTTAAGTTTGTGATATATTTGATCTTTGATTTATATTGCATTAAATTAACACACACATCACAAGATGACTTTGATCAGAATTCCCAAGTGTTAAGGATTTAATCCAAGTCTTAGCTTAATTGGTTTCTAATATAAATCAGTACTTGTTTATGGTAGTGTATTTATGGTTCCAATAATCCATGTAATCCTCATATTAAACAAAACATGTCATTAATCGATGACATTTTAAGTTTAACATACACAATGTTAATCTAAAGAATACTCAACGAGAAAAAGCTCTCTATCGAACATCCCCAAATTATTACTCACACAAATGGTATATTTACTCATACATTGATATAGTTAGTTATCTGGTATAATATTTTTATGGTGACAATTTAAAAGGAAATAAAAAGAAAGGGATAAGAAAAGAGTAGTGGGCCGAACACACACATGAATGATGAAGAGAGTTAAAATGGACTTTTAATTGAATGGGAAAACCAAAAAATAGAATTATTTTCAAGTTTATTTGAACTATTTTAAGAAAATTAATATTAAAAATAAATAGGGGATTATAATAAGAGATAATGAGAAAGAAAAATGCATTAAAACAGAATTACAAAGGCAAACACTTATGTGATTACAAATGTATAAAAATAAAAAAAGTAAATCAAAAGAAGTATGAAGGAATGGTATCTCAAGTAGAAACTTGAGAATAGAATATCCTACCAATACTTAAGAATATCATTGGTCTTGTAAAACTATCCTAATTTTCTATGAAATTCCAACTCCGTGCAAGTAGAATAGGGGGATGCATTTATAGCCCAAGGTGGTGGACTGTTTGCATTCTAAATATTCCCCTCAAATTATCTCACCAATTTTTCCATACATAAAGCTGAATCTAGAGATATTATCTTCTTACAAGTTTTATATATTTATGTTTTATGTCTAATATAAAAAATGGGTGAATATTGGACTTTTGTAGCCAAAGTTATGGCTATTTTACTAAACAATGTATAGTTGCCCATTTTTATTAACCATTTTTCAAAGGTTAGAATGTGAATGGATTTTTGAATAGGAATATGCCCTAAAATCCATATAATTTCATCTATAAAGTATTCCACATATATCTTAGATTTCACGCTGCAAAATATAATCTCTAATTGATGCCTATATCAGGAGAAATGTCTATAATTTTGTGCTAGTTTAAATTCCCATACAGAATTGTGGGATGGATTTCATAGAATCATTTGGGCCCTTTTTTTGGATTTAGGCCTTGAAATTTTTATCCAAGATGAATTTTATTGACCCAAGACGTTTTTTGGAGAATAAATGATTTTGGACTTCTGGATTGAGCCCAGAAATTCAACCTTCATGGATGGTCCAGTTTCTTCATAGATTCTTTGGTCCTTCTTGTGTAGATCATATAACCATTCAAATGACCAAATTGGCCAAAGCATCCTTTTAATGATATATTGTAAATTTAATAAGAAAGCCTAAAAAATAAGAACCATACGATTTGGATAATTAGGGTGAGATTTATAATTAAAATAGTAAACTGACTTGATTGGATAAATTTAAATAATGCTCAAAAATTATATTTAGTATTAAAACATGAGTATCTCAAACCAATTATGCACTTTTACATGAAATTTACTAAAGGTAGTAGAAAAAAGTTATGAATAAATGAATAACATCCATATACCAGGTTATATTGTTACAAATTAGTATCAAAGGGTTGGTTATACTCTGTCTTGGGAAGTTGGTAGACAATATATAGGATTGTCGAGACTTGACAGATAGGTTACGATAAGTGTCTTGCTAGATCTTGTCGTGAATAGACTTAAGTTACCATGGGGTTTTGGGATGTGTGTATCATGTGTTGAGTTTTAATATTAAATATCATTTTTTACTTTTGGTTTTCTGGTTTAGACTGATATTTTCTAGTTGTCTAATCATTTTTTCTGTTTTGATGTATAGTAACATGCCTTTGAGACGTCTTCCACAGGTCCCAAGGGAGGGTGTAGTGAGAGATGGTACACAAGGGAATCTTACCCTAGAACAGAATATTAGAGTTTAATGTTTGATCAGTTCGTGTCATGGACCATAATGTATCAGGTGTTTAGAACCTAACTTGGAGAGGAAAAAGATAGGGACCAATTGCGAGAGTTCTTATGAGAGAACCCCCATACTTTAGGGGTACAGATAACCTCAAGGTGATGAGGACTTATTAGATAAGATCAATCAGGTATTTGTATTCCTAGATACACCTGTGGATATCAAGGTGAAGTGCGCGACATTAAAACTTGAAGGTCCCAACAAGCGGTGGTGGGATTCGATGGTATAGGAAAACTAGAACATCGGTTTGGATTGGAAGGGTTTCAAGAACCTATTCTTTCAACAGTTCTTTTTGGAGTCTCTAGTGATAATGAAATCTTTGTAGTTCCTCTATTTATAGTAGGAATATAGATAGGTGTCAGATTGCATCCATCGATTTGCGGAGTTAGTTTTTTTTTCTCCAGAGGTGGTGATGAATCACTTGTTGAAAGATCATAAATACCTACAAGGTATGTGACCAGATATCAAATCATGGGTATATAAGATAAATATTTCTACATATGAAGAGATAGTTTATAGTGCTATGATGGTAGAGGTGGATATGATGGGTACGATTGGTTACTTTTCTCTGTCTCTTCCACCTAGTGGCAGTGAAAGTGGTGTGTTGGGGAAAAAGAGGAAGTGACAGGATAATCGCAGGGGTGGTTGAGGTGGTTCTCAACTGTGTACTTCCTATACACCATCATCAGCGGCTAGTAGTGTACCCTTGACTTATTATCAGTTAGTGTGGCAAGGTATGACCCACCCTCCATTCTTGTCTTACACCCATCAAGATTTGCAATGTGTGTGGCCGTCGAGGCCATCTACGGAGGTTATGTCATGTTATGTCCATGCCTTGTTATGTTCAAGGATCTTTAGTTTCAAAGGCTATTGCGATGCAATCAAATGCTTAAAAGTCTACGGGGCTCCAGTCATAGGCATCAAGAGTTAAGCACCTTTAATAATTAGATGAGTTTTCAATAGAGGATGACGCAGGCCCAGCGGTAGTGAGAGGTGTCATCATTGTTAAATGTTCTATAGAAATTGATTTATTTGATACTAGTTTCTCACACTAGTTTATATATGTTTACTTTTTTGATGTGCTAAACATCAAAAGGATATCAATACCTTTGTTATAAAGCAGGCAACAACTCTTAGAAAGAGGAAAGAGCATAGGTTTCAATGTTCATCTTGTTCTCTATCGATAACTACTTGCGGAGTTAGACTGGGATTTCATTGTTCTCGATCAAGATATGTTTGACATCATCATTGGGATGTATTTTATATATTCTCACAAAGAGATGATTGATTTTTATTATCAACATTTTTCATTCTTTGTTATCGATATGAGCTCTTGGGTATTTCAGGAAGAGTGGGATTCAAGGTTTGGTCATGCAGGACCTTCCCACCCAGAGCTCAGGAGTTTTTTCTATGTTGTTCCAATTAAACCTGATGACATTTTCACTTTGGTTGATCTTTCCTTGGTTGTTAGGGAATTCCTCGATGTCTTCCCAGGTGGCTTCTCCAAACTTCCTTCAAAGAGGATGGTGAAGTTTACAATTGATCTGGTGTCGGGTACATATGTAGAGACCTAGTTTTCTTCCTTATAAGACTATGAAATATTTATAAATATATTTCAAGAGTTAGGAGCTGAGAGGGCATACAATTTTGAGACCCGGTGTGCCTGGAATTAATTTTATAAAAATATTAAATATATTTTATATTACACGTGCGTGGTTGATTAAATAAAATAGGATAACTCTTAAATGGTTGATCGGATCAAAAAATTTGAGATCACATTTATGTCTAGAATGTGGTGTTTACCCTAGACACAACATAAAATGAGTCGAATTAGGACATTCAGTCCCCTCACTCTTTGGTGGTGCATTTAAGTGGATTAATTAGTTTACTAATTAATTAATCACTTAATTTCTATTAACCTAATTTTGGTTATAAATATGTTGTTATGGATATTTATCCAAGGTTGGCTCAAAATTCACCATCCACCGATGAGAGCTCCCCTCCTCTGTAGGTGAATCGAGATCGAACAATGACGAACCCCTGGATCAAGTTGAATTGAATCGCAACAAACACAACAACTTCTTCCAAATAATTGCGCAGACACATTCTTTACCAATGATCGATCCAAAAAGAGGTAGGTCTTGTCTTTGGTGTTGTACGCCTTTGGATTAAAAGATTGAGTAAATAGTTATTTCTTCTTTGATCTATACCTTATTTATGGCCTTTATATGATCCCAAGTACCATATTTAATATTTCTTAATCATTATTCTAACCCCAGTGTCCCATTCTTGATTTTTGGTCAATAATGTTTGGACAATGATCGCTCAAACCTTTGTTCTTGTGTCTTTCACCCATATTCCTTTGTGTTTTCTTCATCGGAATCCCCATGGTTACCAGTTCAACAGTTTTTGGGCAACCCAAGCTCGATCGAACACCCAAATACGGGATGGATCGACGAATCATCAACAAATTTCAATCCAAACACAGATTTGGGAAGCTTGCGAGGTGAGGATAACCGATCTGGTGTTCAATAATCAAGAGATCTAAGGATGAAGCCATGGATGCATGTAAAACACGTGACGAAACCATCATGATGAGTAGAGACTGATTTACGGCGAGCAATGGCTAAGATCTGAAATCTACATCTAGATTTGTGATTTTTGAGTAGAAAAAAAAGCAGGATCTACAGAATCGGAGCCATATTTGAAGCCTAAAGATTAGATCTACAAATATGATGTTTTTGGAAAAATCTCAACCATCGTTCATGTGTAATGAAGAACACACGGCATGTAAACCCTTCCAACGGTGGCACTAGAGTTTTGTAACCCCATAATTATGGCACGTTGTGTACTCCCCTGGACACACTATGTACCGTCTATCTGTGTGAGTGATCCATGTGATGGATCACAAGGCCAGGTACATGACATGTGTCAAGTACACGGATACGGCTTGACCACTATTGACACCTGAAAACGCGTCCCCAAAATTTTCCAGATGCTTCCATACATGATCCAAGATCATATCCTATTTCACAAGATTCTATTTGGTAGGTCATAGGTCCCGAATGGATTTACAGATTAGGAGTTATGGACATTTGAAGTTGGGCTGGAAAACCGGTTTGTGAAGCCCATTCATGAAGCTCCCCCCACGATTGCAGAGCACCGCCGCGGAGTAAGGAGGCGGTATGCTCCACAAATTTCTCTGATGTTTGTGATCTTCCATGGAGTAAGAAGTAGGTATTCTCCATGAACTCCTTTGACGTTCGTGATCCTCTGCGGAGCAAGGAGGCAGGATGCTCTATGAACACCTTTGACATTCGTGATCCGCCGTGGAGCGAGATCTGTCTTTGTGCCGAGTGGGATATGCTTCACAGCGCCTCTCCCCTATAAATACTCATCTCACCCCCCTTTTCCAGATGGTCACTCCACCCCTTGGGCATCCAATCTCCTAGTTCACGGAGCTTCACTTTCCTTCGTGAAGCAGCTCCGCGAGTCCATGATCTGCGAGCAGCTTCCTTCGGGTTGATGCTTCTTGAGTCCATGCTCCGCGAGCAGCTTCCTTCGCATTGTTGCTCCATGAGTCCATGATCTGCAAGCAACTTCCTTCTCATTGCTTCTCTGTGAGCCAATGCATTGAGAGCATCTTCCTTCGCGTTGTTGCTCCATGATTCCATGCTCTGCGAGTATCTTCCTTCACGATGTTGTTCCGTGAGTCCATGCTCCACGAACACCTTTCCTTTGCGAAGATGCTCCATGAGACCCCATGCTCCACGAGCCCATTTGCTCCTCAAAGATACTTCATGAAGACTTATCCTTTTCGAGGCTCTAACCTTTTCACCCACCGGACACCCCCATGAAAAATGGAGAGTCGCACCGTGAACTTTTCTGGCCAGGGTGTTGGAATTTTCCATTGTGCTCTTATGTGCACCCACCTCCCACCTATGGAATACCATGATTTGAGATACTTCTATACATACCATTAAACACCTTGAGTTGACATATTTTTCTTGGTTTGTTTCCCATGTCGTGAGTTGAGATTCTCATCATCAATCCCCCCGAGTACCATGAGTTGAACCATTCCTCAAGTAACTCTTACAAACCCCATCACTTGGATCATATACTAGGTTGAACCAGGAAGGGCCACCCTTGCGTAAGTCCCAACACCAACCATTTCTAGGAATCTTATGCCTAACAGTCCTATCTACATGACTATAAACTGTAGTCCTCCCTATGTTCTAAACATGGGATGCCTCTTCCTCAATATAAGATATGCATCATGCTCCAAGAATGAGATTCCAATAGTCCTATCTATATGACTTTAAACTGTAGTGAACCGTATATGACTAATATAGGATGCCTCTTGCTCCAAATAAAAGATTCCTTATGCTACAATCATAAGATACCAACAGTACACTCTACATGACTATAAACTATAGCTTTCCCTATCATTCAATAATAGGATATCTCTTTTCCCAAGTAAGATATGCCTTATGTGATAAGCATAAGATGCTTCATGCCATGATTACAGTGGCATAATTTCAAGAGCATTGGAATCCGTTCAAACATTCCATCACTCCACCTCACGCTTTTCATGTCCTTCATTCGGATCTTCATCCTCTTCCATGTCTGAAGGTACCCCCTAACGGCCTGGTTCCATGCCGCATCAGCTCACCTACCGTTCTGGGCCAATGCCCCAGAATAGTTTTAACGACACTTTGAGTCAGGTCCTGTGTTTCAAATATGGTCAACTATCGACCCTCATTTGTTTGTCCCCATTTCAGGCTAACATGATATGTATGTTGTGTTTCAAACATGGTCAACAGTTATCCTTCATCGACATGCCACCCTCACCGCATTCTGAATTTCAAGCATGTGACTCACACTTTTTATCTCCCTTTGTTCGGACTAATTCCAACACCCTTGGAATTATCCCTCTTGTGCACTAGCGCAAAGGCAAAGTCCTCGACCCACCAGTGGGTTGGGATTCCCCCATGGCCATACATGAGGAAGACATTACGGGCATCATCCTCGCATAATCCCCATCCACCATTGTCACTCCATACCGACACCCGGGAAGCTTCCTTGCGTAAGCCCCATCCACCATTGTCACTCTGTAGTGGCACTCGGTCAGATTCCTTGTGTAAGCCCCATCCACCATTTTCACTCCATAGTGGCACCCAGGAAGCTTCCTTATGAAAGCCCCATCCACCATTGTCACTTCGTAGCAGCACCTGGGAAGATTCCTTGCGTAAGCCCCATCCACCTTTGTCGCTCCATAGTGACACCCGAGCACCTTCCTTGCGTAAGTCACATCCACTGTTGTCACTCCATAGAATCACCCAAGAAGCTTCCTTTCGTAAGCCCCATTCACCTTTGTCACTCCATAGTGGCACCTGGGAAGCTTCCTTGCGTAAGCCCCATTCACCACTGCTGCTCCATAGCAGCACCCGGACAGCTTCCTTACATAAGCCTCATTCACCACATCCACTCCATAGAGGCACCTGGGCAGCATCCTCATGTAAGTCCCATCCACCATTGTCGCTCCATAGCGGCACCCGGGAAGATTCCTTGCATAATCCCCATTCACCACCCTTCATGGACGCACCTTTATGTTGTGATCATCAGGTCCTTACTGCCTCTTTTTTCTCACATCGAACAAGAATCACATGGTCTTAGAGCAGTAAGAATCAACCATGACGTCCTCTTCGGGAAACCTAGAGTATAAGCCCCAAACACCACCTGAACTACTAGGTCCTTGATCCTTTCCAAGGCAGTGTATGCAGGAGTCCTCCATGAGGTTCAATCCCACCACCCCAGTCGTTTCAAATCCCTTCATGTTTGTTCACCAAACTCCCTCTTGAACTATTTAGTCTTTAATCCTTTCCAAGGCAAGATACGTAGGAAGCCTCCCTGAGGTTCAAGCCCAACACTCGGTCGTTACGACCCCCTTCATTTCATTTCACCAAAATCCATCCTGAACTACGTGGTCTTTGATCCTTGCCAAGGCAGGGTACGTAGGAAGCCTCCCTGAGGTTCAAGATCAACACCCAGTCATTCCGACCCCTTTCATGTCGGTTCACCAAACTCCATCCTGAACTACGTGGTCTTTGATCCTTTCCATGGAGAGGTACGTAGGAAGACTCTCTAAGGTTAAATCCCAACACCCCATTAGTTCTGACCACCTTCACGTCGGTTCCCACCACATGAACTATATGGTCTTTGATCCTTGCCAAGGTGAGGTACATAAGAAGCCTCCCTGAGGTTCAAGCCCACCATCTATCTAAGCCCTAAGTCCTCTTTCACGTCGGTTCACCCCATCCTGCATGATGTTAAACTGTGTACCTCAATTAGCGGTAAGCTATTGTTCCCCCATTCAGCGGTACGCCATTTTCAAACTCATTCAGTGGTAAGCCATTGAAGTACCCAATCGATGGTAAACTGTCATTAGATGAACTATGCATACTTTGATTCCCTACCACAAGGATACGTAGGAAGCCTCCATGAGGTTCAAGCCCGGCACCCATGTCTCATCCTGATCTATCCTTCGATCCCATGTGTTCTGGGAAGATCATGCCCCAACCCAGAGGTTTAACTTCCTCTGGGTCCCATCCATGTGTCCATTCTCACGTGACACCTCCCAGGTGTCCCACTGTCCCACCAAACTAAGCGGACTTTGATTCTCTGCCATGGGGATATGTAGGAAGTTTCTTAAAGTCTCAAGAACAACATCACCACTATCCTCATGTCGGTTCTATCTCATTATCCCTCCACTTCATTCAACTCTCCATCATCCATATTGGTTCTTACCCAGGCCACCACATCTTGGTGGGATCATGTCATCCACCTCCCCACTGCTCCTAGCAGCACTTGGTCCACTATCCATGTGTAAGCCCCAGCATGTATTCGGGTTTTTCCCTCTGTGTACACCCTGTTTCATCACCCCTTCAAACTACATGGGTTTTTATCCCTATCGTCTACAGAGGGTACGTAGGAAATCTCCATGAGGTTCAATCCCAGCCAAAGGTAAGCCTTGGTGTTCCCCCACTTTAGGTTGAACTCTCTCTGATCATCCCTCAGTGGTGTCCAGATCAGTCATTATGGTGTGACATCTCCCCTCCATCATCCATATTGGTTCTTACCCAGGCCACCACATCTTGGTGGGATCATGTCATCCACCTCCTCACTGCTCCTAGCAGCACTTGGTCCACTATCCATGTGTAAGCCCCAGCATGTATTCGGGTTTTTCCCTCTGTGTACACCCAGTTTCATCACCCCTTAAAACTACATGGGTTTTTATCCCTATCGTCTACACAGGGTACGTTGGAAATCTTCATGAGGTTCAATCCCAGCCAAAGTTAAGCCTTGGTGTTCCCCCACTTTAGGGTGAACTCTCTCTGATCCTCCCTCAGTGGTTTCCAGATCAGTCATTATGGTGTGACATCTCCCCTTCATGGGATGCACCACCTCAGATCCGTCCTCATTGGGCATTCTGATCCATCCATGTGTCCATTCTCACGTGCCACCTCCCAGGTGTCCCATCGTCCCACCAAACTAAGCGGACTTTGATTCCCTGCCATGGGGATATGTAGGAAGTCTCTTAAAGGCTCAACAACAACATCACCACCATCCTCATGTCAGTTCCATCTCATTCTCCCTCCACTTCATTCAACTCTCCATCATCCACATTGGTTCTTACCCAGTCCACCACATCTTGGTGGGATCATGTCATCCACATCCTCACTGCTCCTAGCAGCACTTGGTCCACTATCCATGTGTAAGCCCCAGCATGTATTCGGGTTTTTTCCCTCTGTGTACACCCTGTTTCATCACCCCTTCGAACTACATTGGTTTTTATCCCTATCGTCTACACAGGGTACGTAGGAAATCTCCATGAGGTTCAATCCTAGCCAAAGGTAAGCCTTGGTGTTCCCCCACTTTAGGGTGAACTCTCTCTGATCCTCCCTCAGTGGTGTCTAGATCAGTCATTATGGTGTGACATCTCCCCTCCATGGGACTCACCACCTCAGATCCTTACTCATTGGGAATTCTGATCCATCCATCTTCCAGGTGTTCCCTGTAACAACCGGGTCCCGGTGACAGCACAACCACCCCGCAGACACATGGGGCCCACCCTAGGGTCCACCCACATGCCTGAACGGGTCATCTGACTAATGATAGTTCCCACAGGCCAACACATGTCCTTTCCAGTGTGCTTTGTCCCCACTCACACACACCCTCGGAAACTTCCCTGAAAATCACCCATCCTGATCACTACTCCAGGCCAAACACACTTAACTATGGAGTTCTAATCAGATAGGCTCCCGAAAAGGAAGGTGCACCTTGTTGACATGAGTCATATCATTTAGTCATTTAACCCTTTATCATTCTGGGGTGTTACATTCCCTCCTATGGATGTACCAATATGATCCATCTATATGGGATGTTCTGATCACCCTCATTCCTTCTTCAGAAGACGTTAAACTCGCATACTACCTCGTGATAAACATGAGATTCCTGAGGAAAACCTTGGAAGGCACGCCTTTGGCATAACCATCTCTGATAAACGTTAAACTTGGGGCATACCCTATGTTAAACATGGAAAGATGAGGAAAACCTCATATACATGCCTATGGCATATGATTCCCCGCATTCGACGTGGGATGCCTCGGGTTCGGCACCCTTGAGATGCTCTCTTATGAGGAAGAATATAAGTTCCACAATGTCCATGAATCCAGATATTCCCCGACATGCCTAATGTTACCATCTACTCTGACCGAAGGTTGCTACCATGTCCAGACCCCATGGAATGTCCTAACGGAAGTAGTGTAATTAACCGGAGTCTACAAAGATATGGCACCGGGAATGAGATTCACAAACCACGACTTAATATTTAATGGAGACTCGGACTAGGTAATGAATTCCGATGAGGAACCCATGGAAGGAAGAACATACATCCCATCATCCTGTTTCGATCTAGGAGAAAACGTCCCTGAATAAACGACGGATGTCGCCCACCTTTGGAAATCAGAAATGTGGGGAAACAATTGTGCAGCCTCCATGTATAGATGCATGTTCCCCGACTAAAGCGTCTGAAACAACTGCATGGGTGACATCTCATGTGAAGCCACATTTCATGTACTAGAGTATATGGACATTGCCATATGACACAACTCCAGTCCTGGATAGTCAGGACACAGTGTTTATTCCACCTACAGGACTTGTTCTACTACCTGGGGTGGAGTCGTGTGCTATACAGGGATATGGACAAGCTGTGGGGTGGGACCGCATGCCATGTGGGTCCCCTCACATGTCTTGTTCTCCTTGAGTTCTTCTTAACAATCTTCAAACATCTATATCTCCTTCGTTTGAACAGAGATTTTGGCCCGTGAGTAGCATACCCTGAGTGTTTTTCTGTGTAGAACATGGTGGTGACCTTAGAAGCGTATTTTGAGATAGGATGAGAAATATTATGGGTTTGGCACACGCTGAGGCAACACTTGATGTTGGAATCAATCATGCAGAATCACCAGAGCATCCCTAGTGTAACCCTCTAGCAAAGCTGGTCAGTGGAGTTCCCCGAAGATAGTATTGGGCGTAACCCTCCAGTAGAGATGGGTAGTGGCATTCCCCAAAGATCTTTCTGAGTTACCCTCTAGCTAGGCTAGGCAGTGGCATTCCTTGACATTTCAAACTTACCCACTAACTGGGTTGGGAAGTGGTGTTCCCTGATGACAGTTTCAGGCTTACCCTCCATTCAGGATGGGAACTAGCATTCCCCAATGAAATCTTCTAGGAATAACCCTCCAACCAGGTTGGGTAGTGGGGTTTCCTAGCTACTCACATGGATTACCCTCTAGTAGGACTAGGCAGTGGCATTCTCTGATGACATTCCTGAGCATAACCCTCCATATGGTCTAGGAATTGGAGTTCCTCAGTGACTATCAGAGTAGGATCCTCTTATTATACCAAGGAATGGGATCCTTACCTATAATTTTTAGCCCCTCGACTATACATCATAGTGACGAGACGTGGTATGATGTGGCTTTAGAATCATTAATAATAGGAACGTTTTCCCGACTGAGATAAGTTTTTGTAACGTGGCTTAAAAATGTGCAGAAGAGTTAGTGCCACCCAAAGAGGATAATATCAAGGTTTTATGATCGATTCCCTTAGACTTATGTGTTCAGGGAAAACGCATGAGGTCTTGGGTATCATAGATGAACTTTTTTTTGGAACTGTTGGCTACTCATATTCTTGGGTTGAGCTATGATATGGAGATCTGCTACCTTCCCATTTGGTTTTTTTGACTGAGAATATATATATATATCCTTCTTCAATACTTACTCCTTGGGGGGTTTTGGTCACTCTCCATCTATGAGAGATGAAGATGCATGGGGTATGTCATGTGCTTTCCATTTCTAGCTCCTCGTGGTTTGATGAGTTTACTCTCCTACTATAGGTAGCGAAGACTTGATGAGGAGTTTATCTTCTCACCATTTCAATCTCCTTGTGTTTGGAAGAGTTTTCTTTCACTCTCTTGTTGTATTGATTTGTACTCTTTCATTGTATCTTGTTCTATCTACTACTTTCCTCTTTAGTTGTATCTCTTACTTCTTCTTAACCCTTTTTGGGAAATGCTACTAGGTATGTATATACTCATCCCTTCATGGGCTTTGTCCAATATGTGTCGTGTCTTTTTCAGGCGACGGACATGTTGATCATGACTTCAGAGGAGCTTAGGGATATGGGGGTTTTATACTACATATGGTGGTCATAGCTTGGGATCCATGAGTTTGGATCTCTCATTAGTTTTACATTTCTAGTTTTTTATTGGCTTGGGACACATTTCTATTTGGGAATGTATTTTTACCCTTTTATTTTCAGTTTACACTAGCGTACTTCATACTATTTAGAGGTTTATGCATGTTTAATTTACATTATAGTAGTGTTTCCTCTTTTATTTTTTTCCTCTTCACTTTTTCATTGAGGTAGTTTTTTGTGTGAATATAGGTATTTTGGAAAATTCCACCTTGAGTTTAGTTGTGCCTTTATCGCTTGTCGCAACCCCCTGGTCTATGGAGAAGACTTGGGGTAGTTTCAGCTCGATCCCTAACTTGTTTTGGGTCGTGATAGATTGGTATCAGAGGTGGTTCATTCTTTGGTACATTGTTCAGATGTTCCCTAAAAAGGAATTGGTTAGGATTTAGGGTAGTGGAGTCAAAGTGTCTCGAGTGTGTCTCTCAGACTAGGGAGTCTTTTGATAGTACAGGCAGCAGACATATCCATTCATTAGGACCTTGACTACCTACTTGTCGACTCGACATGTAGAGACATTTGTTGTAGGGATAATGATACATGCATCATATAGGATTGAGTCATTGAATTTCCTTATTGGTTTATCCTCCCATTATTGTTATGTATATATATATATATATTCTCATCTAACCGCAGTACTCCTTGATAATGTTCTGGATTCCTCTGCAATGACAGTCAGCCAGGATACCATCTCCAGTTCATGACGACGGCCCTATGAGTGACGAGGCTTCATTCCAAGCTCTATTAAGTGATCCCCTTTCTCTAGGTGGTCAGGTAGCATCAATTCCACCTATTAAGTAGTAGATTATCCTAGTAAATCATGCTAGGGAGCATGTTCCGTGAGTTCCAACATCAGAGACTGTTGAGGTTCCACGACGAGTTAGATCCTCAGGCATCTGAGGATTCGCTAGAGTCAGTGGTCTGTATCTTCAATCTTATTCGGACCTCGACGGATCAGATGGTAGCTTTGGAAGCCAACCTTTTCCATAAAGCGGTAGGGTGTTGGTGGAGCTTAGTTTCTTAGATGCATGATGAGTATACACTCTCATGGGACTACTTCCAGTAATTGTTCCATGAGGAGTACTACCCCTCCGTCTTACATTCATTTCGGATCCAAGGAGTGATGATGGTGATAGAGTACACAGAGAGGTTCACAGACCTTACACGATACTCTCTCAGCATCTATGATGGTTACATCCGAGCATGGAAGTTGGAGAAGGGACTCTGTAGAGAGATCTGAGCCAGTGTAGTGCCCTTGTGAATCCCCACCTATGTCGGGTGTTGGAGTGGGTTTTGGTGATTAAGAGTTTCCATTTTAATGGATTCCAGGTAGATGGATCTGGCAGTAAGAATTATAGAGTTGAGTCATTACATCAGCTAGCAGGTGCCATATATCTTAGAAAATAATACCCTTCCTCGAGTCGGATCAGACACATGGCCATATGGGGCCAAGATAGTGTAGAGGACCAGAACATCCTAGATAGGGGCGGTGATTAACTTATAATAGGAAAGGTCACATGGAACGAGACTTCCTGACCATGCATGCTGAGCACCCCAGTCACATAGCTGATGGACTATCACAGTAGAGGTAGTACCTTGATCAGTGGTCTCCCAAGTGTGGACAGGGTGGTCCTTAAGGAGGCGGAGCTGGAAAAGGAGAAAGAGGAGTTGTAGGTGGATGACGGCCCTATGAGATCCTTCCACCACCACTACCAGGTGACCCACTTCAGGCTCAGGGATCTGGTGGTCAGGGCCGTATACAACTACATTCTATGGATTTCTATGATCCCCCAGCACGCAAGATGATCTAAGTTAAGATCTGTGTTTATTATACTCTTGCATCAGTATTAGAAAACACAGGTTTCTATCATTATTTCATCTATCTACTCCTATTCTGGGATCTGTAGCTTATAGAAGAGGCATTGGTACAACATCTTCGTCTAGGGGTTCCTGCATTGAACACTTATTCTATATTTTTTAATCTCTCACCAATTCAAGCTATCACTTAGTGAAGATAGGCCCATGTGGGACCTCTTGGTCTTTATGATGGAACCCTATGATGTCATCTTGGGTATCGATTGGCTTTCCATGGTCTAAGCCCAGATAGACTGTCACCACCGGCAAGTTAAATGCCTATGAACTAATGGGATGAGATTCACTTTTTCTTTCTAGAGATACCACATAGTATGATAATAAGATGTTGTGAATATGAGGTTTCATTCTATCACCCATTAGTTTGTGATTGTAACCCTTGGTGAAGCATACTTTTCAGGCATCTGGGTTCCTTTGGTTGTAAATGATTATATAGAAATTTTCCCCGAAGATGTTTTGGGACTACCTCTAAGGTGGGAGATAGATTTTTTCATTGAATTGGAACTAGGTACTTCCCTGATATCTTTTGTGGAATATCTGATGGAACTTACCAAGCTCTAGGAGTTACGGTTACAATTAGAGGACCTTCGTGAGAAAGGATTCATCAGACCCATTGTGTTCCCCTAGGAGACTCTGACTTTATTCATGAAAAAGGATGACTGGAGATTATGGATTTGTGTGGATTATCATTGCCTAAAATAGGCCACGATAAATAAAAAGTACCTCTTACTGAGGATTGAAGACCTCTTTGATCGGTTGTGAGGCGCAAGATGGTTCTTCAAGATCAATCTTTGGTCCGGCTACCACCAGTTGTGGGTTTACGAGGATGATATTCCAAAGTTTTCCTTTTGATGTCACTACGGAAAATACGAATTCCTAGTGATTCTCTTTGGTGTGAAAAATGATCCTAGCGTGTTTATGGCCTTGATGAACCAAATATTCCAGCCGTATTTAGACCAGTTTTTCATTTTCTTCATTGACAACATACTCATCTACTCTGCAATATAGGAGAAGCATACAAAGCACTTGAGGATGGTTCTTCATTTTCTTTGAGGGTACTAGCTTTATGGAAATATCTTGAAGTGTCTGTTCCAGATACATGAGGTTCAATTTCTAGGGAATGTCATTTCTAAACAAGGTTTATTCATGGATCCAGCAAAGATCAAGGTAGTGGTTTCTTGGGAGCCATTCAATAATGTGTCAGAGGTGAAAAAAATCAATGGATTGGTGGGGTACTATAGGAGGTTTATGGAAGACTTCTCCAGAATCTCATCCCATTTGACTGCCCAGACATTTAAAGGGAATTCGTTTACCTAGTATGAGCAGTGCTAGAGGACCTTTGAGAAGTTGAGGTAGAGGCTGACGATTGCTCGAGTGTTGACACTACCAAAGGAAGGCATAGATATTGTTGTGTATTGTGATGCCCTGGGAGATGGGATTGGTTAGGTATTGATGCAGAAGTAGACAATTATTTCAAAAATATTGAGGTAGTTGAGACCCCACAAGAAGAACTATGCAACCCATGACCTAGAGCTGGCAGTGGTAGTATTTTCCCTGGGGATTTGGAGACACTACCTTCTAGGAGAGCACTTTGTAGTTTACTCATACCACCAGAGTCTTCGGTACGTCATCACTTAGAGTGACCTTAACCTGAGACAGTGACACTGGTTGGAGTTCATGTAGTACTACAACTTTGAGATAGTCTATACCCCAGGAAAGTGAAACATTGAGGTGTACACCCTTAGTAGAAAGTCTCAGGCTCACCTAGTGCAGGAATCGTCAGAACAATTAGCTTCCCTACTGCTGACCCTGGTGAAGAAGGAGGGCACAACTTTTCTATAGTATATGGTGTTTACTCCTTCACTCCTTGAGTGTGTGAGAGAGTCTCAGCTAGGAGGCATTTTTTGTGAGGTCTTCCATGATCAGATATCCACAGGCGATGCCCCAAATGGATATTCTGAAGGAGGAAATCATGATGTCTTATTCCAAGGGAGAAAAGTGGTTCTATTCATTATGTGGTAGGAGGTGATGTGAGAGTTCCCCAATTCTCTCCTAGTTGTACATCCTAGTGTGGGGAAGATCTACAGAGCTCTTTAGTGGTAGTTTTGGTGGTCCAGCATGAGACAAAGCAGAGATAAGTTCATCTCTTGATGTCTTACTTATCAGTGGGTGAAGGTTGAGTACCATGTTCTGGCAGATTTGTTGTAGCCCCTTGAGATCCATGATTGGAAATGGGATGAAATATCCATGGACATCGTCACAGAGATTCCACGCACAATGAAGTCCCATTATGCCATCAGGGTGATAGTAGACCAACTCACGAAGTCGGCACACTTTCTTGTTATCATGGAGAAGAGTTCAATGGAGAGTTTGGGAATGTTTTACATATGGTAGATCTCCTGCCATCACGGGGTACCCTCAACGATTGTCTCTAATCGTGATGAGTGTTTCATCTCATGATTGTAGAGATCCATGTAGGAGCATTCAAGATCTAGTTGCGGATGAGTACAACCTTCCACCCTAGACCGATGGGAAGACCAAGCGCACTATATAGGTGCTAGAGGATATGATGAGAACTTGCGTGTTAGACTTTGGCTAGAGCTAAGAGGAACACATATCCTTGGTATAGTTTGTGTACAACAACAGCTACCACTCTACTATCTGCATGGAACCTTTTGAGGCCCTATATGGGAGGTCCTGCAGGTCACCCTTGTAATGGATGGAGATTGGAGAGTCATCTCTTGTGGGCTCAAAGTTGGTGCAGGCGACAATAGATAAAGTGAAGTTCATCTGTGAGAGGATGAGAATGTCCTAGAGAAGATAGAAGTCCTGTTCATAACGTTATTATAAGGAACTAGCCTTAAACATTACTTAATACTGAATTAAATGAATAATTCATATTGAGGATCTTTTCAGGTTTAGAGTTTTAGAGAATTAGGACATAACTATTACATCTCAAAAGATTACAAGGTAGACATATCTACACAGTTTCCATTTTTTCATAAAATAAAAACTCTTGAAAAAAAGAGTCATGTCTAGTTCCATGTTTTAGACAGCATGACTTTTCCATGAACCCATCCTTGACCCTATTCATCTTTAAGTCCTGTGAAAACATTTCAAAACTTGGGATGAGCATAAAAAGCTCAGTAAGGGTTATAAAACAAAGAATGAAAACATTTTTTCATAAATACATACAAAACATGAAATCATTTACTTACCTCATGAAATAATAAGATTTATGAAAGACACATAGAAATCATTAATCATAAAGGAAACTTGTGGCATCCATATCATACTTACATTGTAGTTATCACAGCTACATAGGGAGTTACATTGGGATACCCATCACAGTATATTACCTAAAATCTATTAGGAGAAACATTCACGTTTACCTCCATCACGTTACCCAATGCATTGGAGAGCTATCTCGGACTCACCCGCCCTAGGTTTATCACGGAACCACCCGTATAGATAAATAATTCCCAAGAACCATAACATGATCATAACACATAACATAAGCATAAAGGAAAGATAAAATTTCCACATTGTAATAATAAAATATCATTTCAAGATATTGAAATAATAAATCCATTCTCAAAATCATTTTCAATACCAAAATACATAAAAAGAGTATATGGTATTTATTTTTCCTTTTAAAAACATGTTGGCTTGTTAAGGAAGCCAAAGATCAAAAAATACTCGCGGCGGCGGAAAGGTCTTTGTCACCGCTTACGTAAAAAAATAAACATTCCTTTTTTTCGTTCAGTAAAACGTTCCGTATAAAAAGATTCACTTTGAATAAAATGAAAATTCAAAGGGGTTTATACACCATATAAAATAAAGTCGTATATAAAACAAAAAATGCCTCAATGAAAGGAGATTGAGACGAAGTTCTTTACCTCATGTCCGACTTGAATCGATTGTTATTTAATCTCCTGAATAATAAACTAAATTTAATTTATACTTTCTTAAGAACATTTTTAAAGTTTATTATTCCTTTTATATTACTTATTACCATGTTATAAACATTATGCAATCATTTAAGTTAATAATATTCATTTTGTCGATATTTGGTACTTGAGTAAAAAATGAACAACCTATATTTACAAGTTGTCCATGTGGTCAAAGCTTCATTATATCCAGAATGATATTAATGATTTGGATATCATATATATCATATATATCCAGTATATACATGTTTTTATAATAGTACATAACATTTATAGGTAAGAAATGAAATGCACCATTCATGGAGACGGTAAGCCGTACATAAGCATGAACGCTACTTTCATTTCTATTAATTATTTTAATGGAAATAAAACATAATTATACATAGGTATATTATAATTCCATTATAATATCATATATAATATCATTAACTCCATCCTTTATACATCCCACATAAGGCATTAACGAATCAAATCACTTTGAGGGGGCGGTAGTCTGCACTTCCTCAAATGAGATTATCGTATTTACCCACTATGGAAACCATAAAGGCGTGCTATAAATGGGAATTACATAAGTATAAGGAAATAATAAACATAATATATATCATATATAAATATAGTTCCATCATAATGGACACCATGAGAGGCGGTAAGATGTAATTGAACAATCATCGTTTCGTGAGGTCTTGGTTTTCCATCCACAGAAACATTATGTTCTTCATCCATTAGATGGAGGTGTGTGTAAGTGTAGTTAAAATAATTCTAATAAAAACATCCTAGTATATTGAGGATACTATTTTTGTTACAAAATAAACGAATAAAATGAGTTTAGGGGTTGGAGAAGTAAAATAAAAGAAAACAATTTAAGAGAAACTGTTACCTTTAATTTGGGTAACTCCCTTTGGTTTGAAGCAAAGGACTTTTTGAAGTGCCTTTTGCCTAAGGTAAGGATTCTAGGAAGAGGAGAGGGATGTTTGGAGATTAATTGGGTAGATTTTGGATGATCCAAATTGCTTGAAAGGTGTGACAAATTGGTTATAAGTGGTCTCTTTTTATAAGGGGGAGGAGGGCCTCTTTTGGAAAGTGTGAAGATATTATTTTATTATAAACTTATCTTCAGTTTCAAAAGGTCCAAAAATCAGTAAAGATGAAGATACGATGACTCATGGTCGAAATAAAATCATCGAATCAGAATTGGACATGTTTTGGATAATATTTTAATCATTATAATATTATTTATTTAAATCATTTATTAATGAGGTAAATACTGCATCATTATTGTGTCATGAATAATTTAATTTATTCGATGTCTAAAAATTATAAAACAAATACTATCATGTAGGAAATATTTTTTTATTTTCAATGAATATTTATAGGCAAAAAGATAATTTATATAACCCCTTCTAAAAATTAATTTACTAAAAGATATTTGCTTTTGTCATATTTTCCTTTACTTTAAGTTAATTAATCTAAATTGTCATTATCACTTCCAAGTGGCTCAATGGGGTCCCAAAATCAACCCAAATATTCCCATGGTCATAAATGACTCAACAAATAAGGTTTGGACAAGTGTTAAGGTAATTTTGAATTATTATAATATTCTTTTAACCTTGAATTACCCTATTTACCTTTAAACGCGGTAAATAAAAGTCAAAAGTTACTATTAACCAAAAATTATTTTCATCTTATTGAACCACATTTTACTTATTGATAACAACCATGTATGTTAGATTTTCAAAATTCAATTCACAGAAGTGGTAAAATTTCATTTAAATGAAAAAGTTAGTTTTTTTAACTACCACTAAGTGGTTTCACTATTCATCAAAAATTGAAGTTTTTCAGAAAAATACCAAAACATTAGACTTAGCTGTATTTTACATTCTGAATTCAAAATTTATGTCTATTTTTTCAAATTCAAAACATATAAGTGGCATTAATTAATTTAAAAATTAATTCCTGTTGTTAAAACAAATAGTGTGTTTTTAAGAAACAATAACTATCAGAAGATTGATACTTGTTTACGTCCAATTTCAAAGTGAAATTAATTACAATGACCAACATTGGATTAAATGGTAAAAATATATTTTAATTTAACTTTAAAACCAACTAAAAAGATAATCTAACCATATAAATAAATTATATTAAAAGGCACTTTTGAATTAAAATGCAATATTTTTCACTATTTGTAAAAAAATGAACTTTATCAAAAAAATACCAAAAAAAATTACCCAAAGTAAAATTTGATGTCTCCATTCTAAAGAAAGATTTTATTTGGTCAATTAGAATGTATTAAAGTGACCAAAACTATATTTAAATAGGGTTCTCCATTAAAAGTCGATAATTCATCCTTTTAATGTAAATTATTCTTAAAATTAGATTCATTCAAATTTTAAGCCTCTAACTTTTTATTGGATAATGTAAATAAATTTAACAAACATGTATAATCATATTGTAGTTAGTTTCATTCATTCCCGCCAATACAATGGCTAGTAGTTAACTACCATTTAAAATAATAATATTATATTATTAGTGTGCAACGTATGATTCCAAAGAAACCCGTTGTTGTGTATCAGGTATGCTATCGAACATTGCAACCCTTTTAAAGTAAAATTAATATTTAATTCAAAAATATTAATAAGTATGAAAATATCTTATTCTTCATTTACATGGGATGTTACATCCTTCCCCCTTTTGGAAATTGTGTCCTCGCAATTTTTTATTCACTTATCAAAATAAGTGGGGGTATTTATCCCTCATAGAATTTTCTGATTCTCATGTTGCCTCTTCAACCATATGGTTTTTTCACAAAACCTTTACCTAGTGAATTAACTTATTCCACAACACCTGCTCTCTACGGTCAATAATATGGACTGGTTGTTCTTTATAAGAGAGATTATCTTCCAACTGAACTACCTCTGGTCTCAAAACATGAGATGGATCTGGTATATACTTTCTCAACATGGAAACATGAAAAACATTGTGTACGTGGGATAAACTTGGAGGTAAAGGACTCTATACGCAACTAATCCAACTTTCTTCAGAATTTCATAAGGTCCAATGAACCTTAGACTCAACTTTCCCTTCTTACCAAAACGCATCACACTTTTCCATGGAGAAAATTTGAGAAAGACATGATCACCTACCTCAAAGGAAAGATCATTCCTCCGGTTATCTGCATAACTTTTCTGTCTGCTCTGAGTTGTTATCATGTGCTTCTAAATCAATTAAACTTTCTCTGCCATCTCTTCTACCAATTCTGGTCCCATCAGCTTCCTTTCACCTACTTCATCCCAAAAAGCTAGAGTTCGACAATTCTTTCCATATAATGCCTCAAATGGAGCCATATGTATACAGGAATGAAAAATGTTATTATAAGAAAATTCAACCGAATAAAGATGTTGGTCCCAACTTCCCTGTTAATCCATCGAGCAAGCGTATAACATATCATCCAAGGTATAAATTGTTCGTTCTAACTACCCATCTGATTGAGGATGAAAAGCTATACTAAAATTTAATCCAATACCCAATGACTTCTGAAGGTCTTTCAAAATGTTAGAAGTAAACCTGGGATCACGATCAGATACAATGGAGAGGGGAACACCATGCAACCTGACTATCTCTTTAACATACAACTGAGCAAGTTTATCTACAGACAAAGTATCTCGAATAGGAAGGAAATGAGCAGATTTAGTCAATCGGTCAACTATAACCCAGATTGCATTATTACCTCGAGATGTCTTTGGAAATCCCACAACAAAGTCTATGGATATATTTTCCCATTTCCACTCTGGCACCGGTAAAGTCTGAAGCATTCCTTTTGGTAACTGTCGCTCTGCTTTAACCTTCTGACAAGTCAAACACTTCACAGTAAAATCAGCAATATCTCTTTTCATTCCATCCCACCATTAATACTCCTGAATATCTCTGTACATCTTAGTACTGCTAGGATGAACTGAAAACGGAGAACTATGAGCTTCACATAACAACTCATTCTTCAACTGTGAATCACAAGGTACACATAATCTCTTCTCAAACCTCAATACACAATCATTATCAAGATTAAAATCAGGCAACTTACCCTTCTGAACCAACTCTACCTTTTTCTGCAACTCACTGTCTTCTTTCTGTGCTTGCTTTATTCTGTCTGATAGAGATAATCTCACTGACACCTGATACAAAATAGAAGAATTTCATGCAACAAAAACTTCTATTCCAAAGTTCATCAAATAAAAAATCAAAGGATCTCGTTCCAAACGTGACATGGTTAATGAAGCATTACTTTTTATACTCAAAGCATCAGCCACTTTATTTGATTTTCCCGGATGGAAATGGATCATGTAATCATAATCCTTGATTAATTCCAACCATATCCTTTGTCTCATGTTCAATTATTTCTGAGTGAATATATACTTCAAAATTTTTTGATCAGTATATATTTCACACTCTTCTCCATACAAATGATGCCTCCAAATTTTTAAAGCAAAAACAACAGCAGCTAATTCTAAATAATGTGTAGGGTAATTTAACTCATGAGGTTTCAACTGATGTGAAGAATAAGCAATTACCTGATCATTTTGCATTAGGACACAACCCAGTCCTTTCAATGAAGCATCACTATAGATAACAAACTCACCATTTCTGGATGGTAGTGCCAAAACTGGAGCATTCATCAATCTTCATTTCAATTCCTGAAAACAATCATCACATTCTTTTGTCCAGATGAACTTAACACCTTTTAGAGTTAACTTAGTCATTGGAATAGATAACCGTGAAAATTTTTCAACAAACCTCTGGTAATAACCTAACAATCCAAGAAAACTACAAATATCGGTTATATTTGTGGGTCTTGGCCATTCTTCAACAACTTTCGTTTTAGCAGGATCAACAGTTATGCCATTTTTTGAAATGATATGACCAAGGAAAGAAATTTGTTGTAACCAAAACTCACACTTGCTAGATTTACCAAATAGTTTCTTTTCTTTTAAGGTTTGCAATACAACCCTTAAATTACTTTCATGTTCCTATTTACTTTTAGAATAAACCAAAATATCATCAATGAACACATCCACAAACTTATCCAAGAACTCACAGAAAATTCTATTCATAAGATCCATGAATACAACAGGTGCATTGGTTAACCCCAAAGGCATAACTACAAATTCATAATGGTCATATCTAGTACGAAACATGGTCTTTGGAATGTCTGCTTCCTTTACTTTCAACCGATGGTACCCCGACCTCAAGTAAATCTTTGAAAAATACTGAGCTCCCTGGAGCTGATCAAACAAATCATCGATATGAGGCAAAGGATACTTATTCTTAATAGTGATGTTATTCAATGCTCTATAATCAATGAAAAGTTTCATTGAACCATCTTTCTTTTTAACAAACAAGATCAGAGCACCCCATGGTGATGTGCTAGGTCGAATGAAACCTTTATCTAATAACTCCTACAATTGCTTCTTTAACTCTAAAAGTTCAATTTGAGCCATTCGATAAGGGGGTTTTGAAATTGGCTTAGAATTAGGAACTAAGTCAATAGTAAATTCAACTTTCCAATCAGGTATAATACTAGGCATCACATCAGGAAAAACATCAACGTACTCATTTACCACTGTCACATCATTAATCTGAACAGTTCCTTTGTTTTCAACAATATGTGCAAGGTAACATTCATTTCCATTTTTTACTAGTTTCTCAGCTTCTTGATATGTTATCAAAAGCAAGGGTTCATTTTTGTATACAAACTAAAAATCTTTCTGAAAATAAACCTCTTTATCTCTGCATTCAATCTTAGCATGATAAATAGAAAGACAATCCATTCCCAAAATAACATCAAACTCTACTAGAGGCAAAACAATAAGGTTTGCGGGTATATTCTTTGCGCACACAAGGACAGGAATGTTCTTATGTTTTATTTTTGTCTCAACATTTCCTCCAGGTGTTTTTACCATAAGTTCAGTATTCATATCATGATATGGAATTCCCAATTTACTAGAAAACTTATCAGAAATGAAAGAGTGTGTAGACCCTAAAACAAACAACACATTCGAATAATCTGAACAAACAAACAGTGTACCTGACACAACTTAATTTGATGTCCCAACATCTGTTGAAGTAGTTGAAAAGAATTTCACCACCCCTTTCTTCTTGTAGTCTGGTAGCTTTACTTTGGTTGAGTTCTTTGTTGGACACTCATTTGCCTAATGAACCATTTCATTGCACTTAAAACATTTTACTGAATATATATTAGATTTTGTCTTACCAGTACCCTGATCTTTTTTAGTGCAATTACGAGCCTTATGTCCCATTTTACCACATTGGTATCACTTACCAGAATTCAAAAGACATTCCCCAACATTCTTTTTACCACAATTTTCACAAACTGTAAACTTAAGTTTCTTACCATCAAACTTTTTTGAAGAGTTCTTCCCTTTCGCATGCCACCTCGACCTCTTATTCTGTTGTTTGTCAAAAGAATACATGATCATCAGCAAACTCCATTTCAACCTTCTCCACACAATGAACAAGTTTTTCATAACTTTTGAAATCACGAGACGCTAAAGCCCTTCGATACTTTAGATTTAATCCTGAGTAAAAATGGTTGATTTTACTATCAATATCTCGTATGAAATTTGGATCATACCTTGCCAGTCAAGTGAATTTTTCTTCATAATTAGCCACTGATTCATCATCCTTCCTCAATTCTAGGAATTGTTTTTCCATCCTAAGACGAACCACCTTAGGAAAATATTTCCCAAGAAACATACCTTTGAATTCATCCCAATCGAGAGCATCAATATCCTCACTATACCTGATATTTTTCACCATCGACCACCACTAATCAGCCTCACCTTCAAAATGGTAAACAGAAAGACTAACCTTTTGATGTTCTGAACAACCCATGACATAGAAAATCTTTTCCAGTGCTTTAATCCACCCTTCTTCTAGCACCGTATCAGATGATCCTCTGAATGATGGGGGGTGTTGCCTCATGAAATGCTCCACTACTGACATGTTCCTCTGTGGTTGATCTGGCTGATCTCATACATGGATACCACCACCATTTATAGTCTGAGTCAATTGTCCAATCGCTGCAACAAACTATTCAGTTCCAATTCCAACTATCTCAGGTTGCTGATTTGGAAGGTTTTCTTCCTCCTAATTTCGTCCCAACACAGCTGCCCTGTTTCCTCTGCGGAAAACCATTCTCAACACAAAAATATCTTAGGCGAAGCAACATGGTAATCTGTAAATTCTATATGATGTCAATATTAACATAAATTACTTTATGGATATTACTTTAACAATACCCTAACACCTAAAGTTATCTAAACCGACCTCTGATACCAACTATAAGTACTCGGCCTTAAACATTACTTAATATTGAATTAAATGAATAATTCACATTGAGGATCTTTTCAGGTTTAGAGTTTTAGAGAATTAGGACATAACTATTACATCTCAAAAGATTACAAGGTAGACATATCTACAAAGTTTCAATTTTTTTCATAAAATAAAAACTCTTGAAAAAAAGAGTCATGTTCAGTTCCATGTGTTAGACAGCATGACTTTTCCATGATCCCATCCTTGACCCTATTCATCTTTAAGTCATGTGAAAACATTTCAAAACTTGGGATGAGCATAAAAAGCTCAGTAAGGGTTATAAAACAAAGAATAAAAACATTTGTTCATAAATACATAAAAAACAAGAAATCATTTACTTACCTAATGAAATCATAATATTTATGAAAGACACATAGAAATCATTAATCATAAAGGTAACTTGTGGCATCTATATCATACTTACATTTTAGCTATCACAACTACATAGAGAGTTACATTGGAATACCCATCAGAGTATATTCCCTAAAATATCTTAGTAGAAACATTCATGTTTACCTCCATCACGTTACCCAATGCATTGGAGATCTATCTCGGGCTCACCCTCCCTAGTTTTATCACAGAACCACCCGTATACGTAAATAATGTCCAAGAACCATAACATGATCATAACACATAACATAAGCATAAAGGAAAGATAACATTTCCACATTGCAATAATAAAATTTCATTTAAAGATATTGAAATAATAAATCCATTCTCAAAATAATTTTCAATAACAAAATAAGTAAAAAGATTATATGGTATTTATTTTTCCTTTTAAAAACATTTCGGCTTGTTAAGGAATCCAAAGATCAAATAATACTCGCGGCGGCGGAAAGGTCGTTGTCACCGCTTACGTAAAAAAAGAAACTTTCCTTTTTGTCGTTTAGTAAAATGCTTCATATAAAAAGATTCCATTTGAATAAAATGAAAATTCAAATGGGTTTATACACCATATAAAATAAAGTCATATATAAAACTAAAAATGCCTCAATGAAAGGAGATTGAGACGAAGTCCCTTACCTCGTGTCCGACTTGACTCGATTGTTCTTTAATCTCCTGAATAATAAACTAAAGTTAATTTCTACTTGGTTAAGAACCTTTTTCAAGATTTTTATTCCTTTTATATCACTTATTAGCATGTTATAAACATTATGCAATCATTTAAGTGAATAACGTTCATTTTGTCGATATTTGGTACTTGAGTAAAAAATGAACACCTTATATTTACAAGTTGTCCATGTTGTCAAAGGTTAACTATATCCAGAATGATATTCATGATTTTGATATCATATATATAATATATATCCAGTATATACATGTTTTTATAATATTACATAACATTTAGAGGTAAGAAATGAAATGCACCGTTCATAGAGATGGTAAGTCGTACGTACGCATGAACGCTACTTTCATTTCTATTTCTTATTTTATTGAAAATAAAACATAATTATACATAGGTATATTATAATTCCAGTATAATATCATATATGATATCATTAACTCCATCCTTTATGCATCCCACATACAGAATTAATGAATCAAATCACTTTGAGGGGGCGGTAGTCCGCACTTCCTCGAATGAGATTATTGTATTTACCCACTATAGAAACCATAAAGGCCTGCTATAAATGGGAATTACATAAGAATAAGGAAATAATAAACATAATATATATCATATATAAATATAGTTCCATCATAATGGCCACCATGAGAGGCGGTAAGATGTAACTGAACAATCATCGTTTCGTGAGGCCTTAGTTTGTCATCCACAAAAACATTATGTTCTTCATCCATTAGATAGAGGTGTGTGTAAGTGTAGTTATAATAATTATCATAAAAACATCCTATTATATTGAGGATACTGGTTTTTTTACAAAATAAAGGAATAAAAATATTTTATGGGTTGGATAAGTAAAATAAAAGAAAACAATTTAAGAGAAACTGTTACCTTTAAGTTGGGTAACTCCCTTTGGTTTGAACCACAGGACTTCTTGAAGCGCCTTCTTCCTAAGTTAATTCTTCTAGGATGAGAATAGGGATGTTTGGAGCTTAATTGGGTAGATTTTGGATGATCCAAATGGATTGAGAGGTGTGAGGAATTGGTTAGAAGTGGTCTCTTTTTATAAGGGGGAGGAGGGCCTCTTTTGGAAAGTGTGAAAATATTATTTTATTATAAACTTATATTCAGTTTCAAAAAATCCAAAAATCATTAAAGATGAAGATAATATGACTAATGGTAAAAAAAAATCATCCAATCAGAATTGTACATGTTTTTTATAATATTTTAATCATTATAATCTTATTTATTTTAATCATTTATTAATGAGGTAAATACTGCATCATTATTGTGTCATGAATAATTAAATTTATTCGATGTCTAAAAATTATAAAAAAATACTATCATGTAGGATATCTTTTTATATTTCCAATTATTATTTATAGTAAAAAATATTATTTATATAACACCTTCTAAAAATTAATTTACTAAAAGAAATTTGCTTTTGTCATATTTTCCTTTACATTAAGTTAATTTATCTAAATTGTCATTATCACTTCCAAGTGGCTCAATGGGGTCCCAAAATCGACTCAAAGAAGGCCATGGTCGTAAATGACTCAACCAATAAGGTTTTGACAAGTTTTAAGGTAATTTTTAATTATTATAATATTCTTTTAACCTTGAATTACCCTATTTACCTTTAACTGCGGTAAATTAAAGTCAAAAGTTACTATTCACCAAAAATTATTTTCATCTTATTGAACCAAATTTTCCGTCTTTATAACAATCATGTATGTCGTATTTTTAAAATTCAATTCACAGAAGTGGTAAAATTTCATTTAAATGAAAAAGTCAGTTTTTTTAACTACCACTAAGTGGTTTCACTATTCATCAAAAATTGAAGTTTTTCAGAAAAATACTAAAAAAATAGCCTAATATATATTTGATATTCCAAATTCAAAATTGATGTATATTTTTCCAAATTCAAAACATATAAGTGGCATTAATTAATTTAAAAATTAATTCTAGTTGTTAAAATAAATAGCGTGTTTTTAAGAAACAATAACTATCAAAAGATTGATACTTGTTTATGTCCAATTTCAAAGTGAAATTAATTCCAATGACCAACATTGGATTAAATGGTAAAAATAAATTATTATAATTTCACTTTAAAAAACTAAAAAGATAATCTAACCATACAAATAAATTAGATTAAAAGGCACTTTTGAATTAAAATGCAATATTTTTCACTATTCATTAAAAAATGAACTTTATTAGAAAAATACCAAAAAAATTACCCAAAGTAAAATTTGATGTCCCCATTCTAAAGAAGTATTTTATTTTGTCAATTAGAATGTATTAAAGTGACCAAAACTATATTTAAATAGGGTTCGCCATTAAAAGGCGATAATTCGGCCTTTTAATGTAAATTATGCTTAAAATTAGATTCATTCACATTTTAGGCCTCTAACTTTTTATTGGATAATGTAAATACATTTAACAAACATTTATAATCATATTTTAGTTAGTTTCATTCATTCCTTCCAATAAAACGGCTAAGAGTTAACTACCATTTAAAATAATAATATTATATTATTAGTGTGCAACGTAAGATTCCAAAGAAACCCGTTGTTGCGTATCGGGTACGCTATCGAACATTGAAACCCTTTTAAAGTAAAATTAATATTTAATTAAAAAATATTAATAAGTATGAAAATATCTTATTTTTCATTTACTTGGGATGTTACAGTTATCGTAGCCCCTTGGAGTTCAAGCAGGGAGACCACATTTTCTTGATAGTACCCACGATGAGGAATGTGGAGGTTTGGATGAGGAGGAAAGCTATCCCTAATGTTTATCAGGTCATTCGAGATCGTGTGGAGGGTTAGTGAGGTAGTGTAACACCTCGCCCTACCCCCACAACTAGAGCGGGTGCCTGATGTCTTCCAAGTGTTACAGGTGAGAAGATACATGCATGATTCTACACGCACCATCGACTGGGGAAATCTGGACATCGAGGATGAAGAAACCTTTGTAGAGCACCTTATGGTGATCAAGGAATGATAAGAGTGGACCTTGTGTGGACAAACCATCCTTTTTCTTCATGTGTTTTGGCCAAATGGAAATGTGCAGGAGTGTTCCTGGGAGTGGGAGAACTAGATGCGAGCTCAGTATCTAAAGTTGTTTTCTTATATATTTTTTTGGTGATGAAAATATTGAAGAACTGAATGATGTAGAGACTCAGTTGTTTTCCTTGTAAGACTTTTAAATATTTCTAAATATATTTTTAGAGTTAGTAGCTGAGATAGCGTACGATTCTAAGGCCCAGTGTGCACGAAATAAATTTTATAAAAATAATAAATATATTTTATATTGTTCATGTTCAATTGATTAAAGAAATCATGATAACTCTTAAACGGATGATTGTATCAGAAATATGAGACAATGGTTGTGAATAGAACATAGTGTTTACCCAAGGCACGACATAAAAGGAGTCATCGTGGGATGTTCAGACCTCTCGCTTATTTCCTGAGCATTTAAGTGAATTAATTAGTTAATTAATTAATTAATCACTTAATTTATATTAACAAATTTTTGTCTATAAATATGTTTTTATGGCTCTTTAGCCAGTGTTGGCTCAAAATTCACCATCATTCGTGTTGAGACCCAGTTGTTTCCTAATAATACTTTGAAATATTTTTAATTATTATTCCAGATCCAGGTGCTAAACCGACGTGTGATTTTGTGGCCCGATGTGCCCAGAATTAATTTTATAAAAATATTAAATATATTTTAGATTACAAGCACGCGGTTAATTAAAAAAGTGGGGTAAATCTTAAGCGGTTAATCAAATGAAAAATCTGAGACCACGGTTGGGTTCGTAACATGTTGTTTCTCCTCAGCATGACGTAAAATGAGTTGGCATAGGACGTTCCAATCTCTCGCTCGTTGGTGGATCCTTTTCAATGATTTAATTAATTAAGTTGGTTAATTAATTAAAAAATTCTTAAACCTAATTTAGTGTTATAAATTCTCAATTTAGAGGAATTACCTCATAATCCTGTTTTTTCAATGATGACTCCCCTCCCCTCCTCTCCTTCCCATTGACGAACGAAGAACAAAGAATGTCAACAAATCTCTGATTCTAGGCGGATCACAGTGCAGTGGATCCTCCTCCTTTGTCGACGAATGTGTCCTTCATCATTTGCACACGATCCCATCCAGGTAGGAATTGTTCTTGGTGTTCTAATGCCCTGAATTAAATGTTTGATCATGTTTTCAAATTGGTCTTCAACCTATGCCTTTTGATCAAACCTCTGTATGATACCATGTACCAATTTAACTTTGTTTATCATAGGTTCTAACACCGGTACCCCGTTCTTGATCACCAACCAATAATTCTTGGCCGATGATAAATGAAAATATTTTTATGGTGCCCCCCCCCCCTTCTTCTTCATGTTTGTTACTGTGGAAACCTTGTGGATCACGATTCGAGGATTGTCAGGTGACCCGAGCTCGATCGGGTGCCTGGAACAAGACGGATTCATGGTGGAATTGTCAAACAGCGACAAAAATGTGATTGAGTCATAGATCTGAAAATGGCATGATCTGGGGATGAACAATCTTTAAGTTTCATTCCAATCTGATGATAATCGAAGCCAAGGTGGTGCTCAGAAGATATGGCCAATCCCATGGTTTTGGACGAGACCGAAGCATAGAGAATGGCGAAGAAATCCCATGTTCTTCAACCAAATCTGGTGATTTTGGAGCGAAATTAGGTGACATTGACCGCAACAAAGGCATATTTGGAAGCGGAGTCCAAAGATTGGATATACCCTTAGTTTTCTAGAAAATCCGGACTACACACCATGTTTAGTAAAGAACACACGATGTGTTGTCTCCTTTATCGTTGGTTCTAGGGTTTGGGAAAAAATAAGGATGGCACGTTTTGTACTTCATTTGACACGTTGTGTACTATCCCCCCCCCCCACGTGGGGCGATCTGTGTAAGGGAGACATGACCAGGAAACACAGCCCGGTCCCAGGATAGGTAGGACACGTTGTGTAGTCCACCTACAGGGGGTGTTCCCCTACATGGGTTGGGGCCCGTGTCTGGCCAGAGAAACAGCCAAGAAATAAAGAGGGGACACACATTGTGTGGGACACCACACATGTCGTGTACTTTCAGATCTATTGATAAGTCTTTAATCCTTTGTATCTTCTTCATTTGAACCAGAATTTCGGCCCACAATATTCCTATCCTGAGTGTTTTTCCATGTAGAACGTGATGGTTCCATCTAAAGAGGCTTTCGAGATATGATGTAGATGTTTTGGGTTAGAACACATAGATATGACACCCGATGATGCCAATGATTATATAGGATTACTAGAGTAGGTATCGGGTTGACCCATGTCCTCAATAAGCAGATACTAGGCTGACACCTCAGCAGGGCTAGGTAGCATAGTCCCAAAAGATTCAGAGAAGACCCTTGATTGTGCGGCACAGTGGCAAGGCGTGGTTCAATATACCCAAGGACTCACAAGAAAGAGGGGAATTTTCTCCACCAAGACACATCCTTGTGACATGACCTAAAATCGTGTGGGTCATCCAGTACAGCTCAAAGCAGATAGTATCGAGGTGTGGTGATTTGATACCCTTTGACATGGGATTCTTGGGCAGATGCGATGAGGTACTGGGAATTGCAGATGGATTTACTTGGAACTGATGGCTACTCACTTTTTTGGGCTGAGCTGTGAGATGAATATCCCCTTACTCTCTCATTTAGGCTTCTTTGACTGAGAATATATATATATATATATATATATATATATATATATATATCCTGTTGAAACACTCACTCCTTGGGTCTTGGTTACCCTCCTTCTGAGGGATGTGAATACATGAGGGGTACGCCATATGCTTTCTGTGTCTAGTTTCCCATGGTTGAATGAGTCTACTCTCCATCTATAGCTAGAAAAGACTCGACGAGGAGTTCATCTCTTCACTATATCAAGATCATTGTGTTTGGATGAGTCTAATTTCACACTCTTGTTGGGTTGATTTGTCCTCTTTTTGTTCACTTTACTGTACCTTATTCTATTTACTGCTTCTCTTCAGCTGTATCTCTGACTGCCCCCCCCCCCCCACCCATCTTTTTAGGTCGTTCTACTGGGTATGTATATACTCACCCCTGCATATGCTTTTTCCAACACGTGTCATGTCTTTTGTAGACGATTGATAGGTCAATCGTGAATACTGAGGAGCGTAGGGTTACGGGCCACATGGACCGTGTACAATGATCATAATTAGGATATAGGAGCTGGGATCTCTCAATAGATACTCTTTTCCCAATTTTCTTCATGTTGGGACTGATTTCTGGTTTGGGTGTGTATTTGTTCCCCTTTACTTTTTAGTATTGGCTACCGTACCTTTGTACTATCTAGAGGTTCATGCATGTTAACTTTACTTTACAGTAGTTGCATCTTTTTCTACTTTCCCTAATCACTTTTACATTGAGTTGGCTATGTGTGTGTGAACAAGTTCATAGTGAAAGGCCTCCTTGAGTTAGTTGTGCATTTGATGCTTGTCGCCAACCCCTAGCTTATGGAGGCGGGCTTGGGGTAGTTGTGGCTCGAGGCTCATCTTGGGTCGGGTCATGACATGTCGGCAATAGCTCATCCCCCCCCCTTTGGAGAATCAAGACCGAACAATAATGAACTCCTGGATCAAGGTGAATCAAAGTGCAACGAACGCATAAGCTTCGTCAAAATCATTGCCTGGACACGTTCTTCAACAATGATCAATCCAAATATAGGTAGGGATCGTCTTTAGGTGTTTTACGCCTTTGGATTAGAAGATTAAGTAGATCGTTATTTCTTCTTCGATCTGCGCCTTATTTATGGCTTTTTCATGATCCGAAGTACCAGATTTAATCATTGTTATAACCCTGGTTCCTGGTTCTTGATTTTTGGCCAAGAATGCTTGGACCACGATCTCTTAAACATTTGTTCCTTTGACTTTTGCCCATATTTTTTTACATTCTTCACTGTTGGAACCATCACGATTCCAGGTTCAACAGTTATCAGGTAACCAAGCTTGATCAGGCACCCAGATACACTGCAGATCAATGAATTGTTGACGGATTTGCGAACTGAGCATATATCTGGGAAGCTAGTAAGGCTAGGATGACCGATCTGGTGCTCAATTGTCAAGATATTGA
Organism: Viscum album; assembly: GCA_963277665.1. Lineage (NCBI taxonomy): Eukaryota > Viridiplantae > Streptophyta > Magnoliopsida > Santalales > Viscaceae > Viscum > Viscum album. Next base: position 1,752,434,658 of record OY728143.1, on the reverse strand, counting down.
AGGAAGAAGACATGGTTGTTTATAGAACGTGCAATGAAACACTCGTCATGAGTGGAGGCTGATTCATGGTGAGCAACTGTAATGTCCAAGATTTTTCATTTATTATTTTTGAATATTATATGGAATTAATTTGAGACCATGATTTGAGACGACGTGCGATTCCGAGACCAGGATTTCCTAGAATAAATGTTTGAAATAAATTAATCTTTTAAATAGAGCATGATAAGTTTCCTATAAAAGTGGAATAACTTTTAAATGAATGCCTGAATCAGAAATCTGAGGGCACTGTTGCGTTTAGAGTAGCGACTTTACATTAGGAGAGGTCTAACATCGACCAACACAGGTAAGTTACAAAAGTTAATTTTTGGATGTTTTAAAGTAAATAAATAAATTAAATTAATAATTTATTTTTTTTTAAACATTTTAACAATTCAACGATACATTTTATGGTTTTAAATAACCAGGAGTCTAGGGTTTGGCTCATAACCCTAGAAAACTCCTAGGAAATCTGCTGGAGCTTTAGAGAGAAGCCACCCCCTTGTAGAATTCTCAATGAATGGCGATGAACGGTCAATTCATGCATCATTGTGATGCAAGGTCGGAGGATCTCATCTGCGATGGAAATGTATCCACTCTTCATTGATGATCATGGTAGGGGTTGTTATTTTGATTGTTTTTTTTCCTGTTCTTTGATTCAATGACGAATGATGATCAACCCACGAATAGGTTGACCTGTGGTTCGGTCATTCTTACGGGAAGGTTTAATTTTTAGGAATTTGGGGATGATTATGATTGTAATTATTTTTTTTTTTAACTTGACCCTTCTAACGGGAGTGGATCAAGGTCGTAACAATCAACAGCTGAGGTTCGTTCCTTGTTTTTCTCTTTTGTGTTTCTTCCCCCAATCGTGTTCTTCGTTCTTCATAGGTATATGAACGAATGAGATTTTTACAATTTTTTAGTGGTGAAATGATCTGAAATCCTAGATCCAACATCATAATAACCCATATGAGGTGTGAAAATGATGGTGGAAGACGAATCGACGCGGTTCTGAATAAATTGTTCTTCGCGCGGAAATCAAAATGATTTTTGTGACCGATCGAACACCTAAAACCTACAGATTTGGTGTTACCATGACAGGGTGACTTCAGATATTCAGTTTTGATTCATTTGTACAACTAGATATAAGGATTGAAGATCACCCGAGGCACCAGACAAAGAACTATGATTCTATAAAATCACGCAGAACACGAAGTGTTCTCCAAACAACACGACGTGTGGAGCCGACTCAGTGATGACTAGGATTATACATTATATAAATTGATGAAATGGCATGTGACCCCTATCACATGGCATGTGGGTCTTTACATGGGACTTGTCATGTATCTTGGATGATACACAGACACGGGGTTGAGTACACAGCATGTAATCCCCCACATGGACAGACTAGACCAGTTACATAGGTTACCCCATGTACTAGTACATGGGTTTGCAGACACGAGTTGAAGCCATGTATGGGCACATGGCCAGCGTAAATGGAGAATCCCCCATATAGTAGGACACAACGTGTTATTATTCTACACCTAATGTATATATTTTCTACACAACATGCTCTATTTGACAAGGTTCGTTATACACGGGCAGTACCGGGGGGTCAGAGGACATCACGTGTGACCCTTATACATGTCGTGTACTTTATTGTACATGGCTTGATCTCTTTGTCTGTCGTATCTTGGACATGTTTCATTTGAGTTAGTTCCCCATTGATCATTCCCCTAATGGTCAATTATCATTTCTATCCACGGAAGTACAATCCCTTCAGTATGACTTTTTGGATAGAGCTGGTGTCCCTCTGAGAGGCCCAGAGTGAGATCCTCTATTCATTATTAACCCAAGTTATAGTCAGGTATCAGTGTGACCAATCCTATAGGATTTTTATCCTATACTTATTAGGTGAATCCAGATGAGTCGTGGTATACATCAAGGCCTTGGTAGTGGTCCTCATCTGTGTATCATGATATTTTCCCACTTAGGAGTGTGTTCTCTAGGAATGAGTGTATCTCTTCTCTCTTCAGATCTATCAGTGAATATATAACTCTTGTGACACTTCCCAACAAATAGTACTTCTCAGATAGACATGATCAAATCTATCACACTCATGGAGTGAGTTCTCCCGGACAAGTGCTTCATGGAATTTTCGGACTGAATCCCTAGTGTGGGTATGTGGGTCATTGTGACTTACCTATAGACTACGGGTATTGGTTTTGAGTATATCTATATGTTTCTCTAGTTAAATGTTTTGTAGACATATACTGTGTAGAGATGATTTTAACCTTACTTGTTTATTTCTTTGTGGTTTTTGGGGTCTCCTACTAAGTATTGTTATACTCACCCCTACACAGATTTTACATGCACATGTCATGTCTTGTGCAGAAGAGCGGCCTTTTGACGGAGTCTAGGGTAGACCAGGACCGGACCGATCTTTGTGAAATTCTTTACAAGCTTAGGTGTTCCATCAACATCGAGAAGCAATCCCAGTACCTTTATTATTTACAGGTTGGACTTTGTAGTTTGCATACTTTTTCTTTTGGTGGGCTTGTACTCTGGACCAGTTACTTTTCTGCACATTACTTACTATTGTACTCTGTTGGTTGGGTTTAGTTGGATGCATGCATTTTTTTCCTTAGTGGTTTTTTTACATTTCAACATTTGTGGGCTTAAATATGTATGTGTGTGTACATGAACTTAGGAAATGCCTCATATATTAGTGATGTGACTACTCAGTGTTAGTCACCAACCCCTGTCCTATTCGAGGTGGGCTTGGGGAGTCGTGGTGCAGGCCCCACTAGGATGGGTCATGACAGAGTGGTATCAGAGGTGGGAGGTTCTACCTTAGGACTGATTCTATGAGATTGGTTTTGGGAAAAAGTGTTAAGTGTTTCGAGTTCGACTTTCAGGACAAGGACTCCAGTGTTGGTGCGGGTGACTGACATATCCATACATCGGGACTCTAATAACCTATTTTTCGACTCAGTACATGAGAACGCTGGTTGCAGGGAAGAAAAATGAATCATGCATGAATCGTATAGGAATGTGTTGTGGTTTCCATGTCTTTTTGTGTCAGCTATCTAGATATACTCCTTGATTGTGGTACATCTTGTTTCCTTACAGGATGTCTCTGTGATGAATACTAGCTAGGATTCAGTAGCTCGATCATGAAGATGATCCCCTCAGTGATGAGGCTTCGATTTAGGGGCCAGTTCTTCAGGAGTTACCTCCAAGTGGTTCACCTGCTATACCACCACCGGTGGAGTAGCACGTGGTTCCAGCAGTACCAACAAATGAGGAGCGCAGGCCGAACGCACTCTGTGAGTTTTAGAGACAGAGACCCCTCAGGTTCCGAGGCGAGCCAGACCCTTAGGCGGTTGAGGACTAGATTGAGGCGGTTACCAGAGTCATCCATCTAGTGACAACACCAACGGACTATATAGTGGTACAATGAGCGAGCCTTCTTTAGGGTTTAATAGGGTGATGGTGGAGTTTTCCCATGCAGACTCACGATGAGATGACTCTTTCATGGACAGAGTTTGAGAAACTCTTTAGGGAGGAGTTCTCTACAGTTACGCTTATAGAAATACGTATCCAGGAGATTCTTCAGCTGAAGCAGGGAAGTTTGATGGTGGATGACTATTTATAGAGGTTTACCAACCTCACCAGGTACTCGATGGATATGGTTTGGGATTAGTACTTCAAATATCAGACCTTCAAGCAAGGTTTACGATGGGACATCTGAGCTAACATCGTGCCTCTATGAATTCCAACTTATGTTGGAGTGCTTGAGTGAGATTTAGTAGTCGAGATCTTCTCGGCTAAGTAGAGATAACCAGTGGCAATCAGTAGCTGGCAGTCAGGTGCAGAGACCTCATTATCAGAGAGCCAACATCAGGAATAGGGATCGGGACGTGGGAGACATCACAGAAGGACCCAGAATATGGGATCTTCAATCCAGGGCTCTCATGCAGGATCCAGTCAACCTAGGGAAAGGTGATGCTATACATGTGGTTATAGTGGACATCTCACTAGAGACTGTCCAACCTGTCGAGATGCTGACACAGACACGATGGATGGACCACCGAGGAAAGAGTTTCGGTTGGAACCTCTTGGTATCAACATCGAGGCCTTACGACATCATTCTCGGTATGGATTGGTTATCTTTGGTCCATACCCAGATTGACTGATTTACGCGAAGGATGATGTGTGTCCACAGTGATGGGACGAGGTTTTCCTTTGTTGGTGAAAAGAAAACTCAGGCATCACAGAATGGGATCATGCTTAGGAGGGTGCAGCCAATCACTCATGTGTGGGCTAGCCTTACCCCCGTAACAACAGATGTTGTGAGCTTTCAATTCCCAGTAGTAGTGATGGGGTACAAGGACAACTTCCGAGAAGATATTTCAGGGTTACCTCCCTATCAGGAGATCGACTTCTGCATCGACATACACCCCGGGATGACACCGATATCCTCAGCAGCATATCGGATGGCACCCACAGAGCTGCGTGAGCTGAGGGTGCAGTTTGAGGATATGCAAAGGAATGTCTTCTTAAGACCAAGTGTTTCACCTTGGACGGACCCAGTTTTGTTTGCTAAGAAGGCAGATGGGTGTTTGAGGTTTTGGGTAGATTACCAACGCCTGAACCAGGTGATGGTGAAGAACAAGTATCCACTACTGAGGATCGACGACCTGTTCGATCAGCTGAGAGGGGCACAGTGGTTCTTGATGGTTGACCTTCAATCGGGTAATCATCAGCTTCGAGTATGAGATGGGGATGTGCCAAAGATGACTTTCATATGTCGTTACCGTCACTAAGAGTACATGGTGATGCCTTTCAGTGTGATGAATGCCCCCACAGGGTTCATGGGACTCATGAACCAGATCTTCCAACCATACATAGACCGGTTCGTAGTAGTCTTCGTTAGCGACATCCTGGTGTACTCGGCTTCAAAGGAGGAGCGCACGAGAAACCTGCGAATGGTCATGGATGTACTCTGAGAGCACCAGCTTTATGGGAAGCTCTAGAAGTGTCTGTTCTGGATTAAGGAGGCCCACTTTCTGGGACACGTTATCTCTGCAAATGGGGTAGCAGTGGACTCGGCCAATGTCAAGGTGGTGTTAACATGAGAGCCACATAGAAGCGTGACAGAGGTGTGGAGCTTCCTTAGGCTGGAAGGATATTAGTGGAGATTCATTCACTTCGGCGAAAACTGGTTTTTTGCGATGGTTATTTGTGACGAGAATAAATCTCGTCGCAAATAGTCCGTTGAAGAGGTTATTTGCGACTAGTTGATTTTCTCGTCGAAAATAACTAATTATTTGCGACGGGACTCGACGCCCGTCGCAAAAACTTACGCGCGGTTTGGCGCGATTTGCGCGCGAAACTGCGCGAAAGGGCATGTGCGACGGGCAGGCACCGCCCGTTGCAAATATCGGGAGGCGGTAAACACTATTTGCGATGGGGGATCCCCTGTCGCAACTAGTTCGACTCCCAGAGGGTATTTGCGACGAGTCTCGTCGCAAATAACCGGCGACGGTAAAAACCTATTTGTGACGGGATGTTGTCCCGTCGCAAATAGTGTGTCGGCATGTTACTTTTGGCGACGGGTCTCGTTGCAAATAACCTTTTAACCGCTGACAGTAATTAATGCGGCCGATAGTATTTACGACGGGACCCATCGCAAAAAAACTATTTGTGACGAGATTCCAGTCGCAAATAGTCTCGTCACTACTAATCTAACCTATATATACCTTCATCCATTTTTTCTTTCCTTTTCTTGAATTCCTTCTTTCTCTACTTCTCTAAACTCTAATTTTAGAGTGAAAATTTTTTAGAATTAGTTTTTTTTACGAAGAAGTTTTGAAGTCGTCTACAATTATAATAGATCAAGTTTAAAGATATTTTTGTTTTATTTATTTTGTATTTATTTCATGTCTTTATATAAAATTTAATTATTGTTGATTAGTTGTAATTAAGTTAGATTTAAATTGTTTTGTCATCAGTATTTATTTGTAATAATAAAATTAAATTATTAGTACTAATTCTTAGTAATTAATACTAATTAATAATTATTAACGATAATTAGTAATGTATATAAATAATTAGTGGTAATTAGTAATTAGTAGTTGTATTTTGCAGTAATTAATAGTAATTAACACTAATTAGTAATAATTAGAAAAAATAGTAATAATTAGGAAAAAATAGTAACAAATATTTACAATTAGTAATAAATACTAACAATTAGTAACAAATACTAATAAATAGAAATAAATACTAACAATCTGTAATAAATACTAATAAATAGAAATAAATACTAATAAATAGTAATAAATACTAATAAATAGTAATAAATATGAATAAATAATAATAATTAGTAATAATTAGAAATAATTAGTAATAATTAGTAATAAATACCAATAATTAGTAATAAATACTAATAATTTGTAATAATAAGTAATATTTAGTAATATTTAGTAATAATTAGTAATAATTAGTAATAATTAGTAATAATTAGTAATAATTAGTCATATTTAATAATAATTAGTAATAATTAGTAATAATCAGTACTAATTAGTAATAATTCTTAATAATTTAGAATAATTAGTAATAAATACTAATAATTAGTAATATTTAGTAATATTTAGTAATGATTAGTAATAATTAGTAATATTTAGTAATATTTATAATATTTTGTAATAATTAGTAATAATTAGTAATAATTAGTAATAATTAGTAATACTTAGTAATAATTAGTAATAAATACTAATAAATACTAATAAATAGTAATAAATACTAATAAATACTAATAAATAGTAATTAATACTAATAAATAGTAATTAATACTAATAATTAGTAATAATTATTAATAAATACTAATAATTGGAAATAATTAGTAATAATTAGTAATAATTAGTAATAATTAGTAATAAATACTAATAAATAGTAATAAATACTAATAATTTGTAAGAAATACTTATAATTAGTAATAATTAGTAATAATTAGTAATAAATACTAATAAATACTAATAAATACTAATAAATACTAATAAATACTAATAAATATTAATAAATAGTAATAAATAGTAATAATTAGTAATAATTAGTAATAATTTTTAATAATTAGTAAAAATAAGTAATAATTAGGAATAATTAGGAATAATTTGGATTAATTAGGAATAAATACTAATAAATACTAATAAATACTAATAAATAGTAATAAATACTAACAAATTGTAATAAATAGTAATGAATAGTAATTAATAGTAATGAATAGTAATTAATAGTAATTAATAGTAATTAATAGTAATAATTGGTAATAATTAGTAATAATTAGTAATAATTAGTAATAATTATTAATAATTGGTAATAATTAGTAATAATTAGCAATAATTAGCAATAAATAGCAATAATTAGCAATAATTAGCAATAAATAGCAATAATTAGTAATGAATAGCAATAAATAGAAATAAATAGCAATAAATAGAAATAATTAGCCTTAATTATTGATAAATAGGATTAATTATCAATAATTAGGAATAATTAGGAATAATTAGCAGTAATTAACAATAATTAGGATTAAATAGGAATAATTATCCATAATTAGGATTAATTAAGTTTAATTAGGAACAATTATCAATAATTAGGAATAATAAGAATTAATTATCAATAATTAGGATTAATTAGGAATAATTATCAATAATTATCAATAATTAAGATTAATTAGGATTAATTATGATTAATTTGTATTAATTAGGATTAATTAGGATTAATTAAGATTAATTAGGATTAATTAGGTTTAATTAGGATTAATTAGGATTGATTAGGATTAATTAGGATTAATTAGAAATAATTTGGAAAAATTAGGAAAAATTAGGAAAAATTAGGATTAATTAGTAATAATTAGGCTTAATTAGTAATAATTAGTAATAATTAGTAATAATTAGTAATAATTAGTAATAATTAGTAATAATTGGTAATAATTAGTAATAATTGGTAATAATAAGTAATAATTAGTAACAATTAGTAATAACTACTAATGATTAGTAATAATTAGGAATAATTAAGAAAAAATAGGAATAATTAGAAATAATTAGGAATAATTAGGAATAAAATCAATTATAATAAATTATAATAACTTGGAACAATTTCTAGTGGATTGGAGGCACTCCTTTTACTCGATGACTCTTCTACTTTATACTCTCATTGACTCACAGTATTATGAAATGTATGCTTCTATATATTCATATCCAATATCGCATGCACGAGTTTGAATATACATTAATAGGACCATGTTTTTTATAATTTTTTCAGGTGGTGACAGTTGCAAGAAGATGATTCATCGACGAAAAGGGGGATCTTTTGTCTGATGGCTCATTTACTTGCATCTTTCTCCCACTGAAATCACAATGAAGAATATGCTCAAAGATATGCTTATACATTCTCATATGCACGAGAATTAATATGTGTACCTATGAGCAGATTCTTTATTGTGATTTCAGTGTGAGAAAGTTGCAAGTAAATGAGCCATCAGACAAAAGAGTAGTTGTCAATCCACTTGAAATCGTATCACCCGTAATTAATGGTAATTATTAATAAGTAGTTGTAATTATTTATCTTCTTTTTTGGTTTTTTTTTCTAATTTTAAATTATTCAAAAATAGTAATGATTTTATATTTTGTAGAAAAATATGGAACAAGGAAGTTGACAATAGTCATTATTAGATGATCGCACTTGGATAAATTAGCATAGAAATCCAAATGGTTCTAGTTTAAATCTTGTATATATTGAATATGTTAAAGCTTTCTTATCATTTGAATCATCAAAACCAAAATTTGTTTCAGAAGTCACAATTAAGTGTCCTTGTAAAAATGTGCTCTGAAAACTTTTGACACATTTGACAAGGTTGGGAGACATCTCTTGCGGTTTGGTTTTCAACCAGATTATGTTTTTTGCTATCAACACGGTGAACATAGTTCCAGAGAAGATACTAATAAATTGATTCTGAATCCATCACAGTTTTAAAATTTAGTACATGATGTTGTAGGTCCATTTGTTCAACAAACTGAAACTCATGATGATATTGATCTAACTCATGAGTTTTCACTATTCAAATTTTAAGAGTTGTTGAGGTTTGGTGAGGATGAATTATATCTTGGTTGCAAGATAAGAAAATTAGAAGCGGTAGAAAAATTTATGGCTATTAAATCTGATAATGCAATGTTAAACAATGGTTTTGATCAGATATTTTCTTTGGATAAAACAGTGTTACCTAAAGAAAATGTATTTCCTGTAAATTACTATAAGGGCAAGAGCCTGGTTCATAATCTAGGCCATAGTTATCAGAAGATTCATGCATGTGAAAATGATTGCATCTTATATTCTGTTGAAAATGAGTCATTGGATAGTTGTCCCACATGTGCACAATCAAGGTATAAAGAAGCTCAATTGGGGAAGTCTAGATCGATTCCTATAAAATAGTTGAGATATTTCCCCCTTACACCCAGGTTGCAGCGTTTATTTATGTCTTAGAACACATAGTCAATGATTTTATGGCACAAAACCAAGATTTCAACCGATAAAAGATTGAATCATCCATCTTATGGTGATTCATGAAAACATTTTGACTGACCACATCCATATTTTTCTTTAGAAGCCCGAAACATGCAATTGGGTCTTTCTACTGATGGTTTCTGTCCGTTTGGTTCTTAAGGTAGTCAGTATTCATGTTGGCATGTCTTTATAACTCCATACAATTTACCTCCATGGATGTTGATGGAGGAGCTCTATAACTTTTTGACCTTATTAATCCCAGGACATCTGAAAAGGAATATTGATTTTTATTTGAAACCATTGATTGATGAGTTAAATTCATTGGGGAGTAATAGTGTTAGTGCATATGATGTTGTTGCGAAAAAAAAATTCATATTAAAAGATGCATTGATGTGGAAGATTACTGACTTCCTAGCATATGGAAATTTATCTGGCTGGAGTACACATAGTCTAAAATCATTTCCTTACTGTATGAAAGACACCAAAGATTTTATGCTCTTGAATGGAAAAAAACCCATTCTATTTTGATTGTTAACACAAATTTCTTCCAACCAATCCTTCTTTTCAGAGGAACAAATCTCATTTCAGAAAAGAAAAAATTGAAATGGATGAACCTCTAAAAATTATCTTAGGTACAGAGTTAAAATCAATGGTATTTTCATTACCTCCCATCACATTAGGGCCAATAGTAAACCAAAATAAAATTCATGGCTTTTGGAAAGAACATAATTGGATAAAATGGAGTATTTTTTGAGATCTTCCATATTAGTCTGATTTGTTGGTTCGCCACATGTTGGATGTCATTCATATTGAGAAGAACTATTTTGAAAATTTATTTCATATGTTTTTGGATACACTAGGTAAGACAAAAGATAATGTAAAGGAATGATTAGATCTTTCCCAAATTTGTAGATGACTGGAACTTGAACTGTTTCAAAATGTCAGATCACACAGGTTAATGAAGCCAAAAGCAGCTTATACACTATCCAAATAGAGTTGATTATTATTTTGTCAGTCGATTGCAGATTTGAGACTTCCAAATGGCTATGCTTCCAATTTGGGTTGATGTGTTAAGAATAGTCATATTATCGTATTAAAAAATCATGATTGTCATGTTACAATGGAAAGACTTATGCTGATTGGATTCAGAGGTTTTTTGAATTTTATGATTTGGGATTCAATAACAGACATATAATATTTTTTTCAAGACAATTTTGTGATGACAACAAACTACGATGCACTAAGAAAATTGGAAGAAGATGTTGTTGTAATTATATGTAAACTAGAAAAAAAATTCTTGCCGGCTTTCTTTGGCTCAATTTAACATCTGATATTACATTTTCCACATGAAGCTAAATATGGTGGTCTGGTAAAATTTTGATGGATGTAACCATTTTAGAGATGCATGCAGAAATTGAAGAAAAAAGTATGTAACCAATCATCAGTTTAAGGCTCAATTGCTGAAGCTTATTTTCAATAGGAAATTACTTTTTTCTCTTCTCATTATTTTGAATTTGAATATCCCTAAAAACTAAAATGCATGGAAAGGAATGAGGGTAATTTTGATGATGAAATGGAAAATAAATTATCATTTTTTAATCAGCCAGTGCTTGGCTGGTTTCTCCCAAATTTACCCTACAGGTATGCAATCGTTGTAGTACAGGTAGGGGTCGAATCCACAGGGATCGAAGAAGAAACTGAGAGACACTCTGATTTTGGAAGGATTTGGCTATGGAGTGGCCAACTATTTGGATTAATTTTATTTTAATAACTATTGATTTAATATAAATAAAATAAATTAAAACATAAAATTACTTAGTCTAAAACAATTAATGGAGATGAGTTGATCCTAATTTGTTACTAGGGTTAGATTGGATGCATTTATTTTCTTATAACAATTGTTTCACTAATTCAAGATGTATCCAAAAAATGATATAATTCCTCAACATCATTCACCAATTTAATCACTACACCATTCCAAGGCTAATCACCAATGAACTTAGAGGATCAATTTAATTATCACTCTAAGGAATTGGATCGTACTAGCACTCGAAATGTGTCATTGTTAAAGTTGGCGAAGATGAAGAGAAAATAAATCATCAAATAGAAATCTTAAAATAATGAAATGATTACAAAACTTAAGATCATAAAATAACATAAAATATTCCCCATTCAACTCCCTAGGACCAACCCATAAGGGTTTTTCCCTCCATTGATTCTATGATCTCAAAGGAAGCAGAAAGTAGACTCATAGGGGTGGAATTGAAGAAGCAAAAACAACAACAACAAAAATGATCACTTCATCGGTGTGTGAATAAATTCACAAGTGCTGGTGTGAATAAATTCAAACCTTAAATAAAAGGTATCAAAGTGATAATAATAAGAAAATAAAAAGAAGAAATGAAGAACTTTTATTAAGAACTAATGTGATTTAAACAACTTACATGAGAATGAAGAATGATTACAACATCAAATGGACAGCATAACATTATAATGAAACAAAGCACCCAAGATGCTTAGATCCTCCACCACTACTACCTTAAATAGGAAAAAATGAAGTCTTGGATGAGGAAAAAACATCCCATGTGCCTTTAATTAATTTTTTTGGGGAAAGGTGGGTGGAACATTAATGTTGAGAGACTTTTCCACTTTTTTCCCCGAAGTTGCATCCAGCTTGCATCCACCGGAAATATGCACCTAAAGGACCTTATAGAAGGCCAAATTGGAGTGGTATCTATAATACTTAAATAAATCCCCAGATGTTCCCTAATAGCATGTAAAATTTCAGCCCAAAATAATAAACCTTTCGTGAGATATGATATAAATAGTGGGTTATTTTTCTGGGCCACAGAATCTGGCCCAAAATTAAATCTTCAACTTGGGCCGCCTTAATCACCACCATTTAGGACGAATTAGCACTGGATCCAGAATAATTAGTTGTTCATACATATTTTTTATAGTCTCCCATGAATTTTGGGCTTCATTGGGCCTGTATTGTGGGCCACACATTTCCATCAGTGGGATGATATCCAATCTACCTTTTCCATAATTGTTTTCTTTCATCGCCAAATATCCTCATCATCCTTTATGAATCTTCCATTGATCCCTGAATGAAAAATGTTCATATTTATGTTTATATAAATTTCCAAAAATATAAAATTAAAATATGGATAATTACATTCTTTAAAATCAGATGAAACATTAGGCCTAAATTGGTGCATATTAGGCATGAAGTGCACAAATGATGAGAATGGATGTTCAAAATTAAAATCCACTAACTCAGGCTCATAAGATCAAAAATGAACATTTAATACCCTTAAAATGTAATCAAAATATGTGTTTTTATTGGCTAATCACACCCCCCCAACTTGAGTTTTTCTAGTCCCGAGCAAAATATATCTCACAAAAATGAAATTCAAATGACCTTTTCCAAAAACATTTTAATACACATTTCTCACCCAAAGATCACATACCAAAAAATTATGAAACCCATCAAAATCATTTAAAACAAGATATGTCCACGGGCATATCTCAAGCCCAAGCCCATTCCTTTATTCAAATTCATTGCCGTATTTCATCCAAATTCAATTAAGCATGATGAAGTATTGTACGTCACAATAGACATGGGGGTTCATTTCCATTCGAGGGAGAAAAGATGGAAGCGCTAGGAGCAATCAAATTTTAATAATAAGATGAGAACTCATTTTTTTATTTTCTTTTTTTTTGGATTTTTTTTTGCAATTTTGCCATGGTAATTGAAATTGAACTCAATCGAGTCAACCCATGTAGCAAGACTTTGCCGATGACTCCCAGGCTCAAAGACCTTTGGGCACCAAGTGAAGCTCACATACTCGGGCATCATCTCGAGTTAACTCAATCAAAAACAAATTCAAATTACCAAAAATAGAGATAAAATTCCCAACTTTGTGCTAGAAAACTATGGAGTCATGGTCCCCAAGTGCCGAAAGCCACACATTAGGTAAATTCATTGCTCTACGTGCAATTGATTTTTTTTTTGAATACTCATGTTAAAATTAAAATGATCGCCAATCCTATGCTATTTATCATGGGTCCCCAAGAACTCAAACTAAAACCCCACAATCTAGAGGACGTGCATTTTTTTTATTAAATGGATGAAAATATAACAGTGAAAAATCACATCGGACAACCGCACTTTCCAATATCTATGCACATGAACATAAACTTGCATTAAAATCGGAATCAAGGCATGCAAAATTATTTGATATCCAATTTTAGAGTTTGGAATGTGTGTTATCATGTTCAAGGTTAATGAAATTTTTCCTTCCACACATTTTCATCTCCCCCCAACTTGGAATAACACTGTCCCCAGTGTTTAAAGAATTGAAACATAGAAGGGGCGGGATAGAAGTTCAATGAAGACATTGAAAATGAAAATTATGGAATGAAGTCACCTGGTGGTTGATATTGAAAATGCATTCCCATGTCTCCCTTCAGTTCTGGTTTGTCTCCCAATGGCTTGGACGGTTGTGACCAGCTTTTCCCAATGACCTATGACATTCCTTTAAAAAAAATTAATATATATATTTTTTTTTATTTTTTTTAACCTAAAAAAAGGTACAAATAACATAAATTGATGATACATTGTCTTCTCTTAAATTCCTGGGTAAGGTATTACTCAGGTATCACACCGCATGACACGGATGAATACGGTGCTCCCCTTTCATACCCATCCTTACTCATAAAAGAATAACAGGTCAAAAATATATATTTTTTTTAAAATAAAAAAATAAAGAAGAAGGAAACAAAAGATGATTCAAAAATATTAGAACATGAAAACCACAGGTTTCCTCTCGTGTAGCGCTTTTGTTTAAAGTCTTTACCTCGACTTGAACCCCCCAACTTATCCAATTACAACTTTCAAAATTATAATGACCTAATCTTTCTCCACTTCAACATGATTGAGAATGCGTATCCCTTGTGGTTGGTAAGAATATTTTGAATTTGATTAATGAACAATCCTATTTTCTAAAATGAATGGGAAAATCCATGGAATATTAGAAATGGTTGATATTTTTTCTTCTATAGTATTTCCTAATAAATCAAAGATCAACCCCCCTTTGTGGGTTTCATAAGATGAATGAATGAATACCTCGATCTCTTTATTATGACAAATGATGGGATACTCGAGTGGGGAAGGAAGTACAATGATTTTGAGTTCAGGTTAGTCGAAATTTCCTAAAGAAGATTGGCAATTTGAATGAAAATCAGTTTCTTCTCCAAAGACATTAGAATGAATTGGTTCCTTGTAAAAATATGATTCATCCCCAAAAGTTTCCATTTGAATTATAGGAGTAGGTATGGGCTCAATGTTTGGGATTTCTCCCAATTTTTCAGTGATCAGTGGTCCTAAAAATTCACTATGGAGCCACGTTCAGGAAACTTAATCCATGATGTCAGGTTATTATCTTTTGAATTCAAAAATTCAATTTCCTCCTGATTTAAAGACCCTTAAATAATTTCTTGATTCACTTCCCCTACTCCAAATCCAAAGTTTGGTTCTTCAATAAATTCATGAGAGTTTTGTGGGAAACAGGACACTCCACATAAGGTTTCAGAAGGTACAATTGGTATATGGATGAGTTTCTCACAAGTATTATTGCATTGTAGATCTAATCTCAATGATGATACCTCGGAACTCATTATATCCATTTGATTACATAATTGTTCAAGGAGTTTTTTAGGATTAAGCTAGATAGGAGTTTGTAAATCATGAACTTCATTAAGTTTCATCTCTTTAATCATCCTCGAGAGGGCTGGAAATTGATCCTTTAAACAATCATCATCCCATTGATTGTACATCTCATCGGGTGTGTGGTAATTAATCAAGGGTTGATAAAAGAAATTTTCTAATTTAGGGGCTTCCCAATATTCATTTTCCATTTCATTCCAACATGAATTTTTGACATGATAATTTGGAAGATACTCCATTGGAGAAGATAGAAAGTTGGATTCTAGATTCTCAGGACACACACAAATAGAAAGGGGTAAAGATAAGAGAGATGGGGGTGAGAATAGAGAATGTGGGGTGAGAAAAGAATATGTGTATCTACGGTAACTTACTTGGGTCCCCGAAAACGGTACCAAAATTTGTTTGTGCCCAAATTTACCCTACAGGTATGCGGTCGTTGTAGTACAGGTAGGGGTCGAATCCACAGGGACCAAAGAAGAAACCGAGAGACACTCTTATTTTGGAAGGATTTGGCTATGGAGTGGACAAATATTTAGATTGATTTGATTTTAATAAATAATGATTTAATCTAAAGAAAATAAATTAAAACATACAATTACTTAGTCTAAAACAATTAATGGAGATTAGTTGATCCTAAGTTATTACTAGGGTTATATTGGATGCATTTATTTTCTTATAACATTTGTTTCACTAATTCAAGATGTATCCAAAAAATGATATAATTCCTCAACATAATTCACCAATTTAATCCCTACACCATTCCAAGTCTAATCACCAATTCACTTATAAGATCAATTTAATGATCACTCCAAGGAATTGGATCGTACTAGCATTGGAAATGTGTCATTGTTAAAGTTGGCGAAGACGAAGAGAAAATAAATCATCAAATAAAAATCTTAAAATAATGAAATGATTATAGAAATTAAGATCATAAAATAACATACAATATTCCCCATTCAAATCCCTTTGACCAACCCATAAGGTTTTATCCCTCCATTGATTCTATGATCTCAAAGGAAGCGGAAAGTAGACTCATAGGGGTGGAATTGAATAAGAAAAAACAACAACAACAAAAATGATCACTCCACCATTGTGTGAATAAATTCACAAGTTCTGGTGTGAATAAATTCAAAAATTAAATCAATGGTATAAAATTGATAAGAATAAAAAAAAGAAAAATAATAAATGAAGAACTTTTATTAAGAACTAATGTGATTTAAACAACTTACATGAGAATGAAGAATGATTACAACATCAAATGGACAACATAACATTATAATGAAACAAATCACCCAAGATGCCTAAATCCTCGACCACTACTACCTTAAATAGGAAAAAATAAAGTCTTGGCCGAGCCCCCAACATCTCATGTGCCTTTAATTAATTGTGTTGGGGAAAGGTGGGTGGAACATTAATGTTGATAGACTTTTCCACTTCTTTCCCCGAAGTTACAGCCAGCTTGCATCCACCGGAAATACGTGCCTAAATGACCTTCTATAAGGATGGATTTTAGTGTGCCATAGAGTACTTAAATGAAGCCCCAAATGTTCCCTAACAGCCTTTAAAATTTCAGATTAAAATAATAAACCTTTAGCGAGATATGATATAAATAGTGGGCTCTTTTTCTGGGCCGCAGAATCTGGCCCAGAATTAAATCTTCAACTTGGGCCGCCTTAATCACCACCATTTAGGGATAATTAGTACTGGATCCAGAAGAATTATTTGTTCCTAAATATTTCTTCTAGTCTCCCATGAATTTTGAGCTTCATTGGGTTTGTATTGTGGGCCCAACATTCCCATCAATGGGATGATATCCAATCTGCCTTCTCCAGAATTGTTTCATTTCATCGCCAAATATCCTCATCATCCTTTATGAATCATTCATTTATCCCTAAATGAAAAATGTTAATATTTATGTTTATATAAATTTCAGAAAATATAAAATTAAAATATGGATAATTGCATTCTTTAAAATTAGATGAAACATTGGGCCTAAATTGGTGCATATTAGGCATGAAGTGCACAAATGATGAGAATGGATGTTCAAAATCAAAATCCACTAACTCAGGACCATAAGATCAAAAATGAACATTTAATACCCTTAAAATGTAATAAAAATATGTGTTTTTATTTTCTAATCATTGGCTTTGGTGGAGTTCAAGAATGATGGCTTTCAGATGATGAACGTCACAGAGCTCATACATAAGTTCTTCTCAAAAATAAAGAAATGGCATCATTTGTACTGTGAGTTCTTCTATCACTTATTCTATAATTTATGTTAAGTAAGTAAACTTATTTTATTTTTAGGTTATATGATAATCATATCAAGAAACAACTTCCATAAAGTACACCAACTGCTCTTGAAGAACGCCGATAATTTTTTTTCTAAATAGTTTCAAAAACTAGTAACATAAATTATTGATGGTTTAACATATCAATTCAGTTTATTATTTATTATATTGATAATTGTTTTAGAAATTTTCAAGTGTCTCAACATACTGATAAAATTGATAAGCAACTGTGTATATTGAGTAATCCACCATCCAAAATGGATAAATCTTATAATGCATATGCGGTGAATGGTTTTCTATTTCATACATGTGAATATGGGAACACTAGTGGAATAGGGGTTTTTCCCAACACTTATATACCAACGGTTTTCTTAAACTGTTGGTATATAATAGTTTTACCAACAGTTTGCTTAAACCATTGCTAAAACCTGGCGCAGGACACCCTTTAACAATGGTTCACTAGAACCATTGGTAAAGGGGTCTAAATTTCCCCCCTTTACCAACGTTCTTGAAAACCGTTGGTAAAGGTTTGCCCCAATAACCCCGTGTGACCCTTCTCCTATTCCCCATTCGGAAAGAACCCTAATTTGAAATCACCTCTCCCCCGCAATCATAGCACCTCTCTTCTATTCGGACAATACCTCTCCCCCGCGATCAGAGCACCTCTCCCCCATTCAAACAACACCTCTCTCGGGTTCATCTCGGTTCCTCCATCCGAACAATTGGAATCTCAGCTTTCCCCATCCAAGCTGCTGAATCTTCATCCGAACCATCACAAATTAGGTATTTTCTTAAGTGGTACCTTATTTTTATTGTTATCTATCTAATATTTTAGTTTTATGTTTTGATTTTGATGTGTATCTTTTTTTTTCTAGTTTTTATTTAACCTAGAAAACCCTTTTATATTTTTTCTCCAGAACCATAGAAAACCTTTTTAGATTTTTTAGTTGTTGCTTTAATTTATCATATCATTATATTAAAATGTTATATAAATAGAATGTATAGTTATAGACCTCTCGATGGTCACCTACATGAATTGTATCTCACACATTGTTCGAGATGCCATTGGGTACCCAGATAAACTACATGATTATATGTTTAGATAAGGGGAATCACCATTTTACAGATGCATGACTACTCACATGACAAAGGATGGAGCATGTAGCATATGATTGGGTTTTAGCTCAAGAATCTAGGTTGAATTTTAGAATTTATTGAGCCTCTTGCATATTATTACTTCCTACTAGTTGTAACTATGTTTTTCTTCTCGATACATGACATAAATTACCATCATTCAGTTTATGATTCTATTATTAGTTGGTATTACTAATTTGGTTATTTTCATCCATTACCAATATTTTCCCATTGTTATCTTTCTTCTACTTTTTAACTGATAATATTAAAATTGTGCAACTTAGGCAATGAGGGAATAGTCTCCCCCAGACACACCAAAGGCTCTCACTATTAGTCAATAACATTTTGAATTTTGGTAGATGTGCTTGAGGCCATGTGGCCATCTGGGTTCGGCTCACTATTGAGTGGCATCCTGGTTTGGGACGTCACAATTCCTGAATATCCTTTTTTTAGGTGTTTCTAATTAAATCCATACCTATAACTATTGAAGGTCCCTCTCCAAAATCAATTGGGACATGATTCAATGAATACACCCTACCAGCCTTTGATCTATGGACCCAAACCTAGGATCCTTTAATCCTTGGTTAAGGTGAGACTTGATGAGGCCATAATTACTTTCGATGTGATCCTCATACTACTCCTCATCCCGATCTCCCTGAAGAAGTTAAAGTATAAAACTCATGTACTTACAACAAGACCCTTAAGGATTATGTATTCCTTGATCCAATTCCAATATCTTACTGGGAAATACTTGAATATATGAATTAGAAATTCTGTATCTTATTTTCTTATATACACTGTATTTTATTATGTTTCTTAATATGATTCTCATATATAGTAATGTGTCAGTTATGATTTTATATAAAGTAAACAATTGTCATTTACCTAAATATTTTTTTGATTGAACTTCAATATTATTGAATTTCTTTGAAATGACTTATTGTAATTTTTTTACAGAATGGATAGAAATTGGATGTACAAAACTGATCGAATTTCAACTGATTTTTAAAATAATTTGAACAACTTTTTAAATTTTTCATTTGACAAGGCTTCATATAGTGGTTGTATACACTTCCCATATTCTAATTGTGTTGGAAGACCTTGGTTGAGTCGTGAAGCAGTTATCTATCATATAACCAAATATGGTTTCCAAAAAAATTATTATGTGTGGTATCACAATGAAGAGAAAATGGAATCTCAAAATGTTGATGATCCAAATGATAGGGATGAATTGGAGAGTTTGATATATGATCAGTTTCCATTTATTCGGCATCCTAAGAAGGAAAGGATGTCCAGCCAACAAGATTTTGATACAAGAACGCATGATGAATCCAATGAAAATGATGATGTTGATAGGGTGACAAAATTGAATGATGCTATGATGACTCCAGTGTATCGGCAATGTGGTAAAATGAAAAATTTGGAATTTTTAATCTGATTGTTTCATGGGAAAACTATGTATGGGATTTCAAATACTGCAATTGATTACATTCTTACCTTCTTGAAGGACTTACTTCCAGATGATGCATATATTCCCTCAAACCACTATATGGAATGGAAGTTAGTTGATGAACTTGGATTCTAAAATAAAAATCATGCTTGCCCGAATGATTGCAGCTTATTTTGGGAGAAAACTACTGAAAGAAATGATTGAATCAAATGTGGAACCTCTCGATGGAAGCCAAAAGACGATGGAACACCATCTTGTGTGCCACAAAAAGTAATGTGGCACTTTCCATTTATCCCCAGATTACAAAACCTTTTCATGTCTGATGAAATATCAGTAAAAATGTGATGGCATGACACCGAGAGAGAAAAAAATAATAATGAAGAGTTGTTTCACCCTGCAGATGGATTTTCATGGCAGAGATTTGATTCTCTATATTCTGAATTTTCAGCCAATGTGCGTAATGTGAGACTGGGTCTTTCATGTGATGGTTTTAATCTATTTGGGAAGATTCTTACTTCGTATATCACATGGCCAGTTTTCATACACATTTATAACCTTCCCCTTGGTTGTGTATGAAAAAGCCTTACACTTTCTTGAGTATACTGATATCTAGACCTTCTGATCCTGACAATGATATAGATGTATACATGAAACCTTTAATAAAAGAGTTGAAACTTTGTTGGGATGTGGGTGTGCCCACATACGATGCATGTTCGAAAGAAAAATTTCATATGAGTGTTGTGCTTATGTGGACGATCAATGATTTTCCTACTTATGCAATGATGTCTGGATGGAGCACAAAAGGAAAATTTTCATGTCCTATTTTTATGAAGAATACTCGATCAAGAAGACTGAAATATCGTCATAGTTTTATTTTTATGGGACATTGATGATTCTTTCCAATGAACCATCCATATAGAAACAATCGTCGAAGATTTGAAAATCCCATGGAGATTGACGATCCACCTCGGTGTATGTCTGGAACTGATGTGCTTAATGAATTGAAATATTTTAGTTATTCATTTGAGAAGGTTGTAATGAAATCTAGAAAGAGGAAAAATGTTTCCAATGATACCTATTACAATTGGAAGAAGAAGAGTATATTCTTTGAGTTGTCGTATTGGTCAACCAACTTGTTACGTCATTGCTTAGATGTAATTCACATTTAAAAGAATATATGTGAAATGTTGCTTTCAATTCTTCTAAATGTCAAGGTGGAGAAAAAATATGATTTATGATCTCAGCATGACTTGGTATATTGGGGGATCAGACTAGAATTTCATCCTATCTATATTAGTGAAAATAAATGGAAAGTTTCATGTGCTTCTTATGTGATGACACCTACTGAAAAAAATCAATTTCTGTAAGTGCTAGAGACTATTAAAGTTCTTGATGGCTATTCAAGAAATATATCAAAACGGTTCAATAGAAAATAGTTGAAGCTAAAATCTTTAAAGACTCATGATTATCACGTCCTTTTGCATGAGTTGATTCTAATAGCAATCAACCATCTCTTGTACAATAATGTTAGAGTCTCAGTTATTCGGTTATGCTATTTGTTTAGAGATCTTTGTGCTAAAAAGTTGTCCAAATCCTTCTTTCAAAAACTATTGGTAGAGACACCATTAATTTTGTGTGATTTAGAGAAAATATTCACTCCATCATTTTTTACATGCATGTTGCATCTGACTGTCCATATTCCAGTCGAAATACTTCTTGGAGGACCCATTTCTTTCCGTTAGATGTATCCAACTAAAAGAAACATGTAAAAATTGAAATCATATGTTCGGAACATGAATTATCCTAAAGGTTCTATTGTGAATGGTTACTTAGATCAAGAATGTATGGATTTCTTCTCAATGTATTTGTCTGGTCTTACTATGAGAATAAACAGACCAATGAGAAATGAATAAGAATAGTATGAACAAATTGAACCCAGTTTTTCATCACTTCCTCAGACAGAAATAATTCTGGAATCATATACATTGACGACATTAAGCCTTGAAGAGCGAGAGATTTCACATCGCATAGTGTTGTTCAATTATGATTTTTTCGATGAGTATATCAAGTAAGTAAATTGTACATGTATCTCTTATTTTATCTCTTGTAATTTTAAATATTTGTTAAACTATTATTATTTTTATCTACAGGGAATATAAAGAATTGATATATAGAAATCATTGTTCTTTATCTTTGAGAAGGAAAGAGACTTTGCATAGAAAAGGGTTTTCTACTTGGTTAAAATTGAAGGTAAAAATATTTCTGTAATAACTAAATAAAAATAATATTTAATTAAGTTTACTATTTGTTTATATTTCAGGTATCGAGTTTTTCTGCAGACTCTGTTTCTAAGGAAATAATTGATTTGGATTTTGGTCCTAATACTGTGGTTTGTGCTTGTAAATCACTTGTGATCAATGGATACAAATTTATCATCATTGAATGAGCAAGAAACATGAGAACACAACATGATGGTGTTATGCTAACTGCCACAACAGGCTGTTATGCTAGTTCATCGGATAATAGACCTCATTCTGAAAATGTAGCTTATTATGGAGTCATGGAGAAAATAATAATTTTGGATTATTACTCACATGGTCGAGTCACAATGATAAAATGTCAATGGTTTGATTCAATGACGAGGCAAGGCACCTTTATTGATGATTGTGGATTTCGAGTTATTGACATGACTCACACTCTTGCCACCGATGAACCATATATATTGGCATCAATGGTGAAACATGTTTTTTATGTCAAAAATCATCGTCATCCTAAATTTGGTGTAATTATTAAAGTAAATCCCAAACATGTTTTTGATGATGGTGATGATGAAGTTGACACTATCCCTACTGCAATTGGAAGAAATCTGTTTATTACTTATGATGACTCCAATAGGTCAATTTTTAGAGTTGATTGTGAACCTGAAGTTGTGGTGGGAAATATAAAGAATCATACAGTCGTGTTCTCACCTACATGTTTCACCTACATCATTTAGAGTGTGTATCCTAGTACTTACCTTCAAACCACCATAAATATTCTGTTTCTTTATGTTTTTTTATCAGATTTTTTTTCTATATTTTGTTTTTTGGGTTACACATTAGTTACCTATTTCTAATTACTTCTATATTTGTTTTTATTACAGGAAATGACACCCATTGAAGAGATGTGGTAGAAAAATATGATAGAAAATAATCGTCACATGACACAGATAGGAATTCTTCCACTCATCCCTGTTGTGAGTATTTTATTTCAAATATATATATTTCAATAACTTATAATATCATGTGTTTACTTTTGTGTTAAACTTTTTTCAGGATCCACCCCCTAGATGAGAGATATCTGACGAGGAGCCTGATATTGCTCCCAGTACAGAGGTTGGTGGTATAAGGGGGTGGTGTCATAGTTAGACGATCATCTGGTGGTCCTGGTACTGAGGTCGGTGGTACGAGGGCTCGTGGTGTGAGAGTTACATGATCCACTGGTCGCACCTGATTGGACTATGCCCCTACCACAGACGTATCTTTTACGCCCCATTTTGATCATGGTGTGTCTTTAGGGACACACGAGATATTTAGGCCTTCGATGTTTACACTACCAGTTGGCCAAACGTCTGTGCCATCATCCTTTGCTTCTGGTTTATTATCTCTGAGCTATTATATTCCACCTTCTTTGACTCCTGCTCCGACACAGTATGTGGATGAGGAGCGTACACTAAGGGACACTCCACATGTATAGGATATTCCTTCACCTTCTGCACATCTAGTGACACCCATTTATCTGACTACCACAGGTATATTTATATAACTCTAACAATTTTTTATACCAAAATTTATTTTTATTATAACTTGTACTGATATTTTTTTCTTTAATAACAGATTCATCTACTGATAGAAGGTAGGGGAGGGGGCATACTCGCTTGCGTGTGTTATGAAACCACCAGACATAGTTTATGGTTGAATATAATGATGATGGACAGATGATTGATAAACCTGGGCAGGAATGTCGGGGGTTTGTGCAACGCTAGCCAAATACTCTGACATCATTTCGGTCATCCCTCTCTCTTGGAGACATCTGCCACACAAAGTCAACGATAATACGTGGGCACAAATATGGGTAAAAAATATATTGGATTTAATGTAGTATTTTTTTGTATTTATATGAATTAATTTATGGGGTGTCAACTTCAGTTTAACTTCCCTAATGGAGAAGGTGCACAACCAGCACATTTAAAGGAGCTAGGAGATATTTTGAGAGGTTATAAGCATGATTTGTATGTTGTCTAGTGTGATAGAGTGGGAACAGAGTTGGAGATAGTACCTATCACGAATGACTTCCCGATAGAGAAATATATCCAAATGATTACCCATTGGGCGACTGCCAAATTTAAGGTATTAATCCCATTTGAGGTATTTAAATGACAGTTTTCATATTTTTCATTAATATTATCTTATTTATTATTAAACATTATTTATGAATCTTTTGAAAAAAACAAAAAAACATTGATTCAAAGTAATACCTCCACACTTTGGGGTGCACTACTATGTCATATCATGAGAGGCAGCTGGTACGATATAGTTGTTTATAATTTTTCTTTAGGACTTGCCCTTTTTATTGTTTCCTTATTAAATTATGTGATTTATTGAACATTTAACATATGATTATACTTTCACTTTATATTGTTTCAATTTCATTACAGAATCACAAATTGAATATTGAAGGATGTCTCCCTCGAGCAAAATTGTTTTGCTTGAGTAGAAGGAAAAACAGATGGAACTGTGGTTAATGAACCGACACAAGAAAAGATTGTAAGTTTTAATTTGTTTATTCCAATGTTTAATATCTATTTTGAAATTTAATAATCTATTAATATATTTAATAGGATGCTTTAGAGGCTCTTGATGCCTAGGAGCCTGAAAATTTAGGTCCACATGATCATTTATATCAGGTTTTGGGAGATGAGCACTATGGTTGAGTATGTTGTCGGCCTGGTAAGAATATAGTCTCGGCAAGGTATTGGTCTTCTCTAGGTATCCATTCTAGTACCACCTAGTTGGAATAGGTCAAGGATAATTAATGCAAGATTGTCTGATAAAAGATTCACAGAGTTGGAAGAACAGGTTCAAATGAGGGAGAAAGAATTTATAAAATTGATCAAAGATTTATCTTCATCACTTCCACCAGAGGCTAGTGTGTCTTTTCAGACATATATGTCATCAATGGGTGCATTATCCAATGCACCAGGTGGTATTTCTAGTGGCAGTTGAGATGATGATGTTCCTAGTGATGACGAGGATGCTAAAGAGGACAAGGGAGAGGATGAGGATGAGGACGAGGGCAAGGATGGGGACTAGGATAAGGATGGGGCCGAGGATGAGCATGGGGACGATGACGAGGATGACGACGAGGATAGAGATGGTGGCGAGGATGAGGTTGATGATGACAGTAGTGATGGTGATGGTGATCAGGGGCAGATTGATCCATTACATTTTTGAATTTAGTATAACTCTTTATTTTTGAAACTGGTTTTTCACTCTGGTATGGATATTTTTGAATTCATTATAACTCATTATTTTTTACCAAATATGGAAGACTAATTATGTTATTATGGTTTATGGGGATTTTGGGGCTTGTTCAGAGCTTGAAACCCCGGTCAGCGTAGAAAAACACTATGCCTCACGGTTAGTAAAAAATTTAAGTCCATCCAACAAGGTATTTACCAACAATATAGGGATATATATTAGAAGAAATGTGCATGATTTTCCCTAACCATGCACCAGAGGATTCACATCATGCACAATGTCTATATTTTTAGTATAAGATATTATCACTGTTGTTGCACGATTTTCCTAATTGGCATAAGGAAAACTGACCAAACACATTCGGATTGTGTTGATACTTTAGGAAAACAATCCATTATTCATATGTGATGTGTACAAGCCAACCCCACCTCAATCTGAGGCACAGTGTGGTCGGTATCACTCAACGTGTCTTTCTTTTGTTTAAAATGGACACCCTTTTAAGTAAAAACAACTGGCATACAGAAAACCGACCAAACGTATTTGGATTGTGTTGGTACTTCGCAAAACAATCCATGGGTCATATGTAATGTTTATGACTCAACCCCGCCTCAATATGAGGCACAGTGTGTCTGGTACCACTCAAAGTGTATCACTTTTATTTGAAATGGACAACATTTTAAGTGAAAACAACAACTGACATACTGAAAACGGACCAAATGTATTCGGATTCTGTTGATACTTTAGAAAAAAGATTCATGGGACATTTTAAACTTTTAGAAGTCAACCCCTCATAAATCTGAGGAACGGTGTGGTCGGTACCACTCAAAGTGTCTCACCTTTATTTGAAATGATCAACATTTTAAGTGAAAACAATAACTGGCATACGGAAAACCAACCAAATGAATTCAGATTGTGTTGATATTTTAGAAAAATGATCCATGGGACATTAGTGAAGTGAACGAGTCAACCCCATATCAATCCAAGGCACGGTGTGGCTGGTACCACTCTAAGTGTCTCTCTTTTGTTTAAAATGGACAATTTTTTAAGTAAAAACAACTGGCATACAGAAAACTGGTCAAACGTATTCATATTGTGTTGATAATTTAATAAAATTATCCACGGGACATTTTTGTTGTGTAGGAGTCAACCCCGAATCAATATGAGGTGCAGTGTCACCGGTACCACTCTAAATGTCTATCTTTTTTAAAAAAATGGACATCATTTTATGTGAAAACAACAACTGGAATACGGAAAACCAACCAACCGCATTTGGATTGTGTTGATACTTTAGTAAAAAGATACATGAGACATTTTTGACATTTAAGAGTCAACCATGCATCAATATGAGGCATGGTGTGGCTAGTACCACTCTAAATGTATCTCTTTTGTTTAAAATGGACATCATTTTAAGTGAAAACAACAACTGACATACGGAAAACTGACCAAATGCATTCAGATTGTGTTGATACTTTAGGAAAACTATCCATGAGTCATATTTGACATTTATGAGTCAACCCCGCCTCAATCAAAGGCACGGTGTGGCTGGTATCACTCAAAGTGTCTCTCTTTTGTTTAAAATTAACACTATTTTAAGTAAAAACAATTGGCATACAGAAACCAAATGTATTCAGATTGTATTGATACTTTAGGAAAATGATCTATTGGTCATATGTGACGTTTAAAACTCAACCCCACATCAATACAAGGTTCGGTGTGGCCGGTACTACTCAAAGTGTCTCACTTTTATTTGAAATGGGCAACATTTTAAGTGAAAACAACAACTGGAATACGAAAAACCAACCAAATGCATTCGGATTGTA
This sequence comes from Viscum album, assembly GCA_963277665.1. Classification (NCBI taxonomy): domain Eukaryota; kingdom Viridiplantae; phylum Streptophyta; class Magnoliopsida; order Santalales; family Viscaceae; genus Viscum; species Viscum album. Next base: position 1,752,407,110 of record OY728143.1, on the reverse strand, counting down.
TTTATAATTTAGGAAAACAATACATGGGACATTTTTGACATGTAAGAGTCAAGCCCGCATCAATATGAGGAATTTTGTGGTTGGTACCACTCTAAATGTCTCTCTTTTGTTTAAAATGGACATCATTTTAAGTGAAAACAACAACTAGCATACGGAAAAGAGAAAAAACATATTCATATTCTATTGATACTTTAGGACAATGATCCATGAGTCATTTTTCATGTGTAAGAGTCAACCCCACATTAATCCGAGGTGCAGTGTGTCCGGTACCACTCAAAGTGTCTCACCTTTATTTGAAATGATCAACATTTTAAATGAAAACAACAACTGGCATATAGAAAACTGACCAAATGCATTCAGATTGTGTTTATACATTAGGAAAACTATCCATTGGTCCTTTGTGATGTGTAATAGTCAACCTTTCCTCAATCCAAGGCACGGTGTGACCGGTAGCACTCTAATTGTATCTCTTTTTTTTAAATGGACAATGTTTTAAGTAAAAACAACTGACATACGGAAAACCAACCAAACATATTCAGATTGTGTTGATACTTTATCACAATAATACATGGGTCATTTATGATGTGTAAGAGTCAACTGAGCCTCAATCTGAGGACCATTGTGGCTGGTACACTCAAAGTGTCTCACTTGTATTTGAAATGGACAACATTTTAAGTGAAAACAACAATTGGCATACGAAAAGCCAACCAAACACATTCAGATTGTATTGATACTTTAGGAAAACGATCCATAGGTCATATATGATGTTTACAAGTCAACCCTGCCTCAATACAAGGCATGGTGTGGCCAGTATTATTCTAAATTTCTCTCTTTTGTTTAAAATGAACATCATTTTAAGTAAAAACAACTGGCATACGGAAAACCGACCAAACGTATTCGGATTGTGTTGATACTTTAGCACAACGATCCATAGTCCAGTCTCAAACAATCCACTTCTCATGTGAGGAACTCCTACCCCTATTCTAAAACACGTGACATTTAATACACTAAGGACAATTATATTCCCAAAGTCACACAAGCTCATTGATACACACCCATTATCATCATCACTAAGTTCAAAGACACCCTCCCCAAACCATGACATTATATTTGTATTTGGTTGAATTCATTTATTCATTTCCTTATTTTGGGTTATTAGCTTCTAATTTCTGAATTCAATCGTGTATGTGTTATAAAAAATGCAATTTTGTATGTATTCTTAATTCTGTATCACAAATAATTACGTATTCAGTTTTTAATGTATTGTATTCATAATTGATTATTAAATTATGTATCCTTTTAATTATCAGTTTTTAATTATGTATCCTTATTATGTATTTCATTGAATGTATTCTGTACAATTCACACAGCAGTACGCAAAGCAGGCTGCTGTGTGAATTGTACAGCAAAGCCTATACCAATGGTTTTAAATCGTTGGTATAGGTTCTGTATGTATTTTTTTACCAACGGTTCTGAACCATTGGTACAAAAACTTTACCAATGGTTTAAACCGTTGGTATAGCTGTGAATGGAAGACTAAAAAAGATATTCCAACAACTTTGAAACAGTTGTAATATGTGTTGTATAATAACTCTATGACAATGTTTTTATAAAACTATTGGTATAGAGTAGATTTCTTCACATATACCGACGGTTTATCTTAAACTGTTGGTATATGTCTATTTTCATGGCTTACTGGGCTACGCTTTCTAAAACCATTGGTATAATTTATACCAATGGTTCTCCACCCTATATCCATTCTTAACCCAATGTATAGTCAGGTATCGGTGTGACCAATCCTATAGGACGTCGATCCTATACTTCACAGGTGAATCCAGATGTGTCGTGGTATACACCAAGGCCTTGGTAGTGATCCTCATCTGTGTATCATGATCTTTTCCCACATAGGAGTGTGTTCTCCAGGAATGAGTGTATCTATTCTCTCTTCAAATCTATCAGTGAATATATAACTCTTGTGACACTTCCCGATGAATAGTACTTCTCAGACAGACATCATCAAATCTATCACACTGATGGAGTGAGTTCTCCCAGACAAGTGCTTCATGGAATTTTTGGACTGAATCCCTAGTGTGGGTATGCAGGTCATTGTGACTTATCTCTCTACTATGGGTATCGGTTTTGGGTATATCTATATGTTTCTCTAGTTATATGTTTTGTAGACATATACTGTGTAGAGCTGACTATACCTTTACTTGTGTATTTCTTTGTGGTTTGTGGGGTCTCCTACTAAGTATTGTTATACTCACCCCTAATCAGACTTTTCCTGCACGTTTCGTGTCTTATGAAGATGAGCGACCTTTTGACGGAGTCTAGGGTGGACCAGGACCAGACCGATCTTCGTGATATTCTCTACAGACTGAGGTGTTCCATCAACATCGAGCAGCAGTCCCAGTACCTTTCTTATTTACAGGTTGGAATTTGTAGTTTGTAAACTTTTTCTTTTGGTGGGATTTTACTTTAGCCCAGTTAATTTTCCACACATTACTTAATATTTTACTCTATTGGTTGGGTTTAGTTGGATGCATGCATTTTGTTCCTTAGTGGTTTTTTACATTTCAACATTTTTGGGCTTAAATATGTATGTGTGTGTACATGAACTTAGAAAATGCCTCCCATATTAGTGATATGACTACTCGGTGCTAGTCACCAGCCCCTGTCCTATTCAAGGTGGGCTTTGGGAGTCACGGTGCAGGCCCCACTAGGATGGGTCATGACAGAGTGGTATCAGAGGTGGGAGGTTCTACCTTAGGACAAAGTCTGTGAGATTGGTTTGGGGAAAAGGTGTTAAGTGTTTCAAGTTCAACTTTCAGGACAAGGACTCCAGTGTTGGTGCAGGCGACTAACATATCCATACATCGGGACTCTGATAACCTGTTTTTCAACTCGGTACATGAGAACACTAGTTGCAGGGAAACAAAATGAATCATGCATTAATCGTATAGGAATGTGTTGTGGTTTCCATGTCCTTTTGTGCCAGCTATCCAGATATACTCCTTGATTGTGGTGCATCTTGTTTCCTTATAGGATGTCTCAGTGATGCATACTAGCTAGGATTAAGCAGCTTGATCATAAGAATGATCTCCTCAGTGATGAGGCTTCGATTTAGGGGTCAGTTCCTTAGGTGTTACCTCCAGGTGGTGCACCTGCTATACCACCACCGGTGGAGTAGCACGTGGTACCTGTAGTACCAACAAATGAGGAGCGCAGGCTGAATTCACTCCATGAGTTTCAGAGACAGAGACCCCTCGGGTTCTGAGGTGAGCCATACCCTTAGGTGGTTGAGGACTAGATTGAGGTGGTGACTAGAGTCGTCCATCTAGTGAGAACACCAGCGGACTAGATAATGATCCAATGAGAGAGCCTTCTTCAGGGTTTGATGGGGAGATTTTGGATTTTGACCATGCAGACTCATGATGAGACGAATCTTTCATGGATGGAGTTTGAGCAACTCTTTAGGGAGGATTTATCAACAGTTACGCTTAGAACAATATGTATCCAGGAGCTTCTTCAGCTGCAGTAGGGCAGTTTGATGGTGGATGACTACTTATAGAGCTTTACCAACCTCACCAGGTACTCGATGGATATGGTTAGGGATTGGTACTTCAGAGCTCGGACCTTCAAGTGAGTTTTACAATGGGACATCTGAGATAGCGTCATGCCTCTATGAATTCCAACTTATGTTGGAGTGCTCGAGCGAGCATTAGTAGTCGAGATCTTCTTGGCTAAGCAGAGATAGCTAGTGGAAGTCAGCAGCTGGCAGTCAGGTGTAGAGACCTCAGCAGCAGAGAGTCGATATCAGGAACAGGGATCGGGACGTGGGAGACATCACAGAAGGACCTAAGATAGGGGATCTTCAGTCCAGGGCACTCAGGATGGATCCAATCAGCCTAAGGAAAGGTGATGTTATACATGCGGCGATAGAGGACATCTCGCTAGAGACTGTCCAACCTGTCGAGCTGCTGACAGGTACACGATGGATGGACCACCGAGGAAAGAGTTTCGGTTGTAACCTCTTGGTATCAGCATTGAGGCCTTATGACGTCATTCTCGGTGTGGATTGGTTATCTTTGGTCCATACCCAGTTTGACTACTTTACACGAAGGATGATGTGTGTCTGCAGTGATGGGATGAGGTTTTCCTTTTTTGGTGAAAAGGAAACTCAGGCAGCACAGAATGGGCTCATGCTTAGGAGGGTGTAGCCGATCACTCATGTGTGGGCTAGCCTTACCCCTGTAGAAACATATGTTGTGAGCTTTCAATTCCCAATAGTAGTGATGGAGTACAAGGACAACTTCCGAGAAGATGTTTCAGGGTTACCTCTCTGTCGGGAGATCGACTTCTGCATCGACATACACCCCAGGACGACACCAATATCCTTAGCAGGATATCGGATGGCACCCACGGAGCTACGTGAGCTGAGGGTGCAGTTGGAGGATTTGCAAAAGAATGTCTTCGTAAGACCTAGTGTTTCTCCTTGGACGGCCCCATTTTTGTTTGCTAAGAAGGCAGATGGGTGTTTGAGGTTGTGCGTAGATTACTGATGCCTCAATCAGGTGATGGTGAAGAACAAGTATCCACTGCGGAGGATCGACAACCTCTTCGAATAGCTGAGAGGGGCACAGTGGTTCTTGATGGTTGACCTTCAATCGGGTAATCATCAGCTTCGAGTACGAGATGGGGATGTGCCAAAGATGACTTTCATATGTCGTTACCGTCACTACGAGTACATGGTGATGCCTTTCGGCATGACGAATGCCCCCGCAGGGTTCATGGGACTCATGAACCAGATCTTCCAACCATACTTAGACCGATTCGTAGTAGTCTTCGTCAACGACATCCTGGTGTACTCGGCTTCAAAGGAGGAGCACACGAGAAACCTACGAATGGTCATGGACGTACTCCAATAGCACCAGGTTTATGGGAAGCTCTAGAAGTGACTGTTCTAGATTCAGGAGGCCCACTTTCTGGGACACGTTATCTCAGCAAATGGGGTAGCAGTGGACTCAGCCAAGGTTGAGGCGGTGTTAACATGAGAGCCACATAGGAGCGTGACAGAGGTGTGAAGCTTCCTTAGGCTGGAAGGATATTAGTAGAGATTCATTCACTTCGGAAAAAACTGGTTTTTGCGACCGGTTGATTTTCCCGTCGCAAATAACTAATTATTTGCAACGGGACTGGGCGCCCGTTGCAAAAACATACACGCGGTTTGGCACAGTTTGCGCGCCAAACTGCGCGAAAGGGCATTTGTGATGGGCAGGCACCGCCCATCGCAAATATCGGGAGGCGGTAAACACTGGTTGCGACTGGGGATCCCCCATCGCAACTAGTTCCACTCCCGGAGGGTATTTGTGACGAGTCTCGTCGCAAATAACCGGCGATGGTAAAAACCTATTTGTGACGGGATGTTGTCCCGTCACAAATAGTGTGACGGCATGTTACTTTTGGCCACGGGTCCCGTTGCAAATAACCTTTTAACCGCTGACAGTAATTAATGAGGCCGATAGCATTTGCGAAGGGACCTGTCGCAAAAAAACTATTTGTGGTGGGATTCCAGTCGCAAATAGTCCCGTCACTACTAATCTAACCTATATATACCTCCATCCATTTTTTCTTTCCTTCTCTTGAATTCCTTCTTTCTCTGCTTCTCTAAACTCTAATTTTAGAGTGAAAATTTTTTAGAATTAGTTTTTTTTTACGAAGAAGTTTTGAAGCCGTCTACAATTATAATAGATCAAGTTTTAATGTATTTTTGTTTTATTTAATTTAGTATTTATTTCATGTCTTTATATAAAATTTAATTATTGTTGATTAGTTGTAATTAAGTTAGATTTAAATTGTTTTGTCGTCAGTATTTATTTGTAATAATAAAATTAAATTATTAGTACTAATTCTTAGTAATTAGTACTAATTAATAATTATTAACGATAATTAGTAATGTATATAAATAATTAGTGGTAATTAGTAATTAGTAGTTGTATTTTGCAGTAATTAATAGTAATTAACACTAATTAGTAATAATTAGAAAAATAGTAATAATTACGAAAAAATAGTAACAAATATTTACAATTAGTAATAAATACTAACAATTAGTAATAAATACTAAAAAATAAAAATAAATACTAATAATTTGTAATAAATGCTAACAAACAGAAATAAATACTAATAAATAGTAATAAATTGTAATAATTAGCAATAATTAGTAATAATTAGCAATAATTAGTAATAATTAGTAATAATTAGTAATAAATACTAAAAATTAGTAATAAATACTAATAATTTGTAATAATAAGTAATAATTAGTAATATTTAGTAATTATTAGTAATAATTAGTAATAATTAGTAATAATTAGTGATATTTAATAATAATTAGTAAAAATTAGTAATAATTAGTACTAATTAGTAATAATTAGTACTAATTTGTAATAATTAGTAATAAATACTAATAATTATTAATATTTAGTAATATTTAGTAATGATTAGTAATAATTAGTAATATTTAGTAATATTTAGTAATATTTAGTAATATTTAGTAATATTTTGTAATAATTAGTAATAATTAGTAATAATTAGTAATAATTAGTAATAATTAGTAATAATTAGTAATAATTAGTAATAGTTAGTAATAATTAGTAATAAATACTCTTAAATACTAATAAATAGTATTAAATAGTAATAAATACTAATAAATAGTAATAAATACAAATAAATAGTAATAAATACTAATAATTAGTAATAATTATTAATAAATACTAATAATTAGAAATAATTAGTAATAATTAGTAATAAATACTAATACATATTAATAAATACTAATAATTAGTAATAAATTCTTATAATTAACAATAATTAGTAATAATTAGTAATAATTAGTAATAAATACTAATAAATACTAATAAATACTAATAAATAGTAATAAATAGTAATAATTAGTAATAATTAGTAATAATTAGTAATAATTAGTAATAATTAGTAATAATTAGTAATAATTATTAATAATTAGTAATAATAAGTAAAAATTAGTAAAAATTAGGATTAATTAGGATTAATTAGTAATAAATACTAATAAATACTAATAAATACTAATAATTACTAATAAATACTAATAATTACTAATAAATACTAATAAATAGTAATAAATACTTTTAAATAGTAATAAATAGTAATGAACAGTAATAAATTGTGATGAATAGTAATAAATAGTAATTAATAGTAATAATTCGTAATAATTAGTAATAATTAGTAATAATTGGTAATAATTAGTAATAATTAGTAATAATTAGCAATAATTAGCAATAATTAGCAATAATTAGCAATAAATTGCAATAATAAGCAATAATTAGCAATAAATAGAAATAATTAGCAATAAATAGCAATAAATTGCAATAAATAGAAATAATTGGCCTTAATTATTGATAAATAGGATTAATTAGTAATAATTAGCAATAATTAGGAATAATTAACATTAATTACCAATAATTAGGAATAATTAGGAATAATTATCAATAATTAGAATTAATTAAGTTTAATTAGGAACAATTATCAATAATTAGAAATAATTAGCATTAATTATCAATAATTAGGATTAATTAGGAATAATTAGGAATAATTAGGAATAATTATCAATAATTATCAATAATTAAGATTAATTAGGATTAATTGGGATTAATTAAGATTAATTAGTATTAATTAGGTTTAATTAGGTTTAATTAGGATTAATCAAGATTGATTAAGATTAATTATGATTAATTAGAAATAATTTGGAAAATTTAGAAGAAAAATAGGAATAATCAGGATAAATTGGTAATAATTAGGATTAGTTTGTAATAATTAGGATTAATTAGTAATAATTAGTAATAATTAGTTATAATTGGTAATAATTAGTAATAATTAGTAATAATTAGTAATAATTAGTAATAATCAGTAATAATAAGTAATAATTAATAATAATTAGTAATAATTAGTAATGATTAGTAATAATTATGAATAATTAGGAAAATTTAGGAAAAATAAGGAAAATTTAGGAAAATTTAGGAATAAAATCAATTGTAATAAATTGTAATAACTTGGAACAATTTCTAGTGGATTGGAAGCACTCCTTTTACTCAATGACTCTTCTACTTTCTACTCTCACTGACTCACAACATTATGAGAAGTATGCTTCTATATTTTCATATCCAATATCGTGTGCATGAGTTTGAATATTCATTCATAGGAACATATTTTTTATAATGTTTTTAGGTGGTCACAGTTGCAAGAAGATGATTAATCGATGAAAAGGGGGATATTTTGTCTGACGGCTCATTTACTTGCATCTTTCTCCCAATGAAATCACAATGAAGAATATGCTCAGAGATATGCTTATACATTCTCATATGCACGAGAATGAATATGTGTACCTCTGAGCAGATTATTAATTGTAATTTCAAGGCAAGAAAGTTGTAAGTAAATGAGCCATCAGACAAAAGAGTAGCTGTCAATCCACTTGAAATTGTATCATCCGTAATTAATGGTAATTATTAAGAAGTAGTTGTAATTATTTGTCTTATTTTTTTGGATATTATTTTTCTAATTTTAAAATATTCAAAAATAGTAATTATTTTATATTTTTTAGAAAAATATAGAACAAGGAAGTTGACAACAGTCATTATTAGATGATCACACTTGGATAAATTAGTGCAGAAATCCAAACGGTTCTGGTTTAAATCTTGTATATATTGAGGATGTTGAATCTTTCTTATCATTTGAATCATCAAAACCAGAATTTGTTTCAGAAGTCACAATTAAGTGTCCACGTAAAAATGTGCTCTGAAAACGTTTGGCACATTTGACAAGGTTGGGGGACATCTCTTGTAGTTTTGTTTTTAACCAGATTATGTTTTTTGGTATCAACACGGTGAACACAGTTCAAGATAAGATACTAATAACTCGATTCTGAATCCGTCACAGTTTCAAAATTTAGTACATTATGTTACAGGTCCATCTGTTCAATAAACTGAAACTCATGGTGATATTGATCTAACTCTTGAGTTATCACTATCTGAATTTTAAGAGTTGTTGAGGTCTGTAACGCCCCGACCCCAGCTACCCAGAGTTGGTGCATTATTACATATCATTGGCATGATCACAAGAAAGATCAAATCTTGAAAGACCGATTGGTTTAGTAGCCTTGGAAACACTAGATATATTCATAAGTTTTACATTACATCATAAAATGAAAAACTACTACAACAACATAATGTCTCCACAGTCCACACTATTATCCCCTCATAATATCCCTGCATGTCATTCATAATTTACTTCTTCACTTCCTGGGAAAAAGAAAACATAGAAAAGGGGTGAGCTCAAATGCCCAGTAAGGATAACAATATAGCGGAAACTTTCATAAATAAGAATAAACATTTAAGGAAATGTATAACTAAAACAAAAGCCTTTCAAACATTAACTTTCAATATTGTATGGAATAAATAAAATGAAATAATGCTATTTACTCATTCACATGGATATTCTACTAATCGAATAATCACATGCAAAATCACTAACCACTTTCATAATGTTGGAATGCATAATGCCAGACTATCATAACCACATAGCCAAGGCCTCGTGCCAAGACTAAAAATAAGATTTTGTCAAGGCCTTGTTCCAAGACACTAGTTTGTATCATGAGACCTACCGATGCATCGAGGAGCTATAGCGGGCTCCACCCGTCACATATTAAGTCCAATGCATTCCCATATGAAAAGGTTTAAACATAACATAAACATTCTTATTAAAACTAGCATACGAAATGTCAATAATTTCACCATAAACTATGAATGGTATAAAAATAGCACATCCACAGTCAAACATATCACAAAACCTTCAATACAATATAGAAGTTTTGTATCATAATAAATCAACTTCAAATAAGCGTAAAATCCATCAAATGATGTTGACATAGATGAAATCAAAAAACTTTTTAGAGAAATATCTCTTTATATTTTTGAAATCATTTAAGAGCCACATAAAATAAAACATTTTCTTGAAAATATTCTTATAAGCTTGTAAGGAAAGCTTTGAAGATTTTATAACGGCGGAAAATAACCGCACCCGCCGTATAAGTTAAAAAAACATTCTTACCTTAATTTTGTCAAAAAGGTTAAAAAGGACCTTGTTTTGAAAATGACAGAAATATTCCTCTTATAAAAAGTCAAAAAATGGTATAAATGACTTTAACCCATATTCTTGTAAATAATAAAAATGTTTTGAAATACATTTTTAAGAAACATGGATGTGGATGATAAAGATATCCCAGTAGATTATTACGTATAAACAACCTCGGATAATGAAGAGATTGTGAAATAACCCTCACCTTGTACTTTTCCTTGGTTGGGGTAGGTTAACCTCCTGTATAATGGTGAAATAATTGTTATTAAATTATACAATAATCATATACATTCATATGATATCATATATGATCTTTTAACATTTCTTTGTTAACAATATCTTAGATTTATCGTTGTTTCGGGTGTTAACTTACTCGTTTTCTTTTATATGTTTTGTTACGTAAGTCATGTTTTTCATGGATAGGTTGTATCTTATTCATATCCAGAATGATATCATGTCCTTAAAAATTATTTTTAAATCATAAAATGATAATTAGACTTGAATGGATACGACGGAGAATGAATCTCATCGCGTTCGTGGAGACGGTAGTCCGTACGTACGCACGAGAGACAATATCATTATTTTGATATTAAATTAATATATAATTGGATAGTATATCATATATAAAGAATCATTATCATGTTATATTTATTATTTACATGAATTACATATCATTATTATACCCACCTAAATAATAATATATTGAATAACAATTACACCACGACGTGGAGACGGTAAGCCGTACGTACGCACGTATGGTGACATGTCATTAAAATGATGGGTAGAATACTGAATATGGTTGTTCCATATTTATAATAACATCACAGTATATAGAAGATACTGGAGTTATAATTTTAGAATTGAAATAATAAACAAAGAGGGAGTGGAAGAAGAAAGAAACATGAAAGAGAGTGATGAAAATGTTACCTCTTCTTCGGGTTCTTCCTTTTGATTTGATCAAAAGGACTCCTTAGGATGGATTTATGACTAAATTAAAGCTTCTAGTATGAAGGGAGAGAATTTGGGAGAGTATTTGGGCAGAGTTTGGCCAAACCAAAAGGCTTGAAAGTGTGAATAATGTGGTATAGGTGGGGGCCTTTTATAAGAGGAGAGGAGGGGCTCTTTTGGAAAGATTGAAATGTTACATTATTATACAATGCTTTTCGGATTCTAAAGGTCCCACACTTATATAATTCGTGGATAAGGTGATAAGGGTTCGAAATCTCCTCATCCAATAGGCTTTGGAAAAGTGTAAGCCTTGGATTTTGCATTATCTTCTCATTTTATTTAAATCGTTAAATAATGAGGTCATCACTGCATCATAATTATGTCATAAATAATTTAATTTATTTAATGTCTAAAAATTATAAAAAAAATACTATGATGTAGGAAATATTTTTAGCTTTCTAATGAATATTTATAGTCAAAATTTGGACTTGTGTAACTCGACTTAAAAACTGGTTTAGTAAAACAACTCATGTTTGTGTCAATTTAATTTTAACATTAAATAAATATATATTAATGTCATTTTCCAACTAAAGTGGCTCCATGGGGTCCCCAAGTTGACCCATGGGTTTTCTTGGTCGGCCATGACTCATCCAATAGGAGTAGTACAAGTTTCATGCTCATATCATATTATTAAAACATTATTTGTACCTTAAACTACACTAATTACCTCTAATCGCGATTAAGAACTTAAAAGTTACTATTCACCAAAAAATTATTTTAATCTCATTGAACCACATTTTACTTCTTAATGACAACCATGTATGTCGGATTTTTGAAAATCAAATCACAGAAGTGGTAATATTTCATTTAAACGAAAAATCAGTTATTTAACTACCACTTAGTGGTTTCACTATTCATCAAAAATTGAAGTTTTTCAAAACAATGCCAAAATTTCACCCTAAGCTATAATTGATATTCTGAATTCAAAAATGATGTCTATTTTACAAAATTCCAAACATATAAGTTGCATTAATTAATTTTATAATTAATTCCCACTGTTACAAAAAAATAGCGTGTTTCTAAGAAACAATTTATATCAAAAGATTGGCAATTGTTTATGTCCGATTTCAATGTTAAATTAATTCTAATGACCACCACTGGATAAAATGGTAAAAATATATTCTAATTATACTTTAAAACCACTAAATAGTATAATTTATCACTATAAATTATTTTGATTTAAAAAGTTGTTTTTAAGTATTTTTCACTATTCATAAAAAATTAGAAGTTCTCAGAAAAATACCAAAAATTCAACATAGGCTAATTTTGATATTCCGAATCCAAAAATGAAGTCCATTTTGATAAATAAAATTTATAAAATTTCAAAAAGTAGGTATTACTATTCACAATGGCTAGTTTAATTAGTTGTGGTGTGTGTTAGAGCTCGAAGTTGTGTACAACACACGCTATTGCATTATTCGAAGGGAAACGTACCGTGGAAGCTTGGGGTGTTACATTCTCCCCTCCTTCAATAAATTGCGTCCTCGCAATTTGAAATTTTTTTCTTTGAAAATAAAAGGTTGAAAATAGAAAATACCTTTGTGGAAAACCCACATCGGAAATAAGATTAATAAAATTTAGCCTTAATAAGAGGGAAAGGGAAATGAAAAAGTCACCACCCAATTATGATCTCGATTAGGAGAACATTGGTGGAAATTAGAGACATATAATTGGAGAAAAAACGTAAATATTCGTAGGGAGTGACTGAGATCATCAATCACAATCAACTGTCAAATTGAGGTCCTCAAAGCCTTCAATCTATGTTGATTTAAAATATCATTAGTTCAACAAGACATAAGGTATTAGGATAACACATTTTTTTTGTTTTAATATCCCTTTACTAAAGTTTAAGAATTAATTTATTCATTGAATAACAGATAGGTATATATATATTTATGCTTGACAATTAGAGTTTCAACCTTCAACTCACCTTTCACTCAAAAAGATAATAGAACCCAAAAATATTATACTTATCCTAATTGTATAAGGTTCCAAATGATAACTCATACCATTTAGATTAGTAAAATTATTTTGTAATAACCAGGGAATTCCTGTAGGCTAGTGGTAGGAAATAAAGGCCTGTCTCACTATGGTTGTGGGTTCGATTCCTGCAGCTTTGTCCGACGCGACGGGTTATTCCCCACCCTGCAGGTTGTCCTTTTCCTAAAACTATAGTATTATAATATTCCAAAAATAATCTTCAGAAATTCTTTAACCTTAAACAATACTATCCATGGTTCAACTTAATCCATTCCAACCTTAATAGTTATCCAAAATACCTTCGTCCAGACTTTCTCTAAAAGGTCTCTAAATTCCAAAATCAATTGTAACATCAGATTCCCCAAACAAAGAAAAGTTTCTCTTATTGTCACATACTAAAAATATGATTACCTTAATCATATTAAAACCTTACTGAAATCAAAAAGTACTGCAGTACAATATTTATATATATCACATTATTCTTATAACCAGAATATAATCCTTGAGTCCAAAAGCACCAATACATTAATTATTCCGCTTCAAATGTAGTCACAGCATAAGATTGGACTTGATCCCTTGGCCTTTTCTGAGGTAAGTTTCCTTGACGCTTAGGAAATTCATTTGCATAATGCCCCATTTCCCTACAATTGTAGCATTCAACATTGATAGCTTCTTTCTTTCCCTTGCAATCACGAGCCTGGTGACCCTTTTCTCCACATTTATAACAAACTCCCATTCCTTTTAGGCAAGTACCGGGGTGATTCTTCCCACAATTATCACATAATGGAAAATCCTTCTTTCCCTTTTTCCCTTTATCTGTCTCTTGTTCCACCGTTCTCTTCTTCTCTTTCTTTGCTTTAAAGTCATAAGACTTAGAGAATTCCTTTTCTGTCTTGATAGCACATGAGACAATGTCTTCGTACGATGAAAAGGATTGTGAGACTAATGCTCGATGAAGAAAAGGTTTTAACCCATCAAAGAAACGATCAATCTTACTCCTTGGGTTATGTATATAATCGGCAGCATGCCTCGCTAACCTTGTAAAGTTAGCCTCATACTTTGCGACATTCTCATCCTCCTTCTGCCTCAGACTCAGAAATTTCCTTTCCATATCTGCTCGATGGTCACAAGGAAAGTATTTTTCTAAGAAAAGCTCTTTGAACTCCCTCCATTCCATATTCGATACGTCATCATCTTCCTTTGTGTTTTGAATCAGCGACCACCACTGATCGAAATCTCCAGTGAGGCGGTAAACTGCCATGACAACCTTCTCCCTTTCACTACTCCCCAAGGCATGGAATATTTTCTCTAAGGAATTTATCCATTTCTCAGCTACTATAGGATTTGTACTCCCATTGAAGGTTGGTGGTTGTTTCCTCATGAAACGTTCTAGCATTGATCCTCCACGTTGCGGATCAAGGTGCTCCATACGAGTAAGGTTATTATTCATAACCTGAGTGAGTTGTCCCAGTATGGTAATAAGTTGATCAGCACCAGTTGTATCTCTAGATCCACAATAATTATCTTGAGCAGGAGGGAAATCCCTACATGGAGTTCATGCATTGATACGGTTTCCATTCCTTCCACTGGGCGCCATTTCTAAACAATGGCATAAACTAGATTAGTTTATGAATCAAAATACATAATTCCATACTTGTAAAACACTTTACATAAATTGAACTATTTATGGATATAATCCATAATCATAAAAAGAAATGTTTTCTTTGAGGAAGTATATACTCATAACCCTTCATAGTGGTTTGTAAATAAAATGAGAATTATCCTAAGCATATCCCTCGGGAGTGTCGTAACCAAGAGTGCATCAAGGCCCGTTGTCGTGCACCAGTTCCCATTTGAGTCTAGCTCAAAGCGGTGTTTTCGGGTTTTACCCCTAGGAACATCTGTGCCAGAGCCTCCTCTACCTGCTCGTATCCAGACAGGGATGTATTGCTCGGAAAACTCACAAAATCTCTACAATACCAAAATTCTAGGAAGTTCTTCTATACTAATCCTCAAAGTTCATCTTAGGTCTACGTGATCTAATCAGAGTTTATCTAAATCTAGCTTCCCAGGTTTGTACTAAACTTCCTCTGATACCAACTGTAACGCCCCGACCCCAGTTACCCAGAGTCGGTGCATTATTACATATCATTGGCATGATCACAAGAAAGATAAAATCTCGAAAGACCGATTGGTTTAGTATCCTTGGAAACACTAGATATATTCATAAGTTTTACATTACATCATAAAATGAAAAACTACTACAACAACATAATGTCTCCATAGTCCACACTATTATCCCCTCATAATATCCCTACAGGTCATTCATAATTTACTTCTTCACTTCCTGGGAAAAATAAAACATAGAAAAGGGGTGAGCTCAAATGCCCAGTAAGGATAACAATATAGCGGAAACTTTCATAAATAAGAATAAACATTTAAGGAAATGTATAACTAAAACAAAAGCCTTTCAAACTTTAACTTTCAACATTGTATGGAATAAATAAAATGAAATAATGCCATTTACTCATTCACATGGATATTCTACTAATCGAATAATCACATGCAAAATCACTGATCACTTTCATAATGTTGGAATGCATAATGCCAGACTATCATAACCACATAGCCAAGGCCTCGTGCCAAGACTACAAATAAGATTTGGTCAATTTCTTGTTCCAAGACACTAGTTTGTCTCATTAGACCTACCGATGCATCGAGGAGCTATAGCGGGCTCCACCCGTCACATATTAAGTCCAATGCATTCCCATATGAAAAGGTTTAAACATAACATAAACATTCGTATTAAAACTAGCATACGAAATGTCAATAATTTCACCATAAACTATGAATGGTATAAAAATAGTACATCCACAGTCAAACATATCACAAAACCTTCAATACAATATAGAAGTTTTGTATCATAATAAATCAACTTCAAATAAGCGTAAAATCCATCAAAGGATGTTGACATAGATGAAATCAAAACACTTTTTAGAGAAATATCTCTTTCTATTTTTGAAATCATTTAAGAGCCACATAAAATAAAACATTTTCTTGAAAATATTCTTATAATATTGTAAGGAAAGCTTTGAAGATTTTATAACGGCGGAAAATTACCGCACCCGCCGTATAAGTTAAAAAAACATTCTTACCTTAATTCTGTCGAAAAGGTTAGAAAGGACCTTGTTTTGAAAACGACAAAAATATTCCTCTTATAAAAAGTCAAAAAAGGGTATAAATGACTTTAACCCATATTCTTGTAAATAATAAAAATGTTTTGAAATACATTTTGAAGAAACATGGATGTGGATGATAAAGAGATCCCAGTAGATTATTACGTATAAACAACCTTGGATAATGAAGAGATTGTGAAATAACCCTCACCTTGTACTTTTCCTTGGTTGGGGTAGGTTAACCTCCTGTATAATGGTGAAATAATTGTTATTAAATTATACAAGAATCATATACATTCATATGATATCATATATGATCTTTTAGCATTGCTTTGTTAACAATATCTTAGATTTATCGTTGTTTCGGGTGTTAACTTACTCGTTTTCTTTTATATGTTTTGTTACGTAAGTCGTGTTTTTCATGGATAGGTTGTATCTTATTCATATCCAGAATGATATCATGTCCTTAAACATTATTTTTAAATCATAAAATGATAATTATACTTGAATGGATACGACGGAGAATGAATCTCATCGCGTTCGTGGAGACGGTAGTCCGTACGTACGCACGAGCGACAATATCATTATTTTGATATTAAAATAATATATAATTGGATAGTATATCATATATACAGAATCATTATCATGTTATATTTATTATTTAAATTAATTACATATCATTATTATACCCACCTAAATAATAATATATTGAATAACAATTACACCACGACGTGGAGACGGTAAGCCGTACGTACGCACGTATGGTGACATGTCATTCAAATGATGGGTAGAATAATGAATATGGTTTTTCCATATTTATAATAACATCATAGTATATAGAAGATACTAGAGTTATAATTTTAGAATTGAAATAATAAACAAAGAGGGAGTGGAAGAAGAAAGAAACATGAAAGAGGGTGATGAAAATGTTACCTCTTCTTCGGGTTCTTCCTTTTGATTTGATCAAAAGGACTCCTTAGGATGGCGTTCTGACTAAAGTAAAGCTTCTAGGATGAAGGGATAGAAGTTGGGAGAGTATTTGGGCAGAGGTTGGCCGAACCAAAAGGCTTGAAAGTGTGAATAAGGTGGTAGAGGTGGGGGCCTTTTATAAGAGGAGAGGAGGGGCTCTTTTGGAAAGATTGAAATGTTACATTATTATACAATGCTTTTCGGATTCTAAAGGTCCCACACTTATATAATTCGTGTCTAAGGTGATAAGGGTTCGAAATCTCCTCATCCAATAGGTTTTGGACAAGTGTAAGCCTTGTATTTTTCATTATCTTCCAATATTATTTAAATCGTTAAATAATGAGGTCATCGCTGCATCATAATGATGTCATAAATAATTTAATTTATTTAATGTCTAAAAATTATAAAAAAAATACTATGATGTAGGAAATCTTTTTATATTTATAATGAATATTTATAGTCAAAATTTTGACTTGTGTAACCCGACTTAAAAACTGTTTTAGTAAAACAACTCATGTTTGTGTCAATTTAATTTTAACATTAAATAAATATATATTAATGTCATTTTCCAACTAAAGTGGCTCCATGGGGTCCCCAAGTTGACCCATGGGTTGTCTTGGTCGGCCATGACTCATCCAATAGGATTAGGACAAGTTTCATTTTCATCTCATATTATTAAAACATTATTTGTACCTTAAACTACACTAATTACCTCTAATCGCGATTAAGAACTTAAAAGTTACTATTCACCAAAAAATTATTTTAATCTCATTGAACCACATTTTACTTCTTAATCACAACCATGTATGTCGGATTTTTGAAAATCAAATCACAGAATTGGTAATATTTCATTTAAACGAAAAATCAGTTATTTAACTACCACTTAGTGGTTTCACTATTCATCAAAAATTGACGTTTTTCAGAACAATGCCAAAATTTCACCCTAAGCTATAATTGATATTCCGAATTCAAAAATGATGTCTATTTTACAAAATTCCAAACATATAAGTTTCATTAATTAATTTTATAATTAATTCCCGCTGTTACAAAAAATAGCGTGTTTCTAAGAAACAATTTATATCAAAAGATTGGCAATTGTTTATGTCCGATTTCAATGTTAAATTAATTCTAATGACCACCATTGGATAAAATGGTAAAAATATATTCTAATTATAGTTTAAAACCACTAAATAGTATAATTTATCACTATAAATTATTTTGATTTAAAAAGTTGTTTTTAAGTATTTTTCCCTATTCATAAAAAATTAAAAGTTCTCAGAAAAATACCAAAAATTCAACATAGGCTAATTTCGATATTCCGAATCCAAAAATGAAGTCCATTTTGATAAATAAAATTTATAAAATTTCAAAAAGTATGTATTACTATTCACAATGGCTAGTTTAATTAGTTGTGGTGTGTGTTAGAGCTCGAGGTTGCGTACAACACACGCTATTGCATTATTCGAAGGGAAACGTACCGTGGAAGCTTGGGGTGTTACAAGGTCTGCTGAGGATGAATTATATTCCGGTTGCAAGATAAGAAAATTAGAAGCGGTATAAAAATTTATGTTTATTAAATTAGATAATGCAATGTCAAAAAATGGTTTTGATCAGATATTTTCTTTGGATAAAATAGTGTTACCTGAAGAAAATGTGTTTCCTATAAATTACTATGAGGGCAAGAGGCCGGTTCATAATCTGGGCCATAGTTATCGGAAGATTCATGCGTGTGAAAATGATTGCATCTTATAATCTATTTAAAATGTGTCATTGGATAGTTTTCCCACATATGGGAAATTGAGGTATAAAGAAGCTCAACTGGGGAATACTAGATTGATTCATGTAAAATAGTTGAGATATTTCCCCCTTACACCCAGGTTGCAGCGTTTATTTATGTCTTAGAACACATCGTCAATGATTTAATAGCACAAAACCAATATTTCAACCGATAAAAGATTGAATCGTCTATATGATGGTGATTTATGAAAACATTTTGACCGACTGCATCCATATTTTTCTTTATAAACCCAAAACATGCAATTGGGTCTTTATACTGATGGTTTCTATCTATTTGGTTCTTATGGTAGTCAGTATTCATGTTGGCATGTCTTTATAACTCCATAAAATTTACCTCCGTGGATGTTGATGAAGGATCTCTATATCTTTTTGACCTTATTAATCCCAGGATATCTGAAAAGGAATATTGATGTTTATTTGAAACCATTGATTGATGAGTTAAATTCATTGGGGAGTAATGGTGTTAGTTCATATGATGTTGTTGCGAAACAAAATTTCATTTTAAAAGCTGCATTGATGTGGAAGATTAGTGAATTCCCGGCATATGGAAAGTTATCTGGTTGGAGTACACATGTTCTAAAATCATTTCCTTACTGTATGAAAGAAATCAAATATTTTATGCTTTTCAATTGAAAAAAATCTTCCTATTTTGATTTTCAACGCAAATTTCTTCCAACCGATCCTTCTTTTATGAGGAAAAAATCTCATTTCAGAAAAGGAACAATTTAAAGGGATGAACCTCCAAAAATTATCTCAGGTACAGAGTTAAAATCAATTGTATTTTCATTACCTCCCATCACATTAGGGTCAACAATAAACCAACAAAAAATTTATGGCTTTGGGAAAGAACATAATTGGATAAAATGGATCACTTTTTGAGATCATATATATTAGTTTGATTTGTTGGTCTTCCACATGTTGGATGTCATGTATATTGAGAATAACTATTTTGAAAATGTATTTCATACAGTTTTTGATACACTAGGTAAGACTAAATATAATGTAAAGGCATGACTAGATCTTGCCCAAATTTACAGATGATCGGAACTTGAACTGTTTCAAAATGTCAGATCGCATAGGTTTATAAAGCCAAAAGCAGCTTATACACTGTCCAAAGAGAGATGCTTATTATTTTGTCAGTGGATTGTAGATTTGAGACTTCCAAATGGCTATGCTTCCAATTTGGGTTGATGTGTTAAGAATGGTCATATTATTGGATTAAAAAGTCATGATTGTCATGTTATAATGGAAATACTTATGATGATTGGATTTAGAGGTTTTTTGAATTTTATGATTTGGGATTCGATAACAGACATATAATATTTTTTTTCGAGACAATTTTGTGGTGACAACAAACTACGATGCACTAAGAAAACTGTAATAAGATATTGTTGTAATTATATGTAAACTAGAAAAAAAATACCCACCGGTTTTCTTTGGCTCAATTGAACATCTGATATTACATTTTCCACATGAAGATAAATATGGTGGTATGGTACAGTTTTGATGGATGTACCCATTTGAGAGATGCATGTAGAAATTGAAGAAAAAAGTACATAACCAAGCATCAGTTGAAGGCTCAATTGCTGAAGCTTATTTGGAAGAGGAAATTACTTTTTTCTACTCTCATTATTTTGAATCTGAATATCCCTGAAAATAAAAACATATTGAAGGGAATTAGGGTAATTTTTATGATGAAATGGACAATCAATTATCATTTTTTAATCAGCCAGTGCTTGGATTTGGTGGAGTTCAGGAACGATAGCTTTCAGAAGATGAACATCACAGAGCTCATACATAAGTTCTTCTCAACAGTAAAGAAATGAAATCATTTTTACTGTGAGTGCTTCTATCAATTATTCTATAATTTATATTAAGTAAGTAAACTTATTTTATTTGTAGATTATATGATAATCATATCAAGAAACAACTTCCACAAATTACACCAACTGCTCTTGAAGAACGCTGACATTTTTTTTCAAAATGGTTTCAAAAACTAGTAACATAAATTATTGATGGTTTAAAGTATCAATTTAGTTTATTATTTATTATATTTATAATTGTTTTATAAATTTTAAAGTTTCCCAACATACTGATAAAATTGATAAGCAATTGTTTATATTGAGTAATCCACCATCCAAAATGGTTAAATCATAAAATGCATATGCGGTGAATGGTTTTCGATTTCATACATGTGCATATGGGGAATCAAAAAAACAATGAAAAATAGAGTTTGATTGAGAGGATAGCCTCATAGAGAAACTAAAGTTGACTTTTACGGCATACTGGATGAAATTATTGAACTGTGTTATCTTGAGAAAAATTACATGACAATGTTTAAATGTTTGTGGTTGGATACTAATAGAGGCTTCCATGTTCCTTGGATTCATGGAATTGTTGATATTAAATATAAAATTCTTCTTGTAGTAAATGAACCATTTTACTAGATCAACAGGCACATAAAATATATTACACAAAGTAATGTGCTACTTCAAGAGACCTGAGTGATTGGTAGAGCATAATAAAAATTAAATCTTGGGAAAATCATTTTACTCAAACTGAATGTGGTTCTTATGAAGTACAGGTAATTGAAATTTTTCAACAGACTACTCAAAATATATCTTTTTAACTAAGAGACTTGAATATCGATGATGACACCCCATAATTAAGGTTTGATGGTGATGATGATGTTAATGATGTTACAAATGAATTTGTAATGGAAAGTGATGGTGAAACTGAAACTCATATGGATGTTGATGATGACGATGATGAATATGAAGACATTGACATCATCATATATGAAGATGATGATGGTGGTGAATATTGACACAGTTAAATGCTATTTATAATCAAAACTAATATATATATATGTAATAGTTATTTTTAACTATCAGCTAACAACCATCAGTTTGTGTTTCAGATGGACCCTGATCTATTTCGTGAGTTGGAGGAGGCTGATCTACCTTTGGATGAGGAGGATTTGGGATCATCTGATCCTCAGCCTACTGGCGGTTCAGGGGGTACGCGAAGGGGGTGTGGTCTTGCATGACTTATGATTCATGACCCTATCCCTGAGCAACATCCACGTCTTGGCTTTGATCCATGCACACGGAGTTATGATAACCTGTGTATTTTAGTTAGCTTTCATTAATTTATTTATATACTAATTGTTTGATTATTTGTTATTTTTTCACAGTTTTGCGCATGTAGCTGTTGGATAGGGGAGCGATATCTTGCGCAATTATTTTTCTCAGCCATGGGTCACATAAGAACAAATTCTCGTTGATATGTAGTTTGAAATGTTCAATCATTGGCTGGTACGTAAATAAATAATATTTATTTAGAAATTTATTTCATTAATAATTTGATATTATGAATTATTTATAGGGTTTATGGTATCCCATCTATGATAGCATGTGCGACGTTATTCACGAGGCATGGGAGGTTTCTATGTGTGAGCGTTTCCGTCAGTTTTTGCACAATTTGAGAAGAAAATAAATTAATAAAGTAGGAGTGACAGTATTTGATGAGTCATGTAGAGCCTACTGACCAGAGTACATTTCATCTCACATTTGGGATGGATTATGTTCACACTGGTTGAGTGGTGGATTTTAGAGGAGATCTTCATTGGGCCGACAGAACTGGGGGAGATAGGAGATGACACATCAAGCTGGTAACCGTACATTTAGTACACATAGTGAGAATATGGTAACTATCTTTTTTAAATATTTTATACAACATTAAATATAAACAGTTTATTTTATATTCATATAGGTAGTCGAGTATCCCGATATTACGGAGTACGACGTTCATCGGAGGGTGTATAGTGATCCAACCACTGGAGAGATTAGAGGTGTTCTCCACCATCAGATTGTGGTTAGTATTATTTATTTTCCAGTTTTAAAATTAACTGTATATAATATTTTCACTATTTTAATTTCAAATTTGAACTGAAGGAGTCATATGAGGTTGCGACCTCTCAGACATGGGCTGAGAGTCAGGATGAGATGGTCGATCAGACTAGTTCCCACTATTTCGATGAGGGGGCATGGATGCAGGAAACCTAGTATACCTTCAAGACGGGCCAAGTAGTTGGTATTGGCTCTTAGTTGACTCATGGGACTTATTATGGTACTACTACTATATAGGCATCCAGCTTGAGACGATATCATGAAGAGGCATCATATTTTGTCTCATAGTATCAGGAGTAGTTGCGAGCTCAAACCGATCTTATAGAGAGTATGCCGAAGCAACAGGAAGATATGCGTCAGCAGCAGCAACAACAAAAATAGTACAAGGAGAATATGTGTTGATGGTAGCAATAGTAGCAGCAGCAGTAGAACGAGGAGGACATGCGTCGATGGCAGCAACATCAACATGAGCAGATGGAGTACATGTGTTGTCTGACTCGTAATTTTGGGATGGAGTTTCCTCCACCATCTCCTTCATCTCCTCCAGCTCCTCCAAAATACTACCCCCTAGTGATTTTTTTGTTCTCTTAAAAACATTTGAATTCAACATTTGTTGTAATATGAACTATTTACAGTTTTTGTCTTTTATATTTGTGCGAATATTGCATAATTTATTTATTTTATTATTATTTTTAATATTTTATTATTTTATTATTTATTATTAGTATTATATATTTTAATGTTTATGTATTTTACTAATAATTATAATAATTTATGATTTTTTAATATTTTTTTTTGAATATTGAGAATTTTAATATTTTTTATTATTTTAATAATATTAATATTATTTTTTTCATTAATCATAATTTTATTACTATTTTTATTTTATAAGTATTTGTGATGGGGCCTTTTACGACGGGACCCCAGCGCAAAGAGATTATATATATATTTTTAAAAAATTATTTGCGATGGGTTACTTTACGGTTGCAAAATTCTTTTTACGACAGGACCATCAAAAAAAGGTTTAGGTATATATAACATATATAAATAGAGATGTAGTTGTGATGGGATGATGGGCCTGTCGCAACTACTTTTTGGGACGTGCCCGTCGCAACAGGTTCTGGTATATAAAATGTTTTTAATTAGGGATCTATTTGCGATGGGAAGCGGTCCCACCACAAATAGTATTTTTTTTTCCGACAATCCCATCGCAAAAAATACTAGTTGTGACGTTGTTTTCTGCAATGGTCTATTTGTGATGGGACCCCATCGTAAAAGAGTTTTTGCGACGAGATCCCGTCGTAAATAGTCTGTTGCAAATAGCTGAAATTCCAAAAGTGATTCCCGAATTCTCCGGGATATCATCCCTAATGATATCTTTGACCTGAAAGGGGTAGCCTTTCATCTGGATGGAGAAGTACTAGTTTCCTTTCCAATAATTGAGGCAGAGTTTGATGAGCACACCAATCTTGATATTTCCAGAAGAGGATGTCGAGTACGTAGATTTCTGCGACGCATCAGGGGTCAGGCTTAGCTGTGTTCTAATGTAGAGATAGGTGGTGATTTCTTATATTTCATTCCAGCTGAGGCTACATGAGCAGAACTACATGACACATGATCTTTAATTAGCAGCGATAGTCTTCACATTGAAGATGTGGCAACACTACCTGATGGGAGAGCGATTTATCATCTACTCTGACCACAAGATCATCAAGTACATCTTCTTGTAGAAGGATCTGAATATGAGGCAGAGGTGATGGATGGAGTTCCTCTAATATTATGACTTTGAGATTGTCTATACTCTTGGGAAGGGGAACATATTAGTTGATTCCCTCAATTAGAGATCAATTTCTTAGCTGCTGAGAGAGACGTCAGAATAGTTGGTCTCACTACAGTTATCCTTCATAGATGGAGATGATGTAGTTTACCTTCAGTCGATGGTTATTACCCCTTCAATATCGCAATGAGTCATGGAGGCGCAACTTGGAGATATCAACCTCGAGGCTTTACATGCTCAATAATCCATGGGACAAGTTCTTGATGGATATTCGTAAGGTGGGGGGAACGTCTTCCTTTTCAGAGGATGCACAGTTGTACCAATGAAATTACGGGAGGAGGTTCTGAGGGAGTTTCATAAATACCCATTGGTGGTATATCCTTAAGTGTAAAAAATGTATCAGGACCTCCAACGTCAATTCTGGTGGACAGGGATGAAGAAGGAAGTAGCAGAGTTCGTTTCTCAATGCCTTATGTGTTAGCAGGTGAAGGCTGAACACCAGGTTCCAACGGGATTAGCTCACCCCCTGGAAGTGCTGGAATAGAAGTGGGATAGAATATCAATAGATTTCATGATAGGTGATGTTATTAATATTTTCATGAATTATTGTATAATCCCTTTACTGATTTTATATGAAATGTGCATAATTTGTGTGAAATATTAATGTTTTAATATTAAGTATAATTTTTTAGCATTTTTAGAAGTAGTCCAATTAAGTCAGTTTACTATTTTATTTATAAATCTCACCCTACTGATCCAAATTGTGTAGTTCTTCTTTTTTAGGATTCTCCTTTCAATATATAAAATTTCATTAGAAGGTACCATGATCCAATTATGCCATTTCAAGGGTCATATGGTCCTCACAAACAAGACCAAAGAATCTGTGAACAAACTGGACCAGCCTTGAATATTGATTTACGGGGATCATTCTAGAAGTCCAAAAACATTAATTCTCCACCATAATTTGGGGGACACTACATTTAATCTTTTATAAAAATTTCAATGTCCAAATCCAAGTACAAGGGTCCCAACTGATTCATTTAAATCCAGCCCACCATTCTGGCCGAGAAATAAAATCAGCAAACAAATATTGACATTTCTCCTGATGTGGACATACATTCGAGCTGATATTTTTCATTGTGAAATAGGATATATTTCCGGACAACTCTTTTGAAGAAATTATTTTTATTTGAGGGCATATTCCTATTCCAAAACCCATTAACATTGTGGGATTCAAAAAAGTATGGATTGAAATGGACAATGTACATTTGTTTACTCAAAACGCCACAACTTTGGATAAAAAAGTATGTAGGAATCAAAATTTTCAGGGTGGACAGAAGACATCAATATCTACATATTTTAAGAAGACACCAGATCGTGATTCATCTGTCTAGATTGGTAAATATGCGGTTCAATTGGAGGGACAGTTTTGGAATGCAAACAGTCCACTCCTTGGGCTATAAATACATCCCCTCCTATCCTTTTAAAAGGGTTGGCATTTCAGAAGAGAGGAGATAATATTGGCACGACCAAAGTTTTGCCAAATTCTTGGTAGGACCTTACATACTCAAGTTTTCACTTGAGAGACCTTTCCTCCTCTCTTTGTTTTCATTTACTTTTATGTTCTTCATTATTGTAATTTTGTAAGTCCTTTTGTTTGTAATTCTGTTTTAATGCAACTTTCTTCTTCAATATATCTTATTATTCTCCACCTTATGCAGTTTAATATTAATTTTCTTAAAATATTTTAAATTCAGTTGAATCACCTTCCCTTCTTTTGCTTCCTCATTCAATCTAAAGTTCGTTTTTAATTATCATCATTGTTCGTGTGTGTGTGTGTGTCGACGTACCACTCTTTTCTTATCCCTTTATTTTTCTTATATTATTAATTTATAATCATAATAATTATAACCAAATTATTAAAAACCCAAATGGATAAGTAAATCTATCATTGGGGTAAGTTATAATTTAGGTATGTTAAGTGATTCAGAGCTTTTGCTCGATGAATATTCTTTGAATTAACATTGTGTATGTTGGACATAACATGTCATGGATTAATGACATATTTTGTTTAACATGTGGTTTCCATGGATTATTGGAACCATAAATACACTACCATAAACAATTAATGGTAATTATTAGAACCCTAAGGTAAGTTAAGGCTTGGATTAAATCCTTAACACTTAGGAATTCAAATCAACGTCATCTTGTGATATGGGTGTTAATTTAATGCAATATAAAGCAAAGCTCAAGGATATCACAAGATTAACTACCTAATAATGAACTCACCCCAATATTTATCAATTTGTTAAATAAATTATAGTCAATCAATAATTTCAATTAAGCTTTTCAAACAAACCCCCCTGATCAAAATACAATCAACTAAAAACAAACGACTATTACTAAGTATCATCGCCGAGGATTCGACCCGAGTGCTGCTATACACATTAGCAGAGCACCGGAACTTTGACCGGTCGATAGAAGACAATAGGCCATGTGTTTAAAATGGCATCGTTGACAGGGATAGTGCTTTAAGTAGTCATTAGTTTCTATTTAATGTAATAAAAAAACAAAATTTAAAAAAAATTGAAAAAAAAACACAAAGAAAAACCCGTCTTCTCAAAAAAATCATAAACTAAAAAAATAAAAAGAAAAACCCGTCTTCCTCTTTATTCCAAAATCTATATGAATTCCCCGTAGCCTTCCAAATAATCCCTCATATTTGTTTGACCCTGAAATTGAGCGAACACTTCACCAACTTAGGAGGAACATAAGAGATAATCAAATAATTCAAGAACCAGTCCTTGTCCAACCAGTTGAATTAGAAATGGCCAATCCTAGGGAACAAACCCTTAAAGAACTTTCCACCCCTGATATGAATTACCAACCTCTTGTTATTCAATATCCAAACATAGAGGCTGACTTCGAACTCAAATCGGGTTTGATTCATGTGCTTCCTCATTTCCACGGGCTAGCCAGTGAGGATCCACATATTCACCTTAAAGAGTTCCAAGTGGTGTGCTCTACCATGAAGCCTCAAGGGGTTTCTAAGGAACAAATCAAACTCCAATAATTCTCTTTCTCCATAGCCGACTCCGCCAAGTCATGGCTCTACTACCTTCCTCCTGGTTCCATAACCACATGGAATGACATGAAGCGACTCTTCTTAGAGAAATTCTTTCCTGCTTCTCGTACTGCTTCTATCCAAAAGGAAATAAGTGGTATACATCAATTCCCAAGTGAATCACTCTATGAGTACTGGGAGAGGTTCAAAAAGCTTGTTGCAACCTGCCCACACCACCAAATTCCGGGCCAACTCTTGATCCAATACTTCTATGAGGGATTATTGGCTATGGAGAGAACTCTCATAGATGTCGTAAGTGGCGGTGCTCTTGTTGATAAAACTCATGCAGCTGTAAGAGATCTCATAAGTAACATGGCTGCAAACACACAACAATTCCATACTCGAGCACATGCTCAAGTCAAAAAATCCCAAGATAATCAATCAATTGAGCTGAACAAGATGACCGAGTGGATGAGTGAAATTACAGGTCTTGTGCGACAACTACCTATGGCTACCAAATCCCCACCCTCTTCTTCTCCGCAATCAATGTTTCCTAGACCTATCAAAAACTGTGGAATCTGCAACTCTTCATCACATCCAACTGACACATGTCTACAAATTCAAGAGGATCAATCTGATTCATCTTGATCAATGGAGCTCAATGCAGCATATGCTCAGCGGAACACCAACCCTCAACTATCAGGTCAATTTGTTAGAAACTTCAACCAACCTCACTCTAAGCCCTTATCTTCTTCCTATAACCAAGGCCTTAGGTATGGTAATCCCATATCTCATCCCCCTCAATTCCATCCTCAAAACCCAAACCAATTCCAATATGGTCATGGTGTTGGTAACTTCCAACAACCTTATCCTTTTCTTCCTCCACCTCAAAGAAACAATCCTCCTCCTAGATTCCATTATCCTAGTGAGTCTTACCAATTCCAAAACCAATACAATCACTTTCCCAGGAACCAAAATCAAGGTAATCCCAATTCGGGACAAGCCTCTTCTTCTAAGCAACCATGGGAAAGTGCAGTGGAAGATCTTGCCTCTTTCACCTGATCCAGCCTTAAAAATATTGAAACCCAAATTGGTCAACTGGCATCCCACCTTAGTCAGCAGCAACCATCTAATTATTCCCAACTTCCAGCTCAACCATTACCCAACCCCAAGGGTAATGTAAGTGAAATTGCACTTAGATCAGGAAAGAAAATTTCTATGCCTCAAGATAAGTCTTCCAACCCTCCTTTGAATGTTGACCTAGAAAATGAAAAGAAAAAGAAACTTGAAAAGGAATCTAAATCCATTCCCTCACCTCCTTCCATTTCACTTAGGAACCCAATTCCTTTTCCTCAAGCTATTTTTAAGCCAAATAAGTCCTTTGAACCTGAGCTGAAATGCTCGACATGTTTAGACGTGTTGAAGTCAACATTCCCCTCTTAGATGCCATAAAACAAATTCCTAAGTATGCCAAGTTTCTTAAGGAGTTGTGTACCCATAATAGGCAACTTAGGACCTTTGAAAATGTTTCCACCCAGCAATCTATACCCATTAAGTGAAAATATCCAGTTACCTTTACGGTTCCATGCCAAATTGGAAGTTCCAACTTTGATGATGCACTCATAGACCTAGGAGCCTCAATTAATGTCATGACCAAATCCATATTCTCCAACCTTGGTCTAGGTACCTTGCACCCAATGGGTGTTGTCATTCAGTTATCCAATCTAAGCACAGCCAGTCTTGAGGGAATAATTGAGGATGTCCTTGCCCGAGTTAATGATCTTATCTTCCCTGTTGATTTCTATGTCCTTGACATGGAAGGTGAGACGAACTCTTCTTGATCTCCCCTAATTCTAGGAAGACCATTCCTCATGACTGCGAGAACCAAGATTTATGTCCATTTAGGCATCTTATCCATGGAATTTGGTGACCAAATGGTCAAGTTCAACATTTTTCAATCCATGCGATACCCATTAGAGAATCAATCTGTATTCTCTATCCATGCTTCCGAAAGTCTCTCTGAGAGTGTGTTGAATCCCAATCCAACATGTTCTTTATGTTCTAATAATAGAGGAGTTTGTGAATATTGCATCCTCATTAACAAAGTCATAAATGGAGAAATTAATGTTGACATTACAAATGCAAACTCCATTGATCTAAAGGATCTTGAAAACTCTTTGGAATCTCATCACGCCTCTGACCTCCAATGCTCCAACATGGATGGTAATGAGGAAATTGAACTAGAATGCTCATTTATTGATTTAGATCAGTTTATCCAACATTCATCATTTCCTATCCATGATTCTGAAAATTCTGTTATATGTGAGGTTAACCCTAAATAAATGTGTTTATCTTGTCCCAATGAGATTTAAGGTTGTGTGATTTGTTCCCTAATTCATAAAGTGATCACTGGTGAGGTTGAAATTGACCATTATTTGGAAAACAATATTGAAATAAAGGATATTGAAAATTTTATTCAGTCTTATGACTCCACTGATCCTCATTACTCTACATCGATAAGTGATGAAATAAATGAGTCAAAAACAATTGGGATCTCATACTCTGCTTTTGTGTTATTTGTACCTTACATAAATGAACCATCAGAATTGAGACATCTTCCTGAATTTGCAAGCATAGAAAACCATCACTTTTTGGATAAAATCACTCCTCATGTTGAAGACCAAAGAAAGGATAGTCATATTCTCTTTACATTCCCATTTAATTGCAAGAACACAATCAAGAAAGGGGATAAATTATCCAATGAAAAATCAGGAATCCCAAAGGAGAAGTTTTTATGGAAGCATACTGGAGTTGAGAAAATACAATGGCCACCGTCAGACTATGGGTAGTCCACTGCAACTATCCATTTGTAGACAAATAAATGCAGTGCTTCTTGGGAGGCAACCCATGTTTTCTTTTACTTTTGTGAAATTTCAATTTCTTTTTAGTTTTTCATTATATGAATAATGATTTTTCTTTTTCAGGTAATAATGCACAATCCTGGATCATTTTCAACTTCCACTGGATCCCCAAATTCTCTAGTCGATCTACCACTAGATGGAGATGGCGACCAGCCAAATCCAAACCAGGGGGCACCTCTTTCCCTTTAACTCTCTCTCTATCTCTTCCTCTCTCCACCTCTTTCTTCTTATTCCTCTATCTTTAATTTTTTTACTACTTTCTTTATCAATACCTTTCTTTTTCACTTTCTCTTTTGTGTGGTTTTATCTTTATAAAAAACAAAAATAAAAACCTAAAAAACTAAACAAAAAAAATAATCATAAAAAAAATAATTAAAAAAATCAAGAGTCGTGCTTACTCACCATTGAGTTTTGAAATTTTTTCCAACCTTTTTGGGGAGTCAACAGGCATGTTTTCATCTCAAAAATTTTGTATTTTCATCGTGACTTTGGATAAAGAATAGTGTGTCAAAACCAACAAATTTTGAATGCTCAATTTTTTATTTGGAAAATGATTTTCCCCAACCGTGAGAACCAACATTAGCTTTCATGACAAGGCCACATATGGCCATCTTTTCAAAATGTGTGTTTTAACCCCCATTTGGGAGTCTTGAGTTTGTAGACCTTCGAGCTGAATTTCCTACTTTAGTGTGCATTAATATGATAGAGGCATTTTTTGAACCACATGAGAATCACAATAGCCAAATACCTCCCATTTACCTTACATTAATCCTCCTATTGAAAGCCCCTTCGAGCCTATGAAAACCTTTTCTTTGATAGCCACATTACAAGCCCGATACCTTTTCCCACCCAATATCAACATGGATTCTCATTGCATAATTTTTTGAAATTTAAGTGTGGGGGGGGAATGGATTTCATTGTTTGGGTACCCTATTATTGATTTTCAATGAGTTATCATCTGCTTGAGGGAAATAATCCATTTCAGTGTGGGGGAGAGGTTTTCATTCAGTTATTTTTGGGAATTTATGTATGTTTATGAAATCTTGTACAAATATTTTTGAAAAGTGTTCAACAAAAAAATCAAAAAATTAAAAAAAATCAAAAAAAAATGAAAAAAATGGGTTGTGTCTTGGGTAGGTCAAAAATCCCTATTTATTAGCCTTTGATCTTATTATAAATATTAAAATTAGTGTCTTGAGGAGATCAAACATGGGTTTGGATATGAGTGTGAGATATGTTTTAAGGTTAACTTTTGAAAAAACAAAGAAAAAAACGAAAATAAAAAAAAGAACACTTGCATTATATTCTTATTGAGAGAAGTTTTGTGTTTTGTAAATATTACATCTTCTCATTACCTTCATATTTTTTTCCTCTATTATGTCTTTCTTCACACAATCATTCCCTTGTAAATATGTGTTTTCATTTCTTTCCATGTTTTATTTCAAAAAAATGTGCATTGCTTATTCTATGTTGGTGTTTTACCCCTCTTCTTATATCTCTTGGACATTATATTCCTACCGTCCCATAGCCACAGAAAAACCCCTTAAAAAGGACTCTTTATTTTTGTGCACTTTGGATAGGGATTTAAATCTCATATCTCTTTTCAAACTCTAAGATTTTCACTTTTGGTTGGTGAAAGAGTGAACCTCCACAAATAAATTTTATCATCTTGAGAGGTGTGAGTTTTGAGTGTCCACATTTTCCATTTCTAAATTTGAGCATGAAAAAATGAATTAGTTTTGGAACATTGTTTCTATAACAACTTGTGGTGGATTTCAAAATGGATGAGTGAAATATTCTAAACCTCCCCTGATTGAAGAAAACAAAATTTTAATTTTTGTTGGTGAGTGAAAATGATTTTGTTATGTTTTTATATTTGTTTCACATGAGGGCATGCACAAAACTAAGTGTGGGGTATTTGATGTTATTAATATTTTCATGACTTATTATATACCCCCTTTACTGATTTTATATGAAATGTGCATAATTTTTTAGAAATATTAATATTTTAATTTTAAGTATAATTTTTGAGCATTTTTAGAAGTAGTCCAATTGAGTCACTTTACTATTTTATTTATTAATCTCACCCTACTGATTCAAATTGTTTGGTTATTGTTTTTTAGGATTCTCCTTTCAATATAAAACATTTCATTATGAGGTACCATGATCCAATTCTTCCATTTGAAGGGTCATATGGTCCTCACAAACAAGACCAAAGAATCTGTGAACAAACTGGACCAGCCTTGAAGATTGATTTATTGGGCTCAGTCCAGAAGTCCAAAAACATTAATTCTCCACCATAATTCGTGGGAAACTACATGTCATCTTGGATAAAAAATTCAAGGCCCAAATTTAAGTACAAGGGGCCCAACTTATTCATTTAAATCCAGACCACCATTCTGGCCGAGAAATAAAATCAGCACACAAATATTGACATTTCTCCTGATATGGACATCCATTCGAGATGATCTTTTTCAGTGTGAAATAGGAGATACGGACACAAATATTTTGAAGAAATAATTTTTATTTGAGGGCATATTCCTATTCCAAAACCCATTCACATTGTTGGCTTCGAAAAGTCTGGATTGAAATGGACCAGTTTACATTTTTTTACTCAAACCGCCATAACTTTGGATAAAAAAGTCTATAGGCAGCCAAATTTTCAGGGTGGATAGAAGAAATAAATATATACATCTTTGAAGAAGACACCAGCTCGTGATTCATCTGTCTAGATTGGTAAATATGTGGTTCAATTGGAGGGACAGTTTTGGAATGCAAACAGTCCACTCCTTGGGCTATAAATACATATCCTCCTCTCCTTTTAAAAGGGTTGGCATTTCAGAAGAGAGGAGATCATATTGGAATGACCAAATCTTTTCCAAAGGCTTGGGAGGACCTTCCATACTCAATTTTTCAGTTAATATACCTTTCCTCCTCTCTTTGTTTTCATTTACTTTTATGTTCTTCATTATTGTAATTTTGTAAGTCCTTTTGTTTGTAATTCTATTTTAATCCAAGTTTCTTATTCAATATATCTTATTCTTCTCCACCCTCTGTAGTTTAATATTAATGTTCTTAAAATAGTTTAAATTCAATTGAATCCCCTTCTCTTCTTTTGCTTCCTCATTCAATCGAAAGTTTGTTTTTAATTATCATCATTGTTCGTGTGTGTGTGTGTGTCGACGTACCACTCTTTTCTTATCCCTTTCTTTTTCTTCTCTTATTAATTTATAATCATAATCATTTTTACCAGATTATTAAAAACCCAAATGTTTGAGTAAATCTCTCATTGGGGTGAGTTATAATTTAGGTATGTTAAGTGATTGAGAGCTTTTGCTCGATGAATATTCTTTGAATTAACATTGTGTATGTTGGACTTAACATGTCATGGATTAATGACATATTTTGTTTAACATGTGGTTTCCATGGATTATTGGAACCATAAATACACTACCATAAACAAGTAATGGTAATTATTAGAACCCTAAGTTAAGTTAAGGCTTGGATTAAAGCCTTAACACTTAGGAATTCAAATCAACATCATCTTGTGACATGGGTGTTAATTTAATGCAATATAAAGCAAAGATCAATGATATCACAAGATTAACTACCTAATAATGAACTCACCCCAATCTTTATCAATTTGTTAAATCAATTATATTCAATCAATCATTTCGATTAAACTCTGCAAACAAACCCCCCTAATCAAAATACAATCAACTAAAAACAAATGACTATTACAAAGTATCATCGTCGAGGATTTGACCCGAGTGCTACTATACACATTAGCAGAGCACCGGAACTTTGACCGGTCGATAGGCGACAATCGTCCATGCGTTTCAATAGGATTACCATGAAATTCCATGAGACAGGATTCCATCTGGGTGATCATTTACCGACTCATCAAGTCGGACCACTTATTATTTATTAGAGAGCAGAGTTCAATAGAGAGCTTGGAACGCCTCTAGGTGTTGGATATTGTTCGGCTTCATAGAATCCCTTCGATGAGATTATTGTATCATGATGCTCATTTCACACTCTAGTTGTGTATGGGATTACAGGAGGCGTTTGGGACTCATCTACGATTGAGAACAGTATTCCATCCCCATACAGATGGTCAGACGGAGAGAACTATTCTGGTTCGGGAGGATATGTTATGGGCCTATATCTTGGACTTTGATTGCAGTTGAGAGGATCACCTACCATTGTTGGAGTTTTCATACAACAATAGGTACCACTCCACCATTGGTATATCATCATTCAAGTCTTTATATAGGCGACCCGATCAGTCACTGCTTTGCGGGACCAACCCTTGAGAGTCAGTACTCGTGGGTCCAGAGTTGGTACGAGCTACCACCAAGAAGATACAGATAATCTAGGAGTGGATGAACACTATACAGAGATGGAAAAAGTCTTATTCTGACATATACCATATACCTCTGGAGTTCTAGGGAGACCATGTCTTCTTCTGGGCCTCACCTCAATGAGGGTTGTGGAGATTTGGCCAGGGTGGCAAGTTGCCTCTGAGATTCATCGACCCTTTTTAGATACTGCACAGAGTTGGTGAGGTGGTGTACATCCAAGATCTACCACAGAAGTTTCACCAAGTACATGATGTCTTCCACATGTCGCAGCTGAGGAGGTACGTGCACAATCTATCGCACGTCATCGACTAGAACGAGTTGGACATCGAGGATGGAGCAATCTTTTCATATTACCCAGTGGAGATCGAGGATCGATAGGACATGATCCTTTGTGTGCAAGAAATTCCCTTGGAGTGTGTTTATTGGTAGCACATAAATCTTCAGGAGAGAACATGGGAGCGGGAGGATCAAATTCAGGCGCAATACCCACATCTTTTTTAGTAGTTTATTTTTTGTTTTTCAGGGAATTAAATCCCTATGGTGGGGAGAATTTCATGTTATGGATTTTCCATATATTATTTTTAAATATTATATAGAATTAATTCTAGATTAGACATTGTGACGACATGAGATTCTGAGACCAAGAGTGCTCGAAATAAATGTTTGAAATAAATTAAACTTTTAAATACCGCATGAATGGTTTTATTGAAAAAATGAAATAACTTTTAAAAGGGTTCCCATATCAATAATATGAGGGAACTATTGCATTCAGAGCAGTGAATTTACCTTAGGCGAGTCTTAACATCAACTGACATGGATAGACTATAGAAGTAAATTTTTGTACATTTTATTGGAAATAAAATAAATTAATAATTTGTTTTATTTTAAAAGTTTTAACGATGAAACGATGCATTTTATGGTTTTAAATAACCAAGATCCTAGGGTTTGGATCATAACCCTGGAAAACTACCTGCAAATCCTTTTGAGCATTAGATAGGAGCCACCCCCCTTGGATAATTCTTGACGAACGATGACTAACAATAAATTCATGCAATGTTGTGAAGCAAGGTCATAGGATCTCATCAGCGACGGTTGTAGACCCACCCTTCATAGACAATCAAGGTAGGGTAGTTATTTAGATTGTGTTTTTACTTGTTCTTTGATTCAATGACGAACATAGATCAACCCATGAATAGTTTGACCTCTGGTTCGGTCATTCTTGTGGAAGGGTTTAATTTACAGGAATTTGGAGAATATTATGATTGTAATTATTCTTGTTTGTTAACTTAATCCTTCTAACGGGAGTGGATCAAGGCCATAACGAACAATAGTTGAGATTCATTTCTCAGGTTTTCTCTTTTGTGTTTCTTCCCCCAATCACATTATTCATTCTTCATAGGTATATGAATGAAGGATCGTTTCACATTCATTTAGCAGCACAAAAATCCAAAATTGTAGATCCGACATCGTGAAGACCTAGCAGAGGTGTGACGACGATGGCGGCAGACAAATTGACATGGTTCGGAAGAAATTGTTTTTCGACCGTTCTTCACGTGAATGATCAAAATGATTTTTCGAGACCGATCGAACACACTAAACCTTCTGATTCAGTGTTTCCATGGCAGGGTGACTTTGGATCTTCAGTTTTGAGGCATTTGGACGGTTGGATTGAAGGATTGAAGATCACCCGAGGCGCCGGATGAAGAACTACAATTCTGAAAAATCGTGCAAAACACGACGTGTTCTTCGAAGAACACGGTGTGTGGGGCCACCTCAGCAGCGGCTAGGGTTCTGTGTTACATAAAGAGATGAGATGGAATGTGACCCCTATCACACGGTGTGTGGGTCCTTATGCAGGACTCGACGTGTATCTCGGATGATACACAGACACGGGGTGGAGTACACGATATGTACTCCACCACATGGCCATACTAGGCCAGTGACACAGGTTACCCCATGTACTGGTACACTGGTTGGTAGACACAGGTTGAAATTGTGTACGAGTACTTGGCCAGCGTACATAGAGAAACCTCGGGTTAGTAGGACACAGAGTGTTACTCTTCTACATGTCGTATATATATTTTCTACAAGACATGATCTTTTTGACACAGACCATGGTACACAGGTAGTACTCAGGGTCAGATGACACGGTGTGTGACTCTTATACACGTCGTGTACTTTCTTTCACATGTCTTGATAACCTTGTGCACCGTATCTTGGAAAAATTTCATTTGGGTTAGTGCCCCTTTGCTCGTCCCCTGAAGATCAGGTATCATTTTCATCCACAAAAGTATGATCCCTTCAGAAGGACTTTCTGGATAGATCCAGAGTCCCTCCAAGAGGCTCGGAGTGAGATCCTCTATCCATTATTGACCCTAAGTAGAGTTATCTATCGGTGTGACCAATCCTACAGGACATTGATACTCTACTTAGTAGGTAAATTCAGATGAGTCATGGTATATGCCAAGGCATTGGCAGTGATCATCATCTGTTTATCGTGATCTTTTACCAGTCAGAAGTGCATTCTCCCAAAATGAGTATATTTGTTATCTCTTCAAATGTATCAGTGCATCTGTCTCTCTTATGACACTTCCCGATGAACAGTAATTTCTGGATGGACTTCATTAAAGCTATCACACTCGTGGAGTGAGTTCTCTCGGATGAGTGCTTCATGGAATTTTCGGACTGAATCCCTAGTGTGGGTATGTGGGTCGTTGTGACTTAGCTCTAGAGTATGGGTATGGGTTTCGAGTATATCTGTATGTTTCTATTATTATATATTCTATAGACATATATTGTGTAGATATGATTGTACCTTTACTTGTGTATTGCTTTATGGTTTTTGGGGTCTCCTACTGAGTATTGTTTTACTCACTCATGCACATGCTTTGCCCGCACATGTCGTGTCTTGTGTAGATGAGCAACCTTTAGAAGGAGTCCAGGGAGGACCAGGATCATACCGAGATTTGTGAGCATTCCTACGGGTGGAGGTGTTCCTTCGGCATCAAGAAATAGTCATAATGATTCTTTACAGGTTGGACTTTTTAGTGTGCAGACTCCTTATTTTGGTGGGATTTTATTATGGCCTAGTTACTTTTCCACAATTTACTTTCTTTTGTACTCTATTGGTTGGGTTTAGTTGGATGCCTACATTTTGTTCCTTGGGGTTTTTTTTTACATTTCAACATTTTTGGGTTTAGAGATGTTTGTGTGTACAGGTACTTAGGCAATGCCTCTGATTAGCCACTAAATGAGGCTAATATTCATTGGTAATATATATAATATTCATGTTCTTTATTATTCATAAACACCATTTTAGTGCATTTTACACTTTGAACATCATTTCACATTATGATTGTAATACCTTGTTATTATCCAATAAAAACATATATTTTAATTACATTTTAATGGTATTAAATATTCATTTTTGATCTTATGGGCCTGAGTTAGTGCATTTTCATTATGAACATCCATTCTCATCATTTGTGCACTTCATGCCTAACATACACCAATTTAGGCCCAATGAGTCATCTGATTATAAGGAATGTAATTATCAATATTTTAATTTTATATTTTTTGAACTTTATCTACACTTAAATATGAACATTTTTCATTCAGGGATCAATGGATGATTCATAAACGATGATGGAGATATTTGGAGATGAATGGAAGTAATTCTAAGAGAAGGCAGATTGGACACCAGCCCACTGATGAGACTTTTGGGCCCACCATACAGGCCCAATTAATCCCAAATTTCGTGGAATGCTAGAAGAAATGTATAGGAACAAATAACTCTTCAGGATACAATGATAATTCGGCCTCCATGGTGTCCATTTAGGCAGACCAAGTTAGAGATAAAATTCTGGTCCAGATTCTACGGCCCAGAAAAACATCCCACCAATTAAATCATATCTCGAAAACCATAACTCCAGATGGGCCAATATTTTACAGGAGGTTATAATACATCCTGATCTCCATTTTATTATTCTATGGCCCACTCTGATTAGTCCATCTAGAAGGTCTTCCAGACGCGTCTGTTTGGTGAAGGAAAGATGGATGCCACCTCGGGTCAAATGTGGAAAAGTTCAAATTCCACAAGCTTTGCACCACCTATGGCCTACCAAAATTAATTAAGATGTTTTGTACTATTGGAGGATCTACCCAAGGCTCCCAAAATGCCTATTTAAGGCAGTGGTGGTGAAGGAGTTTTAAAATCTTTGATCTTGTTTTCAACTTAATGTTATGCTGCCAATTTCTCTTTGTAATGTTCTTCCTTCACATGTAAGTTGTTTTAATTCATCCTTGTTTCTTAATAAAAGTTCTTCTTATCTTATTATTCTGTTCTTATACTTATCACTTCTATACCATTGGTTCAAGGTGTGAACTTTTTTATACCAAACCTTGTGAGATTATCACACAACGGTGGAGTGATTGTTACGTTTTTTTTACTTCTCCATTTCCTCCCTTGTAAGTCTACTTCCCGCTTCCGTTGAAGACATGTCATCAATGGAGGGCTAACTCTTTTATGGGTTGATCCAAGGGAGTATAAAGGGGGTGTATTGTATGTTATTTATCACTCCATTAATGTCTAACCACTTCTTTTAAATGATATTTTTATTTGATGATTTTAAAACATCTTCATCCTTATTGAATTTAAGGTCACACATTTCAAGTGATAATATGAACCTCTACCTTGGAGTGCTAAAAACTTTGATCCTTCAAGTGTATAGGTGATTAGTATTAGGTTGTGTAGGCACTAAACTAGTAAGTGATGATTTCGTTTGATCTTCTTAAATGAATCCATCTTAATTATAAGAAACTGAAATCATTAAAAAGTAATTCATCC
Organism: Viscum album; assembly: GCA_963277665.1. Taxonomy (NCBI): domain Eukaryota; kingdom Viridiplantae; phylum Streptophyta; class Magnoliopsida; order Santalales; family Viscaceae; genus Viscum; species Viscum album. The sequence continues at coordinate 1,752,367,133 of OY728143.1, read as the reverse complement.
AATCCACCCCGAGCGATAACCTAGGATCAACTCATTCTTTTAAATTGAATTCACTTAAATATGTTAGTTATCCTTTAAAACAATATAAAATCAATCCAATTTGGCCACTTAATAGCCAAAAACAGTCCATAGAATGTATGTGTCTATATGTTTCTTCTTAGGTCTCTGAGGATTCAATAACCCAAGCTAAACTACAAGAACCGTTCTACCTTCATCTCTTGGGTAAATTTGAGCGAGAATCAAATTTTGGCGTTGTTTCTGGGGACCAAAGTAAGTCATCTAAACACCCATTATATTCTCCCCCATTTCTTCTTTTCTCATCCAAATTCTCTTATCTTTTCCCTTTCTCATTTTTTTTTTCTTTTGGCGCATGTCCGCCTACACCCGTGATCAATCAAACCGTCTTGTTAGGGTGGATAGTCCTGGGGTTGGGGAGTCAAATACACCAAGGGAACTCATTCCATTAGATCCTAATCTTCCTAATACTCTAGAGTCTAAAATTGAGCCCATTTCAATGGAAGGTTTTCAAAGAAACCAACTCATAAACCTGGGTGGAAACCAAAATGGAAACCCAAATGAGGCAGCCCCAAACTTGGGGAATGTGGTCGATCAAACAATGAATGACTACCTCACACCTTCCTGGACCAATGCCCCCTCATTCATTAGACACAATTACCTAGGATATTCCAACTACATATTTAAACCCCATGTCCTAAACCACCTTCCCACATTCCATGGAATGGAGTCTGAGATTCCATACCTGCACATTAAGGAGTTCAATGACATTGTAGAAACCATGTGTCCTCCACATCAACTAGAATCTGCTAAGATGAGGCTATTTCATTTTTCTTTAAAGGATCGAGCTAAAAATTGGCTAAAAAATTTGAGACCATCATCCATAAACTCTTGGGACCAACTACAAAGATAATTCTACAAAAAATACTTTCCCCACCACAAAACAATTGCACTTAAAAAGAGAATCCAAAACTTTTTTGAAAAAGAGGGAGAATCATTCTATGAAACATGGAAGAGGTTCAAAGACACTCTAAACATGGTTCCACACCATGGTTTTTCTATCCCTGAACAAGTTAGAATTTTCTATGAAGGGTTGGGTCCGGGGAACAAATAGTTCATTGACATGATGTGTAATGGAACCTTTAAAAACAAAGCTCCAAATGATGCTTACGAGTATCTAGAAAGCCTTTCTGAACAAAATCAAACATGGGGAACTTCACCATATTCTGAAAATCCATAAAGAACTACTGGAATTCATACACTTATAGAAGAGGAAAGCCTTAGGGCTAAACTCGTAGCACTCTCTAGGAAGGTTGAAGAGATAGACCTTAGGAAAGTATATGAAATCCAAACTGTAGACCTTGTTTGCACAATTTGTGACAAACATGACCATAAGACAGACAACTTCCCAACCATTCCATCCATCAAGGATGTTCTTTTAGTAGGACCCCCAATAGAAGTAAATGCCTTGAACTTTCAAAAGCCTCAATACCAAAACAACTTCAACCCAAGGTATAACAACCACCCAGGCTTCCGCTGGAACGATAACCAACAACCTAGCCAACCACAGGGACAAAATCCTTACCCCCACCAGTTCCATACCCATAACCAGTTCCAAACCCAACCTATCCAATACCAACATCCACCGGTCCATTTTCAACAAACCATCCCACCTCCAAAATATCCCCCTGGGATAAACCAACCTACTCAAGCACCCACCCAAACTGTTCCACAAAGCCTACTAGAACAACTGTGCAAACAAATGGAGAGGATGAACTCAGAAGTATCTTCCCTAAAACAAGAACTTCAAACTATCAAAACTGGAAAGGCACCCATGCCTACTCAGGCGGTTCCATCCTCAACTTCAAGGGGAGAGTCAAGTTGCACTCAAACAACTCATGAACAACTAAAGGCTGTGACTATTTTAAGAAGTGGGAAATCAATTGAGAAACCTGAACAACTAATTCAGAACCCACCTGAAGATTCAAACTTGGATGAAAATTCAAATGAACAACAAGATCAAACTAAAAAACACGATAACATTGTCAAGGAAACAACTCTTCAACAAACAACCCCACAACCTGCACTATTTCATCAACGAATGGGGGAAAACCAAGCCTGAACTGAGTGAAACATTGAGGAAAATCTTCTCACAAGTCAAGTTGAACATTCCTCTTCTCGATTCCATCCAAACCATACTTTCCTACTCAAAGTACCTTAAGGACTTGTGCACTTTTAAAAGAAAATTTTCACATAAAAACCAAGTCCTTTTGGCTGCTAATGTGAGTACCACCATTCAAGGTACCATTACTCATAAGTTGAAAGACCCAGGTTTCCCTTACATCAATATTGAACTAGGAGAAAGCAAAGTTGTCAAGGCCTTGTGTGATCTAGGTTCTAGTGTCAATATCATCCCCTATGCCATGTACTGCCAGTTAGGCCTAGAAGAACTCCAACCCACATCTGTCACACTTCAACTTGCTGATCGTAGAATTAGGGTTCCAAAGGGGATTTTAAAGGATGTTCTGGTAATGGTTGAAAACTTCATCTACCCTGCTGATTTCATTGTCCTTGACAACCATCCAAACTTAGGAAATAAGGAACAAACCTCAATCATTCTTGGTCGTCCTTTCCTTGCAACAATCAAATCTGTTATCCGAGTCCGAAATGGGAACATGACCATCACCTTTGGGAACATGAGTCTAGACTTGAACATCTATAATGCAAGCTCACAAATAGGGGATGATGAGGACATTAATGAAGTAAACATGATAGGAATCATTGATAATGAATCCATGGAACATCAAAGAATATTTGATGAATGTTTAAGTCGGGATGAGATTGATTTCCTTTGTTCATATGAAGGAAGTTTATCTCCTTGGCTTGAATCATTTTCAAAGTTCTCTTATGATGAAGTCTTAGGTCCAACAATCAATGAAACCTTTCAGCAAACCACATTCATGGAGACCGATCAAACTTTCTTCCCTAAATCTGATCAAGCCAATATAGTAGCTGAAACTTCCACATGTGGAGAATCAATCCTATCTAAAAATCTAAAAAAAGAAATTGAACTTGATCCAATGTTCCAATCTTATGCTAAAATTATGAACCAACCTGATCTTGAATTGAATGAACTTCCTATTACACTCAAGTATGCTTTCCTAGGGGACAATCAAACACATCCTAATGTCATTTCTTATTCTCTTGAATCCAATCATGAGAGGATGCTTCTAGATGTCCTTAGGAAACATAAGAAAGTCATTGGTTGGACACTATCTGATATTCCTGGGATTAGCCCACTTGTTGGGACTCATAGGATTGTTCTGGAATCTGATTCAAAGCCATGTTGTCAACCTCAACAGCGACTCAATCCCAATCTCATGGAGGTAGTAAGAAAAGAACTTCTGAAATTGTTAAAAGCTGGTATCATATATCCCATAGCTGAGAGTGAATGGGTGAGCCCAATCCAAGTGGTTCCAAAAAAGGCTGGAATCACAGTGATAACCAATGAGGATGGAGAGATTCTTCCAACAAGGGTGAGTAGTGGATGGAGGGTCTGCATTGACTATAGGAAGCTAAACTCATTCACCAAGAAGGACTATTTCCCCTTACCATTCATTGACCAAGTCCTTGAGAGAGTGGCAGGTCATGCCTTCTACTGTTTCTTAGATGGGTACTCGAGGTACAATCAAATTGAGGTCTCCCTAGAGGATCAAGGGAAGACTACATTCACATGTCCATTCGGAACCTTTTCTTTCAAACGCATGCCCTTCGGGTTATGCAATGCCCCTGGAACCTTCCAGCGGTGCATGATGGGAATCTTCTCAGACATGGTAGGGTATTTTTTGAGGTCTTCATGGATGACTTCTATATGTTTGGGGATACATTTGAGGGATGTCTTCAGAATTTGGAGAGAGTATTATCAAGATGTGAAGAAAAGAATTTGGTCCTAAACTGGGAAAAATGCCATTTCATGGTTAAAGAGGGACTTGTTCTAGGCCATCTGGTCTCGATTAGGGGGATTGAAGTTCATAAAGCAAAGGTTGACATTATTCGTCACCTTCCATCACCCAAAACTATCAAGGAAGTGAGGTCTTTCTTAGGACATGGTGGTTTATATAGAATATTCATCAAGGACTTTAGTTCAATATCCCGTCCCCTTTGTGCTCTCCTAGTAAAGGATGCTCCATTTGTTTGGACAGAAAGCTGTGAGGGTTCATTCTCAACCCTCAAATCCTCTCTCACCTCTCCCCCCATCATGAAATCTCCAAATTGGAACCTTCCTTTCGAACTTATGTGTGATACCGGTGACTTTGCTATAGGAGCTGTGTTAGGACAACGTTGTGATAAAACTCCTTATGTCATTGCTTACGCAAGAAAATCCTTAAATGATGCCCAAAACAACTACACCACTACTGAAAAGGAGTTACTTGATATTGTGTTTTATTTAGAGAAGTTTAGGTCCTACCTCTTAGGATCCCCCATCACTGTGTTCACTGACCATTCTGCACTAAAATACCTCTTCCAAAAACAAGATTCCAAGGCTAGACTGATTAGGTGGGTCCTTCTCTTACAAGAATTTGACCTCACAATCAAGTATAAAAAAGGAGTTGAAAATGTTGTAGCTGATCACCTCTCTAGGATGGAATTCAAAGACAACTCAAATCACCTTTCTGTGTCTGATTCATTTCCTGATGAACACCTATACTCTGTGAGTGACTGCCCTTGGTATGCCGACATATCCAATTTCTTAGTTACAGGAGTCATTCCAAAATTCTTAGGGACTCAAGCTCGAAGAAAATTCCTTTCTGATTTTAGAAACTATGTGTTTGATGATCCATACCTCTATAAGTTCGGCCCTGACCAAGTCATTAGGAGGTGTGTTCCAGAATCTGAACAAGAGTCCATCCTTAAATTCAGTCATAGTGAGGCATGTGGAGGTCACTTTTCCTCTAAGAAAACATCTGCTAATATTCTTCAATGTGGTCTCTTCTGGACCACCCTATCAAGGGACTCCTACACATTTTGTCAAAGATGTCCTTGGTGTCAACAAGTAGGGTCCGTCACAAAAAGGAATCAAATGCCACTCACTCCCATCTTAGTGGTTGAAATATTTGACTGTTGGGGAATTGATTTCATGGGTCCCTTCTCAAACTCTCAAGGATACCTCTACATACTCTTAACTGTTGATTATGTCTCAAAATGGTTTGAGGCCATTCCCACTAAGTCCAATGATCATCAAGTTGTGATTCGATTTTTGAAAGAGAACATATTTTCTCGATTTGGAATTCTTAGGGCTATAATCAGTGATCAGGGAACCCATTTCTGCAACCACCCATTCTCTTCACTCATGTAAAAGTATGGTATTTCTCATAAAGTGTCCAATACATACCATCCTCAAACCAATGGTCAAGCTGAGTTAGTGAATAGGGAGATTAAACAAATTCTTGAAAAAACTGTCAACCCCTCTAGGAAAGATTGGTCTGAGAAACTCTTAGATTCTCTTTGGGCCTATAGAACCGCATATAAAACCATTTTAGGAATTTCCCCATATAGGTTGGTTTATGTAAAAGCATACCATTTGCCAGTGGAGATTGAACATAAGGCCTTTTGGGCAATTAAGAAAATTGATTATGATCTCTCATTGGCCGGAACAAAAAGGAAATTCGATCTCAATGAACTGGAGGAACTAAGGATGGAGGCTTATGAAAATTCAAGGATCAATAAATCTAGAGTTCAATACTACCAATCTAGGAATATCAAGTTCAAACATTTTGAACCGGGAAAACTTGTGCTCTTGTATAGTTCAAAACTTCATTTACACCCGGTAAAGTTAAGGTCTAGATGCTCAGGTCCTTTCATAGTGCATCATGTATACCCCCATGGGGTAGTAGAGATTCAAGATCCCACTAGTGGTCACATTTTCAAGTTAAATGGTCAAAGGTTAAAAACATTCATTGAATCATTCAATAAACAGGAAATAGAGTTTGAGTTAACTGAGCCAACCTATGAACCAGGAAAAAATTGATAGATTTAGGGTTCAAGTCGAGCTAACGACATTAAACAAAGCACTGCATGGGAGCCAACCCATGGTTTTCAAGTTTCCTATCATTTTGTTGTTTTAATAAAAATTTTAGTTTAATTACTCTTTTTTATATTTAAAAAAATAGACTGTCGACCTGTTCTTATATTATGAGTGTGGATGGGTATGAAAGGGGAGCACCATATTCATCTGTGTCACGTGGTGTGATCCTTGATTAATACCTTACCCAGAAATTTAAAAAGAAGACAATGTATCATCAGTTTATTTTATTTTTATATATATAATTATATTTTACTTATATATATATATATATACTCTTTTGTTTTGTTTTGTTTATTTTCCTTTTTCCACTAGGGAACTCTACAAGCGACATGGATATCAAAGGACTAAATTGGAGCATCAGGAACTTCAAACTTCAACCACCGGGTGACTTCATTCCATGACCCTCATTTTCAATTTCCTTTTTGAACTTTTATTCTCTACCTCTACCCCCTTCTAAATTTTCTTTTCTTTAAACACTAGGAACAGTGTTATTTTAAGTTGGGAGGGAGATAAAATAAAAATGCTTTTTTGTCAAAAAAAATGATAAATGATTTGAAAAAAAAAATTGTGAAAATGGAAGGAAAAATTTCCTTTAACTTTAAAGATGGTAATACACATTACACACTTTGAAACTGAATATCAAATAATTTAACATACCCTGATTCTGATTTTAATCCTTGTATAATTTCATGAGCATTGATTTTGGAAAGTGTGGCTATCCAATGTGATATTTCATCGTTTATATTTTCATCCAAATAAAAAAAAGATCACAATGCACGTCCTTTGGATAGTGGGGTATTAGTTTGAGTTCATGGGGTCCCCTAAATAAATATCATAGGTTTGGTGATCATTTTAGTTTAATATGAGTATTCAAAAAAAAATTGCGCGTAGAGCAATGAAATGACCTAATGCGTGGCTTTCGGCACTTGGGGATCATGACTTCATAGTTGTTTGGCCCAGAGTTAGTAATTTTATCTCTATTTTTGGTAATTTAAAGGTTTTTTTGACTGAGTTAACTCGAGATGATGCCCGAGTATGTGGGCTTCACTTGGTGCCCTAAGGTCTTTGAGCCTAGGATTCATCGGCAAAGTCTCGCTACAGGGGTTGACTCTTTTGAGTGCAACTTCAATTACCATGGAAAAATTGCAAAAACAAAAAAAAAATTATACAAAAAAAATGAATACTCATCTTAATATTGAAATGTGATTCCACCTAGCGCTTCCGTAATTTCCCCCTTGAATAAAGATGAACCCCCATGTCTATTGTGATGCACAACACATCCTCATACTTAATTGATATTGGATTAAATATGGCAATGAATTTGAACAAAGGAATGGGCTTGGGATTGGGATCTGCTTATGAAACCATCTTGTATTAAAATATTTTGATGGGTTTCATGATTGTTTGGTACAAGGTTTTTTGGTGAACTTTGTGTATCAAAATGTTTTTTTTTGAGAAGGGAATTCGAATTTCATATTGTTGAGATATATTTTGCTCGGGACTAGCAAAACTCAAGTTGGGGGTGTGATTAGCCACTAAATAAGGCTAATATTCATTGGTAATATATATAATATTCATGTTCTTTATTATTCATAAACACCATTTTAGTGCATTTTACACTTTGAACATCATTTCACATTATGATTTTAATACCTTGTGATTATCCAATAAAAACATATATTTTAATTACATTTTAATGGTATTAAATATTCATTTTTGATCTTATGGGCCTGAGTTAGTGCATTTTCATTATGAACATCCATTCTCATCATTTGTGCACTTCATGCCTAACATACACCAATTTAGGCCCAATGAGTCATCTGATTCTAAGGAATGTAATTATAAATATTTTAATTTGATATTTTGGTAACTTTATATACACTTAAATGTGAACATTTTTCATTCAGGGATCAATGGATGATTCATAAACGATTATGGAGATATTTGGAGATGAATGGAAGCAATTCTAAGAGAAGGGAGATTGGACACCAGCCCACTGATGAGACTTTTGGGCCCAACATACAGGCCCAATTAATCCCAAATTTCGTGGGATGCTATAAGACATGTATAGGAAAAAATCACTTTTTCAGGATCCAATGCTAATTCGTCCTCCATGGTTTCCATTTAGGCGGCCCAAGTTAGAGATAAAATTCTGGGCCAGATTCAGCGGCCCAGAAAAACATCCCACCAATTAAACCATATCTCGAAAACCATAACTCCAAATAGGCCAATATTTTACAGGAGGTTATAATACATCCGGATCTCCATTTTATTCTTCTATGTCCCACTCTGATTCGGCCATCTAGAAGCTCTTCCAGATGCGTCTGTTCGGTGAAGGAAAGCTGGCTGCCACCTCGGGTCAAATGTGGAAAAGTTCAATTTCCACAAGCTTTCCACCACCTATGGCCTACCAAAATTAATTGATATGCTTTGTACTGTTGGAGTCTCTACCCAAGGCCCCCAAAATTCCTATTTAAGGCAGTGGTGGTGAAGGAGTTTTAAAATCTTTGAGCTTGTTTTCATCTTAATGTTATGCTGCCAATTTCTCTTTGTAATGTTCTTCCTTCACATGTAAATTGTTTTAATTCATCCTTGTTTCTTAATAAAAGTTCTTCTTCTCTTATTATTCTTTTCTTCTCCTTATCACTTTGATACCTTTGGTTCAATGTGTGAACTTTTTCATACCAAACCTTGTGAGATTATCACACAACGGTGGAGTGATTGTTACGTTTTTTTTTACTTCTCCATTTCCTCCCTTATAAGTCTACTTCCTGCTTCCGTTGAAGACATGTCATCAATGGAGGGATAACTATTTTTTGGGTTGATCCAAGGGAGTAGCAAGGGGCTGGATTGGATGTTATTTATCACTCCAGTAATGTCTAACCACTTATTTTAAATGAGATTTTTATTTGATGACTTTAAAACATCTTCATCCTTATTGAATTTAAGGTCACACATTTCAAGTGCTAATACGAACCTCTACCTTGGAGTGCTCAAAACTTTGATCCTTAAAGTGTATAGGTGATTAGTATTAGGGTGTGTAGGCACTAAACCAGTAAGTGATGATTTCATTTGATCTTCTTAAATGAATCCATCTCAATTATAGGAAACTGAAATCATTAAAAAAGTAATTCATCCAATCCACCTCGAGCGATAACCTAGGATCAACTCATTCTTTTAAATTGAATTCACTTAAATATGTTAGTTATCCTTTAAAACAATATAAAATTAATCCAAGTTTTCCAATTCATAGCCAAAAATGGTCCATAGAATGTACGTGTCTATAGGTTTCTTCTTAGGTCTCTGAGGATTCGATAACCCAAGCTAAACTACATGGACCGTTCTACCTTCATCTCTTGGGTAAATTTGAGCAAGAATCAGCCTCCCATGTTAGTGATATTCCTACTTGGTGTTAGTATCCGACCCCTAACCTATTGAAGGAGGTCTTGGGGAGTCGTGATGCGGGGCCCATTGGGATGGGTAGCCAAAATCCAAAATCTACGGCTAGATCCATTTTTTTCGAGCATGAATGAGGGGGGATCAACTGCGGTGGGGCCAGATTTAAAGCATGGAGATCAGATCTACAAATATGATGTTTCTGGAAAAATATTGACTACACATCATGTATAATGAAGAACACATGGCATGTATCCCCTTTCAGCAGTGGTGCTAGGGTTTGGGAACCTCAGAATGATGGCACGGTGTGTACTCCCCTTGACACGTTGTGTACCGCCTATTCGTGTGTGAGTGAAACATGTGATGGATCACACGGTGAGGCACCCATCATGTGACAAGTACACATACATGAACACAAATTTACTACATGGATGACATCCCACGTGAAGCCACATGTCGTGAACGTACACAGACATGAGGTCCGAGTACACGGACATAACCACAGGACATGACCCCGATCCCAAATAGTCCGGACACGGTGTGTTCTACTACATGGGGTGGAGTCGTGTGCCAGCCAAGGACATGTACAGGCTATGGAGTGTGACCACATGGTGTGTGGGTCCCCTCACATGTTGTGTTCCCCTTGAGATCTTCTGATCTATCTTTAAATGTATGTATCTTCTTTGTTTGAACTCAGATTTCGGCCCACGAGTAGCATATCATGAGTGTTTTCTGCGTCAAATGTGATGGTTCCCTCAGAAGAGACTTTTGAGGTATAATATGAAATTTTGTAGGTTTGACATGTGTTGAGGCAACACCCGATGATGGTATAAATCATACAGAATCACCAGAGAATCTCAAGTGCAACCCTCTAGAGGGGCTGGGTAGTGGAGTTCCCCGAAGACAGTATCAGGTGTAACCCTCGAATAGGGTTGGACAGTGGCATTCCCTGATGATCTTTCTGAGTTACCCTCCAAATGGGCTAGGAAGTGGCATTCCTCAACGTTCTGGGCATACCCTCCAGCTGAATTGGGCAGTGGAATTCCCCGATAACATCTTCCAGGCATCACCCTCTAGCCGGGTTGGGCAGGGGAGTTCCCTAACGACTCACCGGGCTTAACCTCCAGCAAAATTTAGAAGTGGAATTCCCTGATGAAATTCCCTAGTGTAACCTTCCAGCCAGGCTAAGAAGTGGAGTACCCTGGTGACTATCGGAGTAAAACCCTCCTGTCAAACCAGGGCATGGGATCATTACCTAGAACAGTGTGGTAAATGGACTCATGAGGAAGAGGGACGTTTTCTCCACCTAGATTCATTTTTGTGATGCAACCTAAAACTGTGGGGGCGAGTGAGTGTCACCCAAAGTATATAGTATCAAGATGTGGTTATTGAGTCCCTTAGACTTATGTGTTTAGGGCAGACACCTGAGGTGTTGGTCACCATAAATGGGATTCTTTTAGAACTATTCGTTACTCATCTTCTTGTCATGAGTTGTGAGATGGAGATATCTTACCCTCCTGTTTGGATTTATTTGAATTAACACACACACACACACACACACACACATATATCCTTCTTCGATACTCACTTTTTGGGTTTTGGTTACTCACCTTCCAGGAGAGGTGAATACGCACGAGGTATGCCACATTTTTTGCATATCTAGCTTCTCATGGTTATATGAGTCTAATCTCCTATTATAGGTAGTGAAGAATCAACAAGAAGTTCATCTTCTCAATGTTTTGAGGTCCTTGGGTTTGGACGAGTTTTCTTTCACTCTCTTATTGGATTGAGCTATACTCTTTCACTGTATCTTGTTCTATCTACTGCTTTACTCTTTAGTTGTATCTCTTCTTCCTCCCCCTTCACCCTTTTTGAGGTGTTCTACTGGGTATTTATATACTCACCCCTACATAGGCTTCTCCCAACACATGTAGTGTCTTTTGTAGATGGCAGATAGAATGATCATGACTTCAAAGATGCTTAGGGATACATGGAGTTTGGACCACGTATGGTGTTTGTAGCATGGGATCCCAAAGCTAGGCTCTATCATCTATTTTACTTTTCCAGTTTTCTGTTAGGATGGGATGCATTTCTGGTTAGGCATGTATTTTACCACTTTTCTTTTCAGTTTACACTACTGTAATTTGTACTGTTTATAGGTTTAAGAATGTTTGGTTTACTTTATAGTAGTGTTTCATCTTCTATTTCTTTCTCTCTAAACTTTTTCATTGAGTTTCATGTGTGTGTGTGTAGGTACTTATAAAAAGGCCCCCCTGAGTTTAGTTGTGCCTTCAATGCTTGTCACCACCCTCTAGCCTATGGAGGCAGACTTGGGGTAGTTGCGGCTCAAGCCCCGACTTAGGTTGGATCCTGACAACATAGCCTATCTCGATACCCTCTTACTGAATGAAACTAGTGGAGATGAAGAAACTCATGATCCAATTGGATGATTTGATGGAGAAAGGTTTTGTTTTCCCTATTTTTTCATCATGGGCAGACCTAGTGCTCTTTGCCAAGAAGACAGATGGTTCACTTCATTTGTGCGTGGACTATAGGAATTTGAACCAAGTAACAATTAAGAATAAGTACCTTTTACCATGCATGGATGACTTATTTGATTGTTTAAAGGTGTGAAGTGGTTTTTAAATATCGATCTTCGATTGGGTTATCATCAGCTCTGGGTTCAGGAGTCTGATATTATGAATACCAATTTCCAGAGCACGTATGGCCATTATGAATATCTTGTTATATCTTTTGGTCTGACCAACACTCCTACTGTTTTTATGGCATTGATGAACCGAATATTCCCTCAGTATCTCAACACTTTTATCCCAATGTTCATGGATGATATTCTAGTTTATTCAAGATCTGATCATGAACATGAGCACCATCTGAATCTGGTTTTGGAAATACGAGGAGTCGCCATCTTTATAGAAATCAATCAAAATGAAATTTATGGATTCAAGTGTACTTCTTGGGGAATATGATTTAAGAATGTGATCTATCATTCAATCTTGAGAAGGTAAATGTTTTCTTGTCATGGGAGGAGTTATAGAATGTCTTCGAGATTCAAAGCATTTTGGGTTTGGTTGGATACTATCAGCGGTTTGTCGAGGATTTCTTGAAGTTGGCATCACCCTTGACTTCTCTTACTAGGAAAGGTGTGAAGTTCACATGGGATGCGAAATTTCAGTCTTCTTTTTATGAGAAAAAATAAATTATGAAATCATCACCTATTGTGATCTTACCTGAGCTGGTAAGGGGTATGTAGTGTATTGTGATACTTCTGGCATTGGTTTGGGATGCATTCTTATGAAAGAAAATCATGTTGTGTTCTATGACTCTCGTCATCTTTGGTCACATGAGAAGAGTTACCCTACTCATGATTTGGAACTTTCTGCAGTTATACATGCACTTAAGTGTTCGACATTATCTTTTCGGAGAAAGGTTCATGATCTTTTCTGATCACAAGATTTTTAGCTATATTTTTTCTCAGAAGGTCTTGAACCTCATGTAGAGGTAGTGGATGGACTACATTTAGACATTAAATTTTGACATCGCCTACACCCTGACGAAGGGTAATATCATCGTGGATGCTCTCAGTAGGAAAGTTCCACCACAAACTGTCTTAAAATCGGAGGAAGAGTAGAATCTGATGGGTCTCTTTACTCAGATGCATTTGGATGCTCAGGGGGGGATGATTCAGGTATGATTCTGACCAGTGTTCTATTATCATCATCGCTCCATGAGTTTATTCTGTAGATTCAATAGTAGGATGACGTGTTTAGATGAATTAGGGAAATCTTAAATGGTGGGGAGACCATTTTTGATTGGTCCCTCCCTTCTGATGGTATTATTCATTTTGGGTATCGGTTTTTCTTCCCAGTATCTATGAGGAATTTAGTCTTTCATGATTGTTATAATCCTTTGTGATTCGTTCACCCTGGCACAAAACAAATTATTATGACATGAGACAGTATTTCTCATGGCTGGGCATGAAGCGCAACATTACTGATTATGTGTCTTACTGTTACACTTGCCAACAGAGAAAGGAAAATCACTTGAAGCCTTCTGGAGTAACTTCATACTCTTCCGGTGTCGGTTTAGAAATGGGATGAGGTGACTATGGAATTTGTTATCGGATTACCATGAACTACCAAAAGGAAGAACACTATATGGGTAGTGATTGATTGGTTGGCAAAAATTAACTCATTTTTATTCTGATTAGGGATAACATTAAAGTTGAAGATCTGAGAAAGTTGTATGTGAATGAGATCATGAGGTTACATGGGGTTCCCTCTACCTGTTTCAAAAACTTCAGGAGTCACAACGATAGAACAAGTTTGTAGATAAAGAAAAGATAGAATGAAAACAATAAGAAAAGAAAGAGAATATGGTCTCATGGGACATACTGATTTACATGGTACGAGAATAATCACTACATCCATAGAGAGGCATAAATATCACTATAATAGGGAGCACAAGTTATAGGGAGTTTTTAGTGTTTTCAAGCCCACAAAACCCTAGCTCAAGATTAGCTAATAAAGAAGATGATGCATTGTTCCACCAACCGCACAGAAAGTGTGATGTGCTACAGTGCCACAACCACCCAAGTCTATGCTGCTAAAATGGCCAATGGATGAAAGTCTGTCGAGTTGCAGTACCGTTGTCTTCAAAGTCCGCACTGCTGCAGTGCCCTATCGGAGTCTTCAGTCATCCCTGCTACAACAGTCATGCCAAATTCTACACTATTGTTGTGCTATGTCGGTGTTGTCGCTCAACTCTGCTACAGTCAGTCAGAATTTCTACATTACCCCATAATTTAATTCGGGGGCCTTCAACCCCCCAGAGAAGAGGAATGTTTCATCCTAGTGTTCAATACGGGCTTCTAGCATTCGACCCAACATTATCCAAATGGATTGAGCAACACTAATCTAGCATTGCCATTATTTCAAACAGGGGTAACATGTTTACTTCCAGGTTCTAGAAGAGTATTTAAGGGATGTTGAGAACACAAGTCAGGTTTAGTACACCTTATTATCCACAAAAAAATTGTTAGATGAAGCGTGTTATTCAGATCCAAGAGGATATACATTCTTCCTGCATCTTAGATTTCGTTGGATCATGGGATAACAATATAGGACCGATCGAGTTTACAAATAATAATTGTTATTATTCATTGATCAGAATGGTACCCTTCGAGGCTTTGTATGGTCACCCGTGTAGGTCACCTATTTGCTGGGCAGAGGTGGGAAAGACCTCTCTCATGGGATCGAGTATCATTCAGGAGACTTTGGCAAGGATCCAGGATGTATGCCTACACTTGGTTACAGCTTTGAGTCAGCATAAATCGTATGCAGATTGTTGATGTCGTCATTTAGATTTTTCTATTGATGACCGGGTTCTCTTGAAAGTTTCTCCTCAGTTTGGTCATCGTCAACATGGGAAAAAAGAAAAATTGACTCTGAGATTTGTTGAACTATTTGAGGTCACTGAGAAAATTTGGTGGGTTGTTTATCAGTTAGCATTTTTAGCTCAACTAACAAGTATACATGGTGTTTTCCACATATCTCAGCTCAAAAAGTATCATCCTGATCTCTCTCATGTTTTTGAGTTGGTAAGAGATTGAGTTGGAGCCAGATGTTTTTTGATAAAACACTATTTTATTGAATATTTTATTGATAATAAATGATATAATTTCCTCACATTTTGTTAAATATGTTTATTTATAAAATATTTGGGATTAGATCATTCATTTGAATATTTGATGAAAATTCCAGTTTTACCCTTTATAGTTCACTGTAGTATTTCGAATATAAATATTTTTTATTTTTATTATTTTAATTTGAAATTTTGTAAAAGTGTTCCTAACTTAATTATCTACAACTTTTATTCAGGACACTAGAGCTAAAGAGTTCATTTGGTTGTTGAAATTGGGCCATGAAGTCAAAGTTGGGCTGGGCTCGCCAGAATGGAGAAGCTTCTGTATTTTGGCCATAACTCCTTCATATAGGCCTTTATTGAGCCCAAATTTGGAGAGGAGATAGAATACACATATCCTCACATTCGATACTTCTGGAAGGCCGGCCAATTCACGCGTTTTGGTAGTCAAATGGGCGGTGCAAATTGGCATAAAATATTTGGCCGAATTTCCACATTCACACTTGAAACCACTTGTAACCTCTCCTCCCCTCCCCTCTATAAATTGGAGTTTTTCTCATTTTGA
This sequence comes from Viscum album, assembly GCA_963277665.1. Lineage (NCBI taxonomy): Eukaryota > Viridiplantae > Streptophyta > Magnoliopsida > Santalales > Viscaceae > Viscum > Viscum album. Next base: position 1,752,351,411 of record OY728143.1, on the reverse strand, counting down.
GGGGTTTGGACGTGCATTGGGAAGTTTAGGGCAGAGGAGAAGTGGATCCACTCCAATTATCCAACCATTTCAATAAGGGTAGCTCTTGAAGCAAGGATCCCTTCGACGAAGCCTTCTTCTTCTCCTTCATGTTGTAATGATTTTGTTTATGTAATAAACTTCTTTGTTCTTCTTTTATTTCTTATCTTTTATTCTGTTTTGTTTAAATTTATTCTTCTCTTAATATTCCTAATTGGGCTGATATTCTTGAGTAGAAGCATTATTGGGTTATACCCATTTTAAACCTTTGCACATGCAAAACGCTTCTACGATGATTACGCCACCCATGGAAGAGTAGTCTTATAGTAATCGATCTATCTTCTACCATCTTCATTTAATTATTTTGAATCAATGAGCTACTATAATTCACTTAATATGATCCATTAATTGTGTTTTTTTAAATTTTAAGAAACTAAGCAAGCAATTGAACAATTAACACAAAAACACGCGAGGTCGGGATTTTGTGTAAATTGTGAGAGCGCGATCTTAATCGGTAATATAAGACCACACGGGATAAATTTGTAGAGTTCAAATATAATCCCTAAACACAATTCATCCTCATTTCCAGAATGGATATGTGTCTTAATTTACCACTGACCATAAGCTAATCTTAGAACATCAATCAAAGCAGGGTGCTGCGATTGCATGTTCCGAAGTTAGCCTAGGGTTAAATTCACATCATCTTCGTGGTAAAGTTAATTCTCGTAGGGTTCAGGATTTAACAAATTAAGGGATCATAATTAAGTGAATATTAATTTAAATGATAATGATTAATAAATGATTGAAGAGGTAGAGTTAGATCGATTACGCCTTTTAAATATATTTCTAAAAAAAACATCTTCTTGTTGTGTCATTTTAATCGAAATTCATTTCAAAACTAAAAACAAAAAAAATTATACAATCTTCTTCCATCAAACTTCTTCTAGATTCATAAACTAAAACAAACCTCAATCCTTTAAAGTAGTGTTTTTATTCTATTCTATTTTATTTTATTTTTTTTATAATACCTCTAATAAGTTGTTAAATTCACTTCCTCCTTTGAGAGATGACCTTGGTCAGCCACTCTGCTGCACCTAAGTACCCCAAATTACACTAATCATTTGAGGGTGCCCGCGACAGCGCTCTTTAATTTTTGTTGTGAAACAATTAGCTGAGATCGTTGATAACCAAGTTAATGTCTTACATGTGAAGTCTATTTTGTTGTTCATAGTGTTATGACAATACAAATTGGATTCTCATGAGACTGGGGAGTGCGAATCATTGGGGAGGGAGTAGTGGTCTCACCTCATTCAGGAGAACCCTTCTTCTGCATGACTTACCAATGACCAAAAGTCCTATAGTTGTGATATTGTAACATTTTGGATAAAATTTCTGCTCCCTTATAGCGCTAGCTTGCTTCTCAGGTTCAGACGGTGTGGGAGTAGTTTCTGGTGTTTGCGCAGAGGGTTGATGCTGGTGTTGGATGCGGAGGGAACTTATGTCATAAATCCCTAAATTACGATGTAAATTCGACATCGGGAACAAGACATAAACCGGTTTTTACATCATAAACATGTCATTCAGGATTTTTAACTTAGGTCGAGATGTTTTCCGGAGGACATTCAACCCAAAGGGTTTACGACGTGAATACTATTTTTACGTCGTAAATTCCCCCTACTCGAAAAGTTTTAACGTGTTTTGTGCATGTAACTCCTTCGTTTAATGTGAAACCTCTCCCTCATACCCTAGTTATCCTTCCAAATGATTTTGGGTGATCTCAGCTCTTCTGAGTTCCTCCATTCGGCGCTCGATCTCCAGTTTTCTTGTGTGTCTCCTCTTTGGGTAAGTGTGACCTTTCTGATTCTTCATCGCTCATGATTATGGCAGTGACATTGTGTTGAGATTGTGGGAGTTTTTGATCTTGTAATGATGTTGATTTTTTGGTCCCTTCTAGATTCATTGTGTGATCTTATTTTGCAGGTCAACCTTCATGTAGGTTGTGGTGTAGCACGTGCGTTTCTTGAGGTATGTTTTGATTTATCCACTTTGCTGACCGTTTTCATTATGCAAATTGATTCTAAGTGAGAATCATTGTTAGGGCCTATGTTGTTGTCCCTGCATAGTGTTGGGGGATCCAATTGTGAGTATTTCACGACCTGAGTCTGAGGTGGGTAGTTCTATCTCTGGCCTATGTTTTGTGAACAATTTTACTCTTATTTTATAAAATTGTTTTCTAAATTAAATGGAATAATTTACCGCTTTGTGTGTGTGAATGGTATTTTTATGAAAAATGGTTTTCCTTTCGTTTTCATAAAGAATGATGATTTAAAAGCATTGTGAAATGGATTTTCGAAGTAGGTTTTGATTGAAACAGGTTTTTTAAGATTGTATTGTAAAATTTGTAACCCCCTTAAAATGATTTGAAATGCAACACATAGGAAACTTGAGTACTTGGGTGGATGGTTTAGTATTAGGCCTAATTTTTTGTATTGTAAGGGGGTTTATTTTATGGGGTGTTCGCCTGCTCCTAGATCATGATTAATGTATGATTGACCTAGCTAACATCACCGTAAGATTATCCCCGATGCATTTTACCATTGTGTTTTGGCTTGTGTAGTTTTGGTTTGAAATACCTGCTTGATAATTATTTATGAAAATTATGTTTTGAAATTGTTTTACCTGGATTGTTTTAGATTTGTAAGAAAAAAAGGAAATGTTTCATCATGCTTTTGATGTAAACTATTTTATTGCTTGTTGTGTTTTTTAAATTGAGTATATTGGGACTTTTATACAGAGACTTGATATGGAACACATGGATGGTGTCACGAACCAGGCTCAGTCCGCAACATGGTCCGAAGGGCGTTCCCAATCACCACGAGCTGACACAAGTTCCCGGGTATCAAAATAACACATGAGAACGATTTACCCAAAAAAAGAGAGAGAAAAACAACTAACATGATAAAAAAACTGGAACTGAAAACAGACAACTGAAAACGCCTTTAAACTATAATCAGGTTTAAGACTACAACTCAACTGAGAACCCAAAATGAACAACAAAGATAGAGAAATAAAACTCCAATACCAACCTCAAGCGACACGAGAATCCGCATCCCCAAACTACCAACACCAACCCGCACGTGAAGACCAACACCATCCAAAACCACCATCACTAAGCACGATGTCACAGCCTGGAATACACAAGAGACATGGTCTACATACACCCAAGGGTGTATGTAGGGTGTAAGCCAAGATCCTTGTAGTATACCACCAAATAAAAAGGTTCTATACCACAACATCAAAAATATAATTTAACGTGCTTATTTAAAACCATACTTTTAAAACACTTTTAAGGAAAACATTTAAAAATTGAAAGTGAAAAAAAAAGAGTACTGAAAGAAAAACCATTTCACAATAATAATTTAAAATCGAAAGAGAAAATTTATAAAGAAAATGCACACTCAAGTGGTCCTCTATTAGCCAATGAAAGACACCATGTCATGAATAGTAGAGCACTGTGGGTAAATCCCCTAAGGTTTATCTAGCTCAAGCGAGACCCTAGAACCTTGTGTCTTGGTTAACGTGGCTTAGAAACCACGACTCTCAGAAAACGTGGCTTAGAAGACCACTACCCTCAGAAAACTTGGCTTAGAAGACCACGACCACCAGAAAACATGGCTTAGAAGACCATGACCCTCAGAAAACGTTTCTTAGAAGACCACGACCCTCAGTAATTCATATGTTTAGTTAGTGTTACAATCGTCAATCTAGCTAAGTGAGATAGGGATGATACCACTCCGGATCACTAGCGCACTAGTTCTAGTCCTCCCACCTAGATACCCAGGGTTTTCCCTTGTGCTCAATAATTTTTTACATTCATATAGCATATTTCTTTCTCATATCACAGAACAAACAAGATATTACACACAAAAGTCACATTTGCATACCCAAACAACATTTCAAAAACTCATACACACCAAAATGCCTTTCCAAAATATATTTGTCGTTACCTAATCATTTTGAAAATCCCCATTTGGCAACACTCAAAGAACATAAACAATTCACACAACTTAGAAAGAATTATTTAAATAACACAACAAGGGCCAACACAATAAACACACTCAATTACAAATAGGAGAGTCCTTTCAAACCACTTGCTTAATAAATTGTCCTTAAAACTAGTTTCGCACCAACTACATAATTAACTGAACCATTTGCACCACTTATAAAACACCACCAAGTGACACAAATTGGGTTTACACCAAAACATCTCATTTTATATAAACATGCTACTTTAAATACAAACTCATATTCAACTTTTCCCAAATATTACTTTCGTGCCATCTCAATAAATCAATAAATCATTTAAACTATTTGTTAAATCATTTTAACATAAACCAAGAAAACTTTACACCAAAAACCATTTTATCCCATATAGAGATGTCACTTTAAAACCAAATATTCAAGGTAACAATATCAAAACATGTTTTCCATTCTTCAAATAGTTTTCAATTAAATTTCAAGTGTGCACAACAAGACAACACACCCAAAATGGCTCATTTTCCTTAGAAAACCCCCATTTAAATATTCACACACCTCAAAGAACTTGAAAACACATTTCAAACCTACCAAACAACCTCAAAAACCTTCCCAACCATGTTTTTCACCTTAAACGCCACTTAAATAAACAATTTCTCAATTACTAAAACCTCACACATGCATACCAAAAGGCCTCACTTTAAAACACACAAATTTTAGTTGCCAGAACCATTTTCAAATCAATTGCACATCCCAACCCTTTTAAAACCCCATTCGCACCCCTAGAACATACTCAAGGTTGATAATAAAAATCAACACGTCAAAAAAAGTTTATCTTCTTTAAAAAAACTTGATTTAATCACACTCGCACCATTAAGAGTTCTTGAAAACACAATTTGCACACCTTAAACAATTAACTAAAACACGTCTAAAGATTTCAACAACACAACGTGCGTGAAATACATTGACATTTACTTAAAAACAATTCAAATTCATCAAATATGCATATCAAAGAACGTCTAAAATAAAATTCACATCACGCAATTTATCATTAGAACAAATTATAATTTAATTAAGCAGCAATTCAAATCATCTAAAGATGATATGGCATGGAACCACCTACCTCGCATGAAGGTTCCTCTGGAAGATGGCGCAAAACTACACTCGCACCCCATCCACACTACAAGGAACCTAGCGCAACCCAAAAATAAGCGGATTGGACCACAAAGTCAAAATTAAACCCAAAAAGAAACATCATAAAAGCTGGAGAAACCAAAAATTTAAAGAGGAAGATGAGAGACTTATCTGGGGGGTACAGCAGCGCGACGGGAATGGTCGGGAGGTCGGGCGGTCCGGCGGCAGGTTTCGGGGAAGACGGAGAGAGCAACCAGGTGAGAACTGGGGAGGTCGAGCGGCAGCTTAGCGGTGCGAAGGCCGTGCGGTGTGAGGGGGTCGGAGTGGAGCAGGGTGTAACGTGGAGGACCGAGCAGGGCTTGACGCAGAGGGAGTCCAGGACTGGCCGAGGAGAGGTGCGGGTGACGCAAGAAAGCTGGCCGACCAGGAGGAGTTCTAGGGGGTTGTGTTGGGTATCAGGTAGCGCGGCATGCTCGGTAGGAGGGGAGTGAGGCGGCGGCGCGACATTGGTGCTGGCCAGGAGGGGGAGGGGAAGTCTGCCGCGATCCGATGAAGGGGAAAGAGGGCGACGTGGAAGAGGGTAAGCCTATGTTTGGTCATGTTTTAGTAAAAGAAAAGAAATGATTTTCTAATTCATAAAATAAAAGAAAATAAAAGAAATGATTTTCATTTCCCTTCATTTTGTTTGGATACAAAATTTAGTAAAAGAAAAGAAATGATTGTAATTTCTCTCCATCTTGTTTGGTGACAATTTTTAAAAGAAAAATAAAGAATATTTTTGAAAATATGACAAAAATAACCCTTATATAAACAACATTTTTGATTTTAACCAATCATTATTTTTCATGTCACCAAAATTAGCTAAACATTATTAATTCAAAATTATCATTAATTCAAAATAAATATTAATTCAAAAATATTAACTCAAATTTTTTTATAAATTATTTATATAAATTATTAATTTAAGATAATTAAAATTATTTACAATCAAAATAAACTATAATCAAATTTAACTATAATCAAATTTTTTTACAAATTACGTTAACAAAATATTTATATACATATGAAAATAATAACTGTAATTATTAATAATCACAAAGATGATAATTTATATAAATACTAATTTAATAAAATATTAAATAAAATAAAACATCCCTAATGGTATGATAGGAAACTTCAAAAAAACGTCACACGTCAATCTCATTTCTCTCGAAATCACCCCGATTTTGGGGTGATTATAAAATTGCAGCAGAGGGAAATCCATTTCTCATCGTTTCCCTCATCCAGCATTTCTTTCACCGAACCATTTCCACACCACATAGTGGAAATCAATTTCCATCCCCGGTTTCATTTCGCTTCCCCCCATTTCATTCGTTCCAAACGAGCTGTATGGGGAGGAGGCACAAACCATAAAGGGGATGAGAAAAATAAATAAATAAAACAAAAAAAAAAGAAAAATATAATAAAGAAAATAGTAATGATATAAATAATAACTAAAACAAAAGTAATAATAAAAAATAAAATAACTTAATCATCAGCACTAATATTAATAATAATAATAAGACTCAATTATAATTAATAATATCCTCAAATATTATTATTATTATTGCATTTAAAACAATTCATTAATTTAATTACATTTTTTCTTATTTTATTTTTATTTCCACTTTATTATTCACTTAATTTTATATCCTTATTACTATTTCATTTTATTTAATTAGTTGACCATCGAGCAGTACATGCGATGAACCGAGCGAGGTCGTGCGATGACCCAGGTGAGGCCGTGCGGCTTCAATCGCGGTGCGCTGGACGCAGTCCAAGCCAAAACGCTCATTTATCAGCGTAGGAGTGCAAAACCCAAGTCGGACTGAATTTCACATATATAATAATAATAATAATAATAATAATAATAATAATAATAATAATTAGGAGATAAAATTATAAGATAAGAATAAAAAATAAAAACATCACGCAACGCGAAGTCCGGGTGTGACAGATGGGATCCTACTAAGCATGTTTATCTCACACTCTGCACACTCCTTCTATGGGGTGTAGACCTTGTACTGACTTTTGATGCAAGAAAAGGGAACACACTACAGTAAGACGATGTGGATTATATGATGGGTACGAGTAGCTAGTGGTGAGATTGTGAGATGTTTTCCACATATCACACAAAGTAGTTATTTCTAGTTTTAGTTTTCTTTTAGATGTTGGACGTGTACCATGGAGTTTTGTTTAGTTGCTTTTGAGTTGTGTCATTGTCGTTGGTTTTTTTTGTTTGTGGAATATATCTTTATTTTAGTTTTATTCCATAGTTTTTTATTGATGTTTGTATATATATATGTCATGTATTTTGTTTCGGGTCGGGAGAAATTGTTCCCTCTATATTTGATGCTTGGGTGCTAGTTGTCAGCTCTTGGGGATCGGAAACTCCCTTCGAGTATGTGGCAGATCAGATCAGGTGTCGGGATTGAAGGATATTTCGGATCGGTCTGTTACATAATCCTTCTTCAGAATATAAATTATACATATCTCATTATATTTATGTCAAAGAAATCTTTTAGTTTTACCATGTACATGACTCGTATGAAGTCTAAAATCACTCATACAAATCCATGAGATGATTCATATGTAGTCTTAGGAATGACACATACGCGGAGTTCCTTAGTCACAAATGACTAATACATTGTTTCTCAAATGACTCGTATTCACCCTTAAATGAATCATATGTAGAGTCCAATGAATTATACACAATCTGGAATGACACTTATGATGGTCTAATGAATCTGACGTAGATCTCAATGACTTTTACGCACTCTGGATGACTCTGATGGGCTTAACGACTCTTACGCAGTGAGTGCACTTCCTATATGACATTCATATATTCTCCTGTATATCAGATATAACCTTACTGTCACGGGATGAGCGTCTCAGCACAATAGTTCGCCCGTGCGGCACCCCAGCCCCCTCCAAGGCGGGCGGGGTTCATCCGTCCAGCTCTTCATATGTGAGGTTCACTGGTTTCGTCCTGCCATGGACTCATCAGGAGAGTGACCCCAACTCCCAACCAGTGGTGTCAAGGTTGACATGCACCATCATCCTCTTTGTCGGGGTGACTCCCATCTCTTCGATAGGGACTAACCAGATGAACCACAACTTTGATGTTCTTTCTAGTGTGGGACAGGACCCCCATGATTGGGTCGTGACATTCTCCCACCACCATTCCATGCACGCCCTCGTGCATGCAGGATCGTGGCCTTCTGTGTGTCTGTGACTGCTTCCAACTAACCGGTTACCAAGCATGGCCTCAGGGGACGCTCCTTCCTTGTTGTTGGAATCAATGGCCCACCCACTCTCTGGGTCGCAAACCACCGTGGTCCACCCTCTCTCTCAGGGTCGAAAACCACCTCCACGAGACCCACCCTTTATAGTGGCGTCTCTACCTCGGACATCTCGCAAGCGCGACCTTCTATGTCGTGTCACCTACGCATGACACCCCGGGACTCCGCTCCCACCACCAAGGTCCATCCGGCAGCATTCCGCAACACCACGAGGCACATTCCCTTTGATACCACTTGTCACAGGCTAAGCGTCTCAGCACAGTAGTTCGCCCGTGCGGCACCCCAGTCCCCTCCAAGGCGGCGGGGTTCAACCATCCAGCTCTTCATATGTGAGGTTCACTAGTTTCGTCCTGCCATGGACTCATCAGGAGAGTGGCCCCAACTCCCAACCAGTGGTGTCAAGGTTGACACGCACCATCATCATCTTTGTCAAGGCGACTCCAATCTCTTCGATAGGGACTAACCAGATGAATCGTAGCTTTGATGTTCTTGCTGGTGTGGGACAGGACCCCCATGATTGGGTCGTGACATTCTCCCACCACTATTCCATGCACGCCCTCGTGCATGCAGGATCGTGGCCTTTTGTGTGTCCGTGACTGCTTCCAACTAACCGATTACCAAGCATGGCCTCAGGGAACGCTCCTTCCTTATCGTTGGCATCAATGGGCCACCCACTCTCTGGGTTGCAAACCACCATGGTCCACCCTCTCTCTGAGGGTCGAAAACCACCTCCACGAGACCCACCCTTCATAGTGGTGTCTCTGCCTCGGACATCTCGCAAGCGCGACCTTCTGTGTCATGTCACCTACGCATGACACCCCGGGACTCTGCTCCCACCACCAAGTTCCATCCGGCAGCATTCCGCAACACCACGAGGCACATTCCCTCTTATACCACTTGTCACGGGCTGAGCGTCTCAACACAGCAGTTTGCCCGTGCGTCACCCCAGCCCCCTCCAAGGCGGGCAGGGTTCAGTCGTCCAGCTCTTCATATGTGAGGTTCACTGGTTTCGTCCTGCCATGGACTCATCAGGAGAGTGGCCCCAACTCCCAACCAGTGGTGTCAAGGTTGACACGCATCATCATCCTCTTTGTCGGGGCAACTCTCATCTCTTCGATAAGGACTAACCAGATGAACCGCAACTTTGATGTTCTTTCTAGTGTGGGACAGGACCCCCATGATTTGGTCGTGACATTCTCCCACCACCATTCCATGCACGCCCTCATGCATGCAGGATCGTGGCCTTCTGTGTGTTCGCGACTGCTTCCTACTAACCGGTTACCAAGAATGGCCTCAGGGGACGCTCCTTCCTTATCGTTGGCATCAATGGCCCACCCACTATCTGGGTCACAAACCACCATGGTCCACCCTCTCTCTTAGGGTCGAAAACCACCTCCACGAGACCCACCCTTCATAGTGGCGTCTCTGCCTCGGACATCTCGCAAGCGCGACCTTCTGTGTCGTGTCACCTACTCATGACACCTCGGGAATCCCTCATTGTTGGCTCTGGTTATGAAACCGACGAAGTGTTAAATGTCTCCAACCATACACTCGATAGAGAGTGGGTCCTTGACTCCAGTTGTTCCTTCCATATGTGTCCATACAAGGAGTCATTTTCAGAGCTGGTGGAGAGAGTGGAAGGGGATGTCCTGTTAGGAAATAACAAGAAGTGTAAAGTGGAGGGTAGAGGATCTGTTCTATTAGAACTTGACAATCAATCTGTGATTACCTTACGTGATGTAAGGTGGGTTCGAAACCTCCATCACAATTTAATTTCCTTAGGAGTCCTCGATCAAAAAGGATATACCTTTAGATCATAATCGGGATCAATTAAGATCTCTAGAGGATCTATGACCATTATTAGAGGGTCTCTCACTAACGGGTTGTATGTCTTGGATGTAAAGACCAATTAAAGGTAGTTGGGTAGTGTTTATAATACAAAAACTGACAATAATATGTTTTGGCATAGACGTTTGGGGCATGTAAGCTCCAAGGGATTGGAAGAGCTCAGCAAGCAGGGGCTTCTGAATGACATAACACCAATAAACCTGCCTTTTTGTGAAGACTGTATAATGGGAAAAACTAAGAGAGTTAGTTTCAATAGATCCACCTTCAAAGCCGCTGCCCCACTTGAATACATCCATTCAGATTTATGGGGTCTAGCAAGGACTACCTCTCATGGTGGAGGATCTTACATCGTCACCTTCATTGATGATTTTTCCAGAAAGGTCTGGGTGTACATCCTGAAGCATAAATCAGACCTTTTCCAGACCTTTAAGACCTGGAAGTCTTCGGTCAAAAATCAGACCAGAAAGAAAATAAAAACCATGAGAACAGACAACGGTTTAGAGTATCTGTCTACTAATTTTGTTGAATTCTGTGAAAAAGAAGGGATTAAGAGAACAGGACCATTAGGGATACTTCCCAACAGAATGGGCTAGTAGAGAGGATGAATAAGACCATCTTAGAGCATCTCCGAAGAATGCTTGCGTGCTCTGGGCTCCCCAAGTCTTTCTGGGCTGAGGCTACTAGCACTGCAGTTTATCTTATCAATAGATTTCCATCTTCTGCTAACCAGTTTAAGACCCCTGAAGAGCTTTGGACTGGTCGGCCTCCCTCTTATTCCTACCTTGGGGTTTTTGGTTCCACAGCCTACGCCCATGTTAGGACCGATAAACTGGAACTAAGAGCTGTGAAATGCATTTTCATTGGTTACCCCGAAGGGGTCAAAGGGTATAAACTCTGGGTTGATAAACCCGGATACCAGAAATGCATTATCAGTAGGGATGTGGTTTTTCATGAGTCATCCTCTACCAAGAAGAAACCCACACATCAAAACAGTGATGAACCAGACCTTTCTAAGTCTGATGAACCTGGGCCTTTGGCTCAGTTTGAGACTGATCTTCAGCCTGATCAGCCTGCATCCGAGCCCACTACTGGAGCTGATTCTCAAAGCAGTTCTGGTTCAGATTCAGATTCTGAACCCTCTAATACCTACAGGGACTATCAATTGACCCGTGACAGACAAAGAAGGGTCCCAAGACCCCCTGATAGGTTCAGCCAGTATGACATGGCTTCCTATGCTTTTCATGTAGCCCAGGATCTCATCGATGATGATCCTCAGTCATATAGGCAAGCGTTGAAAGACAAAGAATCCAAGCAATGGGTCTTCGCTATGAATGAAGAGATGCACTCTTAATGAAAAACCACACTTGGAGTGTTGTGAACAAACCAGTTAATGCTAAAGTAATTGGTTCCAAATGGATTTTCAAAAGAAAAGAGGATAATACTATGGGAAATAAAATCAAGTTCAAAGCTAGGTTAGTATCTAAGGGTTTCCTCCAAAGAGAGGGAATTGATTATTCTGAAATTTTCTCCCCAGTTGTAAAGAATTCTTCTATTAGGCTCATGTTAGCCTATGCTGCCTATGAAGACTTCCACATCGAGCAATTGGATGTTAAAACTGCCTTCTTACATGGTGACCTGAAAGAAAAGATTTATATGTAGCCTCTTGAAGTCTATCCTAGTGAATTCAAACCACATCAAGTGTGTCTCCTGAATAAGTCTCTATATGGGTTGAAGCAAGCCTCAAGACAATGGTACTTGAAGTTCGACTCTTTCATGTTAGGGAATAAGTTCACTATGAGTCAATACGATGCCTGTGTTTATTTCAAAGAAACCAGGACTTGTATCATTTACCTCTTGTTGTATGTTGATGATATGCTCCTCATGTGCAAGGATATGAATATTATCTCTTCTGTTAAAATCCAGTTGAAATACACTTTTGAAATGAAGGAACTGGGTGCGGCCAAGAAAATTCTTGGCGTTGAAATCATAAGGGACAGACCTAATAAATTGCTTTATCTTTCTCATCATAGTTACATTTTAAAAGTTCTCAAGAGGTATATGTTTGAAACTCTCAAACCCGTTAATATTCCTCTTACTCAACACTTTAAATTGTCTCTATCTCAAGCTGCTGCTGCTCAACAAGATGTTGAATTTATGTCCAATATTCCTTATGCTAACATAGTTGGAATCATAATGTATGTTATGATTTGTACACGCCCTGATATTTCTTTTGTAGTTTGCACCCTTAACAGGTTAATGGCCACACCAGGGAAGCCACATTGGCATGCTCTCAAGTGGCTTCTTAGATATATCACTAGTACTCCTATTGTTTGTTTATGTTATGGTAGAAATATTGATTCTGCTGACCTTATCTGTGGTTATGTGGATGCTGATTATGCTGGAAATGTAGATACCTGTAAATCCCTAACCGGTTATGTGTTTAGTGCCTTTGGTGGTACCATTTCCTGGAAGTGCAACATGAAATCTGTCGTTGCACTTTCAACTAAAGAATCTGAATATATTTCCTTGACTGAGGCGACCAAGGAAGCATTGTGGATCAAAGGTATGGCCTTAGAAATTTGTATTTATAATTCTGCTATTAATGTCTATTCAGATATTCAATCAGCTATTCATTTGTCAAAAAACCTTGTTTTCCATTGTAAGTCAAAACATATAGATATTAGACTACATTTTGTTAGAGATATCATAGAATCTAGAACCGTGTGTATCAATAAGATACATACTGACATAAACCCAGCTAATAGTTTGAATAAAGCTGTGGTCTTGTCAAAGTTTAATTTTTTCCTAGATAGATTGAACTTGGTTCGGATTCCTTGACTCCTGGGTGCAAGAACATCACTAAATTTAATTAAAAATGGTGGAGATTTGTGAATTAATATGTTTTAATTCAATATTGTTTTTATATTAAATTCATTTTATTATTTTGTTTTAAATACTGCATGTTTTTGTTTGTTAAATCTCCCACATAAGTTTTCCACGCTGGCAATCCAGTTCCAACTGGCTTTTGCATTGTGTTCGTCGATCTTCATCACCGCCCATTCATTCTGGGCCGTCCATCTGGGCGGCATTTCATGGATCATGCGCTGGCTGTTTTGGTTTCTGTTTCACTCCACGTGATTCGTGGTGAGCCCTGATTGGGGCATTCTTTTTTTGGTAATGGGAACCCGCAGGGGCGTTCATCACCTCTGCTTTGGTTCCTCCCGAGGGCGTGTATTGAGATCAGTTCAATTCCCTTTTCATTCCAAGAAAACACTCGGTGATCCTTCCCTTAGATCCTGGCTCACGAACCCCGGTTGTTTGGGGTATTCTCGGCGGCAACGAACTCCGCGACATACTGCTAGTGTGTCGCCTTCGGTGGAGCTTTGTCACGGTCATCCTCGGCTTCAGTATCCCAAGGACCAGTGCGCAAGGTATTTCGGACCAGATCCAGGTGAAGAAGAAGAGTTTTGGACCGATGGGTGATTTGTGCCCGACACTGTAAGTTGTCCCTCTCTTTTGCAAGTTTCAAATAGAGTTGTAATAGTTTTCCTGTTTTGTGCCATTATAAGCCGATTGTATTACCATGTATTAATTTATTTCAGAGATTAATAAAACGCGTGTGTGTGTGGTGTTCTTTCCGTGCAGTAGGATCCATAAAGATCTGAAGCACGTAAATCTTGTCTCTCTTTACTTTTCTTGCAATTTCTTTTCTGTATCACGGTTCTTGGTTCGCCTGCACGTCGCTAGCACCATTCCGCTTTCATTGTGTTGTTTCTGGGTTTTTCGTGTCCACTACATTGATACCCTTCAACCCCAACAACATCCTTTATTATTGACATCAAATACAGTGCTTCCTTATTGACAACAAATACAATCCAACACATCAACACTTCCTATTATATGAAGAGGTACTAAAAGAATAGGTAATGGTGGTCTTTTCCTGATTGTTGGGTGCTATGTGGATTTAACAGTACCCTAAAAAACACCTAAAAAATAGTAGTGCGACTTTCCGGTAATTCTCTCAATTATTTGATCAAGGAATGAAAGAGGATAGTGTTATTTCCTTTTCATAAGGTTGATATTCTAGTATTTTATACACACCCTCCATTTATTTGGAATTCCAATAGGAACAAACTCTTTAAATTTGTAGATGGTGAATTCCCCTTACCTCAATGTGAGGTGGGGATACTCTTTTATAGATGAGTAAATCTAATTACAAGGAGGGTAAGTCCGATGTGAGACTCAGAAATACCCATTTAAACTTAAATGGGGTCCAACACTCCCCCTCAAGGTGGACATGCCCAGATTGGATAGAGTCCCACAAAGAAAACAAAGATGACAAGACACATGACCATCTCATACTCCCCCTCAAGCTGGGCCATGGAGTCTGTGAATACCCAACCTGGTAGTGAGAGACTCATGGAAAGCTCCTGGGAGACCTTTGGTGAAGAGATCGGCAAGCTGATCGGCCGTCGGGATATGGCCGAAACCGATATGGTGCTGCTCCAGATGGTGGCGGAGAAAGTGACAGTCCACCTCGATATGCTTTGTCCGTTCATGGAAGACGGGATTCGAGACAATCTTCGTGGTGGCCTGATTATCACACCAGATATGAGCAGGAGTCGATGCGGGGAAACCGAGCTCATGGAGGAGATGATGAAGCCAGAGGATCTCAGTAGTGACTGTGGCCATGGCTCGATACTCGACCTCGACACTCGACCGAAAGACGACAGTCTGCTTCTTGCTGCGCCAAGAGATGAGATTGCCGGCAAAGAACACGGCGAAACTCGAAGTAGACTTGCGGGTAGCGTGGCAACCGGCATAGTCCGCATCACAGAAGGCCTCAACATCCATGTGAGCATGATATGAGTACTGAAGGCCACGTGCATGGTCTTTCTTGATGTATTTGGCAATGCGGAGGACAACATCCCACTGAGATCTGGTAGGATGCTCCATGAACTGGCTGATTTTGCCAACGGCACAGGCAATGTCGGGACGCGTCATGGTGAGGTAGTTGAGTTTACCGACCAGGCGTCGATAGCTCTCGGGATGAGGAAATGGTTCCGAGTCAGAATGAAGGGAGCGTTCCCTAGGCTCAAGTGGAGTGTCCACTGCGGTGGTTGTGCTCAACCTGGCATCCTGCAAGATATCAAGAGCATAATTGCGCTGGCAGAGAGAGATAGTGTCCGCAGTCCAGGAGACCTCGATGCCAAGGAAGTAAGTGAGGGGACCAAGATCCTTGGTGTGAAAGAGCTGGTGAAGATGCACCTTGAGGCTGGCGATGCCTCTAGAGTCGCTCCCTGTGATGATGATGTCATCAACATAAACCACAAGCAAGATACAACCATGCGCCGTCGTACAGAAGGAGACGATGTGATCTTTCATACTCTGAGAGAGGCCAAAGGCTGTGACGACCGTACTGAAGTGGCCAAACCAAGCTCAAGGAGACTGCTTGAGGCCGTAGAGGGAGCGACGGAGACGGCAGACATGTCGGTCGGCTCCAGAGGCAGAAAAACCAGGAGGCTGCTGCAGGTAGACTTCTTCATCAAGAAAGCCATGGAGAAAAGCATTTTTAACATCCAGTTGATGAAGCGGCCAATGATGATGAGCAGCCAGAGAGAGGAAAAGGTGGACAAAAGCCATCTTTGTGACTGGAGAGAAGGTCTCAAAGTAGTTGATGCCATATGTCTGAGCAAATCCCTTTGAGACAAGCTGGGCTTTGAGGCGACAAAGAGAGCCATCGGGATTTAGACGGATCGTGAAAATCCATTTACAGCCGACCGCCTGTTTTCCCGCCAGAAGGGGAACAAGATCCCATGTATGGTTGTCATCCAGAGCCTGCAATTCAGCCCTCATGGCGGCTAGCCACCCGGGGTGAGATTTTGCTTCACCAACTGTCCGAGGAATCGACACGGTCTCCAGCGCTGACAGACCCCTGTATGAAGATACAAAGAGAGGAGTAGTCTGACACGAGCGAGTACCTTTCCGGAGTGCAATCGGCACGTCCTCGGGAGCTGTGACAGGAGCATCGGACGAAGTAGGAACAATGTTGTCCTCGGTCGGGATGGGAGGTACATCGGAAGGACGACGAGAGTAGGTCTGTCCAAAGAGATGACCGGGCGGAGGAGACACCAGAGGCGGGTGAACGAAGAGCGGAAGACAGTCATCGATGGTAGTGTCGGGAGAAGAAGAGGGGAGAGTGAAAGGAGAGGTCTCGACAAACGATACATCGACAGAGGTGATATACCGGCGGAGGTATGGAGAGAAGCATCGGTACCCGCGCTGAGTGCGGGAATATCCGAGAAAAATACATGGAAGGGATTTGGGAGAAAGTTTGGAGAGATTGGGGTGAGTGTCCCGGACATAAGAAAGACATCTGAAGACGCGGAGTGGAAGGGAGTGAGGAGGACTAGAGGGGAACATGGTATGAAAGGGAGTCTCCCCCTGAAGGATGGAGGAGGGAATGCGATTAAGAAGGTAAGTAGCAGTGAGGATGACATCCCCCCAAAAGAGAAGAGGTACCTAGCGGTGGAAGAGGAGGGCACGCACGGTTTCCAAAATATGTCGGTGTTTCCGCTCGACCACCCCATTTTGCTGAGGGGTATCAGGACATGAGGTTTGGTGGATGATGTCATGAGCCCGCAGAAACTGCTGAAAGTGAGTGGATAAGTATTCCCGCCCATTGTCAGATCGGAGACATTTGACAGGGATAGAAAACTATGTCTGGATCTCATGGAAAAAGGTCTGAAAGGTGGAGAGAACCTCTGTCCGATCTCGAAGAAGGTAAAGCCATGTCATTCGGGGATAATCATCAATGAAAGAAATGTAATATTTATACCCAGATTGACTCGAGGTGGCACAGGGACCCCATACATCGGAATGAACCAAATCAAAGGGTTTGGCGGCCCGTGTGTCAACCCAAGGAGAGTACGATGTGCGATGATGTTTCGCAAAACGACACGACTCACAAGGAAAAGATAAACGGGGACTAATATCGGGGTAGAGTTGATGAAGTGCTGAGGCGGAGGGGTGGCCCAACCGAGAATGGAGGTCTACGACATGAGCAGGGATAGACGCACAGACGATGGAAGTCAGGCCAGCGAACATGTACACCCCATCCCGAAGCTGGCCTCTACCAAGTTCCCAGTTCGTCGTCCGCTCCTGAAACAAAACAGAAGACGAGGAAAAGATAACATTATAGTTGAGATCCTTGGTCAGTTTGCTGATGGAAAGCAGGTTAAATGGACTTCGGGGTACATGAGCCACCGAGGATAGGTGAAGGGAGGAGGTGAGGGAACAGGTTCCAAAGCCGGCTATGGGGAGAGTGGACCCATCAACAACAGTGATGACTGAGGATCCACTATAGGGACGGTAGTTGGAGAGCATACCTGCATCCCCGGTGAGGTGGTCGGACGCACCCGAGTCAAGCATCCATGCAGGGGAATGATGACTGACAAGAGCAGTGTGACCACCGGAATGGGCAAGAGAAGCTGATGAAGAGCCCGATATGGAGGTGGTCCGGTAATCGTGAATCAGCTGGATCTCAGCCAGGGAGAGATCCAAAGACGGGGGAAGAGCAACAACAGGTGAAGACGCATCGCGGATCGCAGTCTGGCCCTGGCGGGGGTGCGACTCGGGACGACCATGCAGGACCCAGCAACGGTCTACCAGATGGCCGAGCTTGCCGCAGTGCTGGCAGAGGGGGCGAGGTCGGCCGTCTCCACGGCCGCGCCCTCGAGGGCCGGTAGGGCGACCACCGCCACGTCCGAGGAGCGCAGTGTGATCAGGGATGGGGACGGGTGGTGCAAGGGGCCGATGAGCCTTCTGCAGGCGATGATAGACCTGCAGGATATCCAGTGTAGACGGGCTGGCTAGCATCTCAGTGGTCGTCGTGGCGTAGTCCGGTGCGAGGCCATTCAGGAGATTGAATAGGCAGAGCTGGTCCCGTTGAGTCTGCGCTTCGGCCGGAGTTCGAGGAATAGGCCAGAGTTCCTGCAGTTCGTCGCGGAGACCCTTCCATTCCATGAAGTAGGTTGGGAAGGTCCGATCCTGCTGGCGGATATGGGAGAGACGCTGTGAAGGGAGGGCTGCCTGGAGGGAGGGCCACCGGGAGGGAGTGCCGCCGAGAGGGTAGGGCAGAGCCAGAGGGGGGGAAGAGAGGTGGGGCTGGTCAGAACCGGGAATCCGCTGGGAGGGAGGGTCGGGATGAAGATCCCTCTGATACCATGTAGATGGTGAATTCCCCTTACCTCAATGTGAGGTGAAGATACTCTTTTATAGATGAGTAAATCTAATTACAAGGCGGGTAAGTCCGATGTGGGACTCAGAAATACCCATTTAAACTTAAATGGGGTCCAACAAAATTCTTTTTTTAGAAACTGTGAAACCACTCATTAAGCATTTTTTAAACTGGACTGACCTAGTGGATTTCAAAAATTGGAAGAATTGTTCTAGTAACAAACGAAGTATTAAATTTTTTTAAACCTCTAAAAGAGTAGAATTTAACCTCCTTTGACACTTTTTAATAGATTTATCATCATCCTAAAAAAGAATCATGTGCATGCATATTGAAGAACTAATTCCAAGAAGGAGCTAGAGTCCACCCTATGACTTTATTATTCTCCCTAAATATTACTAAAAGTTAGCTTTATTATTCTATGGATAGCCCCTTAGAAATGATAACAGGAATATTTTAACTCCTCTAAAATAGAATATTTCATGTTCTCAGGTAAAGGTTTCAACTTTATGTGAGTTAGGTTGTATACACTTGGTAAAGTGGATTTCAAAAATTGGAAGAATTGTTTTAGTAACAAACGAAGTATTAAATTTTTTTAAACCTCTAAAAGAGTAGAATTTAACCTCCTTTGACACTTTTTAATAGATTTATCATCATCCTAAAAAAGAATCATGTGCATGCATATTGTAGAACTAATTCCACGAAGGAGCTAGAGTCCACCCTATGACTTTATTATTCTCCCTAAATATTACTAAAAGTTAGCTTTATTATTCTATGGATAGCCCCCTTAGAAATGATAACAGGGATATTTTAACTCCTCTAAAATAGAATATTTCATGTTCTCAGGTAAAGGTTTCAACTTTACGTGAGTTAGGTTGTATACACTTGGTAAAGTGGATTTAATTGACTCTATAACATTTAATTCAGATCCTACAACTTTCTCAAGACAAGCAAAATTTCCATTGATAGCAGTAGCTGTTAATAGTTTGGGTCCTTCCCTTGAAATTCACTCTTCTGCCCCCAGCTGTTTCACACCCTCCAGTTCTTCATACGTATAAAAGGAGGGGTAAAAAGGGGAATGTGGATAGTTAGTTATAGGAGGTATAAGTTCATAACATGGACGGAGGGGGTTTATTTCTATTTTGATGCTGGTGCCGAGTATGTTGGAATAGATTCAGGTGGGAGCTGAGGGCAACGCCGAGTTCTCCTGCGCTGCAACAGGAGGAGGTCCAGAATGTGATATCTCCAGAATTCAATCTGTTCTACAACCTGAATCAAATCTTGAAAACTGATTACTCTGGTAATATCAAATACATTTCTATGTGCAACTTGTAAACTCTCCCTACGACAAGTCACACACGTTCACCAGCCTAACACTTTGGCACTTCGTTGGGGAACTCCAATGTTGAATAGAGAGAGAGAGACGGGGCGAACAAATTTAAGCTGGAAGGTTGCATTTCGCTATTGATGTAAACCCGAATGGAGTGTTGGGTTGGATCCGTTGAATCAGCTATGGAGAGCATTAAGATTTTGATGACTTAGATGTAGGAGAATTTTGAGGAGCTGATGTGAGTGAAAAATGAAAGTCAGCGTGTGGCGCTGGATGTCGCACAACAGACTGAGGAGATTTTGTCATTGCGAGTGTGGAATCTGGAAGATCAGACCATGGAACAGATAAAAGGAGTGGAGAAACAGTTGGATCGTGGTTCTGTAATGGAAAACCAAAGCAAGGCAGTGCCTCAAAACATTGAAGGAAAGGAGTCTGGTAGCGTGGAGTGCGGGGCGCGTGCAAGAGAAAAAGTTTCATACGGAGGATGACGTTCTTTTGGACAAGATGCGTGGTGTAACGAGACAAGTTGAACTGCCTATGTTCTCTGGAGATGATCCATTTGGATGGATAACTAAGGCAGATACCTTCTTCCTTATCAATCTCACTCCAGAGGAAATGAAATTGCATTATACACAAATTTGAATGGAGGGAACAACATTGTATTGGTTCCTGACTTGGCATAGAGGTACGCCAGAATCAACTTGGAGTATGTTCAAGCCCGCCATTATGGATCGGTTTGGTAAAAACACTGATGGTGATCCACTGAGGTTCTTGAAGAATTTGCGGAAGATCAGTTCGGTGGATGAGTATATGGAAGAATTTGAGAAGGTTGCCTTGGGAATTTCAGGTTTCCTAGAGCCATGATATATGAGTCTATTCATGGGGGGATTTCTCGCTGAAATAGAGAACCAGATATCAATGCATGAACCAGCAAACAGAAGTCAGATGATAGTTTTAGCTAGGAAGGTTGAGAAAGAGTTGATCAGTGAAGGGATAATCCGGAGCTCACGTCTTCAACCAAAGGCACCTCCCTAAACTCCAAAACCCGGATTGGTAACAACGAATATTTTAGCTAGCCGACAAGCACCTGCTCCTAGTCGATGAGAAGAAGATTTAAAGAAAATTATTGGAGAAGAATGCTAGAATGGGGTGAAATCTTTGAGTCGTCAGGAATAGGAATGGGAAGAACCTAAGCAGAAGGGATTGTGTTTCCACTGTGGCCAAACTTTTGGGTAAATGCATAAATGTCCTGATAAAAACATGTGGGTGTTGATCTAAGAAATAAAGGAACCTGAGGAGTTATAGAGGGTGGAAGACATAGCTGGATTAGATGACTGCTTGATTCCTGAGAAAGAGGAAAAGGAAGGAAAATTCCTTGGACCACCTGAAGAAGCAGTGGAATTTCATAGTTTAAGTTCATCTGGGGATGATTCCATGATGCTTGGGGGGCATTTTTCCAGAGTGTGGGTGATAATTCTTGTATATAGTTGAGAAACACACAATTTCATATCTAGACAATTAGATAAATTGGATAACGTAGAGGTAATTCCTACCATCACTTTTGGGATTAATCTAGGTAACGAGTCACGAGATTTTTCTCAAGGCTTATGTAAGCGAATAAAAATCAGCCTAGAAAATTTTATTGTGGAAGTAGATGCTTTTTTGTTTGATACTGGGGGACCAGATGTCGTGTTAGGCATGTAGTGGATGAGGAACTTAGGCAGTGTTTTAACAAATTAGATGCATAAGACCATGGAGTTTTTGTGGCATGGAGAGGAGATTAAAATCCAGAGAAAAATATTTGGGATGAACCTACAAACGGGGAAGCAATATAAAATGAAAACTAAGAATATTTTGTTGGAAGGATGAAATTGGCAGGCCCAACTACAACTTCCAACATAGAAGGCTGGAACAGGGGAATGGGTGACCCAGTAGCTGTTGGAAAGTGTTTTGAATAGTTTTCATTTCCTGTTTTAAAAGCCACATGGCCTTCCACCGAGCAGGGAAGCATATCATGTGGTGACTCCGGTGGCTGGTTCAGTTTTGGTTAGTATCCATCCTTATAAATTGGCAAATTACCTAAAGGACGAAGTCGAGCAGCAAATTAGTGAGATGCTTGAACATGGAATTGTCCAAAACAGCCACAGTCCGTTTTCCAGCCCCATTATACTTGTGAAAAAAATGGCAGATGGTAGTTGTGTGCGTTGACTACCAGGTACTCAACAAACTCAGCATTCTGGATAAATTCCCCATCCCTATCATAGACGAGTTGTTAGATGAGTTGTGTAGGGACAAATTTTTCTCCAAACTAGACTTAAAATATGGTTTCCACCATATTCGAGTCAAAGTAGAGGACGTTCATAAAACTACTTTCTGTACACATGAGGGGCACTGTGAATTTCATGTCATGCCATTTGAATTGATGAATGCCCCTAGGATATTCCAGTCTACCATGAACATAATTTTCAATGCATATTTGTGATGGATTGTCTTTGTTTTTTTTACGATATCCTCATCTATAGTAAATCTTTGGTGGAACATTTGACCCACATGGAAACCATTTTCTAGAAACTCACATGCAATCAGCTCCACCTAAATAGGAAAAATGTTTCTTTTCCCAATAGTCTGTAGAATACTTGGGGCATGTTATCTATTCCAAGGGTGTTTCAATGGATTAAACCAAGGTGGACTGTTTTCTTGTTTGGCCATGTCCTCAAATAGTAAAAGGAGTCCGTGGTTTTGGGGGATTGACTGGGTACTACAGGAAGTTCCTTATTGGGTATGGAAAGATCGTGCAATTGACTGAGTTGACCAGAAAGAATAATTTTCATTAGACCATAGCTAAAGAGAAGGCATTCACTCTTCTCGAAGAAAGCTTAGTTTCTGATCCCTTGCTCGCTCTTCCGAACTTCTAGCATCCCTTTGTTATAGAGTGAGACGCTTTTGTCCATGGGGTAGGTGCTGTTCTCATGCAGGCCGGCCGACCAATGGCATATTTCAATAATCTGTTTATGAAAAGGATGTTATGCCCCTTGTCTTGGTCATCAATCACTGGTGGCAGTATCTGGTTGGTACACATTTTATAGTCTATACGGATCATAAAGCTTTGAAACACCTACTCAGTCAGCGATTCCATACGGCTAATCGACAAAATTGGAATGCTAAATTATTAGGACTTGATTTTTCTGTGCAGTACAAGCCAGGGTGCATTAACTAGGTAGCTGACTCTCTTTCCCCTCACACAACGGGGGACCTGGATAGTAGTAGAGATTCAGTTGTTCTTGGCTCAGCAGGGTCCGAACCACTATAGTTGTATGTTGATTCTGTAAAACCAAAGTACCAGAGTGATGTCGTGCTAACATACTTGCGTATAGCTTTTCATCTCAACCCCAATTCTCGTCCACCCAATTCTTTCCATTATGGGTTATTGTACTATTGGAATTGGTTGGTTTTGTCATCCCAGTCCAGCCTCATAACTAACTTCCTCCACTATTATCACTCATCACCAGTGGGAGGCCATGCTGGATTCCTGAAGACTTACAAACATTTAGTTGGAGGGTTATATTGGAGTGGTATGGACAAACAAATTCAATAGTTTTTCCATGACTGTGACACGTCCCAATGCCATAAATATCAAACACAGTCACCAACAGAACTTTTCCAACCTCTTACCATTCCAGAACTCATTTGTGATGAGATTTCTATGGATTTCATCTCTGAATTACCTAGATCACAGGGGTATTCTATTATTCTAGTTGTTGTGGGTCATTTAAAAAAATTCCCATTTTTTGTTTCTACGCCATCCCTATACAGCCAAGGTAGTGGTTGAATTGTTTCAAAAGGAAGTGGTCCCTTTTCATGGTATCCCTCACTCCATTCTTAGCAATTGTGATCCAATCTCTGTTAGTAATTTTTGGAGAGAACTCTTCTCATTAGAAGGAAATACATTGAAGAAGTTTTCATCAAATCATCCACAAACAGATGCCCAAACATAAATAGTGAACAAATGCCTTGAGACTTACCAACACTGTTTTGCTTTGGAACAACCACTTACTTGGTCCCATTGGATTCTCTGGGATGAATTTTTTTATAACATGGCCACTCATACTTCTTGGGTGGGGATTCACCGGTTGCCAGTGTGGCTGAACTTCTCTTTGAGCGTGATCAACTTTTTCTACAATTACGACACAATATTCTCTGTGCACAATAGTGAATGGTCTTCACTACTAACAAGCACTGTCGAGATGTTACCTTTGATGTTGGCGAATATGTTTTTGTCAAGATTTAGACCAATATTTAGACTACTAAGTCTACTAAGCTCATTCCAAAGTTAGCAGCTCCTTTTTATGGCCCCTATCCTATTTTGGATCGATTGGGAAATACCGCTTATAAACTTTCACTACCTCCAACTACTCAAATCCATCTGGTTTTCCATGTCTCATGGCTTAAGCGTGCCACTGGTGCATCTACGGCTTGTTATGAGATTCTTGACTCATGGGACAACAATGCCTCTTACTTCTTCATTCCTGCAGATATTTTTGCTACAAAACAGGTGTATGCTCATCCCAACGGTAGCTGGTTGATTCAGTGGCAAGGCAGGCTAAAAGTGGAATCTACTTTGGAAGATGCAGAGCATTTGTTAGCCCAATTTCCTAATCTCCACCATGAGGACTGTTGGGAAAGACGGGAAAAGAGACGAACGCGCAAACAATTGAAAAACGAACGCGCAACGGAAATAAATTCTTTCCCCCCAAATAAAACGGATGTGCAGTGAGCCAAAATTAAATGTGCAGAAAATAAAGTTGACACCGGAATTTTTTACGTGGAAAACCCGAAAGGGAAAAACCACAGGACCTAGTCCAGAAAGAGGGATCTACTAAAATCAAGAGGTACACGGTAGAGACTCTAAAAAATGGAAGGGATCTCAAAAGTAATACTCAAGAATAAAAGTGTGAATCAAATATGGAGAGCAGTAAAGATGATCGTTGAAGAAAGACGATCACCAAATGAGATTTGCTCTCGGTGTTGTTGCTGTCGATGATGTTGAAATGCCTTGTCTCTGCCTCCTTATATAGGAAAAGAATCAGTGTCAAATAATGTCGTCGTGTCAAAAGAGTGTCACCGTGTAAATTAATTCACGTAGTCTTGACCCGCATTAAAACACCACATTAAAGGAGAAAACCACGTGATGCTGCTATTGAGGAGGCGTTACGCGGTGCGCCAACCAGGAAGGTGCCCAACAAACTCCTCCTCTGACTCAAATGAGGATCACCGCCAACCCTGCAATCTGTCGGTATGTCTCGAATTTTCCTCTGGGTAAACTCTTGGTCAACATGTCTGACCTGTTGTCATCAGTGTAGATCGTTTCAAGCTCTAACTGTCTCGAATCAAGGACGTTGCGGATCCAATGATATCGAACATCGATATGTTTTGACCTGTCATGAAAAAGTGGAATTCTTTCCCAAACAAATAGCACTCTGACTATCAAAAAATAAAAGATACCTGTCCTGATTTAAACTGAGCTCTCAAATAAAAGTTTTCATCAACAACAATTCTTTGCACGCTTTAGTAGCTGCAATAAAATCTGACTCTGTGGTAGATAAAGCAACACATCTCTGCAGTCTAGACTGCCAAGATACAACTCCCCCTCGAAAAGTGATCAAATAGCCTGAAGTAAACTTTCTCGAATCGATATCTCCTGCCATATCTGAATCTGTAAAGCCACAAAGCACAGGTTCCCCTTTTCCAAAACACAATCTTAGATCTGAAGTACCACGAAGATAATGAAAAATGTGTTTCACTGCTCTCCAATGCTCTCTACCTGGATTTGATAGAAAATGACTGACCACACAAACTGCATGAGCTATATTAGGTCTAGTACATACTATTGCATACATCAAACAACCAACGAAAGATGAATAAGGTATGTGCTGCATCTCCTCTCTCTCTTCATCAGTAGAAGGTGACTGACTGGTACTGATCTTAAAATGTAAAGCAAGAGGAGTACTAACCACTTTCGCTCTATCCATAGAAAATCTCTGAAGAACCTTCTCAATGTATCTCTCCTGAGATAACCACAACTTCTTGGCCTTCCTGTCACGGGAGATCGTCATGCCAAGAATCTGTCGTGCTGGCCCCAAGTCTTTCATCGCAAAAGACTGACAAAAATCCTTCTTCAATCTGTCAATTCTAAAAGTATCATGGCCAACAATGAGCATATCATCAACATAAAGCAACAGTATAATAAAATCATCATCAATAAATCTCTGAAAAAAAACACAATGATCAGAAGATGTCTTCCTGAAACCCTAATGACAAATGACAGATTCAAACTTCTTATACCACTGCCTCGGAGTTTGCTTCAAACCATACAATCTCTTCTTCAACTTGCAGACATGATTTTCTTTATCTGTTTCAACAAAACCCTTTGGTTGCTCCATCTAAATCTCCTCTAAATCTCCATGGAGGAAAGCTATCTTCACATCCATCTGCTCAATCTGCAGATCTAAACTGGCAGTCAAACCAAGAACGACCCGAATAGAAGACATTTTGACAACAAGTGAGAAAATCTCATCAAAATCAATACCTTTCTTCTTACGGAAGCCTTTGACAACTAACCTTGTCTTGTATCATGAAATAGAACTGGATTCTTCATTCTTAATATGATAATCCACCGATTTTGCAAAGCTCTCTTCCCTGTCGGTAACTTCACCAGCTCAAAAGTGTGGTTGTCGTGCAATGATGTCATCTTGTTATCCATTGCCGCAACCCATCTGTCCTTCTGTTCACTCTCCATTGCCTCATCAAATGATTCTGGTTCTCCCCCTTCAGTGAGAAGCACATACTCATCTGGTGAATATCGAGTAAAAGCGGTGTGATGCCGAGATGTCTTCCGGAGTGGAACTGCGGTTCATTAATAACCCATGGAACCGGATCGTCAGAAACAAAAGGTGCATTTAAAACTTTAACTCCAACCTGTTCACTTTGAGCATCATTCTGTACATCAACATGATCATCAGAATCAACAATATGAGGTAAATGTGAATCAGAACCTGGCTCAAGACTGACAAAACCATCAGAAGTTGGAGAAACATCTTTTTCTCCCTTATCAATGTCTGCAATAGTTTGATTCTCCTTAAACACTGCATCGCGGCTTCTGACGAGTTTCTTCAAAACAGGATCATAGAACCTGTACCCAAACTCATTGTGTCCATAACCAATAAAAATACACTGGCGTGTCTTACCATCCAGCTTGGATCTCTCATCTCTAGGCACATGAACAAAAGCCTTGCAACCAAAGACACGCAAGTGATCGTACCTGATCTCTTTGCCATACCAAAATTTGTCGGGAGTGACTGTTTGCAAAGCAACCGCAAGTGATAAATTGATAATATAAGCAGCAGTAAGTAAAGGCTCACCCCAAAAATGTCCAGGCAACTTTGCTTATGAAAGCAAATAAGGAACTCTTTCCAGCAAAGTCCTGTTCATCCTCCCAGCTACACCATTCAGTTGAGGTGTCTTGGACGACGTCTTCTGATACCGAATACCTTCCTGCCTGCAATAATGATCAAAAGGACCACAATACTCTCCTCTATTGTCAATGCGAATACATTTCAGTTTCTTGCCTGATTCTCTCTCAGTAGAAAAATGAAATTGCTTAAAAACACTGAGAACCTGACTCTTGGCTTTCAAGACATAAATCCAGAGCTTTCGTGAGTAGTCATCAATAAATGTCACAAAATAAAGACCGCCACTAAAGGTCTTAGATTTCAAAGGACAACAAACGTCAGAATGTACTAACTCAAGTACCTGTGACTTCCTGTGTGGAGGATTACTGTTGAAACTCACTCTGCTCTGTTTCCTAGCCATGCAATGATCACATGTGTCCAATTTGACACTCTTCAAATCTGGAAGAAGATTTCTTTTGTCCAAACAACCAAGGCCTTTCTCACTGATGTGACTGATCCTCTTATGCCACAACTTGGACGAAACACTGCACTCAACAACACAAGCAGTATCACAAGAAATAG
This sequence comes from Viscum album, assembly GCA_963277665.1. Taxonomy (NCBI): domain Eukaryota; kingdom Viridiplantae; phylum Streptophyta; class Magnoliopsida; order Santalales; family Viscaceae; genus Viscum; species Viscum album. The sequence goes on along the minus strand of OY728143.1, from coordinate 1,752,323,439 downwards.
AATCTCTAGTCCAGTACAAACCTGATTGCTTCTTCCCTCGAGCCACAATCAAAGAGCCCTTGGAAAGCTTCCATTGGAAATCACCAAAAGTACTGATAAAACCTTCATCATCAAGAATGCTGGTAGAGATAAGATTCAAACGAACCTTGGGTGCATGTCTGACATTCTTCAAAATCAGCTTACTTCCTGTATTGGTCTTTAAACAAACAGTCCCGATGCCTACAACGTCAGAATGACCATCATTGCCCATCTTCAAAATCCCAAAATTACCTGGGCTGTAATATGTAAATAACTCCTTCGATGTCACGTGAAAATAGACACCACTTTCAACAACTCAGCAAGAATCATCAGAAGCAATCTTAATGGAATCATAAACAACAACAAGATCATCCCCTGTAGCGGCGGAAACATGATCATCTCCATCGCCATTTTTCTTCTGTGGATTCTCCTTCAACCTGTTCTCTCTTTTTAGCTGATAAAAAAACTTCTTAACATGCCCCTTCTTACCACATTGATGACATTCAAAATCTCTCTGCTTCGGTCTGGATTTGCTTCTGCCTCTGCTCTTATCTCGACTGCTCTGCCCCCGGTCCTATCTTCTCCCCCTGTTCTCTGTGACCAAAAGCTCGGAAGAATATTTCTCCTGAGTGCGTCTCCTAACCTCTTCATTTAAAATAGCAGACTTGACAAAACTAAATGTCACAGCACCATTAAGAGCAAAACCAGTTAGAGTAACACGTAAATTTTCCCATGAATCGGGTAAAGTGTTAAGCAGCAAACGAGCTAAAACCTCATCTTCAAAATTGATACCCATGCCAGAAAACTGATCAAAACATCCTTGATATTCACTTAAATAATAAGAAATAGACGTACCTTCTCTATACCTCAAGTTCATCATTTTCTTGAGAAGAAACAATTTGTTGTTTCCCGTCTTGGAAGCGTAGGTCGTCTCAAGATTCTCCCAAAAAGTTCTGGCGTGAGAGATGTTGACAATGTGGTTCATCACGTTGTCTTCGACCCATTGGAGAATGAAGCCACAAACCATCTCATGCTCGAACGCCCATTCTTCGTCTGACATCCTCTCTGGCTTCTGGGTACTAAACACTAGAAGATGCATTCGTTTGAAAAAAAACAGATCCTTCATTTTAAGTCTCCACATATGGTAGTTGGTACCATTCAGCAAAATCATCCGACTATAATTGGCCTCCATAATAAATATGAAATAAAAACCAAACCCCCTGATACCAGATGTTGGGAAAGATGGAAAAAGTGACGAATGCGCAAACAATTGAAAAGCGAATGCGCAGCGGAAATAAATTCTTTCCCCCCAAATAAAACGAATGTGCAGTGAGCCAAAATTAAATGTGCAGAAAATAAAGTTGACACTGAAATTTTTTACGTGGAAAACCCGAAAGGGAAAAAACCACGGGACCTAGTCCATAAAGAGGAATCCACTAAAATCAAGAGGTACACGGTAGAGACTCCCAAAAATGGAAGGGATCTCAAAAGTAATACTTAAGAATAAAAGTGTGAATCAAATATGGAGAGCAGTAAAGATGATTGTCAAAGAAAGGCGATCACCAAATGGGATTTGCTCTCGGTGTTGTTGCTGCCGGTGATGTTGAAATGTCGTTCCTCTGCCTCCTTATATAAGAAAAGAATCAACGTCAAATAAAATCTCCGCATCAAAAGAGTTTCACCGCGTGAATTAATTCACACAGTCTTGGCCCGCATTAAAACACCACATTAAAGGAGAAAACCGCGTGATGCTCCAATTAAGGAGGCGTTACGCGGTGCACCAACCAGGAATGCGCCCAACAAGGACAAGGTGCCTTTTGGGGATAGGGAAAATGTTAGCAGTTCAGGTCCTTCCCATGAAACTGACTCTTCTGCCCCCCAACTGTTTCACACCCTCCAGTTCTTCATACGTATAAGAGGAAGGGTAAAAAGGGAAATGCATATAGTTATAGGAGGTATATGTTGAGAACATGTGGGAGGCATCTTTCTGTTTTGATGCTGGTACCGAGTCTGTTGGAATATATTTAGGCAGGAGCTGAGGGCAGCACTGAGTTCTCATGCGATACAGCAGAAGGAATTCAATGAGGTGGTATCTCCGAAATTCAATCCGTTGTACAACCTGAATCATCTCTTGTAAACCTGTTACTCTGGTAATATCAAATACTTTTCACTGGGCAACTTGTTAACTCTCCCTACTCCAAGTCACACACGTTCACCTGCCTAATAGTAGCGAACAAGTGTTCATCATTCTAGGCAAAAGTGTTATGTTCAAAAAAAAATTCATATTCAACAAAATATTCATAGTTTAATTTACAAGTATACTTTATAGTAGTTTCAGATCATTCAACAAGTGATTTACATGTAGATTTATCAGATTCTTCAAGTAAATAGTCATCTGATTTTTTACATGCAAAGTTCTTAGTAGTTTCAAAGCAATCAACAGACAAATAATTATTTATTGGATGGTCACACATACAGAATTATCCGAAATAATATGTCCATCATAAGAACCAATATCACAGCCATGTAAAACATGCATAATAGAAAGAAAATGTTCATTTTAAGAAACTTCTAATGATGGTTCACTACTTTTGAAGTCTGGAAACAAATTAGTTGAGAACAAATCAATCATATTGACTTGATGAGCTAAGTGATCCTCCACTAAATATTTCATAGACTTCAATATATTAAAGTGAACCATTTTTTTACCAAATTCTAGTGAAAGTGTTCATTTATGATCATTTATTATGGATTTGGTACTTTTAAGAAATGGTCTCACTAAAATCAATAGTGCATCTATGCTAAATCGGCGATCTTCCATATCCAAAATATAAAAATCAATAAGAAATACCATGTCTTTCACTCTTACCGGCACATCTTCAATAAATCTACCCGGTCTAGCTTTGTTTCTGTCAGTTAGTTGGATTATAATTCTATCAGGTTTGAGTTCTCTAACTTGTAAATTAAAATAAATAGAGTGGGGCACCACATTTGTGGAAGCTACCATGTTTGACATAACATCTTTAAACTCAAACTCCCCTGTTATGCATGGAATGGTAAAAGTTTAGGATCTTTGAACTTGATAGGGAGTGAATATTCAATCATTGATGAGTCATTTCTCCCAAAGTTCCCGTTTAGTGCTCCCTTAAATTTTCTTTTGTGAGTGAAAATTTCTTTAAAAAATTAGCATACTTTGAAATTTGTTTCACTATATCCAACAAAGTAATGTTAACCTAAACTTTCCTAAAAGTTTCCAAAATTTTCTTTATTTAAGTCATTCTCGGCTATCTTCTTCACTGGGGGATGCCTCAAGGGAAAGTCAGTGGTGGTTTGGGTATTTTTTCATAACCATTATCACTACTTTACCATCATAAGATTCGTCAATCTCTTTAAGTCTCCATGGGTTCTCTTAAGCAGTAAATCCTCTTTTGAAAATGGGTTTTCCGCAATACTTGGTTTTATATTTTTGGAGGCTTAACAGGTGTTGGATTCTCTTTCACAGCGTCTAAATCAGGGACACAAGGTGTGGAACTCCCCTTAACAGGTCCTAGTTCAGAAATTTTAGCCTAGGTGCTATTTCTTTTGTAATGGGTGAATTCCCCTTCCCTCAATGTGAGGTGGGGATCCTCTTTTATAGAGAAGTAAAAACTAATTACATGGTGGTAAGACCAATGTGGGACTCAGAACAGAAATACCCCTTTAACCTTAAATGGGGTCCAACACTCCCCCTCAAGCTGGACATGCCCAGATTGGATAGAGTCCCACAAATAGAAAAAGACAACAAAGACACATGACCATCTCAGACTCCCCCTCAAGCTGGGCCAGGGAGGCTGTGAATACCCAGCCGGGTAGTGAGAGACTCAAGGCGAGCTCCGGGAAGACCTTTGGTGAAGAGATCGGCAAGCTGATCGGCCGTCGGGATATGGCCGAAGCCGATATGGTGCTGCTCCAGATGGTGGCGGAGAAAGTGACAGTCCACCTCGATATGCTTCGTCCGTTCATGGAAGACGGGATTCGATGCAATCTTCGTGGCGGCCTGATTGTCACACCAGATATGAGCAGGAGTCGATGCGGGGAAACCGAGCTCATGGAGGAGATGACGAAGCCAGAGGATCTCAGTAGTGACGGTGACCATGGATCGATACTCGGCCTCGGCACTCGACCGGGAGACGACAGTCTGCTTCTTGCTGCGCCAAGAGATGAGATTGCCGGCAAAGAACACGGCGAAACCCGAAGTAGACCTGCGGGTAGCGAGGCAGCCGGCATAGTCCGCATCACAGAAGGCCTCAACATCCATGTGAGCATGATGGGAGTACTGAAGGCCACGGGTAGGGTCTTTCTTGATGTATTTGGCAATGCGAAGGACATCATCCCACTGAGAGCGGGTGGGATGTTCCATGAACTGGCTGACTTTGCCAACGGCACAGGCAATGTCAGGACGTGTCATGGTGAGGTAGTTGAGTTTACCGACCAGGCGGCGATAGCTCTCGGGATGAGGAAAGGGTTCCGAGTCAGAATGAAGGGAGCGTTCCCCAGGCTCAAGGGGAGTGTCCACGGCAGTGGCGGTGCTCAACCCGACATCCTGCAAGATATCAAGAGCATACTTGCGCTGACAGAGAGAAATAGTGTCCGCAGTCCGGGAGACCTCGATGCCAAGGAAGTAAATGAGGGGATCAAGATCCTTGGTGTGAAAGTGCTTGTGAAGATGCGCCTTAAGGCTGGCGATGCCTCTGGAGTCGCTCCCTGTGATGATGATGTCATCCACATAAACCACAAGCAAGATACAGCCATGCGCCGTCGTACGGAAGAAGACGGTGTGATCCTTCATACTGCGAGAGAGGCCAAATGCTGTGACGACCGTGCTGAAGCGGCCAAACCAAGCCCGAGGAGATTGCTTGAGGCCGTAGAGGGAGCGACGGAGACGGCAGACATGGCGGTCGGCACTAGAGGCCGAAAAACCAGGAGGCTGCTGGAGGTAGACTTCTTCATCAAGAAAGTCATGGAGAAAAGCATTTTTAACATCCAGTTGATGAAGCGGCCAGTGATGATGAGCAGCTAGCGAAAGGAAAAGGCGGACCGAGGCCATCTTAGAGACTGGAGAGAAGGTCTCAAAGTAGTCGATACCATACGTCTGAGCAAATCCCTTGGCGACAAGCCGGGATTTGAGGCGGCAAAGAGAGCCATCGGGATTGAGACGGATAGTGAAAATCCATTTACAACCGACCGCCTGTTTTCCCACCGGAAGTGGAACAAGATCCCATGTATGGTTATCATCCAGAGCCCGCAATTCATCCCTCATGGCGGAAAGCCACCCGGGGTGAGATTTTGCTTCACCGACTGTCCGAGGAAGCGACACGGTCTCCAAGGCTGACAGACCCCTGTAGGAAGATACAAAGAGAGGAGTAGTCTGACAGGAGTGAGTAAATTTCCGAAGCGCAATCGGCTCGTCTGCGGGAGCGGGGACAGGAGCATCAGACGAAGCAGGAACAAGGTGGTCCTCGGCCGGGATGGGAGGTACAGCGGATGGACGACGGGAGTAGGTCTGGCCAAAGAGATGACCGGGAGGGGGAGATATCAGAGGTGGGTGAACGAAGAGCAGAAGGAAGTAATCGATGGTAGTGTCAGGAGAAGGAGAAGGAGAGGGGAGAGTGAAAGAAGAAGTCTCGACAAACGATACGTCGGCAGAGGTGATATACCGGCGGAGGTCTGGAGAGAAGCAGCGGTACCCGCGCTGAGTGCGGGAATATCCAAGAAAAATACAGCGAAGAGATTTGGGAGAAAGTTTGGAGAGATTGGGGCGAGTGTCCCGGACATAACATAGACATCCGAAGACGCGGAGTGGAAGGGAGTGAGGAGGAATAGAGGGGAACATGGTATGAAAGGGAGTCTCCCCCTGAAGTATGGAGGAGGGAAGACGATTCAGAAGGTAAGTAGCAGTGAGGATGACATCCCCCCCAGAAGAGAAGAGGGACCTGGCGGTGGAAGAGGAGGGCACGAGCGGTTTCCAAAATATGCCGGTGTTTCCGCTCGGCCACCCCATTCTGCTAAGGGGTATCAGGACAAGAGGTCTGGTGGATGATGCCGTGGGCGCGGAGAAACTGCTGAAAGTGAGTGGATAAGTACTCCCGCCCATTGTCAGATCGAAGACATTTGACAGGGATAGAAAACTGTGTTTGGATCTCATGAAAAAATGTCTGGAAGGTGGAGAAAAACTCTGTCCGATCTCGAAGAAGATAAAGCCATGTCATCCGGGAATAATCATCAATGAAGGAAATGTAATATTTATACCCAGATTGACTCGAGGTAGCACAGGGACCCCATACATCAGAATGAACCAAATCAAAGGGTTTGGCGGCCCGTGTGTCAACTCGAGGAGGATAGGAGGTGCGATGATGTTTCTCAAAACGACACGACTCACAAGGAAAGGAAAAACGGGGACTAATATCGGGGTAGAGTCGATGAAGTGAAGAGGCGGAAGGGTGGCCCAACCGGGAATGGAGGTCAACGGCATGAGCAGGGAGAGACGCGCAGGCGATGGAAGGCGGGCCAGCGAACATGTACACTCCATCCCGAAGCTGGCCTCTACCAAGTTCCCGGTTCGTCGTCCGCTCCGGAAACAAAACAGAAGACGAGGAAAAGAGAGCAGTGCAATTGAGATCCTTGGTCAGTTTGCTGATGGAAAGCAGGTTAAAAGGACTCCGGGGTACATGAGCCACCGAGGAGAGGTGAAGGGAGGAGGTGAGGGAACAGGAGCCAAAGCCGTCTATGGGCAGAGTGGACCCATCAACAACAGTGATGGCAGAGGATCCACTATAGGGATGGTAGTGGGAGAGCATACCTGCATCCCCGGTGAGGTGGTCGGACGCACCAGAGTCAAGCATCCATGCCGGAGAACAATGACTGACAGGGGCAGTGTGACCACTAGAATGGGCAAGAGAAGCTGACGAAGAGCCCGTGATGGAGGTGGACCGGTAATCGTGAATCAGCTGGAGCTCAGCCAGGGAGAGATCCAATGACGAGGGAAGAGTAGCAGCAGGTGAGGGCGCATCACGGAGCGCAGTCTGGCCCCGGTGGGGATGCGACTCAGGACGACCATGCAGGACCCAGCAACGGTCCACCAGATGGCCGATCTTGCTGCAATGCTGGCAGAGGGGGCGAGGTCGGCCGTCCCCACGGCCGCGCCCACGAGGGCCGGGAGGACGACGACCGCCACGTCCGAGGAGCGCAGTGTGATCAGGAAGGGGGAGGGGTGGTGCAAGGGCCTGATGTGCCTTCTGCAGGCGATGATAGACCTGCGGGATATCCAGTGTAGACGGGATGGCAAGCATCTCGGTGGCCGTCGTGGCATAGTCCGGTGCGAGGCCATTCAGGAGGTTGAATAGGCAAAGCTGGTCCCGCTGAATCTGCGCTTCGACCGGATTTTGAGGAATCGGCCAGAGTTCCTGTAGTTCATCGCGAAGACCCTTCCATTCCATGAAGTAGGTGGGGAAGGCCCGATCCTGCTGGCGGATATGGGAGAGACGTTGTAGAACGTCAGAGACCCGGGCCAAGTTATTGGTCTCGGAGAACATGACAATCAAGGAATCCCAGAGCTCCTTGACGGTGTTGGCATTCCGGGTGACATCTTTCACGGAGCGGTCCATGGAGTTGACCAGTAGGGCGAAGATTTTGCTTTCCGCCAGCTGCCAGGAGTCAAACTTAGGATCAGTGAGTTCAGGTGGGGGTTTCTCAAGATGAGAATGAAGCCCCATGCCGCGGAGGGACATCAAGACCGTCTTCCGCCAGACGGAAAAATTAGTGGCATCCAGCCGGTCATCGACAAGCCGGGAGGAGGCCGTGATGAGGGACAGAAGAACGGAGGACGCGTCCATGGAGGGCGGGCGCTGGACCCGTGCGCCGGGAGTCGGGCGGTGGAAGGGAAGCGGCCCGGAGATGCGGCTGGAGGGAGCAACGACAGGGGGTCGCGCTCAGGATGGTGCGGCCGGGCAGGGGCGGCGCGGGTGCTGGGGCGTGGGTTCGGGGCAGGAGCACCGCAGGGCCGAGAGCAGGGCTGGACCTGGGCGCGCCGGGCGCCGGAAGGCCAAACCGGGAGCAACGCCGGGAGAGGGTAGCGGGTAGGGAGCTGCTGGGGGGGGGGGGGGGCGAGGGCGCGGTGCCGGGGCGAGGCCGAGGGCGAGACGCTGGGGCGGGGCGCTGAGGGCTGGGCGCGAGGGCGCAATGCCGGGAGGAGGTGCGCCGAGATAGCGGGGTGAGCCGGGGAGCCGGGAGCCGCGAGAGGCCGCGGGAGCAGAGGGAGGCGCGGGAGGCGCGAGAGGCGCGGGAGGCGCGGGGAGCAGCGGGAGGCCGCCGGGAGCAGCGAGAGGCCGCCGGGAGCAGCGGGAGGCCGTCGGGAGCAGTCGGGAGGCGCCGGGAGCAGCGGGAGGCCGCCGGGAGCAGCGGGAGGCCGTCGGGAGCAGCCGGGAGGCGCCGGGAGCAGTGGGAGGCCGCCGGCGGGGCGCGCGGGTGATGGCGTCGGGAGCAGCGGGAGGCCGCCGGGAGCAGCCGGGAGCCGTGGCGCAGGAAGGCCGTTGGGAGAAACCGGGCCGCTGCGCGCAGGAAGGGCGGGCTGACGGGATGCGTAGAGGAGCAGCGGGAGGAGCCGGGAGCTGCGTCGCAGGAAGGCCGTCGGGAGCAACCGGGCCGCCGCGCGCAGGAAGGGCGGGCCGACGGGATGCGTAGAGGAGCAGCGGGAGGAGCCGGGAGCCGCGTCGCGCCGGGAGGTGGAGGCGTAGCGGGAGGGACGAGCCGGGAGGGAGGGTGCACCGGGAGGGAGGGCCGGAGAGGAGAGGTGCGCCGGGAGGGAGGGCCTGCCGGGAAGGCTAGGGCAGGAGTGAGAGAGGCGGGGCCGGGAGAACACCGGGAATCTGCAAGGGAGGGAGGGTTTGGGATAAAAATCCCTCTGATACCATGTAATGGGTGAATTCCCCTTCCCTCAATGTGAGGTGGGGATCCTCTTTTATAGAGAAGTAAAAACTAATTACATGGTGGTAAGACCAATGTGGTACTCAGAACAGAAATACCCCTTTAACCTTAAATGTGGTCCAACATCTTTAATCAACACTTCTAAGTTTCATCAAAATAAGATTTTTCTTTCAATATTCGATTTATTTCAGTTTGTGATGGTAAACCTCCAATCACTTGATTCTTAAAGCTACTAACATCAGTAATCATTTGACTCATTTGAGTTAACATTGTGTTCATCAAGAGTTGTTGTTTTTTTCATTTCTTATTGTTATTTGATAACTTCCTCCAAGTTTGATTTATATTTTTGATCAGTTTGAGTGGGATGAAAATTACAACCAAGCTATGCATTGGCTTAATCCCAGAAATATCTAGGTTGTTGGTTACTATATTGACATTGTAAAATCTTATTTTGTTGTTTCGGTTTTCTAAAACTATCATTTTATTAGTTATTGGTTATAATTCTGATTTATTTGAAATAGACTGTATTGGTTATTTGTTTGGTAGGGTCTCCCTAGAAACAAAGCATTGCAAGATTTAGGTGATTTTTTCATATGAGGGAACTAGTCACTAATATATTCTGGTGAGAAACAAATACTACAGTGAATTTGTGGTTGGAAGCCCATTTTAGCTATTTTTTTCACTAGTGAAGTGTTTTCTAAAATCATTGACCTTACAAGGGTGGTAAGATCACTCAATTGGGTCATAATCATACTATTTTAAGAACTGTAAGTAGGCACTTCTTGGTCTTTTTTTGTTGGATTTGTGTAGCCTGATCCTCTTTGGATGATGTTGGGTCAAATGTTTGAGGGTCATACTGTGCACCAGGCTACAACTCTGTTGGTTGAGCTCCGCTATGAGTTTGTTGGGGGTTTCAGAGGGAAACATGCCCCTGCTCTAGGGGTTCAAGGGCCGAAGGCTTCCAGACCAAATTTTGGGGGACTGTTGCAACTCTGTCCGATTGTAGCAGAGCTGACCGGCCGACACTGACAGGGCACTGTAGCAGTGCAGACTTTGGAACGACTACTGTAGCAGGCCGGACTTTGGGGACACCGGTACTATATCCCTGTGGACTTACAGCTTCCGACCACTGTATCACTTTAGAAATGGGTGGCTGAAGGAATGTAGCAATGCGGACTTTCAACCATCATTCACTGTTGCAGTGCATACTTTTTGTACGGTTTGTGGAATAGTGATATTCCTGCATCTCTGTGGACATAAGTATTATTTCTTGAACAATGTAAATCTCTGTATTTTTATTCTTCTTATTCTTTTGTTTCTGACTTTTCTTCATCCGTAAAACTATTCTGTCACTGAGAATCCAGATGTTTCCACAACAACTGGTATCATAGGTTGAGTTTTGAATTTGTCTAATTGAACAATGGGTATGGAATAAGTCAAGGTTAAGATCGATCACTTTGATGTAACTAACTTCAACTATTAGAGGATGCATGTTGAAAACTATCTTTACCAGAAGAAAATACGTGTTCCGCTTTTGGGTTTAACTCCAGTAGACATGAAGCAGTCGGAGTAGGAGTTGTTGAATCGATAGGTTCTAGGTGTTGTGTGCCTTACGTTATCCAAAAACATGGCATTCAACATCAAAGAGGTGAAGAAGACAATTGGACTGATGAAATCTCTCTCGAATATGTAGGAGAAGCCTTCTACGGAAAACAAAGTGCACATGATGCAACGATTGTTCAATCTGAAAATGGATGAATGAAGAATTGTTGCAAATCACATCAACAAATTCAACACCACCATAAGTCAGCTGACATCGGTGGAAATCATGTTTGGTGATGAGGTATGTGCACTGCTTTTACTGTCTTTATTACTTAATAGTTGGGAAGTGACTGTAACAACTGTGAGCAATTCTTCGGGGAATACCAAGCTTATTATAAAGGATGTACGAGACCTATTCCTCATCGAGGATATCCAAATAAGAGAATCAGGTAGATTATCTGGTTCTACTCTAAATGTTGAAAGAAGGGAATGATATGCACAACGACACAATTGTAGAGTACGATCAAAGTCAAGTGGAAAGAGCAGAGACATGGCAAAGGAGACTGGTCCTGCCTGCTGGATTTGCAGGAAGAAAGGAAATGTCAAGAAATAGTGCTGAGAAAAATGGAAGAGACCTCTAACCAATGGAGAAAACATGACGGTTGAAGGAACTGGTGACTTTTTTCTACTGAGCATGGTTAGCCCTATGGAGTCTTGGATTTTAGACTCAGGTACGTCTTTCCATTCCACATTATAGAAGGGTTTCCTGAACAATTTTATTTTTGGAAATTTTGGAAAGATACATCTTGTTGATGATGAACCTTTGCAGATCATGGGGAATGGTGATGCACAAATCAAAACCTAACAGTGGGAGTTTCCTGGTTCTTGAAAATGTGAGGTATATCCCTGGATTAAGAAGAAATCTTATTTCTCTTGGGCAGTTTGATGATGTAGGGTTCAATACCAAGTTTACTAGTGGTGCCTGGAAGATTACCAAGGGAGCTATTGGTCATAGCTTGGGGAGAAAAGAATGTTTCCCTGTACAATATGAGAGAGACTTGAAAGGAAATGGTTGCATTAGTAAATGATTTCAGGAATTCAAAATTGTGACACTATAGGCTAGTCGCATGAGTGATAAGGGGGTGAAGGTGTTGGAAACAAAATGATTTCTACCAGAGCTAAAGTCAGTGGATGTTATCCTTTGTGAAGACTGTATTTTTGGAAGTAGAAGGTGTATTTTGCAAAACGTGTCAGAACACCGAAGGCTGTGAAGCTAGACCTGGTGCACACTGATGTTTGGGGACCTTCACCAGTATATTCTCTTAGAGGGTCACAATATTATGTAACATTTATTGATGACTCAACAAGGAATGTATGGAGTTACTTTCTGAAAAGAAAATCTGATCTGTTTAAAATATTTTAGAATTGGAAGATCATGGTGGAAAATGTGTCGGGATCAAAGCTGAAATGCTTGAGGTTTGACAATGGTGAAGTGGCAGAAATGAGTTCATAGAATTCTATTCAAATATTGGAATTCGGTGGGATAAAATTATCCCAAGAACACCACAAAAGAATGGTGTAGCTTAACAGATGAATATGATACTGAATGAATGTGTCAAGAGCATGAGGCTGCACTTGGGGTTACCCAAGACCTTTTGGGCTGATGCAGTGAACATGGAAACACATTTCATTAACATGAGTCCATCTGTACCAATGAGAGTGTCTACTTAATAAGCTATGGTCTGGTAAGGAGGTAAGACTCTCACATTTACAAGCCTTTAGCTGCTTGGCGTATTTTCATATTGATATTGATGCAAGGGACAATATTGATGCTAAGTGTAAAGACCCGTAAAATTCAAGGAAATTTTTTTCTTAATTTTCTTTGGAATTTTACAAGAACGCAGTTTCTGACGGCACTTGATTCTGAGGCCCGGTGTGCCCGGAATTCCTATCCGAAGTTTAGCTCGGGTACGTTCAGTGAACGAACGAGCGGGAAATTCTAACTTTTGAACCGGTGCTCGGAATTGAATTCTGAGGGCACCGATGGAACCGCAGCGCCGATAATTGCTTAGGAACGCCATTTCCGGAGTTGCGTTTACACGAGAGAAGTTGTTAATTTTTGTGGAAGGTAAAATAAAAATTATGCATCAATTTTTATTTTTACTTAAGTGGATTAAGCTTTGGGTGGAAGTTGGGGAAAACCACCCAACTTCCATTTCTAGGTTATGAAGGTGGTGGGGCCCACACGAACCCTACCCCTTCACCTTCCCTAACCTTCCATAACCCTTCATAAATTATGACAACTTTGTGTAATTTAATTATGTGGTTTAATTCAAGCTTTTGAATTTCAAACCTTAGGTTGTGTTAATAAAATAAGTAAGGGACTTATTTTATTTTGGGTTGGAGGCTTGTTGCTTGAGAGCTTTTGAGAGAAAAGCTAAGGGAGACTTGAGTTTCTTCATCCTCTTCGTCGAAGAACACGAAGAACGCGAAGAACGCGAAGAACGCCGGATTCCTCGGAGGTCGATGTCTTCTTCCGCGACGTCTCCTTCTGCGACGCCTCTTCCCGCGACGGTTATTTCCGCGACGAACCTCCGTTCAAGTTACGCTCAAGGTAGGGGGTTTATTTATTTTGTTCGTGATTACTACCTTGATGTATTCGTGAAATAAAATCAATTGCTATCGATTAACGAGAGGGGTCCGGACCGCAAAAACACGGCCGACCCTCCTCCTTTATTCATGTTGGTTTCTATGTGGTTTGGAACGGAATGGCGTGGTGCCGTCGCACCTCACGGAATCGTACGACAAGAAATGCGCGGCGCCGTCGCGCGACGCCGTGAAAACGAAAAAGGACGCGACGCCGTCGCGCCGCGCCTTTGAAAACGAAACAAGACGCGGCGCCGTCGCGCCGCGCCGGAGGACCACGAAAGTACAGCGGCCGGAGCGGGGCCACGACGGAGGGGCGCGGTGCCGTCGCGCCGTGCCGGACGAACCAAGGCCGCGGCCGGTTCCGGGCCGCGGCGAAGCAGGGAGACCGGCGGCCGGAGACGGGCCACCGGTGTCGGAGCAGGGAGGGGACCGACCGTCACCAGTCCCATGGAGCAAGAACCGGCCGGCCGGACAGGGGAAGAGCCGGGGGTCAAAACCCCCGGCTGGCCAGCTGAGCGGCCCCTTAATTGGGGCCGCGGTTTCCGAACGGCGGGGGGCAGCGTGCACCCCCCCCCCCCCCCCCCCCCCCCCCCCCCCCGCGTAACCGAACGGCTCGGCCATTCAGCCGAGCCAGCTGGCGCCGCGCGCCGGGATGACCCGGACCCGGGTCGGGTCGACCCGGTTCGGGCCGACCAGGGGGTTTCAGGCCGGGTCGGTCTGGGCTCGAAACCCCCATTTTCGGACCCTTTTCGGTCTTTTTCCCATATCTCGGGTTACGGACTTCTGATCGACGCATCGTCAGCGGCGATGCGATCCTTGGATCGAGACGGTCGTTTCGGTATATCGCACTCAAGGTTTTAGAGAACTTTGGGTTCGGCCGGGTTGGTTCGTACACGAAACCAACCGGGCCCTCGGAGCGGAAACACTTATAACTTGAGCTCCGGACGTCCGATTGACGTGCCGTCGACTTGGTTGAATTCCTCTTAGTGAGACGGATATTTTGGCTTACTCCGCCCGAGGTTTGGACGCAGGTGGAGTACGGTCAGGTTGGTTTTGACTTAAAAACCAACCGGGCCCCTGGGACGAAAATACCAATAACTCTCAGATCGGGCGTCTGATTGACCCGCCATCTGTGGCGTTGGGTTCCTGTTGACGATACAGAACTTTTGGATACATCAACTCTAGACTTTGTGTTAGTTTATGTATCAGCCTCTCAGCTCGTGGAGCGGACCCTCCGTACGAGCTTGCTGTGTGCGGGAACCCTAGAGCTGGCTGCGACTGCGATGACGACGACGACTGTACAGAGATCCTCAGTGGATTCGACGGCTACAACTACAACACTCAGCGATCCTACGTGGATCAGTGCTACAGATCCTGTGTGGGTCCGATCCTGTGTGGGTCAGCGCTCAACGGTTCTGTGTAAGCCAGCGTCTACAGATCCTGTGTGGGTCCAATCCTGTGTAGGCCGTTGCGGGGGTTAGTTACCTATCGATCCTGTGTGGGTCATTGCGGGGGTTAGTGCCTATCGATCCTTTGTGAGTCCGACGGTTTAGATGAATCAGTGGATATATCTGATCATCTCTATCGTCATACGAAGAAGTATACCTGTGTGAGCTGAATCCTGTTTTGCTTTCCTTTGTGGATTGAGTTGTGCTATCCTGTGTGGATTATGTTTTACTTTCCTGTGTGGAATACATTTTACTTTCCTGTGTGGAATACGTTTTGCTTTCCTGTGTGGACTGGGTTGTACTTGGGCTCGGAGGTTGGTGCGTACTGGAATTGATGACTTAGGTATATGTATGGGCATATACCTAAGAAGTGTCGGATGTTACTTCGTGATTGCACCTTTTCTTTGTGGATTATCCTTTGTGGATTCTGGGAGACCTTTGGGGGTCTCGGGGTCCCTACTGAGTAGCTTATACTCACCCCTGCACGGGCTATGCCCGCATTACGTTGTGTTGGTTGCAGACGACGGATAACGCTGATCGTGGTTGAGGCTTGCGGAGCAGGACGATACCTAGAGGTGGACCACTGGACGGGGCGTACTCGGAGCGGGCGGTTGGACCCGAGGAGTTGTGGAGGCTATCTGTACTCACCCTTCAGGTGGGACTTCTAGTGGGCGGTTCGACGTTGCGACTTTTCTTTCAGTTGTTGTTTTACCTTTCGAGTTGTACTTTACTTTCAGTTTGTGTTTGTATTCTGGCTCACTTACTTTTCCGCACTTACTGTTGTACTCAGTTTTACTTAGTGTTATACTTCTGCTTGTACTCTGTGGTGTTTGTTCACTTTTATAAAGTCAATGCCTTCCCAGTTATCGGGAATTACGCCTTTGGTGCTAGTCGTCAGCCCCTGGCCTATAGAAGGCGGGCTTGGGGTAGTCACGACACGGGCCCCGAGGACGGGTCGTGACAAATTGGTATCAGAGGAGTTCAGTTCTACCACAGAACTCAGGACTCTGATCTTTTTCTATGTGGAGCAATAGTGTTAAGAGTATTGGGTGTGGTTATCAGTCCAGGGAGTCCAGTGTTGGTGCGGCGGCCGACGTATCCGTACACCAGGACCCTGACTTCTGATTTCCGACTTAATGCACGAAAACATTGATTTCATGTGTGTTTCAAGTTTTCTTTGTGATTACTTAATATCAACTCACCAGGTATACTGTTTGACCGTGGCGCACCTGAGTCTTTTCAGGATGGCCCCACGACGGCAGCCAGCTAGGGTTCCGAGAGTTTGTGCGCGACGACAGCCCACCGAGCGACAAGGCCTCGGTGCAGGGCCCTTTGACAGCAGAGGCACCAGCGGTACCGTTACCCGCCGAGCCAGCGATGCTACCTGCCCCAGCCGCTGACGATGCACGTCGCCTTAGCGCACTGCACGAGTTTCAGCGCCAGTGACCCCCCAGGTTCCGCGGGGAGACGGACCCCCAGGAAGCCGATGATTGGCTGGAGGTAGTGGTACGAGTTTTCAGGTTAGTGAGGACACCAGCAGACCTCATGGTGATCCTCGCAGCGAGCCTACTGCACGCGGAAGCAGACAGATGGTGGAGCTTGATGCTCCAGGTGCACGACGAGGCATCTCTCATCTAGACGGACTTTGAGAGCCTCTTCCGCTCGGAGTTCGTCTCAGCCACCCTCCGTGCGGTGCGCATCCAGGAGCTTCTACAGCTGCGGCAGGGCAGCTTGACGGTCGCCCAGTACTCGGCGAGATTTACCGATCTCTCGCGCTACTCGACATACATGGTACGGGACCCATTCTTCCGGGCCCGGACCTTCGACTCAGGAAGGAGTACTGGAGTGAGCTCTTCTCATCGAGAGCTTTCTTGCTGAGTCTACACCAACGGCGAGACCTACCGCAGGGCGACACGTGGCGGAGTCTTCTGCAGCCGGTAGTAGACAGATGTCGCAGAGGTCCAAGCGGGCCAGGCCATCGGGCGGACGACCACAGGATACTGGCTCGGAGGTGCGGGGCACACACAGCAGAACCAGTCTTACGAGTGGAAGACAGTGCTATGCATGCGGCGGGCAGGGCCACATGGCTCGTGACTGCCCGACCCGCCATGCAGAGGAGCAGCAGACGGTTGAGGAACCACTTAGGTAGAGGCAGAGGTTCGACCGTGGAGGTCCGCAGGGAGCAGGCGGATGAGGCAGAGGAGCTGGCCGAGCAGCAGGTGGTGGACGACGCTTTTAGGCTATACCACCACCACCACCAGGAGGCCCACCCCGACCTCAGGGGAGAGCACAGCTTCAGGCCACTGAAGCTTACAATCATGGAGTTCCGGAAGCAGGTGGACAAGTGCGGGTCTAGCTCCAGGCATAGAGGCCTTTTCCCATTATGCCTCTATCTTTGTTGTTTGTGTTGCCTTGTGTCCTTGTACTTCGAGTTGAAGTAATAAAAGACGCTTGCAATAGTAACATTTGCTTTCTTGTCTTTTGTTTGTTAATACTAAGAGGTGCCGGTTAAAAAAACTATTGACTTGACCCTCACTTGCGAGAATCTTACTGGAGGAGACCCAGTGACCACACACTGATGCCGACAGTGTGACTCAACCCTTGGAGGCGAGAGTAACGGTTGGATCTCTTGGTAGCAGCGTCGAGGCCTTACGACGACATCCATGTCATTAATTAACTAATCATGATGGGATTGACTGTATTAAGCAAGGAACGTGGTTCATCCAGGGGATGAGACCGGATTTCCCTTTTCGGAAAAGGAGAAATCTTTGCAGCTTTGCAGAACGTTAAGGAGGAAGGGGCAACCCTTCGTGTGGTCAAACAGATGTCAGCAGAGCTTCCAGGAGCTGAGGCAGAGATTGACCAGCGCACCTATCTTGAGGTTGCCAGAGGAGGGATTAGGGTACGTAGTCTACTGCGATGCATCAGGGACCGGACTCGGATGTGTCCTGATGCAGGAGCGGGCAGTGATCGCCTATGGATCACGACAGTTGAGGCCGCATGAGCAGAACTACGCTACCCATGACCTGGAGTTAGCAGCAGTGATCTTCGCTCTAAAGACATGGCGACACTATCTGATGGGCGAGCGCTTTACAGTCTATTCTGACCATCAGAGTCTCAGGTACATCTTCTCTCAGAAGGACCTGAACCTGAGACAGCGGCGATGACTCGAATTCTCCAGGACTATGACTTTGAGATAGTCTATACTCCTGGGAAGGGGAACGTGGTAGTCGATGCTGTCAGCAGGAGGACTGACATTCAGCTACTAGAAGAGGCGTCAGAGCAGCTAGCCGCTTTGCAGATATCTTTTGTGGATAGAGATGGAGCAACCTTCCTTCAGTCTCTCACAGTCCCCCCTTCACTACTACAGTGGGCCAGAGAGGCACAACATGGGGACGCTGACTGTGAGACGCGGCGTGCGCAAATATCCTCAAGACAGGAACCTGATTGTTTCTCCTTTGGAGCAGAGCACGACGTCCTTTTCAGAGGACGTACCTTGGTACTAGTTGCTTTACGGGAGGAGGTGCTGAGAGAGTTTCACACTTCACCTTTGACGGTACATCCTGGAGTGGCGAAGATGTACCAGGATCTTAGACGAC
This sequence comes from Viscum album, assembly GCA_963277665.1. Classification (NCBI taxonomy): domain Eukaryota; kingdom Viridiplantae; phylum Streptophyta; class Magnoliopsida; order Santalales; family Viscaceae; genus Viscum; species Viscum album. The sequence continues at coordinate 1,752,305,222 of OY728143.1, read as the reverse complement.
AGCACTGGTGGCCGGGCATGAAGAAGGCTGTGGCAGAGTTCGTTTCTCGATGCCTCACCTGCCAGCAGGTGAATGCAGAGCATCAGGTACCAGCAGGCTTGGTACAGCCCTTGGAGGTCCCGGAGTGGAAGTGGGACGACATATCTATGGACTTCGTGACTGGACTTCCACGCACTTCCAGAGGTCACGACTCCATTTGGGTCATTGTCGACCGACTCATCAAGTCGGCGCACTTCTTACCCATCAGAGAGCAGGGCTCAGTAGAGAGCTTGGGACGTCTCTATGTTCAGGAGATTGTACGGCTTCATGGTGTGCCATCATCTATCGTCTCCGATCGAGATGCTCGCTTTACTTCCCGGTTTTGGAAGGGATTGCAGGAGGCGGAGGCCACTTGAGTTCGAGGATGGCAACCACGTCTTCTTGCGAGTCTCACCTCGACGTGCTATACGGAGATTTGGCCGATGCGGCAAGTTATCTCCACGCTTCATCGGACCATTCCAGGTCCTCAGCAGGATTGGCGAGGTGGCTTATCGTCTGGCTCTACCACCTCAGTTGCACCGGGTGCATGACGTTTTCCACGTATCTCAGCTGAAGAGATACGTGCACGACCCGACACATATCATTGACCATGGGGAGCTGGACGTTGATGATGGAGCAACTTTTACGGAGGTCCCAGTGGAGATCGAGGATCGACAGGAGCAGGTCTTACGTGAACGGTCAATTCATCTAGTGCGCATCAGATGGAAGCACGGGAATCTCCAGGAGAGCACTTGGGAGCGGGAGGCTCAGATGCGTGCTCAGTACCCACATTTGTTTCCCTAATTTTTGATATATCTTTACGGGGACGTAAATCCTTGAGGTGAGAGTAATGTAAAGTCTCGTAAAATTCAAGGAATTTTTTTTCTTAATTTTCTTTGAAATTTTACAAGAACGCAGTTTCTGAAGGCACTTGATTTCGAGGCCCGGTGTGCCCGGAATTCCTATCCGAAGTTTAGCTCGGGTACGTTCAGTGTACGAACGAGCGGGAAATTCTAACTTTTGAACCGGTGCTCGGAATTGAATTCCGAGGGCACCGATGGAACCGCAGCGCCGATAATTGCTTAGGAACGCCATTTCTGGAGTTGCGTTTACACGAGAGAAGTTGTTAATTTTTGTGGAAGGTAAAATAAAAATTATGCATCATTTTTTATTTTTACTTAAGTGGATTAAGGTCTGGGTGGAAGTTGGGGAAAACCACCCAACTTCCATTTGTAGGTTATGAAGGTGGTGGGGCCCACACGAACCCTACCCCTTCACCTTCCCTAACCTTCCATAACCCTTCATAAATTATGACAACTTTGTGTAATTTAATTATGTGGTTTAATTCAAGCTTTTGAATTTCAAACCTTAGGTTGTGTTAATAAAATAAGTAAGGGACTTATTTTATTTTGGGTTGGAGGCTTGTTGCTTGAGAGCTTTTGGGAGAAAAGCTAAGGGAGACTTGAGTTTCTTCATCCTCTTCGTCGAAGAACACGAAGAACGCGAAGAACGCGAAGAACGCCGGATTCCTCAGAGGTCAACGTCTTCTTCCGCGACGTCTCCTTCCACGACGCCTCTTCCCGCGACGGTTATTTCCGCGACGAACCTCCGTTCAAGCTACGCTCAAGGTAGGGGGTTTATTTATTTTGTTCGTGATTACTACCTTGATGTATTCGTGAAATAAAACCAATTTCTATCGATTAACGAGAGGGGGCCGGACCGCACAAACACGGCCGACCCTCCTCCTTTATTCATGTTGGTTTCTTTGTGGTTTGGAACGGAATGGCGTGGTGCCGTCGCACCTCACGGAATCGTACGACAAGAAATGCGCGGCGCCGTGAAAACGAACAAGGATGCGACGCCATCGCGCCGCGCCTTTGAAAACGAAACAAGACGCGGCGCCGTCGCGCCGCGCCGGAGGACCACGAAAGTACCACGGCCGGAGCGGGGCCGCGGCGGAGGGGCGCGACGCCGTTGCGCCGTGCCGGACGAACCAAGGCCGCGGCCGGTTCCGGGCCGCGACGAAGCAGGGAGACCGGCGGCCGGAGACGGGCCACCGGCGTCGGAGCAGGGAGGGGACCGACCGTCGCCGGCCCCGTGGAGCAAGAACCGGCCGGCCAGGGGAAGAGTCGGGGGTCAAAACCCCCGGCTGGCCAGCTGAGCGGCCCCTTAATTGGGGCCTCAGTTTCCGAACGGCGGGGGGAAGTGAGCCCCCCCCGCATAACCGAACGGTGCGGCCATTCAGCCGAGCAAGCTGGCGCCGCGCGCCAGCGCGCCGGGCCGCCGGGCTGGGCCGACCCAGGGGGTCTCGGGCCGGGTCGGTCCGGGCCCGAAACCCACGTTTTCAGACCCTTTTCGGTCTTTTGCTCATATATCGGGCTACAGATCTCCGATCGACGCACCGTCAGCGGTGATGCAATCCTTGGATCGAGACGGTCGTTTCGGTATATCGCACTCAAGATTTCGGAGAACGTTGGGTTCGGCCGGGTTGGTTCGTACACGAAACCAACCGGGCCCTCGGAGCGGAAACGCTTATAACTTGAGCTCCGGACGTCCGATTGACGTGCCGTCGACTTGGTTGAATTCCTCTTAGTGAGACGGATCTTTTGGCTTACTTCAACCGAGGTTTGGACGCAGGTGGAGTATGGTCGGGTTGGTTTTGACTTAAAAACCAACTGGGTCCCTGGGACGAAAAAGCCAATAACTCTCAGACCGGGCGTCCGATTGATGCGCCATCTGTGGCGTTGGGTTCCTGTTGACGATACGGAACTTTTGGATACATCAAATCTGGACTTTGTGTCAGTTGATGTATCAGCCTCTCGGCTCGTGGAGCGGACCCTCCGTACGAGCTTGCTGTGTGCGGGAACCCTAGAGCTGGCTGCGATTGCGACTACGACGACGACTGTACAAAGATCCTCAGTGGATTCGACGGCTACGACTACAGCACTCATCGATCCTACGTGGATCAGTGCTACAGATCCTGTGTGGGTCATTGCGGGGGTTAGTTACCTATCGATCCTCAGTGAGTCCAATCCTGTGTGGGTCATTGCGGGGGTTAGTACCTATCAATCCTTTGTGAGTCCGACGACTTAGATGAATCAATGGATATATATGATCATCTCTATCGTTATACGAAGAAGTATACCTGTGTGAGCTGAATCCTGTTTTTCTTTCCTTTGTGGATTGAGTTGTGCTATCCTGTGTGGATTACGTTTTACTTTCCTGTATGGAATACGTTTTACTTTCCTGTGTGGAATACGTTTTGCTTTCCTGTGTGAACTGGGTTGTACTTGGGCTCGGAGGTTGGTGCGTACTGGAATTGATGACTTAGGTATATGTGTGATCATATACCTAAGAAGTGCCGAATGTTACTTCGTGATTGCACCTTTCCTTTGTGGATTATCCTTTGTGGATTCTGGGAGACCTTTGGGCATCTCGGGGTCCCTACTGAGTAGCTTATACTCACCCCTGCACGGGCTATGCCCACATTACGTTGTGTTGGTTGCAGACGACGGACAACGCTGATCGTGGTTGAGGCTTGCGGAGCAGGACGGTACCTGGAGGTGGACCACTGGACGGGGCGTACTCGGAGCGGGCGGTTGAACCCGAGGAGTTGTGGAGGCTATCTGTACTCACCCTTCAGGTGGGACTTCTAGTGGGCGGTTCGACGTTGCGGCTTTTCTTTCAGTTGCTGTTTTCCCTTTCGAGTTGTACTTTACATTCAGTTTGAGTTTGTATTCTGGCCCACTTACTTTTCCGCACTTACTGTTGTACTCAGTTTTACTTAGTGTTATACTTCTTCTTGTACTCTGTGGTGTTTGTTTACTTTTATAAAGGCAATGCCTTCCCAGTTATCGGGAATTACGCCTTTGGTGCTAGTCGCCAGCCCCTGGCCTATGGAAGGCGGGCTTGGGGTAGTCACGGCACGGGCACCGAGGACGGGTCGTGACACTAAGTCCAAGCCATGTTTCTTCATTGGATATGGTGATGAGGAGTTTGGTTACCTCTTTTGGGATGATCTAACCAAGATGGTCATCAGGAGTAAGAACGTGGTATTTAGTGAAGGTGTCACATACAAGGATCGACATACAACAGAAGATGAAAATGGGAACAAAGAATCAGAGTGAAAAGAGCAAGTGGATCTTGAATGTGTACTTGAGCATGAGAAGTTAGAACCGGTGGAACCTACTACTCTAGTGGAGTTGATATGATCAATAAGGTTTATAAGGAATGTGTAGAGGCATTCATCCTCCATACATTATATGTTATAGACTAACAGTGGAGAGCCATAATGCTTTGAAGAAGCGATGTAGTTGAAGGAGTCAAGCAAGTGAGAGTTGGTCGTAAAAGAAAACATTTCTTCACTACATGAAAACAATACTTAGGAGTTGACACATATGCCACAGAGTAATAAAGCATTGAAAAACAAATGGAAGTATCGGTTCTAGGAAGAACGTGATGGAAAGAGGAGGTTCAAGGCAAGGTTGGTGGTGAAGGGCTTTCAATATAAGGAGGGAGTGGATTTAATTGAAATTTTCTCACTTGTAGTGAGGCTTACCACCATCCGGGTGGTTCTCAGCATTGTGGCATTAGAATACCAATATATTGAGAAGCTTGATGTGAAGAAAGTTTTCCTTCATTGAGATCTAGAGGAGAACATATTTATGTAGTAACCAGAGGGATATGTTGAGTCTGGGAAGGAAGACCTGGTGTGAAAACTCCAAAAGAGCTTTTATGGGTTGAATCAGGCACCCAGGTAGTGGAATAATAAGTTTCATGCATTCATGACTAAAAATGCATACAAACGATGTGGCATGGATCAATGTTTCCACATAAAATATTATGGTGATGAATATATTATATTGCTTCTGTATGCGAATGACAAGCTCATTACAGGATTATATATGTAGAGGATTGATGATCTGAAAGGGTAGTTGCCTGAGGAGTTTGAAATGAAAGATCTTGGAGAAGCTGGCAAGATTTTGGAGATGAAGATCAAGAAAGACTGTATAGTTGGAACCTTGATGTTTTCATAGGCTGACTACATTAGAAATGTTCGGAGAAAATTCAGTATGTTGGAAGAAAAGCCGATCTCTATTCCCCTAGAGGACCATTTCAAACTATCAAAGGAACAATCACTGAAGACGATCGAAGAGGTTGAGTACATGGAAAAGGTTTCATATGCATCAGTTGTTGGAAGCCTGATGTATGTCATGGTATGTACTCTACCTAACATTGCTCATACAGTGGGAGTTGTGAGCAGGTACATGGCTAACCCAGTAAAGGAACATTGGGAAGCTATGAAATGGATACTGCGGTATTTGAAGGGTAGTAGGGAGGTATCTTTGTGCATTGGGAAAAGAAATTCATTACAGGGGTGTGTGGATGCTGACCTTTAAGATGACTTCTATGGCAGGAGGAGTAACACAGGTTATGGATACTGTGGTATTTGAAGGGTAGCAAGGAGGTATCTTTGTGCTTTGGGAAAAGAAATTCGTTGTAGGGGTTTGTGGTTGCTAACCTTTGAGATGACTTTGACAGTAGGAGGAGTACCACATGTTATGTATTTACCTTCGGAGGAAATGTAGTATGTTGGATATCACAATTGTAGAAGGTGGTAGTTTTATCCACCACAGAGCCAGAATACAATGTTGTAACAGAAGCTCAAAATGAGATGATTTGATTGAAGAACTTCTAAGATGAGATGGTAATAAAGTGAAAGGAGAATGTATAACACTATGACAGTTAGAGTGTTATACATCTTGCAATGAACCCAGATTTTCACGCTCTAATGAAGTGTAAGAGTTGGTGTCCTAGAATCAACTGGTTTTACTTTGATTATATGGATATTTAATCTATTTAAATATTAAATATCTTGTTACATATTTTTCATTATTCTGCATGACTATGATGTAATAATTTACAAGAGTATTTGTTGAATTGATAAGGTCGTGCCAGTTCCCCATTATGATGATAACCTTGAAATGATATAAAAATATTCTTAAATATTGTTCTACGGTTGGGTGAAATACTATGATGGGACACATAACATTCATACTGTCAAGTTCGAGTACTCGTAAGCAGATGATATTTCCTCTCATGAAGTTTTCACTTGGTAATCTCTAAGATAGGACATTATGAGAACAGACCCGCCAGTAGGAATTCTATATGTTCTTGTGTCATCAGATATTTCTTTCTGCAAGTGTGTGTAATGATCCTTAGACTTTAATACTATCATTAATACATGTCACATCTCGCGCACTTTGATTTACTGATGAAAACTGTCACGCAGATAGTTGGTGGGATGTAGGGTACGTTGGATGCATCACGAGTGGCATGTTATTAATGCATAAGTCGAGGAAGTATTTGTACCTTCCATTTATGGAAGTTGATATCATGGCCCTTTGATTGAAATAGAACCGTCACGCGAAATTCCATGGCCAAGGTATAACAACGAGTTTATTTCATATAGTCAAAGAACAATGTATCAATCATAAAAGTTAATGACACTATCCTGAAACATTATTGATGATATATTGTGACAAAAGGATTATATTACACAGTGATTGTTCATATGTGAATTTCTTTGTTGTGACTTTATGTTCTTTCTCTTGGGTGCCTTGACTCGTTGATAGATAGTACTCTTGGACTTTAGGCAAACCAACCTAATGCCAACAAGAAAAAATGCTACAGGGTCACACATTATGTGTTTCTGGTGGTCTCAGTTAAATTCGATTTGAATTTAATTTGTAAATATTATTCTCAAGACAATGAAATAATTTTATTCCAGTTAAAATGATTGCATGAATTAAATAAATATCTATTTACTGGATTGTGGGTAAAATATATTTATTCATTTTATTGAAAATTTAATAAATATTTATTTACTAGTTTGTAAATTAAATATTTATTTAAGAGAATATTTATTTATTTATTTATTTGGGTGTTCAATAAATGGAAGTGGAGTTCGAGCGGACCAAGGACAGTTTGATAGTAACATAATTATTTGCAAAAAGATAAATAATTATTTAACTAGTTGGAACAAATTAAAATAACGCTGTTATTATTTTGTGACGTTGAATTTTATTTATAATTCCTTTTTGTGCAATTTGGTGCACCATAAATAATGAAACGATATTATTATTAATAGCATGTGTTTTCTCTAAGGTTATGATTGTATTTATTTGCTGTTATGTAATTAAATATTTTAACTAAAGCCCCATGTCAATAAATGGTCACATACGCCTATTGTGCCATGTACCGAACTGCATAGTTAGTGAATTGAGAGTTGTTGAGTTAATTTTTTTTCTCTCGAATCCTCTTCCCGCCCCACTCAAGAATGAGAGACATTTTTCAAGGACAAAGAACAAGTGATCAAGAAAGACCGACACAAGACACTCGCTTTTCCGCACTAGCACCCATAGAACGAGTGGTGTCGATCGGAGGTCATCAGAGCACATGTGGATCACCGCTAGAGGGATTCTATTTTGGATCCTCGCAAGTGAAACAAGATAATCTGTAAGGGCCATTCCAGATGATCAACATCATCAACAAAGAAAATACCAATGATCCATTTATTATTTTCTTTATAAAATTAATTAAATTGATTATAAGCATGATGTGCAAGATCCTCTCTAAGTTTTCGGGCCTCTTACTTTATCTAAATCTTTGATTCTATTCCGTGGAGACTAGAGTTCATCGTCGTATTGATCCTGGAATAATCACTGATCATGGTAAAAATTAAAGTTGGGTGATGGCCCAACCGTGCCTCTGCTGTGCCCGGAACCAACAACTGGTATTAGAGCGGTTACATCATAGTTTATAATTATTTAAATATTTTGTTGATGATTTACGCATTTAATAATTTAGTTGTTTCAATTCAAGTTAATCGTTCTACAAATATGAATATCGAGATATATTCCTCCTCTTTTGTTTCTTCTTCACCTTACAAAAATGGTCTTTTCTTTTAATTTTTATTAAAATAAAACAAAGGATCTCATCTGGAGGTTCCAAAGGTTCCTATCCGTACAACACCAGAACACACGACATGTATTTGAAAGTACACGCCGTGTAGCCAAGTTTCAATGCACCAGGTCTGGTCCGCCAAACCAAGTTGTGTCATTGGAGTTTGTCTAAGTCTTAATGACTCTGTGTGTTGACCCAGAATAGGTGGCATGTAGTTTCTGGATTACATGCTGTGTGGACAACTGGACATGACGTGTAGTCCCTTCAGGTTAGGTTTGGACCATGTACCCATACACGGCTTGCCTGGATGGAGACCATGTAATGAGGAACTACACGGTGTGTGGCCCACTAGACACGATGTGTACTCTGAAGATTTCTGAAGTACACTCACACATCATTTCCCCAGGCGTGTACTTCGGATGGACGACGAAAAATAGTGCACGCCGTGTAGTTGGAATTACACGCCGTTTACTCATCCAAATTATGCAGATTTATTAAAATTTATTATTATATTATAGAAACCCTTGAGATATGTACTATCATGCGGGCATAAAGCTAAGGCACAACACGTGATAGGTATTTTATATATGTGTGTTTAATTTAACATCTGTGAAATGTTCATTTCTACTCCTTGGGTAGTTATGAATAAGAATTCACCGAGTTTCCTCCAAGGTACAAGTTACGTACAAAGATAATTTTAAATGAATTTATTTGTTTAAAATTATGATGGATGAGAATCTCAAGGAAATTTAAAAAATTGTTTAAGATAAAAGGATTGATTAATTAAATATGATTATTAATTGATTCGAGTGTGATTTATCTTAAACAAGAATGATTAATGAATTGAATGCTAGTTTTATTTATGCGTAAATATCATTGCATGTATGGATGATCATGATCTAGACTAAGACCTTTTTATGTGGATGATTTCTTTTAATTTATTTATTTAAATTAAATTTTTTTGGTCTGTGAGCCTTCTCCTCATTAATATGTAAGGTCTTCATGTTCAAGGTTTCTTTTATGTAAAACCCCTTTTTACCCCTCAACTGCATGTGAGTTAAAAAAGGAATATGTAATGGATGGAACTCCCAAGCTAATAAAGGCTTTTCAAGCTGGAGCTAAGACAAAACCAATCCTAGGAGATACAGAGGTGGACATGTGGTAAGCTGTAAACACGAACCCAAAAGGTTCAAGATGTTTCTCCCCTAGGTCAGGGTTAGTTTATCAACTTCTAGATAAACTAACCATTAGAAAAGATCATGATCATGACCTTTATTTTATTTCTGTCAGTTTCATGGTTTATCATTATGGATGTGCTGTCACGATCACATAATTAATGAATTAAACAAGCATGTAAGATGGATCTAAAAAAATCCAGACTTATGTGTAAATATTATCAAGACATGGTTAATCACTTAAATATGTTCTACATAATATTAACAAGCATGTGATGATGATAATAAGAAATTCCCGCATAATATATAAAAAATCTCTCAAATAGAATATTAAGTCAATCCATGCCATCTATTACTTGATTAAGGGAAAAACTCAATAAAACCATGTGTTTGACCAACTCTTTTTGGGACACTTACTTTTATATAGAAAGACCTTATGAAAGGTTTCATGTTGACTTAACCATATTACATAAATAAGAGTAGCCCTTGTTAGACTTGGTGTAATTTTAGATGCAAGAGTTGAGGAAATCCAAAGTCGGGATTTTAGGATTTGGGAGTCCACTTAACAGATCAAGGAGTTGCAAGCCCGTAGTTGGAAAAGACCTGCCTACCTAAATACCTTCAAATAGATTGAATAACCCTTTTGGGGGTTATGTGAAGGGGAATATGGATCCTTGCCACTAGAATTTCATGGAAACTAGACCTTCCGAGTTCAATGGTGAGTGCCATTGGGATTTGATAAAATAGTTGTTGCGGGGAGCGCCCCTGCGCGAGAGGCAATCCCCACATAATAGCCCAAGAACTATTGGGTGTTTTGGTTTGTTAAAATCCGAAACGCAAAAACAATGTTTATATTTATAACATGCAAATTGATAAACAGAAAACATGATCACATTGCATTCCATCAATAAGGAATAAATCAAATGAATATATTCAAAAAAATTCAACAGCAGTGAACAACGCACTGACAGTGACAATTGAAACAATATATTTAATTCAAAACTGACATATTTGAATTAATTTTCCAGAAGCAGCGAATTCAATCAGCAATTTACAAGTCGAAAAAATGCGGAAAAGTAAAGCAGTAAAAGGCACAAGGATTTAACGTGCTTCAGACCTCTTTTGGTCCTACGTGCATAGAAAGAACACCACCCGACTCACACGTTTTATTATGCTCAAAATAAAACAGTTATAGGAGACTAAACCAGAATTGAAAAACAATAAAAGGGACAACACTTACATAGCCGGACAGATTACCAATGTTCGGCGGTTCTCAATGCGCTGGTTCTGAAACTCACGCGCACAAGGCTTGCTCCTGGAAATCCCCCTGATCATCGGCCTTCCTCTGGATCCGAAAAACATGCATGCACGGTGGCTGGATCAAGAAAATACACTGCAAGAAGTGCTGGTTCTGAATCTGGAAAATGCACATGAACAACCTCTTTCATACTGGGCCTGCAAAACGCCCACACACTGCTCAAACAGAACCATCAACAACACCAAAAATGATGCACACCCAGGCAGATCTTGTCTTCACCCAAACAACATGTGAAACTCTTTCCTTGCAGTGACCAGGTGGATTTAGCTTCACAGTGTCGCACAGAAAAACACTATCTCGAACCACCAAAGAATGTGACAGTTGCAGATTTCCAGCTTGGTTTCTCCAAAAACAAAATAGTGACAAGATCCAACATACCCTTGAATGGAAATACAAACTGAAATCTTCCGAGGAAATATTAGGGCTATGCGAATAGATTCTGATGAGGCATCTTCAAGGCCATCAACAAATAGGTGTTCCAGGTTAATCCCAAACACGTTGGAGCTGCTCCACTGGAACTCAAAACACACAAGGATGAAAGAAAAGGGCTGCTGCCCTCGGGGTCAAGAATCAAGCACCAATGGCGTGACCAGCCTGGATCTGGATCTCTTCATCCCAAAAGAACTCTATCGCCTGCAGATCTTGGAACCCTAAAGATTCCTCCATAAATCTCAACCGGGAGCAGAAGGAGCGAATCGATGACGCCTCGTAGAGAGATCGCTCGATGTGGAAACCCTTGATCGCCTTGAACTAATGATGCCAGGATCTGTTCTGGAATCACACACGGCTTGGAGAAGAGGAACCGGGGTGCGCGCTCGCTGTGGATGGATCCTGGACTGCCAGTCGGGAAGACGCCTGAGGTCTCCTTGGGGAACTGCTCACTCCCACAATTATTTTTTGGACCCTGTAAATATATTCAATACCCCAAATAGGCGTAACAGAAAAATTTCCGCAAAACAGGAGGAGAAAGGTGAACCGTCCACGTGGATTGTGGAAAATAGAAGACCAACAGAAATATAACGCGTAAAAAAAACGAAAAATTTTATATGGAAATAAAATTTAACAAATCTCCACCATTTTCATATAAAATTGGCGATGTTCTTGCACCTACTACCATCAATCTGAGCATCACATCCTAAACAGGAAAACACAACAGGGAACGACACAAACTGTCTCCCAACATGTATCAAAGTGATACATGGCGCCCAAATTGAATGATATATATACAGTCCCAAGAGTCCTAAGGGAAAACTCTAGACCCACGAGAACAACGATGATCCAAGGGTAGGACGCTATCGACCAAGAAAACCCATCTCAGTCTAGCTTCCTAACGATATCTAGAAACCGTCTAATATCGCTAAAGAGATCCCGATAGAACCGCCATGAAGTTCGATCATCACCGAACTTATTCACATGAAATTGTCACTCTAAACACTGCCCAGACCCAATCACCACTCGTAATGGGTCACAACCTAGAGAAACCAGCCCAAAACTAGGACACACTAGAGGAACAAACTCAGAGCTAATTACCAGTTCACTCTCCTAAGGCTAGAGGCAGCAACAGGAGCAACGCGGAGAGGGGAAACATGCATAGTAAGTGAAACATCCCAAAAGAGTCTCCACCTGAACCCACAAAAACATATCAGGACCAGAGGACCAAGAACCGTCAGCTTTAAAACCGAGACACGCCACCTGGACTTTTGACGCAAGGCACCATAAGATCCTCAACCGAATGGATTCAGAATCTCCACTATAGGAGACGACCGCCTAAACAAAAGCCAAAAGGAGACATCCTCACACAAAGGGGAAATTGCATGGACACATGCAAGCAGTCCCAACATCCTATGATGGCTCAAAAACGCGAGAACAATGATTGGGAGCCAGCTAGAAACTAGGGGAAAACAATCCACTAAAGGGCCACACATCCTAGTCTAGACTTACTAACGACACAAGGTTATCGGGAAATCAAACAATGCCGCTAAACAGGTTCGAACAGTAAACAAAGAGGCTTGGTGGCCAACCAAGCGACACTGCACCCACAAGCTACCCAAACCTGAACACTGAACTCGCAACAGGACCATACCCGGAGCCAAACAGTCCTAAAGGATGCAGAGGAACACAACGGAGCTAACATAATCTCATCTCCTAGGCAAAAGGCGGACACTAGAGACACAAGATCCTGCCAAGACCTTACTGCTAACCAGCTCTGAAACATAGGCAAACCTCACAAAGTACCCATTCCTACCCCAAAACCATAAACACACATAGGTAGAAACTACCAAGAGGCATCTTTGAGGCTCAGACAGGTAAAGGAAAATGGAAAGCAAACAACGAGGAATCAAACTACCAGCAACAGAATGAAATTACAACCCAAGAGAGCTAACGACCTAGCTGAACGAAACAAAAAATCATGCTACAACTTGTAAAAGCCACTAACAAATCATTTAAAAGCAAACTAACAAACAATTTCAAATTTTAACAAACCAAAACTTAAACCCAATTAGGCTCTGATACCACTTGTTGCGGGGAGCGCCCCTGCGCGAGAGACAATACCCACATAATAGCCCAAGAACTATTGGGTGTTTTGGTTTGTTAAAATCCAAAACGCAAAAACGATGTTTATATTTATAACATGCAAATTGATAAACAGAAAACATGATCACATTGCATTCCATCAATAAGGAATAAATCAAATGAATATATTCAAAAAAATTCAACAGCAGTGAACAACGCACTGGAAGTGGCAATTGCAGCAATATATTTAATTCAAAACTGACATATTTGAATTAATATTCCAGAAGCAGCGAATTCAATAAGCAATTTACAAGTCGAACAAATGCGGAAAAGTAAAGCAGTAAAAGGCACAAGGATTTAACGTGCTTCGGACCTCTTTTGGTCCTACGTGCACGGCAAGAACACCACCCGACTCACGCGTTTTATTATGCTCAAAATAAAACAGTTACAGGAGACTAAACCAGAATTGCAAAACAATAAAAGCGACAACACTTACATAGCCGGACAGATTACCAATGTCCGGCGGTTCTCAATGCGCTGGTTCTGAAAATCACGCGCACAAGGCTTGCTTTTGGAAATCCCCCCGATCACCGGCCTTCCTCTGGATCCGAAAAACATGCATGCACGGTGGCTGGATCAAGAAAATACACTGCAAGAAGTGCTGGTTCTGAATCTGGAAAATGCACATGAACAACCTCTTTCATACTGGGCCTGCAAAACGCCCACACACTGCTCAAACAGAACCATCAACAACACCAAAAATGATGCACACCCAGGAAGATCTTGACTTCACCCAAACAACATGGGAAACTCCTTCCTTGCAGTGACCAGGTGGCTTTAGCTTCAGAGTGTCGCACAAAAAAACACTATCTCGAACCACCAAAGAATGTGCCAGTTGCAGATTTCCAGCTTGGTTTCTCCAAAAACAGAATAGTGACAAGATCCAACATACCCTTGAATAGAAATTCAAACTGAAATCTTCCGAGGAAATATTGGGGCTATGCGAATAGATTCTGATGAGGCAGCTTCAAGGCCATCAACAAATAGGTGTTCCAGGTTAATCCCGAACACGTTGGAGCTGCTCCACTGGAACTCAAAACACACAAGGATGCAAGAAAAGGGCTGCTGTCCTCAGGGTCAAGAATCAAGCACCAATGGCGTGACCAGCCTGGATCTGGATCTCTTCGCCCCAAAAGAACTCTATAGCCTGCAGATCTTGGAACCCTAAAGATTCCTCCATAAATCTCAACCGGGAGCAGAAGGAGCGAATTGATGACGCCTCGTAGAGAGACCGCTCGATGTGGAAACCCTTGCTCGCCTTGAACTAATGATTCCAGGATCCGTTCTGGAATTACACACGGCTTGGAGAAGAGGAATCAGGGTGCGCGATCGCTGTGGATGGATCCTGGACTGCCAGTCGTGAAGACGCCTGAGGTCTGCTTGGGGAACTGCTCACTCCCACAGTTTTTTTGGACCCTGTAAATATATTCAATACCCCAAATAGGCGTAACAGAAAAATTCCCGCAAAACAGGAGGAGAAAGGTGAACCGTCCACGTGGATTGTGGAAAATAGAAGACCAACAGAAATATAACGCATAAAAAAACGATAAATTTTATATGGAAATAAAATTTAACAATAGTGGGTGACGTAATTTATTATTTATCATAAAAATGTAATCAAGAAAGAACTAATGATATTATCTTTTAATTGTAGAATAAAAATGACAAGCTAATCGACCACGCTATCCCTACGATCAATTATGGATAAATATAACATCCTCACCGGTAGTAACATCCTGGAATGGTTTAGACGTCTTCGGGTTATCCTATTCCATGAATGGAAGTCTTACACGTTGGAGCCAGAATTACCTGATCAACCTGCCAAAGAGGCGAGTGATGAGGATTTCCTAGTCTATTAGAAACATATGAATGATGCGATTGACATTCATTTTTTGATGTTATCATCAATGTATAGTGATCTCATGAAGTCTCATGAAAACATAGATGCTTATAGCATGATCGAGCACCTCTGTGGTCTTTACCAGGAGAGAGTAAGACATTAAAGGTTTGAGATCTCCAAGTCACTCTTTCAGAGTAATCATGGAGAGGGTTTCCCTGCTGGACCTCATGTAGTCAAGCTCATTGGATCATTGAGCATCTGGAGGTTCCAAGGCTTAAACTCCCTGAAGAACTGGGCACTGATCTCATTCTTGCACCACTCCCTCCGAGCTTCTCTAACATTGTTAATAATTTTAACATGAACAACATTGAGAAGTCTCTATCTGATCTTATTATCATCATTTTCCATGTGAAAAAAGATATGAAGTGAGAAAAGCCTTCTGTTCTTATGGTGAATAATAGGAAAGGGAATGCGAAGAGATTTAAGCCCAAAGCTTCTTCACGACCTTCCAAGAAAAAGACGATCAAATGGGAGGTAAGGGAACATGAGGCTGTTTTTCACATGTGGCAAGAAAGTCCACTGGAAGAACTGCACTCAACCTAAGAATTAAGGGGAAGCTTTGGGTACATTTTTTATCAAATGAAATCTATCTATTTCTAAAAATTTGGTATTAGATACAGCTTGTGGTGCTCACATATGTATCCAAATACAATAACCAAGTAGATTCAGGAAGATTGACCGAGGGGAGGTAGATCTGTGAGTATCCAATGGATCCAGACTTAATGCTATAACTGTCGGGGATTACCACATCACATTTCCAACTGGGATGATCTTGGAGTCAAAGGGGTGTTATTACATGCCGTATGTTATAAAAAAATTATTTATGTATATAGATTAGATACATATGGTTTTGATTTCAATTTTGGAAATGAATGTTTCTACTTTTACAAAGATAACATTTGTTTTGGTAGGGAACATTTATAAAACAGTCTTTACGTGTTGGATTACACAAAAAAAGTAATGGAAATCAATAAAAAAAGATACTTCACATGAATTATACCACATCCAACTTTGGCATCACCGACTAGGTCATGTAAATGAAAAACGCTTGACAAAGTTACATCAAGATGGATATTTATATTATTTCAATCTAAAACCACTTGGCGTATGTCATGCATTCTTACAAGGCAAAATGACTAAATACCCATTTAGTGGGAATGGTGAAATGGATAAAAAAATTCTTTAATTGGTTCATACCAATGTGCGTGGACCATTTCCTGTTGAATAAAGGGGAGGGTACTCGTACTTTATTACTTTTACTGATGATTTTAGTAAATATGGATATATCTACTTAATGAGCTATAAGTCAGATTCTTTTGATAAGTTAAATAATACAAGAATGAAGTTGAGAACCATCTCGATAAGAAGATTAAGAAACTCCACTCAAAACGAGGTGGATAATATCTTAATCAAGACTTCATTGATTACTTACATGATTTTTGCATCTTATCCCAACTTACTCCTCTATTCACACCCCAGTGGAATGGTGTGAGCGAAAGGAGGAACCGCACCCTGTTGGACATGGTGATATCAATGATGAGTCTTGCGAGCATTCCATTATCCTTTTGGGGATATGCGTGACAAACTGCGGCACACATACTAAACCAAGTACCAACTAAATCAATAAATGGTATTTCATATGATTTTTGGATTGGAAATAAAGACATATTATCGAATTTACATGTTTGGGGAAGCAATGTGTTTGTTAAAGCCTCTTTAGGAAACAAACTTGCACCCTGAGGCACAAAGTGTACCTTTATAAGATACCCCAAGGAAACAATGAGATATTACCTATACAACCCCTCACACAAAAAGGTTATAGTGGAAAGACACACCATATTTCGTGAGAGGGAGCACATCTCCAAAAGAGATAGTGGGAGCAAGATAAATTTCGATGAATTTGAGGCTCAAGGTACACAAGAGTTGATACAAGAGTAGATTCCACAAAGTCCCATGGAAGAAAGAACTGTTCCAGAGACACAAGAACTATATAGGAGTACAAGAGAGGATAGAGAACCAGAATTATACGGTTTTCTAGTTACCGAAGATGGTGACTCCTTATTAGTTGATAATAATGATCCTCTAACCTACAAGGAAGCAGTAGGTGACATAGATGTTTCCAAGTGGAAAGAAGCCATAAATTTTGAAATGGATTCAATGTACCAAAAACATGTTTGTATTTTGGTAGATTCTCCAATTGACGTAAAGACTATTGGTTACAAATGGGTATTCAAGAAGAAAATGGACATGGAAGGAGAATTCAGTTCCTATAAGGCATGACTGGTTGCAAAAGGATTCAAACAACATCATGGCATTGACTACGATGAGACCTTTTCACCAGTTTCAATGCTGAAATCCATCATAATTCTATTGGTCATTTCCTCTTACCGTGACTATGAGATTTGGAAAATGGATGTCAAAACAGCCTTCCTTAATAGGAACCTTCAGGAAGATGTCTATATGACACAAACTAAAGGATTTATGACTCCAAAGGATAACAATAAGGTATGCAAGTTGTAGAAATCCATTTATGGATTAAAGCAAGCATCCAGGTCATGGAACATTCGTTTTGATGAATCCATAACAAAATTTGGTTTTACTGAGAACGAATGTGAGCCTTGTGTCTACAAACAGTTTAGTGGGAGTGCAGTCATTTTCCTAATAGTATATGTCGATGACATATTACTTATTGGAAATGAGATACCAGTCTTACAATCTGTTAAGGTATAGTTGAATCAATGCTTCTCTATGAAGGACATGGGTGAGGCAACATATATTCTTGGGATTAATACCCATCATGATAGATCCAATAGATTTCTGAGCCTAATTCAAAGTACATACATTGATAAGATACTGAAGAGATTCAGTATGGAACAATCCAAGAGAGGATTTTTGTCAGCGTCACATGGGATTAATATTTTCAAGAAAATGTGTCCTTAGACATGTGAGGAAAGAACGATAATGGAAAGGACTCCATACACATCAGCAATTGGGTCAGTTATGTATGGAATGCTATGTACTAGGCTGGATGTCACCTATGCATTGAGTGCAGTAGGAAAATATCAAGCTGACCCTGGTGAACGCCACTAGATGGCAGTCAAGACTATACTAAAGTATCTTAGGCATACTAAGTATATTTTTCTGATTTATAGTGGAGACAAGGAACTAGTCATCAGAGGATATGCAGATGCTAATTTCTAGACTGATCAAGATGACATGAAGTCTCAATCGGGATACATATTAACTTTGAATGGAGGTGCAATGAGCTAGAAGAGCTTAAAGAAGAGTGTGGTTGTAGATTCTACAATAGAGTCCGAATGTGGTCGCAGCTTCTAAGGCAGCTAAAGAAGTATTTTGGATGCAAAGCTTCGTCCAGGATATAGATGTGATACCTAGCAGTAAAGATCCAATCACACTATACAATGATAATACTGTAGTGATGACTCTCGCAAAAGAGACAAGGTAACATTAGTGGACTAAGCACATAATTTGGAAGTATCATCTCATGAGGTATTATTCTCAGAGAGGTGAAGTTGCAGTGATCATTATTTCCACGGAAAACAACATGGCAGACCCATTGACTAAAGCCTTGACTCAGCAGAAACATGATCACCATGTGAGGTCTATAAGACTAAAATTCGTAGGCAGTTGGCTCTAGTCCAAGTGGGATTTTGTAAGAGTTGGTGTCCTAGAACAAATTGGTTGTACATTGATTACATAGATATTTAATGTATTTAAATATTTAACATCTTATTACATATGGTTCATTGTTCTGTATGATTATGATGTAATAATGTCTAGAGTATTTGCCGCATTGATAAGGTCATGGTAGTTCCTCGCTATGATGAGAGCCTTGAAATTATATAACAATATTCTTAAATATAGTTCTACAGTTGGATGACATACTATGATGGGACACATAGCATGCAGACCACCAGGTGTGAGTACTCGTAAGCAGATGAGACTTCCTCTCATGAAGTTCGCACTTGGTAATCTCTAAGACAATAGATTATGAGAACAAACCCGCCAATAGGAATTCTGCATGTTATGGTGTCATTGGATATTTCTATCTGAGAGTTTTTGTAATGATCCTTAAACTTTAAGATTATCATTAATACGTGTCACGACTTGCGCACTTTGATTTATTGATGAAAACCGTCACACAGACAGTTGACAGGAAGTAGGATACATTGGGTGTGTCACAAGTGGCATGTTATTAATGGATAAGTCGAAGAAGGTTTGTCCCTTCCATATATAGAATTATATATCTTTTCTCTTTGATTGAAATAGAACTGTCGCGTGAAATTTCATGGCCATGGTGTAACGACGAGTTTATTTCAAGTAGTCAAAGAACGACGCATCAAGCATAAAAGTTGATGACACTATCATGAAACCTGATTGATGAAATATTGTGATAAAGACATTATATTACATAGTGAGTGTTTTTATGTGGTTGTCATTGTTTCGATTTTAAGTTCTTTCTCTTGGGTGCTTTGAGTTGTTGCTTGACAGTACTCTAGGACTTTAGGCATGCCTGCCTAATGCCAACGAGAAAGAATCCTAGAGGGTCACACACTAAGTGTTTCTGGTGGTCTCGGTTAAATTCTATTTGAATTTAATTAATAAATATTATTCTAAAGACAATGGAATAATTTTATTCAAGTTAAAATGATTGCATAAATTAAATAAATACTTATTCATAGGATTGTGGGTAAAATATATTTATTTATTTTATTGAATATTTAGTAAATATTTATTTATTTATTCGGGTGTTCAATAAATAGAAGTGGATTTCAAGTGGACCAAGGATAGTTTGATATTAAAACAATTATTTTCAAAACGATAAATAATTATTTAACTAGTTGGCACAAATTTAAATAACGCTATTATTATTTTGTGACGTGTAATTTTATTTATAATTCCTTTTTGTGCAAGTTGGAACACCATAAATAATGACGTTGTATTATTATTAATAACATGAGTTTTCATTAAGGTTATGAATGTATTTAATTTCTGTTACACAGTTAAATATTGTAACTGAATCCCCATGTCAATAAATAGACAAATACATCTATTGTGTCATGTACCGAACTGCACTGCTGGCGAATTGAGAGTTGTTGAGTTAAACAATTTCTCTCTCGAATCCTATTCCCACCCCTCTCAAGAACGATAGAAGTTCTTCAAGGCCGAAGAAAAAATTATCAAGAACGACCAACATAAGATACTCACTTCACCGTGCTAGAACCCAAAGAACGAGTGGTGTCGATCAACGACCATTGGAACACGTGTGGATCACCTCTAGAGGGATTCTGTTTTGGATCCTCGCAGGCGCAACAAGATAATCTGGAAGGATAATTCTGGACGATCAACATCATCAATGAAGAAAATATCAAAGATTCAGGTATTCTTTTCTTTACGAAATTAATTAAATTAATTATAAACATGATTTGTAAGATCATCTTTAAAGGTTTTAGGCCTCTTCCTTCATTATCTAAATATTTGATTCTATTCCATGAAGACTAGCATTCATTGTCATATTGATCTTGAAATAATCATTGATTGTGGTAAAAACTAAAGTAGGGTATCGGGAAAACCATGCTTCCGCTATGATTGAAACCTACATGAATCACATTTAGTTGAAGTATCATTTCATTAGAGGTTTGATACAGGATGGGTTGCTGACATTGCAAAAGATTTGTGGAACCAAAAATCCGGAAGACATGTTGATGAAGTTGATGGTAATACCTAAGTTGAGGCACTGTTATGTCTCTTTTGGTCTCCAATGATTAACAGTGGATGAGAGGAAGAATAAGAGAGGACACAACGAGATAAAAAAAGGAAAATAACTGGTATTTCATAAATCGTCAGCATGAATTAGATGTTGTGAATGAAAAGCACACCACTGGTGCATGAAGAAGAGAAGTAGCTCAGATTAAGTAAGTTTTCCTAGTTAGGGGCATCGAAGAAGGTCAGCATAGTGGATTAGACACCAAGTGAGAGATTGTTGGATTGGTGTAGCCAGATCCTCTTTGGATGATGTTGGGACGAATGCTTGCAGCCCATACTGCGCACCATACTGCAACTCTGCAGGTCGAGCTCTGCGGTGAGCTCGTTGGGGGTTGTAAGAGAAAAACACCCTTGTTCCGGGGGCTTAGGGGCCAGAGGACGTCGACCAAGTTTTTTTGGGGTCACTATTGCAACTTTGACCAATTGTAGCAGAGCTGACCGACCGACACCGATAGATACTGTAGTAGTGCGGAATTTGACACAACTTTTGTAGCAGGTCAAACTTTGGGGACACTGGTACTGTAGCTCTATGGTATTCCAGCTGTCGGCCACTGTAACACAATAGGATTGGGTGGTTGTGACACTGTAGCAATGCGAACTTCTAGCCGTTGTTCACTGTTGCATTACAAACTTTCTAGGCAGTAGGTGGAAAATGGTTTCCTCTTCTTTATTAGTTTATTTCGGGGTAGGATTTCTATGTGTTAGAAACTCTGAGATACTCCTTATAATTGTGCGTTGGGATTTTCATAGTGATATTTATACGTCTATGTTGATGTAGGAATCATTTCTTGAACCACATAAATCTAGGTGTTCTTATTCTTCCTCTTATTTTGTTTCCAACTTTTCTTCATCCACAAACATGTTCTGTCATTGAGAATCCTAAAATTTCTGCAACAACTGGTATAAGAGGTTCAAGTTCAGATTTCTTGAATTGAATGATGGATATGGAAGGAGGAAATGTTAAGATCAATCACTTTGATGGAACTGACTTTAGCTACTAGAGGATTCAGATCGAAGACTATCTTTACCAGAAGAAAATGCATTGGCCGCTTTTGGGTTTAAAGCCAACAGACATGCAGTAGTCGGAGTGGGAGTTTTTGGATCAATAGGTTTTGGGTGTTGTCCACTTTACGTTGACTACAAACGTGGCATTCAATATCAGATAGGATAATATGAGGATTGGAGTGATGAAATCTCTCTTGAATATGTATGAGAAGCCTTCTATAGCAAACAAAGTGCACTTGATGCGACGATTGTTCAATCTGAAAATAGTTGAAGGGAGAATTGTTGCAGATCACATCAAAGAATTCAATACCATCATAAGTCGTGCAGATCTTCCATTGTTCTTTTGGGGATATGTATTACAAACTGCATCATACAAATTAAACCGAGTATCGACTAAGGAAGAAGATGAAATTCCCTGCGAGTTATGGAATGGAAAGAAACCCATTTTGTTGCACACACTGTTGACGCTCCTTTCTGTCACAGAGTCTAACGAATGGAAAAGGAAAATTCCTTAAGCACAAAGAGAGTCATCCTTTGAAGAACATAAAAAATTGACAAAGGCATGAACAAGGAACCTTTAAAACATAGGTCGTGCAAGTTTCTTTATGGTCGTGCAAGTCACTTGCGCGCCACATATGGGTCGCGCAAGTGACTTGCATGCCGTATTATTTTTTCTCCCAAGGTGATCAGTGGCCTATAAATACCCCCTGTGGGCCCCCCATTTCGAGGATGGAAAAAAATACAAAACTCAGATTCAAGTTCTGGTCACCCAAGTCTCTATCTGAAGTCTTCCGAACACTTCTAAGGTAATTCTTTACCTAGAATGGATGCTCTAAAAAGGAAGAATAAGGCCTAAGTATTAGAACTCATCAATACTTGCGCGCCTAAGTATCCAGCCCTTTAAGGGAAGTGATGATACTTGCGCGCCGCCTTTCCCTCTCAAGGAAACTTGCGCTCCACCTATCTGAAAGCCTCTAGGGATGATACTGAGGGATCCAATTCAAATTCTCCCAAGTATCACTTCACAGGTTCTTCATCGCCCAAGTGAACTCATGTTGCGCAAGTATACTTGTGCGACCAGGACTTGCGCTCCAGACCAATACTTGTGCGCCTCCTTCTAATTCAGTTTCCTCAAATTCACCTCTCCTCTTCAAGATTTAGCTTTTAAAACCTTCTTCAAATCCATTTGTGGCATGGTTACTTTGTTGGCTTCCTTATCTAAAAGGAATTATGAGCAGTTCTTTTGATTTGGGCCTCCTTCTTAGGAGTAAGACCCAAGTCTCAAGTCCCCTTTACCTGGACCTCCTTTTCAGGTGTAAGCCCCAGTCATAATTTCCATTAACCTGGGCCTACTTTTCAGGAGTAAGCCCCAAGTCTCAAGTCCCCTTAACCTGGGCCTCCTTTTCAGGAGTAATCCTCAGTCATAATTTCGCTTAACCTGGGCCTCCTTATCAGGAGTAAGCCCCAGTCATAATTTCCTTTAACCTGGGCCTCCTTCTCAGGAGTAAGCCCCAGTCATAATTCCTTTAATTTTTGGCCTCTTTCTAAGGAATAAGCCCCAATCATAAGTCCCTCTTAAATTTGGCTTCCTTTTTAGGAGTAAGTCCCGGGTTAAAATCCCAAATCTCCATAAAGTACAAACACCTTTATGAACCCTTCTCTTGGTATTCTTTTCTAAAAATCTTTGTCTTCATTTACTTGGGTAGTCATACATACGTAAGCCCCGCATCCTTTCTTATGATTGCATCTTTCGTGGAACAATCGTCAAGTTTTACTAATACCTCTTGTTTCTCACACCGAGCATGACTCACGTGAGCTTAGAGTGTAAAAGTAATTATGAAATCTCTCTAAAATAATCCCTATCTTTATGAACGACAATAAACTTCAAGTTCTCCACTGAGTGACTTTAAAACCAGTATGATTATCATAATGACCAAGAGATTTGTATATAATGTATTGAAGGATACCATTGACTAAGAATATATAATAAATACGGATGATTCTCTATCGATGAAGAACCTCAAATACATATAAAAGATTCTCTAAATATCATACATATCAATCATTGATTGCCAAATATAAATAAAAAACTCATTTTCATGCTTGGTAAATTAATAAGGATTCACGAACATAACTCAAATCTATAAGAGAGTTCCAGAGTAGACAATAATTCCCCCCAAAAAGGTGTGATGAGTCTGACCTCCCATCCTTTTGACCAATGCAAATTCTTAAGTCTCATCAGTCCATAACTAATGGACACCTACCTTTGAAAAGTAGGTCCAAATGGATATAGAATCATTTGATGTTTCTGGTTCTATGAATAAACCCGTTAGAAACCAATTGGAAAGTTTGAACCTTAAACAAACAAGTTCATCCGCATTTCCAGAAGAAACAAAAATGGTGAACCCGACGTGAATCCTTAACCAAGTTAAATGATGTTTTACTTATTTGTTAGGCCCCTATTTAACTTAATGTGAGGGCCAACAAAGCAATCAATAACATATGTGCTCATCGAAAAGATGTAGTCTAGCCAAACTTATCTTGATTATGTCTGTTATATCAAACATACACTCTTTTCCAAGATCCCTCTGCATTATAGAAATGGCTTCTTTAAAGTTCACACCTGTGAATGCCTTGGCCACTACTCCTGCTGGGTCCTCATCCGCTCTGAGGATGACATCACCTACTCAGCGTCTTCAACGCTGGGTCTCAAATGAATTGGTTAAGGAATACCGTCAACGCGGTACCATTCCGACTCTAGAGGCCGCTCTACAAGCCCTCCAAGTTAACAATTCACCCTGGTTGTCCAGACAACGATGACCAGTGGTCAAGAAGCAGGTGGTGCCAACCACCGTTTCCAACTGTTTCGGGTCATTATCCCCGGAACAAAATCACCAGTCCCTTCCATATTATGGGGAGGTGAATGAAGATGTCACTCAAGGCCTCGGTTCAATAAGGCATGAGTCCTTCCTGAGGACTCCCATCAACAATTTCCACCAGACTCGTGTAGTAGTGCACCCTCAACATGATGAGGGTATTTCCTTTAGGGGTTCGGCTCAGGTTCCTCAGACCCGAGCACGCAAGACGAACCGTCAGAGGCGAAATTCGGTTAACAAGGAGTAGGTTCTTACTTATTCCCCCTCCAGAGAAATCAATCAAGACAACTTGATGGGAAACAACGAGTGAGAATATGCACCCGTCCGTCCTGATGTTACTACCCAGTAGACTCATCTGGCAGTAACACGCCAATCCCGCCAGGCAATTCCGGCGGAGTATTATAGGCAGAAATATACACCTGTTTATAATTCATCAGCTAGTCAGCAGGCTCATCTGACTGCAACCAAAGAAACTCACCAATCAAATGTGGTGGGGAACAATCAGCAGGCACATACACCTGCAATTCATCAGGCTAACCAACAGTCTCATTTGGTAGCACTCGGAGATGTCAATTGGAAAGCTCCAATGAAAAGCAGGAGGCAGACACAATTTTCTGCCCCCACACATGAGTACTATCAAAATTCACTGATAGGAAAAAGATGATAGGATCAGGCACATACACCTACTCCAGACACATAATGGACGTATATTCTCGTTCCGGCAGTTGAAGTCACCAAACACATTCTGACAATGGTGAAAGAGCAGAAGCAAATCCCTGCCCATATTCTGGATGCCTATCAGAATATTGTAACAACTTCAGCAGAATCATAGGGAAGGAATCATAAATCTATCCCTATCAGTGGAGTGACTCATCAACATGTCACCCCAGAACAGATACACACCTCTGTCCCAGTCCAGGAGGGTTGTTGGGCATGCTCTCCTATGTCATACAGACAATCAAGTCAGGCACATACACCTGATTTGAATGGAGATAATCAGCCTAAACTGACTACTTCTCCTAAGAAGGCACATACACCTGCCCATAATAACCACTTTAGTCAACAATTGGTTTCCAAAGTGAGTAAGAAGGCGTCTAAGAAAAAGACCCGTCCAACACAGTCGAGAAATCAAGAGCCAATCTGTAATAAGGCCTTGCTCGATGCTGGAGTTCTTGAAGCCCTCAAACAATTATCGATTGAAACTGAATATTCTACTCTCTAATTTCCCAATAGTGGGAACAATAATTACGAAGGTCTTCATCAGATACTTCCTCATGAAGGCTTGCTTCATGACAGTTCGGTCGTTCTCGAAGTATCATCTTCAGATAAGAGTCACGATAACCCTATGCGTGGCCAGAAGATCAAGGAGAAAAAGGTTTTATCTTTTGCTATAACCCACCATGGTGGTCCTCCCCATGATGATGAATTTAACTGCGAAAGTCCTCTCCGCAGTAGTAATTCACATTTCCTAGAAAATTCTTCAAAGGACAATGCAGTAACGAGAAAGGCCTCTTAACTTGAGGAACTTGCAAATGTGAAGCCAGTCATGTTTGATGCTTTACCGCTAGCAGGTGAAATACTTTCTCAATCAGAAGATAGCCCAGGGTGTAGGTTATTCTCCGAACCACCCCTGGGTCATGCATCTTCTAATTTGATAAATGAATTTTCTACCAATCTTGTTGAATCTGATGAAACAACAAAGAAGTACCAGCTTTGGTCTAATATGGTAGAAGAATCTTCATCGAATGATAAGGAAGAAGTGCTAAATATGATAAAACAATTGGCGAAAGGTGAAGTACCAGTCATGTTTTGGCATTTGGTTGACTCTCAGTATGATATTCCAGAAATGTTGATGGAAGACTGTATTCACAATATTCGTCTCAACATGTGGAAAACTCTTTGTCACTTAAAAGAGAAAATATTATCTTATGATGAATATGAAAATCATGTTAAGATAATAGAAGGGTTACAACGCCAAATTGATTTTTCATCTCTCTCAGTTTCCCGATATCCAAAGGTTGAAAAACAGCAGAGATCCCTTTAGCGTGCATGCTTTGGCTCACTAAAAAGGTTACGCCAGTTAATTACCAATGCCCCATCTGGTATTCATATCAGGGGATGGGGTGTTCATGGAGCACTGCATTTCACTATACTCTCCAATCAACAAATCCCGCCAAAAGTGGTCTCATGCAATGTTATTGCCCATGGCCGGCCACAACCAATTGGTTTTATGTGTAGTCAAAGTCTTGCTCAGGAACAGGCCTCAACTAGTTCTTCCCAAATTCAGGCATAAAAAGAACAAGTTGTCGAATTACTCTTGTATCAAGCAAATGAGAATATCGAACAGGCTTCTCGATAGAGCATGCGCATCATCAGGTGACAGAAGTTTCAGAAATCATCCAACGGTCATTTGAACCAGGTGATTTGAGTGGATGTAGGTTGATGCATCCGGTCAATTTCCGGACTAATGTCCACAAAATCAGGAGAGATTTTAAGAAAGTCTCAGATGTAGCAGCTCAAGAGCCACCTCAGCTTGCCAGGCTAGGAACTCTTTTAGATCAACCCTTGGGATCAACAGATGGGATTCGAGGAGTTGAGCAGGGAAAGCAGGAACATCCCCAGTCCACCAGACTGGGGACTTTTTTAAATCCTCATTCTCTTCCTCAGCGAAAGTCAGTCTTCTCTCGATTAGGGAAGAAGCCACAAGAGGAACGCAGAGCTGGATTATCAGGGGATTCCCTCCAAATTATGGTTCATCAATAAGTTCCTAAGGGATTAACTCAACAAAAGGCAATGTCTCATAAAGGACATGGAAGAAGACAATATCACAGAAATGCCGATAGAAGGACTGCAATGCGTTATGGATCGATAAATGTTATCAATGTCGTTGTCACTGATCCCCCAGAACATGAGGCTCACTCAGAGGAATAAGATGAGGAAGTTCCTATTCAAGAAACTGTACACACAGAAATAAATGAAGAAGGTGTGCGTACTAGAAGACAGAGGGCTGCCCAGAGGCAAGATATTCCTTCAGGTAGTGTCCTTCCGTACTCCAAAAAGGCACATGCCAAGGAAAAGGGTAAAAGTCAAGTTACATTCCACCCTACCTCTGGAGAAGGTCAATCACTCTCATTAGAGGAAAGGTTCGCACAACAAGAGGAAGAAATGAAGGAGTTAAGGAGGTTGAATGCAGAACTATTTCAAGGTAGTCTTCCTCCTAAGCGTGTTGGAGTCAGTCAGTCAAGGGAATTCGTTGCAGTTACTGGGATGGATCAAGAATATCCTCCTTTACAAGTACACCCTAACAGGTCCAATCTTATGGGTCATGTGCAACAACAACCGGTAGTGCTACCATCAGTTGCAGTACCAGTCACCACACCTGTCCAAACTCCAGTTATTGCACCTGCTCAGGTCCAAGCTCAACCAGATGTTTCTCAAAAATTAGTGACTATAATTGAGTCATTAACAGCTCGGTTGGAAGCTATGGAAGGAAAGCGTGCACAAATTCAACCAGAAAAGAGAGCTTACCCTGAATGGGTGGATGCAATTCCTCCCCCATCAAATTTTAAAATAACCACATTCCCAATTTTTAATGGTTCGGTAGATCCAGAACAACACTTAACACATTTTTTTTCTTGTTGTGATCCCATGATGGGAACTCCTAAACAACAAGAAGCAGTTAAACTCAGGTGTTTTGTACAGTCATTACAAGGGCCTGCTTTTGTCTGGTATACAAGCTTGCAATCCCGGTCAATTACTAGGTGGGAAGATCTCTGTCGAAGATTTCTCCTTCAATTTAGCTCAACATTGCCAAAGACAACAGTTTTTGATCTTACAAATTCTAAGCAAAGGGAAAATGAAAGAGTTTCGGATTTCATTTCTCGTTGTAAGGGATTAACATATTCTTTAAGTTTAGCACTCCCTCAAGAAGAATTGTTTCCAATCTGTGTGGAAAATTTGCATGATGAATTACGCACACCGTTGATCCCTGTGAAATACACATGAGGGTTTTGAGACCTTACTTCAATTGCTCAATAGATCGAAGATTCTCTTATAGAGACTAAGGCTAAAACTCGTGTAATTCCATCAGCTCCAGGAAGGAGAATGGTGAGATCATAGAATGCTATAGTTACACTTAAACAAGCATCTGTACCTGCTTTCACTTCAAAACCTTCATCCTATCGAAGGGATCTACCTCCTGAGCGTCAACAACAGAGGTCGTCTTGTCAAGATAATCAAATAGATCAAAGACAGAAACAATATGAGGAGTTAAAGAACAAAGTTTATTCTTTCTGAAATGAACAAGTTCCTGGTTACTTCATTTCGGCTTTGGAAAATAATTTGGTTCAGTTGCCTGGCCTAAAAGGACGAACAAGGAGATGAAGACCTTCCCAACTATTTCTCATTTCATCAGATGTTGGGGCATCCCATTCAGAAGTGTTTTGTCTTCAAAGAACTTCTACAAAAGATGGTGGACTTGGGACAGGTAAAACTGAAAGGTTCTTCAGCCTAGGTAGCATGTGTTACTACTACAAATCCAGAGAAAGAAGGTGAGTGGCACAGAGTCAAAAGAAAAAATGTGCATAAATATGATGATTGGATAGTCAGGAAAACGATCAATCAAACTCATGCCATTTTACGAACACAATTGAATTAACCAATTGTGTCTTCTGCTATGAATGTCACAGAAAAACCCCCTTTATCAGAAGGAAAATCCTCAAAGAGGCGGCATAATTCGAAGAAAGAAGAGAAGTCAGAAGAAGATGAGCTCGTGTCAAAGCTTAAGTTGTCTTTGACTCTGGCAGATTTAATGCCATATACTTCAAAAGCACGGGCACCGCCCCACCAAAAGGCACAACCTAAACTGGATAATCAGGAAGAATCTTCATCAAATGAAGAGTTGATCTTTGGTTCTGTTAACATGATTCACTTAACAGATCCGTATTCCAGTCGCAGTTTCAATCTTGATGAGCCTGAGTTCCCTGTATAAAACAGAGGAATTAGAGGGAGTTCTAGAGGTCTAAGATACAGGGGAGGATGTGGATATTTCAGAATCCACTATTCCAATCCTACCCCTGCTAGAACTGTATATGAAACAGAAACTCATGGCAAAGCCCTTCAGTGGGCTCAACAAGAACAAGAAAGTTCTTCCATGCATGACAGATTCAGTCCTGGTACAGTTATTTTGGAATATCGGTTAGAGGTTATTCCTTCTTTCTCTCAGCAAATAAATAGACCTAGTCGGTCTAATATACCAGAGTCAGGAGTATTTCCAACTCCTACCCCGATACAATATACATCTACTTCTAAAGGATCAACTTCTAAGGCACCTGTGAAACCACATGTTCCTGCTGGGAAACGTAGACCTTTGGACCAAAAGTATGATGTCTTGAAACATTTGGTCCAAGTACCGGCCAAGTTATCAATTATGGATGCCTTGAATCTATCAAAGGATCTTCAGGAGACACTCATTGAGGCTTTGTCAAGTCCTTAGGAATTCAAAACTGAAATTACTGCGGCTGAAGTCTACCATATAGAGAATGATCCTACAGAATTCCATGCAGTGATATCTTTTACAAATGAAGATGAAGATGATGTTATGCATGGAAATATTAGACTTTTGTATTTATCTGGGAAGGTCAATTATGTAGACATCCGACGAGCTTTCATTGATAATGGTTCAGGAGTCAACCTCATCCTTATTCGTACACTTCGTCGATTGGGCCTTACCGAATCTGATTTATCTTATTCTACTTTGATGTTGCAAGGATATGATAAAAATGAACAAGAACCTCTGGGCGAGATTACACTCAGAACTCAGTTTGGATACCTTGTATCCAATTCAGATTTCATGGTTGTTCGTCATGACACAACCTTCAACATTTTGCTTGGAAGACCTTGGCTGCATCAACATGCGGCTATACCTTCATCATACCATCAATGTCTCAAATATTATTTCAATGGTCAAATTGAGAAATTGTATGGTGATAAAGCCCTATTCAAAACATGTGAATCTCAATACATTGAGGCAGAATTCTATCACATGAAGGGAAATGATACATTCACGAAAAAGGAGGTTACCAAAATTAATGCTCTATATGGTTTGGAAAAGATTCTAGTAAACCCATTCATACATGTGAGTACAGATTTTGTGTTTCCTATCAGTCAAATTGACATGATAGACCCAAATCCAAATACTCTTATGGAAAATTCCATATTGTCAATTATAGTAACCAATCCAGACAGCATGGTAGAAATTGTTGATTCATCAGGCAATGATGAAAGCTCAAATGGAGATGTCTTTATTTCATCCGCTGAAATCCAGCAATTCTACACTTCATCAACCGGGCCAGAAGAAGTTATAGTAATGTCAGACATGAACGATGATGTGGATTCTCAATCCATCATCTTCTCTTTATTACCCAATGAAGACCCTTCATCATCAATAGGGTCAGAAATGGTAGTCTCTACTTCAAGATGTTCAAATTTTAACTTCTCTCTTGATCATGGAAATTTTGCTTCATCATCTACTATGCAAGTAGAAACAAAAGAAGTAACACATATTGAAGAAGAAGAGGAAGATCTCAGGGATGCTCCTTCAGCATTTGAAGAAGGTATCTCTACCACTGTGGATGAACTCAGAGAAATAAATCTGGGTACAAAAGAAGATCCACGCCCCACGTTAATTAGTGCGGCCATGACTCTTGAAGAGAAAGAAATGTATATTTCATTTTTAAAGAAAAATCGAGATGTATTTGCTTGGAATTATACAAAAATGCCAGGACTTGATCCTGATGTTTCTACTCATCATTTGGATTT
Source organism: Viscum album (assembly GCA_963277665.1). NCBI lineage: Eukaryota > Viridiplantae > Streptophyta > Magnoliopsida > Santalales > Viscaceae > Viscum > Viscum album. Next base: position 1,752,273,785 of record OY728143.1, on the reverse strand, counting down.
TTCAGAAGAACATTGAGGATTCAAGCAAGCCACAAGAAGAACACACCCAACTTATGCCTCCAAAATTGAAGCTGAAGTGGATAAGCTTATCAAGGCTAACTTCATCAGAGAAGTTCAATATCCCAAATGGCTGGATAATATTGTCCCTGTGAAAAAGAAGAATGGACAAATTAGAGTTTGCATTGATTTCAGAGATCTTAATCGGCATTGTACCAAGGATGATTTTTCAGTTCCGATCACAAAACTCTTAATTGATGCAACAGCTGGCTATGAAGCACTTTCTTTCATGGATGAATATTTTGGGTATAATCAAATCCGAATGGCTCAAGAAGATGAAGAATTTACAGCCTTCAGAACCCCTCAAGGTGTGTTTTGCTATCGGGTAATTCCCTTTGTCCTAAAGAATGCAGGTGCAACATATCAACGTGCCATGCACCGTATCTTCAAACCCTTTTTAGGGAAATTTGTTGAATGTTATGTGGACGATTTTGTGGTTAAATCCAGACAACGTTCTAATCACTTAGCTGATTTGGAAATCACATTCCACAAACTTTGACAACACAATTTGAAGATGAACCCCTTGAAATGTGCTTTTGGGGTAACCTCAGGAAAACTTCTCGGCTTTGTTGTATGCCATCATGGTATCGAAGTTGATCTTAAGAAGAAAAAATCAATCCATGGTATGTCACCTCTTAGAAATTTGAAATAATTGAGAGGACTTCAAGGACACTTGGCCTATATTCGGCGTTTCATTGCCAATCTGGCAGGAAAATGTTTACCCTTCACCAAATTAATGAAGAAAGGAATCACTTACCAGTGGACTAAAGAATGTCAAGAAGCATTCAATATTCTCAAGAAATATCTTTTGAGTCCACCGGTATTAATGCCACCTGTTGAAGAAAGACCACTTATTCTTTATGTAACATCTTTAGAGTGATCATTGGGTTCCTTCCTTTCCCAAAAGAATGATGTTGGGATGAAAACAACCTTTATTATCTCATTCGAACTATGCTTGAAGCAGAAACTCGATATTCAGGTATTGAAAAGTGTTTCCTAGCATTAATCTTTGTAGTTCAGAAATTGAGACACTACCTGCAACATCATGAGGTCCAATTGGTATCTCACAATAATCCGCTCAAATTTATCCTTAGTCATCCAATTCTTACAGGACGTCTGGCAAGGTGGGCAATTATTTTTCCGCAGTTTGATATCCAGTATGTTTCTCAAAAGTCAATAAAGGTCCAAGCTCTGGCTGATTTCCTTGCTGAACACCCTTCAGTAGAAGATACATCTTTAGATACTGAACTTACTGATGAGGAAGTCTTCTCTATTCAAGATAATCTTCAAACATGGGAAATGTATTTTGATGGTGCTTCCATAAGTCCAACAGGGAAGAAAATGGAAGATCCTAAATTCAACAAATTTGGGTTAGAAATTGTACATATTTCCCCAGAAAAGGCAGTACTACCCTATTCCTTATTGTTGGAGGGCGGTACAAACAATGAAGCAGAATATCAAGCTCTCATCGCAGGATTGGAGTTGGCGCTTCAGAAACAGGTGAATCACTTGAAGGTTAAAGGTGATTCAGACTTGGTAATCAAACAAGTCAATGTGGACTATGCCATCAGAAAAGAAAAGTTAATCCCTTTGTATGATTATGTCAGAGATTTAATGGCGGAATTTCCTTTGGAACCGACATTTTCTTATGTCCCGCGATCACAAAATGCTCAAGCTGATGCACTGGCTAATGTAGCCACAGCTCTGGAAGATCCAAATCGGGACGAAACAATTATCAGTATTTCCCACCGTCATACATTTTCACCTTATGTACAAATCAGAATAGAGGAAATCAATGAAATTAGTCCCATTTCTGAACCATATGGTCATACTACAGGATGGATGATAGCTATCAGGGAATTCCTTCAAAATGGAACACTCCCACCTGATAGAGCCGAGAAAGAACAAATCCGGCGACATTTGGTCAATTTTACTCTTTATGATAGCCCATATCACCTAGAAAAAATTCTCTACAAGCGAGGTTTTGATGGAATTCTCTTCAGATTTATTGATGGTGAAGAGACAATGGCTGTCATGAAAGAAGTACATGCAAGAGTCTGTGGTGCCCACCAGTCTGGACATAGACTGTCTAATCAAGTTCGAAGGCTTGGATACTTTTGGACTTCAATGATATAAGATTGTTTCGATTTCACTAAGAAGTCTCATTCTTGCCAAGTATATACTAATTTCATTCATCAACCCCCAGAGTTGCTTTATACATCTAAATACTCATGGCCATTTGCCTCATGGGGAATGGATGTAGTAGGACCTTACCCTTCGGCTACATCCAAACAGCTTAAGTATATTCTTACTGCTACTGACTTTTTTTCCAAATGGAAAGAGGCAATACCTCTCAAAGAAGTTAGTTCTAAAATCATTGTTAGCTTCATAAAGTCTAACATCATTACTAGATTTGGTGTCCCTCATACCATTTTGACTGACAATGGCACCAACTTCTGTTCATCCGAGGTAAGGAAGTTGTATCAAGAATTCAACATCAAATTCAACAATTCATCTCGGTATCATGCAGTGGCCAATGACCAAATAGAAGCCTTCAATACGACTCTTTCAAACATACTGCAAAAGATGGTGGATAAAGATAAGAAATCATGTCCTGATAAACTTTTTCATGCTTTATGGGCTTATCAGACCACCACTCGCACTGCTACGCGGTCAACTCCATATTCATTGGTATATGGAACAGAAGCAGTCTTGCCCATTGAGGTTCAATTACCTTCTCTCAGAGTAGCCATTTGTGATCAGTTATCTACAGATGAATAATCTCAAAAGCGATTGGATGAATTGGAACGATTAGATGAAAAAAGATTGTGCACCGTGCACTACTTGGAAGTCTATCAGAATCGGATAACACGAGCTTTCAACAAAAAAGTTTGTCTTTGTTTATTCATTCAAGGAGAATTGGTATTGGTCCTCAGAACTCCAATGATAACAGGAAAGAAACCTCCAAAGCTTGAGTCAAAGTGGGAAGGACCTTACTCAATACATAAGGTCTACTCCAATAGAGTTTATTCTTTAATCTCAATGGATGGAGAACTCATTAAAACTACAACCAATGCATGATTCTTGAAGAAGTATTTTGTGTAACACAAATGCACCAATCGTCCTAGCTACATGATGCTAAACTGTACAGTACTGGTCCATGCATATGACCTTAAATTTCTTTAGTCCTTACCACAAGACTTTAAACTGCATAGTCCTTCTATCGTCCAACATGACGTTAAATTGTGTCCCTTTTGTCCTATATGATGTTAAAATGTGAATCGTTAGGGTTGTTGTTACCTCTTGTTTCTCACACTGAGCATGACTCACGTGATCTTAGAGTAATCTTCAACCATAACACCCTCTCTGGGCCGCTAACCACGCGTAAGTCCCAACATCATCTTCTGGTTGTCCTCAAATACAACTTGATCACCAATTCATTCTTAATCGAACTACGCGGACTTTGATCCTTGCCTTCTAGGCTGGGTACGTAGGCAACCTCCCGAGGTTCAAGCCCAAAACCAATCTCTTCATGTCGGTTCACCTCCGTCTCATATGATGTTGATCCGTGAAGCAGCCAAAAACCAATTTCTTTACGTCGGTTCACCTCCATCTCATACGATGTTGATCAGTGAAGCATCCCAAAACCAATCTCTTCACGTCGGTTCACCTCCGTCTCTTACGATGTTGATCTGTGAAGCAGCCCAAAACCAATCTCTTCACGTCGGTTTACCTCCGTCTCATACGATGTTGATCCATAAAGCAGCCCAAAACCAATCTCTTCATGTTGGTTTACCTTCGTCCCACATGACGTTAAACTATGTACATCTTTTTTGTCCCTGCTACATGACACTAAACTGTGCAGCACCATCGTCCTTGCTATACGACGTTAAACTATACAGTCCCCCATTGTCCCTCACCTGAGAGGGAATCATCATTGACATTGATCTCCAATCATGTCATATTTCAAAGACTACATGCATACATGGTAATGCCCGAACCTTTAATCTTGGGTCAAACCATCATTGCACTAAATTCCTCTTTCACCCTTTACTTGTACAAACCAAATCTGTAGAGAGGGTATTTCAAGAACTACGTATGGCTTGATTCCCATCCTTATGGGATACGTAGGAAAGTTCGAGCGTCCCTCGAATCCATCCCCAAGTCTTTGGGCCTAACCCCAAATTCCACTTTCAGTCCCTTGGCTGAAAAGTTCCCCTGTGAAAACATGAATGTAGTATGAAAACCCTAGTCTTCATTCCCATCAGGTTTATAAAACACACAATGTGTATTCCTCATTATGGTCCGAGATATAAGACCCTAAACTAAGATTTCCTACACTCTCGTCCCACATGACGTTAAACTGTATTTCAAGAACTACGTATGGCTTGATTCCCATCCTTATGGGATACGTAGTGAAGTCCAGCATCTCAATTCAGGACCCAGCCACAACATGATTATGGTTAGCATTAGTCTGTTTATCTCCTTCATGCATTGGACAATGTCCATTTTGATGTGTCATACTCCTAACCTTAAATACTTCCAGATCTCCATAACCCTTTTCTTGACTTCTGGTCACAAAATGTCTGATACCCGGGAATTCTTTTGCCTGACTATGAAGAATGTTCCCCTAGGTGGTCTTGCATAATTAGTCTACATAATGGAACTATCAGCCAAAAGATTCTATCATTTGACTATGTAGCCAATGCCCTTAAATGACCCTGCATAATTAAACCCCCTAATAGGTTTGTTAAATAGTGGTAATTTCATTCGTAGGAGGAAAACCTCTTTTGTCCTTATTGGTCTTAACGACAATATGTAGGGATCCGCAAAAAATAGTCATCTTTAATATATTTGCCCCATAATTTTTTTCATGATCTGAAAGTATTCAAGTCTATGGTTTATATTTCCCTTCCCTACGTTTGGGTCAGACCTTCGCAGGAGTGACATTCATCCAATTCTTTGACAATCTTGATTGGGAATATCCTCTCCATATTCAAGTACCCCTCTCCATACAGCAAACTCTATGCTTTAAAAAATTTGAATCTCCATAAACTCTATGCTATTATTTGACTATGCAGCCAATTCCCTTAAATGAAACTGCATAATCCAACCCCCTAACGGGTTTGTTAAATAGTGGTAAATTCACTCTTAGGAAGTACTTCCTCTAATGCCTTTTATCCCTTTTTTCATATCATCCCTCAGATTCAAAATTTTTTCGTTCATAGTTTACATGTTTTCCCTCGTACTTGAATGTGGTAATATGTTTTCAAACAAATTATCAAGGAATTGAGTCAATTTTAATCCATTCGGTTAAAGCTATTAGACCTTTAAACATTAGCCTTTTTTATATCTGACATGCATGACTTTAAACTGCCAACAAAAGACATGGTACTCATTCAATTGGGAACTTGTAAAAGGAACTCTGAACAAAAGTCGAGTCCCAGCTCGCTAAATGTACATATTGTATGATTTAGGCAATATTGAGCAACAAAAGATGCAAAGTTTGTGGGGTAGTTTGTATCAACCTAGAAAAAATCAAACTATGCTTACTAGGCCCATTGGATTAGGTAAAATTAATTAAATAAAGTAGCAAGAGAATGCAGGCAAAAATGATTGAATATGAAAGTGTTTTTCATTGATGCACAAGAGTTATAAGGACATCCACATATTGGAGTCTCTTCTCTTTTTCAAGAATTACAAGAGACTTTCAACATAACTCTTCATTTGATTTATGGAATCTCGAGCTTCATCAGCAGCCACTTGAAGTTCATTCACTAAACCAGCTTCACTCTTTTCAGCTTGATGAAGTGCTTTCTTGGCATCTACGATGACTTTCATACCATTCGTTTAAACTCCTTCCAGTGAATTGTTAAGTTGGTAAAGTTCCCCAGTAACAGAATCTAACTGTTGCTGAAGGTTCATCTACTGGACAACTTTCTTCTTGATCTTATGCTTCAGCTCCTTCAACTTTGCAGCATGATCAGCCTCAGCTCAGGACACCGCAACCTCAAATTCGCTGATATTGGTTAATAGCCTCGCTCTGGTCAGATCTTGACGGTACTTTTGCTTCTGCTCCCACCTTAAGATGACTTGTTTCACCGCGGAATGGATCTCTTGATATACAAAACCACCAAGTCCTAACATGATGAACAAGGATGACAGTCTCAGGATCTTCAAAGACAACGCTTTAAGAGGCACTTCAGATATGATCTTCCATATATTCTGCCATGCCTTGCGATGTGAGAATTGGAGCACCTTCTGCACCTCTGAGTCTGACTCAGCATCACTATCACAGGGGGGAATATATTCCGGGATTAATTCACTTAAAGATTTTCACTGTTCTGCTCCTTCCCCCCTAACCCTTAGTACTTTACTTTCTACTCCCGTTGGGGCGGAGGCCGAGGCTTCACCTCCAGATCTAGCCACTGAAATTTATGTCCCTGCATAGTCAATTGAAAGTTTTGGTTAGTTTCAAAAGGATAAAAAAATTTGATTAGTTGTCTTAAAAATTAAGTACACCCACAAATATTATTATCTCTTACCCAACGGTAGATCAACAACATGAGAAGGCTCCTCCCCATATTTCCTAGCTTCAACAGGATTTTTAGGACGGGTTTCAGGAAGTTCTGTCGGGTTAAGCTCCACTTGAGCTAGCATCTCTGCAATAATAGGGTTGTCTCTACCCCTTTCAGGCATTGACAGGTCAGCAGCTTGCTCAGATGGAACTGAACATTTCAACTAATCATGTTCAGAGATTTAATAAGAAATTTTTAACAGGACGAAGGATAACACTCATGTCCAAAATCTTCTAAATCACATGGTAATTTAACATGATCTAAAATTTCTTCAAAAGATGCGTCAAGTTTCATCATTTCATCCAGTGATATCTCAGATTCCTGGTTAGTCTCACCAGCGGAAGCATTTGATATGTCTTATTGGTGACCCTTATCTTGTGGCCTCTGACCCCGGACAACTTCAGAGAAAATTGCGGAGTCAGTTGCAGTGGCCGCCAAATGTTCTGGTGTAGGTGTTGAACCTAAAGCATCACAAAATGGAAGTCAGTTGATGTTTTCATTCAACATTATATGAAGTATTGTTAATTTACCAGAAGCAGCCTCTTCTCTCCTTGCAGCAGCAACAGGAGCAGCCAGGTCAGCATGAATTGGCGACCGTTCACCAGCACCCTCCATCGTCCTCAGAGGAGGGTTAGTCCTCTCCCTTAGAGGAGAAATTGAAGAATCCCCTGCAATCCCAAGAAATACGAGCAATCTTTTCATGAGTTAGTATTCATGAATATCCGAAGGACTTACTACTACCGATAAAGCATTTAGCTGTGGTATTCTTCCTTCGATGTCTTTGCTTCTTTGGATTTTTGGGTGTGTTAACATCGTCACCTCCAAATACAGGTATTGGGGAGTGAAAAACCCTTTCTAACTCCTTGTCCATGGCTTGTCGGCCTGGAGATACTTCGCCCGGTTCACAGGGAGATTCAGTAGCTCCGATAGCGGTGCCACCAGGGCTGTATTGTGGTAAAGGGACCTTAGCAGTTCCTTTCTTTACAAGCTGCAGGATGAAGAAAATAATTTCCTTGAGTAACAAAGCTGTGACTAAAATCAAGTTGCAAAGAAAATAAGGAAAGAAACTTACATCTTCAGGAGCCACGTAATCGTGCCACTCCTCATATATTGAAGCACCAATCCTCTCAGTGGTGCCACAATCCATCATTTCCTTCACCCGCTTGGTGATAGAAATGGAATCATCAGTGGAATATATGAGCATCTCCAGCTCTCTGATGTAATCCCACACTTCATCGGGGTTATCCTCGAAACAAATATTAGCAGAAGCCTGAAGATTCCCTACTCTAAGGAAGTGTAGCCCTTCGCATAAGTCCAGTCAGGCAGTTTCAGCATCGCAATATAAACTCCGCCATTTTTGGACAGCCTCTGGTCGTAAATATTCAGCATGTGCACCAGAAGGCTGCGAGGAGGGTCCTACAATCTTGGACTTCAACTTCTTCCTAGCTCCTGCAATCACAGATAAAGGATAAGAAAATAAAATTTTCTGCTCTATAAAATAATGGCGATTAAATTGCCTCAATGATATAACTCACCAAGAGTTGATGGAGTAGGTCTCTTAACTATGGCAGGAGGATTATATATGGCACACGAGACCGCTTTGACACATGTCGTGCCTCATCATCCCCATCCTGGGAATCCGGTGAATCAGCCCCGGGTGAGGAACCCGGTGAATCATCTCTGGGTGTGGAAGAGTCACCTTTCAGACGAAGGGTTTCTTTCCTGACAGTTATCTTCTTTTTCCCCACCCGAGGAACCGGATGATTCAGTACCCCTTCAGGGTATGAAGCTACCCAGTTCTCAGCATACCATGTAGTCAAGTGACTCGCCGCTCTAACAACTGGTAGATCAAACACTGCCCCGATCTTCTCCATAGCTGTCAGCAACCAAAGTTTTCAGGCAACCATTGGATGATTCTCTGACCTGACATGCACAGGAGGGGATACAACAATCTGCTACAGACACTTGAATTGGCGTGCAAATATATATGGAGCATATGCCTCACATATAATCTCTCTGTCAATTCTGGTGGCCAATACACCATCTCTGCAAGCCAGCATGTAAGACCTCAATTCCAGGATAGCTGTTCCATCATCAACAAATCTCCTGGTTGGTGGGTTTCCATAAGGAAAGAAATGGAATTTCCTGAACATGCTCAGCCTCACCTTCATATCATAGGGGTTGAGGGACAACGAAAAAAATCCAGAATATTCCTACATTGATGGCCTGAAAAAACTTCCAGGAACCTGTACTCTGCTCTGTACAACATAAGTCCTGAAGTGAGTGGCGATCTATCCCCACAAAACTTGGAATGGTTCCACTATTCTCAAAGGATACTTACCCATATAGACATAGAGTAAGCTCCTGTGAATCTTTGCTAAAATTGGGGTGGCCAACCCAACCATTTTCCTCTCATCCAACTTGGCTGAAACAACGAAGGTCCCTGGACTGACGCCTCCCTTCAAATCCCTAACTTCCAGAAGATAAACGTTGAGACACAAGTCTAAGAAGCCCGCCAGACGGGTCTTTTCTGGGATTCTTTGATCCACTTCATACCCCCACTTTTCAAATTCTCTCTCTTCCAAGGTTGGCTAGAATGTGCCAAGAGCACCCCTCTTCTCTGTTCTAGGGTAGCTGGTAGGATGAGTACAAGTGGACCCCTTCTCCTTCTTCTTGATAAGAAACATATCCATCCACTCCTCTGGATGAATATCCTTTCTATAATGAGTTTTGGTGGTCTTTGAATTCTTGATCTTGTGGAAAATTTTCAATAATTCTCAAGCCAAAGCCAGAGTCTTCTCCGAATCATTCAAAGTCACCTTGGGGGGATGAATTCATCATACATATCACCCAAAATCGGATCCCCCGAGATCTTGTAGACATCCCAAAAACTGATGCCTACTTCTCCATGTGACAGATGGAAAGAATTGGTTTCTGGGCTCCATCGGCTGATTAACTCTGGCACAAAGTTATCATTCCTATAGACATATGTCTGCCCAGCCCATACGGCTTCATATATTGCAGCTCCCTTCAGATCTTCAAGAAACTATGCATAGGTTTGTCGCACCCGATATGCCCACATCCAAGTCAGCTTCACACCTCCTCTAGGACGGAAGTACCAACTCTTCTTCCAGCCTCTGGATTGATCCATCTGAGAATTTCGGATGATTGAGGGATAACAATGCGGCTGTAGCTCAGGCTTGTGAGGTTTCAGATCTGGGACACAAGTGCTGTGATGCATTATGTAGGCCTTTTCCATTATTCTAGCATTAACAAATGATCCTGCAACTGAAACATTTTCTAAAGAAAAGTTGGTGTAAGTTTGAAACCAAGAATGCGGGAGATAGTTCTTTGGCTCTGGAATGTTGACTCCTTGCAGATGACCATGGCCATATAAAGGCAAGTAAATAATTTGTGGGAAATTGACATGATATTTCTTCAAGTACTTGGCCAAATTTGGGAGAGTTCTATCGCAGATATCATAGTAATCATGGTCAACAATGTTCATCATGTCATCAATCCACTTGCTAACCAACTCATCAGTCGATCCAATTATTTTAGGAGCCATTGAATCTGCACATAGATCAAATAATAAATTTTAAGTAAGTTGGTTTTTCATAAAATTTGTGAAGAAATCAAAAAAAAAATGGATAAGGCATTAAGGCGTGAAAGTCTAAACTTGGCGCGCAAGTCTAAGTCGGTCGCGCAAGTTTTACTGTGCTAGTACCGGCTCGCAGGTCAAAAATAGACTAAGGAAGCGCGATGCAACGAACAGAAGTGTGGACGAGCGAAAATCTAGACACCTGCGCGACGAGAATGAGAAGCTTTGGAAGCCGGGTGCTTTGTGCGAGAATGACGCTCGTATATATAGGCGAGGTCGTACCCCTGCGCGCCGGAACCTGCACGCCAGAACAATACCTGCACGCCTACTACTCGCGCACCGCGACACCCTGTTTCTTGTTTTCCTCAGAGTCAAATCCTCCTTCCTTTTTCGAATCCGACTCTGAGGAGGGACTTTTGTTGACGCTCCTTTCCGTCACAGAGTCTAACGAATGGAGAAGGGAAATTTCTTAAGCACAAAGAGAGTCATCCTTTGAAGAACATAAAAAATTGATAAAGACATGAACAAGGAACCTTTTAAACATGGGTGGCGCAAGTGACTTGCGTGCCCTATTCGTTTTTCGCCCAAGGTGCTCAATGGCCTATAAATACCCCCTGTGGGCCCCCATTTCGAGGATGGAAAAAAAATCCAAAACTCAGATTCAAGCTCTGGTCGCCCAAGTCTCTGTCTGAAGTCTTCCGAACACTTCTAAGGTAATTATTTACCTAGAATGGAAGCTCTAAAGAGAAAGAATAAGGCCTAAGTATTAGAACTCATCAATACTTGCGCGCCTAAGTATCCATCCCTTTAAGGGATGTGATGAAACTTTCGCGCCGCCTTTCCCTCTCAAGGAAACTTGTGCGCCTCCCATATGAAAGACTCTAAGTATGATACTAAGGGATTTAATTCAAAGTTGCCCAAGTATCACTTCACAGGTTCTTCATCGCCCAAGTGAACTCATGTCGCGCAAGTATACTTGCGCGACCAGGACTTGCGCGCTAGACCAATACTTGCGCGCCTCCTTCCAGTTCACTTACTTTTCTCAAATTCACTGATCCTCTTCAAGATTTAGCCTTCAAAACCTTCTTCAAATCCATTTGTGGCATGGTTCCTTTGTTGGTTTCCTTATCTGAAAGGAATTCCGAGAAATTCTTTTGATTCGGGCCTCCTTCTTAGGAGTAAGCCCCAAGTCTCAAGTCCCCTTAACCTAGGCCTCCTTTTCAGGAGTAAGCCCTAGTCATAATTTCCCTTAACTTGGGCCTCCTTTTAAGAAGTAATCCCCAGTCACAATTTCCCTTAACCTGGGCCTCCTTTTCAAGAGTAAGCCCTAGTCATAATTTTCCTTAACCTGGGCCTCCTTCTCAGGAGTAAGCCCTAAGTCTCAAGTCCCCTTAACCTGGGCCTCTTTTTTAGGAGTAAGCCCTAGTCATAATTTCACTTAACCTGGGCCTCCTTCTCAGGAGTAAGCCCCAGTCATAATTTTCTTTAACCTAGGACTCCTTCTCAGGAGTAAGCCCCAGTCATAATTACTTTAATTTTGGGCCTCCTTCTCAGAAATAAGCCCCAATTATAAGTCCCTCTTAAATTTGGATTCCTTTTCAGGAGTAAGTCCCGGGTTAAAATCCTAAATCTCCATAAAGTACAAACACCTTTATGGACCCTGCTCTTGGGATTCTTTTCTAAAAGTCTTTGTCTTCATTTACTTGGGCAGTCATACATACGTAAGCCCCACATCCTTTCTTATGATTGCATCTTTCGTGGCACAATTGTCAGGTTTTACTAATACCTCTTGTTTCTCACACCGAGCATGACTCACATGAGCTTAGAGTGTAAAAGTAATTATGAAATCTCTATTTGAGCGATTAATCATGCATAAACTTCATATTTCTTCCTCGAACTACGTGGGTTATGATTCATTTTCTAACAAGGATACGTAGGTACACTACTAGAAATTTAGGCTATAGCCACGGTTTGAAACTGTGGCTATAAGCCCAATAACCGTGGATGGTATTGGCGTGGCTATAGGCCAACTCCTATAGCCACGGTTTGAAACCGTGGCTAAAGCATTATAGCCATAGTTTCAAACCGTGACAGAAGGTAAAACACAAACAAGCCTTATAACCATGGTTAGAAACCGTGACAATATATGAAAATTCAATAAAAAAACATAGCAGGCCAGCAGGCCTGCCAGTCCCCCCCTTCCCCCTGCTAGTCCCCCTGCCAGTCCCCCCTGCTCCCTGCCAGTCCCCCCTTCCCCCTGCCAGTCCCCTCTGCCCCCTGCTAGTCCCCCCTGCCACCCCCTGCCAGTCCCCCCCTGCCCCTGCCAGTCCCCCCTGCTAGTCCCCTTGCCAGCCCCCCTGCCCCCTGCCAGTCCCCCCTGCCAGTCCCCCCTGCCCCCTGCTAGTCCCCCCTGCCAGTCCCCCCCTGCACCCTGCTAGGCCCCCTGCCAGTTCCCTGCTAGCCCCCTGCTAGTCCCTCTGCCAGTCCCCCTGCCACCCCCTGCCAGTCCCCCCTGCCTCCTGCTAGTCCCCACTGCCACCCCCTGCCAGTCCCCCTGCTAGTCCCCCCTGCCACCCCCTGCCAGTCCCCCCTGCTAGTCCCCCTGCCCCCTGCTAGTCCCCTCTTCCAGCCCACCCTGCACCCTGCTAGGCCCCCCGCCAGTCCCCTGCTAGTCCCCCTGCTAGTCCCCCCTGCTAGTCCCCCCTGCCAGTCCCCCCTGCCAGTCCCCCTGCCCCCTGTCGCCCCCCTGCTAGTCCCCCCCTGCCACCCCCCCTGCCAGTCCCCCCTGCTAGTCCCCCTGCCAGCCCCCCATCCCCCCTGCCAACCCCCCTGCCAGTCCCCCCTGCCCCCTGCTAGTCCCCCTTCCCCCTGCTAGTCCCCCCTTCCAGCCCCCCCTGCACCCTGCTAGGCACCCTGCTAGGCCCCCTGCCAGTCCCCTGCCAGTCCCCCTGCCCCCTACTAGTCCCCCTGCCAGTCCCCCTGCCCCCTACTATTCCCCCTGCCCCCTACTAGTCCCCCCTGCCACCCCCTGCCAGTCCCCCCTGCCCCCTGCCAGTCCCCCTGCCCCCTGCCACCCCCTTCTAGTCCCCCCTGCCCCCTACCACCCCCCTTCTAGTCCCCCCAGCCCCCTGCTAGTCCCCCCCTTGCCACCCCCTGCCAGTCCCCCCTGCTAGTCCCCCTGCCAGCCCCCCTACCCCCTGCCAGCCCCCCTTCCCCTTGCCAGCCCCCCTTCCAGTCCCCCCTGCCCCCTGCTAGTCCCCCCTGCCAGTCCCCTGCTAGTCCCCCTGCCAGTCTCCCCCGGCCCCCTGCCACCCCCTGCCAGTCCCCCCTGCCCCCTGCTAGTCCCCCTGTCCCCCTGTCCCCTGCTAGTCCCCCTGCCAGTCCCCCCTGCACCATGCCACCCCCTTCCAGTCCCCCCTGCCCCCTGCTAGTCCCCCTGTCCCCCTGCCCCTGCTAGTCCCCCCTGCTAGTCCCCCCCTGCACCCTACTAGGCCCCCTGCCAGTCCCCTGCTAGTCCCCCTGTCAGTCCCCCCCTGCCCCCTGCCACCCCCTGCCAGTCCCCCCTGCCCCCTGCTAGTCCCCCTGCCCCCTGCTAGTCCCCCTACCTGGACACCCCCTGCTGTACATATGTTGGAGTTTTTCAAAGTAGCAACACATCAGAATCTGTCAGAGTACTGGAAGGTTTTCTTAGGTGGGCCAAATAGACTATGGATGAGCAGCACTTGGTTTTTGGAATGGTGAATAAAGGCTATAGTTGGGATGCCATTACAGCTGGGCTATCTATGCTGAAACTGTTTGGTTTTACACGGGATGTTGGTGGATGAAAGGACATAAAGGTTCAAGAAGCACTGCACCGGAAGGAGCTACTACATGTTCTAGATAATGCTATTATGGAGGGAGAGAAGGATATTGCAGTATATCCAACAACCGTCTTAAAGATGAAATGAGACAATATGATGTGTGGAATGAAGAGTGCAAAACAATGTTTCCCATGGTTATAGGTGTTGGAGTTATCACTACTCTTGGTATCAACGACGATGGAAAGCCTAACCTTGTCCATTTATTACTTTTAGAGGCAAATAACAAATAAGAATTGGTTTCTAGTTCCACTAGTACTTCAAATACGTTGATTGTAATAGCAAAGAAACATGTCAGCCATGCTCTCCTAGTCAGGAAATTAATTCAGTGGTGGTGGTGACGACGATGCTGGTGATGGCAGAAACAATGGTTTACTTGATGAAGATGAAGTTTTCTCATGAGTTGAGACTCTTTGAAGCATGTGCAATCAACCAGGCAACGATTTCTGTTAGCGGTTTCTGGATATTCACCTTGAGGACAAGGTGGGTTTTTGTAAGGGTGGAAATGCTAGGAGTGTAGATGTGTGGCTGTCAGTTGTGCTTGGCAGGGATGTCCTTATGTGGGTGTGGATGGTGGGATGTCCTAAGGGAAACATTGTCTTTTACTTTTATTAGTTACTAGGGGTTGGTAATAGTAGGTAGGGGTGGATGGTTGTTGGGTTGGGGTATTAAATAACGGCGTGGCTAGGAGCCGATCCTTGGGAGGTCTGGGAGGCCCTTTGAGAAGTGGTCCTTCTAGGAGAAGTTCTTCTCTTCCCTCTTCGTTTTCTTTTTCATTTTTTTCTTCTTAGTTTGTTGTTAACTCTGTTCCAATTACTTCTACTGGATATAACAACTTTTGCCATATTTTTGTTCTCTTCTTCATACCTAATCAGTACCATTGTTAGGCAAGAGTCCTAACACTATTCAAAAGGTGTATTTTTATCACTCATTTAAGTAATATTCTCTAGAAAGATATATGTAACTATTTTTTTAGAATCAGAATGTACTTTTCATTAAGTGTTTTGAAATGTAGCTGAGGATAGTTTAGTTCGCTCATTTGTCCAATGTTTTCAGAAGTGGACTGAACATCGAACTAGCTAAAGCACTTGTTAAAGATTCAATTATCAAACCATGGTTATACCGGTTATTATTAAAATAATATATTTTTAAAAATATATATCATTAAAATTTAAACAATTTATTTTCATTATTGGAGTCGGTGTTCCACACCGGACATGAGTGTTTTGTCATCTTTATATTTCCCTATAAATAAGCTCCAAGGCCTCTCTTAAGAGGTATCTTGGGTACTGGTTCACCTCTCTTATCATTCTACATGGTATCAAATGGGGTTTGATAAAATAACACTTAGCAAGCCAGGTTCCCTGATCTCACATGATAAATGATCAGTGGGAGAAACAGGGGAAAACTAGGAAGTTTGTTAAGTTGTGAGAGAGTGGGTCTCAGATGGCTTACTACATAGGTCCAGTCCGTATGATGTTTGGAGCTGCATTTTTATCATTTTACATGTTGTGATTGAACCCATATATAGAGGGGGATATTTTTCCTATTGATTTTTGCAGCTGGACCAAGGATGGGAGCTTCATGCATCACTACATATCGTGTGATGATTGGAATCAAACCACACATAGTTCTTCAAAAACCATGTAGTTTAATGTCATGCATAAAGGATGTAGGTTCCATAGCATAAAAATGAAATATTGTGGCTGGACCCAAGACAATAGATATGGGTGTCACTATGTATCATGTCATGGGAGAATGAAACCCACATGTAGTTCATGAACGTGTTGTTCCCTATATAGGTCTGGCCCAAATGTAGAGTTTTCCACAGATAACTATTTGTAGCGATGGAAACTGGACTTCAATGGGAAAAACTAGCTCAGTTTTGTGTACGATGTCTCTTGGGTAGTAGTTCACATGGTGGTATGGTAGGCCCATAAATCACGTAGGAGCTTGTCCGTCTAGGACTTATTCTATTTTTCAACCATCTTCTACTACTTATTCGATAGAGACTTATTGGAGGCCTGAATCTGTCCATTTGTTGCTACATGATAGCGGTATGAGTGGTTAGTGATAGGTGTTCAAGTCAGAGAGAGAAGAAAAACAAGAGTTTTTGTTGATTTCTACTACAATAACAAGTAGAATTTACAGTAGGAAAAAAGAAGAACAGTTGAAGAAAGGACTCCCCGTGGTCGCACCGCGAGGACGATGACCACTTTTCAACTAGGGAAGTTTGATCTGATTGATTTCCTCCATGTCACAGATGATGATATATGAGACCATCCTTTGATGCGTAATGTGGTAGAAAACCTCATACTGATCAGGGTCAGCTAAAACTACGATTTCATTAGACATTACATCAGTAAAATCATTTTTTGATAGGGTACAAGATACAATGTGGGTTCAAAATGGAAATCTTCCATCAATCTTTAAACATAGCCAGTGAGAGGGGACAGTTCATCCTTTTTTATTGCATATTCATCATCATATATTTTATCACTAGCTTTGAATCTCCTATGATATTTAGGTAGTCTATTTTCAGCTATAGTGCCAGTTCCAAGATAGAAATTAGGGCTTCATATTCTATCTAATTATTTGTACATCCATCAGATAGTGAGAAAGAGTATAGAAAAATTACTTTGTCTAGAGAAAGTAATACAATCCCTGGACATACACATATAATCTTTGGGTTCTCCATACTTTTTTTGATAGGACTCTGGGAGGCAGAAAAAAAATACATATCCTGTGTTCGGGGAGCTTCATGGGAATGGAAAACCTTCTAATCTAGAATTTTTATTTCTAGTAGTATACTTTCTTGGGAAGGATGTGCCATGAGGAAATTATATAGGGTCTTTCCTTTCACTAACTTATGTGATATGAACTAGATATCATGTTGTCTTAAAGTGACTGATCATAGGGAAAAATTCCTAGTCAACATAGGGCAGCTAAGGATGTACTTGAGCAGGTCAATACGAGTGACCAGGTGAAATTTGTAAGGATACAAGTAAAGCCTCATATTTTAATTGGAAAGATGAGTGTGAGGTAGTTTTTCTCAACATCGTAATATTGTGTCTTAGTAACTAACATCATTTTACTAATGTAATAGACACTTGTTTCACTCTCCGCATCATTCTTATGTGCAATGAGAACACTGAGAAATCAATTTATGAAGGCCACAAATAAGATGAGTGGAATTCCTTCCACCAATGGAATCAATACTGGTCAGTGCAGTAAGTATTTATTTAGAATCTCAAAGGCTTCATGGAATTCCTCATCGAAATGGAAGGTGACTCCCTTCTTTATTAACATAGTGAAGCGTAGAGGCATGTCCGCCAGGTTAGCTATGAAGTTATAAATGTAAGAAAGGTTCCCCTAGAGCCCCCTCAATTCTTTAATAATCTGAGGGAGTGAAATTGATAAAACTGAACTTTTTTTTAGATTTAAACTCAATTTCATGGTATCAAACCACAAATCTATCGAATTTCCCTAGCGTTACCCTGAAAACACATTTTATCAGATTCATGTTTAGGTTGTGCTACTACAACTTGTTAAATATTGTTTCAAGATCTTTGAAATAATCACTTCTCTATTGAGATTTGATAACCATGTCATTAACAAAATCATTCATCTATTCTTTCTAAGAAGGTATTAATGATATAATGTGTGTAGTGTTGGTATGTAGTGTCATCATTATTTAATCCAAAGGGCATGACATAAATGGTTCGAGCTGGATTGCAGGTGGCTGGGGGCTGGTGAGGGCTGATTCGAAGGTGGCAGGGGGGCTGTTGCGGGCTGGAATGCTGGTGGCAGCGGGTTGAAATGAAGGTGGAAGGGGGCTAGTGTGGGATGAATGTGGCTGGAGCAGGGCCAAACCGCGGCGTGACCGCGGCGTGACCACAGCGTGTTGGCCTGGTCCAACGACATTCGCGGGGAAGCATCTTCCACTTAGTTTCAAATAGGATGATATGGATGGCATGAGAGGATATTTTCTCAGAATATTTAAAGAAATGAATGCTAATCTGTGATGACTAGAGGATTGGATGACCCCTGATATACCTAATTCGGTGAGGGCTCGAATGCAGGTGGAAGGGGGCTGGTTGCAGGTGCTGGGGGGATGGTGCGGGCTGATTCGAAGGTGGAAGGGGGCTGTTGCGGGCTAGAATGCTGGTGGAAACAGGCCGAAATGAAGGTGGAAGGGGGCTGGTGTGGGCTGGATGTGGCTGGAGCAGGGCCAAACCGCGGCGTGACCGCGGCTTGACCACGGCCCGACTGCGGCTTGACCGCGGCGTGACCGCAGCGTGTTGGCCCGGTCCAGCGACATCCGCGAGGTAGCATCTTCCACTTAGTTTCAAATAGGTTGATATGAATGACATGAGATGATGTTTTCTCAGAATATTTAAAGAAATGAATGCTAATCTGTGATGAATAGAGGATTGGATGACCCCTGATATACCTAATTCGGTGAGGGCTCGAATGTAGGTGGAAGAGGGTTGGTTGCAGGTGCTGGGGGGATGGTGCGGGCTGATTCGAAGGTGGAAGGGGGGCTGTTGCGGGCTGGAATACTGGTGGAAGAAGACTGAAATGAAGGTGGAAGGGGGATGGTGTGGGCTGGATGTGGCTGGAGCAGGGCCAAACCGCGGCGTGACCGCAGCGTGTTGGCCCGGTCCAGCGACATCCGCGAGGCAGCATCTTCCACTTAGTTTCAAATAGGATGATATGGATGACATGAGAGAATGTTTTCTCAGAATATTTAAAGAAATGAATGCTAATCTATGATGACTAGATGATTGGATGACCCCTGATATACCTAATTCGGTGAGGGCTCGAATGCAGGTGGAAGGGGGATGGTTGCAGGTGCTGGGGGGATGGTGCGGGCAGATTCGAAGGTGGAAGGGGGGCTGTTGCGGGCTGGAATGCTGGTGGCAGCGGGCTGAAATGAAGGTGGAAGGGGGCTGGTGTGGGCTGGATGTGGCTGGAGCAGGGCCAAACCGCAGCGTGACCGCGGCGTGACTGCAGCGTGTTGGCCCGGTCCAGCGACATCCGTGGGGCAACATCTTCCACTTAGTTTCAAATAGGATGATATGGATGGTATGAGAAGATGTTTTCTCAGAATATTTTAAAAAATGAATGCTAATCTGTGATGACTAGAGGATTGGATGACCCCTGATGTACCTAATTCGGTGAGGGCTCGAATGCAGGTGGAAGGGGGCTGGTTGCAGGTGCTGGGGGGATGGTGCGGGCTGATTCGA
This sequence comes from Viscum album, assembly GCA_963277665.1. Classification (NCBI taxonomy): domain Eukaryota; kingdom Viridiplantae; phylum Streptophyta; class Magnoliopsida; order Santalales; family Viscaceae; genus Viscum; species Viscum album. Next base: position 1,752,254,443 of record OY728143.1, on the reverse strand, counting down.
AGGCGGCAGGGGGGCTGTTGCGGGCTGGAATGCTGGTGGCAGCGGGCTCAAATGAAGGTGGAAGGGGGCTGGTGTGGGCTGGATGTGGATGGAGCAGGGTCAAACCGCGGCGTGACCGCAGCATGTTGGCCCGGTCCAGCGACATTCGCGAGGAAGCATCTTCCACTTAGTTTCAAATAGGATGATATGGATGGCATGGCAGGATGTTTTCTCAGAATATTTAAAGAAATGAATGCTAATCTCTGATGACTAGAGGATTGGATGACCCCTGATATACCTAATTCGATGAGGGCTCGAATGCAGGTGGAAGGGGGCTGGTTGCAGGTGATGGGGGGATTAAAATATCACATGCCATGTGACATGGTCACACAACATGGGACCCATCTTAAAAGTCTAACGGCACTTAAAGAATGTCTTGGTTCAAATAACCGTTTTAATAAAAAGAGGGAAACCCCCTACAGGGATATAAAAAGGGTCAAGTACGATGTGTGCTTTATGACTAACAACGACATCAAGTATAAGGAAAACATCAATGCAATAATGTTAAGAAAAGTATACCACTGTGAGTTTTCACAGACAGTGCACCTCCGTTGGAGGGGTTTTATTACAAAACCATGACTTATTTATCAAACGAAACAATTATATTAACTAACACTTATTCAAGAATTTCAATTTAATATAAACATGCAAAATTAAGGAACCCAAAAATAAAAAAAGCCCTGATTAAAATTGGGCCAAAGAATAAAAACGGAATAAACCTTACCCAAATCTTGAACTCATTGTCTTCGATGGTGGTGGATAAAACCGGTCTTATCATAAGAAACCACCTATAAGAAAATAGTGGGAAAAGAAATGAGATATAATAACTTCTTATATATATGTGATCAGTGTGTCAACTGTAGACAGAAAAAAAAAGACACATTTTACACGCTTTAGGTAATTATACAGATTTTCCAAAGATTAAATCATCTTAAAAAATGAATAAAAATGGATTCTTGAAGCTACTAGATTGGAAAACCTTCAATTACAGGACATACCTGACTATAGAGACTTTGAGAGAGCTTCCCAAGCAGGATTTTCAGCATGAAAAAATAATAGGGGCCATCCTCAATCAGGAACGTTCCTAAAACCGATGAAGAGTGTAGCCCTTAACTTCTGCAATACCATAAACTACTTAATAACTAGACAATTTATAACTAAATATTAGAATAATACATGAATGATTGAATAAAGGGACAGAAAAAAAGAGGCATAAACACTTATATAACTTTGTTTGGTTTCAAGTGTAGAAGTAAAGAAAATAGATGACACGAGAACTCATCCAGCCATTTAGAAAATTGGATCATTGGGCATGAATGATAAACCATCATTATCATCTTCCAGGGCAGCTATCTGTAACAATGCTCAAATGAAACAGAAGTTTTCTTCTCCATGTAAAAGCACATATATCATGTTTTTTTATGAAATATAGTTCTTACATTGGAAAATATGGAACCAATAAATTTCATGGTTTCCAATGTTTTAGGAGGATCATTGGAATCCATACCAAGCAAGGAATTGGATAATGAAATTGTCAAGAGATCAATGTATGCATCAACAACAACAAAATCATCTAACTTTGCATAAGAATTAGAAAAGGAAGAGAAGAAATCTAAGCTTTATTGTAGCAAGGACATGCATGTTTCCAGCCCCCCGCCCCCCTGCCCCCCTCCGCCCTGCCCCCCTCCGCCCTGCCCCCTCCGCCCTGCCCCCTGCCCCCCTCCGCCCTGCCCCCGTCCGCCCTGCCCCCTCCGCCCTGCCCCCTGCCCCTGCCCCCCTACCCCCCTGCCCCCTGCCCCCCTGCCCGGCAGACCTTCCCCTTGCCCCCTGCCCCCCTACTCCATGATTTGGCAGTTTTCCATGGATTTCCTTATTCCTCCCTAGAATCAACCACAAGAGGCATGCTCAAGTCCTTCCCACCCTGTTCCTACTTATCTTAAGGATTTATATCCTTCTCATCCCATTCCTGTACAACAGGAATAGATATTTTATCAGCTGGAATTAAAATGCTTCCGACCTTGCCCTTCTCCTTTTGAGCCTCCTTGAGAATTTTATCGGGGATACTCAGTGAGTCTACCCCTGGTACCAAGTCCTGACTTTCCACATTCTTAGTAGTGTTGAAACTCACTATTTCCTTTACTTCATGTTTTGAATCAATAGATGCGTCGGTGCCTAGCACAACTTTCTCCTGTATAGCAACAGGAACAATATATTTAGCAGCCAACTTGAAGTTACTTATAACCTTCTCTTCAGTGTCCAGTTCCTCCTTTTCAATCATCTCCAGCAAAGGCATGCTCTTGGGTTTGTTATTTCTTTTTTGAACTTAAAAAGAATGGCCCCATGACCCCCTAGCACCACCACCCCTTCCCATGTACTAGCCTCCCCCCACCAAACCAGTCCCCTACCCCCAAAACCAGTCCCCTCCCCCAAAACCACCCCTGCCCCTAGCATCCACCAGCCCCCCAACCCCCCACCCCTGCACTAGCCCCCCCCCTACACCACCCCCAGCCCCCTAGCCTGCACCATCCCCCCAACCCCCCTAGCCTACACCAACCCCCCAACCCCCTGCACCACCCCCACCCCCCCAAACCAGCCCTCCCTAATTAAAAAGAGTTATAATATTCATCTATTTTTATCCTTATTTCTATAGTAATGTGTCAATAATATATAACCTCCCCATCCCTAAATGGTCTATAACTTATAAAGTGGCCAATTTATATAACGTAATCAATAACTAGAGGATAGGTGTGTCCTTTATTTTTCTTCTAAAATGTTCAAAACAACAATTCAACACAGGTATTATTTTATAAATAGAAGATAGAATCATGAATACTTGAATAATACCAAACCCGAAATGTATTACAATAAAATGAAAGAGGATATAAACATGACATATAATAAAACCTCACATAATGAGGAAAAGGAGTCACCTTATGAGGCAAAAAAGTGCAGCAAAACTCCATACAGAAAATCTTTCTGCAACATCCACTTTTTCCGCTCTTTCATAATTAGAAGTGCTTCACTTCATCAACAAAAAGTCTTCATATTCCTCTCAGACCAACCTGACCATCAAGTAAATAAGCACTGTTCAGCCCTCTTTCCAAGTTAATCAAATGTGGATTCAACTGAGCATTATTATATGAAACAAAAATTTAAATCATTCTATCAGATAGGCATTAATAGATAGTCTTCATTAAGAATGTCCTTAAACAAAAGAATGATTCCAAAAGGATGATAAAAGTGAAGCATGCAAAACACCAGTGATTTCTAATTCAATAGGTAGATCTAATGAATACCTCAAAACATGATTGAAACTAATTTGCAACTCCAATCTGGAAATGTAATACAATAGAAAATTAAAAATACTACATTTTATGGTAAAAAGAGATAGAGAACCAATGGTGCATGGAAGGATATAATCATTCATTCTCCTCACACCTACACTAATATAACAATATTAATTTTAAAATAATGAAATAATGAAGGAACGGAACCACAAGTGAATAGAAGAAATGAAATAAAAGTGAAAAATGATTAATATAATGAAGGGTGCCCTTATATAATTCTCTCATCAATTATATAATAATCTCTTACAAAATAAATTCAACCCCCTAAATAATACCCTGGAATGACCCAAGATCTCAATCCATTCACTCTCTCTTCAGTGTGTTAGGTTATGTAGTGAAAAAAATGATTTTTGATGCACTACATTTACCTACCCATGGTAATTCAGAATGTTTAATCACACCTTAATCACTCTACGCTCCCCTGCATCATATTAGAAACGAATGAAAATTGTGGTAGAATTATGTGTAAACCAAATTAATTGAGAAAATCATGATAAAATTTTAAGGCGCATGGATAATAATCTACTACTCATATGGAAATAATCTAATTTCATGAAAATCACACTAGAGAGATGAAAATACAAATTCATTTAAATCAATGGATTTTGATGGGGGGATGTCTCTCCTTTTAAAGTAAATAATTTTAAGCTGTATTTTATTATTATTTTAAGTTGTATTACATCTTAACATAAACTTGGTTCACATATATCAAGAAAATAAAATTTGACATAAATCCAGTCATATAACTCTTGATTTAAACTGCATCCATACCTAACTCTTGAAAAGGATTCTTTCCACAGCTGCATTCACCACCTAATGCTTACAAAGCAAATCTGCCCACTGTGAGCAAATATCTTCTTTAACGGCATCCCTGTTATTCCCGTTCAACTTGAAAATGGCTGCCCCTGGATGTCTCCTTAATTCTGCAACTCTAGCAATATCATTGCCTCTTTTAGAGATGGGGATAGAAAACAGTACTAGGATATCTGAATTGAGAACACTTGATACTTCTGGAAAGAAATGAGAACTGCACATCTCTATTTTTCCAACTTCATCAATGATGAAGAGATCAGTAGTCTAAACACCATCACCAAATAAAACAATTAACTAATCAAAAACCATTATGATATATTATAATTTTGTTTGAGATCAATCTATTTATAAGTGGGTATGGGGTTATTTATCTAATGGCCATATCAAGGTCATCTTCCACGTATTATTTCAGTATCGATAAGAAAGATCAATCTAATTATTCATTGGATGAGTTACATGTGTCTATCTATGAGGGTTGTTATGTCTTTATCTAAATTCTTCAATCTCCTATATTTTCTTGACAATCTCCCATAAATAATACAATAATATTTAGGAAAATCATTCCAAGATGTCAAATTTATCTCGTTTGAATATAGAAAATCGGTTTTCTCCATATTTTAACACCCATCAACAATTTCCACATGTTCTTCTGGTTGAATTTCAACATTCCCTAACCGATTCACTCATTATCCAGCTCTGATTTTTCAGTTTCTAATGTTGGTTATTCAGTTTTTTCCTATGATTTTTAAGACTCTAATTGTTTAGGAATCAATGGTTTAGTTTTTAAAATAGTTTTCCCACTCTTGGGAATAGTAACTACATTGAGTTATTCATGAGAGGTTTGTGTCTGACAAGATTCTTCTAAGATATTGAGGAAGGGTATACCTGAGTGGGAATGGCTTCTATAACCATTTCAATGTTTTATATATCTAATCTCAATGATGAAAATTGATAATTCATTTTCAATATTTTTTTAAAAAATTATTCTAATAATTTATATGGAAAAGATTGGATTCGATGTTGAGATGGTTGGGATTAGAATTGGCCATGAGTTCGAAAATTTTCCAGATGGTTAGGATTTAGACCATGTATTTGATTGGGTAATTGATTATCCAACCAATTGAATTTAGTATTTTCATTGTACAAGTGATGAAAATTGTTTTATTCATAAATATCTTGATTATTCAGATCATTCTCCTCCATTAATGTTATCCCTATAAGAACTTCCTTGATTGATGTAATAGTTGGGATATTATTGATCACTCAAGAAGAACCTTTTATTGGAAAATCTTGCACTTTGGGAGTCTAAAGTGGTGAATAATGATGGTTTCGCCACTAACAATAATTTCATAGTAATGTGGAAGATCCCCTGTAATGTGATAGATAACAAGAATCTCATAAGGTATCTCTTTACTATTGGCTATACAAGCCGAGAAATATGAGAGGAAGAATGGAAGAGGTAGAAAAATTGGCACACAGTACAAAGAAGCTTTCAAACTTTTCACAATTTCACACAACTTCACAATTTTTCACAATTGAAATTTCAGGCTACAATTACATCAATTTATAGACCCACAACATTAAATGCCTAGCATTTATGTTGGTACAAAGAAAGACCAAAACATAAAATACAGAGAATCTATGACGGTACAAGGAAAGACCAAAATATTAAATGCTGAGCATTTATGACAGTACAAAGATATACCAAATCTTTAAATGCCGAGCATTTAAATTCATTCAAAGAAAATAAATAGAGGTGGACCCATGAAAAAAAAACGTGCAAGTAATAAATGACACCGCAGGCAACTTTGACTCATATTTTTGGTTTGCAATTCCAACACTCCCCTTCAAACCAAAACCGGCTTCATTCCGAGCATCGTTCTGAGTCTTTTGAATGCATCTGACGGTAATGCCTTTGTGAAAATATCAGCCACCTGCTCCGTAGTATGACAATATTTCAATTTTATCGTTTTCTGCTTCACATGATCTCGCAAAAAATGGAATCGGGTATCAATGTGTTTGCTTCTTCCATGTTGCACCGGATTTTTGGAAAGTTCAATTGCCGACTTGTTATCCACATATATCACTGTGGATCCATCCTGCAGATGCTGCAACTCCTTCAGCAGATTTCTCAACCAGATTCCTTCACAAACAGTGGATGATACCGCCACGTACTCTGCTTCACATGTAGACAAGGCGACCACACTTTGCTTCCTTGAATTCCACGTGAAAGCAGTCGATCCAAGAAAAAATACATACCCAGTGGTGCTTTTTCTTTCATCTTGGTCGCCTCCCCAGTCACTGTCTGAGTATCCATGCAGATTTTCTTCTTCATTGTATGGATAAAAAAGACCAAAATCCACCGTTCCATTAACGTACCTGAGGATACGTTTTGCCGCTAACCAGTGGGACTCTTTTGGTGCTTCCATGTACCTGCTTAGAAGCCCAACACTATAGACAATATCAGGACTTGTGATTGTGAGATACCTCAGGCTTCCAATTAGACTCTTGAACAGAGTCGAGTCAATACTTCTTCCTTCTCTATCTTTTGTCAGTTTTAAGCTCATTGCCACAGGTGTGTTTACATCATTGCAATTAGCCATGTTGAATTTTTCAAGAAACTCCTTAGCATACCTCTTCTGAGAAATATAGATGCCTCCATGTTGTTGCTTTACTTCAATGCCCAGAAAGAAGGACATGAGACCTCCATCGGTCATCTCAGACTCCTTGAACATAGCCTTCTTGAAATCATCGAACATTTGTCGACTATTCCCTGTAAACAGCAAATCATCAACATACAAGTATGCAATGATTATATCGCTACGATCATTCTTCTTGATGTAAACTGCATGCTCATATGGACATTTGGTGAAGCCGTTCTCTTGAAGATAGCTGTTAATGCATGCATTCCAAGCACGAGGAGCCTGCTTCAACCCATAAAGAGATTTCTTCAGTCGATACACTTTGTCTTCCTCCCCTTGCATAACAAATCCTTCAGGCTGGTCTACATAGACCTCTTCCTCTAGAATTCCATTCAGGAATGCAGACTTCACATCCAATTGTTAGATCATCCAACTGTGATGAACAGCAAGAGAGATAATCATTCTCACTGTGTCAAGGTGAGCAACATGAGTGAATACTTCTTCATAGTCCACCCCATACTTCTGTTTGTTCCCCTTTGCTACGAGCCTTGCCTTGTAGCGATCGATTTCACCATCAGCATTTCGCTTGATCTTGTACACCCATTTGACACCAATGGATTTCTTGCTATTAGGAAGTGTGGTCAACTCCCATGTGTCATTTTTCTCTATGGCGCGAATTTCTTCTCCCATAGCCATTCTCCAACATTCTTCCCTTGTGGCTTCCTGAAACGTCAGAGGCTCATGATCTGCATACAGGCAAAAAAGATTTACCTCTTCGGTTTGCTCATAAATGTTGCTTAAGCTTTTCATCTTTATGGGCGCCATGAGTGAGGATGAGCTCGCCAAATTTTGACTTGATGGAGTCCTTTCAGGAGTGATGGAATGTCCTCCTGGACTCCTGTGTACTAATGATGTGCCCGGGGAAGGTGTTGCTGGCATTTGCTCATGATGATCACGCCTTTCTTCAGGATCTTCTGTTTCGAATGGAATCTCTTTGTTTGGTTCTTCATCATTCCACTTCCAAGATTCTTCCTCACTAAAGACCACATCTCTACTCACCATTAATTTATTGGTTAGTGGATTGTAGATCTTATAGGCTTTAGACTCTTCACTGTAGCCGATGAAGATGCACTTTTCACCACGATCATCAAGCTTCCTTCTTCTCGCTTCTGGAACTTGAGCGTAGGCAACACACCCGAAGATTCTTAGGTGTACTACGCTCGGTTTGTAGCCACTCCATGCCTCTTGTGGTGTCATGTTTCTGACGCTCTTCGTTGGGAACCGATTGAGAAGATAGGCAGTACATGCCACTGCTTCTGCCCAAAAGTTCTTTGGCAAGCCTTTCTCCTTCAGCATGGTCCTCGTCATGTCGAGGATGGTGCGGTTCTTCCTTTCTGCGATGCCATTCTGCTGTGGCGTGTAGGCTGCAGTGTATTGCTGTTTGATGCCATGTTCCCTACAGAAATCTTGAAAAACATTTGAAGTGTATTCTCCACCTCTGTCAGATCTGAGAACATTGATTCTATAACCAATTTCAGCTTCAACACGAGCTTTAAACATTTTAAAGATCGCAAATGCAGCAGATTTTTCTTTGATGCAATACACCCAGAGTTTCCTGCTAAAATAATCAATGAAGGTAATAAAATATCTATTACCTCCAAGTGACAGTGTTTCAAGTGGTCCGCAGATATCAGTGTGAACCAACTGAAGTGGTTCCGTTGCTCTTCTAGACACTCCACTTGGAAATGAGTTCCTTTGTTGCTTGCCGAGTGTACACGCCTCACACACATGATTTGGAACTTCAATGGCTGGCAATCTGCGCACCATGCTTGATGAGGATAGAAGTTTAAGCACACTAAAATGGAGATGCCCAAAACGTATATGCCATCTCCAGGAATCATTCTTCATGAGCCCAAAGAGACACTCCTCGGCCTTTGTGTTGATATGCAGCGGAAACATGCGATTTTTCGCCATTTGGACTTGAGCGACAAGTCTCCTATGAGCATCTCTTATAGACAAAAGAGAATTTTCCAAGTGTATGACATACCCCTTCTCAAGAAGTTGGCCGAGACTGATGATATTATTTTTCATACTTGGTACGTAATATACATTAGAAATGTAATTCGACTCTCCATTCTTCAGATAGATTTTGATTTTACCTTTTCCTCTCACGGGTACCTTGGATGAGTCGCCAAAACTCACGTCACCACGAACTTCTTCGGTGAGTTCCTCGAACAGTTGTTTGTTACCACTCATGTGGTTGCTTGCACCCGTGTCGAGATACCAAACATCGGGGTGTTCACATGCCTTTTCTTGTGCGAGGAGGAGTGTGGTACCTTCTTCTTAATGATGAGATGCTTCAGCATAGTTGGATCGTTCATCATGATCCACTTTGCACCAACAATCAGACGCATAATGCCCAAATTTCTTATAGTTGTGGCATTGAATGTTCTTTGCGTTTCCACGACCACGCGTGAATCGTCCTCCACCATTCCCTCTTCCACGAAAGTTGGTAGGATTTTGTTGCTTTTGTTGATGGCTTGGATAATATCCACGCCCTCTTCCTCTTCCACGATGACCGCCTCATTGCGTGTGGCCATTCTTTTGTTCTTGTATAGTCAACATAGACTCCAAGGCATGCTCTATTGTTGAACCGGTATTCTTTTGCATCCGTTGCTCATGCACTTGCAACGACCCCATCAGTTCTTCAATGGAAAGTTTCTCCAAATCCTTTGATTCTTCGATTGCCACAACCACATGCTCAAACTTGGTTGTGAGAGATCTAAGTGATTTTTCGATAACTCGAATGTCCTCCACTTTTTCACCATTCCTTTTCAAATTGTTAAAAATAACAATTAATCTTGAGAAATAATCGGAGATGCTCTCACCTTCTTTCATGTGCGCCGCTTCAAATTCTGCTCTTAATGTTTGAAGACGTACCCGCTTCACTCGATCAACACCTTTGAAGACGGTGGCAAGGGTATCCCAAGCTTTCTTGCTTGATGTTGCTTCGGCAATCTTTTCGAACGTTGATTCATCCAACCCTTGATAGAGTAGGAACAACGCCTTGTTGTCTTTCTTTCTTTGATTTTTGAGGGCTGTCTTTTCTTCATTCGTGAAGGCAGCTTCTTCCGCCGTAGTGGGTACAACATACCCATCGGTAACGATCTCCCATAATTCTTGCGACCCGAATAACGCCTTCATCTGGATGCACCATCTTTCATAGTTGTCCTTGGACAACTTCAGAACTTGCGGCTGGATTGCGGACATCTTAAAAAAATTGGAGAATTTTGGTAACTTGGCTCTGATACCAGTTTGTTGGCTATACAAGCCGAGAAATATGAGAGGAAGAATGAAAGAGGTAAAAAAATTGGCACACAACACAAAGAAGCTTTCAAACTTTTCACAATTTCACACAACTTCACAATTTTTCACAATTGAAATTTCAGGCTACAATTACATCAATTTATAGACCCACAACATTAAATGCCTAGCATTTATGTTGGTACAAATAAAGACCAAAACATAAAATACAGAGAATCTATGACGGTACAAGGAAAGACCAAAATATTAAATGCTGAGCATTTATGACAGTACAAAGATATACCAAATCTTTAAATGCAGAGCATTTAAATTCATTCAAAGAAAATAAATGGAGGTGGACCCATGGAAAAAAAAGTGCAAGTAATAAATGACGCCGCAGGCAGCTTTGACTCATATTTTTGGTTGGAAATTCCAACATTTACTGGATAAATTTTATGCAGAAAAGTTCCCCTCCCCCTAAGTATGAATGATATTTGTGACTTGATCGATGGGGGACCTAAACTTCCTAATATTATAAACTGAATACCAAGGAGCACTTGCATCATCATGTAGGAGTCTTAAATGAATCTTGGAGTTCTACTAAACCATAAAAATGTTGAGGTTATCTATCATCCAAATTTAAAGGCCGTTGAGTAAAGATCTTTTCTCCACCCAGATAGAATTACCTAAACCATAAAAGAAACTATATACGATAACCATAGATCCCCTAGAATCATGCACAATCCTTCCTCATAACTCCCTATTTACATGACCCATTCACATTATGTTTTAGTCCAACATTGGGGGGTATCCACTTGATCGACCACCCTAGAGGAGCTCTATCATTTGTAATCACATCCCTGGGGAGGATCCACTTAATAGTAGCCATTCTCTTTTCAATAGGAAGAAGGGAACCTAGTTTGTCCATGAGAGAGAGCACATGAACATGAATGAATATAGGGAGCTATTCTTTCCTTCACGACCCTTGTTCCTTGTCTCCAAAACCACCCAAAACACCACTGAAAACACTATTACATGAAGGTAAACCATATATGAATGTTTCTCAACACTTTGAAATAATGTACACAAAAAAGTCAGAGATGTATCCCCCCCTAAAATTGAAATCCCATAAGTTTCCCAACAAGGTACCAAGCAAAGAGGGCCCATTCTACATCAAAAAATATGTTCTAGACTAACTCAGATTTTAGCCTCTCACAACACATACATGGTGAGGGTATCTAAATTAATTTTCTATGGATATTAATTTCAGTTGGTATGCCCTTACTACAAAACCTCCAGAAATGTATTTTCAACTTAATTGGGATTCATTTAGACAAGACTTTGCTCACCCACTCATCATGCTCCTGGTTGGATCTTAATAACAAGTTAAACTCCAAAGAATTTAATTATCCTGAGGTAAACTTTGAGAAATGGACATATCCAGTTCATCGATCATATAAACCCTATCATAAAAAATCTTATGATCCTTGTCGAGGGATTCTGATATAAACCAAAGGTTTATTCTCACATTCCTAGAGTAAATGTGAGGGATTAAGAATCTAGGGATGAAGTGAAAATGAACTAACATGTTTTCTTTCTAGTAATTGATGTCACCCCACCTGAAAACCAACAAACCAATTGCAGGATCCTCTAAGAAATTTTTTTGAATAGCAGGAATGGGAATTGATTTTAGGATGTCTATTTCAATTTTTGGGTATTCCAGATTTTAATCCCCACTGTCAACCATAACTAGAAACTTTTTTAAGTGTGGGATCATACCTAGATAGGCTACCAATGAAATCAACACTAGATAAATGTACCTTATTCATGGATCGATCACATGTATGATCAGGTCCAACCCTAGGTCAAGCCCCGCAAGCTCCCGGGTTAGGGAAACAAGCAGGCTGGGGGCAACCAACCACTCCTTTTCTTCGCCTGCTTCATCTCCATCTTTGCGCGCCACCCATCCTCCCTGCGATCCCGACAACCCCGACCTCACTGCCATAGACATTGTCAATTCTAGGATTTCATCTGAGAGTAACATGATGTTCATCCAGGTCACTGCCTGCAACATGTTTGGCCCCTGCCACACCTTTGCCTCACTCATCGCTCTTTCTGCGGCTGTCATATACATCATGTCCATTTTCACTGCAACCACTTCCTCCTTGCAAGATTCTTCACTAGTTTCACCTGGCCCGATTTCTTTATTTATTTATTTAGATTTTTTGGCTTAAGAACCTAATTATAGAGGTTGGAACATGCAATATTAGATGGGGATACCCAGAAATGAAGGGGATGACTGAGGTTTCCAGTCCAGGAAATTACTGCTATTGAAGGGGATCATCACCTGGTCTTGATTGTCAAGACGCCCATGTAAAACCCCTTTGATTAATTTGAAATCCAGATTATTTGTGCTAATTTTATAACTAAATTAAAGGGAAACAATTTCAGGACTGACCTTGGGCAATGGCGTTTCCTGGGCCAGCCTTGTGTATGATGAGGATCCCGGGAGTTGGGGTGGCCGTGTCGAAGGAGGAGGATCCCAGGAGCTGAGGTGACCGCGTCGGAACCGTGCTGGAGCCTCATCGTAGAAGGAGGGTCGTGGGGAGGTGGGGTGGCCGTGGAGACGTCAGGAGAGGAGGAGGATCGGGGGGGGGGGGGGTGGAGGTGGTCACGTCGGAACCGTGCCGGAGCCGCGTCGGAGAAGGAGGGTCGCGGGCAGGTGGGGTGTCCGCGTCGGAGATGTCGGGAGAGGAGGAGGATCACTGGAGGGAGTAGGATCGTGGGGCAGTGGGGATCAGAAACTCGTGAGGACGGGGGGAGGAAAGGGCTCATGTAGGGAGCTAATTCTACGGAGAGAAAAACAGCCGTGGGTATAAGTGATCTATAACCACAGTTTGTATTGTCTTTGGCTATAGATCCGTGGCCGTAGGTCCAAATTCTAGTAGTGGTAGCTCATCTGCAGGTATGATCCCAACTCTAAAATAATCCCTGTCTTTATGAACGACAATAAACTTCAAGTGACCCATTGAGTGGCTTTAAAACTAGTATGGTTATCATAATGACCAAGAGATTTCTATATAATGTATTAAAGGATACCATTATTGACTAAAAATCTCTAATAAATACGAATGATTCTCTATCGATGAAGAACCTCAAATACATATAAAAGATTCTCTAAATATCATACATATCAATCATTGATTTCCAAATCTAAATAAAAAACTCATTTTCATGCTTGGTAAATTAAAAAGGATTCACGAACATAACTCAAATCTATAAGAGAGTCCTGGAGTAGACAATAATTCCCCCAAAAAAGGTGTGATGATTCTGACCTCCCATTCTCTCGACCAATGCAAATTCTTAAGTCCTATAAGTCCATAACTAATGGGCACATACCTTTGGAAAGTAGGTCCAAATGGATATAGAATCATTGGATGTTTCTGGTTCTACGAATAAACCCGTTAGAAACCGATTGGAAAGTTTGAACCTTAAACAAACAAGGTCATCCCCATATCCAGAAGAAATACACACGTGTTTGGGGATGCAAGGAATTTGTTAAGGCCTTCTCAGGAAACAAACTAGCACCCCAGGGCATGAGGTGTATCTTTATAGGATATCCCAAGGAAACGAAAGGATATTACCTATATAACCCTTCAGATAAGAAAGTGACTATCGGTAGACAAAACGTCTTTCTTGAGAGGGAGAACATCCTCAAAAGGGATGGTGGGAGAAAGATTGACTTAGACGAAGTTGATGTTAAGATACACAAGAGTTGGTAAAGTAAAAAGTTCCACTTGTCCCCGTGGAAGAGGTTCTAGAAACACAAGTACTGTGTAGGATCTCAAGAGAGGTAAGAGAACTGGGTATATTTTTTTCCTAGTCACCTAGGATCGTGAATCATTAATGTTGGACAATGATGAACCTCTCTCCTACAAGGAAGAAGTAGAAAGCTCAGAAGCTACAAGATGGCTAGAAGCTATGAATTCTGATATGGATTCCATGTATCAGAACCAAGTCTGGGTTCTGGTCGATGAGCGAATTGATGTAAAGAATGTTGAATGCAAATGAGTATTCAAGAGAAAGTTGGACATGAAAGGTCAAGTCAACACCTATAAAGCAAGGCTAGTGGATAAAGGATCCAGACAACATTAAGGAATTGACTATGATGAAACTTTCTCATCAGTTCCCATGTTTAAATCCATAAGAATCATACTTTCCATAACAGCTTACCATGACTACAATATTTGGTAGATGGATGTGAAAACATCATTCCTTAACAGGAACCTTCAGAAATATGTCTATATGACACAACCAGAAGGATTTGTGTAACAAGGTGAAGCTAAACGGGTTTGCAGGTTGCAGAAATCCATTTATGGATTAAATCAATCATCCAGGTCATGGAACATTCGATTTGATGAAGCCATAAAGGAATTTGGTTTCATTAAGAACGAATGTGATCCGTATGTTTATAAGCGGTTTAATGGGAATTTAGTCATTATCCTAGTAGTATATGTTGATGAAATATTACTTATTGGAAATGATGTACCAGTCTTACCATCAATTAAGGACTGGTTGAACAAGTATTTCTCTATGAAGGACTTAGGTGTAGCAGCCTACATTCTAAGGATCAAGATCATTCGTGATAGATCCAATAGGTTGCTTGAACTAAATCAGGGTACATACATTGACCAGATACTAAAGAGATTTAGTATGGAACAATCCAATAGAGGATTGATTCTAGTGTTACATGGCCTACATCTTTCTAAGAGAATGTGTCCCCAGACACAACAGGAGAAATATTGGATGAGTAATATCCCATATGCTTCGGCTATAGGATCCATCATGTATGCCATGTTATGTACCAAACTTGATATTTCCTATGCACTGAGCATGGTAGGTATATATCAAGCAGATCTAGGATAACAACATTGGAATGCTGTTAAGACTATCCTTAAGTATCTGAGAAGAACTAAAGATATGTTTTTCGGTGTATGGAGGAGATGAGGAGCTTGTCATCAAAGGGTATGCTGATGCTGGTTTTCAGACAGATCAGAATGATCCGAACTGGCAATCGGGATATGTTTTTTGTCTCAACGGATGAGATGTGAGCTGAAAGAGTTCAAAGAAGCTAGTTTTCACCGATTATACAGTGGAGTTTGAATATATAGTGGCTTATGATGAAGCCAAGGAAGCTGTCAGGATTCAGAACATTGTCTAGGAGCTTGATGTAGTTCCTAGTTGTAAAGATCCTATCACATTATATTGTGATAATACTGCAACATTGGATATTGAAAAAGAACCAAGGTTACATCAACGGAGAAAGCACATTCTCTAAAAGTATCACCTCTTGAGGTATTTCTATTAAAGGGGTGAAGTAGAATTGAGAAGAGTGTACATGGAAGAGATGAGACAGACCCCATGACTAATGGCCTATCTTAGCAGAAGCATGAATATCATGTGAGATCTAGAAGGTTAAAGGTTGTTAGACGTTGGATCTAGTCCAAGAGGGAGTCTGTTGGAGTTGGTGGTCCAGAACCAACTGCATTGTACATTATTAATTAATAAATACTTTATCACATCTTGATTGTTCCTCTGCTTGACAATGCATGTGATAATGTCCTAAGGATAACTGTTACATTAAAGGGTCATAGCAGATCCCTACTATGATAAGAACCCAGAAGTGTCAAAAAATTGTTCTTGAATATATTTTCTATGGATGGATGATGTTATTTGAGGGAAACAAATAATACTATCCATTAGGGGTGAAGACTCATAAAACTTTGAGGCATCTTCTCTTGGTGTGCTCCCTTGGAAATATCTTGGAGGATATTATGAGAACAAGACTCACTAGCAGGAAATTCACATTTCATAGTGTCATTGGATATTCCTATCTACAATCATATGTATTGGTCCTTAGAATTTATGATTATTATTAATATATATTACAAATCGCACACTTAGATGTATTGACGAAAACTGTGAAGACACACTATTTGTAGTGAGGTAGGATATGTTGGGTGCATCATGAGTAATACTTCATTAATAGATAACGCGAGAAAGGATTTGTCCCTTTAATTCCATAATGAAAGTAAATATATCAGGACCTTTGATGAAATTGATATAACATAAATTAATCTATGTCCATGATAAGGAATGAGCGAGTTAAATTCCAGAAAGTCAAAGAAAGAATAATCGAGCACATGGATTGATGGATTTAGCAAGAAACCCGCTTGATTTGAGATATCAAGATAAATGGATTACATTACACGGTAAGTGTTTGTAGGAGGTGACACATCATTGTGGCGTTAACTTCTTTCTCTATGGGTGCATTGGCGTGTCTCTAGAGGCTAACCTTGGACTTTAGGCAGGCTCCGCCTAATGCCACTGAGAAAAAGGCCTACAGGGTCACACACTAAGTGTGTCCAAGTATCTTAGTTAAATATTAATTTAACAAGTTGAATGAAGATTATTCCTGATTTTGGTTTAATAATTATTCAATAATGCCTGATCACATTTATTTCGACACTAGTTATTCGAGATAATATATTCTAGGTGAAATAATATATTTATTAGCAAGTAAATCAGTGATATTTATTTGAGAAATAAATAGCCATTATTCAAGGTGTAATAAATGTGGTGGAGGAAATAAAGAAAATGGAAAAACAAAATTACACACAATGTATATTAATATACATGCCATGTAATTTTTCAAGGGATTTTTGAGAAATAATATTATTTATTTAATTAAATAATATTAGGTGTAATTCTCTAGGCCCATGCCAATTAATAATAATGGTCAACTATTATTAATATACATGGGGTCTTACCAAGAATTAAATGAAATGTATAAATGCTTTCGGGTAATTAATTCATTTTATTATTCTAAGTAATTAAAATCCCAATTATATTATTCTCATTAACCTAACCATTTTTTGTGATTATGAATAACGGATCTAGAGAAATATCTGATGGCAAGAGAGAATTCTTTTCTTCCAAGAACTCTCTCAAGCTATGAGAGAGATCATCCTCCATCGGATCAAGGAGAGCACTTTGCAAGTGGCTCTCAAGGCGATCGAAGGCGGACATCACATGTAAAGGCTCTTCCGCGCTAGCACCCATAGATCCCTTTGGCGACATCCAAAGATATGTGGAGCATGTGTGGATCACCACTAGAGGAATCCTACACTTGGATTCTATGACATAATGACGAATCACATCGGGTCTTGATCGGAAACATCAACAGAGAGAGAATTCCATCAATATAATTCTTGTCTTTTAATTAAATTAATTATAACCATCATATGATGATCCTCTTTATGGTTCTGGGACTCCCTTCATTTCATTCATTCTTTGTTCTATTCCAAAGATCCAATGTTTTATTATCACGATGGATCTTGTATTGATCGTTGTTAACGAAAAAATAAAGTTCGGTACACCCACCAACGTGCTTTCGTTGTGCTCGAAACCCACACAATGCTGCTACATAAAATATTTTACCTATGAATATATTATATTACTTCTATATGTGGATTACATGCTCATTATAGGATCATGTATGTAGAGGATTGATGAACTGAAGAGGCAGTTGGCTGAGGAGTTCGAAATGAAAGATCTTGGAGAAACTGACAAGATTTTGGGGATGAAGATCAAGAGAGATCGTGCAGTTGGAACCTTGATCTTATCAGAGACAAATTGCATTGAAAAGGTTCTGAGAAGGTTTAGCATGCTAGAATAAAATCCAATCATTATTCCCCTGGTTGGTTATTTCAAACTATCAAAGGAGAAATCACAGAAAATAGAAGAAGAGATTGAGTACATGACAAAGGTTTAATACGCATAAACTGTTGGAAGATTGATGTATGTCATGGTTTGTACTCGACCTGAAATTGCTCATATAGTGGGAGTTGTGAGTAGGTACATGGCTAACCCTGGAAAGAAGCATTGGGAAGTTGGGAAGTGGATACTGAGGTATTTGAAGGGAAGCAGGGAGGTATCTCTATGCTTTGGGAAATGAAATTTATTTCAGGGGTATGTAGATGCTGACCTTGGAGGTGATGTAGATAGTAGGAGGAGTACCACATGTTATGTATTTACCTGTGGAGGAGCTTTAGTAAGCTGGATATCACAATTACAGAAGGTGGTGACTTTATCCACCACAGAGGTGGAATACATTACTGTAACAGAAACTGGAAATGAGATGGTTTAGTTGAAGAACTTCTTCAATAAGATAGGAAGAAAGAAAGAGGAGAATGTATTTCACTATGATAGTTACAGTGTTATACATCTTGCAATGAACCCAGTGTTTCATGCTCTAACAAAGCACATTCAGTTGAAGTATTATTTAATCAGAGGTTTGATACAGGATGGGTTGCTGACATTACAGAATATTTGTGCAACCAACAATCCGGAAGACATTTTGATGAAGTCGATGGTAATACAGAAGTTGAGGCACTGTTGTGCCTCTGTTGGTCTTTTGAGATGAACGAAGGATGAGAGGAAGAATAAGGGAGGACACAATAAGAGTACAAAAGGAAAATAGATGGAATTTCATGAATTGTCGGCTTGAAATTGAAGTTGTTATTGGAAAGCACACCACTTGTGAATGAAGAATTGGATATCAGATTAAGTAAGTTGTATTATTCAGTGCCATTGAACCAGGTCACTCCAAGTGGGATATTGTTGGATTGACATAGTCTGATCCCCTTTGGATGATGTTGGTCGAATGCTTGCGGGTCATACTATGCGCTAGGCCTCAACTCCGCTGGTCGAGCTTCGCAGTGAGCGCGCTAGGGGTTGCAGGGGGAAACGCGCCCCTGCCCTATGGGTCCAGGGGTCGAAGGTCGCCGACCAAAATTTTGGGGCACTGTTGCAACTCTGACCGACTGTAGCAGAGTTGACTGACAGACACCGACAAGGCACTTTAGCAATATGGAATTTGGCATGATTACTGTAGCATGTCAGACTTTGGGGACACTAGTATTGTAGCTTCGTGAACTTCCAGCCGCTGACCACTGTAGCACTTTAGACATGGCTGGCCGCTACACTCTAGCAATGCGGACATTCAGCAGCTATTCACTGTTGCAGTGCGGAATTTCTGTGCTGTTGGTGGAATATTGTTTCGTCTTCTTCATTAGTCTATTTCAGGCTAGGGTTTATGTGTGTTAGAAACTCTGAAATACTCCCTGTAATTGTGTTCAAGGATTTTCATAGTGATATTTCTGTCTCTCCATGGACATAGGGATCATTTCTCGAACCACGTAAATCTCTATGTTCTTCTTCTTTTGTTTTCAACTTTTCTTCATCCACAAACTTGTTCTGTCACTGCGACTCCCAGCATTTTCGAAACATTTTCTCGAAACATTTTCCACATGAATCATACTCCTTGTTCCAAACTATTGGGCATTTTGGGCCATATTAGAATGAAGATTCCTAGAGAAAACTGGAGTTTTACACACCAATGATCATCTGACAGCACATTTATGATGCTATTATCAATGTCACTAATCCATTATAAAAATACAAAATCAAAATCTACTCACTTATTTGATGGTGGGGAAAACTAAAGCACAATCTCTTGACGCGTTCCCAATATTCATACAAAGTCTCACCTTGGTTCTTCCTAATCCCATAAATCTGTTTTCTTATGGAAGTTATCCTAAAGCCAAGGAAAAACTTTTGAGGGAGCAACTTTTTTGAGTTCAGTCCATTTACTTAATAGAGTAGAGTTCAAATAAAAAAACCGCTTCTTTGATACTCCATATAAGGAGAATGGGAAATCTATAAATTTCATTTGGTGTCAATTTGTCCTTGGTGGTTTCATTATTTCACTAGCATGGTTAAATTCTTGAAAGTGTTTGTGTTGGTATTGCCCAAGAAGTCCATATAATTTTGTAAGATTCTATATCAAAACTAATTTTAATTCAAAACCAGCAGGTGCTTTTGGGTATTCTATTAGGAATATGTGCTGGTTGGTGTGGGCTATTGCCCTTGGTTGGTGTGGGCTGCTGCCCAGCGGTTGGGGGCGTGTGGGCATTAGTAGTTTAGGGGGAGTTTAGTATTTTTCCTTTTATTTGTTTGTTACTTTCTGTTAAACCCTCTTTTGTATTATTATGGGTATTTCCGAGTCCCACATCGGAATACTCCCTTGTACATTCCGCTTTTTTCATTTTATAAAAGAAGAGCCCCCACCTCACCTTGAAGGTAAGTGGGTTTCTCCATTCTACATGGTATCAGAGGGATTTTTATCCCGAACCCTCCCTCCCTTGCGGATTCCTGGCGTTCTCCCGGCCCCGCCTCTCTCCCTCCTGCCCTAGCCTTTCCCGGCAGGCCCTCCCTCCCGGCGCACCTCTCCTCCCGGCGCTCCTCTCCTCTCCGGCCTGCACCCTCCCGGCGGTCGTCCCTCCCGTCGCACCTCCCTCCATCCTCCCGGCTGCCCTACGCGCTCCATCCTCTCGGCTGCCCTGCGCGCTCCCTTTCGGCGGCATCACCTGCGCGCCCCGCGGCTCCCCGATGGCGCTCCCTCCCCGCGGTTTCCCGCGACTCCCGACGCCATCACCCATGCGCCCCGCCGGCGGCCTCCCGTTGCTCCCGGCGGCCTCCCGCGGCTCCCGACGACATCACCCGCGCGCCCCGCCGGCGGCCTCCCGCTGCTCCCGGCGGCCTCCCGCTGCTCCAGGACCCTCCTCTTCACGCTCCCTTCCGGCAGCCTCCCGCTTCTCCCGGCGCCTCCCGCTGCTCCTAGCGCCTCCCGCGCCTCCCTCTGCTCCTGCGGCCTCTCGCGGCTCCCGGCTCCCGGCGGCATCTCTCGGCTCCCCGGCTCCCGGCTCGCCCCGCTGTCCTGGCGCACCTCCTCCCGGCGTCGCGCCCTCGCGCCCAGCCCTCAGCGCCCCGCCCAGGCGTCTCGCGCTCGGCCTCCCCCCGGCGCCGCACCCTTGACCCCCCCCAGTGGCTCCCTTCTCGCTGCCCCGATGCCTCCCGCGGCTCCAGCGCCTCCAGTGCCTCCCGCTGCCCCGCACCTCCCGAGCGCCCCCGCTCCTCTCGCCCTGCGGCCCCCCTCCCTTTTCGCCGCCTTCCCCCTAGAACGCGCCCTCGGCCTCTGTCCCAACGGACCCTCCCGGCAGCGCACCCTTCTCCCGGCAGTATGCCCTCATCCCCGCGGAGCGCCCTCGTTCTGGCAGCCCTTCCAGCACGCGCACGTCCTGCCCCCGATCATCCCGCCGGCCCGCTGCCTCAGCTCCCGCCGCTTCCATGGAAGACTCCTCGGGACGTGGTCGTGCTTCACGTCGTCCACGTCCCTTCTGTCACCATTGTGGCACGTTTGGCCACCTGATCGCCCGATGTTGGGTCCTGCATGGCTGACCATCTCAGCACCTGCGGCAGGGACAACCCGCGGTCCGGGACGTGTCCTCGACTGTCGCCTCTCTTTTCCCGTCTCTGGCCCTATCTATGGCCGACCTCAGGCGGCCTCATGATCCACCGGCCTCTGTCCGCCCCACTCCCTCCTCGGCTTCTCTGGCCCGTACTGTTTTCCCCACTGCCTTGGTCAGCCATTGCTCCCCTGCATGGCTGCTGGACTCAGGTGCCTCCGACCACCTCACCGGTGATGCTGGTATGTTGACGTCTTATTTCCCTTATGCCGGTTCTTTAGCCATCACCGTCTCTGATGGGTCCACTATCCCCATAGCGGGCTTCGGCGCATGCTCCCTGACTCCTTCGATACACCTACCCTCTGTGGCACATGTGCCCCGCAGTCCCTTTAATCTGCTTTCCATCAGTAAACTGACTAAGGATTATAACTGTGCGGCCATATTTACCTCCTCTGGTATTGTGTTTCAGGAGCAGGCTACGAACCGGGAACTTGGTCGAGGCCGGCTTCGAGACGGGGTCTACATGTTCGAGGGGCCAGCGCCCATTGCTTGCACGTCTACCTCTTCTCGGGCACTTGATCTCCATTCCCGATTAGGGCACCCGCCTGCATCCACCATTCATCAGATGTTTCCGGAATTCAGTAAGACTCCTACTTTTCATTATGAGTCATGCCCTTTTGCAAAACATCATCGCTCTTCCTACATTCCTCGCACGGATACACGAGCCTCCCACCCCTTTGCTCTGGTTCATTCCGATGTTTGGGGCCCGTGTGCCGTTCCGAGTCACTTGGGCTATAAATACTATATCTCCTTCATTGATGACTATTCGCGAATGACGTGGATTTACCTTCTTCGGGAACGCTCCGAAGTGTTTTCCACCTTCCAAACCTTTTTTCATGAAATTAAGAATCGTTTTTCTATCTCGGTCAAATGTCTCCGCTCGGATAATGGGCGCGAGTATCTCTCCACTTCTTTTCGGCAGTTTCTCTAAGAGAATGGAATCCTTCATCAGACCTCCTATCCTGATACACCCCAGCAGAACGGCGTGGCCGAGCGGAAACACAGACATATTCTAGAGACTGCCCGTGCCCTTATCTTCCACCGACAGGTGCCTCTTCAATTTTGGGGCGATGCCATTCTCACTGCTACCTACCTCCTCAATCGCCTTCCTTCTTCTATCCTTAAGGGGGAGACTCCCTTTCGGGCTCTTTTCCCCACTCTCCCTCTTCATTCCCTCCCTCTTCGAGTGTTTGGCTGCTTGTGTTATGTTCGTGACACTCGCCCTGGCTGCACCAAACTCTCTCCCAAATCTCTCCGCTGCATATTCCTCGGTTATTCCCGCACTCAGCGCGGATACCGCTGCTTCTCCCCGGACCTTCGCCGGTATGTCATCTCCGCAGATGTCTCCTTTGTGGAAAGTTCTCCATTCTCCTTTCCCTCTCCTCCTCCTGACTCTGCCATTGATAGCTGTCTTCCCCTCATCATCCAGCCTCTTCCGGGTTTGCCTCCTCCTACCTCTCCTCCACCTGACCCTGTCCTCGATGATTGTCCTCCTCTCCTCCTCCATCCTCCACCGGCGTCAACCACTATTGACACCCATTTTGGTCAGGTCTACTCCCGCCGTCCTTCGACTGTATTCCCCGTTCCGGCTAGTGACACTGATGCTCCCGCTTCGTCCGCTGCTCCTGCTCCGCCACCCGCGGACTTGCCCATCGCCCTACGGAAAGGTACTCGCTCCTTCTAGAGTACTCCTCTATTTGCATCTTCTTATAGGGGTTTGTCCACTCTGGAGACGGTTTCTCTACCTCGCACAGTTGGTGAGGCCAAATCTCACCCCGGGTGGCTCGCAACCATGCGGGATGAATTGCAGGATCTGGAGGAAAACCATACTTGGGATCTTGTCTCCCTTCCAGCAGGCAAACAGACAGTGGGCAGCAAATGGATTTACACGGTCAGGCTGAATCCCGATGGTACTCTCCATCGCCTCAAAGTCCGCCTTGTGGACAAATGCTTTACTCAAACATACGGAGTTGACTACTTTGATACCTTCTCCCCGGTTTCCAAGATGGCCTCTGTCCGGCTATTTATCTCTCTCGCCGCCCATCATCGGTGGCCTCTTCATCAATTGGATGTCAAGAATGCATTCCTCCATGGCTTCCTTGAGGAAGAAATCTATCTCCAGCAGCCCCCCGGATTTTGTGCCGCCGGCGCTGAATATCGTGTCTGCCGTCTCCGCCGCTCTCTTTACGGCCTCAAGCAGTCTCCCCGTGCTTGGTTTGGCCGCTTTAGCATGGTCGTCAGTGACTTTGGGATTTCCCGCAGTATGAAAGACCACACTGTCTTCTACCGGACGACTCCACATGGCTGCATCTTATTGGTCGTCTATGTGGATGATATCGTCATCACCGGCAGCGACTCTGTGGGTATCACCCATCTCAAGGCTCATCTTCACCAGCACTTCCACACTAAGGATCTTGGTCCTCTCACATACTTCCTCGACATCGAGGTTTCCTACTCCTCTGCCACCATCTCCCTCTGCCAATGAAAGTATGCATTGGATATATTACAGGATGCTGGGCTGACTCAGGCCACTGCGGTCGATACTCCTCTGGAGCCAGGCGAACGGTCTCTTTATGCCTCCTCGGCTCCATACCCCCATCCCGAGCGGTACCGTCGATTGGTGGGCAAACTCAATTATCTCACCATGACTCGACCTGACATTTCCTGTGCGGTAGCCAAAGTGAGTCAATTTATGGAGCATCCCACCACATCTCAGTGGGATGCTGTCATCCGCATCGCCAAGTACATCAAACGGGATCCTGCCCGTGGTCTTCACTACTCCCAACATCCTCATCAACATATTGAGGCCTTTTGCGATGCTGATTACGCTGGCTGCCTTGCCACTCGGAAATCTACCTCTGGGTTCGCCATTTTCTTGGCAGGCAACCTCATTTCTTGGCGCAGCAAGAAACAGACGGTCGTCTCTCGCTCCAGTGCCAAATCTGAGTACCGTGCCATGGCCACCGTCACTACCGAGATCCTTTGGCTTCGGCAACTCCCCCAGGAGCTTGGCTTTCCTCAGCAGACTTCTGCTCACATATGGTGTGACAATCAGGCAGCCACTAAAATTGCTTCGAATCCCATCTTCCATGAACGCACGAAGCATATTGAGGTGGACTGTCACTTCCTTCGCCACCACCTGGAGCACAACCATGTCAGCTTTAGCCACATTCTGACGGAAGACCATCTTGCTGACATCTTCACCAAAGGCCTCCCTGGTGCTCGCCTTGCCTCGCTTAGTTCCAAGCTGGGGATCCGCCACATCTGACGCCCAACTTGAGGGGGAGTAGTTATGGGTCTTGTGTGGTGTCTTCTTATTCTTTTTTTGTGGGACTCGTTGTCCAAGCTGGGTCTGTCCAGCTTGAGGGGGAGTGTTAAACCCTCTTTTTTATTATTATGGGTATTTCCGAGTCCCACATCGGAATACACCCTTGTACATTCCGCTTTTTCATTCTATAAAAGAAGAGCCCCCACCTCACCTTGAAGGTAAGTGGGTTTCTCCATTCTACACTTTCTATTGTTAGTTTGTTACGGGAGAGGATCCTTCTTGAGAAATATTTAAACCGAAGTTGTTGGAAAAATATGGAGACAAAGAGCAGCAAGAAAATTGAGGGTTAAATGTTTGCTCCTAGTTCAGGCGTGGATGTGCAGGAAGGGTATGCAGAAGAACAAAACTTTGCACTAGAAGAAATGTCAGTAAGCTCGAAGAGTTTCCCAGTTGGACATGAAACGTTCAGCAGTGATGTGTTGGTGAATCAGTTGGTATTTATTCCGAAAGCGCCTGGTGAATTGTGACAAACAAGATCTATGTAAGAATATAAATTAGAGTTCAAAATAGAAGCTCAGGATACTCTGATTATTGGTGTCCGAAAAGAGACAAGTGCAACTAATGCTAAAGTGGAGATGTTAATTCTTGATATGCTTTCTAAGCCTCTTGCTACGGATTTTGAGCTTCTAGGAGATCCTCCTGAAGCACAGTAAAGGAGTAGTCCAGACCTAGTTCTAGAAGTGGTGACAATAGAAAGGTTACAATAGGGGCTGATATTCATGATTCAAGATGGGGATGTTCCGAAAACAGACTGAAACAACAGTGCAAGGTGCTTGTAATAAGGTGTTCCCTGGTAGTACCTGTGAAGGGTATTCATGAATTAGATATTCCACCACTAACTTTCAGCATATAGAACCCTCTGCTGGCAGTGGTATCCAAGGGGCGGGGAACAATATTGTCTTTGATTTTTGCTTTTGGTTTTCCTCCTTCCAGCCCAGCTTCTACACTGGATATTGACGAGCACAAAGTTAAGAAAGCATTGTGCAAGGATAATTATACGATGAAGCTAATTATTTAAGAGTTCTTTAGTCACCCATGTTTTCAAGGGTTTCTTAACTACCACTTTTTGGTGAATTTAAATTTTGACAGGTAGCATTAGAGGTTTCAGGTCTTTCCTATATGCTTTTTATACCAAGTTTAACAAGAGGGTTTTTCTTCTTCTTCTCTACTCACTGCCCTAGATCTAGTGTGAAATGGTCTTTTAATTTTAGTATCAAGAGGCCCTATGTTAGTATGTGAATTCCTGGACATGCAATAAGCATTAATAGGTAGTGAAAAAAGATATTCGGTAGTTAGGAATGTAAAGAAATTTTATTTAAAGCACAGGTACAACAATAGATTTATTGAAACAACAGTAATATAGATGGATTTTAAGAAATGTGAAAGCATTTATTTTTTGAAAAACATGAGGAGCTTAAGAAGCCACCTCAACAATGGCACTAATTCATCAATATTGTGTTCGGAAGATCTCTTTCTTCATTGTTTTTCCCCTAATAAAAACAATATTGCAGTTCCCAATGCTGCCTCACGAAGATGTTGCAATCTAAGCTCATTTTTTATTTTATTATTATAGTGAGTGAAAACAACAACAAAACAAGTGAAGGAGTGTAAAAAATTGATGAAACATTAGCTATGAACCAGTTTCAACCTTTGGTTTCCATTTTCTTCATTGTAAAAATGAGTTTCTACAATTTAAATTCCTTTAATACATAATCCAATACCATAGAATGTACACCTGATCCTACCTTGAGTGATCACAGTAAGACCTTAGCATGTGTGTGAACTTCTTTAAATAATAGGATCTCATCATCTGACAATCACTAGAAAAAAATACTCAATCAAACTCACTGTGCTCTTAATGAAAAACCTTGATTAAGAAGTTTAAACAACATGACATGATTGAATTTAAAGGAAGAAGTCACACATATCAAAGAATTGAAGGATAATTTATTAAACAGAATAAGTGGAATTCATTATTCAAGAATGATACAACCAACGTTCTTCAAGAAAAAAATTCCAAGAAGATCCAAACAAGAAGTAAAAGAAGAATTTGACTCGGAAGATGTCACCTCTGGTTTTCACTAGCTCGTCACCACAATCGGTTTAGCCAAGATGGAAACTCCATCTCCCCTGCTAAATACTCTCTTACTATCTCCCTGTAAAAATTCTTTTCTCGTAAGGAATTTGTTGTTTATGAATCATAAATTATTTTTAAAAACTCCTCCAAAAGTTTCCCCAATGTCACAGCCTCTCAATTTCTCATTATAAAAAGACACATGGCATCTGTCACAGTTCTTCTTCTCCCCTGTAGAAGCGTTAGCCAATACCCTAAACCGAAGATGCTCCTACAAGTAATTTCATATAATCAAGGATCTAAACATATTTCCATCTTTATTTTAGTCTCTAGAAAAGTTCTGGTTTAGCTTCTGTGCTTGGGTTCACTTACAGTTCTAAAACATCTGCCTCCCCACTTCATCAAAATATCCCCATTTTTAATTGGTCAGTAGTCTTATCAACTCAAGGCTATGTATCCTTCCAACGATCCCACTTGATATCAATAACACTGTTATTCATCACCCAGTCAACCACCCCTCAACACTCACCATATTCAATCACACTAAATCTACCATCATCACCTTCATCCAGTGAACTCTCGGCCTTGCCATTTCCTTCATACGAGATCAACTAACAACTTAACTTGGTGTGAATGGTTAAAGTGTACACCGACCTGTGACGAATTCTTAATAATTTAATAGTCAATCTCTACTTCCCTGATACATGAAGCTTCAGCCTCATCTTCCAACACTATTAGATTTCTTGTCACGACTCGTCCTCTGGGGCCTATGCCATGACTACCACAAGCCCACCTTCCATAGGTCAGGGGTTGGTGACTAGCACCAGAAAGACGTATCCCTAAAATGGGAAAGCATTGTTTTTAAGTCTTTATAAACACACAACCCAAGAACACAACAAGATGAAACTATGAAGTAAAACTGCAGTAGTAAAAGTGTGTACTGAAAGTAAAGAGGACAGAATACTAGCCCAACTGAAATATACAACTACAACAAAAAATAGTAAATCGCTTCAGAAATCTTCCACCAAAGATTCTACCTAAAGGGTAGGTAAAACTCATCTCTGCATCTCTCCACGTCAACCATCATCGCCATCCACCGTCAGGTCCAAGATCCCCGAGTCTCAGCCGAACTTCTCATCATCTGCACAAGACACAACAAGGTGCGGGCGAAGCCCGTTCATGGGTGAGTATAACAAAACCCAGTAGGGACCCTAAGACCCCAGAAGGTCTCTCAGATTTCCACAGAAGAAAATCACAAAGCATGATCCCAATCATTCAAAAGACTCAACTCAAACCAGGTATAGAACACAAAGTTTAGGAATAAAGATGATTAGTCTTATTCAATATCATTTAATTCCGTTAGAAAGTCTCCACAACTAAACCACGAAGGAGTTGTTCTAATGTCGATCTACACAGGGTCGTATATTGCTGATCCACGATGGGCCACTCTAAGGCTTTTCCTCATCAGGTCGGGCACTGCTGATCCACACAGGTTCATTAAAATGCTGATCCACATAGGGTTGCTATGATGCTGATCCACACAGGGTTTCTAGATGCTGATCGACACATGGTCACTATAATGTTGATCCACACAGGGTCACTATGATGTTGATCCACACAGGGTTTCTATGATACTGATCCACATAGGGTCACTAGATGCTGATCCACATAGGGTCTCTATGATTCTGATCTACATAGGGTCGCTAGATGCTGATCCACACATAGTCGCTACTCAGATAACAGCCAGCCACAAGATTCCCCGCACCCGGTGCACATGGGTTCCATAGTATATTATCCTCTAGATATCATTCGTGCCTCAACTTCTACAAAGATCCAAAAAGGATTAATCCAAAGGATCTTCATGTCGTAAGGGTTCCAATGCAACAAATGACGCATCAACCGAACGCCCGGTTTGTGGGTAATTGACATTTTAGTGCTGAGGACCCAGTTGGATTCAGGTACAATCCAACCTAGCTGTACTCAAAATTTCTCCAAAACTCAAGTGGAGTATCTCAAAAGGACCGCCTCTCTCCAACGATCCCAGCGCTTTAGACAGTTCGTCAAATAGACTTCTGATTCGCAAGATACGGTTTTTTAATCAAAACTGGGTCTGAATGGTTCCTGGTTCAACCCGACCCTACCCGACCCGAACTGGCCCAGGCTGGGGCGCGGCGGGCTCAGCCCGCTGAGCTGCGGACAGGCCCGTCCCACCGGGCAATGCGGCTAGGTGCGCTGGCATGACTCGCTAGCCGGGTGGCCGCCGAACTCCCCGAACGGCTCAAAGAGTTGTTCGACTCTTCAATCAGTGGTGCCATGTGGTGGCGCCACGTGGTCCGTGGGACCCGCGGGGTGTAGGTTCCCCTCTACCGCAGCTTCGATGCTGTGACCCCTTTACTGTGGCGCGTGATGGCACGCCGCCTTGTCAATGCGGTCAGGCAAGTATCGGCCACCCCTTCGGGTCCGCTACGACGCCAAGCGGCGCCGCCCTCTTCCGCGGTGGGCGAGCGTCGGCCGTTGCCTTTTCCGCCGGTGCTGGTCGCTGGTGCCGCACTGGCAGAACCTCTGCAGGCCACTGGGTGAGCCCCAGTGGTCCGTTTTTCCTTCCTCTCGCATCTATAGGCCTCACAAGATGCCCCTGTCACTGTGTGCCTCCCAGTTTCAAGGTTCTATCGAGTTGAAAATTTGTCCCCTGAAGAACGTGGCAAGAATGAAGCGGCGAAGGGTCTGGTCCTTGTTCGTTTTCTCCGACCCCTCCGCGTTATCATCTTAACAAGTGGTAGCAATTTAATTCATCACCATCCACTTATAATTATATTAATTCAAACCCCTACCATGAACACGTTGGGGTCGTTGCGATTGTGGAAGGAGAATCCGCACTTTGATGAAGCCGTCGGCATTCGTCATTCTCATTTCGATCCCTCTGATGTTGCAGTCCAAGCTCCTTTTCCTCGTCGGTGGAATATGCTGTAACACTTCATTATAGGTTCCTCTCTTCCGTGCCAAAAGCCCACGCCCAAGCATCAATTAAATACACCAAAGAGACAACTGAGTTGCACAACATTAATGCTGTTCATTTATAAACTGCATTTAACGTTCCAACGTTGAGGTTACAGAAACAAAGAGTCAAGCCATTAAATGGCTTGACATCACAGTGGTTCCTCCACTGCCGCTCAACCACTAGAGAAAAATAAAATAAAAATTACATGTTATTTTATTTTTATTTTAAAATTCCAGAAATTATCTTTTTCTCCCAACCCACTGCGATCGAAGTGAAGCCTCCCTTATGCGAATCCCAGAGCTGCAGATTCAATGGTTTCCACAAATTTCAATTCTGAGCACTGATTTAAAAGTTATAAAATTCCACCCACACATTTACTGAACGTACCTTAAAAAAGTTCAAAATTCCGTTCTGGGAACATTGAGTCTCAGAATTAAGTGTCGTCAATTTTCACAGACTAGTAATAATCCCAAATAATTTTTAAAAAAATACATTGAATTTATGGGTATTTACATTATCTTCACCTTAGGGATTTTTGTCTCTGAAAGCTATAAAAAAATAAGGGAACAAATGAGGGTACTGAGCACACATCTGAGCCTATCGCTCCAATGTGCTCTCCTGGAGATTCTCATACTGCCAATGAAATTGCACAAGAGGAATCGACCGCCTGCGAAGGACTTGCTCATGTTGAGAATCTATCTCCACCAGGAACTCCGCAATGGTTTCCCCATCATCGATGTTTACCTCGCCCCAGTCGATAAAATGCGATGGATCTTGCACGTACCTCCTCATCTGCGATACATGGACAACATTATGCACCCGGTGCATCTGTGGGGGAAGAGCTAGATGGTACGCCACCTCACCTACTCTGCTAAGGATATGGAAGGGTCTGACGAACCACAGAGGAAGTTTGCTTCCTTGACCAAATCTCTGTAATCCTCATCAGGGGGAGACCCGTAGGAAGACATGGTCTCTCTCCCCAAACTCCAAGTGTCTCTGTCTCTTGTCGACATAAGACTTCTATCAGATCTATGCAGTCTTCATCCACTCCTGGATGATCTGCACCTTCTCTGTAGTATCCTTTACCAACTTTGGACTCATAAGTGCTGACTCCCCTAGATCTGTCCAGCAAAGAGGTGATTTGCAAGTTTTCCTGTACAGGGCCACAAACAGAGTCATGCCGATGGTGGAGTGATAACTGTTGTTGTATGAAAACTCGACTAGTGGTAGGTGGTCTCCCCAACTGCATCCAAAATCGAGAACACAAGCACGATGCGTGTCCTCAAGTGTCTGTATGGTCCACTCAGTCTGACCATCTGTCTAAGAGTGAAAGGTGGTGCTCATGCATAACTGAGTCCCAAATGCCACCTGTAAACCCATCCATAAATGTGATGTAAAATGAGCATAACAATCTAAGGGGATCATCAATGGAACCTCTTGAAGTCATAAAATCTATTGTACATAGAGACATCCTAATCTCTATACTGATCCATATTCTCGGATGGGTAGGAAGTGGGCCGACTTGGTGAGTCGGTCAATGATCACCCATATGGAATCATGGCCCCTAGACGTACGTGGTAGCACTATCATGAAGTCCATGGAGATACCATCCCACTTACACTTCGGTATCTCAAGTGGCTGAGCTAAGCCTGCTGGTACCTGATGATCGACTTTCACTTGCTAACAAGGCATCGAGATACAAACACCACCACCGCTTTCTTCATCCCTTGCCACTAGTACTAACGTCAGATGTCCTGGTACATATTTTCCACCATAGGATGTATCGCCAAAGGGATGTGTGGAACGACCCAAATAACTCCTCCAGAAGCATCACTAGTACCATGGTGCGTCCTCGGAAGAGAACAACGTGCTCCCCACCATTTGAAAATCCATCAGGAGCCTGTCTTAAGGATATCTGAGCACGTCGGGCCTCACAGTCTATATCCTCAAGCTATGCCTCCCTAACTCGCTGAAGGAGTGGGGGAGTAACTGTCATAGATAGAGATAAGTTTCTAAATCTCTATCCACAAAGGATATATGCAACACAACTATCTGATTTGTCACCTCACTTAGCAACTATAGAAAATACCTCCCACTGAGTGCATTTTCTACTACATTCCTCTTCCTAGGAGTGTAAACTATTTCAAAGTCATAGTTCTGGAGAAACTCAATCCATTTCCGTTGTCTCAGGTTCAGGTCCTTCTGTGAGAAGATATACATGAGACTCTTGTGATCAGATTATACATTGAACCGTTCACCCATCAAGTAGTGCTGCAACATCTTCAGTGCAAAGACCACTGCAGCTAACTCCCGGTCATGGGTAGCATAGTTCTTCTTGTTTTATCATAACTATCGTGAGCCTTAGACAATCATTTATTGCTCCTGCATCAGGACACAACCTATTCTGGTCCCTGATGTATCACAGTAGACTACATACCCAACGACCTCTTCTGGAAGCCACAAGATGGGGGCACTCATCTGTCTCTGTTTCAACTCCTGGAAACTCTGCTAGAACTTCTCCGTCCAAAAGAATGGTTGTCCCTTCTTTGTCAAAGATGAAAAGGGTTCCACTACCTTGGGGAAGTTAGGTACAATCCTTTGATATTACCCAGCCAATCCTAGGAAACTATGCACCTTGGTCATAATCCTGGGTGGCTCCCAAGCAAGCACTGCCTCTATCTTCGTTGGATCCACTAAAACTCCAGCCTCCGAGATAACGTGCCCAAGGTAGTGGAATTACCGTATATAGAACTAGCACTTTGAGTGCTTATCATAAATCTGGTTCTCTCAGAGTGTATCCAGAACTATCTGCAGGTGCGTGACATGCTCCTCCTTTGACGCCGAGTATATCAAGATGTCGTCAATGAAGACCACCACAAAGAAACCACGGTAAGGCTGGAAGATCATGTTCCTGAGCCCCATGGACACTACTGGAGCATTGGTCATTCCAAAGGGCATCACCAAGAACTTGTAATGGTTATACCGACATCTGAATACCGTCTTCGTTGCGTCCTCATCCCATACCCTGAGCTGGTGATAGCTTGATTGGAGGTCTATCTTCGGAAACTATCGAGCTCCCTTTAGTTGGTCAAAGAGATCATAAATCCTCGGGAGTGGATATTTGTTTTTCATGGTCACCTAGTTCAGGCATCGATATTCCACACAAAGCTTCAGAACCCCTTCTACCTTCTTGGCAATTAAAATCGGGGATGCCCATGGAGAAACATTGAGCCTTAGGAACCAATTCCCCTGCAAGTCCTCCAACTATACCCGAAACTCATGAAGCTTCATAGGAGCCATCTAATATGCTGGTGTAGATATTAGTGTCGTCTCAGGGTACAGATCGATGTAGAGGTATACCTCTTTGTGAGGAGGTAGTCCCGAAACATCATCAAGAAAGACATCAAAATACTAGTCCACCACTACATGATAAATCAGACTCCTCACATAAACAACTCCAAGGGCAAGGCTATCCAACTGATGATTGATCGGCTGCACCCTCCTTTGAGTAAGTCCATCCTATACTTCAAAGGTTCTCTTCTCTCCAGTGAAGGAAAACCTGATCCCATCCTGACGGACACACCACACTTTGAGCCTAAAATAGTCGATCTGAGCATGGACTGTGGATAGCCAATCCATACCCAAGATGACGTCTTAAGGCCACGATGCTGCTACTAGGAGATCCTAGCCGAAGATCTCACCTCTTAGAGTGAGCTCACACTGTCTGCACCAATGTGTAATTATCGAATCTTCTCCCATAGGAGTATCTAATCCTAATGATGGAGCCAATGACTCTGTCAGAATCTCCAAGCTCCGAATGAGTGCCATGGAAATAAAATACTGACTGGAACCTATGTTTATAAGTACTGCATTTATGGAGGAATAGACATAGATCATACCTCTAATCATCTCCAAAACGCTGTGGTCATAGGCCTCTGTTTCCTGTAGCTTTGCTTTCCCCTATCCACCTACTCCCTGTGGTCAGGGTGGATGACCTGGGGGTGACAATGGTAGAGCCTCAAAATGCCGTCCACCACCTACTGCACGACCTTCTCCTCTGCCACGTCGGCCACCATGCGGATCTCCTCACTTGAATCTCTTCCTTTTCCTCGAAGGTCCCTCGACCATCTACTGATCATCAGTACAAAGGGTTGGGTAGCTACAGGCCATGTGGCCCTGCCCGCTGCAAGTGAAGCACAGTCTGCTTCCCAGCTGACCCCCTGCCTCTCATGCTCTGCACCTACGAACATGTGTCCTACTGTAGATGACTCGACTACCTGTCATCCAGTGGTAGCTCTCACCGTCGGTGCCTGCTCGGCTAAGAAGCTCTCCACCAATAATGCTCGCTCGAGCACTCCATCCTACATCGGAATATTCAACGATATCATTGATGTTCTGATCTCCCACCGGAGACCCTTCTCAAAGGTTAGAGGCCTGAATAATGGGTCTTGTACCATGTCAGTGGAGTAGCGTAGGAGGTCAGTAAATTTTGCTGAGTAATGGGAAACTGAGAGGTTGCCTTACTGTAAGTGTTGCAGCTTTTGGATACGCACTGAGCATAAAATCGCTGGTACTAACTCCTCCTTAAAGAGGGTATCGAAGTCCAACCCGGAGAGTGTCACCTCCTCATGTGTCCAGAGTGTCAGAATCCACCATCTCCCTGTTATTCCTTGGAAAAGGCTACTAGCTAGGATCACCATCTTCTCTGCTGGTGTCCCAACTAGGCGGAAAACTCTAGTGATAGCCTCCATCCAGTCCTTAGCTGCCTGGGGATCTACCTCGCCTCAAAACCTCAGAGTCCTTTATCTCTGGAAATCATGCAATGCATTCAGTCGACGTGCACGGTCTTCCAGTAGGGCTGGTGGTAATAGCTTCCCAATAGGTAGTGGTGCTACTAGTGCACCACTCGAAGGTTCTATCACTGTAAGAGGGCCCTGCATCGAATCCTCATCACTCGGTGGGCCGTAATCATGAACTCTCTCTTGAATCATGGATGGATGTCTATGTGGAGGCATCCTGAAAATAAATAGGTGCTCCACGATCGATAAGTTATACCTGGTGAGCTGACTCAAATGAGATCAAAAGTAAAACATTTTCCACAACACACGCAATCAGTGCTTTCGTGCACTGAGTCAGAAATCAGAATTAAGGGTCCTGGTGTATGGATACGTTGTCCGCCATAACAACACTGGACTCGCCGAACTAAAAACCACACTCAAAACACATAACACTATTTCTCCATTGGAAAGATCAGAGTCCTAGTTCTTCGGTAGAACTGACTCCTCTGATACCACTTTGTCACGACCTGTTCCCCGGGGCCTGTGTTGTGACTACCCAAAACCCACCTTCCATAGGCCAGTGGTTGACGAATAACACTAGAAAAGAATATCCCTAAAATGGGAAGGAATTGCCTTTAAGTATATACAAACACACAACCTAAGGACACAACAAGATGCAACCACGAAGTAAATATGTAGTAGTAAAAGTGTGTACTGAAAGTAAAGGGGTCGGAAAACATGCCCAACTGAAAGATAAAACTACAGCAGAAAATAGTAAAAAACTCTTGAAATTGTCCACCAAGGATCCTACATGAAGGGTAGGCACGACTCGTCTCTGCTACTCTCCATGTCAACCGTCACCGCCATCCACCATCAGGTCCTAGCTCCTTGAGTCTCAGCCAAACTTCTCGTCGTCTGCACAAGACACAACAAGGTGCAGGCGAAGCCCATGAAGGGGTGAGTATATCAATACCCAGTAAGGACACCAAGAACCTGAAAGGTTTCTCAGATTTCCAAAAAGGAAAATCACAAAGCATGATCTCAATCACAAAGCACAAAGAAAAAGACTCAGCTCAAACCAGGTATACAACTTAGAGTTTAGAAATAAAGATGATTAGTATTATGCTATATCATTTTATTTTTTTAGTAAGTATCCACAACTAAACCATGAAGGAGTTATTCCAATGTCGATCCACATAGGGTCATATATAGTTGATCCACGATGGGATGCTCTAAGGCTTTTCCTCATAGGGTCGTGCAGTGCTGATCCACATAGGGTCGCTAGAATGTTGATCCACACAGAGTTTCTATGATGTTGATCCACAGAGGGTCGCTAGATGATGATCCACACATGGTCACTATGATGCTGAACCACACAGGGTCTCTTTGATGTAGATCCCCACAGGGTATCTATGAAGTTGTTCCACACAGGGTCACTAGATGTTGATCCACACATGGTTGATATGATGCTGATCCCCACTGGGTCACTAGATGCTGATCCAAACAGGTTCTCTAATCAAATGAAAGCCAGCCATAGAATTCCTCGCACCCTGTGCACTTGAGTTTCATAGTATCTGATCC
The DNA here is from genome assembly GCA_963277665.1 of Viscum album. NCBI lineage: Eukaryota > Viridiplantae > Streptophyta > Magnoliopsida > Santalales > Viscaceae > Viscum > Viscum album. Next base: position 1,752,218,111 of record OY728143.1, on the reverse strand, counting down.
TCTAGACATCGGTCATGCCTAAACTTCTACGAACATCCACAAAGGAGTGAACCAAAAGACTTTTATGTCGTAAGGTTTCTAACTCAACATACAACGCGTCAACCGGATGCCCTGTCTGTGGGTAATTGGCATTTTAGTGCCGAGGGCCCGGTTGGATTCGAGTACGATCTAACCCGGCTATACTCAAACTTCTTCCAAAAATCTAGTGGAGTATCTCAAAAGGACCATCTCACTCCAAGGACCCCAATGCCATAGACGAATCGTTAAACGGACATCTGGTTCATATGATACAGCTCTTTATGTGAAACTGGGCCCGAATGGGAATGTGTTCGGGTCCGGTTTGACCTGACCTAGTACGAGTCTGACCCGACCCGACCTGAACCAGCATGGGCCGAACCAGTTGAGGTGGGCCACGACATGCTTGGTCCGTTGGGTCGTGGACTGGCCCGGCTCGCCGGGTGGCCACCCAGCTCCCCAAACGGCTCAAAGGGCCATTCTTCTCTTCAATCAGCAGCACCACGTGGCACCACCATGTGTTCCACGGGACCCTCAAGGCATGGGTCCCCCTCCACCATGACTTTGATACTGCGACCCCTTCACCGCGGCGTGCGATGGCGCGCCGCCTCACCAACGTGGTCGGTCGAGTGTTGGTCTCCCCTTTGGGTCTGTCGCGGCGCTAAGTGGCGCCGCCCTCCTCTACGACCGGCAAGAACCGACCGCTGCCTTTGCTGTCGGCACCAGTGCTGCCGCGCTGGTGCCGCACCGGTGGAACCTCCGCGGGTCACCAGGTGAGCTCTGGTGGTCCATTTTTCCTTCTTCTCACACCTACGAGACTCTCGGGATGTCGCTGTCTCTGCGTGCCTCCCGATTTCAATGTTCTGTCGAGTTGAAAATTTGTCCCTCGAAGAACGCTATATGAACGAAGCAGCATAGGGTCTGGGCCTTCTTCATTTGGCTCACACCCTCAGCGTTAACATCTTAACAAGAGGTAGCTATTTAATTCATTATCATCCACTTAGAATTAAATTATGTCAAACCCCCTACCTTGACCACATTGAGGTCGTGGTGGTGGAGGAAAGAGAATCCTCACTTTGATGAAGTCACCGCCGTTTGTCATTCCCAGTTCGATCCCTCTAAAATTGTTGTCCAAGATCTCGTTCCTCATCGGTGGAAGAAACCAGAACACTTATTTAGAGGTTCCTCTTTTTCGTGCCAAAATCCTACACCTGAGCTTTAATTAAATAGACCAAAGAGACAACTGAGTTGCACAACATTAATGCGGTTTATTTATGAACCACATTTAATGTTCCAAAGTCGAGGTTGCAGAAACAAAGAGCCAATCCATTTAATGGATGAACCACATTTAATGTTCCAACATCGAGGTTACATAAACAAAGAGTCAAGCCATTAAATGGCTTGAAAAAATAGTGGTCCCTCCACCGTCGCTCAACCGCTGGAGAAAAATAAAATAACAATTACATTTTATTTTATTATTCTTTTAAATGTCCAAAAATTATCATTTTCTCCCAACCCACTGCGGTTGAAGTGAATCCTCCCTTAAGTGAATCCCAACATTGCAGATTCAATAGTTTCCTCATATTTCAATTCCTAGCACTGGTTTAAAAGTTAGAAAACGCTGCCCACACGTTTACTGAACGTTCCTTAAAAAAATGTTCAGAATTCCATTCCAGGTACACCGAGCCTCATAATTAAGCACCATCAAATTTCATAGACTCGTAATAATCCCAAATAATTTTTAAAAATTTACCTTGAATTTCAGGGTCTTTACATTACCAATATCAAACCGATCAACTTCAGACTCAAGTACTATTTGCTAGTCAATTGGGGCATTTATTCCTTGATAATCCCTTTCTAGAAATTCATTGATCACATGGGATTCATCATCTTTTATCCAAATATCCACAACAATAAGTATAGTGCAGACTTGAATCTGTATACGGGAAAACCGAAACAAGAAAAGATCCAGAAAACACAGTCTTCAACTATACTCAGATTCCCTTCACAGATCCAGATCAAATGCATATTCGATTCAGCCATGGTAAAATGAATTTTCCATATCTATTCCACCAGCTATGACATAACTTCATCATATCTATATGAGAAAACTATATTCTTCAAGCTATAAAATGCCTGGTTGATGAATCAGCTGCTGAGTTTCCATTATCCGAATGCAGTCGACGCAAAGCTCTTCAATTTTCTTTTAGTTTATCATCACGCAACTTAAATCTTCAATAGGTTCACCATCGATCTTCACCTAATATTTTTCCAAGGCACCTCTTAGACACATCTCAGACTTAGAGCTCATTTGGCAGGCGAGATATGGGATGAAAAGAAAGGATTCGAGGTGACTAAAATTCATTTTAGTTGTTTAGTGAAACCAAAGCAAGGGAGGGAGGTGTTTATAGGGAGAAAAGGGGAGAAATTTTTCTCTTCGATCCACAGTTTGAAATCATCCCAATGTTGGGATGATTGGGAAAAAAATTATTATATAAATAATAGATCTCTCTATGTCTAACAACACCAGAAAACAATTATTTTTCTGATTTAAAAGTAATATATAAATAATTTTGATAGTTATTAAAATTTTAAATAATATAAAAATATATTTATTTTAATTACCCATAAATGATAAAATTATATTTAGTACTTATTCATAAATGATAAAATTTTAAAAATATATTTATTCATAAATTGTATTTATTTTAAAATTATATCTATTAGTTAATTATATTTATAAAATGATATATTTGTAAGTTATATTTATTCGTAAATAATAAAACTATATTTATTTTAATAATTATTCTTAAATTATATGATTATATTTATTCAAAAATTTATATTTTTATAAAATTATATTTATTTGTAATTTATATTTATTCGAAAATTATATTGATCCGTAAATTATAATATGAATTCATAAATGATAAAATTATATTTATTTTAATATTTATTCATAAATTATATAAAATAATATTTATTCGTAAAATGTTATTTAATATTTAAAATTATATTTATTTTGATTTATTTGTAAATAATATATTTCTTCTAATTTTGTATGTTTGCATATTAATATTTTTTTTATAATTATTGAAACAAAAAGTTCTAAAAATATATATGTAATGAAAATTAGGTATCAGGGAAAAAAATAATTAATTTAAAATAACCGTGTCTCGTGATTATGTAAATTTTTTAATTAATGTACAGTTCCTTGTAACTAAACTATTTTTTTAAAAAAAAATTAATTAATTGTATTAATATATTTATTGAAGTAAAATGTATATATGATTGCAGTGATATAAAAATAGTGAATATAATATAAATTATCCTTCTCCAACAATTATATTATTAAATTATACATATACACATCTAACATAAATGATTATAAAACCGAAAAGAAAATATCATTTCTAATAAAATTTTCAAAATTAAATGTTTATTTAATTAACATGATATAAAAACCAAAGATGCAATTTGAAATTATAATATTTTTTTATTTGGAATAATTGAGTATTGTAAAACTATATTTTTTAATAAGGGTTATTTTTGTCATATTTCTATAACATTTCATTTAAAAATTATCACAAAAACAAAATGGAGAGAAATTACAATCATTTATTTTCTTTTACTAAATTTTGCATTCATATAAGATGGTGGGAAATCAAAATCATTTCTTTCCATTTATTTTCTTTAGTTAAGTAAGAAATATTATCATTTATTTTACTAAAACATGACCAAATATAGGATTGATTTGACCTGACCTTGACAATCTTGTTTACTCAACCTTGACAAGTTAATATTCATATCATCCTCCCTCTTGATTTTTCATTTTATATAAAAAAATTATTCTTATATACCAAGATCTTTATTCTTACACTTCTTTCAAAAATTGTGATTTAATATTATATAATAATCATCTATTCTTATCCAAGGTTTACCTCCAATTCTGTAAAATAAGTCTTGAATCATAACCGACCTTGAGAATTTATTATCAATTCATACATATCCACAAGATTTTATTAATGAATTCTCTTTTCAATTCCATGGTTATTATTATATACAATTGATTTAAGTTCTTAGGGTTCAACTCAATGGTAATGTGGATCTCAATGCGACATCATGTTTGAGTCTCACTGAATACTTCCTTACATTTATGTGTTGTATGTTTTTAATTAGGTTATAGATTCTTTCCCCCACATCTATGTAAATTATATGTGACAAATTTAGTATTGCATAAGCATGATTTATTTTTACATATTTATTTAATCTACAAATTCTTGCAAAAAATACACATCTAGAATTCAATTTAAAATCTAATTAAAAATATGTGAATAAATTTAAACGCAAACTCCATCAACAACCACAAAAAATATACCAATTACAATTTACCAAAAACACTCAACAATGTATTGTCTAGAAAACATATTTAGAGATTATAGTTTAGAACATTTTGTTAATAAAGAACCAAAAAATCATTATTTCAATTAAATTTAACAATGAATGTATATTTTCACTCATAGTCCACATAAATTAAGAATTTATAATAATATTCCAATTTAAAAACAAATTCATCAACAATTATTATGAAAATCTATGTGAAAATAATAATAAAATCATGACACATCTTCCACATTAACATGAGTTTTTCTATGGAGGAACCCACTAATTATAATTTTATGTTCACCCTTACTTCTATATAATATTTTATTTTCATATTTTTAGGAGGGAATCAACGATCGGGTTGTAAATTACTAGCTCATGGAATCGTGCTTTGTTAGAGTCAGAGTTGTTGCCTTAGGAATTGTTTCATTTTTTCTATTTATTTTAGAGACACTGTTTCCAGTTTTTTATGACATTACATGCTTATTGTTACCATGGTTGGATCATGGTTCTTTTTTGTGAGTTTACATTGATTAGTGGCTTGTTTTATCAATATTGGGATCAAATAGGGTAATGTCCATACGTACGTACGTATGTACGCACACAGACACACACACACACACATACACTCACACACACATACATACATATATGTATGTTTATACTCTTAATGTTAATTGCTAACTCATGACCTGTTAGAGGCGGGCTTCATGGATCACTATTGTCTTCGCTATCGGCCCCAAATGGACTCTAGTGGGGATAGATTGTGATATCATTATTATTGCACATCTTTATATGATTAAAAGTATATACATTTTTTATTGTTCCAATTATATATTACACAATGTGAATTTTGAAATCATGAATGAAATCACATAGCTCAGATCTCTACTTGTGAGCTACTTGAACCTCGACGCACACATGAATAAAGGGCATTGGTGTATTTTGAAGGGTATCACCATCAATATTGTACATCATTTCTCTATAAATTATGTAATGCATAGATATCAATACATATAAATAAAAATCCATTTTAATGTAAAATAGTTAAATATAAGAAAAGGATAATTTTGTATTTACTTAAAAACACTATAAAATGTTGAAAATAAATATGATTACTTTATTTAGGTTATTCACATCATGTAAAATAGTACTTTCTCTATGAGGGTTGTGTGTGTCCATCATATTTTTTTGTTTCCCCCATTGAATGACACTTTTCCATAATTCCTATTATTATCTTATAAATCTTTCTCAATCACATTATTTTCTATGATTTTCACTAGAGCCTTAACGAATTTTACTTTGGTTTTTGTTTACATCATTACACATGTTTTACCAATTAGTCTCTTATACATACACCAAAACCCACACCTATCTATCTTGCTCAGAAACAGTATCTTCTATGATTTGCATCACAACCTTAATGTCTTTTACTTTGGTTTTTGTTTACATTATCACTCTTTTTCCCCAATTAGTCTCTTGTACAGACTCCAAAACCTACACCATTAGAATTATCGTATTTCCCAATACATTGAAATTTCATTATCAATATTTTCTCTACACATTAACCAATTTATCCATTCAATGACTATACAACAAAAAATAAGATAAAATAAATAAGTAATTATTATTATGTTTAATTAGAATAATAGAACATAAAGTCCTTTGACATTTTATATATTCCATACATACACATTTTCCCCATATTTCATTCACTAAGTATCCTTTCTTGTTCATAGTAGTCTCTTTCCATGATAAATTATATAAAAGGGAGGAAAAATTATAATCACATTGTTTGGCCCATATATAAATATAAAAAATAGCATTCTTTCTATATCATGTCAATTTTTTAATTATATATTAAACATAACAATATTTACTCTAGTGTTAAATATTCCATTCTTCATTTTTGATTGGTGTATGTCGGCTTTAATTAACAATGTCACCTCTCTAAACATTTTTACACTTTAAAAAAATATCATCCATAAAAATAAATATTTTAGAAATACTCACAAAATTAAATTTAAATCAATTATCAGTGACTATAAGTCCTTCCACCCCATGACATGTAATGGAAACATCCAATGATTATTAAGAGATCATGATTGCATATATAAAAAGTTTATGCTGATAGAAATTCCCATCATCTCTTAAATATTTTAACAAAAGTGTTACTCTAAATGAACAATGATTGTTTTCCAAATAGATTTAATGAAAATTACTCAATCATCAGTTTTATTAATATAAAAATGGGACAAGTTTATGGGAGTAAATTGAAGTGGTTTGTAGTAATGAAACCCAATAGCAGCGTTACCCACCAAACTATTACAAAATTATGTACACCCATTATAGAAAAAAATAAGAGGTCTTTAGTTGGATCACCTTCTAAGGAAAATATGTATACCAATATATTACCCAATTGAAAGGTGTGTTGATACTTGGTAATTTGATTAAGAAGTCTGATGCACAACCTAAAAAAGTTGGTGAAGGACCTGTGGGAAAACACAGGTTGAGAAATGAAGTTAGTGATCAGAGAAGATAATATTTCAACATATGCCATAGAGATGTTCCTATCTTTTCACAATATAAGACTAGTTAGAACGGGCGTGGACTCCGCAATGAAAGTGTTCCCATTTCAAAAGAAGTCATTATTAAATGCCAATATAACCAACCCACTAGTATTATAAATGATGCCACATCCTATTATGGTTGCATTGATATGCGATCCTTCAATATTAATTTTCATACCTACATTATGTGGATTTCGACTAATCCATTGCCTATTTTGAAAATTATATATACCAGAGTTGAGAATCAGACTTACATAGGGAGTGACAAGTGCCTGGTATTTGGTTTAAAATATAGAACAAATATCTTGTAATAATAATAGTGACTTCAATTTGAGCTTGTAGACTGTCTAAGAAACATCCCCACATTTGGATTTCTTCTGGGCATCCCAAAGTGACCAACAACCATATGTGAGTTCCATGTAGTGAAGGTGACTGTTGTGTAAGTTAATGTCAACATTGAGGAATTAGGAAGAAATAAACATATAAAAAATGTTATGCCAAGATGAATATTCAGTTTGCAGGCCAAAAAATTCTAGATGAAGTGTGCCCATTCTCCTTTAATAAAAGTATGGATCTCCATTTTAACCTTGGTGTAATTTTAATAGTTACATTTATTGGTTATTATTGTGATTCACTAATCACTAAGGAAAGAATAGGTTGATAAAAGGAAATTTTATTTCATGGAGAAGAATGATTACATGAATGGCCCCCACAAGCTCATCCCTTTCTCGCTTAGAGCTCTCAAGGCTCTCACAATGCCAAGAAGCTCTCTGTATTCCATTGTATGATCAATGATACTTATCAAAGACTCCTTTTATAGCCATGGATAACTTGTTTTTTCAATGAAAAATGTGTTGGTTATATTTAATACATTTATTTTTATTGACACCTATTCATTTAATATTATGGGAATTTAATCTATTCTATTCATGCACCTAAATATTCAATGAATATTTTAGTTGGAAAAACCTCTTCAATTCTCACCTTCCAACTGCAATCCACTGGAGAATCTAAAAAATTCTAGCTTCTCCCAAGGTAACACTTTTTTCTAAATGTCCTTCAGGTCCTGTTTTATGCATATCTTCATAAGCACAATAATTATCGATCCATCACCCCATGTATCCAATGATAGAAAATGTCAATGTGATTTTTTTGAGAATGATACATTGAGTTCTTTATCAAGTCTAAAGTAATTTTACTATAACAATGAACCTTGTACTCCTAGTTGTATCCAATCTCCTAGAGAAAATGATTTAGCCACAACATCTCATTGTCAGCCTCTACAATAGCAATGTTCTCTAATTCATCTGTGGATAAAGTGACACACTTATGTAACCTTGACTGTCAAGATATAACTCCTATGGAAAATTTATAGATATATCATGATGTGGAATTCATATTATTAGGATATCTGACCATATCTGCATTTGTATATCCCTACAACAGTGAATCAACTCCACCGTAGCACAAACATAGTTTTGATATACCTTTAAGATACCTCATAATCCACTTTACTGCATCCTAGTATTGCTTCTCAGGATTAGATAGAAATCAACTCACAATTGTAACTGCATTTTTGCAGTGTTTGGGATCATAAAAACCATAGAATACATTAGTTTTCCAACCAATGAAGAGTATGGTATCATCTCAATCACCTCTATTTCTTCCTTGGACAATAGACTTGAACTATTGCACAACTTCATATGCCTTGGTAGAGGAATACTCACTGGTTTGGCAATATCCATGCCAAAACTCTTCACAACATGTTCAATATACTTCTCTTGAGATATCCATAACAATATTAACTTTCTTTCATGAGTGAATTTCATCCCCAAAATACATCGAGACACTCCCAAGTCTTTTATATCAAAATAAAAGGATAACTCCTTTAACTAGCCAATATTTGCTGAAACATTCCCAATGATCAACATGCCATCAATATAAAGGAGGATAGAAACAAAGTTACCATCCTAAAATCTATATAAGTAAAAAAATTGTTTTTCATATGTTCTCCTATATCCATGACACACTGAGAATGATTCAAAATTTTTGTACCACTATCTAAGAGCTTATTTTAGTCAGTATAATCTCTTCTTCATTTTGTAGATGATGTTTTTTTAATGTCCCAAAATTTCTGTATTTTTTTAATTATATAGAATTATTTTGAGACTACAAAATTGGACGCCGCGTGATTCCAAGGCCCAGAGTTCCCAGAATGATCCGTCCAAGTTTTTTTAAGCTTTAATTAGTACACGTAAGTAGTTTTCCTGAAAAAGTGTAATAAATCTTAAACGGTTTCCCAGATCATAATTCTAAGGTCACCGTTGCGTTCAATATGGAGGGTTTACCCTAGGTGTGACGTAATTTTAGTTGGTGTAGGCCTTCGGTGAGAAAACCTGTTAATGGTATAACCATAAATAAAATATTTAAATAAAGTAGTTTTATTTTTCAAATGCTTATAACACACAAATGGTGACTCGGATAAAAAATATGAGACCCCCAATGAACTCATGAGGGTATGTGATCTTTAGTAAGATGCTAACATTGGCCGGTGCGGTCCACCAGTGAAAGTTAGTTTTTGGCTTCAAATAAAATAATTAAGTACAAATTATTTTATTGTAAAATACTTAACTTCTAAATGGTAACTCAGATTAAAAATCTGAGAGTAATGTTGAGTTTTTTGGGGTGTGTTATCCTTATGCAGAGCCTAACTTCGATCAGAGTGGGTCGAGGGTGAACGTTAATAATTTATTGAACTTTTTTTCGGGTATGTTCAATAAACTTTCAAGAAGTATCTTCTATCTTTTGAACCGGGACACAGATTAAAAATCTGAGGGCACCGTTGAATCCGCAGCGCCGAGATTATTTTAAGGGAGACTTTACTTTGAGCGCAGTAGGTCCGGAGAAGAAGTTATGTTTTGTCACTTTTTGAAAGAAATGAAATAAAATAATTTTATTATTTTATTTCATATCCCCAAATGGAAAATCAAAGGGTGGGGCTAGCGATGTGTTTAGCCAATAAATGGATTGACCTACCAACCCTAAGTAACGATGCCCTTGGGGAATTAAGAAGCTTCATAATTGACGAGCCCCATTAAATTCTAACGTCGTTACTTACCCTCCCAATCTCCTATATATATAGAGAATGGGGAGAGGTATCGGCAAAACTTCGCCAAGCTAAGAAGTGTTGAAGGAGCACATTGAAACTGAAACCTTAGAAGACGGAGCCGATCCCAGCGGGAGGTGACAGGTGATACCTAACCACAAACTGAAGGATGACGTGAGAGTGTCGTCATTGGGAATTAGTTGTGGAAATGAAGAACACGATCCGCCTTCAAGTCGCGGATGCTCTACAATGAGCTACGAGGTAGGGGGTTTATTCGTTTATGTTTCCTTAACATATTCCCTCTTCCTCATTCTTGAAAATTATATGAAGAACGTGGGTCAACTGACTAACGGGTAGATACATGAATCATTTGTTTTGCGGGATATGTTATGGGGTATCCTTGTGGGGTTTTGTTTTTTTGTTTAATACAAGAAATTGTTAAACCCATTTTATCCTTCCTTTGATCATGAGATAATGTAGAGAGCATGGGCCTAATGAACCCAGCCCAAACCCTCCACAATTTTGTTACCCTTGCGCATTCTGTGGAAGACCGCCAGTGCAGCAACACCAACCAACTATGAAGGAGGCGAAACGCCAACGCACGTCGCTAGAGGAGGCCGCGACATGAATCCGCGTTAGACATCAGGGCGGCCGACACCAGACAACTGCGAAGGAGGTGCGGTGTGTCATCGCGTGATGATGGTTTACAAAGGGGTTGCGGCCACGACAGATGAAGAAGGCAACCAGCTCATCGACCGGCCGCGAAAGGGAAGGGCGGTGCGCCGCCGGTGAGCAGGAGACCGTGGCCGAAGCCACAGAGGAGGAGGCATAAATCATGCCTCTGATAGGTTCTGTGGCGACCAGGTGATGCCCATGTGGAACCACCACTTTAAAGGTTGAACAACCTTTGGCTGTTCGGGATCTCGAGGGAGCGGTTCCCCTAATCTGCCAGGCAGAAGAACCACGGGCCGCGCCCTTAGCGTCTAGACCACCCCCCAGGGGGTCGCTGCCAGCGGGCGGGGCCGCCTGCCCAGTAGGCTGCCCCCGCAGGCCACCCCCCATGGGCCGAACCGCCACCTAGAAGCCTGGGCCGTGCCCAGCGGGCCGGGCTGCGCCCCACTGGTCATGTCACACCCCATCGCGTGTCGGGACACCCCTTTGAGAGCCCATTCCTACATGGGTCGGGCCACCCTTGTGGGCCGCCCCTTTTGGCAGGCCTGGTCGGACCTTGGCCTAGAAACACTTAAAGGGCTTTATCTCGAGAACTGGACATCCATTTGACGAACTGTCTGTGGTGTTGGGATCCATGTAGAGAGAAAGTCCTTTTGAATTACTCCATGATAGTTTTGGAGAAACTTGGAGTACTACTGCGTTGGATCGCACCTGAATCCAACTAGGCCCTCAGCATTGAAATGCCAATAATGCATAGACCGAGCATCCGGTTGACGCGTCGTCTATTGCGTTGGAACCCTTGTGACACGATAGATCATAGGGTTACTTATTTGTGAGACTTTGTTATTTTTGAAATACGACCGATGGATTGGAGAGTGGTTCTCCCAAGCGCTCTATGTATAGAACCCTACGACTGGCTGAGGCCTAACGACTACTTAATTTTCGACTCGGAGTGACTCGATGGCCAAGATATGCGATGGGGAGGAGTACCTCAGTAGGCCATGGTGGGGAGCGACCAGGGTACACGATGGGGAAGAGTACCTCAACATTTCAAGGTTAGTGGGAAGTGACTCCTTTTGACGTGACAGACCCACTATACTCGATAGAGGAGTATTTTTCCAGCAACCGAGGCATTCGACATTGTGACTGTGAATTTTACTTGTTCCTAAGCCTAGAGAATCTTGGGTTGGCTATCAGAATTCCTTGAGATACTACGTGGGTCAGCATCATATCCTATTTCTCTGAGTTGTATACCTGGTTTGAGCTGAGACTCCAATTGAAGGATGTCCATTTCTTTGTGCTTTGTGATTGAGATCATGCCTTTTGGTTTTTCCTTTGTGGAACTTTAGGAGACCTACGGGGTCTTAGGGTCCATACTGAGTATCATTATACTCACCCCTACACGGGCTTTTCCCGCACCTTATTATGTCTTGTGTAGACGACCTACGACATTGATCGAGGCCGAGGGAGCCAGGACTGGACGGTGCTCAGAGGTGGACCATTTGGTGTGACGCGACACAGGGACTAATGATCGTGAGCTGTTCCTACCCTTCAGGTAGGATCTGGGGTGGACCATTTTGTGTGATGTGACATAGGGACTACTGATCGTGAGTTGTACCTACCCTTCAGGTAGGATCTGTGGTGGATGATCTAGGAGCTGCTTTTACCTTTTTTTAGTTGTATTGTTCCTTTCGGTTGTATTAGTACTTTTTAGTTGTACTCGTAATTTCAGTTGGGCTTGTATTCCAACCCCTTTTTCTTTCAACACTCCTTTTTACTACAGCAGTTTACTTCACCGTTTTTTCTTGTCATGTGTTTGCACAGGTTTAAAGGCCACACCTTCTCATTTTAGGGAATACACCATTCAGTGCTAGTCGCCAGCCCCTGACCTATGGAAGGTGAGCTTGAGGTAGTCATGACACATGCCCTGGGGGACGGGTCAGGACAAAGTGGTATCAGAGGTATTCGTTTCTACCGAATAACTTGGACTCTGGTCTTTTCTTTGTGGAAATAGTGTTAAGTGATATGAGTGTGGTTTTCAGTTCGGGGAGTCCAATGTTGGTGCAGCGGCCGACGTATCCATACACCAGGACCCTAAATTTTGATTTCCGACTCAGCACATGGAAGCATTGATTTCATGTGTTTTTTAAAAGTTATTCTTGTGATTTCTTGGATTCATCTCACCAGGTATAAATTAATGATCGTGGCACACCTATTTTTTATCAGGATTCCATCATGTAGTCAACCAGTCAGAATTCCCGACAGAGTACACGATGATGGCCCACCGAGCGATGAGGCCTCGGTGCAGGGCCCTCTTACGGCGTTAGCACCTTCAGGTGGTGTACCAGCAGCACCACAACCCATTGGGAAGACGTTACCACCAGCTCCACTAGTAGAGGATGCATGCTGACTGAGTGTGTTTCATGAGTTATAGTGGTAGAGGAATCTGAGGTTGTGAGGCGAGACAAATTCCCAAGCATTTGAGGACTGGCTGGAGGTTATGGCTAGAGTTTTCCTCCTAGTTGAGACACCAGTAGAGAAGATGGTGATATTAGATGTTAGTCATTTTCAGTGACTGACCATGAGGATGGTCTGCAAAGTAACGAGGCTTTGGTACGTGTACCATTTCTCGAGATAGTACCTTCTGTTAGTGTGTCAGCTATATCACTGCCCCTTGGTCAGCAGTTACAACCGATGATACTGGTAGATGACACATTTAGGCTGAGTGTCTTGCATTTGTTTCAACATCAGATACCCCTCAGGTTTTGAGGTGATCCTGACTCACAGGCGGCTAAGGAATGGCTTAAGGAGGTATCCGAGTTTCCATCTATCCAGGGAACCATTCGATCAGATGGCTATCCTGGTAGAGATCCTTCTATGTGGCTCAGTAAGATGATCACAGGGTTTAGGTTACCCTGATCTTGAAAATATGTGACTTTTATGTGGAAAATCTTGAGAACCTTCCTCAAAGAAGGGGTTCTCTGGCCATAAATAGACATGGGATGAGAGTTCCCTAGAGCTTCTACAACTTCAGCAGGATGACATGTCGGTAGCTAAGTATTCATCGAGGTGGATCGACCATCCCAGGCACTCAAGGAATACAGTACGATCAGTGCTTTAAGCCCCGGACCTCTGAGAGAGGTCTGTTTAGGGACATCCGAGCAAGAACTATTCCTCTATGAATTCCTACTTTTGTTAGAGTGTTAGAGATAACCTTTGTGGTTGAATGTTCTTTTGCTGACAGAATGAATCCAGTGAATGTTAATAGTGGTAAAGCAGAAAACTGATGCCAGTCTCAGAGACCTGGGAATATAAAATGTTTCAGGAATTGGATGTGATAGGGATATATGAATCTGTAGGGATGTAGATGTAGAAGTAGATCTAGGAGAGCAGCATGAGGTGGTGTACATTTCGACATGTTACAACCCACCCCCCTATGTGGTCCCCCCCAGGCTTAGGGATCTAGAGGATAGGGTAAGGGAGTAGCTGCATGCGGTCAAGGAGTGCGACCCAAGGGCTCTAGGAATGATTCTAGGTATGGTCTATGTCTACTAATAGCTATCGTATTAATAGACATAGGTACCAATCATTCCTTCCTTCCACGAATCTTGTCTAAGACCTAGAGTTTTTGGTTAAACCGCTGACTTGACCCTCACGTCTGGAGATACCTTTGGGAGGAGACTCTATAATCCCACATACGCCGATGGTGTGATATGACCCTTGAGGTGAGACTTTCGGTTGGAACCTCTTGGTGGCAACATCGAGGCCTTACAATGTTAGTTTTGGTATGGACTGGACATCCATAGTTCATACTCAAATTGACTATATTAGGCAAAAAGGTTGTGGTTTATCTACAACATTGGAATGAGGTTTTCCTTGGTCGGTGAAAAACATAACCCAGACAACACAAGATAAACTCATGCATAGGAGGGTTCAACCAATCCCTCTTGAGTCGGCCAGACTCACCCTCATGGGATCAAGAGTTTTCAGTTTTTAGTTCCTGAAAGGAGTGACAGAGTGTGGGGACATATTTTCAAAAGATGTTTCTAGGATTACCTCCTCGAAGGGAGAGGGACTTATTCTTTGGCTGGGTACTATCGGAGATTCATACATGACTTTTCTAGAGTTGCAGCACCCTTTTCAGCATTGACGAATATGGGACAACCCTTCATGTGCATAGAGAGATACTAGTAGTGTTTCCAGGATCTGAGGTAGATACTAACGAGTGTCCCCATTTTACGGCTACCAGAAGAGGGTGTTGGGTATGTATTTTACCACGATGCATTAGGGAACTGACTTGGGTGTGTCCTGATGCAGGAGAAAGCAATGATAACTTATGGATTACGACAGCAGAGAAAAAATGAGAAGAATTATTCTACCCACAACCTGGAGTTGGCAGTAATGGTCTTTACACTGAATATGTGGTGGCATTACTTGATGGGTGAATGTTTTACAGTCTACTCTGATCACAAGTGTATCAGGTATATCTTCTCTTAGAAGGACCTGAACCTGAGACAACAGCCATGGCTAAATTTCATCCAGGACTATGAATTTGAGGTAGTATATACTCTTGAGAAGGGGAACATGGTAACCAACACACTTAGTAGGAGGTCTGGTTTACAACTGCTGAGTGAGGTGTCAGAGTAGCTAGACGCGCTGTAGATACCCTTCGTGGATAAGGATGGATCAAATTACCTCCAGTCTATGACTATCACTCCCCCAATTCTTCAAAAAATTTGGGGGGGGGCACAACTTGAGGCGTTGACTGCGATGCCCGATGTGCTTAGATATCCAAGATTCTCTAAAGGTGGAGAGCACGTCATCCTCTTTAAAAGGATTCACCATGGTACCAGTGACACTTCAGGAGGATTTGTTGATGGAGATCCATACATCCCATTTAATGGTACATCCTGGAGTGGTGAAGATGTACCAGGACCTCTAGCATCAGTACTAATAGCCAAGGATGAAGAAAGTAGTAGAAGAGATTGTATCACGATGCCTCACTTTTTAGCAAGTGAAGACTATACAGAGCCGACAGAAGTCTTATACCGACAGGAGGAGGGAGACCATGTCGTCCTATGGGTCTCACCTCAATGAAGTTTGTGGAGATTTGTCCAGGGCGACAAGTTATCTTCAAAGTTCATCGGACCTTTCTAGATTCTCAGCAAAGTGGGTGAGGTGGCATACCATCTATCTCTTTCCCCACAGATGCACTGGGTGGATAATTTTTTCCACGTGTCACAGCTGAGGAGATGAATGCATGATCCATCGCATGTTATCAACTAGGGAGAGTTAAACTTTGACCATGGGGTGACTTTTACGGAGATTTTTCTGGAGTTTGAGGAACGAAAGGAGCAGGTCTTTTGTGGGTGGTCAATACCTCTAGTGCGCGTTCACTGGCAGCATGAGAACCTCCAGGAGAGCACATGGGAGCAGAAGGCTCAGATTCATGCTCATTATCCTCATTTGTTTTTTTGTCTTTGTTTTGGTTTTTGGGGATGTAAAGCCCTAAGGCGGGGAGAATGTAATGTCATGGAATTTCCGTATAATTTTTTTAATTATATAGAATTATTTTGAGATTGAGAAATCTGAAGGTGCATGATTCCAAGGCCCATAGTGCCTAGAATGATACGTCAAAGTTTTGTTAAGATTTAATTAGAGCACGTAAGTAGTTTTCTTAAAAAAGTGGAATAACTAGTAAACAATTGCCTGGATCAGAATTCTGGGGGCACTGTCACGACCCAACCCTACCCGGGCTCAAGCCGAAACTACCCCAATCCCACCTCCATAGGCCAGGGGATGGCGACATGTACCGAAGGATAAACAAATTAGGGAGGCCTTTTCCTGAGAACCTGTACACACACGTACATCACGCTCAATGCAAAAGTGCAGAGTAAAAGAAAAAGTAAAGTACTAACTGCTATAAACAACCACAAGAGTGCATCGATCTCTAAACAATACAAAGTGAAAGCTGAAGGTAAATTGAAAAGAAAAAGGAAAAAACATGCGCCCAACCAGAAAAGTGCCACAACCCGACAACAGGTAAACAAAATAAACAACTGGGAGAGTCCCACACCTGGAACCCGACTACGACCACCATACGCGGTCCAAGCTCCTGAACTCCTAAGCTCTACTGAAGTCATGACCAACCTATCCTTCTTTTGCAAGGGCACACCAAGTGAGGGCAAAGCCCAAGCAGGGGTGAGTATAACAATACTCAATAGGATACCCTAAAGGATAGAGGGAGAAACAAAGGAGGTACCAAAGGGTGAGCGGTAGATCGAACAGGGAAAAGTAAAGGAGTACAACCGAGAGTGTAGTAAGAGTACAATAAGGAGTGAAATAGAGTAACAGTAGAGAGTCCAGCTCAACCCAACAAGAGAAAGGAGGTAGACTCGTCTAGACACAAGGAGCTGGAAATGGTGATAAGATGAACTTCTCATCAAGTCTTCGCTACCTATAGTAGGAGAGTAGACTTGTCCAACCACGAGAAGATAGACACAGAAAACACGTGACATACCCCATGCGTCTTTGCTTCTCCTGGAGGGAGTGTAACCAAGCCCAAGAAGTGGGTAATGGAACAAGTTATATACATATATATATGCTTTATCAAGAAACCCGAACAAGATCGTAAGGAGATCTCCGTCCCGTAGCTCAGTCCAAGAAAGTGAGTAGCCAACAGTCCCAGAAGGAAACACCATAGATGCCCAGCAATATGCATGTCTTCCCTGAGCTGCAAGTTAAGGGGCTCAAATCACCACATCTTGACACTATCCACTTTAGGCGGCACTGACTCACCCTCTTAGTTTTAGGTTGCGTCACAAGGACGCTTCTCGGTGGGGAAAGCGCCCCTCATACTTGAGAGTTCTAGGGGAACATCAAGCTACACCTCATCACTACCCCGTAGTCGAGAGGTCTCCTCAAAGTCGACAAGCGACCCCCTGCCCAGCCCCGCTGGAGGGTAATCCCTGAAAGTCGACGAGTTCCCACTGGAGGGAGACCTGGAAAAAGTCTACGGGTGCCACACTGCCCAGTCCCATAAAAGGGTAATCCACTGGAGGGAGACCTGGCTAAAGTCGACGGGTGCCACACTTCCTAGTACCGTAAAAGGGTAATCCACTGGAGGGAGACCTGACTAAAGTCGTCGACGAGTCCCAATGCCCAATCCCGTAAAAGGGTACTCCACTGGAGGGAGGCTCGGAACCGTCATCGGGGACCACTTCCCAACCCAGCTGGAGGTAAACCCGACATCGGGAACCACTTCCCAGCCCAGATGGAGGTAAACCCGGCATCGAGGACCACCTCCCAGCCCAGTTGGAGGTAAACCCATAACTGCTATGGCCATCCCTGCTGGATGGTACTGCTCGATGAACACCGCTATACTGGCCATCCCTGCTGGATGGTAACCCACTAGCCACCCCTGCTGGATGATACCTCACCGCCCAGCCCTGTTGGAAACAACCTCCTGGCCAGCCCTGTTAGACACAACCTCCTGGCCCGCCCTACTGGAAACAACCTCCTGGCCAGCCCTGCTGGAAACAACCTCCTGGGTAGAGGATTGGTGCCCTCATAATGTGTTGGTCACACCGAATCCACAAGAACTCTACCAGGGAACACGAAGCAACTCTTTCGGCCAAACCATCGAGAACAGAACCAGGGGAAAACCACTCAACCTTGATGGTTGAAACCATCGTGAACGACACTTGGGAGAACCCACTCAACCCTGCTGGCCAACAAATGAGAACAAGACCAAGGGGAAACTCAACCTTGCTAGTCAAACAAATGAGAACAGAACCAGGGGAAAACTCAACCCTGCTAGTCAAACAAATGAGAATAGAACCAGGGGAAAACTCAACCCTCCTGGTCAAACAAACGAGAACAGAGAGACCCTCTATGTCGCGAGAGGTCAAGGGTACGCAAAGAAGAACACGACACACACATGGGGCCCACACAACGTGTGACCCCAAGTCAACTCCAACCAAGCACACAAACGTTCTCAGATACAAACAACCACATGTACCTCCAAGCGTTCCTGTATACTCCCAGAGTATACCACGTTTTCAGCCCAAAGGCTATCGTGCACACGGCACCCAACGTCAACACGAAGGGCGTAAATGTAACAACTCCAAATTTCCACCTCTTCAGCCCAAGAATGTCCAACTAAATCTCTTCATGCATTAATTCACTCACACGGGAGTGCATGCGATCAGACGCCAAGGGTTCGCTTCCAAACACAGTAAGAAGAACCGCCACCAGAGTACCCTTTATATTTCCACATTTAACAAGATCACGTAAGAGGCTCCGCTTGCCTGAACAGATTACACCGTTGTAATCCTCACAGAAAAACATGCGAGATAGAATATTTACTCACCTCAAATGGATATCCGATGGAAAATTCTCCAACACCGCTTTACGCCCGAACGACGTCTCGTGATCCCGAGCCTCGGCCCCGAAAATAGTCGGGCGCATCGCGACATTGCGATCCCCTCGGGAAAACACGTCAAAAGGACTGCTCACTTGAGTGGAACGGATATCTGATGCATTTCGCCGTACCGCACACGAGCGGTGCTTCGTGGGACCCACATTCCAGTCCCGAAGCACAATGAATAGATCACACCGTTGTGATCCTCTCGAAAAAGTACACAAGATTGGCTATTCATTCGCCCGCAACGGACACCCAATGATAAAGATGGAAATCACTGCCAACTCCCAAAATGACCCTCGTGGGACCTGCACCATCATGCAGAATTAAAGCGTGTGGATTTCACCATTGGATCGCCCTTAGAAAAACACTCAGAATTGACTACTCTCACGCCCTGAACGGACGTCCGATGAAAAAGTTGTAAAGCGATGCACGCAACTCGAAAGACGGGTCATGGGGCCCACACCTAAACTTCGGTTTCAATGCCCGAAACTACACTGGTAATCTCTGACTCAACGGCAGGGTCAAAACGCCACTGACGACACTCAATTTGGACATCGGATGTGTCCGCGCCGTCCAAAACAAGAACCCCCAAGAAAAATGTCAAAACACTTGACGTACGCGTCGTGCCACCAAACCCCTCGTATCTGGAATTAAAAATTCACGAGACCATCTCAAAATACTCTTCTTGACGTCAGGAAGGCACTTTCGCAGATGGGATACAAAACGGACTCCCGTAACGACAATTACGGGCGTCCGAAGAGGGGGGTCAAATCCCCTTGGGCTGGACCGGCCTGGGCCGGCCCGCGCCGGCCGGCCCGCACCGGCCGGCCCGGCTCGCAGCGCCGGTCCGAGGCTTAGATGCGCGGGCCGGCTGTGGAACTACGGTCCATGCTTAGACCGGCCATGATCTGGTTGTCCCGCGTGAAGACCCGCAAAACGCGGGTCTTGTTCCCCCGCGGGGTTGCGTGCCGCGACCCCGGTTCTCCGTCGCGCCCGGTGAGCTCGGCCTTGCCGCCTGGAGCCGCCGCCTCAACCTGAAGCCACCCACGCCGACACACTTGACCCCGGTCTTCCTACGCCTGCGATCCATGACCACCGCTTCCGCTGAAGCTGGACCGCCGCACGCCGCCACCGGAGCTCCGCCCTACTTCCAGGAAAACTCCAATGAACCACCAAACTTCACCGGACTGCTACGGACACCTCGGGACTCGGAATTTCAATCTAAAACAAGAATCTGGAAGCTTAGAACCATTAATATGAATTTATGGTCTTCACTTGACAAAATTACAGTGAATTGATGCATATAAATGGATTCAAAGAAGGTGCGGGAGTTTAAAATGAAAAACGCCCGATCCTACCTGTTAGGCGTGGCCCGGAGCTTCGTCGTCGATCCACACCCCGCCGTTGCCGCTTCCACTATGATTGGGAGGGAGGAAGAGGAGGAGGAGAAGGACTTGAGGGAGAGATTGAGGGTGATGGGGTTTAACCCGGGGGAGGAATGAGGATAGGGGATGAGTTTGGATTTAAGTAAAGAATTAAATGAAATTTTAATTAATTCTTTTTAATCCAACAGTAGGCCCATTCCTGGACCCACAGTGGGGTCGAGGTTGAGCCTCCCCTAGGGTAAACACTACCTCCCGAGAACAACGGTGGTCTCGGAATTTTAATCCGATGCCCCGTTCAAAAGTTATGAAATTTAACATCTGAAGCCGACAAATTACGAAAATGCCCCTGACGGCATTTTTCCACAAAAGGCCCGCACCCGCGAAACTTACACCCCTCCTAGGGTAAACGGCAAGCTCCGAACTCAACGGTTCCCTCAGTTTTCCAATCCAATCCACCTTTTAAGAGATACTTGAGTTAACCATTAGACAAATAAATTAATTATTTTAATTATCCGTTTAATGTTCCGTTAACAAGCGAGGGGTCCCAACATCCCGCGCTGACATGTTTTATGTCATTACTAGGGTAAAAAACCCATTTCGGACACATTCGTACACTCATATTTCTGATACGGATCATCGTTTAGGAGTTATCACATTTATTTGGTGTGCCCAGTGTGAACACATTGAAAATTTAATTTCGACCACACCGGGGCTCGGAATCGCACGCAGTCTGAAGGCGCTGCTTTGGAATAACATCAAGAATATTCCAAAGTCTTTTATAGCAAAAACCAGGTTCTTAAAAGTACCATTTCATTCAAGATGGTTGGTTTACCCTAGGCATGACTTAAGTTTAGTCGGCGTGGGCCTCTTGTGAGAAAACTTGAAAATTGAATAACCATAAATAAAATATTTAAATAAAGTTATTTTATTTTTCAAATGCTTATAACTCACGAAAAGTGACAAAAATTAAAAATCTGATACCACCACTGAACTCATGAGGATATGATCTATTTAGGAAGATACTAACATTTTCTGGCGCGGGCCACCAGTGGAAGTTAGTTTTTGGATATAAATAAAATAATTAAGTGACAATTATTTTATTATAAAATCCATAACATCTAAATGGTAACTCAAATTAAAATTACGAGAGTACCGCTGAGTTATTTTGGTCATGTTCTCCTTAGGCCAAGCCTAACCTCGACCGGCGCGGGTCGATGGTAAACTTTAATAGTTTATTGAACTTTTTTTAGGTACGTTCAATAAACGTGTGAGCGGTGTTTTCTAACTTTTGAACCAGGGCTCAGATTTAAAATCAGAGGGCACTGTTGAATCTGCTACTTTGAGATTCTCTTAAGGTATACTTTACATTGAACATAGTATGTCTAGAGAATAATTCATGTTTTGTGACTTTTTAAAAGAAAAGAAATGAAATAATTTTATTAATTTATTTCATATCCTCAAATGAACAATAAAAGGGTGGGGCTAGTGATGTGTTAATCCAATAAATGGCTTGACCTACCAACCCTAAGTAACAATGTTGTTGGGGAATTAGGAAGCTTCATAATTTATGAGCCCCATTAAATTCTAACGGTGTTATTTACCCTCTCCCTCTTCTATATATATGGATCTTGGGGAGAGGTATCAGCACAGCTTCGCCAAGAAAAAAAGTGCTGAAGGAGCACCGAGATGATGGACCCTTAGAAGACAGAGCCTATCCCAATGGGAGGTGATGGGCGACACCGAACCACAAACCGAAACATGACCTACGAGTGTCGTCGTTAGGAACTAGTTCCGGAAACGAAGAACATGATATGCCTTCAAGCAGCGGACGATCCCCAAAGGGATACGAGGTACGGGGTTTATTCATTTACATTTCCTTAAAAGATTCCCTCTTCCCCATTCTTGAAAATTATATGAAGAACGCAGGTCAACTGATTAACGGGTTGATCCTTTAATCATTCTTTTGTGGGAGGTTGTTATGGGGTATCCTTGCGGGGTTTTGTTTGTTGTTTAATACAATAATTTCTTAAACCCATTTTATCCTTTGATCACAAGCTAATGCAGAGGTAGAGGGCCTAAAGAATGCTGGCATGAACCCGTCACAACATTGTAACCCTTGCACCTTCCATGGAAGACTGCCAGCGCAACGACACCAATCATCTACGAAGGAGGTGACACGTCAATGCACGCCGCTAGAGGAGGCCGCGACACGAAGCCAAGATGGACATCAGAGTGGACAACATAGGCCGAACACGAAGGAGGTGTGGCATGCCATCGTGCACCGTTGGTGTGGAAAGGGGTTGTGGCTCGTCAGCCAAGGCAGACAAATAAGGCGGTCGGCTCGTCGACCAGCCGTAGAATGGAAGGGCGGCTCGCCATCGCGCTCCGCTGGTGAGCAAGAGACCGCGACCAAAGTCGTGATGCAGGAGGCATTACCCACGCCTCTGGTAGGTTCTGAGGTGACTGGGAGGTGCCTACGTGGTGCCACCGCTTTAAAGGATGAATGAGCTTTGGCCGTTTGGGATCTCGGGGGAGGGACTCCCCCAAGCCGCCTGGTGGAAGCACTGTGGGCCATGCCCTTTGCAGTCAGACTGCCCCCTGCAGGTTACCACCAGCAGGCTAGGATGCCTGCCCAGTAGGGTGCCCCCGCACGTTGGGCCACCTTCCCATCAAGTCAACCCCTGGTGGGCCTCCACCCTACGAGCTGGGCTGCGCCCCACCGGCCGGGCCACACCCCACCGCGGGCAGGGACGAGCCTTTGTGGGCCCCTCCCTACATGGGTTGGGCCGTCCCTTTTTATGGGCAAGGCCAGACCTTAGCCCAGCGGGCATAGTTCACCATGGCCCAACCCAGACTAGGTCGGGTTGGATTGGTCCGACCAGGTTGGACCAGAACTGGGCCCAACAGGGCCCATAAACACTTAAAGGGCTTTATCTTGATAACCTGATGTCTGTTTGATGAAACGTCTACGGTGTTGGGATCCTTTGAGTGAGAAAATCCTTTTTTACTTACTCCAGGAGAGTTTTGGTGAAACTTGGAGTGTGGCCGAGTTGGACCGCACCTGAATCCAATCGGGCCCTCGGCACTGAAATGCCAATAACACACAGGCTGGGCATCCAGTTGACGCACCCTCTATTGTATTATAACCCTTGTGACATGAACGATCATTGGGTTACTTCTTTGTGGGAATTTATGCTGGTTGAAATATGACCGATGGTTTGAGGAGCAGTTCTCCTAAGCGCGCTACGTACGGAACCCTGAGACTAGATGAGACCTTATGACTGTTGACTTTTCAATTCAGTGTGACTCGATGACCATGGTATGTGATGAGGAGGAGTACCTCAGCAGGCCATAGTGGATAACGGCCACAGTATGCGATTGGGAGTAGTACCGCAGTAGGCCACAGTGGGGGACCAACTCTGTGTGACCTGACAGACCTACGATATGTGATGGGGAGGAGTACATCAGTAGTTAAAGGTTAGTGGGAATCACCTATATGTGATGCGGCGGTCCCACAATACTTGATAGAGGAGGATTTCTCCAGTAGCTGAGGTGTTCGATGTTGTGACTGGGAATGTTACTTATTCCTAAGCCTAGAGAATTTGTGGCTGGCTATCAACATTCATAGCAATCCTGTGTGGGTCAGCATCATATCCTGTTTCTATGAGTTGTATACCAAGTTTGAGATGAGAATCTAATTGATATATGTCTATTGCTTTGTGCTTTGTGATTGAGATCATGCCTTGTGGTTTTTCCTTTGTTGAACTTTAGGAGACATACGGGGTCTCGGGGTCCCTACTGAATACCGTTATACTCAGCCCTACACGGGCTTCTCCCGCACCTTGTTGTGTCTTATGCATATGATGTACGACATTGATTAAGGTTGAGGGACCCAGTACTGGATGATGCTCAGAGGTGGACCCTTTGGTGTGACGCGACGTAGGGACTACTGATCGTGAGCTGTACCTACCCTTCAGGTAGGATCTGACGTGGACCATTTGTTTTGACGCAATGCAAGGACTTATGATCATGTGTTGTACTTACCCTTCAGGTAGGATTCGTGGTGGATGATCTAGGAGCTGCTTTTTTCCTTTTTCAGTTGTATTGTTCTTTTCAGTTGTATTAGTACTTTTCATTTGTACTTGTACTTTCAGTTGGGCTTGTATTTCAACCCCTTTTTCATTTCGCACTCATTTTTTTACTAGAACTGTTTACTTCATAGTTGCTTCTTGTCATGTTCTCGGACCATGTGTTTGTACATATTTAAAGGCAATGCCTTCCCGTTTTAAGAAATACGCCTTTCGGTTCTAGTCACCAACCCCTGGCCTATGGAAGTCGGGCTTGGGGTAGTCATGACATGGGTCCCGGTGGATGGGTAATGATGGTTTTCTTGTCTAAAAACCTCCAAAACTTTAGGATACTTCATGTGTATATCCTAGTATATATTACCATGAATAAAATCTATCTTCATGTGTATATATTCAAGATCCAAGCCCAATCTATCCACCAATATGAAAATGACTCGAATTGAATTCATTCTCACCACAGGTGAAAAGATCTTATCAAACTCAACTCATTTCTTCTAAAGGAGTCCCTTGAACAAAAATCAAGTTGTATTCTAGAACTCCTTTCCATTCCCATCCTTTTTTATCCTAAACACCCATTTGTTCATTAGTCCCTTTTTACCTTTAAGTTGTTCTATCAAGTCATATGTTTGGTTCTTCGTCAAAGAATCCATCTCATCCTCTATTGTATGCATGTACTATAGTTTTCTAGGATGAGACACTACTTCCTTGTATCATTCAAGATATCTCTCATCAATCTGCAATAGGTACTCTGAATCTGAATATTTGGTTGATGTAATAATTTATAATGATGATTTTTGAACCTATAAAATTTTAAGTTTGGGAAGCACAACATAACCAAACTCATGTGATTGTTCTGTAACATCAAGTGGTGAGAGTTAAGTCCCCCTTGATCAATATACTCATTCCATACTTCTTGATCTACTACGTATAAATCATTTTTTATCTCCTCCTCATAAGTGCTATGTGGTGATAATATAGGTGTTGGATCAGGAACCGATTCATTGAAACTTTCACTTCAAGAAATTTTGGGATTTTGAATAACCTTGATCACTTGGTTCTCATGGAACACAACACCTTTAATTATGAACACCTTATTCTGCTTCAAATCCCAAAGCATGTATTTGAACTCCTCGTATCCATAGCTGATGAAGATTCATGGATTAGATCCATCATCTAGCTTCTTATTGATATCTTTGGATACATTTTCAAAAGATGAACATCTAAATAACCATAAATGAGAGTATGAGGATTATTTACTAGACCATATCTTCTATAAAATATCAAAATTTATTGGAAATAGTAGTGATATATTGATGAGGTATCATGCAACTCGAACAAATTCTCCCTAGAATGTCCTAGGTAGCTTAGCCGAACTCATCATACTCCTGAACTTCTCCATGATGGTTCTGTTCATCCTTTCTACAATGTTGTTGTGTTATGGGGTGCATGGATCCGTCTTCTCATGTAGAATACCCTGATGCATGTAATAGGTATCAAAATCCCTATATTTGTACTCACCTTCATTGTCTAAAAGAATACACTTCAACTTCCTTCCTTTTTAAAGCTCCACTATGTTGTGGAACATCTTGATGTATCCCAACACTTTATCCCTCATTCTCAAAAAGAACACCCATACCTCTTGAGATGCATCATCAATAAATATTAGAAAATATCTGTTACCTACTAGTGAATCCACCTCAATGGGACCACATACATTAGAGTGCACAAGATTCGATAACTCTGATCTCTTTAATGAAGAAGTTTTGAATGAGATTCTATTTTTCTTCCTATACAAGTAGTATTTGTAAGGATCAAGTGATGAATCATTTTGAACAATAATTTACTTATTCTTTTTAGGGTATATAACCCTATTTCACTCATGTGATCGAGTCTCCCGTGCCACAAATTAGATGATGTCTCTCCTTCTACCATTTTGAGGTTGTCGATACATATCTTCCCATGAGTTCTGTACAACATATCCTATATGTGTCCTTGAGTGATGGTGATGGATCCCTTCATCATCTTCCATGATCTTTCACTAAATATATTGTCATAGACTTTTCTTCCAAAGTCTATCCCTGATAACAGGTTAAGCTGAAGGCTTGGAACATGTTCAATATCCATCTGGGTGATTATGTGTCTAACATTTATCTTGACTTAGATATCACCCATTCTGATGATCTCCACTGAAATAGTATTCCCCATCATGACTGCACTGAATTCATTGTCTTGATAAGTTTGGAAATGCTCATGATACAGAGTTACATGGTTCAATGATGCAGTATCAAACACCCATTATGTGTCTTGTCCGGATGTCTGAAAGAAATTTTATTCTTCATCTTTGAAACAAAGCACAATTTATCCAGTGAAAATCACATGCATGTATTCATTTGTTCTTTGTTGGTTACTATCTTGACCTTTCTCTTGTAGTAACTTTAAACAATTATTCTTCAAGTGTCCCTCCATGCCACAATGGTAGAATTTTGATGTTGGCCATCTACCATCTATGGACCTTCCTTAGACATTTCTTTGAACTTTTCTCCATACCCCTCTACCACCTCCTTATTTCTCCCCTCATTTTCCCATATGATAGCCTGTATTTGGTTGTAACTTTCATCCTTCCTTCAAGCCACTTAGTTAAAAAATTAATCCTTTACCATTTCCATGGTAAGTTTGCCTATGGGAACTAAGTTTCTGAGAGAGACCACTCGTGTATCCCAACTATTAAGAAGTTTGAAATGTTGATAGTACTCATAATTTTCACCAGTCAGAGTATTACTGGTAGCCACTAGTTGATTCACCAAACTCTAAAACTCACTAGTGTGTTCGACTATAGAGATATCTCTCAATAGTCAAAGAATCATCAATCAATTTATCAAAAGACTCTTTTTTCGAGTAGTATTTGACTAGTATGTATTATCTAAATTCATAAAAAGCTCGTATGCACTAATCTCCTGAGAAACATAGTGATGGATTCTATGATCGATCCATTGATGTATTATACTGATCATTTTCTTATTCATCTTCTTCTTCTTAGGTCTATTGGAGAATAATGGTTGACTCCATTATCTCAATGTGGTAAAAGAGATATTTGGCATTAAGGGGATCTTCCATTTCAGACTTCCAAATTGAGTAGTTATATGAAGAGAACATGATCATACCATCCATGGATGGTCCATCCATTGAATTTAAATTCTATACAAATTATAATAGTTTTTTTATAAAAAATTACCATTGTGTCTAAAAAGGATGAAAATGGTGGAATTGACTACTAGATCATCAAAATTGGACTCAGATTAATCAAGATGTAATCAAAATATTATCAATGATCGATATTGATCAATGACATTGAACATTTGAGAACCTTCCAGAAAACTCACCCAAAAATTCACTAACACTGAAGTGGTATCATCTCACCACATTTTCATCATTGAAATTCCCTCTGATACCACTTTTTTTGATTCACTAATCACTCAAAAAGAGAATGGGTTGAGAAAATATATTATTTCATGGAGAAGAATGATTACATTAATTACCCCACCATCTCCTCCCTTTCTTTCTCTCTTGGAGCACTCAAGGATCTCACAATGAAAAGAAGCTCTTTGGATTTCATTGGGTGATCAAGGATTCCCCTCAAGACCTCATTTTATTTCCATATCTAATGCATTCAATTTAATGAAAAATATGCTGGTCATATTTAATACATTTATTTTTATTGACACCTATTCTTTGAATAGAATGTGCATTTAATCCATTATATTCATGCATCTAAATATTCAATGAATATGTCAGCTAGAAAATCCACTTCATCTATAGTTACCCCTTTTCTTTATATCACATTATCTATGGTAATGAAACCATGGAGAATTTTCCAAATGATAATGTTGATATTAGAGGGGATTCCTTTTCCCTAAATGTAGTTTGACCTCATGACCACCACCTTAACAAACATGGGTAATGATACAATATAACATGGTGTTAAAACAACCAGGGGCAATTTCAGTGAGAATATATATAAAATCTTCCTCCTTGTAAATAATTCTATTCTTGGAGATATTCATCTAATTGAGATTCAGTATAGAGCTAATGAGATAGGGCTAAAAGGATGTCATTTTGAATTCAATGTTCAGTGTAGGTAATTCAAGAAAATAAAGCACACTCCTAGAATAATTGTCCTTAGAAAAGAGGATGGATCCTCTAAAAATAACCCATCTAATGTTTTAAAGAATCAAAATAAAAGGTTCTTTAATATTTCACTACCAGGGTGAGAGAGGGTGACTTTCATGATAAATTATATTAAAAGATATACAATTTTTACACTTTTATACATAGCCCATAAGAAACTACCTACAATGACTTCTCAATATAGTTTTTTTCCTTCAGTTCTATCATGTAATCTTCATGTATTGAAATATTTATATCACCCTCATCCACAGTTTTATCCATCCTATCCCTACATGCCCAATAATAATGGCCATCCAAATGTGGATCACAAAGAAAGTTGGAAAATATTATTTTGATTCTCTTGAGAATTGATTTGGGAAAATTAATAACCACTATGATATAGTTATTAATGGATGAGAATACACTATTGATGAGAACCATTCTCTATTTAAAATAGATGAAGTAATTTTTATTATTAATAATCTTACCCAAAATCTTTTTAACCAGACTATTAGAAGGGTGAACTCTAGATCTCCCATTAGAAAGAGGATACCTATAGTTCCAAATAGGAAATATTTTCTTAGATAAACTTTCAAAAAACTGGACTCACCATTGTAATCACTTAGTAGAAACATGAACACTATTCCCAGTGGTATTATACTTTTGATCTCTCTACCTTTCATAAGTATCTAGTATTTCTCTAAGATCCTCAATGGATGATTTATTACCATTAAGAACAAGTAACTCATTTTCTGAAAATAAGATATGATAAATACTAGGTGTTTTAAATCAACATTTGAATAAGTTAATAATATTAGCTTCCATGGTCTTGTTCAGGTTTTACTGAAGTAGTTTTATACAATGACAAAGTTAATTGGGAAAATCAAGTCACCCTACCTTAAACCTATGATATATTTAAGGAAACCAAATATTTTACCCATAATATTAATTAAAATCCATGGTGAGGAGAAACACTGAAAAAAAATCATAACACTATAATGAAAGACAAAATCATTGCATCACCTTGAGAATGAAGTTCCATTCCATATTTTCATATTCCTTTTTGATATCCACTTTCAACATGACATTACCTCTACACACCTTATGATCAATTTCATATATCTTCTTCTGAGTGAGAGATATAACTCCTTATATGGTCCCACCTTTAATAAAACCATGTTGTTTATTTGATATCATCTCAAGAAGAAATAGTGTTAATACATCAATAATAATCTTACCCAAGATCTTGTTAGTAAAATTGAATATAAAAATCATATGGAACTAATAAAATAAGTCGAGGTGAATCACCTTTTAATAGAGACCTAGGGACATTACAAAATCATCCTTGGGAAAATCACTTCCACTAAAGAAATTTAAGATCATTGTAGGGAAATAACACCTAAAAATCTCCCATGAAACTACATGAAATGTACAAAGGAGACCATTTGAAACTATGGAACTATCTTGGTTCATAATGGGATTCACTTCCTAAATTTACTCATTGTATATGATATTATTTAGAAGCTCATTAGTTTGATTGGTGATAATAAGAGGGATAACATCAAAGGAAGATTTAGAATCATTTCCACCTGGGTAGTTGCCTTCATGCATAGTTCTTTCCCCAATGATATTAGAGGAGAAGTACTCTACCACTTGAGGAACTAAAATATTAATATAATTTATAAATATACCATATTCTAGCTCTACATTCATAGTACCTAAATATTTTCTTTTCTTGATGTAATCATAGAAGAAGCCCATATTCTTATCTCCTTCCCTAAGCCAATAAACTCTTTCCCTTTCATGAGCCTTTATTTCCAAGTTTAATAATATTTTTGATGGATACTTTTGTTTCCGGGATAAATTAGTAAATAGATGGTTATCCAAAGAATCCATAATTTCCTTATCTATTTACTGAATTTCCTTAATATGCTCTTATATACTTAAGTTAGTATATTGTTTAGAAACTAAAAACTGAAGAATAGATTATTTCAAATGTATGATTTTTTTATAACGGACCACCCAAGGTTATCTTTATAAAGGGACACTCCATGAATCTTGAACCACCAACATGAAATCATCTTCCATGTTCCGCCACTTTGGAAAGCAGAAATGAGCATCATCCAAGACAAACTATTTTATTTTAACCAACATATAAGAATGGTCTGAGAGGGTCTGCGGTTAGTGATTGACAAAGATTCCTAGATTATAGGAGTTCCCTTTCATATTGAAAAGGAATCTATCAAAGAGACACAAAGTGATCTGACTTATTTATTGATTATTCCATGATCTAAATTAGTCCACCAAAAACCCAATATCCAAAAATTGATTATTCGTTAAAAAGAATTTGAAGTTATGCATATAGTATTTAGACAAATTAAACCCACATTTTTTCTTGGTAAAGTCAAGTATAGTGTTAAAGTATCCACCTACAAGCCTCATAATGGGACCTAGGTCAAAACCTAACAAATATTTTTATAGTAAATCCCTTTTAGTGATTTCACATTTAGTATATAAAGAAGTCACCTAAGAGTATTAGGAGAGACAATATATTCTCATAGTAATATGTTACATAGAGTAATTGATTATATATAATTGGATATTATCTTTGTAAATATTCATATATGATTATTTTTATGACTATTTTTCTAGGATATCTAGGAGTGGCACCATAGAGGAATTGATTTAACTATTTAGTAACTCACTCTCAAAAGGACTATCAAGGATCTAGATGTTCTAAATAATCATATTAAACATGGATAATGAGGTTAGAAAACATTAAAACTTTCATGATATTTTTAGAAGGATATGAAAAAGAAATCATCTTACATCTTCAAGATATAGACCTAGTCAACACCCTACTAAATATTGGGAAAGAGACCACTTCACTTTCTTATTTTTCTATTGTAATCAAGGTGGTAAAACTGGTGATTTTTTTATTACATCTCTGTAGAAAACTTGTTAGACTCATATTAAACTTGTGGGTAATCCCATAGCCTCAGTGAAAACTCATTGGGCTCAACGAGTAGAATCTTAAGGTAGATTCGCTTGTTTGATAACCTTTCCTAGGAGTAGAGGATAGTAAGACATCATTGAAGCCTTAAAATGTACAAAAAGATTTTCTAAATCAAGAAGGATATTTGAGACATACTTCACCAATACAACACTATCTGAAGCAAATAAAATGATGGGATAACATTAAAAATTGAATCATAATCCTAGTCAGGAATAGAAGTAGCCTTATAATCAAACACCTCCATATTCTCCCTTGGTGAAAGAAGAGTTATAAACATAATACATGACACATACAGAGTTTGTTTTTAGGTAGGTAATGAAGATCTTCCATCAGATGATTCCTCACCCAGGTCTGGTATCATTTATGTATTAGAAATATCAGCTAAGGTGGGATTAAAACCATCCATTTTAGCTTTGTCGAAATCCTTAATAAGTTGAGATTTATCCACATTATAAAGTGTCTCAGAAGATTCAGTGAGAATTGTATTATCATATCCAACCACGAACACCTATTAATTGTAAATAGGAGATTCTTATACCATATGTACCTTATCATCTGAGACCCTAGTGGGACTACTAGTAGTAACATTTTCATCCTCCCACCCTTATTTAGTACATCAGGTATGAGCTCAATAAATGGTTGAAAATTAATGGGTTCTTGAAGATAATTCAAGTATTCTCTATAACCTTATTTGTAATTAAATAACAACCCTAATATAGAGGTATCCATGACCAAACCATTAACCTCAACTAGTTGAACCTCATAGGAAAATAATTAAGTAGGCCTCTTAGAGAGAGTGACGTCATGACATTTGTAACACCCCAAAATGAGGGGTTAAATGGATAAATGATATGACTCATGTCAACATGGTGCAACTTCTTTTTCAAGAGCCTACCTGATTAGAACTCCACAGTTAAGCATGCTTGGTTTGGAGTAGTGATCAGGATGGGTGACCTTCTGGGATGTTTCTAAGGGTGTGTGTGAGTGAGGAAAAAGCCCACTGGAAAGGACTTGTGTTGGCCTGTGGGGACTATCATTAGTCAGATGACCCATTCAGGCATGTGAGTGGGCCCCAGGGTGGGGGCCACATATATGCGGGGTACCTGGCAGGCCAGGCCCTGACGACCATGTTAAAGGTGGGGTGTCTGTGCTGTCACTGGGCCTAGTTGTCACATTAGGTATTAGAGGTGGTACCCAGCCTTAAGTGTGGTACACTGCTTGGGTAGAGATGTAGGGCCCACAACAAGGATGTTGTGCTCTAATGGGGTGGTGATTGTAACACCCCCAAATGATAAAGGGTTAAATGGACAAATGATATGACTCATGTCAACTTGGTGCATCTTCCTTTTTAGAAGCCTACCTGATTAGAACTCCACAGTTAAGCATGCTTGGCTTGGAGTAGTGATTAGGATGGGTGACCTTCTGGGAATTTTCTCAGGGCGTGTGTGAGTGAGAAAAAAGCACACTAGAAAGGACATGTGTTGGCATGTTAAGATTATTATTAGTCAGATAACCCGTTCAGGCATGTGGGTGGGCCCTAGGGTGGGGACAACGTGTTTGCAGGGCAACTGGTGGGCGAGTCCTAGTTGCTCCAACATTGGAGGTGGTGTGTCATATAAAACACCTATCACACCTCGAACCTTGTATTTTTATTTATTTATTTATTTTCATTATTATTATAGTAGTTTATGTCTTTTTATTTTAATTTTTTTTAAAATATAAAGGACATGTGTTGGCATGTGAGGACTATCATTAGTCAGATGACCCATTCAGGCAGGTGGGTGGGTCCCAGGGTGGGGACCACGTGTTTGCAGGGAAACTGGTGGGTGAGTCTTAGTTTATCCAGCATTGGAGGTGGTGTGTCATATAAAACACCTATCACACCCCAAACCTTGTATTTTTATTAATTAATTTATTTTCATTATTATTATAGTACTTTAGGCCTTTTTATTTTAATTTTTTTTAAATTTTAAAGGACATGTGTGGGCATGTGAGGACTATCATTAGTCATATGACCCGTTCAGGCATGTGGGTGGGCCCCAGGGTGGGGACCACGTGTTTGCAGGGCAACTGGTGGGTGAGTCCCAGTTGCTCCAGCATTAGAGGTGGTGTGTCATATAAAACACGTATCACACCCCGAACCTTGTATTTTTATTAATTTATTTATTTTGATTATTATTATAGTAGTTTAGGACTTTTTATTTTAAAATTTTTAAAATTTTTAAAATTTCAGCAAGTCATTTGATTTTTCTGCATAAGTGGCCAAACCATATAAGATCCATGTGATTTGAGTCTATAGTTTGTAAATCCATTTTTCATGGTTGGTGAACGGTTTGACTAATCATGCGGTTATCCCATGCTGGTGCCCTAATGTTCCCAGTGAAGGGTATGTGTTTGGTGCATGGCTTGGTAAACTATTCAAAAACTGTGTGATGTTCCCAAATTTTAAAAAATATTTTTTTTCCAATTTTTACCTTAATAGATTAAACCACCCTAAAAATTATAACCCTTTATGCCTCTCTCCCTCTTTGCATGAAACACTAGGTATCCAAGGGAGGGAACCTTCATGTGACCCACTTCACATCCTTCTTTGATTTTAGGTGTTTCTCCCTCCAATTTTAAGTGGATTATCCTCAGGTTAGGGTCACCACTTC
Source organism: Viscum album (assembly GCA_963277665.1). Taxonomy (NCBI): domain Eukaryota; kingdom Viridiplantae; phylum Streptophyta; class Magnoliopsida; order Santalales; family Viscaceae; genus Viscum; species Viscum album. Next base: position 1,752,183,633 of record OY728143.1, on the reverse strand, counting down.
TCCTTCTCCCTCCTCTTATTCTTATTCTCAATTTTCCTCCCTCCTCTCCCTATGATTCATCCTAGGATAAACCCTAGGTTCAATTTAGGTTCTCAATCATTATGGTTTTGATTCATAGGGTGTTTGATGTGTTCTTTGGGCCTTCCTATCACCGTTCATAAAGGTTTTACATCATCTACATTTGGCCTAGGTAGGATTTAACTATTCCTGAATCTTTAATTATAGATCCATTAATTACATAGATTTTAAATATATTTTTTTGATACCAAATGATAGTATTATGGATGTTTATGAAATTTCTAAAGATAAAATTATATTTCAACTTTGTTTACATAGAAATTGAAGAGGTTATCCATTTTATATAATTGTTTAAATATGATTTCCCTTAATTGTGCACACTAAGGGTTTATGGTATTACTAAATGGATCTTTAAGATGTATTTAAAAATTAATAAATGTATCTTAGGTTATAAATTTAAATTATAATGAATTTATTTATAATTTAATGATATGTTTTTTTTAAATAGTAATTTCAAAATATTATGTTTTCAATATATTTTGTAAATTTATGTGTTGTTCACTTGTAACCCATGTTATAAATCTCTGATAATACCCTTGATATTTATATTCATATATATATATATATGTGAATAATCACACAAATACGTGTGAATATGTACACTAAGATAAATATATCTATATATTTATGTGCATATGTGTGTAAGGATAAAAGAAGAATTGGAAACATAAAATTTTATATCATGATCCTGGTTTTTAAATGAAATTATCAAGGGTATCTCTAAGTGGAATTTTAAATAATAAAAACTATCTTAAAACTAAGAGGTCCGGTTGGAACCTTCTAATGTTTCTTAAAAAAAATTATGTACCCCAATGGAATCCCAAGATATTATGATACGTGTAAGACTGATAAATAATATGTTTTGTTTTGTTATTATTTTTCCTAAAGAGGGTAATCACATTGGTGGTGTATGGGAGTGGGATGATGTTATGTGTTTTTATATTATTTCTTTATGATTTAAATTTTATATTTTTACCACACCTCCCATTTTTTTATTTTATCATGGGTATAAAACATAGGAACCCAAGGTACATAGGCGGGATGAATAGGACAAGTAGGCTAGGAAAATTTCCATCCTTCCCAGCCCTTGGATAATGCTATAACACTAAATAAACATCAGATGAAATGGTTCTTTTTTCCATTAGGACTTTAGCATGGTCCTCCCCAGTGGATCGTGCATGAGAATAATATTTAATGGTTTGATGAATGAGATTATGGGGATCCTAGGATGAAATCTTGACCTTATATTGCACAAGGTTGCCCCATGGAGCTTATTCTCATATAGTTATACTTTTATAGTAATTTATTAATGATTTAATTTTACTGCCTTATTTTATTACTATAGTTATTGATATTATTATTATAATTGATTCCTAAATTCAAATGCTTCTTTTTCTAAAATAACTAGAGGCATATTTTTCTTAAAATTTGAATTGAATGGTTTATGATTCCTTTGAGTGTTTTGAAAGGAAATTTTAAATGTGTTTCTTAGTTTTATAATATATTTAAAAGTATTCTTTAAATAAAATTGATAACTCCATGTTTTAAATTATGTGTTTTAAAAACATATTTATATATGTATTTTTAAACTAGATTGAATATGGATCTTTTTTCAAGGTGGGTAGTGACCTACTTGGAATTTTATACTCATCCCTATAAAATAATAATTACCTTATTTCAATAATAATCAATGGAAAATTGGAAAGTTACTAATGCGTACGTACGACCACTGTCTCCACGATTATAATGTTTTTAATTTTTCATAAACATACCTAAATGATTTAATTTAAAAGTATAAATAATGTTTAAAATTCATAATTATGTCATTAATACTATTCTAGAGATAATATACCAATGACCACTTTTGGCTATAGACATCATACCTAGTCATTCTAGACTCATGTACCAAATATCATTAAAACATCTGACGTGAATTTAAATAATTATGTAATTGTTATAATATGGTGATAAGTGATATAAAAGGAATAATAAACATGAAAAATTTTATCAATAAAGTAAATAATTATCTTATGTTTATTATTTAGGGAGATAAAGAACATACTTGACGAATTAGGCTCGAGTTAAAGGACTTCGTCTCAATATCCTTTAATTGAGGAATATTTTGATTTTATACACAACCTTATTTTATGAGTTGTATAAAAAACTTATTTGAATTTTAATTTGATTAATGTTTTTTTTGAAAAAGTAACATTTTTATTCTTTTTATATGGATTATTTTACTTTTTTACAAGCAACAAAAGGAATGTTTTTTAACTTATACAGTGACAACAACTTCTCCGTCGTTGTGACCATTATTTGATATTTATATTCCTCTACAAATATTAATGTTTTGAAAAGAAAAAAATATTAATTATTCTATTTTTTGGGTATTTTGGTATTGAAAAATGTTTTTTTACAAATTGATTGATTATTTCAATACCTTGAAATGATTTTCTGGAATTGAAAATGAAATTTTATGAGTGAAATTCTAAAAATTTAAATATTTTATTTATTATGATTATACAATGGTATTTTAATATTTGAGGTGTGGTTTCATGATAATACAAGTATGGGTGGTAACATTATAACCTTCAATTCATTGGGTATATAAATTGACCATATGGTTATTCCATTTTGTAAGAGTGATATGTATGGAAGTTGACCACATGATTATTCCATTTAAGTATAATTATGTCCCAAGTTACCATTATGTATTATTTATGATTTATATGGGGTTTATGGTATTTTTTTATTACAAAATGGTAAGAAATGATCTTATTTTCCTAGGAAAGTATTTACTACTTCTTAAGGGTGAAATGGTTTATTTTATGATAAAGTATCCATGGGTTTTCATGTTTTAACAAGATTAACAACTTTCTTTCTATTTGAATCTTTTACTGAGATTTTGGGCTCATATCAAATTTTAAAATGTTTTTCATAGTATTTTATGGAAAATAGAGATAAGGACAAGATCAAGGGTGAGGAGTGAACATGAAAAGAAACCATGTTTCATTGTAAATGTTTTTATTTTCTGAGAAAATTGTATATTGAGTAGAAGTGTCTACATTGTAATATTTGAGTTGTTATGTATGAATTATGTCTTAATTCACTAAAAATATAAACTTGAAAAGAGAATCAATGGAAAAGAAAGTAAAATTATTGACTTAACTCAATATTATGAAATTTTTAAAGGATGGAGCCATATAGTCGGTATAAAAAGCCAGTTTAGATAACTTTAGAGGTTATGGTAATATTAATAACATATCCTTGAAAGAGTTGACCTTATGGTCAAGTTAAAATGGTAAATAATTTGAATATTAGCATGTTGCTTCATCTAAACTATGTTTTTTTCAGAATGGATTTCTACAAAGTAAATAGGGAAGCAGTAGTGGGATGAAATTGAGAGAAAACCATCCTTCCTAATCAATATCCCAAGATGATTGAAATTATAACTGAGCAGTTTGTTATAGTGATGGCTTAGTTTACTTAGGTGATAAAAGGTGTAGGTGTCCATTCAATAGAGTAACCTGATCTACCATAGAGGAATATGATGATAGTGTAGCATTTTATGAGACAATATCCCCCATCATTTAGAGGATTATCTGACCCTGTGCTATATGAAGAATGGATTAAATCCCTAGAAAAGATATTCGATGTCATGGGTTTTTCTGAGCAAAAAAAGGTAACTCTTGAAATTTATAATTTTTAAATTGAATATGATCACTGTTGGTCAATGGTTAAAAATATAATAGGGAGTAAAGAGATTGATTCTGTGGAATGAGATGAATTTAATAATATCTTCCTTGAGATATGTTTTCCTAAGGTTGTTCAACTTAGGATGAAAAAGTAATTCTTGGAATTGAGATAAAATAATAAAGATTTAGTGGCTATATATGATGAAAATTTCACCCGTTTGGCATGGTACATCCCAAATTTTATATCTGATATTGATAGTAAGATAAATTGGTTTTACTCAAGACTCAAGTCATGCTATCTAGGTAATTGGATTCTTGTGAGTTCAAAATCTTGAGAAATTTTTTCAATGTGATGAGAAGGTATAAATAGAGTTTTTTGATGATCATGTGTTCCATGAGAACTATAAAAAGAAGAGGTCCAGTTGGCAGACAATGGGTAAATATTCATTAAAGAAGTTTGGAGGTAAGAAAACTAAATTTCTATATTGTGATAAGTGTGGTAAAAGGTATCCTGTAGAATGTATTTAAAATTATGGGAAGTGATTCTTATGTGATATTACAGGTCATATTTCTCATGACTACAAGGGATATGATTAGACAATCAAGGATAAGTCAACAGTAAGATGGTTTAGTTATAATGAGTTTGTGAATTATCCCAATGTGTGTCCAAAGTTGATTAACCAGGGTGGAAACCAAAAATATAGAATGAATAAGGGAATGGAAAAATATTTTTCTACTACTATGGTTAACATTGGGCCATCAAATGAAGTTGTGATATTTATGTTATGGGTTTTTTATAAATATTCCAATACTCTATTTAACTCTGTATCTTCAAATTCTTTTATTTTTGAGATCTTTGCATGTAAATTTGATATATTGACTCATGAATGTTATATATAAATTTTGGTAAAAACTTTGGGTCTAAGTATTAAAGAAAACAATATTTATTGTAAAATCCCTATAATGATTGGTGGGATGCTCTTTCTGGAAAATCTTGTTGAACTTCCCATAGTAAATTTTGATATCATTTTGGCTATGGATTGAATTTCAATTTATCATGATAAAATAGATTTCAAATCCAAGAAAGTTTTATTCAATGATTTTATTATTTTGATAAAATACTAAGAAGATGAGAGATTGATTAAATATGGAATTTAAAGTTATATATATTATGTTGTTGAAAAGAAAGAAATGGTTTTGATTAGTGACATTCTAATAGTGAATGAATTTATAGATGTTTTTCCGGATGAATTAACTAGATTTGTTCCTGATTAGGAGGTTGAATTTACTATTTATTTAGTTCCTCATTCTAATCATATTTCTAAACCCCATTATCGAATGGATCATGTAGAACTGGTGTAATTGAAAAACCAGTTTCAAGAATTACTGGATAAAGGTTTCATTTGACCTAGAACTTCACTATAGGGTGTTCATATTAAATTTATGAAAAAGAAGGATGGTTTCCTGAGAATTTTTATTGATTATAAAGCCTTAAATAACATCGCTACTAAGAAAAAGTATCCTTTTCCTCGTATCTATGATTTTTTTGATTAGGTCGAGGGAGATCAGTATTTTTTGAAGATTGATTTGAGGTTTGAGTACCATCAGCTGAAGGTGAAGGAGTATGATATTCCAAAGACAATATTCAGAATGATATATGGGTATTATAAGTTTTTTTATTCCCTTTGGGTTATTTAATGTACTTTATTTATTATTAAATCTTATGAATGGATACTTTCATCCATTTTTGGATAAATTTTTGGTGGTGTTTATTAATGATATTTTGGTATATTCTAAAATATAGGAGGAATATGAAAGACACTTAAGGATTTTTTTTACAAAACTTAAAAGAAAATTTATTGAAAGATTAGTAAGAGTGAATTTTAGTTTCAAAAAATTTCATTCTATAGACATATTGTTTCTAAATATGGTATAACTATTGACCCTTTAAAAAAAAGTTGTTGAAGAGTGTCCAAGACCTACCAATGTCACAAAAATTCATAGTTTTCTTAGATTAGTAGGTTATTACTGACGGTTTGTTGAAAATTTGACCGGTTATCTAGCCCATAAATATGTTAAGATGTAATAAACTTAGTTCATCTGTAAAAAAGAATGTGATCATTGTTTTCATGAACTGAAAAGAAGACTGTTAAATCCTCCAGTTTTGGCCATACCTTACAGAAATGGTGAATTTTTCATCTAAAGTGTTGATTCATTGAAAGGACTTGGAAGTGTACTAATGAATAATGATATTTTAATTACTTACGTAATTTGAAATCTCATGAGTTAAATTATCCAACATATGAATTGGAATTAGCTATTGTTGTTTTTTGCAATAAAAAGTTGGAGGCATCATTTGTATGGTGTAATGTGCGAAATATATACTGATCACAAAAGTTTGAAATATATATTCAACCATAAAAAATTGATCATGATACAGAGAAGGTGTCTAGAACTAATCAAGGATTATAATTGCATGATTCATTATCATCCAAGAAAATATAAGAAAGTATTCAATGATTTCAGTCAAAAAAGTAATGCTACATTAACTATATTACGATTGGAATGTGACCCTTTGGTTAATGATTTGATGAATTTTGGATTGGATGTTATTATTACAAGGAATATATTTATTATTTTTCAGTGTCAGTGCAATCATCTATATTAGACAAAATTAATAAAGCATAAATGGTAGACCGTGAGCTGCATAAAAAGGAAGAATTGGTTAAAAAGTGTTAGTTTCTTAAATTTAACATTGATAAAGATTGTGTTTTGAGGTTTGGGAAGAGATTATGCATGCCTTATGATTCACAATTGAAGAAATAATTGTTATGAGAATATCATATTTCTCTGTTTTCTATTCATCCTGGTTGTACTAAGATGTACAATGTCCTTTGGGAGTATTACTAGTGGGATAAAATGAAAAAATATATTACTAACTTTACTATGAAGTGTTTGACTTGTCAGCTAGTTAAAGCGGAATGATAGTATCCAAATGGGGTGATTCATCCATTTCTAGTTCCAAAGTGTAAATTAGAGAATATATCCATGGATTTCATAGTGGTATTAACAGATACTTATCAAGGTAACAATATGATCTGGGTTATTCTTGATTGACAAACTAAATCTTCTCTTTTTCATCCAATTCAAGATAGTCTGTCTCTAGATAAAATTTGTTAGTTGTATCTTAAATAGATAATTAGGTTACATGTAGTTACTCTATAAATTGTATCTGAACATGATCCTATGTTCAATTATAACTTTCGGAGAGGCCTGCATAAGTCATTGGTTATAAAATTAAATTTCGACATAGATTTTCATCCTCAATCCGATGGGCAGTTGGAATAAACAATCCAGACCATGGAGGATATGGTACGTACATGTTTAATGGATATCCCAGTAAGTTAGGATCAAAATATTTCATTTGTTAAGTTTTCTTATAATAACATTTTTCATTCAAACATACAGATGACACCATTTGAGGCATTATATGGAAAGCAGTGTTAAACACTAGATTTTTGGGATGATGTCGGAGAAAGGAAGTTGATGACCCCAGAATTGATAGAGGAGATGATAGAGAAAGTTTAGTTGATTCTGAGACACATGAGGACAAACCAAAGTAGGAAAAAAATTTATTTGGATAACCAAAGAAAAGATATTTCTTTCGAGGTAGGTGATCACGTATTTATTAATGTTTCTCTATAGAAAAGTGTGATGCTTTTTGGTAACAAGGGGAAGCTAAGTCCAAGGTTCATTGGAAGTTATGGAATCCTTGAAAAATATGGATTATTTTCTTATTGAACAGAATTACCTCTGATTTTATTCTAGATACACAATGTTTTTCATGTTTCAATGTTAGAAAATTATATTCTGGATCTATCTCATGTTTTGAGTCCAGAAGTAGTTGAGTTGGAAGATAATATTTCTTATAAGGAATATCTAGTTCAAGTTCTTGAACACAAAGATAAAGTGTTGTGGAATAAGAAGATTATTCAATTTAATTTTTTATGGTAAAACTATATGGTTAAAGAGACAACATGAGAATCAAAAAATTCTATGAGGGAAAAATACCCACACTTATTTAATAAGTAAATAAGATTGCAAGGATGAAATTTTAAAAAGGGGGAAGAATGAAACATACCAAGTAATGATAAAATAACTATTTTTTATTTATTAATTAGATATTAATTATAATATACATTATGTTCAACAATGTATATAATAAAATTAGTTTTATGTTTAAAAACATTATTTTTCTTAAAAAGAAGTTTTATCGCCTTTTAATGGTGAACTTGATTTAAATTATTTTTTTCAATTTTATAATTCATATTTGACAAAATAAAATTATTATTATGATACGGGATATGAAAATTTACTTTGGTTAAATTTTCTGGTATATTTCTGATAAGATTCATTTTTGATGAATAGTGAATAAAATGCATTTTAATTGAAAACGACTTTTTCATCAAATTTATTTAAATAATATTTTTGAACAATTTTAAAGTATAATTAGATCATTTCTTTATTATTTAATCCAAATTATATTATTTTAATCAATTTTACACTGAAATTGGATATAAAAACTCTGAACTTTTGAAAGTTTTACTTTAAAAACTATTTTTCTTATTCTGTCAATGAGATTAATTTTTAATTAATTTCTATAAAATCTATGTTTTAAATTTGAAAAAAATGTATTCCATATTTGGAATCATAAGTTCAAAATTTTTTAAACATGTCACTTTTATTTTTGGACATTATAAATAGTAACTTTAGTAATATTTTTTATTACAATGGTTAAGGGTAAATTGGGTAATTAAAGGTAAAAATTATATTATAAAAATATAAAATTTCCATAACACTTATCATAATTTAATTTTATGAGAGTTTTTTGACCAATATAGTCCATGGGTCAATTTTAAGATCACTTGGATCCACTTGGATGACCTTAATGTATTTATAATATTATATTAAATGAAAATTAATTTTTGTTACACTTTTTTTAACAAGTAAATTATTTTTAATATGGGGTTATACAGGGGATCTCTTCAACTATAAATATTATTTAGAAATATAAAATTATTTCCAACATCATGGTAATTTATTTATAATTTTTTAGAAATAAATAATTAAATTAAATGTTGACACAATGATAATGAAATAATTTCTTCATTAATAGAAGAATAAGATTAATGATATTAAAAATATTATAATAAATATAATTTGATATAATTTATGTCATCCACAAATTTTATGGTGGAATTTGACATTTTTTATGTGTTAAAATAGTTGTTTTGAATATATCATGAAGTTATGATATTTTTAAAAAGTCAAGAAATTAATAGTTTCAAAATTGACACTAATGATATTTCAAAATATAAAATATTTTATTAAATTTTATAAAATTTATAAAAAATCAAGATTCAACCAAATAGTTGGGATAAGTCCTAAAATTTCATAAATTACTATTTTATTTGTATTGTTGAATTTTATAGCAATAATATTAACCCAAAAAGTGTAAATAACATGATATTATGGTAAGTTTAAAAAGGGTAAAATATGAGTTAAAACAAAAAGACAAGGATTAAAAAATAAGAAAAACATGTATAATTTTTTTGGATGAATTTATTTCTTTCCATAATCATCCTATATGCTAAATAAATCAATTTTTACCCATTTAAAATAGAAAATTAATTTACATTAATTTAATATTTTAAATAATTCCAAGAGTGCCCCTCCCCTCCCTTATAAAAGGGAACTACTTCCTATCATTTATTCACACTTAAAAAAATTTTGTTTGATAAAAATATACTAAAATACCTTCATTTAATCTCTCCTCACATTCTTGCGACCTTAGTTTAGGTATAACACCCTCCTGAGAGGTTTTAAGGTGTAAATTAAAGGTGATCGTCCAAAGGAAAGGTATCATTTTTAATCAGGTATTTATATTTTAATTCTTCTTCCAATTCCTTCAAATATTATTCAAACATGTTGATATAATAAAAAAAGTATCATAAATGAAATTATATGTTATTATGTTAATATCATCACCTAAATCCATCTCCACTTCCATCAAATGGGAAAAGAATTAATCATTCGTACGTACATGTGAACTATCACCTCCACAAACCGATATAATTCGTTTTCTATTACCATCTTCCAGGAATAGTTATAATGATGGAATTAATTTTTATATATGATATTAATAAAATATTTATCATTATAAGAAAATAATACATCAATTAATTCTTACCTTCCATGCACATAAAAATGATAATGTCGTTTATGCGTACGTGTGAACCATCACCTCCACGAAGCGATGTGATTCGTTTTTCTTCACCACATCACAAGTATGATATATATAATTATATATAAATTATTAATATGATAATATTATGATAATTATGTAAATATAAAATAATAATTACCTTCCTTCTATGACAATCAACGAAAAATGGGAAGGTTACTCATGTGTACGTACGACCTACAGTCTCAATGATTATAACATTGTTCATTTTTCATAACCATATATAAATGGTTTGATTTAAAAGTGTAATTAATGTTAAAAAGTGATTATTATGTTAGGAATATTATTTTAGATATAATGGACTAATGAAAACTTTTTTCTATAGACATCATACCAATTCATTTTGGACTCATGTATCGAATATCATCAAAACATCCGACGTGAACTTAAATAATTAAGTAATTATAATAATATAGAGATAAGTGATATAAAAGGAATAATAAACATGAAAAAGGATCTCATGAAATTAAATAATTAACTTAATTTTATTATTTAGGGATACAGTGCTAATATTTGACGAATCAGACTAGAGGTAAGGGACTTCATCTCAATCTCCATTCATTGAGGCATATATTGATGTTATACACCACCTTCTTTTATGAGGTGTATAAAAACCACTTTGAATTTTAATTACATAAGGTTTTTAAAAAGGAATATTTTTATTCGTTCTATATGATGTGCTTGAATTTCTTTACAAATGACAAAAGGAATGCTTTTTAACATATACAACCACAACAACTTCCCCGCCGCCATGACCATTATTTGATATTTGGATTCCTCTAAAATCCTTAATGTTTTTATAATAAAAATACATTCCTTATTACCTTTTTGGGTATTTTGGTATTGAAAATTGTTTTTAAAATTGATTTATTGTTTCAATACCTTGAAATTATTTCTTATGATTGTAAATGAAATTTTATGAGTGAAATGCTAAAAATTGCAATATTTTATTTATTAATATTATATAATGGTACTTGTACATTTGATGGGTTATTACATGATAAATAAAGGGCGAGTGGTTCCATGATAAACCAATAATGTGTGGTTACGTTATAACCTTCAATACATTGGGTATGGAAGTCAGCCGTATGGTTATTCCATTTTGTAAGAGTGACATATATGGAAGTTTACCGCATGACTATTCCATTTAAGTTCAATTATGTCCCAAGTAACCTTTATGTGTTATATATGTTTTATATGGGTTTTATGGTAATATTTTGATTAAAAAAAGGTAATAAATGATATTATTTTCAATGAAAATTATTTACTACTTTTTAAGGGAGAAAAAAACTACTTTATGATAAAGTATTCATGGGTTTTCATGTTTTTACAAGACTAATAGTTTTCCTTCTATGTGAATTTCTTACCAAGATTTTGTGTTCATCCTAAGTTTTAAAATGTTTTTCATAGGATTTTAAGGGATAGTAGAGATAAGGATGAGATCAAGGATGATAATCTATCAGGAAAGGAAACCATGTTTTATTTTATTTGTTTTTGTTTGGTGAGAAAAGGGATATTGAGTAGGAGTGTCTACATTGTAGTATTTAAGTCATTATATATGAATTATGAACCAATTTTATAAAAATATAAACCTAAAAAGATTATCAATGGGAAAGAAGTAAAATTCATGACTTAACTCAAGATTATGTAACATTTTAAGGTCGGGGTCTTATATAATGACATAACCAGATACTCATATAGACTACACCAACTTCGGAAAGTTGTACATGACATATATGAAGGCCTAACTTGCACTTGATGATAGACCAATCTCAGGATAATCATTAAGAACACTCTAGTTCCATAAATCTGGTCAAAGAGATCATCTATTTGAGACAATGGATATCAGTTCTTAATCATAAACTTGTTTAACCATCAATAATCCACACCAAGCATAAGGGTCCCATCTGACTTCTTAGTGAAAAGCATGGGTGAACCCCAATATAAAGTTATGGGTTAGATAAAACATTTAGACTCTAAACCCTCTAATTGAATCTTGATCTCTTGGATCTCTGTAGGTTCCATTATTTATGGGGAAATAGATACCAGAGCTACTCCTAGAATAAGACTAATCATAAACTCTACCTCAATACCAAGTGGTAGGCTAGAGAAATCACTAGGAAAGACATCCCTAAAATGATCTTCCACTAGATAAAATTTTTCCTGATGTAAACCACGATCCTCAGAATAAATGCTATCAATATGGGCTATCACTCGTACTAGAACACAATGCACTAGTCCATATCTACTAGACTGGGAAGTCCACTCACCCTTGTGAAGATAACTATCACTCTCTAGTGATGTAAAAAATACCCTACGATGATAAAAGTCAATAAAATCAGGATAGGGAACTAACCATTCCATCCCAAGAATGACATCGAATCTTTTCATCTCAAGGATGAAGCAGTCCCATAAGAAATGATAGCTGCCTAAATCAAGGGGATAGTCTTTTAATTGGCGTGTACCTTCTAATCACACACCCAACAGTGTGTCCAGGTTCATTAACCCTTGGAAGAACTAAATTTTCTTATAGAGACTTTCCATGGTCAATCAATATATAAATTAGTGAGAGACACCCATATATAATAAATTAGATATAATAATAGAGGCTACTGGAATATTACCCCATACTGTAAATGATCCTACACTTTGATCCTCAGGTATCAGTTGTAAAGTAAGCAACTGGCTTGATCCATGGACTTGAGCTATAGCTAGACCACCCTGAGTAGGTCCACTCTACTGGCGTTGATAATCAAGAGTCTGGATACCATGGCCATGACCTACTCCTCATCCTGTTCGGCCAGTACTACTCCAACTTTCATCTTGGCATGGTGTAAATAATTTTTCTAATGAACGTGGAGCTGGTGTGGGTCCTCTTCTACCAGAAATAGGTGAAAGGGTCCAGTAGAACCTCTAAAGATGACTCATCCATCTATAAGCATGACACTCAAGCATGAATCTATCACACTGAGGTTTAAAATTCCCCCTTCAATCTATACTCATGGAATATAATGGAGCTACTAGTGTGGATACTCTGGCCACCACTACTCTGATAATAAACCTCAAGGCTACACTTCCTACTACCATAATAACAACTACCCTGTCTCAATACTAAACCTCAGTGCCTAGTATTATTACCTCCCATGAAGTTATGCTTAGTAATGAGATCATGATTTTCGATCTCAGAAAAAGTAGATATACAAAAGACATTCTCTTGTGAGAAGATGGAATACTTGATAACATCCTCGAAATGTATTGCTTGTGATAACTCATCATCGACCAGAAGTAGTTCAAAATATTGAAACATAGTGAAATTTTCTGAATATTCCCTGAAAAAAATAACACCATATTATAGGTGCATGAAATATCTAGATCGACTATATATTAGCATTTTAGGGAAAAATTAATCATATAAGGAAGTTTATAAGTCCTCCCAGACCATGCCCTAATGATGACTAGTTTGGGTAATCACATCCCACCAGTTCTTGGTGGAATCACATAAAATATTGTTGGAAATATTTAACAACATCTCTGGAGGCATCTCCAAATGCTCAAATATAAAAAAATGGATTCTAGATAAGACTTAGTAGCCCAAGGTCCTCTATCCCTGAAGAATATGGGAGGATGCTATTGCTAGAACTCATAATTCAAATCAGACATTAACAGAGAAGGTCATGGAGCACCTTTCATAGAATTCATCAATGTAGAATAATCTATTGAAACTAAGCATTAGTGCCTAGTTCAGGAATAGAAGGTGGAACTCTTAGCTATAATACTGGTGGATTAGGGCCCACCATCACTGAAGAATAGTAATTTCCATCCTCCTGGTTCATGACTCGAGGAAATCATGGTGGAATAGCTTTACAAATTATAAACACACACCTTAGAACAAGATTTGGAAGTAGATATGATCTCTAATTGAAGTAAAAAATAAGAAAAGGGATTTACTAGCCAAGGTATACTATCCCAACTACCCTCTTAGAAGGCTAGGGTATTATTTTTATTCAATATTAATTTATAGGGGTTCTAATATATAGATGGTCAATTAAAATTTCCCATATATTTACTAGAAACCATTTCATTTATTAGTTATAAATTACATTTTATGTTTGTAAGCGATGTTATTCACACCTGTGATCATATAATCTACCTAGGTACCAATGGAGGCCCAGATAGGGTGTGAGATAAATCTCAGTATTCTGCTACCAATGATGTATATACAAATGTAGTTTGTGTATATAAATTTAATAGTGTGCAAGTATATAAAAGTAAAGAAATGATAAAATAATAGCCCACACCTACTTAAAACTCAGCTAGTAATGTCTTTTAACATGTGTTCAATTAGTTAATTGTGATTCTATTTAATAATAAGGATATCAAGTATAATATTTATTAGAATTACAATAACATGGTGTAATAGTAATAGAGGATCCATGGTGTAACCAAGGCATCCTAGACCTCAGTGGTCAAGACAACTAATAATAAAATCAAATGTAGTCTAGATATAAGGGTTTTGAGTGTAATCCAAGGGGTAAAATCAAGGTATTCCACTATAAATGAGTCTAACTAAGTCCATGGATCACATCTATAGTAATCTCGGTATAAGAATGACTGGGCCCAATGGGGTGAATCCATGGTGCCTTATGTTCGAAGACATCAATCTAAATATAAGGAGTGTATAAAAGGAATTATAATACTTGAAAAAGAATAAGTAAAGTGAATCATCGATGCTATGACAAAGCATTAATGAAATTAGAAAAATACAAGATTATATGGTCGGTATCTCCCACGAAAATCTTCTCAATGAATCATAATGGTTCCCACTGAGAGCATAAGGCATTCCCTTAGGAATACAGGGCTTCCCCATGTCTAAACACTACAATAAAATATGAAAAAGTTTCAAATAAATAGTTACATTATACTCGTTCCATTTATACCATATGTAATAATAGGCTATGTAATACTCATGCCATTTAATCATTTAATAGGTCCATTCCATTACCTTTCATTAATCATGACTAGTTAAATTAAGGAAATTACACCATTATCAATTCAATTTATAATAATTTATTAGGTTCATTCCATTAACTTTCATTAAGCTTGACAAGGTGAGTCAGGGAAATGAAACCGACATAAATTAGATTTAGTTATAAATTCTAAGGCTAAGTAATATCTATAAATATATACTTTCCATAACATACCTTTAAAGATTTATTTATTATGAAGGAAAACTTACCTTATTAAATGTCAAGTTAGATGCATTCTAATGGTGTTGTAGATAGACCCAACATGGGACAACAAGGTAATAACAAATAACACACCCTACTTAGGGTGGTCAACATTGAGTTATCAATCTCCAATGATGACAATTGATATTATAAAGACTGTACAATAAAATATAGCCTAATTTATTTATGGTAGATTATTACAATAAGAAATTCCTGGTGAAACCAGTGTGCGCACAACACAAACAATTTATAGATGTCGAGACATTAAGGGATGATTCATAGACCACCTACCTTATTCCTTTAGTAGATGCCTCATCCAGTATTGGCCCTAAGTTATTCTTGGATCAAAAGAAAATAGAAGAACAGATGAACAACCAAAAAATAGGGCATATAATTCTACATCAAAATAGAATTATCGATAGTAAAAAAGAAAAAAAATGAGCCTAAGGAGTGAATCACTTACTGAGAGGAATCCAATGAGACAATTGGATCTTGATTCCAATTCATACAGTAAAGAAATAGATGAACCTAGGTAGAAGGGAGGATAAGATCTCAAGGGAGAAAAGGGATTGATTTTTTTGTTAGAAATAAGAAAAGAAGAAGTTTAGGTTATAAGATAATTTAGGGGAGAATTGTAATTTTACCCAACTTATAGGGTTTCATGGTTTTGCTTCAAGATAATTCTATTTTGAGTCACATGGTTAGGAAAAAACTCTGTGTTGTGCATCAACTAAAAAATTCATAGGTTTCACATGATCATTCATCCTAAGTCACATGGTTTGGGAAAATCATGCGGCACAATACTAAGCACTGAAATGCCCTATACAGTTAGGAGAAATCATGCGGACTAGGTTGCATGGTTTCTAATAACCGTGTGGCCTAAATCTTTCATCCACTGGATGGGGTTTTGAGATTTAAACAAGCCCCGAACACCCTTGTTTCTTCCATATCCTCACTATTCTTTCATATTTGGTCAAAACCAGGGAGTTAAAATGAAAATAAAAGTATTCATAACTCATAAAAATGATGTATTCTTACATGTTTCTTATAAGGGAGTTGGAAGTGGGAGTTATTTTTTATGGTGATTTATTTTCTTTTATATCTATTTATTTTTCTACATGGGTGTCTGGCCATGCTGTTGTGATATGGAAAATTCATTATGATTTTAAGGTGGATTTATAGTCTAGGAAAAACCCTAGTTCATCTCTCAAGGAGCGTTGGTGTCTTATACTGTGTATATTTAATAAAGATTACTAAAAGAGGGGGGTGATTTTGAAAACAGTTTTAAGAAAATATCTTAAATTAAAGAGTTTAATAGTTTATAGAATAAGGTGGAGGTTTAAGAATTATGAGATAAGGAGATCAATTAAAGTTCACTACACATCTTGGATAGTTAATTGTTCTGAAAATTTCACATGGTTTTGTTTAATTCTTTGGTTGAGGGTTGTCAAGATCTTGATTCCCCTCTTTCCTCCCTAAACATTACACAAAGTACCAACCCTTGACACAACAATCATGTTTTCAAGGTTTGGACTTCAAGAACAGATTAAAAGCTACCAAATAATACTAATATCTTTTGTATGTGTGAGAGAAAGAGGATCTTTATGTTTCCCAATCAGAACAACTCAAGTTTTCCACTTGAAATTTCATCCCAATCGGTGTTGAAATGAAAAGTGGTTCACTTAATTAAACCCAAGAAATGAACTCAGAGGAGAAACATGTTTAGATAAAACATAAGTGAAATAATACACACACAAATTACACAAAATCAGTAGATTATCAAGTGCCAGAACTCCCTCCCAAGTATGTGTAGCTCCCTCGAAATGATCATCCACCGTTTAGCTCGCCATCGAGAGGAGGAGAAGGCTCAGGTGGAACTCCTTCTTCATTGTTGATCCCCCTATGATTATAGGGGCCTCTAGAAATTCAAGTATGAGGAGAGAAATATTTTGGGTCTCCAAAATACCAGAGCTTTTCCTCCTGGTTGAACTTGTAAATGAGGAGCCCAAGGTTCCATTTTATAGGAAAATGAGAATGTGGTTTTGAGCACACAGAATTATTAAAACCACTTGTCATAGGTGTTTCAACCTCTAGATAGCCTTATCTCGATTTTTATAAAATAAAAAAGTTGTATAACAACCTTTTTTCTATCTCCAATGAATGTTTGGCACAATTTGGACACCTATATCCCAAGATATGGACAGATCACAACACACCACTTTTGACTCCGTGCAGATTTGGTGTGCTGGACAGATCAGGTCAGCAAGGCCATCAGATGGCCAAATGAGTCTTGGGTTTCTCCATATGAAATGTATCCCAATGGATTTTGGACCAGGCCAAAAAATTTCAGCTCAATTGGATGCACGGTCTAGTAGAAGTGTGTAGCTTAATCCACTGGTGTGCTTGGATACTGCGCAGTTTGGCCCATTTTTCTTGGACATCATCATGGACCCTCCAAATCATCTTCTCCTTAAATGAAATATTCAAGACAAGTAACATTGGCCTTTTTAATAGAGTTAGACACAAAAATAAATGATTCAAAAATGGAATTCAATTTGTTATTATTTTTTTAATTTACAATACAAATTCAGTTTAATACAATGGTGTAAGGGTGAAAATGACATAGTGAATCGTGGTACGATCACACCCCCACACCTAAATATTTGCACTCCTGGGAAAAGTCACATATCCAAATAAAATGAGACATATAAATATTCCCAACATCATGAAGATTTAACATTATAAAAAATTTTAATTCATTAAAGCAATGAGATCAATGCACCAACCACACCAAGGAGTTTTTCTTATGGAAAAAGATGTCTCATAAATCATATCACAATGAAATTCAAAGAGATTCAAGACACCAACATGAGTAAGAAATTCAAAAGTCAACCATTACACTAACTCTCCATGTGTGTGTGTGAAAACTATTCCATATTATTCATTCCACTTCCTATCCAATTAATATATGTTATTTTAAAATTATTCAACTTTAAATGAATTTTCACCGAATATGCCCTACATCCTTTGCAATCATATTTCAAGACCCAATCACTTAAGAATTCCCAAAATTCAAACCATAATCTCCTAACCTAGATATCCCCATATGTTGTACATTTCATCACTCCCCTCATTTATTATTATTTTTTTAGAAGTTTCATTTGGAACAAATCTCACACTCATCTCTCAAACCTTGTTTGATCTCCTCATGAAACTAATTGAAATAGTTATAACAAGATAAAAGGTTAAGGAGGAGGGGTTTTTGACTTTCCCAAGACTCATATTTTTCTGAGGGCATAGAACAGTTGGACATTAGGTACACATGCATAGGTCAATCTGGTATAGTAATGAAACAGATTGGATAAGGAACAAACGTATGGAAATATCATTTAAAGATGAAAAATATTAACCTAACATATATTTACCTTATATTAAGTAAGAAATATTCACACTTTCGTGGTTTGGTGCAAAAATGTATGGTGATATTAGTGATATAGTTTTCCCAAAAACTACTTACATAAGGGGCATCAATCATCTCAAATGTTTCACAGTGATACAACCATTTAAATCATTGACAGAAAAACAATTCACTAAAAATAACTCCCTAATGTTAACTTCATACAAAAATTATTTTTCACCATTATTTATGGTATTTTTACTTTCCCCCTTTTATGGTCACCGAATCATGGAACTTTGAAATTTTTGATGGGGAAGGGGGAAATGAAAATACCATAAAGAAGGTGAAAAAGAGAAGAAAGAAGAAAGACAATGGAAAGCTTAATGAACTCAACAAGACAGGGAAAAGTGAAAATACCATAAAGAAGGTGAAAAAGAGAAGAAAGAAAGAAAAAAAAATGATGAAAATTCCTATCTAACCCAGGAATGTACCCATCCCCCACACCTAGAATGTGCAGTGTCCTCACTGTAATAATTGATAAGGTGAGAAGGAAGGGTAAAACCTGGTATGTTTCATTGGTATGTTGCTTCTTTAACATGGAGTTCCTCCATGGGGAACTCTGAAAGGGCTTTGTGGAAGTGCTTTAGCCGCTACCCATTGACAGTAAAGGTTTGTTTGGTTTCTTCATTTTGAACCTGGACAACACCAAATGGGGATACATTAATAATAGTGTATGAGCCAAACCAGTGGGAACGAAGATTACCTGGATGCAACTTTAGTCTTGCATTATAAAGGAGGACCTTCTTCCCAATGTGGAACTAACGATAAAGGAACTAACTTTAGTCTTGGTTCGCTCCTTATAAATCTTGGAGTATTCATATTCATCTCTTCTCATTTCCTCCAACTCGTGAATCTGCAGCTTCCTTTGGGCACCCGCACCAGAAAGATTAGAATTGCATTGTTTGATGGCCCAGTAGGCCCGATGCTCAATCTCAACAGGTAGGTGACAAATATTTCCAAACACAAGACAATAAGGTGAAATTCCAATGGGAGTTTTGAAAGCAGTATGGTAGGACCATAATGAATCATCAAGTTGAAGACTCCAATATTTTCTATTGGGTTGAACTGTTTTTTCAAGAATCTGTTTTACCTCTCTATTTGACACCTCGACATGACCATTGGTCTGTGGATGATATGAAGTAGAAACTCTATGACCGAACCTATACTGACACAAAAGTGAATGCATTCTTCAGTTGCAGAAATGAGAACCCTAGTCACTGATGATGAACCTAGGTAAGACAAACCTACAGAAGATTTGGGTTCTCAAAAATTCTACAACTACCTTATAATCATTAGTCCTTGTAGCTCGTGCCTCTACCCATTTTGACACGTAATCAACTGCTAGAATAATGTACAAGTTTCCAAAATAATTGGAAAATGGACCCATAAATTCAATGCCTCAAACATCAAAACTTTCATGAATGATCAATAGTTGTTGTGGCATTTCATTTATTTTAGATACATTCCCCATTCTTTGAAAATGAGGAAAAGATTTGAAAAAATCATGGGCATCCCAAGTGTTGGCCAAAAGAGACCAGAATCAAGGACCTTGCGAGCAGTCCATTGGGGATCAAAGTGCCCCACATAAGCAGGAGTGTGGAAAAATATAAGGACAGACTAAAACTCGCTATTAGGAACACAACACCTAAGGACTTGATCGCTACATGTGCACCAGAGATAGGGGTTATTCCAAATGTACCAATGAGACTCATGTTTTAGATGATTGGCTTGGTTTCTGTTGAAATCAGTAGGAATGCAAGATGCTAGCAAATAATTTACAATTTTGGCATACCAAGGAATAACATTTTGCACTCAGTACAATTGCTCATCAGGAAACATGTCATTAATGGGAATACGGGGGGATGAGTCAATCACCGAGTATGGGGGAATCCTTCTGATATGGTCAACCACTACATTCTATGATACTTTTTATCTCTAATTTCTAGGTTAAATTTCTAAAGGAGGAGCATCCAAATAATGAGACGTGGCTTGGCTTCTGGTTTCTTAAGGAGATACCAGAGGGCTGCATAGTCTGAGAACATAATGACTTTGGATCCCAAAAGGTATGATCTTAATTTTTCCAAGGTAAACACAATGGAAAGGAATTATTTTTCAATTGTTGTGTAGTTTTCTGGGGTAGGGTCTAAAGTATGTGAGTCATAGGCAATGGCATGTGGAGCTCGATCGACCCTTTGTGACAAGATTGCCCCAACTGCATAGTTAGAGGCATCACACATGAGATCAAATGGTAAATCCCACCGAGGTGGTTGGATTATTGGGGGTGACGTGAGAATCCATTTTAACTTATTAAAATCTTCCTAAAATTCTTTATCAAAAACAAATTCTTTTTATTTTTGGAGTAATCAGTAGAGGGGAAGTGCAATTTTACTAAATCAACGAATGAAACGACGGTAATATCCAGCATGACCTAGGAAAGACCACACATCCCGTATATTTTTGGGGAATGGTAAGGAAGAAATGAAATCAACTTTTTATTTATCTACTTAGATACCATCCCTAGAAATGACATGCCCTAAGGCTGTACCTTATCGCACCATGAAATGGAATTTATCATAATTTAATACAAGATTCTTTTCAATACAGTGACATAGGACTGAACCAAGACTACTCAAACATTCATCAAAAGAAGATCCATAAATAGTGAAATCATCCATGAATACTTCCATGAAATTCTCTAGGTAATCCAAAAAATACAAAACATGCATCGTTGGAAAGTACCCGGAGCATTGCACAGACCAAATGGCATCCTACTATAGGAAAATGTTCCAAAGGGGAAAGTGAAGGTTGACTTTTCCTGATCCCCAGGGGCAATATGGATCTGAAAGTATCCAGAATACCCATCAAGGAAACATTATTGGGACTTACCCTCTAGCCTCTCTAGAATTTTTTCAATGAATGGAAAAGGGAAATGGTTCTTCCTAGTGTGTTGGTTTAGTCGACGATAGTCTATACAAACACACCAACTATTCTGCACACGAGTTGGAACCAATTCATTATTTTAATGTTTGATTACTATAAGGCCGGTCTTTTTAGGAACTAATTGAATGGGACTGACCCATTGAATGTCAGAGATAGGTTAAATTATTCCAACATCCAATAATTTTGTTACCTCATTTTTCACAACTTCTAAGAGGTTTGGGTTCAGTCGACGTTGTGGCTGCCTCACTGGTTTAGCCTCATAATTTAGAAAAATATGATGTGTAAAAATTTATGGGATAATACCAGTAATTTCAGCAAGTGTCCACCCCAAATCTTGTTTATACTACCTCAAAAGTTCAAGTAGTCACAATTCAAGCTCAGGAGGTAGTGAACTAGCAATGATGACAGGAAAATTGTTTCCATTATCAAGATATGAATATTTTAAATCTTTAGGTAGTTGTTTTTGTTCCAATTCAGATGGATTTTGGATTTATGGGGGTGTGTGTGAAAGTGATAGGTCATTGATCTCATCTTACTTCTCAATGGTATCATCCTCAATAGAGGAATGAGCTTTTACAAGATTAGCAGTATCATCGATGGTCAGTGGATCATCATTTTTTAAGAAATCATCAATCAATAAACATGAAAGACACCTTTCTAGACCACTACAAAAATAAATGCATGAAACATTTCCTATAATTTCTATCAATGAATAAAACTCAGAAAGGGGATCGGGGGAAATAAAAGTTGTTTTTTCAGGGGTAGGGAGTACATCAATTGAATTAACAGAGAGACATGAATGTTCTTTCGAGGGGTTCTTCATGGCATCAAGGATGTTGAAATGGAATATGTAACCACCAAATTCCATAGATAATATACCATTGTGGATATTAATTATGGTTTTGTTAGTTTTCAATAAAGTACTCCCCACTATAATTGAGGCATGTCCATTCATCCTATCATCCTCCATTTTAAGCACATAAAAGTCAACAGGAAAAATTAAATTTTGAACCCTCACAAGAACATCCTCTAACACACTATAGGGGTGTGCAGTACTCTAGTTAGCCAGTTAAACAATAATTCCAGTGGTCTTCAGTTCCCCAACCTGTAACTTAGAGTAAATAGAGTGAGTCTTCACATTTATAGAAGCACCTAAAACAAGAATAGTATTAGAAAAAGAATACTCCCCTATGGTGCACGAAATTGAAAATGTTCCAGGATCATTACACTTGGTGGGAATTTATCTCTCTATCAATGTTGAAACATTCCTACCCAATCTCACCTTCTCATCTCCACGAATTCACCTTCGGTGTGTACACATCTCCTTTAGAAACATGGCATACTGTGGAATTTGATTCATAACATCAATCAATGGGATGTTAACATGCACTTTCTTGAAAATATTCAATATTTTCTTATCATGTTCAGATTCCTTTTGTTTTCTTGGTTTGTGGACCTTTGAGGAAATAGAAGAGGAATGGTTGGTCTAGGTGACTCATCAATGTACACACTATTTCCTTTGGAAGGGATTCTCTCAAGACAAGGTTCTTCAACATTTGGAACATTCTTAATGGTTGGGATGGAGGTTTCCTCATGAGGGGATGACTCTAATGGAGGATTAATTTTACTTTCTAGTTGCTTTCCACTCCTAAGGGTGATGGAACTAATATTTCCTTTATCCCAAGGGTTAACTATTGGTTGAGAGGGAAGTTTACCTGATCTGTGACTTTGAATTTCACCCACTGAGTTAGCTAATTGGCCTAATTGGGTTTTTAGGTCTTGTATGGCTGCTTGAGTGGTTTGTTGGAATTGAATATTGTTGGAATCCAGTTGTTTCATCATATCTTCTAGGATGGGATCGGGTTTTGGAGGGGCTTGTTGGAAAGGCCTTTGGGGTGGTTGAGGATTTATGGGTGGTGGTGGTGGATGACTACTCTGCCCTGGTTGGTTCCATTGTTGTTGAGGTTGGTTTGAATACCCCCCTTTCCTATAGGCTTGGTTCTCCTTCCACCCAGGGTTGGATGGATAGTATGGTTCTTGCCTAAAGGGTTGGTTATAGGGGCGTCCTGAAAATATTGCCTCACAACACTTAGATGTTCCCCTCAATTGAGGACATTGGTCAGAGTAGTGGGTGTTAGAAGAAAATATACCACAGTGGATGGGAGGAGGAGATTGGGATTTCCCTTGGTAAAGATCAAGTTGTCGAAGGAGGGTACTTACCTCTTCGAACTTTGTGTCCACCTTCTTCTCGAATTCAGTACTTTGTACCTCATGAACACCTCAAATAGGTATGCTAGACCTTGTACTGAATTGTTGAGTGTTTTGTTCCAAGTTATTGATTAAGGTCCTTGCAGCAATTGGGGTCTTATCTACTAGTGCACCACCTTCAGTAGCATCAATCATATTTCTATCACAGTTTCTTCTAAAGAAAATGGGAATGCTCTAAGCTTTACTTGTTCCTCATCCAAATTAGAAGTTTTTAATATTTAATAAACATTATGAAATTATTTTAATTGTTTGTGTTGATCCTCTCCAGGAAGTCCATGGAATCTTGGTAATAGATGAATTAAACCAGATTTTAGTTCAAAATTGGGTGCCTCACCTTGTAATTGAATATAGGTGGGTTGGATAACAACATCAGGTGAGGTTAGTTATTTTAATGTTAGGTTGTTTTCATCCATGTTATTCATGTTAATTTTAGTTTTGATGTTAGTTCCAGAAGAATATGAAGGGTGAAGAAGAGTTTCAATATGTGGTGTGCCCTCCTTCAAAGTGTTGTATTGTGAGTCTCTGTGTCATTGACGTAGGGTCTTTTCCTGTTCGAGTTCAAAAGGTTCTAAATCTCCTGAAGTAGAACACGTCATGCACCAAACCTATACAACAAATAATCATAACAAAAAGGGATTGAAAATGTATAAGATAAAAAAAATAAATATTCACAAAAATTACAAAAACCTTGTAAAAAATGCACTAAAAACCAAAGAGATCCCCGAAAATGGCACCAAAGTTTGGTCGTGCTGTGATGACGTGGAAAATTGATTATGATTTTAAGGTTGATTTATAGTCTAGGGAAGACCCTAGGTCATCTCTAAAGGATCTTTGGTGGCTTATAGTGTGTATTTTTAATAAAGATTACTAAAAGAGGGGGGTGATAGTGAAAACAGTTTTAAGAAAATATCTCAACTTAAAGAGTTTAATAGTTTATAGAATAAGGTGGATGTTTAAGAATTATGAGATAAGAAGATCACTTCAAGTTCACTAAACATCTTTTATAGTTCATTGTTCTGAAAATTTCACATGGTTTTGTTTAATTCTTTGGTTGAGGGTTGTTAAGATCTTGATTCCCCTCTTGCCTCTCTAAATGTTTCACAAAGTACCAACCCTTGACACAGCAATCGTGTTGTCAAGTTTTGGAATTAACGAACAGATTAAAGGCTACCAAAGAATACTAATATCTTTTGTATGTGTGAGATAAATAGTATCTTTTTTTTCCCAATCAAAACAACTCAAGTTTCCCACTTGAAATTTTATCCCAATCGGTGTTGAACTGAAAAGTGGTTCACTTAATTAAACCCAAGAAATAATCTCAGAGGAGAAACATGTTTAGATAAAACATAAGTGAAATAATACACACACAAATTACACAAAACTAGTATAGTATCAAGTACCATAACTCTCTCCCAATTATGTGTATCTCCCTCGAAATGATCATTTACCGTTTAGCTCGCCATCGAGAGGAGGAGAAGGCTCGGGTGGAACTACTTCTTCATTGTTGATCCCCCTATGATAATAGGGGCATATAGAAATTCAAGTATGAGGAGAAAAGTACTTTGGGTCTCCAAAATACCAGAGATTTTCTTCCTGGTCGAACATACAAATGAGGATCCCAAGGTGCCATTTTATAGGAAAATGGGAAGGTGGTTTTGAGCAAACAGAATTATTAAAATTATTTGTCAGAGGTGTTTCGACCTCCAGAAAGCCTTATCTTGATTTGGAGAAAATAAAAAAGTTGTATCCAAACCTCTTGACTGTCTCCACTGAATTTTTTTTCACAATTTGGAAAACTATATCCTGAGATATGGACAGATCACAACACACCACTTTTGACTCCGTGCAAATTTGGTGTGCTGGACAGATCAGGTCGACAAAGCCATCATATGGAAGAATGAGTCTTGGGTTTCTTAATATGAAATGTATCCCCATGTATTTTGGAACAACCCAAAAAATTTCATCCCAATTGGATGAACGGTCTAGTATAAGTGTGCGGATTAATCCACTAGTGTGCTTGGATCCTGCGTAGTTTGGCCCATTTTTCTTGGACATCATCATGGGCCCTCCAAATCACATTCACCTTCAATGAAATTTTCAAGACATGTAACATTGGCCTTTTTAATATAGATAAACACACAATAAATTATTCAAATATGGAATTTAATTTTTTATTATTTTTGGAATTTACAATACAAATTCAGTTTAATACAATGGTGTAAGGGTGAAAATGACACAGTGAATCGTGGTACGATCAGTGTCCAATTTATAGATCTATTATTCGATATTTTCATAAAAATTTACACTATAATATAATTTATTTTATTTGTAAAATCATTCCCACCTATATATATTTGATTCCTTTGGTGTTTGACTCTATCCATGGGTGATTAGGAACACGTCGCGGGCCCTACCACATGCTAAATTTGGAATGTTGTAGATGAAAAACTTAGGTTGGTTCATGAAAATGTGGTATCAGATCCTATGTTCTTAACAGGTCCTAGTTTCTTGAAGAATCCTTATTGTTTTATATTTCTAGTAGATGGTAAATTATACCATCTAAGCTTAAAATGAAATTAATGTGTTTGTTCTTTTCACCACCACTTGTGGGGAAACCCAAGTTTCAATGTGAAGTCAGGATTCGATTTTGGAATTTGAGATTATTTTTTATCCTTTTCACAAATTTTGATTTAAATTTATTCAATTGTGATACTTGTGATTATTTCATGGGTTTATTTGAGAATTTTTGAGATTTGTGGTGAATATGGGAGTAGAATAGGATGAACCAATGACTTAAATTCCATGATAAACTATGTGTATCATTCACATAGTTCTAGGAAACTCCTAGTTGTAGTAGTGTGGTTGGTACATAGTTCATTAAACTGGTTTTCCAAGATATGCATGGACACTAGCCTTGATATTTTTTTTTGTTTTTTGGATTTATTGGACTTCATAATTACATTCAGAGTTAGGTCAATGTTATTTGTTCGAATTAAGGAGGAGTTTGGGGGATATGTTGGCATATTTTGTATGATTTGATGAAGTTTTAAAATGGAATCCCATTTTAAATTTTAAAAGTATCATTTAAAATAAATAATGAGGAATTTATTTAAAATAAATTGAAATGGATTTTTTTGTTTTAAGACACTTGAATCAATTTTAAAAAGAAACTTGTGTGGTTTTAAAATGATTTTAAATAGGCATTTAAAAATTTAAAAATTGGGTTATAGAGTTTTAAAATGGTTTTCTAGAAATATTTAAACATTCCAAATATTTATATGTGAAATTTAAAATATCCTAAAGGGAGGAATTTATGAATTTTTATTGGTTTTCAATTTAATTAGGATGTGATTTTGATTTTATCCCTTGATTTTTTATTTTGAAATGTGAATTATATTTGGTTGGGGTGTTTTAAATAATGCATTATTTATATGGAGGATATGAAAATATTTATTTTAAGAAAATAAAAAATGAATTTTATAGAATATTTTGGTTTTGAAATAGATGGTTGTTTTTTATTGTGAAGATATTTTTATGTTAATTTTATTATAATGAGTTTGGTATTCAATTTGGTTCATGTTTCACGTTGTTTGGATACACCTCCTATAAAATCCTAGAGTGTTTTTAGGCTTTGATATTTGTTTATTATGGATTTTTGGTCAATTGAGTTTTTGATATAGTTGTGTTTGAGTGTGTTTCATTGAGTTCCTCTATGGATGTTCCTTGTGGATAATGATGCTTTTGCGGTTAGGTCTGTATTACATTGGTATAGATGTGCCTTTGAGGGTTGTGTTATGATGATTTTGGTGAGGCCCTGTTTCAATTTTCTATATGGATAATAAATAGTGTGATGTAGATCATAAATACATAAAAAACAACCATATAATAAATTATAAAATAACCAAATAAATCTATATAAAAAATAAAACATCCTAAATAGATGTAGTAGAATATAAAATTGAACATGGATGAAACTAATGTGGTCACCCATATAAAGTCTCCAATCCACCAGCTACCATATCTCATGTCCGTATCTTGGATCCAAGACCATCCACCAGTTAAAACTCTTAATCTTCTTGAATATAAGATTGGAATATAAATAAGTGTGAATGCATGGTTTAATAATAGTACTAACTATTGTCTTACTATGAAATGAGCTGACTCTCATAAACCACTAGTATCCATTTATATAATCAATACCTAAAGTGTAGGAAAAAAAATCTCAATACACAAAACCAATTTTCACTTTAATTTTGATGATTCATTCATATCATGGTTACCCACATCTCACCTTAATAATGATCAATAAATAGAAATATATTTACATAAAAATATACTGAGAATTTATAATATCATAATAATATGGGTCCCTACCAACTATTCTCTACTAGAGTTCATAGAGAACCAAGGCCCTTAGCCCATGCTTAAATCCTACCCCTGGTTACCTAAAGAGGGGTAACATTAATAACAATTTACCCATACAAATAATCATTGTACACCTCCCTCAATGAATGTTTGAATTCGTCCACCTAACATATAGATGGTAGTTTCATAAGGAAATAACATAATAGAAAATATTAATGTTATATATCACATACCATCGTAAATTCCATATCTAATGAATAACCCATGACGAACCATTATCTCATGTTGGAGCAACATATTTATGGCCAGTATTATGCCAAATAAGTACCACTATGGATAGTATACCATGAACCTAGTTGTATGAATGAGGAAATAATATATACTTGGCATATATTCATCCACTTAAATTCGATATAAATTAAAGAGAAGGAGAGTAAATACTCAAGTGATATATTATTTACCTCAAACCTATGATAGTGGGTTAGGATAATAATAAATACTCAAATTTAACATCAATGGTTTCCAATCCATAACTATGTGTGAGAATTATAATAGATACAGAAATATTTCATAATTAGTGTCTAACTCAGAGCAATGTATGAGAGTAAATGCTTGGAAGTTTTTTTCTATATTTTAACCAGGTCAGTGGGTGAGTATGATAATAGATACATTGGTGCACCACCTTCGTCAGTATTCTCTAAACACTAGGATACATGACACATAAGGGAAAAGTAAGTGATCAAATAAATCACACTACCAACCCATGATCGATCTATCAGTCATATATATTTCCATATAATAATTTTAAAGTCATTGTAGCACCCTATAAGATCACCATATCCCTAACATGTCAAATTATAATGACAATTTAACATCATTTATATGATTATTATAGTTAATTTAGTCACCATAGTAATAATATTAATATCCACATCATCATTATTTATTCAATTCATCATTGCAATATTATCTCATCATCTACATACATTAACTGCACTATAATCATAGGAAATTTACCACATCAAATGAAAAGGTTCATGTTATTATTTCACATTATCATCATAATAATCACACATAATATATTAATAATTTATAACACAACCAAAGGAATTTCATTTAATTACTATAATATATATATTTTTATTTCCAATCAAGTCAATCAACATTTTCAAATAAAGTTAATTTTTCATCCAAAACCATCATCAAATGATTCCTACTTCATAATATATCTTAATAGATCACATCATCATAGTAAATCATCATCATTATATAGAATTTTTCATCATTCACATTATTAGTCTTATCATATGTCAAGTCATATATGTCTCTTCAAAAGTTATTATATTATCCATGTAATCTAAATAAGAGATACTAGAAATTTAGTTGAAATTTATGTCACCTTCATTGGAATTAAAAATTAACTTCCAATATTATTTACTCTATATTTTTTAATGATTTAAATAATTATCATAATTAATTATTTCCCCCTTACTAATATATACAATTATAGGAATATTATACCATTGAAAAGTAATTCATTATATCTATAGGTAGTCCAATTAATCTAAACATATACTCAAAAATTATAAATGGTTTAATAAATAATTTCCTTAATTTCCATAAATATGTCAATCAAGGTACCATAAATATATAATTTCATTACTATGTGGAGTAAAATTAAAATCCATATGAATTCCATATCACTAACAAACGTACATTATTGAAGGTTGAAATAAAAGAAATTCAATAAAAGCTCATGAGTCCAATTAAATAAAAATTATTTAAATTGGATTACCAGACCTAACCAAAATTATTTTAAAAGTGTATAAATAGGCCTTACAAGTCCAAAGGAGTCCATTTTTTTGGTATATAAAATAGAGGCCTCACATGCCTCACATGCCTGTTACCTTTTTAATCCAATTTGGTGGTTCCATGTGGCACCCATATTCACCCGGACACATGCAAATCCACCCCAATATGTGCCTACTTACCTATCATCCAATATATATGGTTCCATGGATTATATGATCCATGTTACGTTGGATTGAATCAAACTTTCCGCCACCCTCTAGTAATATAATCACATGGTTTGAATGACATATTCCCATTACAAACCACCACATAGATTGGCTCTCCCATCAAAATAGAAGTGATATATAGACTAATTTTTTAAAGTCTAATAATTGTTTGAATAAAAAAACTTCTTAAATTTACTTCTCACCACACCAATAGTGTCATTTTAATCACATTACACCACATATGACCTAAAAAATTG
Source organism: Viscum album (assembly GCA_963277665.1). NCBI lineage: Eukaryota > Viridiplantae > Streptophyta > Magnoliopsida > Santalales > Viscaceae > Viscum > Viscum album. Next base: position 1,752,153,023 of record OY728143.1, on the reverse strand, counting down.
AGAGAGAAGTAGTAATTCTTTTATAGATTTTCAATGTAATTTTATCTAATTGTGGGGATTGAATAAATGTAATTTTCAATTTATGAATCAAATAATAAGGCCATAAAATATTAGAGAGATGGTAAAATTTGAGTAAACTTCAATATTTAATATATTTTAATCTAGATGTTGGATTATCACATTCTTAGGCTCATTATATTCCTTTTTTCAATATGTAAACAAAAAAATATCATTTTAAAAACAAATCATCATGATTTAAATTTATTCTAACATTTTAAAAAACAAGATTCTTAATAATGGATACATATAATCATAGAGAATTTTCTTTATATAGTGTTTATTACAAAACACTCTAAATAATGAATATATAGAGAGTATTTTAGGATAAAAGTAATTTTTTATACGAAATTTTTTTTTAAATAAATATATTATTTATTTAAGAATTCACCAATGAAACCAAAATATTAGTAGTCTTATATTAATATAAAAAAATAGACCAAAATGGTAGTCTTCACTTTGTACTTAATGAAAAATTCTATTTTAATACTTGACTCAATGTTTAGGGGAAAATTAAAAAATCACCATTTTCATTCCAAAGTTGGTGTTTTATTTCAAAAATTATCATAATACTTAATGAAACCACTTGAATACTAAATTTAATAAAAATTAGTTCTAATGAATCAATGAAACTAAAATAGGTTTAAAATGACGATAAAATTATAGGATATTCTGAAATCAATGTCATTAATTCCACTCTTAGTAAGCTCAGTTTTTCTATTGTCACATTAAATTTATCTAGAATTATTGTTGTGATCATTTTAACTTAAATGAGGTATAATTTAATAAATAAAGACAATAATTTATATAATAAAGTTGAACCTAGATCCAAATTCTTATTACATCCTAAGTCATTCTCAAAAACAACATAAATTATTTTTTTCTCCCCACCTTCAAAACTTTTCATCCATCACATGAAAAAATGTTATAATAGAGAAGTTATTATATCCCCTTATCCTATTAAATTTTATTTTTTTAAAATAAAAAACCTCTATTTATCTACTAATTAATGGGTGGAAAGTAGAATCTATGAAGAGTGATAAATTATACTACAAACCCTAAAAAATATCACCAAATCTTTTTTACTAAGACCACACACTAATTAAAATAGAACATCAAAAATACCCCTTAAGTAAATATAAAATTAACAATATAAAATAAAACAAAATTGTAACATCCTAGACCTGAACAACCACTCGAACAATGATATCATGCTGGGTGTTACTAACCTTAGGATCACTTCCCTGAATTCGAAAGGCTGTCGACTAGCAATGAGGGTGTAATCAGGTATATTGGATTGGATATACCATCTAGGGATAGAAGATGGTATTGGTCCGAGCACAATAATATAACATGTAGTAAAAATAAGATGACTTAGTATACTCGAACCAGACCCACATAGTGGGAGAATATTCAATATCAATAAATAGTGGAAGCAATATAGAATCAACTGAAACAAAAATTAAACAGAAAAACATGCTGAATACCACTCTCAACTACTACTAAAAAAAACTTGTCATGCATCTATAGTAGGTCATACATGTCAGAATACAAAGCCTCCCATGGATAACCAATAGTAGAAACATAATAAAGTAAGCGTGTAGGTACAAAATATAAAAGCTAAAAAAAGTAAAACTCTAGCTAGACTTGACCTCAAGGTCTACACTAATCCCCATGCCAAACATCACTATGATTAAGATCCTAAAGCTAATCCTCTACTAGTACATAAAACCATAAAGTATACACGCATCCTGAAGGGACCGTGTAGGGTGTGAGACAAATATTAGTAGGATACCACCCAATGGTGTGTACCTAGTGTATGTGTTTAAGCAGACATACACCTCTAAGTAAGGTAAATAGTATGATTCAATAAAAAACACAATCTCCACTGGTTCTCAATAGCCACCAGGGAGTGTCACTTACTTTGGCCAATGTCAGAATATTAGAAGCAAAGAGAGCCCTTGTCCCCTGTCCCAAGGTACCCCAATAGTCACAAAGTCCCGAGGAACTCTTAGGTTCCACCTCAAATACATAACATGGAACCAATTTCATCCTGACACCTTGTGTCTCAAGTACCGATGTCTCAAAGGCATTCCTAAACAAAAGTACCCCAACCCCACTAACCCCTACTTGGAAGCTCACGTCGGCCAATGGCATGAAAACCAAATGAACAACAATGTCTGCCCTCAAACAATAACTAGAGGAACACACAATTCCTTCCCTCAAATGAATAACTGAAGGAAAAATGATGTCTACCCTCAATCACATAACCTGATAGCATCATTTCTACTAAACTAAGGCTCCTCACCTTACACGTGGATTCATACGGTAAGTACCTCCAAACCAATAGTACCTAAACCAAAACTATCGGTGGCCTTTACCCACATGAGTAGTCAGAACCACCTCATCACATAGTCAACCTATGTGCACACAACTCAAGCAGCTTTTGGCCATCACAGGTGAGCGACAATCACCAAAATAAGAACCCAAGACACACAATCTCTTACGCCTCGTGCCCCTATGACCATGTCACTCAAATCCGATGGCCACGCCATCCAAGTATCCCAGGCCATGCCCAACCTGACAGTCACACTACCTTAACCTCACATCCATGACACCCAATCCTGTGGTCAAAACCACTCATGAAAATATGGGTGCCCAACCTGTGATCAACATCACTCAAGAAAATCCGGGCCATGCGCAACACATCCTTAAGTGTCTCAGCATATGTAATCTCAACCATCACATATATAAACTCATAATAAAACAATTTAAATAGGAAAAACAATTTAACCAGTTGTATTGAAATAGCTATTAGCTATCACATAGAAGCACTTAGGTATTGAATGCCTCTAACAAGATTAATCAACTTAAAAAATTTAAACATACCAATATAAATCAAGATAATTCATTTTAATCTATTTTAGCACCCTGACCAAAATAACCCAATGAGAAACGGCCTCTCGACCGACCTTGTTTAAGCATAATAGGTAAGGTAATACCCAACAACATACCAGAAGGTATAACTATCAAATTAAAATGCAATAATAGGGTTCCTCTAAAAAACCCACTGTTGCGATAAAATATGTAACCCCAAAATGCCCGCGAAAACACAAAACAAAGTATGCAACACCTACCTCAAACTTATACAATAATCCTTGTCCAGTACTAGCCTCTAATCTGGTCTAGAACATGGTAGATATACACAATGATCATAAACTTTAAAACTCTTATAACTTGGCCAAGAAAAAAAATCATGAAAAACAGATCAAGAGGAATCAAGTGATTATAGGTGGGGTTCTAATGGATCTGATGATGTTTGAATTCGACTTCAAATGAAGGATTGGGAAGGAAAATGAGTCTTGGCCTACTGCTCATGACAACTGAGTGAAGGGGTTCAATCCAATAATGAAAAATGAGGCTACTTCTTATTTTAAGTAAAATTTACGAAGTACACAGTGTGTACTTGGGACTACACGCCATGTGGGTTCTTTTAATATTCCAAAGATGGATAAATTTCACCGACATAATTTCTAGGTATTGCTAACATGAAAACATGGTGTGTTGAAGGAAATAAATGGTGTGTAAATTTAAGATCCTCTATACCCTTGCCGACATCCCCACACACCATGTTTAACCCTTAAAAAACCTATCTGTACACATCATGTAACTCCAAACCATGTCGTGTGATAGTTTTTTTTCCAGTACATAGCCAGGTTCCCCTTGTTTTCTAAAAAAACTCAAAAGGAAAAAGGAAAAAGAGACCTGTACCTCAAAGGAAGAACCAGGTTCTTACAAACTTCCCCCCTTAAAGTAATTCTTCCTTGAATTTCCCTTCCAATGGTGGTGAAGGAACACTATAGAACAACTCCAACCCAAATCTCAAATCAACCAAAGGTACATCAAACTATTTCCTAGACCCATGGTCCTCCTATGATGCTTCATCATCCTTGAACCTCATCATTTTCTCCTGTTTCTCTTCCGAACCCCAAAAATATCTCACACCATATCAGAGCTAGCCTTCATCCCATAGAATCCATGCCACAATGAGGTTCTTCATCATATAGATGCTCAAAAAAACCAAGTGCCTCTCACCTCAATCACAACCCCCATACTTGATACCCCAATTATTAAGGAACTTTATGTAACTTGCATCCCATGGATGCCCTGATTCCTAAGAACCTCAAGTAACCTACATCCAATGATGATTCTGATACCAAGAACCTCATACATATATAATCAAGAACCTGATATGGTTCCAACCTACTGACCAACATCTGGTCAGTACATATATATCCTGGGAACCTTGTGAACTCAAAATGTATATGACTTAACATTCCATTCCAAATAGAAGAAAAAGTAAAAATATCACAACCATGCCTGTGGTGTACCTTTAACCATCGTCGGTTAACCAGCCCACTCAGCCCCAGGAAGCTCCAAAGCATGAACCTATCCTGACAGACGGTTTCCTGAAGCTGGACCTCCCTACAGTGCTACACCAGCGATCGACCATTATCACCACAGTTGGGTCCCACTGTCTCTTCCACGTTCTCTACATATAGCTGAATCTCAGCTACCCTAACCGAGTACTGATCCTGATCCAACCTCTGAATCCTGCACCTACTTCAGTCTCTACATTCCGATTATCTAATAAGGATGACTGCAGAACCTCTCAAGGTTCCCAACCTATCCACATACCTAAAACTATTTTGGAGGCCTATCGCACCGAGTCCGAATATGACCTAGCTTCCCACACTGAATGAAAACCATTGATTAACTATTGTGAGGTGGTCTAGCTGAGTCCTTGGCTTGACTGCTCTACTGAAACTCATCTCGTCCCTGTTTCCTGCCATCTGAACCATCACGTGAAGTTACTACCTGACCCAAGTGAGACATGTCCATCAAGTTACCCTCATCTATGAGTGCCTGATTCACTGGATTTGAGAACAAGGACAGTCTAAAGATGTTTACCTATACCCAGATAGATTTTTGTATTCCATCTTCAAAGAAACTCACCCTCGAGGTGTCATCGATTACCATACTAGGTGCGAAGAGAGACATCTCAGTAAAAGTAGTTGCATAGTTCATGATGGACCTGTCACCCTACTGAAGGCTCATGAAAACCCAAGATCTCTCTACCCTCAGTGTCTCCAGGAAAAAGTGCTCAAAGAATATATCCTTAAAGTACTCCCATGAAAATCTCTCATGTCTACGAGCCCGAACCTGCACATCCCACTCACGCTTCACATGCCCTCTCAGCATGTACGTCACTAGATTGACCCTCCACCTTAGAGGCATCCCGAGCTGCTTGAAGATCATCTTCATGCTATCTATATAGTTATCAGCTGCCTGTGGACCACCATTACCTTGAAAAAGAGGCGGGTGCTGTGATTGGAATTCGAGAGTAATGTAAGACACATGGGGATTTGTTCCCTTCACGCCTCTATCGATCCTATGAAAAACATGTACCAGACTTGATCGAAGCTGCTCATCAAGCCACTACCTGAACACTGCCAAACCCAGTAGCTACCCTGCATACACTAGATCCTAAACCTGATCCTATCCCTAAGACTATACCCTTGGATCATGATCTACCTAAACCTCAGGGGTCTAAACCTGATTGTTCTTCTATGACATTGTATCATCACCCTCCTTACGCTCCATTGAGTTGTCTAGGAGGAACCCACTAAATACCATAAATTGTCAGACAACCCACATATATGACAATATATATATATATATATATAACACAGATAGGGAAAGAATTATAAGGCATCACATCTTCGCTACCCTCACTTTTCCCCACTATAACCATGCCCCATGACATCTCAACCTCATAGCCACATTACCTGCCCTCAACAGATCCAAGTATCACAATATCCCCAGGCCATACCGGTCCTGACAACCATCATTGCCTCAAACATATGATGGAGTCACCCAATCCTGGTGATCAAAATCAGCTCAACCATAATACATGCCTGCTCATATAAGAGCCAGGCCCATTATCACACCACATGAAATTTATACAAAAATTTAAAGCACAACATATCACATTTCATAAAAATAGAAATTCTATCAAGATTTTCACCTCTCACATTTAAAAATAATTTAAAGAATGAAATTTGATATTATTCACAAGGTATTATCACTTCACAAGGCATAGACACATTTATGAAATTGAAACACCCTAAAAATGTGCTTATAAAAATTCAAACAATCACGCCTTGCCTTAATGGGCTAAGGTCCAATTATTCCTTACCACACCAAGTCAATGGTCACATATCACAACCACAAATGATCGCGAACCAAGTGAACCACCAAGGTAGAAACCATGTAAATTGTAATATGAGAAAAATAAAAACAATAATTCCCACCCAAGGTAACTCAATCTATCCCTCATACATGGGGCTGTAGGCATCCAAGAACGAGTTTAAAATCTAGTTCCGGCAACAACCTATCTCCAGTATACTATATCCCAAATATTAAACCAGCAAAAAATAAAGGCAGTCTCGATCTCATTAGTATTTAGTCAAAATTTTCTACGAAATCCTAGTAAAAAATGATCTGATACAACTTTGTGATGTCCCATACCTGAACAACCACCCAAACAATGCTATCAGGCTGGGTGTTATTAACCTTAGGCACACCTCCAAGAGCGAAAAAGGTTGTCTACTAGCAGCGAGGGTGTAATTAGGTATAGTAGGGAGTATACACCCTATGTGAATAGAAAATGGTACCGGTATGAGCATAATAATATAACATGGAGTGAAAATAAAATGATTCATCATAATCGAACCAGACCTGTAGAGTAAAATCATATCCAATATCAATAAACATCAAAAGAAATATAGAATCAACTACAGCAGAAAGTAAATATAACAACATTCTTAATACCACATGAAACTACCACCAAAACAAAAAAGTCATGCATCCATAGCAGGTTATACATGTCAGAATACAATGGTTCCCATGGATATCCAACAATAGCTATATAATAAAGTAAGCATGCTGCTATATAAATAAAATCTAAACAAAAGTTAAACTCTAGCTAGACATAACCTCAAGGACCATACCAATATCCATACCAAACAACACCATGATCCAACTCTTGAATATGATCCTTTACCTTTACGTAAAACCATAAATTCTACATGCATCTCAAAGGGCTCATGTAGGGTGTGAGATGAATCTTAGTAGGATAACACCCAATGGTGAATAGATAGTATATGTTCTTAAGTAGACCTGCATCTCTAAGTAAGGAAAATAGTACAATGAAATAATAAACACAATCTCCACTAGTGCTCAGTAGATACCAGGGAGTGTCACCTACTTCATCCAATGTTGGAATCTCAGAAGAAAAGATATTCCTTGGGCCCTAGCCCAAGGTACCCCTGTAGTCACAGAGTCTCGGTGAACCCTCAGGTTCCACTTCAAATATGTAACCTAGCACTATGTGATTCCTGAAACCTCAAGTCTCAAGTACCAATGTCCTGAAGGAATTCCCAAACAAAAGAATCTTGGTCCCACAAACCCTTTCTTAGAATCTCACATCGGCGCATGGCACGATAACTAGAGGAACAATGATTCCTGTACTCAAATAATAATCGGAGGAACAATGATGTCTACCCTCAAATGAATAACCAGAGGAACAATGATGCCTTCCCTCAACCACATAACCTAATAACCTCATCCCTAAAAAATGAAGGCTCCTCACCTTCCATGTGGCTTCTTATGGTAAGAACCCCCAAACCAATAGTACCTAAACCACAACTATCGGGGTCCTCTCCCCACACGAGTGGTCAGAACCACCTCATCACAGATTAAACCTATGTGCACACAACTCAAGCATCTTTTGGCCATCATGGGTGAGCGCCAATCACCAATATAATAACCCAAGACACACCATCTCTGATGCCTCATGTCCCTATGACCATGTTTCTCAAATCCTATGGCCATCCCATCCAAGCATCCCGATCCATGCCCATCCTGCCAGTCACACTACCTCATCTCGATGTCCATAATACCCAATCTTGTGGTCAAAACCAGCCATGAAATTCTAGGAAATTCCCAACCTATGATCAACATCACTCATGAAAATCCAAGCCACACCCAATCCAACCCCAAGGGTCTCATAATATTCAATCTCAAACATTATATATATAAAATATCAGTGAAATACTTTAAATAAGAAAAAAAATTTATAAAGTTTCATTACACTAGCTATAAACTATCACATAGAAGAGTCGAGGTCTGTAATGCCTCTAACAAGCTTAATCATGCTTAAAAAATTTAAAAATGCTAATATAAATCAATAAAATTCATTTAAAATCATTTTAGCACCCCCGATCCAAATAAACCAATGAGAAACGACATCTCACCTGACCTCGTTCAAGCATAATAGGTAAGGGAATACCAAAGACATCCCACAAGGTATAACAATCATATTAAAGATGCAATAATAGTGTTCTACTCAAAAACCCACCGTTTCACTAAAAGCAACAACCCCCAAATGTTCGATAAAATACAAAAAAAGTATGCACTACCTACCTCATACTCGTACGATAATCCTCATCTAGTACAAACCTCTAATTCGGTCTAGAACAAGGTAGATATACACAATGAGAATAAATGCTCGAAAACCTATAACATGGTCAAAAAAAAAATCATGAAGAACAACTCTAGAATAATCAAGTGCATACTGGTGGGGTTCCAATGGATCTGATGATGTTCGAATATGACTTCAGATGAATGATTGGGAAGGAAAGCGAGTCTCAGCCTACTGCTCACGACACCTTGGTGAGGGGATTCTGTCCACTGATTCCAAATGAGGATAATTCCCATTTTATGTGAGATTTACAAAGTAGAGGGTGTGTACTTGGGACTACACACTATGTGGGTTCTTTTACTATTCCAAAGATGACCAAATTTCATCGACCTACTTTCTAGGTCTTACTGACATGACTACATGACATGTTAAAGGAAATACCTGGCGTGTACATGTAATATCATCTCCACCCTTGATAGCATCACCACACACCATGTATAACCCTTACATGACCTATCGGTACATGACATGTACTTAGGAGTACATGACGTGTAACTCCAAACCATGTTGTGTGACATGTTTTTTCCCAGTACTTAGCCAATTTTCCCTTGTTTTCTGAAAAACAAGTCAAAAGAAGAATAAAAAAGAGACCTTTAACTCAAAAGAAGAATCAGTTTCTTATAAAAATCATCATGTTTTATTGAATGATGAATGTTAAAAACACATGAAACTCTAAGAATCATCCATACAATACTCCTATATAACTAGATTATAAATAAAACAAACATTTTTTTCTACTACCAACCAACATCATTCTACAATGTATAACCACCCACATATAACCAACCAAAACATATATCTTATAGTAAAATGGAATTAATATATATATATATATATATATATATATTATATGTATATTTCCAAACCCTTAGTATATACTATTCACCTATTTAGAATAAAAATTTACTTCATTCTCATTTTAAACATATATTTATATATGATTAATCATCCATCTCACATTCCATGAACCTAGTTCTAAAAATACATAAAAAATGGATTAACTAATAAAAAATAAATTTATTTAGAATCATCACAACTACATAATTTGTTGGGGATAAAAGAAACATGACATCACTAAACTTCCATATTTCAGAAGTCAAAGGTTGATAGAAAAATCCCAGAGAACCTCATAGCTTAACCATCCTCATAACAGATAAGGAACTAACATAATAACTTGAAATCTACTATCATACAAAAAAATATAATCATTAAATTGAAATATACTTATTCACAATATTAAAAAAACTACTTCTCAAATGTTTGATGCATGCCTAGCACCTTTTCTATCATCTTATAAACCACCTTATTCATTTCTAGGAAAAAACATCAAGATCCACACCTATAAGAATAATCCTCATGATGTATAACTAAATATTACCTAATCATGTCAAAATTTATTATTAAATATTTCTTAATAAATCATAACACCCCTGGATCATCATCCAAACTTAGCACATATGCAAAATTTCAGTTGAAAGAAAATTCTTTATTCTAAACATAATAAAACCATATCAAATAATAATTTATACTTTTATTTGAGTAAAGTGGATATTAATTAAAATCAATAGTGTGTTAATATAATATTTATTTATTTTTAAATAATCACTTAAAATCCTCATGTACTCATGAATATCTTACTTCAAATGAAATTTCCTTGAAGGATTTAGTGGTATCACATACCTTTGAAATAAAAAAATAGAGAGATATTGATAGGAAATTAAGTAAATAACTACATATTTCCAATATTAATGTATGTAAATAATGAAAAATATGACAATTTCACATGAATATGATTATAAAAACAATCATATAATACCACTTTGACTTTTTTATCTCATTGTAAAGAACTTATCATTACATTAACTCTCACTCATTTTAGTAATTAATATCTATTCAAAATTATTCTCTGAATGGCTAGAAGGCCTTATTTTTTTATTCTTATTATTGACAATCCCCCTTTTAAGGGTTTAAGGGGAACCCATACATGACCCGTAGGCCCAAGGCACAAGGCCCAATATGACTTTCAATACCTGACCTAAAAGCCCAGAGGCATACCATGCCCAATACATGACCCGTAGGCCCAACCCACTAGAAATAATCCTCCCCAGCTTCTTTATCATTGATTTCCTAGATCCACACCTTGCATTGCTGATTGGCTAACATTTCCCTATACAAAGCTGCACGGTGCCTAGTCCCGATGGCGGTTGCTATACCCTCTCATTCTTCTAATCTGGTTAGCTCTACTTATGGTGACTGCTATTCTTATTGCTCTGATCCTCTTCTGGGGCCTGCTCTGTGTGAACTTGGGCTACTCCATGGTCTCAATGGCCCGAAGGCCCTGTATTTCAATAATTTAGGTCAAATTTAATTCAAAAAAGATTCTAAATTTTATAAATATTATCATCATTTAATAATGGAACTAGGTAATTAATGCATTCACATAAATTAATCCAATGAATTATACTCATGACTCACTACATTAATACAATACAAGGTGATCATATAAACATCTAAAAAATTCACACTAAATAAAATAACCAACCTCCCACTTTTATCAACCATAAATTCATCAACCACAAGTATATTTATTATCACCTTTAAATTATTTAACTCCCATTATCAGTTAGTCAAGTTATCACCAATAACTACAATGTATCTTGGTAAATTCATTATATCTACATTATAAAAAATAATATACATGAGATTTTATATTTTATAAGATTTCTCATACCTCCTCTAATTACTTTACAAAATGGTTAGCAGTTTATCAAGGATCTATACCCCCTCATTTAAAGTGGACAGTCTTGAATACATATAGATGACCATGTTCTATTCTAACTAAACCCTATAAATATAGCTCTTAAGTCAATATAAACACGAACATTACCAAGATAATCATAAATATTATATATATTTAACCATCCACCACTACATCCTAGTGTTATCAATAGTGAAATTGAATATAATAGGGAATCACTCATCCAACTCCTTATTATGGAAATGCAGCACCTCAGATCAGAGCTCCTAGATCCAGTACCAAAAACACATAACTTACAAATCTAACATTGATACACATCTATTATTATAATATCTTTATCAAATTTAGAATCCAAGGACCTTTTAGTTTATAGTTTTATAGAATCATGGAAAATCACTAACTAATAAATCTTATGTCTTCTCATTTAGTGGAATTTTTTTTCCACTATAAAAGAAGATAAAAAATACATAATGATTCTTCAAGCCAACAGAATGGCCCGAAGGCCTTCATTTTTTATTATTTTTTACAATCCACATTTCAAGGGGTGAGGTGGAACCCTTAAAAGGCCCGAAGGCTTAGAGACAATTACATGACCCGTAGGTCTTAGATGGAATCACCTAGACCAGACAACTTTTAACTACTCCTCCCCAACATATGTCATGATGACTATAACTCCACATTCATAGGGTTGGTTTGCTAGAAGTCTTATGCAATACTGTAGAGGCCCAGTACCAATGGAAAAGACATACCCTCTCGTTCTAACAATTCTGGTTATCTCTGCTCTAGTGAATGCGCTTGCCCTAAATCCTCATCTGGAGCCTTATCCTTTGTAGTTTGAATGGTACTTCTTCATAGTCACACGTCCCAAAGGCATTGGGATGGACCTAAGGACTTAAGGTGGCCCAATGTCCTTGAGAGACAACTAGCCCGAATGCCTTGGGTGGCCTAAAGGCCTTGCAGGACCCGAGGACCAAATCAGTGGCCCGAAGGCCTAGATGGATGAATACTTTTGGCTGATACAGTACTGTACAATTCCTTCTACAGTACTACTACAGTACCAGAAATATGTCTCCACCCAGATTTGATCTCAGGTCTCTTTGATGCACTTGTCAAGTCCTCACCAACCGGGCTGAGGCTCATGTTCCATAATGATTATTCAACATCTACCATTAATTGTCCACATAAGACACTCTTCTAGTCTTAGCATATATAATAAATTATTTCATAACCTGGAGAAAATTAAACATAAGAATTTGTGAGATCAAACGCTCAGTAAGGGTAAAAATGATTATAAATTATAACATGAGAGGTGTGAGGAATAAAATGATATCATCATGAGAATTATCATAATCTTGATAGAATGTAATAAAGAGATAAAATCATAAATACATGGATTAAATAATGATCATAACACAAGATCATGACATCATAGGAATGTGGAAATAACATAAACATGATATCATAAGCATATGCCAAGGATTAATTTCTAGGCCATCATTAAGATATTCCAATTATTACTCCCTATAACATTATCATTTGTCAAGTATTACTCCCTAACCCATCAAAATGGATTAGGTTTCGTCATTAATCCCATACATTGATTCTCATGAGACATTAACATTACCCAATGCATTTGAGCACTATCCAGAAGCACCCATCATTAAAAAAATAATAAATTTGTGTGAAACATCATTTCAATCAATATATAATAAAAACACATGGGAATAAAATGGGTTTTATATCCTTTTAAAGTGGTTCCCTAAGTAAGTATTCATGATTTAATTAAATAGACATGATAAACCCATGAAAAATAAATGGGTATCCAATGAGATTATGAATAATTATAGGTAAATAAAACTCCATAAAGATCATTATGCATACGGTATTTACACCATATAAGAAATAAATATAAATTTTATACAACATTTTCCATAAACAATTGATGTATTGGGTATCTATGTGACCACCCTTTAATAAAGTAGTGGAACACAAGGCCTTCATAAATGAAAAGAAATGGAAGTAAATCATGCCTATACAAGTGGATGATTATGAAATAAAAAAATAGTGATGGATGAAACTATAAATTTAAAATATAATTCAACAATCCATTCATATAAATATAGTGGATGATATCATTAGAAGAATACCCTTGATCAAGTATATGACATCGATGAAGAACACTCTTCGAATCATTAGGAATGTTTCTTTGAAAATAAAATTTTCCATTATACTTTGAAAACAATTAAAAAGTAATATTATATTAAATAATTAGTATAATAATTTCTATTTTTAAAACTTTAAATTATAGAGTAGAAATCATTTAGAAAATAAAAAATGTGGCTGAAAGATACATTCACAAATTTTTTTTTAAAAGAGACTCATTTTCATAAAAAATAACCCATACAAAAACATTTAAAGACTTAATTTTCTTTGTTTTAATAAATTAAAGGCATTTTAAAATTACCCTTTTGAAACATTTTGGATAGAATTCATTATGAAACATTTTTAAACATTACTTTAAAAAATATATTTTTTGATAACTATTCATACAGAAAACATTTAAAGTACATTAAAACCATTTAGTGAAACTCAAATCATAAGAAGAATGTTAATATATTTAATTTATAATATATATATAATTATTATGGTCACTTGAAATGTTATAGAAAATAGTTTTGATATGTAAAAATTTGACATGGAATAAAAGTATCAGCATACTTAGGTTGGGAATCATTACTTTCATTGATGCATTTTGAAAGTGAATGTGGCCCCATAAAGAGAAATTTTTTAATGAATGGGAATGATTTTCTGAAAGGGAAAGTAAATAAATTATATTTAAAAGTAAATGTAAGGATAAATTATTCTTTTAAGATCAATGTCAAGAATAAAATTTATTACTTCTAGAAAGAGAACTTGAGTCGAGACCTTTAACACTTTTTTAAAAAAACCCTTGAAATAGAAAGAGATTTAAAATGAACATAAAATACCATGAAAAAATATAATTCACGATAATATAATAATTATATAGTATATTTACCATATAAAATTAAATTGGTTCATAATGTAAACTGTGTCTCAATAAAGGGAGCTTGAGACAAAAATCCCTTATGACTTAAGAACATTCTAATAAAAACCAATTGAAAGAAGGAGATATTTAAGTTGAAGTTAAAATAACATGATAAGGATAATTCATGATATTAAATATCTAATTATTATTATATAAACAATTTAAAATAAATTAGGTTCATAAAATAACATGTGTCTCAAAGAAGGATGTTTTGAGATGAAACCCCTTACCGTGTCTGAAAGCATTATGCACTTTCACTTAACATCATGAATAATAAAATTAAGTTTGTTAAAAATCTTATTAAGAAACTTATTAATATATCATTAATTTTACAAGGTATAATTATAATAATAAGTTTCTCATTTGTTAAATCATTTCAACTCATGTTGGTTACTTGATGTGGTTCAGTAGATTTTTATGTGAATCTCTTGGCATGTTGACCATAGTAAAATTTTTATTTTTAAAATAGATTCAAAACTTCCAGAATATCAATAGTGTAGTAAAAATAAATTTTATACATCAAAATAAATTTTAAGGTCATCCATTAATGCTGTCAATGGAAAACAATACCTGTTAATACATGGAGGTGGTAATCAGCACACACACACAGTAGACAATTCTATTTTCCATAAAACAGGAAGGAGGTAGAAATTAAAATGATTTATCATTTAAAAATCATAATCATACTATAAATATAATATTTATTCATTAAAAAAACCATTTTGTACCATATATTAAAGGAGTTGATGAAAAATAAGGAAATTCATGCATGAAGGTGGTAGTCCGCACATACGCATGATGAAATTTTTATTTTTTGAATGGTTTTGGAGGAATATATTAAAGGAATATTTCATTAATATAATAACATAACAGAATATCATTAATAATAATTTTATTATACTCTCATGGATATAAGAAGTTATAGGTGATATAAGAAATAAATAATAAGGAAGAATGGTTTATAAAGACGTGATACCTTCATTGAGACATTGAACTTTATTTTGATGAAGGCCATATAATTAAGGTACTTAGGTTGAATTTTTTTAATTACCCAAACTTTTATAAATGAAATTACCTCTTTTTGAATGAATAAATTCATTATCATGTAATGAAGTTATAGAAATCACATGCACTACTTTGGTTACTTTGGAATGTTATATCATGTCAGATTTAAAAGACCATTAAGAATCATGACCATCCATAATATAGCTATTGAATAGTGATAATATTAGTAATATATATAAAGGGTTATGATAAATTAAAATTGACATAGATATAAAAAGTAATGTCCTCTACCAGTAGGATCACACCATATGAATCTCATTTATCAGAGATTCCAAGGGAGATATGATGACTAGGATTTTCCCTTGATCAATCCAAAACCGAGATTCAAAAACAAAAGCATGAATGAAACTATTTACAAGATAATTTCAATATCTTCAAGATCATGGCCCAAACCATGTATACTGAACCACCTCATGAAAATATCACTATCACATACCGTACCCTTAGGTAATTCACTGGTGAAATAAAGCGATATGTATCTATACCCTAACATTATGATTTTTTATATTTTATTTTAATTAAGTAATTATCACATTTATCCCCTTTTAATATTAATTTTTTAATGATTAAATAAGAGTTTGATAAAAATTAGATTCTAATAAGATGAAATAAAAAGTGTATTTTTGGGAAATATATAGTTTCAATTAAGAAATTATTTTTAACAAATTTATTATTTTTAAAAATAAATGACATTTTAATAAAATATTTTTATTAAATAATATTTATTAAATATAAATTATAATATAAAGTTATGAATTAAAATGTAATTTTTATAAGGGTCGGAAAATTGTTATTGTTAAAAAACCAGTATTTCTCCATAAATGTATATTTTTATTTAAAAGTATCAATTCTCATAAATAAAGAATTATTTTTTATAAAATAAATATTATTTTTGAAATCATCATGTAGAAATTATCCAATAGTTATTTTTTATAATTTTATGAGACATTCAGATTTTCCATTAAAAATAAAATACGGTTTAAATATATGATATGTATCATGACATCATAATGACCCAAAAGTGATATAATATATTCCATTAAAGGTATCCACAACTAAATACATTTTTAACCTTTAAAATAACGTGTTTTTATATATTTTTTATTAGTTTTATAAACCCTTAATGTATCCTCAAAAACCTATTTTATATTTTATGTTTTCAAAATCAATTCTTTGTAAAAATGACACACTTTCACATAACCAAGAATATTATTTTAATGAGACAAGTAATTAGCCTTATAAAATAATATATTCCAATCTTATTTGTTAGAAATCATGGACAAAATCAATAGGAATGTTTGTGATTTATATTACATTATCATATTGAGTCCAAAACCTATGTTTGGAAATTAATAAATAACTTCCTCTCTTTTTCTATATAATCCCACCCAAACTATAATTAATCCTCACTAAAAACCCTCATATCATGAAATTAATATGAGTTTACCTCTATATATCCCACTCAAGGTTCCCCAAAGCTCTTAAGAATCATCTCCCAAGCTTTTAGAAGAATACTCTCAAGGTAAGGGATCCTCTCCATATCCTCTTTATTCAATCACATGTTATGCCTTTTTATAACCAATTATTCATGTTGGGATTTGTTTTTACAAATCCCTACTACTGTATGTATGATTTAAAAGTGATTATATACCCCTTTAACTCTCATTAAACCCTCCCACAAAACCTTTATCTACCCCCGTTATGCTGCCAAAATCGTCTTTTGAATTTTCATGCCAAACATTTGTGTAGTGAATACCCATATTCATTTACACTAAAGGGTATTCAAATAAATGTACTTAAACTATATTTATTTGGGAAAACCATTTATTTAATCCAAACTCCTTAATATTGGGATTAAAATTGATGAAATATGATCCTATGTTGAATGATCCATGTGGCTCACTTATTCATGTACATTATATGAATGTGATGGGTTGGACCAAAATTATATATCCCTAAAATGAATTGGGTGATTTTTTAATCTTATTATATTCCATGTATGATACATGATAGGTTATCCTAAGAACACTATGTTATGTTTTCTGATAGGATATCCTTTACTTATGTTTATGATTCCATGTTTTAAGCTGCTACCATGTTCTTTTGTTTCCTTTATGCTATCATGGTATATCGTTCCTCATTATTAAAGATTATGATTCTAACAACTATTATGATACCTTGATATACATCTTGGATAAAATTTACTACTTCAATATATTCTATTCATTGTTTATTTCCTTACTGGGATTTATAGCTCATTCATTTATTATATACATCCCCAGGTTATCCTGTTCAGTTTTAGAATATCCAAGTAAAATTAGGGCATATTCCAAAGTTTTAATTAATAATGTTGTACTTATTTTTCTAGTTGTTATGTAATGTATCTAATATCTGAAAGAAACTCGGCCTCATGATCTTCTAGGGTTTTATTAAGTGTAACTTTATGTAATAAATCACGACTCATTATTAAAGATTATGATTCTCACACTTATTATGATACCTTGATATATCTCCTAGATAAAATATACTACTTCAACTTATGTTATTATTTTTTTATTTCCTTACTACGATTTATAGATCATCCCTTTCTTATGTACATCCCCAGGTTATCCTGTGCAGTTTTAGAATATCCATGTAAAATTAGGGCATGTTTCAAAGTTTTAATTAATAATGTTGTACTTATTTTTCTTGTTGTTATGTAATGTATCTAATATCTGAAAGACATTGGGCCTCATGATCTTATGGGGTTGTATTAAGTGTAACTTATTGTAATAAATTGCAAATTAAAGTGTCTTAAAGATATGTGTTATCATAGTTGGTATCAAAGTAATTTCTAGTAATTTTTAGGATTATGATTTAAAAATTACAGTGAAATCCTTAGGGATAACATTAAACATAGGAAAACAACCCTAAATTTTGGTAAATTATAGATTAAGTGGTTTTTAGGAAAATAATTACCTTACTAAATACTATGAGTATATGTGGTTATGGTGAAAAAGTACCTAGGTGTAATAACCCAAAAAAGGGTGCATTAAGTTGGGATCAATTTCCAACTAGTGAATGAAAACGAGCCTTGATGTACACCTGGTTTAACATTCTCGGGGCATATGATTTGGTAAATTAACAATCTCTTTATGAAAGATTATAAAGGGAAAAAAATTTCCATAATATTTTATGTTTGGAAGTAGAAAATGGATAACTTATATTGAAACTTAAAAATTCATATGTTGAAGATTATATGTCATTTATGAGTTATCCCTTTAATATTCATGGTTTCCCATTTATGTATTTAATAGTTTAAAAATTCACATCCCTATGTCTATGAAGTAAATGATTAGAACTAGAATCAAATATTTAAAATAAGGCTCATCATCCATGGTTCTATACATTCTTTCATATCACACAAGTTTAGAAGAAGTATTCAAACACCACCTCAAAACATTGAATTTGTGTTATTATTATAGATTGTTAATGGGTTAATTATTGGATCCCAAGTATATAAATCTTCCTATGTATGAATTTGTTGTTTTAATTTCCTAGAAAGCATCATGATACTCCCCTTATTAGAATGTAATGCTATTCTGCGCATGAATCAACTTTTATTGTATAGAGCCTATATAAATTGCCAAGAGAAGGAAATTATCCTCCAAATCACGAATTGACCTCTAATTTTATACAAGTGAAAAGAGGAGTATGAATATTATTTTGTACCAACATATCAAGAATGGATATTATTACCTTGAGAGAAATCATATCCAGATCAAATGACTCTGACTAAAGAAAACTCATCCTTGATGACATGCATATTATAAAGAAATTAACAAATGTGTTTCTTGAAGAATTTCTTGGTCATCGCCCTAGCTATGATGTTGAGTTCTCAATATATATTATACCTATATATTTTAAAATATCCATGAATCCATAGAGAATAAATGTTTTTGATTATAGTGGGCTCAAAAATATAATGATAAAGAATAATTATCCTCTTCCATGGATTTATGACTTGTTTAATTATCGATGTGGATCACAGTACTTCTAAAAGGTGGATCTTTGGTCGGGATATTATCAAGTAAATGTAAAGAAGGAGGATATCCCAAAGAATGATTTTCGTACAAGGTATGGGAACTATGAGTTCTTAGTGATTCCATTTTTTCACACCCATGACTTTTTTTAAATTTTTTTATCTAACTTCCATTCCTGATTTGTTTTGGGGGTTTACCACTCATTTTGGTGAAAATGGTGGGTTTTGAAAATTTGGGCCAAACCGTGAGCCCAATTCCAGATTTAAAAACAAATTTCATTTCTTCTATAACTTCTTCAATTTTCACTATTTTATACCCATTACACTTCCAAATTGGCATACCATTATATATTAAATTCACCATATCCCTTTGGTCACATAGAAATCCAAAATCATGATGGATTTGGGTTTTGAATTAAGGTAATGGGCCTGCCCGTAAGCCCATTTCCTACTTTAATTTGTTTTTTTTTAATTTTCAATATCTCATTCATTATTTATTATTTTTCAGTGATTAAACCTCCCTCACGAAGCCACTATATCTAGGATCACCCGCATTATCTGTTTTTTCATTTTTGGAGCACATTTGAACCCCGAAGGAGGGAGATTCTTCTCTGAATTTATCAAATCGCCCAGATTTGAAGAGGTAAATTCATTCTTTCATACCTCCTTCAATATATAATCTTTTCCCCCATTTCAGTCCCAACATGACCTCCTACTTATTAGTATAGCCTCAATATTAGGTTTTGTTTCTTTGATATTCAAAATTTGGTTAATTCAGGGTGATTGCTTCAAGATTTTTCAAGGTAAATGTTCCTCCCTTCCACTTCTTCCATTTACATAGGGTTTCATCCATCTTTCTTGATTTTCCAAAGTGTACAGAACCAATGGTTCGTAACTAGGGTTTAACCATGAGTATTGTTTGTGAAAATTTGTTATCCAGGGCTGGATTTATCATCCTTGTGGTGCCGGGGTGGTGCGGTTGATGTTTTGTACCATGTTTTGAGGGATTCGACAATTTCGGTAGGTGATTCTATGGGTAACCATTTAATGATAAGTTATTTTGATTGATTAAATAATTTTTAATGTTCCTTATATTCTGTGCATTATGTGAAAACCATTTTTGGTAGCAATAGTAAAGCATTTGGTATTAAAGTTACATTTTTGTTTGAAGTGTGTATTTTTCAAATGTATTTCATGTGTTATATCTTGTGATAGTTTTATAAAATGTGGAAGGTATTTATTAGTAGTTGAAATGGGCTTACAATTTTGGTTGGGTAATGATATAGTGTCATGTGGGCCTAAAAAGGGGTGTCTCTGAATGAGTTTTATGTGTATAACCTTGTTATACTCCTTGAAAGTGTTTTATGGATTTGTGTGTTCTCATGGGTATCTTTTGTGGTATTATTTAAGGTGATTATATAACATTTGAAAGTTGATGATTACATTTTTATTGGGATGAAAAATATGTTTTGTTAGGGTCTTGGTGTGATTTTGGATTAAAAAGAGGTTTTTGAAATGTGTTTTTAGTGCAAAGCTTGGGTATACTCCTTATAATTGTTTTATGAAAGTTTTGAATGGTTTATTGAGTTGTGTAAGAGGTAAAAATATATCAAAAAAATGTTTTTGTAGAAGTATATTTTTAAAAGGTCCATTTCATTTGTGAAAATAATGTTATGTGATATGTTTCATCTTTGAAATATTTTATTAAATTTTTTGAAGGAGATATTGAGGTGTGAAAGAGATGTGTATGTGATGTGGACTGTTTTGTGTGAGTGTGATGTGAAAAATTGAATCTTTGATTATGGAAGGAGTGTTATGTGCGATGTGTGTGGGATGTTATATGAGTTTCAATATCTTATAATTGTTTTATAAATTTTTTAATGGTTTTGTGGAAGTGTTGAAGAAATGCGAAATGTATTGTGGGCTATTTTGGTGTGAGTCGGATTTCAAAATCATTTTGAATGAAAGGTGGAATTTTGTGACCTGTGTGGTATAAATATGATATTTTTAGTGAATTTGTGATGTAGAAATTATATTTTCATGTTAAATTTATATTTCTTGACTTGTTGAACTTGTTTGAGTACAAGGGGAAAACCTGGGTATCTAGGTGGGTGGACGTGTACTAGTATGTTAGTGAATCTGTGGGGTTTGGCCTCAGTTTCACTTAGCAATATTGACGCTTAAAACTCTAACTAAACTATGATGATGATGATTGGGGACCACTGGGTTATGGGTATATTCCCTACTAGTGGATCATGCACGGGAATGGATATTTTTGATGGTTACTCTCACCGAGATACGAGGTACTTGGGACCCATATCTAGCTAGTGTCTTATGGTTATTTCCTATTTCTTGTGATCATTAGTTATTTTATACTTACCATAGGCATACGGTATATTTGGCTGGAAAATTCAGTAGCTTTGGTGTTTATTTTAAAAGTGTTAATCCTTTAAAATAGCCCACTTGAAAACTATTTTTATTCAAAGTTTCATCTTTTAGAAATTGTAACTAGCTTTTCATGTTTATAAAAAATTGCATGATTTTCGTCTTTAAATGTTTATCACATGGAATATATTAGTGGTGGTATTCTAATGGGCTTTGGATCAAACCATATTTACACCATTGGTTGTAAGTAGACTTTTTTATTTTGTGTCACAGGTTTGGGTACAGGTTTTATGCCATTGGTTCGGGGTTTTAGTGGTCCATCGTGATGCAGTGTCGTGGAGATGGATTGAGGGTGGTGTCTCTTTCCATATAGAGGTTCTTGGGCTGTCATTTCTTGGGTTTGTACCTTTGTAATGGTATTAAAACATTGTTTAAAATTTTATAATTCAGTTATGAATTTTAGTAAAAGATGTTTTGGTTTGAAAAATCCATATTTGATTTCTTGGATTCATTTGTTGTTTTAAGTATACAAACTCAGGTAAATCATTCCCAATTCTCATTTCTTGATACCCGGGAACATGTTCCAGCCCGTGGGGATCGGGAACGACCTTCGGGAATTGCCACAGGTTGGGTCAGGTGCTGGTTTTGGTGGCGACCAAATTCGGTTTGTGACAAAATGGTATCAGAGGATGTTCGCTCTATTTGAGTCATGTTATTTGGGAAATAGTCAGAATAGTCTAGAGTTAAGATTTTCGGGACATGAAATTACGGTTATGGTTAGTGTACTTAATCACCACACCACATTATTGGATTCAAGTTTCTAGGGGAAGTTGGGATTTATCTATGTCTTTTGGTTTTCTTGGTCTGATGATGATTAGGGGAAATGAAAAGAGAGTTGGGTTAATGGTCTCAGTGAGCTCGCAGGGTCTGGCAAGCCATGTGAAGCTGAGGATATTCCCTAGAACAATCTTTGTGACAGTGAAGTGATTAAAATATGGCTGCCAACCATATGTCCAAGTCACCAACTGAAACTAGATTTCTCTCGCATTGTTTTGTGCTTTAGTTTTGAAATCTTGGAACTTTGGTTTTAAAGTGACTTGGTTTTAAGAAGCGTAAAGTTTTTATGAAATGATTTTCAAATAAATAGGGAGTGGTTTGATTTATGAAATGGTGGAACTGAATTTTTATAATTTTTTTGAAATGGAATATAGTATGCTTTCACCTCTTTTGAAAGCTGGAACCATATTGAAGTTGGTATTCAAAAGTGTTTACAATATATTTTTCTAAACAATTTAAGGGTGTTTTAATGGGATGAGATGTGTTGAAATTGATGTGAATAACTTGAGATTGAGTTATTTTCTAAATGTTTGTGTCTTTATGAAAGGTTTTGTAAGATTTTAATTGGGATTTTGATCTCATTATTAGCAGTTTTGAGAAAAAGGATGGGTTGGTTGACCGTTTTGTTTTTGAAAAGTGGAAATAATTTTTGTTTTAACATTTGGTATTTACATAAGCAACCACATGCATGGGGTTATATGGGATGATGGATGTTTTATGGCATTAATCTATGAGTGCCGGGATGAATATGAGGAGGGTGCCTGGTGTGGCATAGAAACAAAAATTTGTGAGGCCCATGGGGTACCATTGGTGGATACGCTAACCACTGAACCGTTGGTTTTCAAAGAAATGTTTTTAAAGAAAAACATGATGTCTTGATGAATTGTTTGGGGTGGTGTATACTGTGTGTTTTTGGAAAATGTTGATGTTGTGGGGTGTTTTGAGTCCAAGAACCCCTCCTGTTCAAACTGTGTTTTGGGTTTGTGTTTGGTCAATAAGCTGGGTAGAAGGACCAGTTAGTAGTCTCCTATGAGATATGTTTTGGGACACATTTACAATGGTTCCATTAATGTGTTTGGATCTGTTTTGTGGCATGTTTTTACCAATGGACCAGCTTGGTTGGGTCCATGGGTTCTCCTGTTGGATAAGGTATGACCCCATTAAGGGTTAGTGCACAATTGAGGTGCAACCCAGATTGTTTCACCGTTGGAAAATCCTCCAGTTGATCAATGTAAGGAATCTTTTCTTGATATTTGTAGAATGAGTCTACACCATTTACATTCTTGGTTTTTTTTTCAGATCCTCTTGTTTTGAAAGAGTTCTCGTGGATGGTTGAAAGAGACCTTAGTTTCTTAAGCTACCTGATTCAATGAAGGTGGAAGTTATTGGGGGTTGTCAGTATGGATAGTGTCTAAGAGGTACTCTGAGTCCTTCATAGTCTCTTCGAAGAAGGGGTTTATATTAAACCACTCATGTGGGAAATCTGACTATGAGAGGCTGTTATGTCCACTTTCTAGAATTCTGTGATATTTGGGGATGTTATATTAGGCCCCCTCCTTGTATAATATTTATCAGTCACTTTGGTCATGTTAGGTGACACATTGTGATGTCATGTGTTCGTTTGATTGTAAAGGTGAAATTGTAAAATATTTTATAAGTCTATTTTTATTTTTCAGAAGTGTTTCTCCTTTTGGGAGATCTCAACATCCTCTATTTTAGAGGAAAGTGTTTATATGTGTCCTTTATTTCTGTTGTTTCTCACCTGAAGAAACAAGGTGTTAAGTGAGTGCATCCTCTAAACCCTTATTTCACTGAAACTTCAAGTTAGTGTAAAGTGTGTTCGGGAGTGTGTTTTGTCTTGGTTAACCCATGTGGGATTGTATGAAGTTTTTTGCAGCATCGGAAAAAGAAATTCTACTCGGGGGTTTCCAAATCCTAACTACAAGGCCGAAGATGCTTTAATCATTCCAGATCCAGCCATAGGTCCCAGAGAGAATCTGGAACGTAGTCAGGGGAAATCCTAGTTTCATTTATCACCTTGTACAAAGAACTGTTCTCAATATGAGAGATGGTAATAGTTTAAACATTTGGTGTTGTCATCTTGCTTCTGTTGTTCCCGTTCTGTGGAAAGAGGTGAAGGGCCTCATCTCCATGTTATATCCCAATGAATTTCTTTTCCCCTTTGGTTTCTTTTGGGTTTGGGGGAAAGGTTTTATATTTGTCTATGTAACACCCCAATCTTCCACGGTACACTTCTCTTTGAATAATACAATAGCGTGTGTTGTACGCAACTTTGAGTTCTAACACACACCACAACCAATCAAACTAGCTGTTATGAATAGTAATACCCACTTTTTGAGATTTTATACATTTTATCTTTCAAAATGTACTTCATTTTTGGATTAATAATATCTAAATTATCTTAGGGTGAATTTTTGGTACTTTTCTGATAACTTTCATATTTTGATGAATAGTGAAAATTACTAAATTTTAATTAAAAACAACCTTTTTAATCGAAATAATTAATAGTGATAAACTATGAATTTGAGTGATTTTAGAGTATAATTAGATTATATTTTTACCATTTAATCCAATTTTTTTCATTGGATATAAATTCACATTTAAACTAGACATAAGCAAGTGCCAATCTTTTGATAGTTAATATCTCTTAAAAACACGCTTTTTGTTTTAACAATGTGAATTAATTTTAAATTAATTACTTCCAATTCTGTGTTTTGAATTTATAAAAATGGATTCCATATTTATAATCAGGAGGTCCAAATTGTGTAAATAGGTAAATTTTATTTTTAGACAATTTGAATAATTACTTCGGTAAATATTTTATTTACCATGGTTAAAAGGTAAATACGGTAAATAAGGGTAAAAAAATAATATTATAATAATAATAATTTACCCTAAAATATGTCCTATCTCTATTGGATGATAAATGTCCAACCATGGGCATCTTCGAGTTGATTTTGGGACCCCATGGATCCACTTGTAAGTGATAATGACACTTTATATTAATTAAGTTAAAGTAAATACAAAAATGACATAAGCATATATCTTATAGAAAAACAATTTTTACATAGGGTTATATATGTTATATTTTCGACTATAATTATTCATTATAAAAATAAAACTATTTCCTACATAATGGTATTTTATTTATAATTTTTATACATTGAATAATTAAATTTATTTATGACACAATAATGATGTAGTATTTTCCTTATTAATGAAAGAACCAAATTGTTGGTATTATAAATATTAAAATAAATATAATTTGAACATTTTGATGCCATCAAAAAATTTATTGATTAATATTACATGTTATTATTTCTTAATTTAATTTGGTTATAATTAATAAAGTTTTTAAGACTTTAACAAAAATCAATTATTAAATAGTGTCAAAATTGACATAAAAGAGTTTTTAAAACAAAGATTATATTATTAATTCATATTCTATTCCTAAAAATCTATGGTTCGGACAAAAAACTTATATAATGATATTTTTATCATTAATGGACCACTTGGGGGTCGCTTGGAAGTATATAGTAAGTTCATTAACCATATAATATAAAAATACAATGTGACATGGTAAATGTCAAACTATTTAACTAAGAGTTAAATATAAATGATAAGGTTAATATAGTGACCAAAACCTATCTAAAATCTTTTGGATGAAAGTATTTCGACCCATCCCCAACTTATAATTTTAATAATACACTTCTTAGCCATTAGAAACTGAATATGAATTTATTATAAATTAATACTTTAAATTTTTTCTAAAGAGCTCCTCCTCCCCCATAAAAAAGGACACCACTTTTAACCATTTCTTCATACCTTAAAAGCCTTTTGGTTCAGACAAACTCTACCTAAATAACCTCTAAAATATCCTCCCTTAATCCCAGAGGCCTTACTTTAGTCATAAATCCAAACTATGGAGCCCTTTTGATCAAATCAAAAGGAAGAACCCGAAGAAGAGGTAATGTTTTCACCACCCTCTTTCAAGTTCCTTTCTTCTTCAACTTATTATTTCTTTGTTTTTTGAATTATAAAATAATAAATCCAGTATCTTCTATATATTGTGATGTTATTATAAATATAGTACAATCATATTCAGTATTCTATCCATCCTTTGAATGACATGTCACCATACGTGCGTACGTGCGTACGTACAGCCTACCGTCTCCACGTCATGGTGTAATTGTTATTCAATACATTATTATTTGGTTGGGTATAATAATGATGTATAATTCATGTAAATAATAAATATAACATGATAATGATTTTTTATATATGATATAACATACAATTATATATTATTTTAATATCAAAATAATGATATTGTCGCTCGTGCGTACGTACGGATTACCGTCTCCATGAACTCGATGAGATTCATTCCCCATCGTATCCATTCAAGACTAAATTTTATTTGATGATTAAAAATAATTTTTAGAGACATGATATAATTCTGGATATGAATAATATACATCCCATCCATAACAAATATGGCTCACATAACAAAGAATATAAAGAAAAATGAATCTTTTAACACCTGAAATGATGATAATACTAAGATATTATTAACAAATCAATGTTAAAAGATCATATATGATATCATATTAATGTATATAATTCTTTTATAATTTAATAACAATTATTTCACCATTATAAAGGAGGTTAACCTACCCTCAACCAAGGAAAAGTACAAGGTAAGGGTATATTTTACAATCTCTTCATTATCCAAGGTTGTTTATACGTAATTATCTACTAGGACCTCTTTATCATCCACATCCGTGTTTCTTAAAAATGTATTTCAAAACATTCTTACTATTTTACAGAATATGGGTTAAATTCATTTATAACTTTTTTTTGACTTTTTATAAGAAGTTTATAAAGGAATCTTTCTGTCATTTTCCAAACAAGGTCCTTTTTAACCTTTTCAACAAAATTAAGGTAAGAATGTATTTTTAATTTATACAGATGGTGTGGATATTTTCCACCATTATAAAATCATTGAAGCTTCCATTAAAATATTATAAGAATATTTTCAAAGAAAATGTTATCTTTTATAATTATGTGACTTTTAAATTATTTCAAAAAAAAATATATATATTTCTCTCAAATAGTTTTGATTTAATCTATGTCAACATCATTTGATGGATTTTAAGATTATTTGAAGATGATTTATTATGATACAAAACTTCCATATTGTATTGAAGGTTTTGTGATATGTTTGACTTTGGATGTGTTATTTTTATACCATTCATGGTTTATGGAGAAAGTATTGACATTTCGTATGCTAGTTTTAATACGAATGTTTATGTTATTTCTAAACCTGTTCATATGAGGAATGAATTGGACTTAATAAGTGACGGGTGGAGCCTGCTATAGCTAGTCGATGCATCGGTAGGTCTCATGAGACAAACTAGTGTCTTGGCATAAGGCCTTGACAAAATCTTATTTGTAGTCTTGGCACAAGGCCTTGAATATGTGGTTATGATAGTCTGGAATTATGTATTACATCATTATGAAAGTGGTTATTGATATTGCATGTGATTATTCTATTAGTAGAATATCCATGTGAATAAGTAAATGGAATTATTTAATTTTATTTATGCCATATTATGCTGAAGTTCAAGTTTAAAAGGCTTTTGTTTTAGTTATACATTGCCTTAAATGTTTATGCTTATTTATGAAAGTTTACGCTATATTGTTATCGTTACTGGGCATTTGAGATCACCCCTTTCTATGTTTTATTTTTCCCAGGATGTGAAGAAGTATTTTATGAATGAACTGTATGGATAGTATAAGGGGATATGAGTGTGGAGATAAGATGTTGTTCTAGTTTTCACTTTATGATGTATTGTAAACTTTATGAATGTATCTAGTGGTTCTAAGGCTACTAAACTAATCGGTCTTTCAAGAATTGATATTTTGTGATCATGCCAATGTGATGTAATAATGCACTGACTCTAGGTAACTAGGGTCAGGGCGTTATAGTTGGTATCAGAGGAAGTTTAGTACAAACCTTGGAAGCTATATTTAGATAAACTCTGATTAGAGAGCATAGACCTAAGATGGACTTTGAGGATTAGTATAGAAGAATTTCCTAGAATTTTGGTATTATAGAGATTTTGTGAGTTTTTTGAGCAATACATCCCTATATGGATATAAGCAGGTTGAGGCGGCTCTGGCACATATGTACCTAGGGGTAAAACCTGAAAACACTACTTTGAACTAGACTCGTACGGGAACTGGTGAACGACAACGAGCCTTGCTACATTCTTGGTTACGACACTCCCGAGGGATATGCTTAGGATAATTCTAATTTTCATTCCAAACCATTATGAAGGGTTTATAAGAACATACTTCCTCAAATAAAACATTTTTATGATTATGGATTATATCCATAAACTGTTCAATTGATGTTAAGTGTTTTACAAGTTTGGATTTATGTATTGAGATTCCTAAACTAATCTAGTGTATGTCATTGTTTAGAAATGACACCTAGTGGAAGAAATGGAAACTGTATCAATGCACGCACTCCATGTAGGGATCTCCCTTCTGCTCAAGATAATTATAGTGGAGCTGGTGATGCAACTGGTGCTGATCAGTTAATCACCATACTTGGACAACTCACTCAGGTTATGAATAATAACCTTATTTGTATGGAGCACCCTGATCCACAACATGGAGGTTTAATGTTAGATCTCTTTATGAGGAAACAATCACCAACATTAAATGGGAGTACAAATCCATTAGTAGCTGAGCAATGGATAAATTCCTTAGAGAAAATATTCCATCCCTTGGGGAGTAGCGAAAGGGAAAAAGTTATCATGGAAGTTTACCGCCTCACTGGAGATGTTGACCAATAGTGGTCATTGATTCAAAACAAAAAGGAAGATGATGAAGTATCAAATATGTGATGGAGGGAGTTCAAAGATATTTTCTTAGAAAAATACTTTCCTCGTGACCATCGTGCAGATATGGAAAGGCAATTTTTGAGTCTGAGACAAAAGGAGGATGAGAATGTCGCAAAGTATGAGGATAACTTTACATGGTTAGCAAGGTATGCTGCAGATTACCTACATAAACCAAGAATTAATATTGATTGTTTCTTTGATGGGTTAAAACAATTTCTCCATCGAGCATTGGTCTCACAATCCTTCTCGTCATACGAAGATATTCTCTCGTATGATATCAAGACAGAAAAAGAATTCTCTAAGTATTAGGACTTTAAAGAAAAGCAAGAGAAGAAGAGATCTTCTGAACACTCTAGAAATGGAAATAAAGGGAAGAATGGAAAATTTGATTATCCATCCTTCAGTAAATGTGGGAAGAAAAACCCCAGTACTTTCTTGAAGGGAATGAGAGTCTGTTACAAGTGTGGTGAAAAAGGCCACCAAGATCGTGATTGCAAGGGAAAGAAAGTTGATGTCAATGTGGAATGCTATAATTGTAGAGAAATGGGGCATTATGAAAATGAATTTCCTAAGATTCAGGGGAACTTACCTTAGAAAAGGCCAAGGGATCAACTCTAAGCTTATGCTATCACTACTACTGAGGCTGAAACTCCAAAAGACGCGGTGTAAGGTAATTTAATGGTTTCCTTAAGTTTAGCCAATGATTTATTTGATTCTGGATCATCACATTGTTTAATATCTTCTCAGTTTGATAAGAAAATTAGATATTTCCAATTTGATTTAACAAGGGAGTTGTCAGTTAAAACTCTTAAGAGAAGTATCATTGTAACAAAGTTTTGTGAATCGGTTCCCATTAGAGCACATAAATGTTCTTTATCTACTGATCTCATCTTCATACCTATGATTTAGTTTGATATAATCCTCGGTATGGATTGGATTCGGACCATGATGAAAAGATTTATTGTAATAAAAAGGAGGTTACGATTTTTGATGATGATGATAAGGAACACCTTATCTTTAGAGTAGAATCGCCACCACCTAATTCTTATCTAGATCCACCCCCAGTAGCTCAACTAAATTCAATTATTGGGGAGGAATATAATGAAATTACTATGAGTGAGGAAAGGAATGTTCAAATAGAGTATGTACCTATTGTGAGAGAATATGTTGATGCGTTTCCAGAAGATTTACCTGAATATCCTTCAGAACGAGTAATTAAGTTTTCCATTGATTTAATTCCTAGTTCAAGGCCTATATCGATGAACCCTTATAGAATGGCCAATGTGGAATTGGTTGAACTAAAGAAAAAAATAGAGGAATTGAGTAATATGGTATTTATTCTCCCTAGTTTTTCTCCACGGGGAGCCCCTATCCTTTTTGTTAATAAGAGAGATGGATATCTGAGGTTATATATCAACTACAGGGAAATAAATGCTATAACAATAAAGAACAAGCACCCCCTACCTCGCATTGATGATTTATTTTACCAACTACATGGAGCTAAATACTTTTCAATGTTTGAACTTCGATATGGATACCATTAGTTGTGCATAAAGAAGGAAGAAATTCCGAAGACAGCATTTCGAACCCGGTATGGGCATTACGAGTTTATAGTAATGCCTTTTGGATTGACTAATGCACCCTCTGTATTCATGGATATAATGAATAGAGTTTTCAAGGAATATCTTGATGATTTTGTGGTCGTATTTATTGATGATATCTTGGTATACTCAAAAAGATACAAAGATCATGAAAATCACTTGCGCATTATCCTGAAGACTCTTAGAAGACATGAATTATATGTGAAGTTTAGAAAGTGTGAATTCTGGATTCAAGAGATCTCTTTTCTTGGACATATTGTCTCTAAGGGTGGAATCTCTATTGATCCTTCTAATACAAGAGAAATCCAAGAATGGCCAGCACCAATGAGTATAACCGAGGTACACAGTTTTATTGGATTAGCATGTTATTATCGGCATTTCGTCCATAACTTTGCCTGATTGGATAACCCATTAACTAAGCTCACATGTAAAGGGGTTAAATTTGTTTAGACAAAAGAGTGTGAAGATTGTTTTGAAGAACTTAATAGAAGATTAGTCAATGATCCTATATTGACTCTACCATCAGGGAATGATGGGTTTGTTATTTATAATTATGCTTCAAAGAAAGGATTTGGTTTTTTCCTTATACAGAACGATATGGTTATTTCCTATGCATTACGGCAACTAAAAATTCATGAGCAAAACTATCCTACTCATGATCTTGAGTTAGCTGCTGTAATTTTTTCTTTGAAGATATGGAGACATTATCTCTATGGTGAAAAATGTGAGATTTATACTGATCATAAGAGTTTGAAGTAAATTTTCTCATAGAAAGAACTCAACATGAGGCAAAGGAGATGGCTTGAACTACTCAAGGATTATGATTTCATGATACACTACCACCTGGGGAAGGAAAATAAGGTGGAAGATGCTTTGAGAAGAAAAGATCATGGAGTTTTGAACATGATGAGAATTGAAATGGATCCTATTTTCATGGATCTAGTGAAGATGGACATGGGAATAACCATGGAAGGTAAAACATCAAAGCTTTTCAAATAGTTTCCAAACCATCTATAGTAGAAAGGATAAAGAGTTATCAGACCCATGATGAAGAGTTTCAAAAAAAAGATTAAAGTTGTGAATGATGGGAGATTGAGATACTTTGTGTATGAAGAAGGAATTTTGAAATTTGGAAAGAGATTTTGTGTTCCTGATATACTTGATCTGAAAAGGGAATTGTTAGATGATGCTCATAGATCTAATTTCTCTATACACCCTGGACGCACCAAAATGTATAGAGATTTGAAGGAACATTTTTGGTGGGACAAAATGAAGAGGGAGATTGCTGATTTTGTGTCAAGATGTATGGTTTGTAAACAGGTGAAAGATGGAAGGCAACGGCCTGGAGGAGTCATGCAACCTCTTCCCATACCGGAGTGGAAATGGGAAAATATTATGATGGAATTTGTCATGGGGATACCAAATACTCCTAGAAGGAACGATGCAATATGGGTTATTGTTGATCGTCTTACCATGTCAGCACATTTTCTTGCTATAAGAGAAGATATACCACTTGAAAGTCTATCAAGACTATATATTAATTAATTTGTGAGACTTCATGGAGTACCCCTATGGATTGTTTCTGATTGTGATTCCCGTTTTACTTCAAGATTCTGGAAAAGTCTTCAAAAAGCCCTGGATACTGAACTTCGTTTGAGCACTGCTTACCACCCCCAAACTGATGGACAATCAGAACAGACTAATCAAACCTTAGAGGACATTTTGAGATCATTCTCACTTGAATTTCAAGGTATGTGGAATCAATATTTACCTCTGGTATAATTTTCCAATAACAATAGCTTCCATTCAAGTATTCGGATGGCACCATATGAAATGTTATATAGAAAGAGATATCACACACCAACCTATTGGGATGATGTTGGGGAAAGAAAACTCATAGGCCCAGAACTGGTGGAGGAAACGATGGAAAATTTGAAGGTAATCCAAAACCACATCAAATCAGCTCAAAGTAGGCATAAGAGCTATGCTGACAACTGAAGGAAGGATTTGGAATTTCAGGTAAGAGATCATGTTTTCTTGAAGGTATCTCCATGGAAGGGTGTTATAAGTTTCGGTAAGAAGGGAAAATTGAGTCCCAGGTACATCGGACCATTCTAAATTCTAGAACAAATTGGGGCTGTAGCTTACCGTTTGGCAATGCAGCCAAGTCTCTACAAAGTTCATGATGTGTTCCGCGTATCACTGTTGAGAACATACATGTTTAAACCAACGCATGTACTCACCTATGAGTAATTAGAAATGGAACCTGATAAGTCTTATTGCAAAGATCCTATCAAGATTCTTGATACGAGAGAACAAGTGCTGAGAAATCGGATGACTCGTCTGGTAAAAGTTTTATGGAGAAACTATAAGATGGAAGAGGCAACGTGGGAACCCGAGAAACTTATGATGAAGAACCACCCAAGTTTTTTCATGCGGTAGTATTGTAGAAATTTTGAGGATGAAATTATTTGAATGAGGGGAGAATTTAACACCCCAAGCTTCCATGGTACGCTTCTCTTGGAATAATATAGTAGCGTGTGTTGTACGCAACTTCGAGTTCTAACACACACAACAACCAATCAAACTAGCCGTTATGAATATTAATACCCAATTTTTGAAATTTTATACATTTTATCTTTCAAAATGGACTTAATTTTTGGATTCGTAATATCAAAATTAGCTTAGGGTGAATTTTTGGTACTTTTCTGATAACTTTCATATTTTGACGAATAGTGAAAATTACAAAAATTTAATTAAAAACAACTTTTTTAATCAAAATAATTAATAGTGATAAATTATGAATTTGAGTGATTTTAGAGTATAATTAGAATATATTTTTACCATTTAATACAATTTTGGTCATTGGATATAAATTCACATTTAAACTGGACATAAGCAAGTGCTAATCTTTTGATAGTTATTATCTCTTAAAAACACGTTTTTTGTTTTAACAATGAGAATTAATTTTAAATTAATTACTGACACTTTTGTGTTTTGAATTTAGAAAAATGGATTAAATATTTAGAATTATGAGGTCCAAATTGTTTAAATAGGTAACTTTTATTTTTAGACATTTTGAATAATTACTTCGGTAAATATTCTATTTACCGTGGCTAAAAGGTAAATCCGGTAAATAAGGGTAAAAAAATAATATTATAATAATAATAAATGACCATAAAACATGTCCTATCCCTATTGGTTCATACATGTCTGACCATGGACATCTTTGGGTCGAATTTGGGACCCCATGGATCTACTTGTAAGTGATAATGATGCTTTATATTAATTAAGTTAAAGTAAATACAAAAAATGATATAAGCATATATCTTTTAGCAAAACAATTTTTACATAGGGTTATATATGTTATAGTTCTGACTATAAATATTAATTCTATAGATAAAAAATTTCATACATAATTTTATTTTATTTATAGTTTTTATACATTGAATAATTAAATTTATTTATGACACAATAATGATGCAGTATTTTTCTTATTAATGAAAGAATCAAATAATTAGTATTTTAAATATTAAAATAAATATAATTTGAAAGTTTTGATGCTATCCAAGAATTTTATTGATTAATATTACATGTTAGTATTGCCTAAATGAATTTGGTTCGAATTAATAAAGTTGTTAAGACTTTAAAAAAAATCAATTATTAAATAGTGTCAAAATTGACATAAAAGAGTTTTTAAAACAAATATTATATTATTAATTCATATTATATTCCTAAAAATATAAGGTTTGTCCAAATGACTTGTATAATGATATTTGTATCATTTATGGTCCACTTGGGGGTCTCTTGGAAGTATATAGTAAGTTTATTAACTATATAATATAAAAATACAAAGTGACATGGTAAATATCAAACTATTTAACTAAGAGTTAAATATAAATGATAAGGTTAATATAGTGACCAAAACCTGTATAAAATATATTAGATGAAATTATTTCTACCCATCCCTAACTTAAACTTTTAATAATCCAATTTTAATCCATTATAAACCGAATATTAATTTATTATAAAAGAATACTTTAAGTTTTTCCTAAAGAGCCCCTCCTCCCCATTATAAAAGGACACCACTTCTAACCAATTATTCATACCATCAAATCCTTTTGGTTCATCCAAACTCTACCCCAATACCCTTTCAACTATACTCCCTTAATCTTATAGGCCTTCCTTTAGTCATAAAGCTAACCTTTGGAGCCCTTTTTATCAAATCAAAAGGAAGAACCCAAAGAAGAGGTAATGTTTTCACCACCCTCTTTCAAGTTCTTTTCTTCTTCAACTTAATCTTTCTTTGTTATTTCCATTATAAAATAATAAATCAAGTATCTTCTATATACTATTATGTTATTATAAATATGGTACAATCATATTCAGTATTCTACCCATCCTTTGAATGACATGTCACCATACGTGCGTACGTACGACCTACCGTCTCCTCATCGTGGTGTATTTGTTATTCAATACATTATTATTTGTAAGGGTATAATAATGATGTTTAATTCATGTAAATAGTAAATATAACGTGATAATTATTCTGTATATATGATATACCATCCAATTATATATTATTTTAATATCAAAATAATGATATTGTCGCTCGTGCGTATATACGGATTACCGTCTCCACGAACGTGATGAGATTCATTCCCCATCATATCCATTCAAGACTAAATTTTATTTGATGATTAAAAATAATTTTTAGAGACATGATATAATTCTGGATATGAATAATATACATCCCATCCATAACATATATGGCTCACATAACAAATAATATAAAGAAAAACAAATCTGTTAACACCCGAAACGATGATAATACTAAGATATTATTAACAAATCAATGTTAAAAGACCATATATGATATCATATTAATGTATTTTATTCTTGTATAATTTAATAACAATTATTTAACCATTATACAGGAGGATAATCTACCCTCAACCAAGGAAAAGTACAAGGTAAGGGTTTATTTCACAATCTCTTCATTATCTGGGGTTGTTTATACGTAATTATATACTAGGACCTCTTTATCATACACATCCATGTTTCTTAAAAATGTATTTAAAAAAATTCTTACTATTTTACATAATATTGGTTAAAGTCATTTATACCATTTTTTGACTTTTTATAATAAGTTTATAAAGGAATATTTCTGTCATTTTCCAAACAAGGTCCTTTTTAACCTTTTCGATTAAATTAAGGTAAGAATTTATTTTTAACTTATACGGCGGGTGCGGCTACTTTCCGCCATTATAAAATCATTGAAGCTTCCCTTACAATCTTATAAGAATATTTTCAAAGAATATTTTTTCTTTTATAATTATTTAATTTTTAAATGATTTCAAAAAAAGATATATTTCTCTCAAATAGTTTTGATTTCATCTATGTCAACACCCTTTGATGGATTTTAAGATTATTTGAAGATGATTTATTATGATACAAAATTTCCATATTGTATTGAAGGTTTTGTGATATGTTTGACTTTTGATGTGTTATTTTTATTCCATTAATAGTTTATGGATAAAGTAATAAAATTTTATATGCTAGTTTTAATAAGAATGTTTATGTTATGTTTAAACCTGTTCATATGAGGAATACATTGGACTTAATAATTGATGGGTGGAGCCCGCTATAGCTCCTCGATGCATCGGTAGGTCTCATGAGACAAACTAGTGTCTTGGAACAAGGCCTTGATAAAATCTTATATGTAGTATTGGCACAATGCCTTGACTATGTGGTTATGATAGTCTGACATTATGCATTCCATCATTATGAAAGTGGTTATTGATATTGCATGTGATTATTCAATTAGTAGAATATACATGTGAATAAGTAAATGGAATTATTTCATTTTATTTATTCCATATTATGCTGAATTTCAAGTTTAAAAGGCTTTTGTTTTAGTTATACATTTCCTTAAATGTTTATTCTTATTTATGAACGTTTCCAATATATTGTTATCCTTACTGGGCATTTGAGCTCACCCCTTTCTATGTTTTATTTTTCCCAGGATGTGAATAAGTATTTTATGAATGAATTGTAGGGATAGTATAAGTGGATATGAGTGTGGAGACAATATGTTGTTTTAGTTTTCACTTTATGATGAATTTTAAACTTTATGAATGTATCTATTGTTTCCAAGGCTACTAAACTAATTGGTCTTTCGAGACTTGATCTTTTGTGATCATGCCAATGTTATGTAATAATGCACTGACTCTAGGTAACTGGGGTTGGGGAGTTACAGTCTAGACGTTTTGAGTGTGAATTTAGTAATAACCATTCCCCATAAAACCATGTAGGTATAAGTATCCACATAGTTAGCACACAATTTCCCAAACTATGCGGGCTAACCGTGCAGCTGTCCCAAATCTTTATGTTTTGGGGTCTTTTTGTGCCAACCCATATTGGTCAGTTACTATGGTTTGTTATTATGGTGGGGAGACCCAATATGAGTCTCATGTATATTATTTTGAAAATGTATAAGGGGATTCTAACCCTTGTACTAGGGTGTTTGTCCAGGGCTCCCTGTTAGTGTCTTGATTCTGTCTTAGAAAAATTTAAGTTGTCTCTTGTGGTGGGGAGCCCATTTGTGTATCCTTGTACCAGTAACTCACTTTTTCCCTTGGTCTTGTCTTGGAAGTGGGTAGTCTATTTTAGATATATATAACCACCTACATCTTCCTTGGGTAAATGTTGGGATTGGAGAATGCCTAATGGTTTAGTTATATCAAGGTAAGTGTAACCTTGTTCGATGTTCTTGATTGTTTGGGTAAATTTCTTGAGCATTGTTTAGATAGTGTTTGAGGAGTTTTCTTTTAGGATAATTTATGAATGTGCTTGATCATTTCAGTAAATAGGTGTATGTTTTGTTTATGAAGTATTACTTCCTTAATTGATCACTAGAGGTGTTTTGGCCTTTGGGGGTGAAGCTTAGCAAATGAGTCCATTTCTGCCTTTCAGTTGGGTTTGGTTTTTTGCTTTATCCTTGATGTGGCTATCCGAGGGAGGAAAGTTTTATGGTGGGGATAATTGTCAAACCCATGATTTTTTTTAATTTTTTTTAATTTAATTTCAATTCTTGATTTGTTTTGGTGGTTTACCACTCATTTTGGTGAAAATGGTGGGTTTTGAAAATTTAGGCCAAACCGTGAGCACAATTCCATATTTAAAAACAAATTTCGTTTCTTCTATAACTACTTCAATTTTCACAATTTTATACCCATTAAATTTTCCAACTGTTATACCCTGATATATTAAAATCACCATATCCCTTTGGACCACATAGAAATCCAAAATCATGATGGATTTGGTTTTTGATTAAGGTAATGGGCTAGCCCGTAAGCCCATTTCCTGATTTAAATTGTTATCTAAATTTTCAATATCTCATTCATTATTTACTATGTTTCAGTGATTCCACCTCACCCGAAAAGCCACTATCCCTAGGATCACCCCCATTATTGGTTTTTCATTTTTGGAGCACATTTGAACCACGAAGGAGGGTGATTCTTCTCTGAATTTATCAAATCACCCAGATTTAAAGAGGTAAATTCATTCTTTCACATCTCCTTCAATATATAATCTTTCCCCCCATTTCAGTCCCCACATGACCTACTCCTTATCATTTGAGCCTCAATATCAGGTTTTGTTTCTTTGAGATTAAAAATTTGGTTAATTCGGGGTGATTGGTTTAAGATTTTTCAAGGTAAATGTTCCTCCCTTGCACTTCTTCCATTTCCTTAGGGTTTCATCCCTCTTTCTTGATGTTCCAAAGTGTCCAAAACCCAGGGTTAGTAACTAGGGTTTAACCATGAGTCTTTTTGGTGAAAATTTGTGGTCTATGGATGTATTTATCATCCTTGTGGCGCTAGGGTGGTGCGATTGATGTTTTGTACCATGTTTTGAGGGATTCGACAATTTTGGTAGGTGATTCCATGAGTAACCATTTAATGATGAGTTAGTTTTCATGATTAAATATTTTTTAATGTTCCTTATATGATGTGAATTATGAGAAAACCATTTTTGGTATCAATAGTAAAGCATTTGGTATTAAAGTTACATTTTTGTTTGAAGTGTGTATTTTTCAAATGTATTTCATGTGTTATCTCTTGTGGTAGTTTTATAAAATGTAGAACTTATTTATTAGTAGTTGAAAGGGGCTGCCATTTTTTGTTGGGTAATGATATAGTGTCATTTGGGCCTAAAAAGGGGTTTCTTTGAATGAGTTTTATGTGTATAACCTTGTTATACTCATTGAAAGTGTTTTATGGATTTGTGTGTTCTCATGGGTATCTTTTGTGGTATTTTTCAAGGTGATTATATAACATTTGAAAGTGGAGTATTACATGTTTATTAGGATGAAAAATCTATTTTGGTAATTATTAGTGTGATTTTGGCTTAAAAAGAGGTTTTTGAAATGGGTTTTATGTGCAAAGCTTGGGTATACTCCTTATAATTGTTTTATGAAAGTTTTGAATGATTTATTGAGTTGAGTAAGAGGTGAAACTAT
This sequence comes from Viscum album, assembly GCA_963277665.1. Classification (NCBI taxonomy): domain Eukaryota; kingdom Viridiplantae; phylum Streptophyta; class Magnoliopsida; order Santalales; family Viscaceae; genus Viscum; species Viscum album. The sequence continues at coordinate 1,752,113,174 of OY728143.1, read as the reverse complement.
ATCAGCAAAATGTTTTGGTAGGATTATATTTTTAAAAGGTCCATTTCATTTGTGAAAAGGATGTTATGTGATATGTATCATATTTGAAATATTTTATTAAATTGTTTGAAGGAGATATTGAGGTGTGAAAGAGATGTGAATGTGATGTGGACTGTTTTGTGTGAGTGTGATGTGAAAAATTGAATTTTTGATTATGAAAGGAGTGTTATGTGCCATGTGTGTGGGATGTTATATGAGTTTAAATATCTTATATTTGTTTTATAAATTTTTTTAATGGTTTTTGTTGAAGTGTTGAAGAAATGTGAAATGTGTTGTGCGTTATTTTGGTGTGAGCCGGATTTCAAAATCATTTTGAATGAAAAGTGGAATTTTGTGACTTGTGTGGTATAAATATGGGCTGTTTGGTGAATTTGTGATGTGGAAATGATATTTTCATGTTTAATTTTTATTTATTGACTTGTTGAAATTGTTTGAGAACAAGGGGAAAACCTGGGTATCTAGGTGGGTGGACGTGTACTAGTATGCTAGTGAATCCGCGGGGTTTGGCCTCAGTTTCACTTAGCAAGATTGATGCTTACAACTCTAACTAAACTATGATGATGATTATTGGGGAACACCAGGTTATAGGGATGTTCCCTACTAGTGGCTCGTGGATGGGAACAAATATTTGTGGTGGTTACTCTCACCAAGATACGAGGTACTTGGGACCCACAACTAACTAGTACCTAGGGGTTATTTACTATTGCTTGTGCTCATTAGTTACTTTATACTTACCGTCGGCATATGGTACATTTGTCTAGAAAATTAAGTAGCTTTGGTGTTTTTTTTAAAAGTGTTAATCCAATAAAATAGCCCACTTGAAAACTGTTTTTATTCAAAGTTTCATCTTTTAGAAATTGTAACTAGCTTTTCATGTTTTTGAAAACATTCATGATTTTCATCTTTAAATGTTTATCACATGGAATCTCTTAGTGGTGGCATTCTACTGGGATTTGGATCACACCCTACTTACACCATTGGGTGTAAGTATACTTTTTTATTTTGTGTCACAGTTTTGGGTATAGGTTTTATGCCATTGGTTCAGGGTTTTAGCAGTCCATCGTGATGCAGTGTCGTGGATATGGCTTGAGGGTGATGCCTATTTCAATATAGAGGTTATTGGGATGTAATTTCTTGGGTTTTTACCTTTTTAATGGGATTAAAACATTGTTTAAAATTTTATAATTTAGTTCTGAATTTTAGTAAAAGATGTTTTGGTTTGAAAAATCCAGATTTGATTTCTTGGATTCATTTGTTGTTTTAAGTATACAAACTCGGGTAAATTTTTCCCAATTATCATTTTTTGATACCCAAGAACTTGTGCCAGCCCGTGGGGATCGGGAATGCCCTTCGGGACTTTCCATGGGTCGGGTCGGGTGCCAGTTTTGGTGGCAACCATATTCGGTTTGTGACACATTTAGACTCACTAATTATATAGGAATATTCATAGAATTAATGAATAGAGTATTTAGGTATTACCATAAAATATTTGTGGTATTATTAATAGATGACATTGTTATATACTCTAATGAAATGGTGGACATGAGAAGCATTTAAATAAAATACTGAAGACCTTTTAAAAGGAAAATATATATGAAAATTATAGTAAATTTGAGTTTTGGTTGGAGAAAGTAACATTATTGAGGCATGTTATCACCACAAAAGGGATATTTATGGATTCTTCAAATATAATGGAAATTAAAGGATTGACCAAACCAGAATCTATGACATAAATTCATAGTTTACATGTATTAACTAGGTACTATCATTGATTTATTATAATCTTATTCTGATTTTCAATCCCACTAACCAAAATTACTCAAAATGGATTATTGTTTTTTCTAGACTGATGAATGAAAATAAATCATTAAAGTTCCCAAGAAGAGGTTAATCACTACACATATTCTTATATTACCAAATAATGGGGAAGGATTTGTGATCTATATTATTTCACAAAAAAATGTATTAGGATTTTTACTCATAAAAGATTAAAAATTAATACTCAATGACTCCTGCCAATAAAAGATTCATAAGTGTAACTACCCAATGCTTGATCTTCAATCGGTAATAGGGATATTCATGTTGAATATTTGGAGAAATTATATCTATATAGACAAATGTAATATATATACATATCATAAAAGCCTCAATTATATATTCACACAAAAGGATATTAATATGTGCCAATAAAGATGGTTAGATATGGTCAATGACTATGATTGTTCAATCCATTACCATCCTAGTAAGGAAAAAAGGGGTAGATTCTATGAGTATGATATTTCCCACAACCCTATCCATGATAATTATCAAAAGGGATCCAATATTCATGAATATAAAATGTCTGAACATGGGAATAATAAGAGGATTTTCATCCTACAATGCTCAAATAACTTCCCAATCATCTATGTTTGAGAGGGTCAAGGAGACCTAGAAAGATGATGAGTTTTTTAGAATAATGTAAAATATTATAGAGTTAAAAATTACTAAATATGGAGGTATATGCTTTGGATTAGAGATACATATCCTATCAAAACTAGATCCAGAGAGGGGAATTTTGGATGATGCACATAACTCATCATTCTCTATTCTTCCAAGAATCACTATTATGTATAGAGATCTAAACCAAAACTTTTGGTGGGATAACATAGAAAGGGAGTTTGTAGAGTTTGTATCTTGATTCTTAGTATGAAAACCATTCAAGGAGGAATACAGAAGTCTATGGGTGTGATGAAACTATTATCCATACTAGTATAGAAATGGAAAAACATAACCATGTATTTTTTTTAAAACTCACTAGGTCCCCAAAAGTAAATAACGTCACTTGGGTGGTAGTAGATTGCCTTTAAAAGTTGTAAATTTCATTTATATCAATGAATATTTTTGTCTTGACCAACTCTCCAAGTTATACATAAGGGAAGTGGTAATACTAAAAGGAGTTCCAATCTCTATTATATCTGATTGAGATCTTAGGTTTACCTAGAGGTTTTAGATAATACTTCAATAATCATTGGATATTGAACCAAAATTCAATACATTTTATCACCATTAGATGGATGGTCAGTCTAAATGAACCATTCAAAATTTTGATGTTATATTGAGATCACGTTTGGTGGATTTCAAATGATGTTGGGACTAACACCTTTACCTAGTGGAGTTATCATATTACAACATTTTCCATTATATAATTCAAATGAAACCTTATAATGATATTTATGGGAAGCAGTTTCGAACTCCGACAAGATAGAATAATGTTGGAGAGAAGAATTTAATGGGACCTGATCCTATTCAATAGTTGACAAAGAACATTCAAACCATTTAGAATCATATGAAATACAAATAAAGTAAATAGAAAACTATGTAGAAAATCATCAATGAGATCTAGAGATTGAGTTTGCAGATAAATTAATCATTCATATATCATTTTGGAATAAAGCCATGAGTTTTGGGAATAAGGGAAAGCTTATTCTAAGACATATTAGCCCCTTTTAGATCCTTGATCACATCAAAGTAGAGGCCTATTGACTTTAACTCCCCCTAAACTATATTAAATACATTATGTGTTCTACATATCTCTCTTTAAGAAGTACATACTATACCCCTCATGTGTACTGAATCCAATGGTGGTACCACTAAAGAATAACATTTCACACAAAGAGTAGCTGGTGAAGATCATTGATCATGAAGACAAAGTTTTATGAAATAAGACAACTCACAGGGTCAAAGTGTTATGGTGGGGCTAGAATAGGTGCTGAAAAAAAATAACCCTAAACTTTTTTAGTGTATGATATAAAAATATTTAGGGTGAATTTTTTGAAGGGGGGAATATTTTAACAACCTAAACTTTTATAAATGAAATTCCCTCTTTTTGAATGAATAAATGAAATATCAAGTAATAAAGTTACAGAATACACATGAAATACATTGGATACTTTGGAATGTTATATCCCATCAGATTTAAAAGACTATTAAGAATCATAACCATTTATAATATATCTATTGAATAGTTCTCTTACTATTAGTATATATAAATGGTTATGATAAAGTCCAATTGACATAGACATAAGAAGTGATGGCCTCAACCAGTAGGAACTTACCCTATAAAGCCCATTTATTAGAGACTATAAGTGACATAGAATCACTAATAATTTCCCTTGATCAAGACCAATACTATATTTAACAAATAAAGTATGAAAAAAAATTTATGGGAAATTTAAAGCTTATCGATATCACAACCCAAACCATGTATGCCAATCCACCCCAAAAAAATATCACCATCATAGACCTTAGTGTAATAAAGAGCTATGAGTCTAGACCATAATAGTATGAATTTATATATTCTATTTTAATTAAATAATTATTATATATACCCCTTTTAAATATTAATTTTTAAATGATTAAATAATGAATTTGATAAAAAATTGATTCTGATACCATGAAACAAAAAATTTATTTTTGGGAAATATATAGTTTCAATCAAGACACTCTTTTTAATAAATTTTACAAATACTTGAAATAAATTATATTTTTATAAAATATTATTATTAAATAATATTTAGTATATATAAATGATATTATAATTTTATGAAGTCAAATGTAATTGTTATAAGGGTCAGAAAACTATTATTGTTAAAAAAACTAGTAATTTTAACTAAATGGATATTTTGATTCAAAAGTGAAAATTATCATATTTAAAGAATTATTTTAATAAAATAAATATTTTTTTTGAAATAATCATTTCAAAAATATCTAAAGGTTATTTTTTCATAATTTTTTGAGATAATCAATTTTTTTGGAAAAAATTAAATATATAATAAATATATGGTATGTATTATGACATCATATGATATAAAAGTGATATAATATATTCCATAAAATTTATCCACGAATAAATAAATATTTTAAATTTAAAATAATTTGTTTTTTTATTTTATTAATTTTATAAATACTTAATTAATTCACCAAAACCTATATAATATTTTAAGATCTTAAAATCAATTATTTGTAAACATGACTCACTTCTACACCCCCAAGGGTATAATTTTAAAAATCTTGGTTCTTATAATTATAAAATAATTAAAACCAATCCTATTTGGTAGAAACCAAGGGAAAAAAACATGGGAAATTTTGTTTTTTTGATTACTTTATCACATAGATTTTAAAACCTATGTTTGAAAATTAATAAATAATTTTCCTCTCTTTTTCAATATAAACCCACTCAAACTCCCTTTAATATTCACTTAAAACTCTTGTATAATTAAATTACTCCACCATTACCTCTCTATATCCCTCCGAAGGTTCCCCCATTCTCTTAAGAATCTCCTCCCAAGCTTTTAGATCGACCTCTCAAGGTAAGGGATCCTCTTCTTCTCCTCTTTATTTAAGAACCTTCGTTATGTTATGCATTTTTATTCCTAATTATTCATGTTGGGATATTTTTTATAACATACCTCATACTATCCTTATGATGTTCAAGTGATGAAATTCCCCCTTCACTCCCATTAAACCCTCCCATAAAACCTTTATATACCCCTATTATGAAACAAAAATTATCTAGTGAATTTCAATGCCAAAAATTTGTGTAGTGAACAACCATCACCATTTCCAGTAAAGGGTATTAAACTAGATATACTTATCCTTAATTTATTTAAGACTCTCATGTATATAACCCACAATCCTTAATCATGAAAATAAATATGATGAAATATGATCCTATGTTGAATGGTCTATACGGAACACCTATGAATGTACATGATATGAATGTGAAGGGTGGGACTAGAATTATATATCCCTCCAATGCATTAGGAAATGTTTTAATCTCATGATATTCCTTGTATGGTGTGTGAGAGGTTATCCTTAAAACACTATGTTATTTTTTCTTGGTGGTTATACTTGTCTTATGTTTATGATGCCATGTTTTATGTTGTTTCCACATTCCCTTGTTGCCTTTATGCTATCATGTTATACCATGCCTCATTAATCAAGATTATTATTCTCACCGCTTTTATGATACCTTGATATTTATATTGGATAATATGTACTACTTTAACTTATGACATTATTTTTTTATCTCCTTACCTAACTTTATATAATACCCATTTATTTTGTACATCTCCAGGGAATCCCATACAATTTTAGAAGATACATGGAAAATAAGGTCATGTATTAGATTTTTAATTAATGATTATAAATTTATTTTGAAATTTTTTATTTAATTTACCTTATTTCCCAAATACACTATGCTTATAAATCTTTTGGGTTTATTTTAAGTGTACCATTATGTAATAAATAATGAATTAAGGTGTATTAAAGATATGGGTTGTCATATTTTAGGTGACTAGGGGAATTTGAGTGTGTAAAAGAATTCAAGGAGAGGAAAATTGGGTAGTATTTCAAGGAATTTAAAAATATGAGTAGAGAATTTAAAAGGTGGAAGTTATCCCCCTTTTATAAGTGAGTAAAAGGGACTTTTCCAAGGAAAAGAATGGTAAGTAAGGGGCAAGAATTTACAAGATTAAAAGTTATGTGAGTTAGGTGATGTAAGGTTTCTAATAAATGTATGTTGGAATTTAAAACCTAGAAATGGTTTTAAAGAATATCTAAATTTCATATTAATTTATTAAAAATTGACCCACCATAGATAATCATTTAAACACACATTACTCATAATTAAATAACAATCACATCAATTAATTTATTACTAAAAATATAAGTAGACCCTCATTATAAAATTTTGTAATGATGATTACAAATTTTGATTATATTTAACCTAATTAATTTCATAAATATGAGAAAATTTGATTTTAAATCAAACACACATAACACATAAAAATTGTTTTTAAAAAAAACGAGTGTTTTTATTATTTAAACTTATATATAAGATTAATTTTTGATTGTTACTTATTTTCATGATATTAATTGATTTATTATAAAAAAATTAAGTTTATGTGATATTAAAATAAATACAGAAACTAATTTTAACAAAATATTAATTAATCAAAATAAAAGATATTAAACAGTTTTTTATTAAATTAACTTTTTTACTTTAGTTTTAAAAAATGTTGGAAATTTTTTTTATAAGTTTAAATACTATTTTAAAATTCATAATGTTATTCACTAGTTTTATATTTTATATATTAAATAATTTTATGACCTTATAGGTTATTGTTATATATTGATAAAGTCATGAAAATTATAATTGTTTGTAAAAACTGCATTTTGACATAAAATTGATATTTTCAAAAAATGATCAAAAATTCATACTAAGTAAAATTTGATATAATAAGTTCATAAATAAATACAAATTTATATAAATATATTTCTAATTTTTTTTAATATTTTAATATAAAATATAAAATATAAATATCAACTCTTTTTATCTATAAATAACCTTCTTAGACATTAAGTGTTTCTAATATTATATTATGAAAATTTTCTAATTTAAATAATTTTAAAATTTTATATCATATATATATATTATATTTCATAATAGTGATATTTTAAATGTTATTAATTTAATTTAATAATGTATCATGACCTTCATTTTAGTGTGTCTGAAGAAAGACATCAAAATCAACATTATTTAAAGGAATGTATATATACTGAAATATAAGGATGTTAAATTATACCCCCTTAAGTAAACGTTTTCCTCAAAAAAAATTACAAAAAAATAATAATTAAGGATTTCAAAATATAGATACAACTTTAGATAAAATTTAAAATAAAATTTCTATATTAATATCTTAAGTTAAACTAGAAGAAAAATCTTCTTCCTCTATCTAGTTAATTGAATGCTTTATTTTACCTCGATATCTCGATTCTTTATGTCCTCCTTTTCCACAAATAATACATTTTCTAGTTACTTTGAGAAATTACCCAGTATCTTTCTTCCTACATTTTTGACTTGAAGAAAACTGTATATTTTTTCTTCATCATCTTCATCACTTGAATTTTACCAAGACTCCATCCCTCTCTTCTTTGGCGTGATAGGGAATTAAACATTTCTCACTTTATTAGACCTAATTTTTGATAGTCGATTTAGTATAATAAAAAGTTTTTTAACCCAAGTTATTATCCTAATAGATTTTAGATTTGGACAATCACCACATTGTCCACTGCATCCTGTCTTTTCTTAGTTCCTTCTTAATCTAACCATTACTTTAAAATAAATTTTAGTGTTGAGAATAATTAAATTAGTAAATTTATAAATAAAAACATATAATATTTGTTGAAATAATTTATAAATGATGTGCATACCATAACTTATGAGTATTTATTTTCAATCTAGGTTATCCATGGTCATTTTAATATTAGGTTCCCTATTATAGTTAACTTAAATAAAATAATTTGTTGAAATACTTCATAATGTTCTCTAAAGAGAATGTCAATTATCCCAAGCATATCTACTGAGAGTGTCAAACTAGGTGTTCAATAAGGGACCATTCACTGTGCACTAGAATAAAGGTCTAGGTATAAGAAACCAACTTTTATAGAGTTATTACCCCAAGATTAATCTATTCCAAAACCACATCTACTTATAGTATACAGAAAAATAATTATTTCTAATAAAAACAAAAAATATCCATTTTATCAACATTTCCAGAGGTTCTCTTATAAATAGTTTTATACTTAGGTTTTTCAATAAATCTCTATTTCCTTAATCCAAAAAAAATAATAAATTATTCAACATTTCAATCCTTAAGGTTTATGTACACCATTGAAACCAGGATCATCCTTAAATCATCAACCCTTTATTTTATTCCAAAATTTTAAATCATCCTCAACCAATAATATCCTAACCTCTATAGTTATCTAAAAACTCATATGATACTAGCTAAATTTACCTCAGACCCATGCTCCTAGATTCGGTGTTGGAAACAAGTAACATAGAATAATATCATTAATACACATATATGATTAAATATTTTCCTCACATTTATAATCCAAGGGACTTTTATTTTAGAGTTTTAGATAATTAGGAAAATTATTGGATAATAAATTTCATGTATTCTCATAAAATGGATTTTTTTATTCCATAGAAGACACTAATAAATTCATAGTAAGTCTCCACCATATCTTATTAATTCTCTACACAATATAATCTTTTAGTCTTATCATAATTAATACTTTCATTCATAATGAAGGAAAAGTAAACATAATAAGGGGTGAGATCAAATGTATAGTAATGGAAAACATGATAATTAAGAATAACATGAGATACAAGAGGCATAACATGATATCATAATGAGAATGGTCATAATCATTAGAGCATGGAATAAAGATATTATATCATGAATAAATAGAATAAACAATGATAATAATATAAAGTCATGGGATCATAGTAATGTGGAATTGATATAAACATGATATCATAATAATATCCCAAGTGTTATTTCTTAGGACATCATCATTATTTGTCAAGGATTAATTCCTAGTCCATTATCATATACCAATGATTTCTCCCTAGGGCATCAAAATAGATTAGGTTTAATCCCTAATCCTATACATAGAATCTCATGAGACATTAAAATTACCCAAGGCATTGGAGTGCTATTTGGGTGCACCCATCATAATGAAAAACATATATATGTGTTCCACATTATTTGAATCCATATATCATTAAAAACCAAGGAAATAAAATGGGTTTTATATCCTTTTCATGTGGTTACATAAAAAAATCATTCATGATTTCATCAATAAACATGACATGATAAACCCGTGTAAAATAAATGGGTATCCAATTACTTTAAGAATTATTCTAGGTAAATAACACTCAATAATGATGATTATACATATGGTATTTACACCATATAGGAAATAGATATATGGTTTAGATAAAAATTTCCCTAATCAATAGATGTGTTGGGAATCTTGGTGAACACCCTTTAATAAACCATGAGAATAATAATTTCTCTTTTAAAAACTTGAAATCATAGAGAGTAATTCTCTTAGAAAACAATAAATGAAATTTAAAGATACATTCACACAAAAACATGTAAAAGGGATTATTTTTTGTTGAAAACAACCCATAAAAAATATTTAAAATATTTCAATTAAAAATAATTATTTAATTAATTAAAGTTATTTGAAAATTAACTTTTTAAAACAATTTATAAAGAAGTCATTTTGGAACATTTTAAAATATTCCTTCAGAAGAAAATATTTTTGAAATATATTCATGCAGAAAAAATTTAAATTTCATTAATATAAATTAATAAAACCAATATAAAAAATGATATTAAATTATTTAATTTATAATAGGTGAATATAATAATTAATGTTACATGAAATATTATAAAAAATATTTTTTATAGGTAAAATATGGATATAGAATAAAAAGAGTTATGTTCTTAAGTCGGGAATCAATGCTTTCTATGATGAATTTTGAAAGAATATTTTCTCCCAAAAAGTGAAAATTTTAATTAATAGTGTTAATCTCATAAAATTAAAAGGAAATAAAACATAATTAAAAGGAAATTTTAGGATAAAAGAGACTTGTAAGATCAATATTAAGAGGAAAATTAATGACTCATAGGAATAGAACTTGAGTCGAGATGTGTGTAACTCTTTGACAAAATACCTTTGAAGAGAAATAGATTGAAAATATACTTAACATATATTGAATAAAATATAATTAATTTTTATATAAAAATTAAATAACATATTCACTATATAAAATTAAATTATTACATAAAGTAAAATGTGTGTCCATGAAGGGAGTTTGAGACAAAAATCCCTCATGACTTAAGAATATTCTAATAAAAACCCCTTGAAAGAAGGATAAATTGAATATGAAGTTGAAATAAAATTAATAAGGTTAATACATGATATTAAATATCAAATTTGCAGTATATACAACATTTAAAATAAATTATGTGCATAAAAAACATGTGTCTCAGAAAAGGATGTTTTGAGATGAATTAGCTGTGTCTGAAAGAGTTATTCACTTACACTTAAATTCATGAATAATCAAATTATTTTTATAAAAAACCTTAATAATAACCTTATTCATCTAAAATTAATTTAACAAGGTCTAATTATCAACATAATCTTCTCATTTGTTAAATTGTTTCCACTCAGGTCGGTTACTCGAGGTAGTTCAATTGTTTTTTATGTAATTTTTTTGCATGTTGACCTTGGTTAAGTTTATTTTTAAAAAGATTAAAAACATATATAATATAAATATTTTTTTAAATATAATTTTTACATATCAAAATAATTTTTAAAGTCATACATGATTCGTGGAAGTAGAAAATAAAACACGTCACTAGGTTGAGGTGGTAATCCGCACGTACACACGGTTGACAATTTTATTTTCCATAAAATAGAAGGGAGGTATATAGTAAAATGATTTATCGTTTAAAACTCATAATAATGTAATAAATATAACCATTATTCATTTAAAAAACATTTTTAACCATCCATATAATGTGGTGATGAAAAATAGGACACATCCTGCACGGAGGCGGTAGACTGCATATACGCATGACGAGGTTTTTATTTTTCAAATGGTTTTAGAGGAAGACATAAATAGAATATTAAATTCATTCCATTAATACCTATGTTATCATAATATCATGAATATAATTTAACATTATGATATTTTAAATGGAAAAAATATGATCGATAGTGTATAAGATATGCCACATCATGCTTAAAAACTGATATATTATTATTTAAATGCGACTATTATAAACTAGAAATTAATTTATAAGGTATGAATAAGAATTAATTATTTATTAAATAAATATGTAGTTATTAACAAATATAAATTTATTGGTAAATTATTAGAAAATAATAACATAATTTTAAGTAACGTTACTTTAATCTTTAGAAATACGTTTTCTTCGAAAGTAATTTTTATTTCATTTTATGAACGAATATTACAATTAATTTATTGTAGTTTTAGAAGGTTTATTTGATAAAATGAAATTAATTTTTGAAATTAAAATATCAAAATTATGCTATGGTGAAATTTTAATAATTTTCTGAACAGGTCAATGTTTTAGTGAATATAAAAAATACAGTTTTTTATAAAATACGATATCATTTGTGATATCATCAAGAAATATTTATTTTTTAATTTTTTTTAAATTATTAAATGACTCATGTATGATATTATTAAATAAATAAATAAAAAATTTATAAAATATAAAATATAATTTATTTTATAATAAATATGAAAATCATTTTTAGTGTTGATACAGTGCTTGCACAATAGTATAAAAGTCAAATTCGATGTCTTATAAATATTTATTTAGAGGTATAAAGTATTTTAACGAATTTTTTTATTAATTATTATACAAAAATTATTATTTTTACGGATATTTTTTAATTTTGGAATTATATAAAAATAGTCTCATCCAAATGCTTGTGAAATACTTACGCAAGGCTAGGAAATTCAAATTATCAAATTAAATAAGTTTTATTGATAAGGATATGAGTAAATATACATAATAAATGAATATAAATGATTATATTAATCCTAATTTATTTATTTTTATGATAATAATTTATTTTTAATGTTTATATGTGAAATAATTAACTTTAATGCTTATGAAACACTAATGCAGTGCTATCATATGCAAAATTAAAGTTAATAAAATTATATTAATTAAAATTATAAGAACTAATAAATAAATAAAACTTTAATAAATCTCATTGGTTGATTTTATTTTTACCATAACCATCCAGGGGTTAAATTAATGACCATTTGAGGTACTTGGATATGATTATTACATATATAATATTTTATTTTAAGTAAAGTCAAAGATGTCACATTCATGATTTTAATAACTTTAAAATTTTTAATATGGGGTTATCCAAAGAATATATTCTAAAAAAAATATTAATTTTAAATATAAAAGATTTATATTTATCATGATAATTTATTTTTAATTTTTAGTGATGAAATAATTACCTTAAACACTTACACAATATTGATACAATAATTATATTATTAATGAAAATATCTAATAAACATTATTAAAAATATTAAAATAAATATAATTTGAGATAACTAATGTGATAAAACAATTTTATAGAACTATTTTACATGTTAGGTATATATTAAAATATTTTTTTCAAAGTTATGCTGTTTTATTTGTATTTTTAAAAGTAAAAGTAATGAATAGTTTCAAAATTGACATTAATGATATTTAAAAAAACAATATTTTATTAAATGATATAAAATTCATAAAAATATAAATTATTCAAAGTTATTTGTATAAGGTTTAAAATTTTATTCATGATCCATATATGGGTCTCTTTTTATTTTATAGTAACTATATTAACCTTTATATTAAAAATCCTTGTTGTCACTATAAGAGTTAAAGGGGTTAACTAAGGGTTAAAAACTAAAATATATGGGTAGAAATATAGTCAAAACCAATCTAAATTTTATTGGATGAGATTATTTCATACCATAATAATATTATATTCTAAATTAATAAGTTTTTTTCCATGTTTAATTGAATATTAATTTATATTAATTTAATATTTTGACAAACTCCAAGAGTGGCCCTACCCTCTCCTATAAAAGGGAATATATTCTTCTCATTTCAACACACTTAAAAAAACAATTTTTTTCAAAAATTATCTAAAAAAATACCTTACAAGATTTTCAAATTATATTCTAGAGCTCTTGGTTTAGGAAGAACACCATCCTTTTTGGTCTTGAGGTGTTAAGAAAAGGGATTGTCAGAAGAAGAGGAAGATAAACAACGTACATGACGTGTTAGACTCAAGGTAAGAGGATAATTTTGAAAGAATTATTTTTATAAGATAATTTTATTTTTTGAAGTAAAATATTTTCATTTCCCTAATTATAGTATATATTTCAATCATCTATAATTATTGTTGACATTTTATGCATTTTAATACAAAATTTTTTTATTTCAAAATTTTTATGTTCATGTATTTTAAATGCATGTATTTCTTTTTTAAAAGATGGATATATTTAAAAATGATATTTTTATCAAGAAATGATGTTATTAAATTATTTTATTCCATGAAAATAATATATTTAATATTTATAAATGTTTGTAATGGGTTAATAATGAGAGAGAGAGATCTTCTAAAAATGTTTTCTTAAAATTAGGCACTTGGGTATCAAATGAGACGATGGGGAATGGGGTGTGAACCCACAACCTCAATGGGATTTTTTTCTACAATGTATACTTCTACTGGGCATAAGGTTTTCTTACGATTTTTTATGTATTATTTTAATTCATAAAAGTATTATATTTTTTAAAAGGATTTTAAAGAGAAATCCAATTATTTTTATAAGGTTATTTTTCAATGGTTTTCAAAATGATAAGTATTTTTAAAAGGTTTTGAAAAGTGTTTCTCATGAAAATAATATATTATTAATTCTATAATTTATATATATATTATCACATATTTTATATATCATATAAAATTTTTTCAATGTAATTTCAAAGTATTTTTCATTGGTTTTAAAACTCCTCACTGGGCAATTTTAATCTCACCACAAATTTTTAAATTTTTTCACAGATTTAGTAGAAATTACAAAAGAAATTGTTTTGTATAAAGAGTAATTGAACTTGAATAAAACTATTTAACTTTATAAATTTTTTAAAACACTGATAAAATTTAAGGTTTTGTCTAATTATCAAAAACCTTGACTGGAAGAGATCCGTAGTTTCATAATGTACAATGTATTTTTCAGATATATTTTATAGAAACATATATAACATGTTTTTAGTACTGAATATGGAAGTGAGTGGTTAAGTCTGTCACAATGGTTTCAGATTAATGGTCTATACAACTTTGGAGACTAGGCATTATCATTTGAGGAAAAATTTAAGCGATAATATTATCTTTTGAACTTCTAGGTAATTAAGTACCCTTAAAAATATAGTTTTCTCTAATTATGAATATGGTAATTCAGAATTTTATTATGTTAGATGAAATAATTATGAGGGTGAAATTTATTTTGGGTGGGGGGGAGAATGTAACATCTTGATATTTTAAAGCCACTTCGGTGGTGGTGCGGTTGTGAATGAGAGTGGCACATCAATGCCTTTCTTTGGGAGGCTCAGGGTTCGAATCCAAGGAGTCCACTTTTGGGGAGAGCATATCTCCTAGAATACACCCGCCTTGTCAGGTCTCCCAGTCTCATCTGGGCAAGAAAAATGAGGAGTGACCCAATTTCTGATGAATCTCTTGATGGCCCACTGTTGTCGGGTCGTCACCCTCCAGGACGCTCTGCCATCTCAACTGGAAACAACTCCTTCCCCAGCTGGGGTACTACCTCAGGGGAGTGACCTCTTCTTGGGGGAGGGGGGTTTCCATGTGTGGAGGGTTTGAAAAGGCCACATATGGGAATTCCCTTTTTAAGAAGAAACATCTAGAGATTTTAAAAGTAAACGCTATGTTTGATAGCGTATAAGAGATGCCACATCACGCCTAAACAACGATATATTATTATTTAAATGATACTATTATAACTTAAACATTAATTTAGAGGGTATGAATAATAAAAAATTATTTAAAAAATAAATATTTAGGTAATTATAAATATAAATTTATTGGTAGATGATTATAAAATAATAACATAATTTTTAGTAGTCATTTTAATCTTCAGAAATACGGTTTCTTCAAAAATTATTTTTATTTCCTTTTATGAATGAATATTATAATTAATTTATGGAAGTTTTAGAAATATTATTTGATAAAATTAACTTTATTTTTTAAATCATAAAATCAAAGTTATTCTATGGTGAAATTTTGATAATTTTTTGAAAAAGTTAATTTTTTTGGTGAATAGTAAAAAATAAAATTTTTTAAATTAAATACAGTATCTTTTGTGATATCATTAATTTATTATTATGATATAAAAATTGATTAAACTTATTAAATGAACCATGTTTTATATTATATTATAAATATAAAAAAAAATCATAAAATGTAAATTATAATTTATTTCATGATAAATATGAAAATCATTTTCAGTAATGACGCAGTGCTTGCGCAGCAGTGGAAAAGTCAAAGTCGATGTCTTATATATATATAAATTGAGAGTTAAAAATTCATTTCATGAATTTTTAATTAAATATAATGTATAAATGATTATTTTTACTAATAATTTATAATTTTGGACTTATATAACAATAATATTATCAAAATTATTGTGTAATTATTGCGCAAGGATAGAAAAGTCAAATTAATAATTTAAATAAGTTGTCTTAACATGGATATGAGTAAACATACATAATGAACAAATATAAAGGATTATATTGATACTAATGAATTTATTTTATTATAGTAATTTCTCTTAATTTTTATATGTGAAATAATTACCTTTAATGCTTATACAACACTGAAAGAGTGCTTGTGCAAGGAGAATAAAAATTGATAAAATTATTTTGATTCAAATAATAAGAACCATTAAATGAAAAAAAACTCGGCTAAATATTATTGGTTAATTATATATCAACCATAATCATCCAAGTCTATAATTAATTACTTTTTGGAGCCAATTGGATAAGGTTATGACATATACAATATTTTATTTAAAGAAAATTCAAAGATGTCACAATCATGATTTTAATAAATATAAAATTTTTAATATGGGGTTATACAGAGAATATATTATAATATAAATTTTAATTTTAAAAATAAATATTTATATTCATAATGATAATTTATTTTTAATTTCTAGTGAATGAATAACTACATTGAATGTTTACACAACGTTGATGTAGTAATTATTTTATTAATGAAAATATCAAATAAATGTTATTAAAAATATTAAAAATAAATATAATTTGATACAACCAATGTGATCAAAGAATTTATATATGAATTTGACATGTTAGGGATGTATTTAGTTTTTTAAAGTTATATTTTTTATTAATATTTTTAAAATTCAATGTAGTGGATAGTGTAAAAACTAACACTACTGGGTTTTTAAAATAAATAATATTTTATTAAAAGATATAAACTTTATAAAAATATTAAATTACTCAAAATGATTGGATAAGTTTTTAAATTTTATCAATGGTCCATTTATGAGTCTTTTTTTATTTTTTAGTTACTATATTAATCCTTAGATTTAAAATCCAAGTTGTCACGGTGAGAGTTAAAGGTGTCAAATAAGGGTTAAAACTAAAAGATAAAGGTATAAATATAGTCAAAACATTTCTAAATTATATTGAATTAGAGGATTTAATCACATAATCATGTTATAATATAAATTTATATGTTTTGATACATTTTTAATTGAATATTAATTTTTATTAATTTAATATTATGAGAAACTCCAACCGTGCCCATCCCTTCTCCTATAAAAGGGAATCTCTTCTTCTCATTTCAACACACTTCAAAACCAATTTTTTTGACTAATACCTACAAAACTACCATAATAGAATCCCTAAAAACACATTATGTGTCTTTTTTTAGGATGATCACCATCCTTTGTGGTCTTAAGGTGTTAAGAATAGTGATTTTCCGAAGAAGAGGAAGATAAACAACGTACCTGACGTTTTAGAGTGAAGGTAAGTGAATTATTTTGAAAGTATTATTTTTATAAGATAATTTGATATTTTCATGGAAAATATTTTATTTTCACTCATTATATTAGATATGGTCATCATATATAAATTTTATTTATATTTTAGTCATTTTAATACAAGATTTTTTTTAATTTCAAAGAATTTATGTCAATGTCTTTTAAATATTAGTAATTCTTTTCTGGAAAATTAATTTCTCCTAAAACTAATAATTTTTAAAGTATAAAAGGTATTAAATTATTCTATTATATTAAAATTATATATGTAATATTTATAAATATTTGTAATGGGTTAAGTATGAGGAAGGTAGATCTTCTAAAAATGTTTTCTTAAAATTCAGCACTTGGGTATCAAATGAGATGATGAGGAACTGGGAGTGAACCCATGACCTAAATGGGACATTTTCCTACAATGGATACTGCTAGTGGATACAAGGGTTTATTAATATTTTTTAAGTATCATTTTAATCTATAAAAGTATTATTATTTTCAAATGGGTTTTAAGGAGAAATCAAAATATTTTTCAAAGTGTATTTCTGAATGGATTTCAAAATGATAAGTGTTTTTGAAAGGATTTGAAAAAGTTTTTTTCATTAAAAACACATACTGTTAATTTTAAAAGTTATATATATTTTCAAATATTTTTTATTTTATATAAAAAATTTTCAAAGTAATTTCAATGTATTTTTCACTGGATTTAAAACCCCTTATAGGGAAATTTTATGCTCACCCCATGTTTTAAAATATTTTTCATAGGATTATAAGATATTAATAAGGTGATTGATTCATATAATTTTTTATCACTTGTGAATACAAATAGTTAATTTTCTAATTTTTTTATAACTATGATAAAATGTTAGGTTTTATCTAATTATTTAAACCCTAGACTATAAAATATCCTTGATTGTATAATGTATTGTGCATATTTTCATTCATATTTTATATTTTATTTGGTGGAAGAAATAAAGAATAATAAATAAAGGTTATGAAAGATATGATACCTTCATGGAAATTTGAAAATTATACTTTTGAAGGGATTAGATTTGAGGAAATTTGGATAATTTG
Source organism: Viscum album (assembly GCA_963277665.1). Taxonomy (NCBI): domain Eukaryota; kingdom Viridiplantae; phylum Streptophyta; class Magnoliopsida; order Santalales; family Viscaceae; genus Viscum; species Viscum album. Next base: position 1,752,094,540 of record OY728143.1, on the reverse strand, counting down.
TGATGACCAGGATACTTAAGGCATGAAATGACTTAAATTAGAGGATTTTGTTTTTCACTTTTTCAATAATTTTTTTAAATATTAGTGGATCATTGAAAGGGTGGAATTGATCCCCCTTTTAAAAGTGAGGAAAATGTTCTTTTCCATAGAAAATAATGGTAATGGGTAATAATTAAAAGACCAAAACTTTAGGTGAGGTAAGGTTGGTAAGACATTTAGGTATGAATTGGAAACCAAAAAAATATTTTCTATAAGGTCTAAAGGTCATTTTAATTTAGGAAAAATCGATCCACTTTAGATTAGTCATTTAAACACATATTACTCTTAATTAAATATTAAACATGTTAATTAATTTATTAATAAAAATATAAGTAGAACCGCATTACAAAATTTCTACATAATGATTCTGAATTTAGGATCCATTTAACCTAATTACTTTAATAATTATAAGAAAATATGATTTTAAATTAAACATACATAACACTGGACAACAAATTTAAACAAAAGAGCATTTTTAAAATTTAAACTTATATATAAGATAAAATTTTGATGGTCAATGATTTTTGTAATATTAATTGATTTATTATAAAATAAATATGATTATGTGAAATTCAAGTGAAACAATAACCTAATTTTTTTAAAAATATTAATTAATTAAAAGAAATGATATAAAACAGTTTTCTATACTAATGTAACCTTTCAATTTAGTTTTAAAAAATGTCACGCATGAGTTTTGTAAGTTCAAATAATATCTTAAAAATCACAATCCCATTAATTAATTTCATATTTGATCAATTAAATGGTTTTATGAACCTATGGGTCATTATTATATATCGATAAAGTCATAGAAATTATATTTTTTTTTTAAAAACCACATTTTGAATAAAAAATTGATATTTTTAAAAAATACTAAAAAATTCATACTAGGTAAATTTTTATTTTATAAAATAAAAAATTCAGTTAATTTTATCAAATTTTAATTTTAAAAAATATTAATTAACTTTTAATTGAAAATAGAAAATTTAAAGCACAATTGATTTTATTTAAAAACATCCTTCTTAAACATTAAGTGTTTCTAATATTATCTCATACAAATTTTCTAATTTTATTAATTTTAATATTAAATATCATATATTGATATTATATGTTTTTATAAATATCTTTTAAAGATTATTAATTTAATTAAATTGATTTTCATGTTTTTTATTTTAGCATGTGTGAAAAAAGATATCAAACTCAATATTATTTAAAGAAAAATATATATACTAAAATATTGGGATGTTGCAGTCACTACAAGATCTTAGGTATTATACTCCTATGTTGAAGTTATTTTTATAATTAATCTTAAAATATCAATATTTTTACCATAAAAATGTAATCAATACTTTTTTATCAATGCACTTTTTATGAGATGATATTTTCTAGGTATCCCATTGAATCTTCCCAAACTTTGGAGGTGAAAATATAAAACATTCCATTCCAATGAACATGAATCTATACACCTGAGTCATCTAAAGGTACATCTCCCATATTCTTATAAAATTAATACTATCCCTTTTAATGCATTTTCAAAATCTATATAATCCAATATTAGTATATAGTCAATTCCAAAATGAAAATAATTACACCACACATCATATGGTGTCTCATCATATAATAATCTAATAATAAGTGCGCTATTTAACTTATGCTTTAGAGGATTTCACCTAACTATTAACTATAAATTAATATCATTATGAAAATAATTCTCATAAAGGTATATTTCATTACCAATGAAAATATTCAACTAAATCTCAACTAGTGAATTCCACCAAATATCATTAAAAAAACTCAATCACTAATATAACTTCAAATACTAATAGATCATATAATGTCTCATCTATGCATGTTTTCTTAGACTATGTAAAGAACTAAACATTATATATGGTCATATGCATGTGTCGCTCCAATTAATATCCCAAAATAATAAGCACGTCATGATAAAACTAATGTGGCACTCTAATTAGTACAACCTAAGTGTTCCCAACTTTTGAATTCAAAAAAAATTCATTGAAATTTAAAATATCATATAAGGAAGAATTTTAAAATTTCAATAATTCTATAATAATTAGAAGAGAAAAATTCAAAATATATAGAATAATTTCTTTCTATACTAATAAAAATTTAGAAAGCACTACATATCATGACTAATTTCAAATTCTATACTTATATATTTAAGAAATTTCAATATCTAAAATAAAATGAGAGTTATTTCAAAATATCTCATCTCTTATCTTGGTCTTATATCACTATGTTGAAATCAAAATTTTTAATGTACTATTCCAATCTCTATGAACGTTTTCTATTATCTCCATTAAAAGATCTTAATATCCTTAGCTTCAATATTTATTGAAAGCATACAAACATGATCTCATTGCATATGATGTGGATATTAATAGATATCTCTCTAATATTTCCCTCATGAACTTTCCCCAAATTCAATCAAATCAAGCATGCGCATTGAATCCAATCTTTAATCAACATGATGATTGTTCTATAAAAACTATAACCTAAAACTTACATTCACAATAATTGAGTTAATTATTAGATAATCATATTCCATGAGTTGAAATGTATCATCCTCCACATATATTACCATGTTATCTGGTCTTACTAAAATAATTTTTAGTACTATAACTTTGTTATCTTAGAAATTAATTAAATATATCACATGTGAATAACTCCAAAATCTATCATAACTAATTTATACCAATATATGATTTCATATTATGATAAAAAATTAAATTACTAGGCCCACCTATAATAGGATAGGGTCCGAAAAATAACAATGAGGTATTTACTCAAAAAAGTTGGAGGCATTACCAATGAATATAACCTATAACATGCAAACATAAAGTATCATCCAACAGAATATAAATGAATAATTAATTGTCCAATCTAGATCATGAATACATAAAAATATCCCCACACTAAAATATAAGGTAACTAAATAAATATCCACATATAAATAACACATCATGAATAGATGTAATAGAAAAATATAATATAATATTGAATAATCCTATATATTAACCCTGATGAATACACCAAGAAATCAGCTACCATATAAACTATCAGTTTATAACATCTAGGATCATCCAAAAACTACACCTATTGATCTACAAGAATATAAGAGAAGAAGAGTAAAAAAATATATATACATGGGCAAATAATAATATATAATATAATTATCTAAATAATTTAATTGAATAACATAGACCAATAGTGTAAAAATGTATAATAAATATTGAAAGAGTACAAAAAACCAAAAAAACAAAAAAAAACATTATCTATTATTACTTAAATATCCAAAATTCGAAAATATCAAGGCTACCCATAACTTATCATATTCATTCTCACCAAATAATAATTTATTTATATTAATATATACCCACACCTTATAATATCATATTAAGAAGTTCCACTTCAAATTATGTCTTACTATATTCTATTAAGAATTTTGACCCTCATTTCATGCCTTGATCTATATATTATTTACCTAGAGAGTGATAAAGGTTATTTTTGGGATTCTTGGATTCTATAAACATTTTATAAATCATATGGAAGTAAAAGAGTCCAATTATAAGATCCCCATGAATATAAAAATGAAACCTACATAAATTATAGTAATTAAGAACACTATATATTAGGTATACCTTCTATTGTATTTCTAGCCTGCAACCTATATGAACAAATTTTAATGGGTTTGATGATGATTTCATAGGAGTAGCAGATAAAATACTCCCACCTATAAAGGTATCCATGGGTTATACATAAATCATTCATCATACATATAAGACTTCTATTATATTTCACAATATACTAGCATCTCGTATTCAAAGAATGAATAAATGATAACTTAATATTAGGGAGTTTCGTCCAAGTATAGAGTAATAATCACACACGATCCATCAAATGGTAGTGATTTTCATATAGTACCAATAATTATCCTTAGTGATGAATGCATTAAATCATGCATTATAAAGCATGATTTAACTATTCACCAAACACATGTATCATAGGCATTTGTTAATATCCCCTGTGTTACAATTCTTATAAAAACCAATTCATGATATATTATGTGGTGGAAACATTAAAATGTTTAACATTTAAATATTTTGAAACTAATGATCATAAGCAACGTCATCTTTACGCATACCACAGGCAATACCATATGTTGATCCAATGTATTCTCAAAATATCAATCTCATGCATATTATAATAAATTAGCGACAATGTATTCTTAGGCTATTTATTATGGTTATATTTTAAGTAATATATTCAAAATGATTGTATTTAAAAAATATCATCTCATTTAATATCCCACTTTTTGTAAAGCCTAAAAGTCATTGTTCCATTTCACCTTATATTGTATCATATATAATAACTTTTGAAATCATATCCAAAATTACGTTTTTATATTTTCTAAAAAACCATTGGAAATATATCCTCAACTTCACCATTCATCACATTATATGAAATATCTTGTGAATTCCCATCAAAAACTCATTTAAATTAACTATAAAACACTTTGTGAGTATCTCCATGTGTCATACTAAATCCATATTAATCCAAACAAAAAGTGTAACCCCATGGGATTTTATACCATCAAAAACAAATATGAATCACTGGATCCTTAAATTAAAGTAGAGAGAGGCCTCTAGTAAAGAGTCAATGATACTCAAGCTATAAAGTGATCTGGAATGATCTATAAAACACATGTATATCTATATGCATGTCCAGAAGTTTTCATTATATTCAAGAATCCACTCTCATATTTTCCCTTTGTCTAATACATCAAGTGACCATGGAACACATTTTATTTCAATCCAACATATCCAAATAATACATTATTGATTATCTATGTGTAGACTGACCAAGTCATTGAACACACCACATGTTATCTACCTTTATGGATGAGCACATCACATTCCCCTCATTTGAATAAATAAACACATCATATTTACTATCTAAGTGTATCCACACACATTATATTCTATCTCAATCAAGGGACCAAATTTCATAGTAATCACATAAGAGGAAAATTCCCATCTTGGTTGAGCTACCTCTGATGATACAACCAGAATCATACCCAACCACCCAATGATCAGATAAATCACAATAGATTATGTAAGAAAGGTATCAAATTATTAGTTTTATCAAGCTAGGTATCCTTCCTACCCTGAGTAACATAGATAAAATATGGTCCATGAACCTCTTGTATACTAGAGACATAGTGTATAACATCAATGTAATATACTTCATAGGTCATCCATCGCACATAATAAATTTTTTCATTTATTTTATGCCTGATGAGAATATTTATATCTCCATATGAGACTCTTACTCATGATAACCTTTATATTTCATCATAACATATAATAATACATGATAAAAATTTACTAGGGATAACTCAAATTCATACTTTGAGAGGTCAATTATCATTACATTTCATGAAATGTATATCTATATATACATCTAGACAGCTAATGTGAAAGTATAATAAAATGGATATAGAATTTTATATGATGTATTTTATATTATTAAAAATATTTTAATAATACTTAATAGAACCCAACATAATCACTGATTTATCATATCATATATTATAAACTACCAGATAGGCCTTATGTTTTCCACAAATTCTAGGAAAATGTTATCTTATTACATCTATATATAATAACTTCCACATCCCTATGTGACTAGTTGATAATACCATCCCACTATACTCTTTAGTGAGAAACATCAATGAAGAAATAAAGTTTTAATAAGGGTTATATTCATGAATCACATTCCAAATGTTCATCCCTTTGATCATATTTAAAATCCTTAACTATACAACATCATATGTCATGATCCCAAATTTTTTTGTCTACATAAACCACTTTCTCATTACATCATCATGATCACAAATCAAGGAACCCTATTCTATAAAAACTTTCCCTTGAATATTAATGTAACTACATATATTATTTCTTACCAACACATCCTAAACTCTTTTATTATAAAGTTACGTACACTTTTACATCAAATTTTTTTAGGAAATAGTGATACTTAATTTCTCATGGTAACTAAACACAAAAACTAATTTTTCCTTTTTAATTGATATCCTAAACTCTTTAGGATATTAAGTGAAAATAATATTAACATAATATAGGTACTATTTATTAAATATGGTCTTTTATAAGTCAAAACAAACACACATAAACCTCTTAGACACTATAATATAATTATAATATCATGATAAGTCACACAAAAATGATTTGTGTAATAAATAAATCTTATTTAATATTTATAGGATTATTAACAAATAAATTATTATTACATATATTATATGTAATTATTGGTGATTAGAGCATTTTACCTCTGAAAAGAATATTATTAAAAAAATGACACTTATGGGAAGTGGTAATGTTCTCATTTATCTATTAAAAATATATGTAGATAAAAAAATTATCCAAGATAAAACTTTTTTTATCATTGTCTCCCATTTAAAAGCATGTTATAGAAGCTAATGAATCATAAATCATCTATATATAATTAACTATCTCATTTATTCCACAAAAAATATTTGTTAATGCATATATTCTACTTTTATATAAGATAAATGAGATAAATATACACATCCTTTTAGGATCCATTTGAGCTTGATATATTCCATTACATTCAAATCTATAATTTAGTAACTCATTCTTCCTCGCTTGAATGAAAATGAGAAGCTCTATCAATTATTCCCTTTATTTTGAACTCCTCTATATTTATAACACTTGTAAAGTATGTATTTGGTTCTTCATACCCTTCAAAATACAAAAATTGATTTCTATATCATTGATATTTTACATGGACATTAAATGAAGTTTCAAAAACTCCTTCATGTATAATGAACAATTTCGTATTATGGAATCATTACTCCTCCTAATTTGAAATTTATATTTCAATGACCTTGACTGGATATTTGATGGAAAATTTCCAACTAAATTTTCATGATTAACTTTGAAATTTTTTCCACTTGTACATTCTAAACAACACCAAAATTGAGACATAATATAACCAATTCATCTATTCTCAACACACTACTGGAAAGATGATCTTTACCAACACTTCTATACCAACAGTTTGTAAAAACCGTTGGTATAGGTACCATTTCCCAACGGTTTGGCCAAACCGTTGGGAAAGGGTGTGTTTTGAGCCTCTTTTCCAACGGTTCACCAAAACCGTTGGGAAAGAGTGACCTTTCCCAATAGTTCACCAAAACCGTTGGTAAAAACCACCCAAAATTCAACCTTCAGCCTAAAACATTCAACCCACCCCTAACCTATCCCAACGGTTTTGAAAACCGTTGGGATAGGTTCTTTGATTTTTTTCCAGATCTACTAACCGAGAACATTATATAAATCAAAATTTTAAATAATTATGATAATACATATATATATTTAAGAAATTATGTTTACAAAAGTGATGTTAGATTAGTGGTTAAGTCGTTCGATTATAAACAGGGGGTTCTGGGATCAAATCCCATCGAATGTTTTTTTTGAAATACATATACCAACGGTTTTATAACCGTTGGTATAGATATTCATAATACTTATACCAACGGTTTTCAAAACTGTTGGGACAGGTCTATACCAACGGTTTTGGGAAAACCGTTGGTATAGACCTATTGTCACTGCTTACTTGCCAACGGTCCTCCAAACCGTTGGTATAGCCTATACCAACAGTTTGGGGGCCTATACCAACGGTTTGGAACCGTTGGTATAGGGTATTTTTCTAGTAGTGACACTTTAGGATATCAGGTAATCGTTTTTTTAATAAAATCATATTTTTGGAACATTTCCATAGATGGAAATATGAATAATTACATAACTAGAGAAATACTTAAGGAAATATCTAGGCTTAATAAGCCATTATAATATACAATACTATTGAATATATGAGTAGAGAATTAGTTCCTTATTTAATTTTTCATCCAATTACTTCAAAACACTAAGTGAATCACTCTTTTTTCACAAGAACTTAGATTCACCTATTGAAAAAAATTCAACTCTCGGTCACATAGAAAGGTTTTTCTCTATAACATATAATTTTTCATTATACTTAAGAACATTTCATAAGTTACTAATACTATTAGTTTCTTACATTACATTTATCCTTCAAGGGTTAATATTTAAGTTTGATAATGATGATGGAATTTATCTATATCATAAAATTTTATCATATGACTATCATATTCTATTACCATTTAATAAATAAATTTACTAAATGGGATCCCACTAAAATGATGACACATTTTTAAATTTATTATACCCATTAGTGGTACAAGATCCATATTTCATCATGAATTTCAATAATTAATCACATAATTAATCCATAATATATATGGTAGAAATTTTTTTCTAATAATATCATATATTAATCTTGGATAGTCAATAAATCAACTATTTTTTCAATCAATCTAGTGGATAAACCCAACACTATTCCTTTGGTATCCTAACTATTAGGGTTTCCTATCTAATGTAACCTAAAGAAAACACAAAAAAGGCACCTAACCATTAGGGTCACCTTTTTACTCACAATACTCATGTGATATAAATTATGGTAACCTAACTGTTGGGGCCACCCATACTAAATGATATAATTCTTGAAAAGTGTCACTTTGGGAGGAATTTAACAATTGGTATTTTGAATAGGATTTAATCTCACTATATTATATCATGTTATCCACTTTATATATGAATTCTTCTAATAATTTAGTTTAAAATCCTTATTCTATCCAAAAAATCAATATGTCCAAGACATATTAATGTGTAACTATTTACACCACCCACTGTCCATGTTACTCACCTAGAAATATAAAAAAAGTATATTTATACATATATGAATAAATATCATGAATATGGGACATGTAATTTTCATTTAAAGAGATAGAGTTATACGATATTGAAAATATTCACATGATTAATCTTGATGTAGCAGATAGACAATCCCCATCATTCTAGAGCATGGCATAAGACTCTAGGCAAGTGGGAAGTTTTACCCCAAGCCCTCGCCTTGAGAAGACTTTACTCAAGAGATAATTCAATTCTAAATATCTATACACCTAATATACAAAAAAACATTTAGGAAACTAATTTTAATCTCATAAATCATATAATAAACTGAGGTCAAGGGAGATAAAAACTAAATCTTATGTTGACATTATTAGCATGTAATAGAGAGATTTTAAATTTTATTAAAAGTAGTTTAACAATTATACTATAGAATATGCCTGTTCACAATATAAAAAATTTATAACTTTGAATGAAATAGTGAATAAACATTAAATAAGTAATCATTTAAAATATTTATATATGAGATAACCATTTATGAACAATTCATAAATACAATCTAATTATAAATACTTTATCATTTAACATATCTTATTGAAATACAATAATCTTGAATCTAACCAATTTATATTCATTCAATAATATTAAATTTTCATATTATTAATTATATGACATATCACTATTAGTATATGACATTTCATGAAATATAAACATTTTATATTTCTATTTTATATTATGTAAACATTTAATATAATATAAAAATCACTTATTAATATTATTTAAATATTTGATCATATAAATTTATTAGGACTCTCTTTGATGGGGTTTAAATAAAATATAAATATGGCTCATTATTAATTTTAACAATTGAAATTAATTATGATAAAATAATAATTTAAATATAGAAAATTAATATTTGGTCATATTTTTTAATTTATAAACACTTAAAAAATTACCCATTTTTTATAACTAAATGAACACCTTTGTTTTATGTATTCCATATAACATAAAAAATTTATTTAATATTAAATATCAATATTATGAATCATTTATTAATAAATTATACAAAAACATTCAATTATTTATAATTATTTTATAATTAATTTATAAACCCTTTAAAATTAAGTAAATCCCAAAATAACATTCAATTTTTATTTATAAATAACTTCTTACCAGGAAAGCATAAAGAATATTTTGGGTAAAACATAATATCGATATTGAGATTAAGGATATATTGGAAATGTATTATTGAGGTCATACTTAAGGTTACATTGGTGACAACGTATCCTCAATCCATATGTGTTATATGAACATACCAATGCAATCTAGAGGATCAAGCTTAAGGACACATAAGTAATATATCCTTGAGATCCATATTAAGGATATGTTGCATCTAATGTATCCTTAATATTATAATCAAGGATATGTTATTTATTTTCATGCATGAATCATAAATCTAGTTACCTAGTATGCTCTGATACCATTGCTGGGATTCTAGGAGTCTATAAATACGTTATAAATCATAAGAAAGAAAAAAAATACAATTCCATGATCCCTAAGTATAAAAAATGAAACTTCTGTAAATTATGTAAATGAATAACACTTCATTCAAGGAATAACGTATTTTTTGGTTGTAGCCTAAAACCATTATAAAAAACTTTTAATGGGTTTGGTTATGAGATCAATGGACTGGAAGATGAAGGCCTCCCACCACTAGAGGTATCCACGATTTTCCCCTGAATCATCCATCATATGAATGAGAATTATCATTAATTTAGGATGAAATATCATCTCGTTCAAATAATAAAGAGATGATGGATTAGGATTAGGGAGTTTTATCCATACATGGAGTGAACATCACACACCTGCCATCACATGGAAATGTTATTCATATAGGTCCAGGAATTATCCTCGATGATGTATGTATTATCTCATGCATTATAAAACATGAGTTAATAATTTAACCAGCACATGAATAATACACATGTGTTAATATAATTTGTGTTAAAAGTATTTTAATGATCCATTAATGATATCTTATGTGGTATATGAATTCAAATGTTTAACATTTTAAAGTTTAACCACCAATGATCATAATAAGGGGAATATTTATGCACATCACAAGCCCTACCATAAATTGATACAATATATTTTCATAATATTCATCTAATTCATATTATAATATGACAATGATAATGTATTCTTAGGCCATTTATTATGGATACATTGAAAACAACATATTCTCAATATTTAGATTTATGTTATATCATTTACTTAAATAATAAGAATTTATTTACATGAATAATCACCACATGCCTCCCTCAATAAATGTTGGATCTTATTCACCACACATGTATATGTAATTTATATAATAATAATAATGTAAAATATCGATATTATACCTCAAATTCCATCATAAGTTTTACATCCAATGAATCAATTGAGATGCATCATTGACTCATGGCGGAGAAGCTCCTCTGGGACTATTCTCATGTTGGAGTGGAACCTCTATGGATAGTCTATATCGAACCCATATATGTGGATGATAAAAAAATAAATATTTGGTACATCATCATCCACATCAATAACAGATCCATGGCAGAGAAAGAGTGAATACACTCAGATGAAACATTATTTACCTCGAACCCAAAACATTGATTGAGAATATGAATAAATATCCAACTGTGTCATCAATAGTCTATAACCCAGGACTATTGATAAGAATGATAATGTACACATGTATATTTTATCATTATTCTATCACCTAGAGTAGTGGGTGGGGACAAGAAAGATTATTAGAAGTTGTATTTGACTTTAAACCATGTTAGTGAGTGAGTATGAGAGTAGATACTATTATATATTTTTCCATAAACACCCACTGACTACTATACTATATCACAAATATATAAAATTATGTGATCAATCAAATCATACTACTTGACCATGATTAATCTATTGGTCAAATAAAATTTCCAAATAATAATTTTCCATCCATCATAACATCCTCTAGGATTTCAATATCATTTTCATATCAAAATATAATGACATTACAATTTCATTTACATGACTTCAAGTTCACCAAGTCCCCATATTAATAATATAAATATCTTTATAATTATGAGTTATTTAAATTATTACAACCCATATTTTTAATACACTTTATTTTAGGATTTATTACAAAAAGGTACACATAAAACAATTATAGAAGATCGTGAATCCTAGTGTATTTGTGAAATTAGGTACCTAGAACATCAACTTTAAACATGGATATAACTATATTATTTAAAACTTCCTTAACATGCTCTTGAAATTCCATTGCCGATCTAAAACAACACAGGATAACCTGAGGATGTAAATAAGAAAGGGGAAATCTATAAAGCCCAATAAGGAAATAAAAAAGTAATAATATATAGTAAATTAGTACATGTGATTCGAGATGAATATCAAGGTAACGTAATAGGGGTGATAATCATAATATTTAACAATGAAGTATGATATAACATGATATATTAAAGGCAACATGGGAATGGTAAAACAATATAAATCATGTCATGAACATAAGTCAAGGATAAATTCTAAGAAAAAATAACATGGTTGATAGATTCACATAATGTATTTGGTTTACTCCTTAATACCATAGATGATATATCATGAGAGTAAAACATTATCCAATGTATTAGATCACTATTTGGGTGCACCCTTCATAATATGTACATTCTCATGGATTCCATATAGATCATTCAATATAAGGAAATATTTAATCACATCTAATCCCATGATCAAGGAGTTAATTTTATATACATGTAATTACCCAATCAATTAAATATAGATACAACTAGATGAATACCATTGAGTGTAAATGGTGATGGTTATTCACAATACATAAGTTTGGCATGAAAAAATCACCGGATAATTTTAGCAGCATAATGAGGGTATATAATGATTCTTAAATGAGATTAATGAGTGTGAAATAGGTATATAATAACTTTTAAATTATATGGACAATAATATATATATTTAAAAATATAATCAAACATGAAAAATTGGAAATTAAAAGGCATAAGACAAAGATGGTGCTTGGATAAAGAGGAGAAGGATATGATCCCTTAACTTAAGAGGGCATTTCTTAAAACATAGAGCTGGGTGGAACCTTTGGAGGGATATTGATATGGAATTTAATAGTAATGTCATTCTATAATATTTTTGAGTGAATATAAATGGGATTTTCGATGGGTTTATATAGAAAAATAGAGGAGAGTTTTTTATTATTTTCCAAACCAAGGTTTTGGAATCTATATGATAATATAATCAAAACCACAAACCATACCATGGGTTTTTACCATGTTTTTTTTCAAAATAGGAGTGATTTTACTTATTTTACATGTTTAATAACTTATATAATTAAAATAATACCCTTGGTGATGTGGAAGTGTTTCATGTTTATAAATAATTGATTTTAAAACATTAAAATATAATATTGATTTTGGAGGATTCATTAAGGATTTATAAAATTAATAAAATAACATAAAAATATATTATTTTAAATATGAAATATATACTTGTTCATGGATACCATTTATGTCATATATTACCTCACTTTTAGGTCATTATGATGTCATAATACACATAGTATATTTATACCCTATTTAATTTTTACCCAAAAATTTCCTGTCTCTAAAAATTATGAAAAAATAACTATTGGAAAATTTTAGAATGTTGATTTAAAAAATAATGTTTATTTCATACATAAAATTATGTAAGTATGAGAATTTATATTTTAAATAAATAATCCACACTTATTGAAATACTAGTTTTTTTACGATAATAGGTTTCTGACACTTATAAAAATTAATTTTAATCTTGTAAAATTATATTATCATTTATATTTAATAAATATTATTGTAAAATATGAATATTTTATGAAATATATTCTTTAAAATTAATTTAAATTCTTTAATAGCTTGAGTTACATGGAATGAATAGTTTAACTTGCATTATACACAACACAATGTTTTTTATGCATTACAAGCAACATTGGGTTTACTCGATAATGTGTGTTACATGCAAGATCGAGTTTTACAGAACAAAAATACAATATTAATATTTATCACCTATATTTTTTATGTAGGCAATGAAAATAATTAACTAAATTATGAAAATATTGTTTACAAATGTATATATAATTAATTCTTTGTTAACCAATTAATTAGAAATGAAAATAAAAACCAAATGAATATAAAAGATATGTATGGGAATTGAACATTGGGAATATGGGTCATGTAAGAGTTCAACCTCAACCCTTAAAAGGGGTGTAATCGCAAAATAAACAAAAATATGAGGCCTTCAGGATTTCAGGGGCATACAAATGATGTGATTTTATAAAAAAATATTTTTATTCCCACAAAATCATTCTATCTTAATAAATTAAATTAATTACTATTAGTAAATGATGTTAATGGAAACTATATTTTATATATTAAATACTTTTTTTAAAAAATTCTCAAAGTCCCTCCACTACGTAGTGCACCAGAGCTTCACAATGTCCTTTCCTGTGAACCCATTTTCTTCACAAACCCTTCTCCCGTACACCCCTCCAGGTTTGTACCAAGTGATTTCAAGGTCCCTTGGGTAGTGCATTACATTGCGTTTCTAAGACTTATACTTCTTCGCATAAGCAAACTAACAACTATTTCTTCTTTATATAGACATGATAACGTGATCGCCTTAATGAATCACTCCATAGAACTGACTCACCATGACATTGTTGATGCCTTCCCTTCCCCAAGGGTGGGTGGGTATCAGTTATATATGTTTGAGGGGTGAGGTGTGAACCCGACTTGTCCGAGCTACAAGACGTTAAACTACCCAGCCCCATCATCCTCAGCACGTGACATTAAAATGTGGCCTTACCCCCATCATTATACATGTGGTTCCCCATCTCAGTTATTCTCCACTCTAGCTCATCTCCATGGGAGTGAGATATTCCTTACATGGAATGAGATCCTCTTTGTTGGAGTGGCGTCTGTCCTCGAGGAAGGGAAACCATCTGGGTTTAAGCACCTAGAATTTCTTGTAGAAGGTTACATCGCTACTTCTCCACTCTACTTCCATGTAAAAGACTAGAGGAGAGATGGGCACCATAACCTTCGTTACCCTGTCCCTCTCCCTCTAGGCTTTGTCGCCATCGTGCCTCCATCCTGGAGTAAGTCCCAATCTCTATCTCCTTGGGATGCTAACCATGCATAAGACCCTATTTACTCTTTGGACTGTTAACCATGCATTAGCCCCTATTTCCTCCTTGGGACACTAACACCGCATAAGCCTTTATTTTCACTATGGGCTGCTAACCATACATAAGCCCATGTTTCCTCTTTGGGATGCTAACCACGTGTAATCCCCACTCAACTTCCCATAGACACACCTTTCAAGACATGATCGACAGGTCTTTGTTTCCTGTTGTTTCTTACACCAAGCATGAATCACATGGTCTTAGAGTAATCATTGACCATGGCATCCTTCCTGGGCCGCCTTAGCGTGTAATCCCCAAACCATCCCGAACTACGTGGACTTTGATCCTTGTCTCCTAGGTAAGGTATGTAGGAAGACTACTTGAGGTTCAAGCCCAACACCTACCTGTCCCGACCCCTTTTTGTCAGTTCACCTTCATCCCGCATGATGTTAAATTGTATCCCTCATACCAAACTACATGAACCTGGATCCTTGTCTCCTAGGAAAGGTACGTAGGAAGCCTTCCTGAGGTTCAAGACCAACACCTACCAGTCCCGACCCCTTCACATCGGTTCACCTTTATCCCACATGATGTTAAACTGTATCCCTTATGATGATCTATGTGTAATTTGATCCTTGTCTCCTTGGAAAGGTACATAGGATTCCACCTTGATGTTCAATCCCAACACCCATCGATTCTGACCACTCCACGTTGGTCCACCCTCATTCTGCATGACGTTAAACTGTACTCCCCCCTTTAGTCCCACATGATGTTAAACTGTATACTTCTAAACTATGTGGGTTTTGATCCCTTTCTACTAGGCAGGGTATGTAGGAAGCCTCCCTGAGGTTCAACCTCATCCAGCAGTAAGCCATTGTACCCCATCCAGTGGTAACCCATCGAAACCCCAACCAGCGGTTAGCCATTAGAACCCCAACTAGCAATAAGCCATTGTAACCACAACCAATAGTAAACCATTGTAAACCCATCCAACAGTAAGTCGTTTTACCCCATCCAATGGTAAGCCATTGTACCCCATCCAGCGATAAGTTGTTGTGGTCCCCAACTATCGGTAAGCCGTTGTAACCCCAACCAGTAGTAATCCATTATAGTCCCCTTTGCTAGGACCCACATCTCTAGTCTACCCCCCAGGTGTCAGACCAACTTGGTATTCTACCCATGCGTAATCCCCAACATATCATCGTGTTGTTGTCCTATGTGTACACCCTGATTCTATACCCCCATCCCATACAATGTGAATTTTGATTCCCTCTCAAGGGGATACATAGGAAGCCTCCCTGAGGTTCATGACCATCACTCATGTCCCATCATGGTCTCTCCCTCGAGCCTATGTGTTTCGGGAAGTTCATGCCCCACCCCAAAGGTTTTACTTCCTGTGGATCCCATCCATGCATACATTCCCATTGGATGCCTCCTTAGGTGTCCCTTTGCCCCACCGAACTTTGTAGAATTTGATTCCCCAACAAAGGGATATGTAGGAGGTCTCTTCAAGGCTCAATACCAACTTCACTGTCATCCTCACGTCGGTTCAATCTCATTCTCCATCCACTCTCAACCATCTATATCTATTCTAATTCTTACCTGGGACACCACATCCTAGTAAGATCATGTCACCCAATTTCTCACTGCTCCTAGAATCAATCAGTTAACTAACCACATGTTATCCCCAGTCTTAATGTTCTATCCTGGGGTTGCACCCATCTGATCCACTCTTATCAGTGTTCAAATCAGTTTGATCCATCTCCGATAGATTTTAATCTCACGGAATACCATGTTCTAAACATTGTGATATAAGGAAAACCTCAGAGACATGCCAATAGAATATAATTCCCCGCACTAGATGTGGGATGCCTCATGCTTCCACACACTCAAGAAGCTCTATCATAAGGGGAAGAAACCCAGATGCATCAGTGTTCCAGTGTCCAAACACACCAACGATGTCCAACATGACTACTCCCCCAATCGAATGTTGTTGCCCTGACTCGACCCCTTGGAAGGTCCAGACAGAAGTAGCGTAACTAAACGACATCCATGAAGAAAAGTCATTGGGAAGAGTTTCACAAACAATGTCTTAATATTTAAGGGAGATTTGGACCAGGTGATGAGTTCAAAGGAAGAATCCATGGAAGGAGGAACTGACATCCCATAACCCCATTTCGATCAAGGATAAAATTCCCCTGAATAAGTGACAGATGTCACCCGCCATTGGAAGGCAGGAATCTGGGGCAAAAGATCAGCACATTCCTCAATGGATGGATGCACTCCCCAGTGAAAGCATCGATAATAGAAATGGTGAACCCAACGTGAAGTTATTCTCCTATATGTGGAGATTAGTTTCATTTTAGACATTATTGGATTATCATGTTGCCAAATCTAGTTATCTAGCTCTAGGTCCTGCCAAGAAAACAGCGGGCCTAGCATGAAGCTCACCAGAAATTGGGGCAGTTGAATGTTGGACATCTTGGTCTGTGACATTGTCCGCATGGATCCTTGTTACCAACCATGGAAGACGGAATGACACTAGGGCACTGAACGTCTCTTTTCATACTTTCAACACTAATGGTTGAATCTCCCCACTTTTTAGGACCCAAACTGTCATGACAGAAAACTGATCACCACCCACCCATCAACGTAGGGGGAAGAGAAACATCAGTGGGGAAATCCAATGCAACCTCATAACCTCTACTATGACCTCTATATCCACATATGTAGGGTGACCATTCCCTATCTCTCCATTTGAAATCGGCTAGAGAAGGGTGATGAACGACCTTTTTTGATGATACAAGGAAGAGGGGATTATCCCAACTCGGGATATGGCCCGACAAGACTTAGAGGTTTTTGTGCCCCATCGTCGCCACCACCACCAAGGGCTGCGTAGGGAGCCACTACTCCCAACTCCAACCTACAATTGTTTCAGGAACCTCTCCCCAGAATTCCTTGACGACTCCCTCCAGTATGCCAATGAGACGGGGGAAGTCCAGGTCAGCCCAGCTATAGTCTCATCTTGAGGACCGCAAAGGAAGGCTCCCATGAGGCCATGTCAGTTCCACCACCTAGCCTCATAGACTGAGGTGCTAGTGAGTTATGCCCCTCCACCACTGGCCCTAGTCCGGTTAACTCGATTCCAACATTGGGCGCAAGCTGAAGAGGATGCTCAACAGGGGGCTTCATCATCAACGACTCCCATGTCTTGTGCCATTGCCGAAACATACCATCAATCTCCCATTCATACTAAGTAGAGGAATATATATGATCATCCTAGATCGAGACCCCAACTACCCAACCGGTAGGTTGGGACGACTCTCCTGGTCACCGACCTAGGTGGAGTCCATTGTGGGATGACTCGTGGCGTTGAATTCTAGTATAGAGGTCCTCCCTATGACACCACCAATGAGAGCACAGGTTCTTCCCCATCCCAAGATTGGTGTGGAGGTCCTCCCCATGCCACCATAAATCCAAGCGAAGGTTCCCCCCCCCACCGCATTGACACCCAGTGCAAAAGCTTCTTGAATACTAGTGACCTCAGGTATGAATTCGTTCCTCCTATCACAGGTCGTTGATGTAAAGATGCTACATATCTGATCAACTGTTAGCATGGGGGTCTTCCCCATGTTCTCACCGAAACTGATGAAGGTCCTCCTCATCTCAGCAATCAGATAAGTGATGGTTTGCCTCACTTCATTGGTACCCAACACGGAGGTCCTACCCATGCTCATCTAGACCAATTCAAGTACCCTCCTCGTACCAACGCTTCCAAAGGAAATATGCATGGAGGCCCTACCCATGATCCTACCATCTTTAATGGAGGTCCTAACCACTCAAGAACTTCTTGTAGGGATTCCCTCTGTGTGTCAGCTAGTGTATGCATAGGTCCTCCCTGTGTTCCCTTTCACATTTTTCTTGGTACCCCTTGTACCCTGGCTCACCCAGGAGGAAGTCCTCTCTGCTCAAACATCAATTTGGCCAAGGGTCCACCTCGAGCCAAAAACATACCTTTTCTCAAAGACCCCCCCCAGGGTAGGAGGGTGGTTCACTGATTCCATAAGAAGAATACCAAGATGTTTTAGATTGTGATTAAGCCCGCATGCATCTCAGATTCCAAGAAATAATGCAATTCGGCAAGGAAACCCTCACCTCAATCCTCTATGTCAAGGACTGGGGTAGGAATGAAGCATATTAGCCTCATCCTTCCATAATGTTAGGTATACTAGATTCTCTTCTCCCGATAAAGATACATCCAAGAGGATGAAGATTTGGCCTCTTTCTAGGGCCTAGCCATGCAATCCTCCCAATCGTCAATAGGGTTATTCTATGCCTCGACCAGAGATCATAGAGAGTTATTTTGGGGATTGGTAGAGGAATAACAACAATATGGCCCACCACTAGAAACCGTAGCCCCTACATCGGAAACTGCGATCGCTAGTCCATCTTACCAGGATGTGGTGGCTCAGTCGTTTCATTAGTTGTAAGATATGCCAAGATGTGGTGGCTTGTCAGCCCATTCTCCATATTCTCCACCAGAATGTCTACTGTCTTAGGGGTATTCTTCAGTTCCGTTACTAGTCCTATAGCCACCCCCAGTTGATGAGTTGTTCATCCGAGGGCCAGATCCAGAGTCTGAGTTGAGGATCTTGTGGGACATCCTTATAGAGGATCATTTCCCAAAGATGTTTTGTCAAATCATAACCATGTACCTTAGTGCACCAAAATATCTTACTCAGGAGTAATTCATGTGTTTTCCCCAAACCCTCTGTCCAATGCACTTCCATACCTATTATCATCGAGTGTCATACCCCAAGAGTGAAGCACACTTTGAAGATATTTAATAGCAGTGTCGTATGGTCTATATGGTTGTGCTCCCTGTGGCTCAAAATATTGAGTCACCCGGTCTCCATCAAACCCTCCAGTAACGATGCATTCAGAGCATTAAAGTGCTCCACAAAATTATCAAGGAGGCTCACACCCATGTTCTGGTCTGTGTTTATGGGCAGTATGCTTCCATTCACTTTAGTTCTATCAAGATCCAACCCAAATTTCCATGATATATTGAGTATATTTCCCCAGGTAGAGTCATAGTTAACATGGATGACCTATCCGAGGGAGAGAACGAGATAGAGCTATTTGATGAGAGATTACCCCCGTGGGAGTGCCACAACTTCTGGATCCACTAGGAATGGTTAATTTACAGCATAGAAATTTAATGGATATTCCTATTCCCATTGTGTCATTATTCCTCAGTCAAAATCCTAATAAGGGAAAAGGGCATTTTGAGCCGTCAAACCCTCTGACCCATCTGGCTTAGTGCAGAAGACTGAAGATTATCCTGAAAAGGCCATGTTGTATAAATAGTTGTTAGGGCATAATAAGATGGTTGATGACCTCTTTTCTGAATGTGATGCGGAGTAGTAAGTAGACTACAATGATCCTTAGCTGGGGTAGTAGGGGAAGGTACAACTTCCCCTTGGTGAGTTGCCTCCGGGTGACCGTTACCATCCTACCCACATAGACAGGGTAAAAGCCGGAGCTTATGGAAAGAGGGTGTGGTATGTGTCACCAAATCCACCTGAGTGGTGTGATAATCTTCAAGGCCCAGCTTAGGTTCCCCCAGACACTCCACAGGTCATTCCACCAATCTCTCCATGAGCTGCTCGACCTTCATATCATGATGAAGAAACTGTCAATGCACTGGTGGTTAGGGATCCTTGTCAAGATAGAAACAAACACCAAGATAATCTAATGGTGACTCTAATTTCCTATCTCAAGGCTTTGGAAACTCGATAGGTGGAAATAACGCCCGATGGTAAGCCATATTCGGCATGGGTGGATGATATTCTAGAACCCCAGGTTTCAAAAACCCAAAATTTTACTTTTTTAATGGGAAGAGTGATACAATATATAATTTGAACCATTTCATCTCAAGGTGTGGGCCTATGTTGGGAACTCTGGTGGTGCAATAGGCCACCAAACTCAAGAGTTTCATATATACATTGAAATGGACTAAATTTTTCTAGTACATCTAGATACCGATTGGTTTGGTTGCCGAATGGTAAGATCTCAATAGATAGTTTCTTTACCTATTCATCTCTACCACCTGGAAGATGAGTATTGTAGAACTCTTCCAGTGCAAGAAGAGGCCTTGCGAGCACATTACAGACTTTGTTGCCTGATGGAAAGGCCTCACCTACTCACTGGATATTCTGCTGACTTAAGAGAAGTTGTTGATAACGTGTGTGGGGAATTTCAAAATCGAACTGGTCAACTCTCTCATTACTAATAATTACACCAGGGGATTCTTGAATTTCTCTGTTAAGGCCCAGCATCTAGAGGAATCCTTACAGCAGGCCAACAAGGCCTGTTCGTTGCCTTCTGTAGTTACCGCAAGAAGGGACGATAAGATCGAGCCCACCATGGTGGCCCAAATAGAGCCCCCCAAGAAACTAGAGTTATTACCAGTGGATCCACCTCTTCAACCTCGCAAAGGACCTCTAACTTAGGCACAACCTATAGTCCAGTAGTACCCACCTCATAATCAGTAGGCGCCCCCGCATAATGAGCCACCGCGACTTAGGTGAGATAACTACGTTCCGCCTCCTTGACAGGCTCCTCCAGCCCCTTGTCAAGGCTAGGCTCCCAGATCCCCCTTCACAGATAAGAGAAACTGGACCTACTCATTCAATGAGGCTAAAGTCCCCAGTTATTTCCGAAGTTCCTTAGAACAGGGAATTCTATAGTTGCCCGAATTTCTGAGGCCTGATGTGGCAGATCTCACTAATCGTCCAAACTACTTCCCCTATCACCAGATCCTAGATAACACCCTCATATAGTTATATGTATTTAAATACTAGATTCAATACCATGTTGATATCAAAAAAATAATCTTAGGTCCAGATCTGGCACAAGTGGTATTTGTATTCAGGAAGCCAAACAACGACACTGACAGTGAGGGTAAGTGGCATCAGGTTCCTAGCTGCAGGTCTCAAAAATATGATGATTGGATGGTTTTTAAGGTAGTCTCCCATGACCATGGAATTATACGTTCACATTTTAATTGAACCGAGCCTTCATAATTCATTAAGTCATCTGTAGCTACTACTTTTGTGTCAGTGTCCTAGCCTTCTTCCTACCAAAAGGGCCAGCACCAGTGGTGCAAGGAAAAACAAAGACCCCCACTGATGCCATATTCATCCCGTACTCTCAGTGAATTCATTCCCCAGAGATAGTGATTACCCCCAAAATCTATCTAGGGGTGGATGATTTTTCACGTGACAATCAAGGGTATGCTTTTGTTAACACCGTGGAGCCAGTAAACCCCTACATGATTCCTAAAAATGAGGAGTTCCAGCTGAATCCTACCAATGTCCCCAGCCATCACCAACATTGAGAGAGTTGTGGCTATATGGGTTGTCAAAATTCCTCGGTTAATACTTCTAGCTAGGTTGTGCATTCCACCAAAACTAGATAGCAGGACCAGTGCATAGCTCAACATTCACAGCCTTCTCATCTGGTATCATCAGGTCCACCTTCACTGTCGTTTGTGTTACTTGATCAGGAAGAGACACCACAATCATTCTATGATTATCCACGTTGTACTGTGGATCATCCTATATCATCTAGTCCTCATCTAGTGTTTTCTCTATGAGCTTTGACTAGAAAGTAGCAGGACATTCCCAACACCAGTCATCTGCTAGTCCTACTAGAAGGGCCCTTCATACCCCCTATCACAGAACGTCCTCCTATAAGAAAAAAGTCACAATTGGCATGGAAGTATGATATCCTTAAGCATCTTTCCAGAATTCCAGCAAGGTAATCTATCCTTGAGGATCTCCTCCTATCATTATATATGTGTTAATCCCTCTCTAAAGATTTAATAATCCATATCCAGTTTGATATAGATGTAGATTCCACAGAATCCTTCCATGCTGAGGCAATCGAGCATGCTGAATGTCAGACCATTATCTATTTCTCTGGAGAATATGAACGCTCTCCCATACATGGTCACATACTTCTACTATACATAACCTAACACTTCAATTGCACGGAGGTTCATTATTGTCTTGTCGACACATGCTCTGGGATCAACCTAATACTAACCCAGACACTACAAAAAATGGGGTTGTTTGAGGATGATCTGAGTCCCTCCGACCTGAAAATTCATGGTTATGACAGGATGGAACATACACCGGTTGGAAAGATCTTATTGAAGACCCAATTTGGGGGCCTAGTAGCTATCACCATGTTCATGGTTATCTCCCAGGACACTGCCTACAACATGTTGATGGGTAGGCCATGGCTTCACCTCCATACGACAATCCCTTCATCGTATCACCAGTGCCTTAAGTATTCCCTTATTGGATGAGTGGGCGTAATCCAAGGTGACACATCTCCAATTTCCTCTTTTGAATCCCACTAACTAGATTCCTAATATTATAACAGCAAGGATAAAAAGATTTAGGTTAATGAATTTGAACACGCTACGACTATGACTGACCTGTGGGAAGACC
Organism: Viscum album; assembly: GCA_963277665.1. Classification (NCBI taxonomy): domain Eukaryota; kingdom Viridiplantae; phylum Streptophyta; class Magnoliopsida; order Santalales; family Viscaceae; genus Viscum; species Viscum album. Next base: position 1,752,070,925 of record OY728143.1, on the reverse strand, counting down.
TGGATCATGCCTACATTTTTCCAATCCATCGGTTTGAGGCTATAACCCTGGATCTGAGGTAATGATTTGTTGTTTCTAGAATGAGGGGGAACCAAATTTCCAAGTCTAATATATTCCAGAATATTACCTCATATTCCTATACAAATCAGGCTTGGGTGATCCCAGATCCCCCCTACTCTTATAAGGTATCAGGATGTCCGCCCCATGGCAATGGAAATACATCATACATTTTTGTTTCATCGAGAAGGGATAAACCAGATTAGGCTAACGCAACACTATTGCTTTGATATCATCAAGTTTGCCCCCTTTGGTTAAAGACTAGATGGGATCAGGTCAACAACTTTCATCGCTATGGTTTCAGTAGCATAGGAGCCCCCCGATGCGGTTTCCACCACCGCCTGGGCTGACACTAGCTTCCCATCAGGATCTATTGATTTAGAGGAATCTACTCCCATTGAGGATCCCTCATCCATGAATGAAGAATATTATTTAGAGGATGATCCTACTACTTTCGAATAAGGTGTCTCTACCATAGTCGATGAATTCTTATAGGTGAACCTTGGTAGTGAGACAGATCCAAAACCCACATTGATCAGTGCTGCTAAGCCTACCGAAGAGCAATAGCAGTATGTGGACTTCCTAAAGCAACATCATGAAGTGTTTTCTTGGAGTTATAATGATATTATTGGACTATATCCCCAGGTCTCCATCCACCACCTCAGTCTTCCGGTAAATCATTGTGGGTTCAAATATCCTCACAGAAAGATGCACCCATCTCATAGAGCCATGGTAGAGGCCGAGGTTGATAAGATAATCAGACAAAACATCATCAAGGAGGTCCATCACCCCAGATTGTTACCTAACATTTTTCCTGTTATTAAAAATAACAGATAGATCAGGGTCTGCATTAACTTTTAGGATCTCAACCGTCACTGTCTGGAGGATGATTTTCCCCTTCATGTGATGGAACAATTGATTGACTCTACTGCTAGGTTTCAGGATCTATCCTTCATGGATGGGTATTCCAGATATAACCAAAATCGAATATTCCCCAAGGATGAAGATTCTACAGCCTTCATCACACCAAAAGGTACTTTATGCTACCAGGTAATTCCCTTCGGTCTAAATAATGAAAGTTCCACCTATTAGCGTTCCATGCATCTAATATTAAAGAAAATCCTCAGGACATTGGTGGAATTATATGTGGATGGTCTGGTGGTCAAATCTCACTAGTGTCAGGACTATCTCAAAGACCTTGAGATTGTGTTAGGATTCCTCTATTCTCATCATCTGAAGACAAACCCATTGAAGTGTTTCTTCAGGGTCGCCTTTAAAAAGTTTCTCAGTTTCTTTGGCAGATATAGAAGAATTGAGATTGATTTGGAGAAGATTAAGGCTATTTTTCAGCTGTATCCTTTAAGAAACATTCGGTATCTTTGAGGCTTTCAAGTCCACTTGTCCTACATATGCTAATTCATTGTGAATTTTTCTGGAATGTGTAAGCCCTTTTCTCAGCTCATGAAGAAAGGCATTGTCTATCAGTGGGATGAGGAATGTCATACTACTTTCGAGGAAATCAAGTAGTACTAGTTACAGCCTCCAGTCCTGATGCCACCCATTTCCGAAAATCTGCTGGTCCTTTATGTGACTACCCTGGAATGATCTCTCGACACCCTTCTTTCCCCGATGAACAATGAGGGAATGGAGAAGAGTCTCTACTATTTCGACCACATGCTCTTCAATAGGGAGACCAGATAATCTTCTATTTAGAAAAGCTGACTTGTGCTAGTATTCATAGTGTAGAAATTGTGAAATTACTTGAAGCACCATGAGATAATGCTAGTGTCCCAAGTGGATCCTCTAAAGTACATCTTGAAACTCCATATATTGGCAGTTCATCTATCTTGGTGGACAGTAATCCTCTAGTAGTTTGACATTAGGTTTGTCCCCCAGAAGGATATTAAATGGAAAGCATTGGTAAACTTCCTTACCACCCATCCAACTCTCGTGGACCAGTCCCTAGACCTTGATTTTCTAGATGATGCACTAATCTTGGTAGACCAATACGTTCTGTGTTGGTGAATGCACTTTGATGGAACTTCCCAAAGCCTTATAGGTAGAAAACTCAATAACCCCAAAATGAATAGTGTGGGCCTGGGTATCATCTTTATCATGCCATCACTAGTGGTTTTCTTCCATATTCATTCTTGTTGTCAAAAGGATATACCAACAATGAGGCAGAATATAATGTTCTCATTACTAGCCTCGAGCTAGCCCTCGAGATTGATGTTCCCCACTTGCATGTGAATGGGGACTCTGAACTAGTCATCAACCAGATCGACGATGACTATGTCATCAGGAATTCAGAGCCCGTACCACTGTTCGAACATACTCTCTAGTTGATGGCCCAGTTCCTATCTCAGCCATAAGTTACCCATGTCCCTCAATCCTATATTGGTTGAGCCGACTCCTTGGAAAGCTTAGATAAATATCTTGTAGAGCCAGATCAGGACGATTTAATTTTCTATGTGGCACACTGAAGAGTCATCACCTCTATCACTCTAGATGACCATGATATCCCATAGCTAAGACACCTTACCACTGGTGCCTCTATGTTAGGGTCCCCAAGTCCCCCTGACACAGTGTTGGATGTGACTCCAGATGGGAGGACCCCCTTTATCGAGTACCTCCAACACGGTAATCTTCCAGTAGATCGAGCAGAGCGTGAGCGAATTCAGCACCGCACATTGCATTTTACCCTCTAGAGTGACTCTAGTCTTTAGAAGATCCTCTAAAAATATAGGTTTGATGGAGTCCTCCTACGTTGCATTCAATAAGTTGGGATTTCTCAAGTCATGCAAGAGGTTCATGCCTGTTTCTACGGGGCTCATCAAAATGGGCCAAAACTATCTCACCATATCCATAGATCAGGTTATTTTTTTCCCTCCATGATCTATGTCTAAACTGAATTTTCCAAGAGGTTCCATGCATTCTAAATCCATGTTAATTTTTTGCATCAGCTGCCAGAGCCTCTCCACACTACCAAGTACTCTTGGCCCTTTGTGGTCTGGGGACTTGATGTTATGCGACCATATCCATTGGAAAAAACTCACCAGTGCAGGTTTATCCTGACCAATATGGATTTCTTTTCCAAGTGGGTAGAGGTATTTCCACTTAAGGAGGTCAAAGCCCATTCTATCATTGAATTTGTGCGCTCCAACACCATCTACCGATTTAGAGTCCTGATAGAGCAAATATTTTAAATTAATTTATATTTAATATCATTGTTTTAAACCCACAAAACTGTTCCTCTAAGATGAATTGTTTCATTTTTATGATATTGGTGTTATTTTGAGCAGAATAGTAAAAATGGGCTATTTTCAAATTTTAACAGTTTTAAAATATTTCTGTAGTTTGGCCATAACATTATCTACAGTAATCCAAATTGAAAAATTATTTCTGTTACAGATTTTAACATACAGGGCTTCATTTACTATTTTTGGACCAATAGCTGAATCGACCATATGGAAGCCCCAAATAAGCTCACAAGTTGGATCAATAAAACTATTTTCAGTTCTGCCTAGTTTTGGTGTGGGCTCCATAACTCATTTATGGTGGGCCCAATTGTTGTGAAATTCGGTGGGGGGACGCGAAATGAGTTTTGGAGAATCTTTAATTAAGGAAATTCCGCGTGAATTGGCATTTTAAGGATTCATTAAATCACCCTAATCTGAAGGTTTGTGATTTGGAGAGTCTGACTAGATAGAATAAATTATTAGAGTAAAACACCCATAACTCTCAGAATACATGTCCCTATTCACTGAGCTTTTTAGGGGACACGTCCATGATAATTATGAACAACATTTAAGAAGGACTCATTGCGTGAAGATGTAATTTAATGGGGCTACAACATGTCGAGATTTGGGGGATAAATTCTGGTTTTAAAAGGAGGAGAGATCCACCCTATCAAATCATCTCATTCTCCATCCCATTCCATCTGGGACACCAAGAAGGAGAACTTTTCAGCCTTATATTTAATTTAATTTCTTTTTCATAGTTTTGTGATGCCTTCTTCTTCCCCATTCATATCTATTACCCTTACCATGGTGGGGTAAACATTTGGAGTGATTGGGAAAGAGTTGGTTTTCTATGTTGTATTTCTTGAGTTATTGAACATAATTGAATGAAATTTCATTCTTCTTAAAAGTTGTTTTCAATTTCATATAGCGGATTTTATTATCAAGTGAGATCATTATTGAATTTTAATTCTGTTATTGATTTTTTCTCTTGGTAAAATAATCATTATCTCCCTCCACTAACTTCTGGTTTATATACGATGGAATAGACCACAGATTAGTGGTGAAGTAATCGACGATTGTCAGTACGTATAAAAGGTGTAGTGAATGTTCTTGATTTTTTTGGATAAACAAAACCTGATCGGGTATTTCCCATTTCAATTAATGATATTCAATACAACTATTTTACACATGGAAGGAGAGTTGACAAACCAAGATCTTGGTAAGGTTTTATCTCACCATCATAATTTCACCAAGGAAGTGAGAGGAAATGATTGTGGAAACTCACTTTAATCAACAAAGAAGAAGAGTATTGAATTAAATTGAACAAGGATAGAATTAAAATTAAGAAACCGACCCCAAACTAATCACCCTTTTTAATATCATAGTTCTTTAATCATTTGAATTTCAAACTTCCTTTCAAAAGAGAAACATTTTTACACTCATTTTAAAGTGACAAATCATTTTGTGTGCACTCCTCTTTGGGAGACATCCTAGGTCAACCAAATTAATACATTTTAAATTAGAAAATAATTGTTTTGTCATGCCCTACGACAGGAGTGCATCAAACTTTGTTTTGACACACACCTGTCGCGGGGCGTGGACAAAAATAATTATATTTTTTTCCTAGTGCAGCATAGTGGGTGACCAGGGTCATCTCTCTTGAGGAGTATTCTCAATGTGGTTCACTTACTTTATTCTATATCACATAATCTATCTCTTTTTATTGTTTCGTATTTAAATGTAAGCGATAAAAATATTTTTTTTGTTTTTGATATGAAAAATCTAAACTATCAGGCAATGAAAACAAAATAAGTTGATGAAGAAAGAACATGGTTTTGGGGTTCAGTCTTAGATTCAATCATTATTTTCCTTTATGTGTTTGATTTTAGTTTGATAATACTAACATGAAATCTCGTGTTTTAATCAATACTCTTTTATAGAATAGAAATAGATTAAGTTACATGTCATTGGGGGCCATCACCCAATCGGGGTCATTCGCCTCACCAATGCATGCAAATCAAATCTACCAAAAACTTAAAATAAACTTTAAAGAAAATTCAAGAACACCTTGACCTCCCCCTGAGCCAAGTCTTAGGGTTAGCCTCGCATTTGTGGGAGTAAGAGATCACAATGGTGGATGGATGAGGAGAGAGAGATAAATAGTGAGAGGAGATAGGTATAGAGGAAGATTATATAATTTATAATGAAGGTGAAAACAATAATAATAATAATACTTATTATTATAATTACTACTTAAGAAAATAGTTTTTGAAAATGGAGAGAGAAAGAAAGTAAAATAATTTGAAATTAAGAATGAGATATTATAAATAATGATTATAATAATATTAATAATAATATTAATAGTTTTTAATAATAATAATAATAATTATTATTATAGAAGAAATTAAATGGTGGAAACCAAAATAAAAATGCATGGATTAATCGAAAAGTAATTCAAATTACAATTTAAATTAAAACTAAAAAAAACTAAAAATAAAATAAAATAAAAATAAAAAATGAGGGAGGAATAGAGGGGCAGAAGTGGCCCGTGCCCCAGTGGGATCCCTCCTTGGTGTCCCAGAAGGAATGGGATGGAGAATGGGATGATTTGAGAGGGTGGAGCTCTCCTCCTTTTATAGCCAGAATTTGTCCCCTAAATTTCGACGCATTTTAGACCCATTAAATGACATCTTCACGAGTTGAGACCTTCTTTAATGTTGTTCATAATTATCGTGGGAATGTCTCCAAAATATCTAAGTGAATTTGGACATGTATTCCGAGAGTTATGTCTGTTTTAATCTGAGAATTTATTCTGTCCAGTCAGACTCTCTAAATCGCAAACCTCCGGATTAGGGTGATTTAATGAATCCTTAAATGGCCAATTCATGAGGACTTTACTTTATTAATGATTCTCCAAAACTCCTTTCACATCCCCCCACCGAAGTTCACAAAAATTGGGCCCACCATGAATGATTTATGGAGCCCACACCAAAACTAGGAAGAACTGCAAAAAAGTTTCTTGATCCAACTTGTGAGCTTCTTTGGAGCTTCCATATAGTGAATTTAATTATTGGTCAAAAATCTTAAATGAATCCCTGGATGTGTAGAATCTGTAAATGAAAGAATTTTTCAATTTGGATTAGTGTAGATAATGTTATGTCCAAACTATAGAAATATTTTAAAACGGTTAAAAATCCAAAATGACCCATTTTTACTATTCAGCTCAAAATAACACCAATATAATAAAAAGGAAACAATTCATCTTAGAGGAACACTTTTGTGGGTTTAAAACAATGATATTTAATATAAATTAATTGAAAATATTTTCTCTATTAATTCCCTTACACTGTCCTCACCAATAACAACACCAACTTCCAGGTAGCCGAGTTGAAGAAATTGTATTCCAAGTACAAAATTTGTTATAATCATACCTCCTGCTATCACAAATAGGAAAATGGGAAGATCCGAGTGTTCAAAATTACTCTCTCTAACATCTTGTAGAAAATGGTTGGTCAGAAAAAGAATATTTGACTAGACAAACTCCTCAACTCCATCTGGACTTATCGGACGATGACTTCCAATTCCACACAAGTGACCCCATATTCCCGGGTGTATGGGATGGAGGAGTTCCTTCCCATCAAGATTAAGTTTCATTAATTATGCAAAAATATATACAAGAAACAAACACCAGATAAGGTAGTTGAAATCCATTTGCCTAAATTGGAAGTGCTCGATGAGAATAGTCTTTGTGCCCTGCACAATCTGGAAAGGCATAAGAAGAAGATGGCTAGAGCTTTAAACAAGAACGTTCACCTCCGCTATTTCTTACAAGGTTACATGGTGTTTTCCTTGAGAACACCAATGATACCTGGTAGGAGACCACCCAAACTGCAATCCAAATGGGAAGGACCTTATATCATTATCAAGGTTTACTCCAATGGTTCATAGTCCCTGGTTACCATGGATAGTGAGCATATAACTCTTCCCACCAATGCCAAATTCCTAAAGAAATACTTTTCCTGAGTAAATAGTCCTACATGAAAATAAAATATGACATATTTACCACATGATGTTATAATCCATGATCTGTTCGAGCTGAAGGATGTAAAACTACCCTGCATTCACCCCGCATGACAATAAACTATGAGATGGTATGAGCTCTATGACCTTAAACTAAAATCTCCACATATTCATCGTACCACAAGACATTAAACAACATCTTCAAAAACTATGTATGGATTTATTTCTATCCACATGGGATATGTAATAATGATTAAATGCTTTGTCTTAGAGTCCATCCCCAAACCCTTCTCTTTGACTACCCCTTGGGTGCAGTTTCCTTGGAGGATCCCGTACGGTGTATCGTAGACTTCTTTGGCCCCAATCATGTTGGTGTTATGATGATCGCACCATGTGCCCCTCCACATTCTTCTATCCTCCCACATCCTCACCACACGATGTTAAACTTCATGAACCTTTTAGAACTATGTATGGTTTTATTCCCATCCCCATGGGATATGTAGAAACACCCATACATTTAGTCTGTAGGACCATTCCCAAACATAAAGTTCTATCATTGGGTCGAAACACAAGGCGTGGTGTGGGATTTTTTTTCATTCACGTCATGTTCCTCATGACCTCACCATGTATCCCTCTCCTCAAATATCTCCACCTCTTTCATCGTCCCACATGATGTTAACCTGCACGGGCATATCCACGCTTCACACATCCCCTTTATTTGGGCCTTCATAATCTTTCACATATAATAGGTCCCCTGAATGGCATGGATGCTAGGAATTAGGGATATCCTACCATTTTGGGCCAATTACCTTGAGGATCTTGAATGATACTTTGATACAAGTCTCGCGTTTCGACTATGCTCGGCGGTCGACACTCATTTTTTGCTCTCATTTCAGGTCACATAATGTGTATGTTGTATTTCAAACGTGGTCAAAAGCCACCCCACATCATTAGAACCACCCCTGTTTGTCCCAAATATGGGGTGAAATGGTTCATTTTTTCCTGATATCCCTAAAAACATTAGTCTTCCTCAATTAAGAGTGTTGGTATGGTCGAGGTCGACCCTACCTGATCTTCTTCCCTCATTTCCATATCCTTATATGGAGGGGAGATCCTGATCCTATTTCCTGTTTCCTTCATCGATCATTTCTCAGATGGGATTAGAAGATTTGGTAAGGAAATACCCGCATAAAGGGTCATGTTTCAATGGTCCAAGCTCTAATACCTTAATCAAAGATCTCTCTACGTCCTCACCACAAGACGTTAAATTGAAAACTGGTTGGGACTTACCATCTTAGGTCACTCAACCTTTTCAACCCCTAGACCAATTTCTCATTTAGTATTGTGTGGTGTGGTATGGACTCCATGTCCTCATTCATTCCAAAATGTTTTTTCCATGCCACACATATACCCATGAGACATCCCTCCTTCATCCTACATCCTTTCTGCATGACTTAAAACTACGCAACATCTTCCAGAACTACGTGTGGATTGATTTCCATCCTCATGGGATATATAGGACTGCCCAGACATTTATTCATTGTGTCTAACCCAATCCCTGAGAAACCTCTTCATCTTCCTATCCCCTAGCCTATGTTCCTCAGGAAGAGGTATGTGGTGTGGTATGGGCTTACATCTTCATTCACGCCAGGTTTGTAATAGCTACACCATATTCCTCTCCCTCTGGGGAGATCTTCCTCTCCCCATACTACACTCATCATTTCAAGTCAGATTCCCTTTAATTTGTCCCCTCGACCCTCTTTGGTAGTTCACCAATGTACCCAAGAGCACTCTGGTTCATGACCTAGAGTGTTGGATTCTACATAGACATGTTATCACGCATTTTCAGGCTTCATGTTCCCCTTCATTTGGGATTTCATAATCTTTCACATCTAAAAGGACCCCAAAGGGTGGGATGCTAGACCCTAGGGATCTCTTACCATTTCAGGCCAACATCCTCAAGGATCTTTAACGGAAAATTGATACATGTCCCACATTGGAAATATGGTTAGCAGTCAACACTCATTTATTGTTCCAATTTCTGGTCACATGATGTGGATGCTGTGTTTCGAACATGATCAGTAGACATCCTCCATCATCTCACCAACCCCCATCAAGCCCAAAATATTGGTTTCATGATTCACATCCTTTTCCACTTCATCATGTCCAATTGTAATTTTGAAACTCTTAGTGCTATCCCTCAGTGTTCTTTTTCCTGTTAAGAGGAAAAATCCATGGTGAGGCATAATTCAAAGCTCTGCACTATTTTCACCTTTTAATGTATTGCACATGTTTCAATGACCTTCCCCACCCTTGTTTCCCACATTGATCGCAGCTCACGTGGGCTTAGGGATTTGGTTGAGGTTTGTTCCCAATTGGAAGAGTCTCACTTTTCAACGGTCTGATCTCTAAGAACATAAAATAAGATATCACTATACCCTTTCTTCAAGGTGTAAAAACTGCACCTCCTAGAACTACATAAAACTTGATTTCTATTCTTATGGGACACATAGAAATGCCCAGGCATCTTGTCTTTGGGTCCCGCTTAGGTTCCACTAATTATATCATCTATTTTTCCTTTTAGGACTTTTCTTTAATGGGATTGAATGGTGTGGCGTGTGTGGTCTTATGTCCTTATTCACATCAGGTTTTCAATAGCCGCACCACAAACACCCTTCCAGGAGCCAGTCTCTCCTTCCTGTTGTCCTACATGACATTAAACTGCACTCTCAGAACTATATATGGATTGATTCTCATCCTCATGGGATATGTAGGAACACCTAGATGCTTCATCCATAGGTCCATCCTGATTTTATATGACCTTTTTTGGCCCCTTTGACTAAGTATTCTTCACTGTAATTTCATGTGGTGTGGTGTGGACCTCGTCCTCATTCACGTTGGGTATGCTTTATCATGTCATGTGCATTCCCCTATAAAACCTCATTTCTCCTATATGTTTCCAAGAAATATGACTTTAAACAATGATACCTAGTTTTATATGACTTTAAACTATTATGTGTTTACTATAAGATGTTAAAATGCAGGGGTTGGTCCTATCATACGACCCTAAATAGGGACATTATCCTCCTGGACACATGAAAAAAACGACACCGCATTGTGATGTACTCACTCGAAGGGACATCATGTTTGGTATCAGTCATCCACCATACCATTTGTAAAGGCCTATATATGGATTGATTCCATTAGCGATGTCTAGATTCTATATCCTATATTTTTTTCTTTATAAAAAAAAACAACAACACACATCCATACTAAAGGAAAAAAAAGATCTATGAAATGTTGCTTCTTTTGGTGAGTGGACTAGACCCACACAATAGTATTGTCCCTAGCATTGGTACCCTACCATTCCACTTCTAGAACTACATATTGATTAATCACCATCATCATGGGGTATATAGGAACTCCCAAACACTTTTCCTTGGGCCCATACTAACTTTCATTTTCAGTCCCTTAACCTAAAACCTCCCTAGGGAGCACATGGTGTGATATGGACTCATACTATCTTCATTCACACCAGGTTTTATAATTACCACACCACGTGTCTCCATCCATCCTTTACATCTATGGTCTGAGATCTAAGACCTTAAAACTAAGATCTCTACATGTCTTTGCTGCAAGATTTAAAACTGCATGACATTTCCCAGAACTACGCGTGGCTTGTTTCACATCCTCATGGGATATATAGAAATTCCCAGAACATCCATCTATGGGTCTATCCCCAGGTATCTTAAATCCTACCCCATTTTTTCCCCTTGGCCCAAAATATTTTGGGAGTATGTGGTGTGGCGAGTACCTCTAAGGTTCTCATTCACGTCGGGTTTTGTAGCAACCACACCAGGTGTCTCCCTTGTCTCTCCCCAACCTAGTTTGATTTCTACGACCATAAAATAAGATATTCCCATAAGAACCACACATCAGGCTTGGATACTTTTCTACCCTTCACGCATTCCATTAAAACAATATCCCCTCATAATGGTCCACTCTACGACCTTAAGATAGGAGCATGTGACCCCAGGACCCTTGTCCTTGGAAAGAGATTTGACTCCCTCTATCTAACATGTCTCATTGGCATACTCAAATGCATTGTGGAAAAGAGACCAAAGTGTAGAGTTTTCACATAGAAACTCCCTCATTTCATGTCCATGATTCATGAGATTTTTATTTGGATCTCCATCCTCTCTCACATATGAATGAACCCCATGTATGGCTTGCTCTCATGCCTCATTGGCTCACCTACCATCTTGGGCCAATGCCCCTGAAGACCCCACATGACTTTTGCGATAGGTCCCATGTTTCTAACATGGTTAGTGGTCAACCCTTATTTCATTGTCCCTATACTGGGAAATGTGAAATAGATGTTGTGATTCGAACATGGTCAATAGTTATCATTTATCGTCATGATACCATCATGGAAATCCAGATATCAGGCACCATGATTCACACCTTTTCACCTCCTTATGTTCAAGTGGAATTCCATCATACTTTGTTTTACCCCTTCGCACATCTATGTGCATTACTCACATGAGTCAATAATAGTGGGTCATCAATCACCTATAGATCCCATGCACTTGATGTGTGCCTCCCTATACCAAGAAAATCCCATCACTACTCCTTGGTTCTCACATCGAGAATGACTCACGTGGACTTAGTGGTTTTGGTAGGATGTGTACTGATGTAGCCAAATCACACATACCTGTTGTCCCACATAACATTAAACTACACTTTCATAACTACATTTGACTTCATTATCATCTTTATGAGATACGTAGTGATGCCTAGTAATTTCTCCTTAATCCCATCCCCAGTGTCACTAACCCTTCTGGCCCCTCATCCCCGATCATGGTCTGGTTATTATGACCTTAAAACTATGTGCACAATCCACACCGTTCAACGTTAAACTACGTGTCTATCATTCGCATTTGTATGATGTAAAACTTCAAGGAATTCTAGGTGCTCACCAGATAGGTACTATCTAGAAGAAGGCATGATTCCTGATCATACCAATTCTCCCACCTAATGTGTTTCTACCATGGTGTCATAATTTCAAGTGTTTTGGACTCCGTTCAAACAAACCCATCACTCCACCCTCCATGCTTTGTGTACCCATTATTTGAATCCTTGTCCTCTTTTATGCCTAAAGGAGCCCCCTAATAGTATGGATGCTCAACCTATGTCTCGCCTACTATCTTGTGATAACATTCTGGAATACTAAAGGATGAATTTTTGAGTTAGGACCCATGTTTCAAACATGGTCAGTGATCGATCCTCATTTTTTATCTCCATATCAGGCTAACGCAATAGGGATGTTGTGTTTTAAATATGGTTAAATTTTTTCCTTCATTGTCACGCCACCCCTACAATGTTTTTAATTTTGGTTATCATGATTCACATTTTCCACTCCCCTATATACGGATCGATTCTAACCCCCCTAGAGTTACCCCGCTTGTGCACATAACACATTGGGAAAATGACAATTCAGCTATTCTAAGAGCTTCATTCTCTAGTCAGGCCTCCCTCTTTTTCCCCAGAAATCTGGATGAGTTTTTTAAACCCTGTAGGACTGAATCTTGGTTTACATCTTCATATTTGGATGGAACAACAAAGCGATCATCCTTTTCTTCTCACATCAGTCCCAACCCATGTGATCTTAAGGATTGATCGCTGGATATTTCACAAATATGATGGACATATAGTAAATTAAAACAAATAATGGAACTCATTCATGCACCTATAATAAACAATAAAATCATGAAAGTACATTTTTGTGTTTACACACATTACAATACCCATGTATTAGCCCTTCCCATGGATGGGTTGGCCTCTTTGATAGAGAATTCTAGCTCCTCCACCCTTTGGCTTGTGGCGTCTAGGATCTGATATTGCCTGTTTAGCTCCTGCTCCTCCTCGAAGGTGATGGGTCATACTTCATCAACCTCAATGTAGGCCTAATCCTCATCAGATTAGATAGTGTCCATCTCCTTGGAGGCTTGATTCATTAATTATTTGGCCTCTTCCAGTTGGGCCTTCAACCACGATATAAGCCCCGATTACACATTGAGAAAAGTGGAATACTCATCTGCCCATGCCCGCCAACATTGGATCTCATTTTTGGGATCCTAGAGCCTCTTTATGTTCATTGATTTCTTTCACTTACAAATTATACCAAGGCCACAATCATGCTATCAATTCTTCTTCAACATGAAGTCTCAAATGAGCATATGAGGACGTTGTCCATACACTCCCCTAGTGAATAGTCCACGCATCCGAGAATGAATCCTCCCCATATTATTGATCCATTTAACTTGTGGGGTCTCCCTAATGAAGTGCTTGATTAGATTTCATGACCTACAGTGGATTATTTTTCTATCCTCTTCATCATAGGCTGTCTCCTCCCGGTCCACAGGGTCGCCGGTTTCATATGTAGGGAAAACATTCAAGAAATCTTCATAAAGTTATTTATCCGATGTCTAATTGGGTAGGTCAGGAATCACATCATTAGATTGATCCCTGTTATCAAATTCCACCTCGATGAATTCAAGTTCTATCCTACTGACAGTCCCACCCATGATTGGGAGTGATGCGACTTGGTCATCATGGGTGTCTGCTTCCATGACCACCATCATTCCCCCAGGGAAGTCAGTGCGAGGAGCTCCAACATCCACCCCAAGACAGCCCATGCCATTTGAATAACCGTGCATACAAAAAGTGTATGGGTATCAGTTAACCTAATCAATGAAGTACAATTACAAATTCCATAAAGGAGACTTACAAAGGTCGAATAGTTAGTCTCACTCCTTATTTTTTTCATAGGGACCCCAAGATGTCCCCCCCCCGTATATGGTTGGGCAGTCCAAAGACACCAAGTGGAATACCCTGGGTGTTGCAGCCCCAATAGGCACAGTAAATTCCATTGTCATGGGCATAGATCCCGAATCTCCCATAGCTGCATCTATTATCGCACGGGAGTGGGTCTTGCGTATGAGGCCCTCCTTCATAGGTCAGACATTAGTTAAGAAGTCTTAAATGACCTGGATGAAGACTATGGGGATGTGGATCAGGGTTTTACCTCAAGAGCCTCTACAAAATCTTCTAGCTCTGGGTCTAAATTTCCGACCTCACCCTCCTTTAAAGGGCTCCATCCACCGGCCTCCTCCCCCATGAGGAATCATATAATTATTTTAATAAGGGGAAATACCCCCTCAATTCGGAAGCCGAAAATTGTGTAGGGGTCATTCAATCGAGCAACACCTTCACTTGGTCTGTCATTAGACGTGGAGGACCTCAGGAGTGCACAAAGTCCTCCCTCTCAGCAATGTACTACTCCCCCTCCACCTGGGATACTGCAAAGCTATCCCTAACATGACCGATCCATAGAAAATCCAAACCGAGATGGTTCAGATGATGCCACATGTAGGAAGGGTTGAGGAATTGTCTATTGACATCCCAGATGTACCAAGCCTCTAGGAAGACATCATCCCCAGGAATGTCTATATGGTGCATTTTCTTCCCCAAAGCCTAGGTGGCTATCCTACGGAACCCCCTGGGTTGTCACCCCATCAGATAACTTATCTCTTTTGGGACTATTGGGTCCACAGCTGCTGCCCGCCCCTCGATTAGTGCAGGTCTCACTACCACTGCATCCCTGCCACCACGAGACATTCATTCTGTAGATAATTGGGTTTTTTCCCTGTCAGACTTTAGAATATTCCTATGTATAATTACAGTTCTAGGAACGAAGACGGTGTGCGATTCCGAGGCCTAGTGTGCCCAGAATAAATTTTATAAAAATATTAAGTATTTTATTATACACGTGGTGGGGTTGTGTTTTCTCTTGAACGGTAGCTCGGATCAGAAATCTGAGTGCACGGTTGCATCTGGAGCATGTCGTTTACCCTAGGAGGGGTGTAAAAGTTATAGGTTCATGCATTCTATGAGAAATGTCACCCAGGGGAAAAATTGTCATTTTGAAATAATGACTTAGTGATTTTTATAACTGGTGTCCTTTTTAAATAACATTTGAACGAAGTCTTGGAATGGAAATCTGAGACTTCTGTTGAGTTTAAAATGGGGTGTTTTTTCTAGGCGTAATATAAAACAGGCGGGCACAGAGGTTTCAGAATCCTCGCCTGTCGGTATAGTTTCAGAGAGTGTTTATAAATTCGCTTGAGTGTTGGAATTAAGGGAAATCCCTAATTTCCCTTCTCTCTCTATCTATCTCTCTCTCTATCTCTCTCTATCTCTCTCTCTCTCTCTCTCTTGTTATTTGGCATTCTTCACTTTTCTTCTGCGGATTGAGGAGTGAACTTCGGCGGATCGGAGTGGGATCACAGCGGGCGCGTCGCCAACGACGAACGACCGGATTGAGGTAGGATTTCGGTTGATTTTCCACTCCTTGGTCAATTACTTGAGTTATTGTCAAATCCATCATTTTAACTATATAATTTTAGAATTGGGACGATGGCCGAACGAACCCAGCTACCATCCGAATCCCATTCTAAATCCCATGTTTGACGCGTTCTTTGTCGTTCTACGACCGGATTTTCAGATGCTCCAAAACTCTGTGGGATCGTTGATCGGGGGAAGGTGCTACAAAAGACTCATCCCGAGGATCCCAAAACTATCTTCAGTTTTAAAATCATCTCACCAGAGTGGTCATGGAGGCCAACGGAAGTCCAGACTATGGAAAGGGGCGGCAACCAGAGGTCGGGGTGGTGTAGTGGTGGAACCGACTGGAGTTGCGACGGCAACGCGAGGCCTTGGAAAGGCATCTCTCGGTTGGTGTGTGGAGGCTAGCGGTCGAGTGAAGAGGAAGCATCAGGTGTGGCCGGTTAGGCGGATGACGGCGTTGGGCGATGCAGCGCCGACAGGCGGCGTCCGACGGAGGAGATGAGTAGAGCAGCGATGGAGCAGGGAGACCAGGCAGCCGCGGCGCGGGTGGCCCGTGCCGTGGCGGTGCACTCGGCCAATGGTGGGGGTGTTTCCCTTGGCCTATCGCACTCAGGAGGAGCCCTGAGGCGCTGACCTCGGGGGGACACCGCGGACAAGGACACGCTAAATGCGGGTCCTGCTGGTGCGGTGCGAGGACAAGACCGACCATGTGGCCGGTCTGCTTGGAACAACAGGACCCAAGGGGTCTGGTGGTTTTGGACGAGCCGTAGTGAGTTGAACTAGACCTACAGCTAGGCCACGGGCCGGCGGCGTGGACTGGGCCGATGGTTTGGACCGAGCCGATCGGGGTAGACCGACCCAATTTGGGCACCCTTGTGTTCAAGGGGGTGTAGCTTTTAAACGGCGTGTCCAATTGACGTGCCATAAGCAGTCACAGGTTCATGTCAACGAGACGAACTTTTTGAAGTGTGATAGGGTTTTTGAGTTTTGCGCTCGAAGGTGGGTGACCCAAAACGCTTTAATTTAATAATATTAAATTATTATTAAAGCTTGCAACAGACGTATCTCGCGAACCGGACGTCCGATCAACGCACCATCAGCGGCATTGTGATCTTAGTTCTTATGCCAACTTTTTTTGGTTCTCCTTTCAGTGTTTAGGTTAAATACAACATGTTGGCCCCATAGGGCCAGTTTGCACGTTTTATGATGAAATGTCGCTTTTTCACCCGACATCTGTTTGGTGTGTTTGAGTAGTCAACCCCGTGTGTTTTTTCGAGGGTATTTCCATGGTGAAATATGATTGTCGAGTTTTGGGAACGTGGTGTAGGCCCCACCTGGGCTGGCTTCGGTGAATAGTGCCTTTTTCACCGGTTGTCCGTTTCGGGCGAGTAAACAACCTATCTTGCGTGTTTTTCCGCATAAATCGCAATGGTGGCCTCATTATCGGCCTTGGAGGTGCACGGTATGGAATTGTGGATGATCACTTAGGTTAGTAAAGTTTGGACTAGCAGTGGTTGAGGGTACTCCCCTGGTTCATTCCTACGAGGGTTTGTGTGGCATCACAACCTTAGTATAGGTTTGTGATACTCTCAATGGGATGTTTAATCTATTAGAGTTCTGGCATCCCTCTAGTGGTCTTGGAGTGGGATCCTCTAGCATCATTTCCCTAGATTGGATTCTCAGTATCACTGTGACTGCTTATCCACAGGCGGCAATCCCCAATCTAGAAGGTTAACCCCATAGGGTTTTTGGTATCATTGGGAATATGATCCCCTATGCATTGGGCCATGCTCAATAGGGTTGTGGAATCGTCAAGTATACGATACCCTACTTAGCATGTGGTTTATAGTAGGGTTGCGGCATTGTTGGTTATACAATATCCTACTCAGCATGTGGTTTATAGTAGGGTTGCGGCATCATTGGTTATATGATCCACTACTCAGTATGTGATTTATAGTAGAGTTGCAGCATAATTGTTTATACGATCCCCTACTCAGTGTGTGGTTTTTGTAGGGTTGGTTCATCATCAGTTCGATCCCATACATCACAAACTATACCAGATGGGGTTTCGGTATCGTCGTAACTGCCTTGACGGGCGACAATCCTTTGTCTGAGTGATGTGTTTCTACGAATGCCAGATCGGGTTGTGGTATCCCCCAGCAGACCCTGGGAGTGATCCCCTATTTGTGAGATCTTCATATACTGGTGTGGGTTTTGGCATCCCCTAGAGGACCCTAGGAGCGATCCCCTATCTGAGGAGTTAGGTGTTTACATTGTTTCAGCAAGGTTTCCTCAGTGGCGATATCCGACGAGCGTGATCTCTCGAGTGAGCATCTGAGATGTTTGTGTAGGACCTGATGAAGTGTATCTATCGAAAGAGTGTCATCTGGGATGAAAGTTATCATGGAGCATGCTCTCTTGTTTATGAACCATTGGTGGTGGTGAGTTCGGTACCTCATGAGGCTTGGTGCGTGGTGTGAGTATATCTGGTTGTTCATGGTGTATATATGGACATACACCTAAGCGAAGCTGACTAGTCGTGTTTAGCCGAGGATGGTCTCAATATAGAGTTTCTCTCTTATTTGGGTTCCCTATGGTTGGGATGAGATGACTATTTCCTTTCAGTTGCTCCCTTTATTTTTAGGGTTTTTGGAGTTCCAATTGGGTATTTTATATACTCACCCCTCCACGGGCTTTGCCCACACATGTTTGTGTCTTGTGCAGACCACAGACCTTTCGACGGAGTTCCAGGAGGACCCAGAGCTGGAGGAGCTTAGTTTGCATGACCGAACGAGGGGTTTACTAGAGCTGTGCTGAGGAGCTTACCCGTGGGTTCTTTTGGCAGCGTTTCCCTACTTCTGAGCAGGTTGGATGCCATTGTAGTTTTCTTTTAGTGGGACCTGTTTTTCCCTTTTGTAATTTTGTTGTACTCTGATTTGGGTTAGATTTATGCATGCATTTCTTTCCAGTTTTTATATATCTCTGCACTGTGTCTTGGAAGTGTATGTGGGTGTGTGTGTGTACAGGTACCTTAGGCTAATGCCTCTCATGTGTGTGATACCCTACTCGGTGTTGCTTGCTAGCCTCTGGCCTATTAAAGGAGGGCTTGGGGAGTCATGGCTAGAGCCCCGTTGAGTCGGGTCACGACAGGGTGGTATTAGAGAAGGTTCCACCTTTGGGATCTATGAGTGTAGCTGTTCTAGCTGTGAGTTTGGTTTTGGTTTCATAGTGGTAGTGTTAGGATGTTTCGAGTTCGGCTTTCAGGCCAGGGACTCTAGTGTTGGTGCAGCGGTCGGCGTATCCATTCACCAGGACTCTGATAACCTGCCTTTCGACTCAGGACGTTTGGACACTAGTCGTTGGGACATAATGGTACATGCATCATATAGGATTGGGTCTGTGAGTTTCCTGTGTTCTTCTTGAGTCATCTCTCTAATATACTCTCTGACCATGGTGCGTCTTGATTGTATTTCATGATGCCTCCATGACGACAACCAGTGAGAGTTACACAACAGGATTGTGGTCTCGATCCGCCCTGTGTAGAGGTAGTGGACGAGGTCGCAGGTTCTGAGGTTGGACCTCTAGGTAGTATTCCATTTGATCTGCCACCTATCGAGTAACTGGTTGTGTCGGTAGTGCAGGATGAGGTTGCACGTAGGCTGAGTGCACTGCCCGAGTTCCAGAGGCAGCAACCTCCGAGGTTCCGGGGTGATCTGGACCCTCAGGCAGCTAATGACTGGCTCGAAGCAGTCACCTGAGTTTTCCGCCTAGTGAGGACACCCCCAGATCAGATGGTGGTCCTAGTGGCAACCCTTTTACATGGTTAGGCTGGGAGATGATGGAGTTTGGTGATACAGTCCCACAATGAGGAGACGCTCACGTGGACTGAGTTTGAGTAGATCTTCAGGGAAGAGTTCTATCCGATGACGTTGAGGTCAGTGCAAATTCAGAAGCTCCTATAGCTTCAGTAGGAGGGCATGACTATGTCAGAGTACTCAGTGAGGTTTATAGACCTGTCGTGCTACTCCCTGGATATGGTTTGAGACCCATTCTTTAGGGATCTGACATTAGAGTAGGGCCTATGCAGAGAAATTCGGTTGGGTGTGGTTTCCTTGTGTCTGCCCACATATGCTGGAGTGCTAGAGAGAGCCTTGGGGGTGGAGAGCTTTCTGGCTGAGTAGATTCTGCCCGTCAGTGTTGGGTTCATGGCAGCTAAGATGTCGGAAACTATTAGCCAGCGGCAGGTGCAAGGGTTTTTACATGGAAGATGATTCAGGAGGTGACCCCAGGATGGAGGATCTGAGGCTCAGGGATCACAGGGCTCGCAGACAGTTTTGGTCAACCTTAGGAGAGGTGGTGTTACACTTGTGATGGTCGGAGACATCTCTCTAGAGATTGTATGACCTGTCGAGCTGCTGAGAGGGAGCTGTTCGATAGGCCAACTTGGCAGCAACAGCGTCTTGAGTTTGGCAGTCTGTAGGGAGGCGAACGAGGCAACGGAGTGGGTGCAGTAGTGGGAGGTGGTAGGTGGTATCAGATTCTACCACCACCACCCTCAGGTGGTACATATCGAGCTTAGGGAGATGGAGGGTGATGGTGAGGACAACCGCATGCCCTAGAGGCTGTTGACCCAGAGGCTCCGTGGATGGATAGAGGTATGACTTGTGTCCTTTCTACTTTCTGCAGTAGTTTTGATAGAAACTGTTTAGCGGTACTCTTCCCTTTCTATTTCTTGCTTGAGTTTTGTTCAGGGTGTTGGTAAGACCCTGTGTGGGTGTTGTTCGGTGTGCTTCAAATGCGTGAAGAAGAGGGATCCTTCCCCCATCGAGACACATTTTTGTGATGTGATCAAAACTGTGCGAGTGAGTCGGTGCCGCCTAAAGTGGATAGTGTTGAGGTGTGGTGGATGAGTCTCTCTGACTTATGTGTTTAGGTAGAGGAGTTTGTTAGAGAAATCGCAGGCGTGGGAGACCTAGTTGAGAGTCCAGTTGCTTTCCTTGTGCTTATGTTTTTTTGGGGACGAAAGTTCTTAAGGTGGGTTAGGATATAGCGACTTGGGTTTTGGCCCTGTCAGACTTTAGAATATTCCTATGTATAATTCCAGAGCTAGGCGCGAAGACGGTGTACGATTCCAAGGCCCGCTGTGCCTGAAATAAATTTTATAAAAATATTAAGTATTGTTATACTATGCATGTGGTGGGGTAGTTTTTTCTCTTAAATGGTATCTCGGATCAGAAATCTGAGGGCATGGTTGCATCCGGAGCATGCCGTTTACCCTATGAGGGGTGTAAAGGTTGTGGGCGCGGGCCTGCTGTGAGAAATGTTACCCAGGGGAAAATCATCATTTTAAAATAATAACTTAGTGTTTTTTATCACTGGCGTCCTTTTCAAATAACTTCCAAACAAAGTCTCAGAATGAAAATTTGAGACTTTTGTTGAGTTCGAAATGGGGTGTTTTGCCTAGGCGTAATATAAAATAGGCGGGCGCGAAGGTTTCAGAATCCTCTCCCGTCAGTAGAGTTTCAGAGAGAGTTTATAAATTCACTTGAGTGTTGGAATTAAGGGAAAGCCCCAATTTCCCTTCTCTCTCCCCCCTCTCTCTTGTTCTTTGGCGTTCTTCACTATTCTTCACCAGATTATGGAGCGAACTCCATCAGATCGCATAGAGCGCGTCACCAACGATGAACGACTAGATGAAGGTAGCCTTTCGGTTGATTTTCCGCTCCTTCGTCAATTTCTTGAGTTTTTATCAAATCCTTCATTTTAATTATATAATTTTAGAATTGGGATAATGTCCGAACAAACACGACCACCGTCCGAGTCCTGTTCTAAATCCCGTGTTCGAAGCGTTCTTCGTCGTTCTACGACTAAATTTTCGGATGCACCAAAATTCTGTGGGATCGTTGATCAGGGGTAGGCGTTGTAAAGGCCACATCCCGAGGATCCCAAAACCATCTTTGGTTTTGAAATCGGGCCACCGGAGTGGTCGTGGCGGCCGATGGAAGTCCAGATCCGACAAGGGGTGGCCGCTAGAGGTCAGGGTGTTGTAGCAGTGGAACCAGCAGGAGTTGCGCCGACAGTGCGAGGTCTTGGAAAGGTGGCTCTTGACCAGTGTGTGGCGACCAACGGTCGAGTGGAGAGGCGGTGTTGGGTTCGGCTGATGAGCCGGACGGAGGCGCCGGGCGATGCAGTGCTGGAAGGCGGCATCCAACGAAGGATCCGAGACGAGAGGCAGTGGAGCAGGGAGACCAGGTAGTTGTGGCGTGGGCGGCCGGTGCCGCGGTGGTGCACTCGGCTGACGGCGAGGGTGTCGCCCTTGGTCTGTCGCACTTGGGAGGAGCCCCGAGGCGCTGACCTCGGGGGGGGGGGGGGGGGTGCCGCGGACAAGGACCCACAAAACACGGGTCTTGCTGGTGCGGCGGGCAGAAAATACCGACCATGTGGTCTTTCTTCTTGGAAGAACTGCACCCGAGGGGTATGGTGGTTTTCGGACGGGCGGTGGCTAGTGGGCCGCGATGAGCTGGACTGGCCCAATTTAGGCCCCCTTTTGTTCAAGGGGGCGTAGCTTTTTAACGGCGCGTCTGATTGATGTGTCGTTGGCGGAATCTAGTTTGTGTCAGTGAGAAGGACTTTTTGAAGTGGGTTTTGGGGTTTTTGAGTTCTACACTCGAAGGTGGGTGACCCAAAATGCTTTAATTTAATAATATTAAATTATTATTAAAGCTTGCAATAGATGTATCTCGCGAACCGGATATCCGATCGATGCATCGTTAGCGACAGCATGATCCTAGTTCTCGTGAATTTTTTTTGTAGTGATCCTGTAAGTGTTCAGGATAAAGATAGGGTGCGGGCCCCATAGGGCCGGTTTGCACGTTTTACGATGAAATGTCACTTTTTCACTCGACATCTGTTTGAAGTGTTTGAGTAGTCGATCGCGTGTGTTTTTTCGAGGGGATCACAATGGTGTGATTTTCTTGTCGAGTTTAGGGAATGTGGTGTGGCCCCCACCCAAGCTAGCTTCGTTGAATAGTATCTTTTTCACCGTTTGTCCGTATCGGGCGAGTAAACAACCTATCCCATGTGTTTTTCTATGTATATTGTGATGGTGGCTTCGGTATCATCCTTAGAGGTGTGCGGTGTGCAATTGTTGTGGGTTGCTCAAGTTAGCGATGCTTGGACCAGTAGTGGTTGGGGGTACTCCCTTGGTTCGTTCCTATGAGGGTTTTCATGACATCACAACCTTAGTATAGGTTTGTGATCCTCTCGATGAGATGTTTAATCTATTAGAGTTTTGGCATCCCTCTGGTGGGCCAAAAGAGGGATCCTCTAGCATCGTTTCCCTAGATTGGGTTCTCGGTATTGCTATGACCGTTTATCCACAGGTGGCGATCCGCTATCTAGTAGGTTAACCCCGTAGGGTTTGTGGCATCATTGGGAATATGATCCCCTACGCATTGAGCCGTGCTTAGTAGGGTTGTAGCATCATAGGGTATACGATCCCCTACTCAGCATGTAGTTTATAGGAGGGTTGCGACCTCGTTGGTTATACGATCCCCTACTCAGCATGTGGTTTATAGCAGGGTTTTACATTGTTGGTTATATGATCCCCAACTCAGTGTGTGGTTTCGGTAGGGTCGTCGCATCATCAGTTCGATCCCCTACATCGCGAGCTATACCAAATGTGGTTTCGGTATCATCGTGACCGCCTTGATGGGCGACGATCCTCTATCTAGGTGATGCATTTCTGCGAAATTCCAGATCATGTTGTGGTATCCCCTAGCGGACCCTGGGAGTGATCCTCTATCTGTGAGATCTTCGTATACCAGTGTGGGTTCTGGTATCCTCTAGAGGACCCTAGGAGCGATCCCCTATCTATGGAGTTAGGTGTTTACGTTGTTTCAATGAGGTTTCCTCAGTGACGATATCCGATGAGCGTGATCTCTTAGGTGAGCATCTAAGATGCTTGTGTGGGACCTGATGAAGTGTATCTCTTGGATGAGTGTCATCTGGGATGACAGTGATTGTGGATCGTACTCTCCTGGTTGTGAACCATTTCTGGTGATGAGGTCAGTACCTCATGAGGCTTTGTGTGTGGTTTAAGTATATCTGGTTGTTCGTGGTGTATGTATGGGAATACACCTGAGCTGAGCTTACTAGTCATGTTTAGCCAAGGATGGTCTCGATATGGAGTTTCTCTCTCATTTGGGTTCCTCTGGCTGGGATGAGTTGACTGTTTCCTTTCAGTTTTTCCCTTTATTTTTGGGGTTTTTCGGGTTCCTACTGGGTATTTTTTATACTCACCCCTACACGGGCTTTTCCCACACATGTTTGTGTCTTGTGCAGACAACAAACCTTTCGACGGAGTTCCAGGAGGACCCAGAGCAGGCGGAGCATAGTTTTCATGACCGACCGGGGGGTTTACTAGAGATTTGTTGGGAAGATTATCAATGGCTACTTTTGGTAGCGTTTCCCTCCTTTTGAGCAGGTTGGACACCTTTGTAGTTTTGTTTTGGTGGGCCTAGTTTTACCCTTTTGTACATTTTCTGTAGTCTGGTTCAGGTTAGATGTATGCATGCATTTTTTTCTTGTTTTTATATATCTCTGCACTATGTCTTGGAGGCGTATGTGGGTGTGTGTGTACAGGTACCTTAGGCTAATTCCTCCAATGTGTATGATATCCTATTCAGTGCTGGTCGCCAGCCCCTGGCCTATTGGAGGTGGGCTTGGGGAGTCACGGATCAAGCCCCATTGGGTCGGGTCGTGACACATTCCACCTTCCACCCCCAACCCTGAGGTTGAGGGGGGACCCCATCACCGGAATGGATGGTCTACTGCTTCAGCATCTCCCCTTGGTAAGCTGGCTCCCAACCCTTAGTGTACACCTTCACTAGCCCATAGATAGTTGTGGGAAGAGGCAGCTCATTCCACATATCTTCCCATATTATTATGTGAACATGAGAAACACCTGCCTCATCACACAAGGGTGATCCTAATGTTTCACTCCCATGTATAATTGTGGGTTCAGCCTCTACATGCACCAGAACTACCTCACGAAATTGTGTCGGGGTTTATGACTCCCAAAGATGCTCGAGGTCAACCTGCGCCACCAGGACTCCATCCCAAAAGGACTGGAGGATGGACTGATGGTCCTCCGTCCCCTGACTGTCATCAGTGAACACACCTATTGTTAGTGGGGACAGATGAAATTTCAACTTGTCCACCTTCTAGACCTGGTTCAGCTTCTGCAGCAGGGTCAACATGGTCAGAAAACTCCCCACCGCGTTTCGACTAGCTGGTCAGAAGTTCAATCGTGAAGGGGAAATGGGGTTCATGTATTCATAGAGGCCCCTAATATGTGCTGTTATCCACCCATACCAATGATGGAATGACCCAAATACCTTATGTGGCTTCTTTCCTTCACTGATATTCCACAAAAACTTATACATCTTGGCGAGCATCAGGATCCCTAGGTTGACCCACTCTCCTATCGCCAACGCAGATGCGATGATTAATGTGCCTGACTGCACACCCATATTTTTGTCCCTTACTAGAAGAATCCAGCTGCAGATAAGTGTCAAAAAGAATGCAGCCAACCTAACCGTCAGTTTCTACATGGTATTGATACTGAATCCCCATGTTTTCCACCAGATTTCCTCCAAGAGTCTCGAGTTGGAGTGATCCTTGCTCCGTTGAACCACCTTTGGGTGGGTTGGAGACCACCCTGGAAAAATTCCATCTGTAGGGGAATTCAAAAATCGATTGAACCACCACTTAAAATTGACATCTCTCACTAACTGATTATCCTCCCTCGACACTAGGCCCATCAATACCCTTTCCACCTAATGTATTTTCTCTGGGTCCTCCCAAGTATTTGTGGTGGGGAGGAACTCATCATTCATCACCCCCAATATCAGAACCCCCGAGATTTGGTGTAGGTCCGAGAGATTGATACCAACCTCCCCATGGTGAAAGTGGAATGTTTTGGTCCTCGATGACCACCTACTCGGTAACTCTGGCATCAGCTGATTTGGCTTGTAGATGTGGAATTGGGAAGCTTAGGCCACCTCATATAGTCCCACTCGCCTTAGTTCCACCCTGAACTCCTCACACAAGGCACACACCCAATAAGAAAATTCCTAGTCATCTATGAAGTTTCATCCCTGGCACAAATCCCACTCATCGGTCTACCCCTTCTTTGGGTTCCCCATGGATGCCTTCAGAATGATGTGATATAGTGGGGGGATACCTCTGGCTGAAATTCCTTCCCATTAATGTTGTTCACATGGTTATACAGAAAGTCGGTATGAATGAGTTTGTGATCCTCCCATATATGACCATTGGTAACCCTGAACCACTAGCGTTGGCACGACATACTCATGAACTAGTAGGACAACTCATCTCTTATCTCTTCTGGAATGAAAATGTCATCCCTCAGACCAAATCCATATAGAGGAAGCCTTTTTCATAGAGGATAGTTCTTCTAACTCTTCGAAAGTAGCTCCAATAAGGACTTGTGGTCCTGATGGCTTCGTACATACTCTCTGATACCCAAGTTATAGACCATCTTTTCTCTCTTGGTAGCATCCACAAGGACACCCCTGGAAGCTTCCTAGTGATCCATTTAGTCTTAAAAGTTCTTGATTTTTTGTTCTGGACCGTAGAGATCGTTCACAGAGCTTGTTCGTGGAGCTAGTTCTCAGATCTCGTTCCCAACAACAGGTTGTGGAACCCTTCCACAGACCTCACAGACACAAGCTGTAGAGAACACACTCATAGAGTCGAAAGACTCGCTGTGTGCCGTAGAGTAGAAAGGCATGATTTGAAACGTGAAATTTTAGAGAGCGCAAAGATTTGAGAATCAAGAGTACCATAACCAATAATGAAAAGATAAGAAAGGACAAAAGTGGGGTCAGCCTCCCCTATTTATAGGAGATGACCCACTTTGATTTATGGCCTGTCTGGCTGTATCCATCTTCACAGCACTCTCAACTCGCACATTACGTCTCTGCATCACGACCCTACTTTGCGATATGAATTTTCTATTGGCCAATAATTACAGAAATTTACCCTCAGTCCTAGACACTATTCTTATACTTGGTTCCAAGTTTGAGGGTGGAATTTGTTGGCGCCAAAATATGAATTCCTAGGGAAATGAAGAAAAGAGGAAACCAAGTGCCAAATGGGATGCCTCACGAAGCCCTTTTGTGGATCCACTCTGCACAGTGGCTGATGTGAAGTTGAATTCCCCTCTGTGGTCACCACATAGTAAAAGAGGTGGGGGGATTCATGGTTACAACACAATTGACCAGAAGCTTCATTCCATGGAAGGAACCAGATTAAATTATGCAATCCCTTAGAAGTTGATGGAAGCCTCTAGGAGCACTGTAGATGGAAC
This sequence comes from Viscum album, assembly GCA_963277665.1. NCBI lineage: Eukaryota > Viridiplantae > Streptophyta > Magnoliopsida > Santalales > Viscaceae > Viscum > Viscum album. Next base: position 1,752,043,802 of record OY728143.1, on the reverse strand, counting down.
CAGGAGGGTTCTACGTTGAGGAGACAATTACGGTCAACTCTGTGGTTATGAAAAACTTGACACAATCCAGGACTGATTGTAGAGTTCCATGTGGCTTTACACTAAGTTGTCCATGATTCACACTACCCCTCGCCTATAAATACCAGACTCACCTTGAGCCCCCAGGATGGATACCCTGACCTTTCACCTTCTCATCTCTTAAATTTCAAATAATTTTTTGCTCTACAAAACCTGAAGAAAAATGATCTCTTCAAGGTACTTGAGAATTATGAAGTACATTTCACTTAGCTCAAATAAAACCCCTCTTCTAGTAGGGATTCCCTTCATGGATATCATAGGCTATCATGAAGGAGGGAGATCCCAAAGTGTACTCAGGTATTCACAAAGCACTCATGCTTCGTGAATTACCCTCTATACACATGTGAACCACATTCTAAGTCAAGGTAACTATGTTTCGAGAATCATATCGCATCTAAGTTCTATACATTGCAAGGTACCCTCGCTCCACGAAATCCTTTCTAGTTCACAAATCACCCTTCATAATCATCTATACCCAATGCCTAGGCTAGGCCACCTCACTTCACAAAGCATACCCCTTATTAGAGTCCCTCCACTATGTGGAGCACTAGAGCTTGATAAGGCCCTTTCCTGTGAACACATTTGATTCAAAAACCCTTCTACCATATTCCCCTCTAGGTTCATATGAAGTGATTTCAAGATCCCTTGGGCAGTTCTTTATATTGTGTTTCTTAGCCTTATGCTTCTTTGCATAGGCATGCTAATGGATATTGATTCTTCGTATAGCCACACTAATGTGATCTCCTCAATGGATCACTCCATAGAACCACCTCACCATGACATTTCTGATTCCTTCCCTCTCCCAAGGGTGGGTGGGTATTAGTTATGTAAGTCATTGGGGTGCGGAGTGAACTCCCCTCGTCCGAGCTACAAGATGTTAAATTGCCAAGCACCATCATCCTTATCACATTATGTTAAACTGTATCCTCAACCCGGTGCATTATACCTAGGGTGCTCTACCTCGTACATTCTCCATGCTTGATCGTCTCCCTAGGAGTGATATCTTCATCACATGGAATGAGATCCTCTTTTTTGGAAAGGTGTCTATCAATGGGGAAGGTCAGAAATCTTGGTGTAATCCCCTAGACTTTCTTATGGGGGGTAGCATCCCTACTTCTACTCTCTTCTTCCGTGCCAAAGACTAGAGGAGATATGGGCACTGGACCCTTCATTACCCCATCCCTCTCCCTCTAGGCTTTGTCACCATTGGGCCTCCATCCTGGAGTAAGTCCCAATCTCCATCCCCTTGGGATGCTAGGCATGCATAAGCCCATGTTTCCTCTTTAGGCCACTAACCACACATAAGTCCCTGTTCTTCTTTGGGATGCTAACCACATGTAATCCCTACTTCACTTTCCACAGATTCAGCTTTCATGATGCGATCAACAAGTCTTTGTTGCCTCTTTTTTCTCACACCAATCTTGACTCATGCGGGATTAGAGTAATCATTGACAACAACATCTGTCATGGGGCTCCATAGCGTGTAAGCCCCAAACTATCTCAAAATACATTGAATTTTATCCTTTCCTCCTAGGAAACGTATGTATGAAGCCTCCTTGAGGCTTAACCCTAACACCTACCTATCCCAACGCCTTCATCTTAGTTCACCTTCATCCCGCATTACGTTAAATTATATCCCTCATACTAAATTCATTGAATTTTATCCTTGTCTCCTAGGAAAAGTATATAGGAATCCTCATTAATGTTCAAGACCAACTCCTACTTTTCCCGACCCCTTCATGTTGGTTCACCTTCATCCCACATGAAGTTAAACTGTATCCCTCATACCGAACTAAATGGGCTTTGATTCTTGTCTCCTAGGAAAGGTATATAGGATGCCTCACTGAGGTTTATTCCCAAACCCCATTTTTCCCGACCACTCCACGTCGGTCCACTATCATCTTTCGTGTTGTTAATCTCTATTCTCCATTTCATCCTGCATGAAGTTAAATTGTATGCTTCCAAACTATGTGGGTATTGATCCTTGTCTCCTAGGAAGGGTATGTAGGAAGCCTTCTAGAGGTTCAACCCCGTATAGTGTTAAGCCATTGTACCCCATATAGTGGTAACCTGTTGGAACTCCAACCAGTGGTAAGTCATTGGATCCCCAACCAGTGGTAAGATGCTGGAACCTCAAATAGTGTTAAGCTATTGAAACCCTATCTGACAATAAGTTTTTATACCCCATCTAGTAGTAATCCATTATACCCCATCCAGTAGTAATTCATTGTGGTCCCCAACTAGTTGTAATCCATTTAACCTAAACTAGCGTTAAGCTATTGTAGTCCCCTATTCTATGACCCATATCTTTGGTCCACCCCCAGGCGTCAGACCAAACCAGGATGCTAACCACACGCAAGCCCTAGCATATCATCCGGTCGTTGTCCTATGTGTACATCCCGATTCTATACCCCCATCCAGAACAACATAAACTTTGATTCCTTTCCATGGGGATACATAGAAAGACTCTCTAAGGTTCAAGACCATCACTCATGTCTCATCATGGTCTCTCCCTCAAGCCTATGTGTTTCGATAAGGTTATGCCCCACCCAGAAGGTTCCACTTCCTCTGGATCCTGTCCACGCATCCATTCCCACAAGTCATCTCCTCAAATGTCCCTTCACCCCACCGATCTATGTAGACTTTGATTCCCTACCAAAGGGATACGTAGGAGGTCTCATTGAGGCCCAATCCCAACATCACCATCATCATCATATCGGTTCTATATCATTATCCATCCACTATCAACCATCCATATCCATCCTGATTCTTACCCAGGACATCAAATCCTGGTGTGATCATGTCACACACTTTCTCACTCATCCTAGCAGTAATTGGCTAACTAACCACGCATTACCCCCAAAATCGGTGTTTACTCCTAGGGTTGCACCCATCTGATCCACTCTTATCAGTGTTATGATTATTCTGATCTATCTCAGATAGATGTTAAACTCACAACATACCTTATGCTAGACATGGGAAGGTGAGGAAAACCTCAAAGACATGCCTATGGTATATAATTCCCTACACTCATTGTGGGATGCCTCAGGCTTCCACGCCCTCAAGAAGACTGATCATTAGAGGATGAAACTCATACATATCAGTGTTCTAGTGTCCAGACATTATAGTGATGTCCAACATGACTACTCCCCCGATTGAAGGTTGTTGCCCTAACTCGACCCCTTGGAAGGTCCAAATAGAAGTAGTGTAATTAACTGACTTCCATGAAGACATGGAACTCAGAAGAGTTTCACAAACAATGTCTTGATATATAAGGGAGACTCGGGTTAGGTGACAAGTTCCAATGAGTAATCCACAGAAGGTGGAGCTGACATCCCATCATCCCATTCAAATCAGGGATAAAACATCCCTAAATAAGCGACGGATGTCACCCACCTTTAGAAAGTGGGAATGTAAGGAAAAAGATCATCACATTCCTCCAAAAATGAATGCATGCCCTGAAGAAAGCGTTAGAAACAGATACCATCCCTATTCTTTCTATGGGTGGATTTAGATTGTTAGAATGAGATTGTTAAAGAACCCATTTCTTCTCCATAGGATAAACATGTTTCAAATAGATTGTTATTGAATCAATTTCTTTTCCATGATTCAATTATGTTTAATATATATTGATATGAAACCTATTTTTTATGTAGTTTTATCATGTTTTTATGATTTTTATGATGAAAGTTCATTATTCATTGTACATGAGAATTATATGAATCATGTGATCCCAATACAGTCTATACGAAGGGTTGAACCCCATTATTTCTCATGGGTGAGCCTGATATAGCTAATATGAAGGGATGATCCCCATTATAGCTCATATAAAATAAGTGAGCCCGATATATATTATATGAAGGGTGATCTCCATTATAGATATCTAAACAATTGGGTAATGAAAATGATTGAATTCGTCCATATGGTTATTATAATTAAAAGTATTTTGAAATGTTTTTATGAAAGTGACTCTCCAAGTTACCAAAAAGAGTTTTAATTTCTTATTTTGGGTTTATGATGTTTCATTTAAACAAGATTGATATCCCATGGCACATGATTGTTGATTCTTATGAATTTTTCCTTTGTAAAAATATTATTCTATGTTTTCATGTTTGATGATCCAGGTGTTGTTGGGTATGAATGTTCTTATGTTATTCTCATGAACTTTGATTATGTATTCATATCCTTATGTACTCTTATGGCCATTGATGATGTTAAATTGCTCATTATTATGTTTTCTCTTACAGAGTATATAAGATAAAACTTCTTATGTTTCCTTTTCCCTAGGTTTTATGTAATTATGGTGAAAGAGTTATGCATTGAAGAGATTTCATATGGACGATGATGACATCTTTATGTGAAAAAGAAAATATAGGTTAAGTGGGAGGAATTCTTATTTAAAGTCATATGAATTGTTTATTTAGAAGGTTTTCATAATTATAAAAAACTATAAACCTAAAAGGTGTTCCAAATTTTAATTGATACAAGTTTTTCTTCTCATGTTGTAAGGTTTAGATAAAAAATTTGGGTTATAATTACCGATCTCAAAGCCAGGAATATAATGATATTTATTTCAAAAACAGATCTGAGAGTGTGGGTTCTGAGCAGTTATAGTTTGTATCAAAGGTCATTTTAGATAAATTTTATGATTATAATGTTTTCATGTGAGATTATCATAAGAGTTATGGATACCGTCATAGGTCAATAAGCTTAAGGATGATCGTATGTTCAAAGTATTGGACACCCCTTCGAGGTTTTAAGTGATGATATCTTAAAGTTATTAATGAAATTATTGGAGACCTTTTTTTAGATGAAGTATTTTTAACCCCTAGGAAAAAAGGAAGTACTTTTAAGGAGTAATTATTTTTTAATATTAAATAAAGGGGGGACCTGTATGCTCAATGAAAACCTATCACATCTGGTGAGGTGGTTGGGCTTAAACCCATGATTGAAGGATGATAAGGGTTATACACCTACCACTAGCCTACATGATGTCCTAGTTAATATTAAATTCTTACATGTTAATATTGAGTTTATTTCAGAAAACATATGGGGTTTTAATTAAAGAATAATGTTTGATTTATCTTGAAAGAATATAGGATAAAATCCTTCTAATATTTGTGTTTCAAGCTTAGTCAAGAAATGTTTGAATAATTTTAAGGATAGTTATTTATGGAATACTTTATTTTAAACTTTTGGAATTAATTTTAAATATTAATGTATCATATGAATGTTTAATTATCTTGGGAATTATCTTACCATGTTCTAACCATTTTGGTTTTGGTTAATGTCTAAAGATAGGTGTAATAGATTGAATATATATTTTAAGGTTATGTGGTATTTAAAAGTTGATTTTTGTGCTTTTGGAATTAAAAATTAATATTTAATACTTATATTTTGGATACAAAGATGATATTTTGGGGGAAATTGACTAATGGATGAAATTATACTCATCAAGTAAGTATATTTATTTTTTTCTCTTGGTCCAGATGGTAATATAATTATTTAACTCTAGGAAAAGTATCATAAAACAACAGTATTTTATTAATACCTTTAATTATTATGAATAAATGGTCTTTTTTGTCATCACATATTTTTTTGTGAGGCCCTTAATTTTCCATTAACTATTCACCTATTTTTGATCAAGGACCCCAATCACTCTATACACTTATTTACCCTTTTCCTCTATTCCCACCGAGTTCTCCCAATTTAGAATCTTAGTTGTTGGTCAGAGTAGAGTACTCAAGAGGGGGGTGAATTCAGTATTCATAACATTTTTTGTTTGAAATGTTTTCTTAGAAATGTTCCCAAATAAAAATAAATATAGACAACTTAATCAATGTAATATAGTTATGAAAGTTTGACTGTTTAAATAACCTCTTATAATATTGATTAATTCTCAGTAATATTAATATAAGTTATTAATATAACTTTTTTAGCTATTCTAATAAGTAAAAACAATTATAACTTATTTACAAGATTAAATATCGAAGTAAATTTAGTTATTTCTAAATTATACAGTAAAAAAGAGAAAACTAAATTAAACAATACATAGGATATAAAAAAGTGGTTCAATTGCAAGCCGATACCTAATTAACTCCACATAGTGATCACATGCCACCAAGAAGTTTATATCAATAATCTTTATCCATACCCTAGATTGGGGTAAACAATAATGAACATGACTATCTAGGTCACACGACCTATTCCACAGTTCTTCATGGGTAAAAACAACCAGGTCACACTGGGACCTCTTCCACACTTATCTGTCAGAATAAACAAGTGTAAAAAGATATGAGAGGAAGGATATCTTGTATCCCTTAGTTTAGTGTAGGAGACAATGTGTGTTTTAATACAGACACGCACATACACACTACTCAAAATCTAAAAAAATACAAAATAGATAAAATATGATGATATAAGGTTAGAAGTGCTCTAAGTGTTATTCTATGAAGCCCTGGACTTCTATGATGAAGAAGATGTAAGAATCAGGTCCTCTTGTGAGAAAACGAGTATCGCAAGTCTGGTGCTCTAGTTTCTAGTTAGATCTGGCTCATGTTCTTTATAGAGTTTGTATTTTGAAGATGTTATTGTCTCAGATCTATGGTATTATAGCTTTTGGATTCATGAATGCTTCGTTTGTTCTTCAAATGCATCTTGTTGCATGTGTCGGTTCTTTTTGTAAGAATTCTCACACTTATGAAACTCAATCATGTATATATTTTTGGGCCAAGATTTCCTTATTATTCTTGGAGTTAATGTGATAGAGACAATAGGATGAATTTATTCAGCACCACGTACCATATACAATCAGGTGAAATGTCTACACATAAATATTAATTATGTTAGTTCATTTAAAAGACTAAAATATGACCATTTGAAATTAAATTGAAAACGACAAAACAGATTAAAGAACGGTGTCATAGTCTGTCAGGATACGGTGTCACTTAGAAATAGTATCACCACAAAACGATGTATTCTTCATTGCCTTTGAGCGGTGATACAGTTATGATGGCATGGTTTTATAGAGATCAGGATCCATCAGCATAGATTCGGTGTTAAGATCACGGTGTCTAGTCATAGTGTCTGGGTCACGGTGTATGGTCATGATGTTTGGGTCACGGTGTGTGGTCATCGTGTCTAGTCACGATGTCTGGGTCACTTTTTATGGGCCACGATGTCTGGGTCAGGGTGTCTAGGTCACGATGTCTGGTAATGGTGTCTGAGTCACGGTGTCTGGTCATGGTGTCTAGGGCATGGTGTCTGTTCATGGTGATTTGGTCATTTTCAAAAAAAAATAGAACTGGTGACAGACTCATGGTTTCTCAAACTTAGAAAAATATCTGTATATAGAGTTATGCAGTAATATTCATAGAATGAATTAGACTTAATCATTCATGAATTAAATCATTATAGATCAAAGTTAAATATATTTTATGATAATCAAACATGATTTGTAGCAATTAAGATCTTGAGAAAATTTATGTAATGCATAAAGAAATAAACCATCTTTACACATGGCTTGAAATAGATTAAAAATGATGTATAGAATTTGTGATCATTAAAACATGATTTAAACATGAGGAGTCCAACAATCCCCCCCTTTTGATTATCACAAATTATATTAGTGAGATATCTGTTCTTATTGTGCTGTGTGTCCCTTAGTGTATGTGTCTCTCCCCCTTTTGGGATTATCAAAAAGAGCACAAAATTAAATAAGAGTATAGTTAATAAGAGTTAATAGTTCATTATATGGAGAAATATGTGTCATTATAAACAATAGGAAACAAAAAAATACAAAAACATACCTATCAAAAGAGAGTGTTCACTATTCTTCAACATTGACTGTTTTCTCTTTTCCATTGGTGGTAGCATCAGGAGAAGCCATAGGAGAAGAGGTAGAAGTTGAAGAGGGAAGATAACCAACTGACAGACACAGAAGAGGTAAAACTTCAAAAACATAAGGGGTAAGATAGTTTTGGTGGAAGACTGAGGTAATTTTTGGTCAAGGATAACAGGTCCGATCTGACTTAGAGCCCGAGAAACAGACATAGAGGTAGAGGCAAAGGCAGTGAATGAGAAAGGAGGAAAACTAGGATGTAAGGGTGCAACTAAAGGATCCACAATAACATTGATCTTCACATGAATATAAGGCCTCAATAACTTGATGAAGTCAAAAATAATCTCACCACCATAATACATTTCTTTCTCAAAGTCATCTTTGTTCTCTATGAACTTGTCCAACAAAGGAGTGAAATCTTTTAGCTTTTGAACTTGAGTTTTAAAAGTTTTAGTGACATGATGGATTTTCAGATTCTATACAAGTTACTTGAAATGGTTTGTCATATAATGCTTTAAGGAAATCCTATTGAAGTAGAAATCCACCTTATTAGTAATTTATTCTTGAGCATCATTTGAAATCTTAGAATGAATTCTTACCAAATCAAGAACTCTGCCACTATACTAGACAACCACAGATAGTGATTCTTTGTCAAAGCCATTGAGCACTAATTGAAGTCCTTCCTTAACAATCGTTCTGTGCAGATCATTGTCAAAGGAGGGTTGTGATGACTATCTATAGGTACTAAAATATGTTACAGTTGAATTAAGGTACTTTAGTTGATTCATAACTTTCTAAAGACATCCCTTATACTCATCAGTCTATTTGTTGAGACCAATAACAAGATCACACATTTTGTGAATTATTTTCTTATTTCTTTCTTCCACCTTGTCATTAAATATGTTAGGTTAGGTTGAAGTAGAGAGACAACATCCTATATAATCTGACCTCTAACATCCTTAACAAGATGAGAAACATGATATAGTCTTGATTTCAACACTCTCTGCATATCTTTAACCATAGATCTGAGAGACTTAACTTCATCACTCAACTATTTGTTCTCAATTCTAACCTCTTTAATTTCATGAATCATTTTTGGCTAAATATTCCATATGATATTTTCTAACAATAGGTAAACATCTCTTTCACTCAAGTTTTTCACAGGAGCAGGTTGAGTGTTCATGATCTTTTCAACTCCAACCAATAAGGTAGCTCCAATGGCTTTTAAATCATCCTTACTTACTAAGGTAGAAGGTTATTGTGAAGGTTCAAGAATAGGAGCTGTTATAGGATAATGTTCCTTTGTAGAAATATATTCAAGAGCAGAGACCGGTTTCAACTGAAGCACGATGGACAAATCTTTACCTTTAACTAAGGATTCTTGGGAATCATCCACATCAAAATAGCTAGGGAATTTATACCATGTATCCACAGTTCATTGATCAACTGGATTAGGAACTTCAACACTTTCCAAATTAGGGCGTTTCTCTCCCTCAACAAGTGTATATCTCACAAGACTATGAGATTTAGTTCTTTGATTTAACTTTAAAATTTCATCCCCAGTAGCCTCACTCATTTCTTTTCTATCCAAATGAAAGGATTTATCCATTATTTTCTTATTATATGGGATAATATCTGGAATAACTTGTTCCTCTAGGTGTTCCTCAGAAGCATATTCATTCTCAAAAGAAAATTCTTCTTCTAAGTGCTCTTCTAGAACATCCTTTTCCAGTACAATAACAACAGGTTCTTCTTTATAAGAAGGTTATTCTTCAAAATCAACAATTTCTTCCGAAACAAGTACTTCCTTCTCAATTATGATTTGAGGAACAAGTCCACTGTCTTCCTTATCCAGGACAGTTTCCCCTATAGGTGCAACAACCTCTTCTTCCTCCTCCTCAATAGGATAGTTAGCAAACTAATCTGGTTCCATACCAAGATCAGAAATTTCTTTCATTCTTGAAGAATGCTCAACTGGGTTGAAATTTTCCTAAACCCTATCATTATCTTCCACCCATTATTTTCTCCATGGATTCCAACATATTTTCACTCTTTTGACTATATCATTTGAGATACAAACTTTATAGTCCTTAATGACTTATTCATCTGTTCCAACCAAACCTTTAGCATGAAGCATAGTAGAGATTAACGTTGAGTAAAACAAGGAGGTTGACTTTGAGGTTTTCTTTATCATATCACACATATGAAGTATAACATATTTGCATAGGTCAATCTTGTGTACATTATTCATAATATGGATCATAAATACATCATGATACATGATTGTAGAAAAGTATCATTTTTCTTGGACTAATTAGATTCTGAACAAACATAATCAAAAGTCTGGTTTCACCGTCAAGCTCAGCCATAATAGATCTTCTCTTTGTTTTATTTCTAGTCAAGCTTCCCAATGCTTATTCTAAAATAAAGATATCACTGGGAGGAGGAGGAAATATCTAGTAATACTCAGAAATTCCCCCATGAGGTATCCTTAGGTAATTAGCCTATAACCTCTAAGAAAAAGTACATCTTTGACCATTGATCCAACTTCTTTCAACAAATCCATCTTCTGTATAAAATGAGAGTTGAATGAACTTATAAAAATAAGCAAATAACTTTGGATATATTGGCCTAGTATCCTTTGTGAAACAATATAGCCATCCCTATTCTTTTAGTATTTTTAATACTAAAGACTTACTTGACAGCAACAACTTGGGGAGGATTTCCTTTTCTAGCACCACTATTCTGTCAACAAGGTTTGGATTCAAAGGACCTTTAGGTGCTATCTTCGGTGCTATTTTCATATTTTTCTTTGATATTCAATTATCAAGATTTTATAAGGATGAGAATTTCATTCTAATAATTCAAAAAAGGTTTGATAGAGAGAGAGAGAGAACTGAAGGGTTAAAGGAGGGCTTGCGGTTTGATAAAAGAGAGGTCGAGTGAAGAAAAGAGTGAAAATTCTTTCATTTTTATCATTTCAGGATATCAAGCATCGCAAATTCAAAATCACAGGAAAGTAGAAGAAAAAAATAATTAATTTCATCGATATGGATTATAATATGCAAATAAAATAATAATGTGTTTTTATAGTGAGACCAGAATAGACTTTTATGATGAGAACGTAATGAGTTTTCACAATGTCATCTCTACTATGTGACTTCAAAACGGTGTGACCATATTGTTTGACACTGTATGTTCCAGACCTTAATAGGGAGATTGTGATTGTGAGATCATAAACAAGAGACAACAACTTTTAAGACAGTAAACTATAGAACAGTAAGAGATAGACCGTAATTTTAAGACAATGACTTGGGAAACCATAAATTGTGATACAATATGTTGTGAAATAGTACACTTACTAATTATGATTTATCATTTCCAATTCATGTATGATGTATATAACGACCCATAATTTACATAAATTATTATTACTTTAGAATTTAAGCATACTTATTACAGCATATAACAAAACCATGATAGGACCGTATAGGTATAGTGTCTTTAGAAACTAAGAAACATAAACAACTAGTTTATAAATCATCTAAATTATCTCCCGTTTATTTCATAATATCTAGAGTACATTTTTCCATATACTACAAGATTACACTATTGATCAACTTCACCTTACAAATGATATACTGCTAAGTTGACTTTATCATGTTCAGAACATTGAATGACTGAAAATATCTTTTCAGTGGTACTGATCCATTGTTCTTCCACTAATGGATCAGAAGAACCACTGAATGAAGGTGGATGCTACCTCATGAAGGATTCAACAGAACATTTCTCCATCCTTTTCTCATTTGGAAGTCCCACATGATTCATAGATTGAGAAATTTAGTTGTGTGAGCATGGCTACAAGATTTTTCATTCCATTTCCCATAACGTTTGGTTGCTCAGGGGGACAATCATTGCATTGCCCGTCGAATTCAGTATTAACACGGTTCATTAGGGTTCCATCCATTGACTAAAACCAAGAATCATAGTGTGAGAAACACTAATTACAATAGGAAAACCACATAATCAGAAATAAAATTTCAGACTTTAGGTCTTATCATAGGTTAATCATGGCCATTTCTAAAATACTAAGATTTTGTTCTATGCTTAGACATATCCTTAGGGTTCTTACTTAGGCTTTCACATCCTTGTTTCCAAAGGTTGACTATATATTTCCTTTGATACCAACTATAACAACCCATAATTTACATACGTTGGTCTTAATTTATAATTTAAGCATACTTATTACAACATATAACAAAACTATGATAGGACCATATAGGTACAATGTCTTTAGAAACTTGGAAACAAAAAAAACTGGTTCATAAATCATCTACATTGTCTCTTGTTTATTTTATCATATCTAGAGTCCCTTTTTGCATATCCTACTTAATACCCTTGTTTCTAACCTAGGGAAAAGACAACATACAAGGGGTGATCTTAAATTCTCAATATGGAAAACAAAGGAAATATCAATCATATCATATTCATAAGAACATAACATTTTGAAAATCTTATCCTGCAAAAGAGATCATAATATCATGACATGGGATAAATCATTGTAGTGAGATGTAATCCCAATATTCATAACATAAGATAAGAAACTTTGTGGAATACACACATAATCATAGAAAATAATTTCATATTAGTCAATACTCATTTCAAATACCATTATAGCAGACAAAGTCCATTCCTGAACCGAGTTCACTCCTCGTTCCAGTCCTGTATCCCTGAACCAGATTAACTTGTCATTTAAACCATGTCTATCTCATGAGATATAAATCTTTACCCAATACATTTGAGGGAGATATAGGTCTTACCCATCTCATAATTAAACCATTCTTATGTGTGCCACAAATCATACATCATAGCATAACCCATGTATTAAAAATGGGATTCTTAAACATCATGCCATCATAACATAATCCATATAAGATAAAAAGACTCCATAAAAATAATTCCATCATAAAATAATCAAATAAATGTAATAATAGGTATAGAAATAGAACCCTATATTATCTTATATGGAAAATAATTTTGATAAAACACTTGAACTCCATTCCTGAGGAGAATATCCTTTCTACTTCAAAAACATTTTTCCTTTATCAATATATCATACAATTTTAAACTAAAAGAAGTTAATTTAAAATAAACTTGAAAACTTGTAATGTAAGCTTCATGGAAATAATTTTCTATGAAATCATAAAAATCCATTCATGTCATATAAGTTAAAAAAACATTTTTCTCGTACTTTGGCCGGAAAAGTCAAAAAGTATCTCGTAATGAAAATGACAAAAGATTCCTTTCATATCTTTTACTAAAAATTCACCAATAGTTAAAATTGGATTTAAAAAATTGTAGGACCTAAATAATATTACATATTGTGGAAACATGGATGTGGATGATAAATATTCCCCAGTAAATTTTAAAGTACAAACAATCTCGGATATAAATGAGATTGCGATATTTTCCCTTACCTTAGGTCTGATATGCTCTGTACGTATCTGAACCTCATGTATAATGATTTAAATGATTTCATTAACTTATTACAGAATCATATACATTGTTATGATATCATATATGGTCATATTCTTATCTTCTTATTAGTAATATTTCATTGCTACTTGTTATTCAGGTGTTCATTGCTTTATGTTCTTATGCGTGTTTGGTCTAAACAATTATTATTACTCTTCTTAGGTTATAGATACATCATTTACAGAATGGTATTAGTATAATATATAATATTTATTCATTAAATTCGTTTATATAATCATGGTTTGATGAAGATCTTGTAGAACGAATCACATCACACCGTAGAGACGGTAAGACGTATATACGCACGAGTGACGATATCATTCCCATAATTATTGAATGGTATTGGAGTGGAAGATAGAATATCTTAGAATTAGTATCATGTTATAGTAATCATATATAGTTATTCTTTACACAATTATACCCATCCAAGTAATTTGGTGGTGGAAAACAGATTATACCACGACGTGGAGACGATATTCCATACGTATGCACGCACAATGATTTCATTTTCCGCAGGATAGATAGAAGATGAAATATGGTTGTTTCATATTTATAATAACATATCAATATATGAGTGATACTGATGTTATTAATTTATATTTAAACAAATAAATAATGGGAAGTAGAAGAAGAAGTAAATTTGAAAGAATTGGTAAAGGATATTACCTCTTCTTCGACGCGCCAATTCTAAACCTCCTCTTAGGGCACTAAAGTTGGTCTTTGAAGAAGACCATAACATATATTATGTTTCTAGGTAAGTGGAGAAGTGAAATGTATAGGGTTTAGCTAATCTTGAAGGCTCAAAATGTTGTGAAGAGAAGAGGGAGGAGGTGCCCTTTTATAAGGGAGGAGAGAGGCACCTTTGGAAACCTCAAAAATATTAATTTATAAAGAAAACTCAAACCCCACTTAAATACTTCCAAAATGACTCAATTTCATAGATTAGATGATATAGGGTTATAATATCATCAACCAATAAAACTTATACATGTTGGGAATTTATTTTAAACCTTATCAACTCGATTTATCCTTATTTAATCTATTTAATTTTATTTGTGGTAATAATATTCTAAATTTTAAAGTGTAATAAATAATAACTTATGTGTTGTGAATTGTTCATAATTGGATACTTTATGAAATTTTAGACCATATCAATTTTAATTTAAATTTTTAAAATTTTTTTGTGTTTTTTAAACAATTTTTTACTATGTTATTTTAATAAAATAACAATAATGTCAATTTTAACACTATTAACTTATTTTAATTTAAATAAAATCCACACAGAGAATATAATAAAACCAAATTTTTTATGGACTTTTAACATATCATATTTTTCTAGAAAATTTTGGAAAAATTAATTAGTTCATATAATATTTATTTTAATATTTTTAAAACCACTTATTTGATATTTCAATCAATAAAATAATTTGTACATCACTATTATGTCATCATTAATGATGATTATTTAATACCTAAAAATTATAAATTAATTCTCATGATGTAGATAATTTTATTAAATTTCTGGAGAATATTTATATTTTAATTTTCATTAGGTTTATCACTAAATTAAAATTATTACACTTATAAGATATAAGAGAGTGACATGTTGTCACTTTCTTTGGTTTTAATAATAATTATATCATTTTCATGGTCAAAAGTCCATTAAATGAATCTATTCTAACCCTTAGGTGATATGGGTCTACGTTTATTCACCCAATAGAATTTTTTCAGGTGTTAGGGTAATTTTATAATCTTATTTTTACCCTTAATTACCTGATTTACCTTTAACTGTGGTAAATAAACTTTACTGTAGTTACTATTCATAATGCCTAAAAATAAAAAGTATCCTATTAACATAATTTGGATCCAATAATTCCAAATATGGAATCCATTTTTTCCAAATTCAAAACACATAAGTTGCAATATTTAATTTAAAATTAATCCCACTATTTAGAAAATAGGTTTTAAAAGTTAAAATATTGTAAAAGATTGAAATGTTTTTACCTATGAATTCAATGTAAAATTAATGACAATGAATTGAATTATATTAAATGGTAAAAATCTATTCTATTTATACTTTAAAACCAGTCAGTATTATAATTTAACCATATAAATTTTCTTGATGAAAAAAGTTGTTTTTAATTAAAATTTATTATATTTTGACTATTCATCAAAATATGAAGGTTAATAGAAAAATATTAAAAAATTATCCAAAGTAAATTTTTATATACTTATTTCAATGAATAATTTCATTTTGTCCAATTGAACTCATAAATGTGTCAAAACTAGATTTAAAGTGGGTACGCCATTAAAAGGTGGAAAAACTGCTTTTTTTGAAAAATACTTATTTTACCCGAAACATTTATTTTGTTCTCATACCATATTCTAGATAATGTGTAAGATGATAGATAATGTTATAAAATTAAAAATTTGGTTAATACTATTAATAACGGCTAGTTCATAATAATATTACAACAATATATCATTGTTTAGTGAAACTCGGTATTGCATACAACGCAAGCTATCGAGGAAGGTTCCTCATGCGTGTAACGCAAGCCAAGACAATGTTGGGTGTAGTGAAACATTAATTTGGTGTTTCATATAACATTAGACATAAAAAATATATACTTCTCATAAAATCTTAGGGTGTTACATTCTACCCCCCTTAAAATGAATTTCGCCCTCGAAATTCGTCACTTCGTAACAAACAGATGAGGATACCTCTCTCTCATCATATCCTCAAGTTCCCATGTAGCTTCTTTTAATTGGTGGTTCCTATATAAAACTTTAACCAAGAGAGTGGTCTTGTTTTGTAGACCTTTTTCGCTACGATCCAGAATCTCTATTGGATATTCTTCATAAGAAAGATATTGCTCTAGCGGTACAACTTCTGAGCTTAGTACATGTGAAGGATCAGGTATGTACTTTCTCAGGAGAGATACATGGAAAAAATCATGAACTTGAGAAATATTTGGTGGAAGTGCCAATCGGTAAGCTACCTTCCCAACATGATCCAGTATTTCGAAAGCACTGATATACCGAAGGCTCTACTTTCCCTTCTTTTTAAATCTCATTACTCTCTTCCAAGGTGATATTCGTAAGAACACTTTATCACCCACTTTAAACTCTAGGTATTTTCTTCAGTTGTCGGCATAAATTTTTTTCGACTATGAGATTATCTTATGTGTTGTTGAATAGATCTGACCTTTTCTGCCATCTCATCAACAAGATCAAGTCCTAATAGCTTTTGTTCCCCAAATTCATCCCTGCAAGTTGGAGTTCTGCATTTATTTCCATAGAGAGCTTCAAAAGGATCCATCTGAATACTGGAGTGAAAGCTATTATTATAAGAAAATACCACCAAAGGTATGTGTTGATCCCAAACACCTTTGAAATCCATAGAGCAAGCTCTCAACATGTCTTCCAAAGATTGAATTGTCCTCTCAAACTGACCATCAGTCTAAGGATGATGGGCAATACTGAAACTCAACTCTGTATCTAGAGCATACTGAAGACTTCGCCAAAACATCGAGGTAAACCTAGGATCCCAATCAGATGTAATGGAAAGTGGTAATCCATAAAATCTTACCTCTTCTTTTACATATATCATGGCAAGATGATCAAGAGAGAAATCTTCTCTAATAGAAATGAAGTGTGCCAAATTCATAAGATGATCAACTATAACCCAGATAACATTATTTCCTTTGGATGTTTTGGGAAGTCTGATGACAAAGTCCATAGCGATGTTTTCCCATTTCCATTCTGGTATGGGTAATGGTTGTACATCCATTTAGACTTCTATATCTCAGCTTTATCTTGCTGACAAACCAAGCATCGAGAGACATATTCAGCGATATCTCTTTTCATTCCATCCCACCAAACATACTCTTTCAGGTCCTTTTACATCTTTGTACTTCCAAGATGAATAGAGAATAAAGAACTATGAGCCTAATCCAGTAGATCCTTCTCTAATTCTTTTATGGTAGGAATATAGACACGGTTCCTGAACCTTATTATCCCATCACAATCAAGGTTGAATTCAGGAACATTTCTCACCTTCTTTTGAAGCCCAACATCCTCCTTCTTCACCTCTTTAATCTTCACATGTATAGATGGTTGAAAATTCATTTGATAAAGATAAGATATATCCCCTTTCATTAAAATTCCAAGATCCATCCTTTTTAAATACATAAATATTGGATCCTTTGTGATCCTCCTCATAGATAAGCTAGCATGGTCTTGTCGACTTAATGCATCTTCCACCTTGTTTGCTTTGTTAGGGGGTTAATTAATTGAGTAGTCATAATCCTTAATCAGTTCCAACTATCTTATTTGGTGCATATTCAGCTCTTTTTTTGTTCACTACAACAAAAACGGGCAATAACAGCGCTAAAATCGGGCTTTAACAGCGCTAGAAAAGCGCTGTAAAGCTCAGCGCTGATAAAGAGGGGGGGTCCTTTAACAGCGCTAAAAAAGCGCTGTTAAATGTCACCTTTAATGGCGCTAAAAAAGCGCTGTTAAAGGATACCTTTAACAGCGCTTTTTTAGCGCTGTTAAATGTCGCCTTTAACAGCGCTAAAAAAGCGCTGTTAAATCCCTGCCTGCTGCTAATAAAAAACCTGCACTAGTACAGCCAGCCGAGCAGACCTGCACAAAAACCAGTATATCAACCATAGACTTGCACAAAAACCAGTATATCAACCACAAGCATGTCATCAACCGATCACAACCCAACCAAACAGTGTTCTTACCATGAGTTAGATACCATATACCCAGAAACCAAAACTACCTCATTACATAGTATCACAAAATATTCCTACACAACTCAGAAGATAAATACTAGAACATTCCACTATGCATTGTTTCTCCTTGGATTGCCACTTGGTTTTGACAAATCGTGCAGAGCCCGTGCTCCTTGAATCATTCTGCAATACATAAAAAGGATATCCTAACTCTCCCAACCATCACCCTTAGTAATTATGTATATTAATACAAAAAAGGTAACATATCATAAATTGGGGGACTGTAATGAGACATCAAGATTAACTTTCTATATATAGGATCGATGTCTGGTAGGATTGGTTGCGTTGATACATGACTCTACCTGGACCTCAAAAATAGATATATGATCTCACTCCAGGACTTTCATAGAGACTCCAACTATGTCTAGGACGTCCTGCTGAAGCGATCGTACTACCGTAAGTCGGAAAAGATACCAAAACCATCCTAGGAAGGATCATGGGAGCCAACCCTAATGAAATATTTCCTTGATATATTGTTCAAAGAGATCAATCATGGTACATAAAATTATGTGTCATTTAAAGGGTCACATGCCTTGTCGCTTTACCCTGGGTAACTCTAATGTTCAGCTGCCTGTGTGAATATACATGTCATATCAATAGGAAATTACATGGCATGTTAAAAAACATATACGTGTTACCCTTTGATCTTGTGTCCTCTTATGCACCCTTGCCCTATGTTAGTACATGACATCGATCTCGTGTGATTCTTCCTGTGTATCTGTACAAGGGATAAACTGCATAGATGGCTCATTAAAGACGTGTAGTGGGATATATTCCATGTAGGAAAGCCATGTAATCCACCCCAGGTTTGACTCGTACACGTCACATATGACCCATGGATCATTGTACTAAAGTGTTAACACAATCCTAAGGCGTTTGGTCGGTTTCCCGTATGTCAGTTGTTGATTTCACTTAAAAATAAATCCATTTTGAACAAAATAGAGGCACTTTGAGTGGTGTCGGCCACACCGGGCCACGGATTGAGTCGGGGTTGACTCTTACACGTCAAATTTGACCCATGGATCATTGCCCTTACGTTTCAACAGAATCCAAATGCGTTTGGTCGGTTTGCCGCATGTCAGTTGTTGATTTCACTTAAAAATAAGTCCATTTTGAACAAAAGAGAGGCACTGTGAGGGGTGTCGGCCACACCGGGCCTCGGATTGATGCGGTGTTACGTCACACATGAGTCATATATCATTGTGACCAGTATCACTCCAAGTGTATGTATTTAGTTTAAAATGAACAATATTTTACGTACATACGCCAAACCGATCTAACGGCTTCTGATTGCGTTGATACTTTTTCACAACAATCAATGACTCATGTGTGACGTGTACGATTCAACACCGCATCAATCTGAGGCCCGGTGTGGCCGACACCACTCACAGTGTCACTGTTTTGTTAAAAATGGACTTAATTTTAAGTGAAATCAACAACTGACATAAGACAAACCGACCAAACGCATTGGGATTCTATTGAAATTTAAGGACAATGATCCATGGGTCAAATGTGACGTGTACGAGTCAACCCCGCCTCAATCAGAGGCGCGGTGTGACCGGTATCACTCCAAGTGTATGTATTTAGTTTAAAATGGACAATATTTTACGTACATACGCCAAACCGATCTAACGGCTTCTGATTGCGTTGATACTTTTTCACAACGATAAATGAATCATGATACATAGAGAAATTCACTGGCCACCTTCGAGAATGATCTGAAGCACAAACCATGACAGCATTATGTTTTTAACTTCAGTACCTCAATTGAGAATGTGACACCTTTCAGGACTTGGCTCCATTGTATGTCGTTTCGTCCACTGAATGGGTCTATCCTTTTATTTAATTTTTTTAACTTCAGTCAAATATTCTAGCAAGATGTCGCGGCAGATCCTTCACCATTTTGTTTTGCTGAACATCTCATTACATTGTTAAAAAAAAGCAGGGTGTCTTGCATGGGCAATACGTTCCTGTATTGAAGATGATGCACTCCCATTTTAATGGACTAGGTTTACTCCCTAATCTCATACATAACATCTCATGAGACAATAGATTTAACCAATGAATTGGAGTCCTATCTGGGTACAACCATCATACGATTTTCATGATTATGTGTTCCACAATAATTAAATCAATCATTAGGCTTAAACAAAATAATTAACCATGTGGGTTCGAATAAATGGGAGTGCATCATCTTCAATACAAGAACGTATTGCCCATGCAAGACACCCTGCTTTTTTTTAACAATGTAATGAGATGTTCAGCAAAACAAAATGGTGAAGGATCTGCCGCCACATCTTGCTAGAATATTTGACTGAAGTTAAAAAAATTAAATAAAAGGATAGACCCATTCAGTGGACGAAACGACATACAATGGCGCCAAGTCCTGAAAGGTGTCACATTCTCAATTGAGGTGCTGAAGTTAAAAACATAATGCTGTCATGGTTTGTGCTTCAGATCATTCTCGAAGGTGGCTAGTGAATTTCTCTATGTATCATGAGTCATTGATCGTTGTGAAAAAGTATCAACGCAATCAGAAGCCGTTAGATCGGTTTGGCGTATGTACGTAAAATATTGTCCATTTTAAACTAAATACATACACTTGGAGTGATACCGGTCACACCGCACCTCTGATTGAGGCGGGGTTGACTCGTACACGTCACATTTGACCCATGGATCATTTTCCTTAAGTTTCAATAGAATCCCAATGCGTTTGGTCGGTTTGTCGTATGTCAGTTGTTGATTTCACTTAAAATTAAGTCCATTTTTAACAAAACAGTGACACTGTGAGTGGTGTCGGCCACACCGGGCCTCAGATTGATGCAATGTTGAATCGTACACGTCACACATGAGTCATTGATTGTTGTGAAAAAGTATCAACACAATCAGAAGCCGTTAGATCGGTTTGGCGTATGTACGTAAAATATTGTTCATTTTAAACTAAATACATACACTTGGAGTGATACCGGTCACACCGCGCCTCTGATTGAGGCGGGGTTGAATCTTACACGTCACATTTGACCCATGGATAGTTGTCCTTAAGTTTCAATACAATCCCAATGTGTTTGGTCGGTTTTCCGTATGTCATTTGTTGATTTCACTTAAAAATAAGTCCATTTTTAACAAAACAGTGACACTGTGAGTGGTGTTGGCCACACCGGGCCTCGGATTGATGCGGTGTTGAATCGTACACGTCACACATGAGTCATTGATCATTGTGAAAAAGTATCAATGCAATCAGAAGCCGTTAGATCAGTTTGGCGTATGTACGTAAAATATTGTCCATTTTAAACTAAATACATACACTTGGAGTGATACCGGTCACACACAAAATCACCCTTCGACATATCCTACAATGTATTCCGACCCCACCCTTTCCCCTCGGCTGTCAAAATCACCCTTCGACTATCTGGTTATGATTTTTGACAGCCGAGGGGAAAGGGTGGGGTCTCAATCCGAGGCGCGGTGTGACCGGTATCACTCCAAGTGTATGTATTTAGTTTAAAATGGACAATATTTTACGTACATACGCCAAATCGATCTAACGGCTTCTGATTGCGTTGATACTTTTTCACAATGATCAATGATCAATGACCGGTATCATCTATTTTTTTCTTCTTCTCAAAATATACTCGGGGTGTCACCCCAAACCCTACACCTCTGACACGACCGTATTTTTCTGGCTGCTTCAAAGCCGTCGATAATAGGTCTGTATCAGCTACAGGAGTAGCTGATTCCTGTGACTGTCAGATATAGGAAAAAAACTAATTATTTTTATGTAATAGCAATTTTAAACAAATCTTTTTATCATCGTGTCATACTTACACATATTTCCCACACTTTTTGTGTGTTCTCATATATTAACTTCCCTTCTTTGTTCACACGTGCCTCCTTCCATAGCACATGACGTGGGATAGAAGTGAATTTGGTTTTAGATTCATCAATCTACATATAAACATAGAAAGATAATTATGATGTTGTTTATTGGCACATAACAATATTACTGTAAATTTACAATACGTACCATTTTCTTTTCTAATGAAGCGTACCCCATCCTTGCTTTACGATAGGGGTATGTTGGATTTGATGCACGTTCCTTATTTTCAGTACAGAGTTTCTGTTTCATAAATGAAATATTGACATTCAAAGTGATGAATACAGGTATCCTCAAACAACGTATTATCACTCACAATGTACCTGAAACTTCTCATCCCCACGACGGCCAATAAATGCATCCCATGATTCTTGGGATATCAGGTGCGCATAGACAATGGGTGGGTGCGGGTTTATTTTACCTTTAGAATCTTTCAGGTGACATCTTGTTAAAATAGTACGAAAACCTCGATGAATCTTTCCTGCAAGCCTTAGTACATAATACTTGTGTGAGTCGTCTACTATAAATGTACTCTGCAAGATATTGAGAAGAGTAAGACACTGTTTCATCATTTTATTTGCTAGTTAATTAAAGAAATAAATTCATAATGTTACCGTAATTTCTTCCCAGATCACAGCCTTCAACCCGGACACAACATGGTGCCATGAATCTATGTCAATCGGCACGCGTTGCCGAGTGACAACTCCAATGTAACTGCTAAACATAGCCTTGTTGGGATTCACATGTTGGCCTCGTGCATTCCATCCGACTTCAAATTTGATGCCTTTGCTTTTCGCCTTAAGAATTTTGGCTAACACTGTCAAACTACGACGCACCTGTGATTTCTGCGACGTCGGTCCTTCATTCCCGACCATTTCATCGATATCAACATCATCTATATGTTCATCTACTATGATATCAACGACATGTGCTGATGGTTGTTGGACCTCAACACTAAGAGAAGGAGCCGCAACAGCAAGAGCAGCAGGAGGAGCAGTAGGAGCACCGGGAGCCGCAGCAGTAAGAGAAGCACCAGGAGCAGTAGGAGCACCAGGAGCCACAGTAGGAGGAGGAGTAGGAGCCACAACAGTAGGAGCATCAGGAGCCGCATCAGGAGCAACAATAGCAGCAGCATGAGCTGCAGGAGCAGCAGGAGCACCAGCAGCCGCAACAGCAGCTGCTTGAGAGACTTGTTCAGTCTCAAGGTTAGGAGCACCAGAATGTGCAGAAGTCATTATCTGCAAAAGTGGTTGAACAGTTCATTCAAATTACATAAATTCTGTAATGATAAGATAATAACATGAGATAACAAGATCTATATTACAAACAAAATATAACCTGTTTACTGAACTCTCTTTCTTTTTTTCAAAGGTTGAAGAGATTTGACACCTCTATCGACAATCCAAATCCCTTCATTGTGGTCTCCTCTAACATACAAAACATCATCTGCATTGGGACCACTCCGAATTGATTGTGATGTACCACTAAAAGTATCGTCCTCAACTGAATTTTCATCGGAACCCTCAATAGTTTTGGACGATAACAGAACAATCGACCAATTTCGGTTTGCGGGATCTGGAACATAAAAAACTTGTACCGCTTGTGATGCCATTATAAACTGTTCGTCTTTTTACCCTTCTTTACTAAAATCAACTTTCACAAATCCCCATTCATCTATTTTAACACCACTATTGTTATCAATCCATTTGCATTGAAAAATAGGCAATTGAAATGTCGTATAATCCAACTCCCATATTAGTTTGATAATGCCAAAGTATGACATATTTGCATAAATTGGATTTCTATCCTTACTACCAGAAACATGCATCGCTTCAGCCACTAGTGTAACTCCACTATTTTGCATGGTACTCTCTTCATCATGTTCATCCGTATAGAATGTATAACCATTAATTACATACCCACTGTAAGATAATACATACACACTTGGTCCAGCGGCTAGCCATCGAAGTCGTTCTGAAATTGAATTCGGATTTTCATCCAACTGCTTAAAAATATGGTCTTGAAACCATCCTATAAACTGGTGATTATGTGTATCTGCTAACCATTTTTCAGCCCTCGATGGATTCAACTGCCTAAGAATTTCTTTGTGAGTTTCAATATATGGAGCAACCTCCCAACTGTTATGCAAAACATAAATATGAGCCTGCTCCCGATCTGTAATACTGATTGTTACAACATCTCTTCCAGAAATTCCCTCACCCTCAATGCGTCCAGTGTGACGAGATTTCGGGAGACCAATGCTTTCCACATCAGATAGGTATTCAATACAAAATTGAATGGCTTCCTCAACAATATATCGCTCCACTATACAACCCTCTGGCCGACTTCGATTTTTGACATATCCTTTCAAAATCTTCATATACCGTTCAACAGGATACATCCATCTATAGTGCATAGGACCACAAAGTCGAATCTCTCTCACCAAGTGAATCATCAAATGAACCATCATATCAAAGAATGTTGGAGGGAAGAACATTTCTAATTCACATAATATGATGACAATTTCTTTTTCCATAGCTGGAAATTTCCCCGGGCCTAAAACTTTGCTACATATAGCTTTGAAAAAGAAACAAAGTTTGGTTAACGTATGACGAACATTCTTGGGTAAAATGCAACGTAAAGCTATAGGAATTAGATCTTGCATCAAAACATGGCAATCATGTGATTTCAAACCTTTTAACTTCAAATCATTTATTGACACAATGTTCTTGATATTTGATGAGTACCCCTCTGGAACCTTTACATCATTAAAGAAGTTGCAAAACTGATATCTCTCTGCCCTAGAAAGAGTATAAGCAGCAGGAGGAAGAAACATTCGATTTTCACCTTTCACGGGAGCCAACTCTTCTCGTATTCCCATGTCAACCATGTCCAACCTTGCCTTAATTCCATCTTTTGTTTTGCCAGGGGAATTTAGCAACGTTCCAATAAGACTATCACATACATTTTTTTCCACATGCATCACATCAAGAAAATGTCTGACGTACAAACAATTCCAGTATGGTAATTCAAAAAAAACTGATCTCTTTTTCCAACCGATTTTCGTAAGGTTTTTCGAAAATGGTTTACCAAAAACAGTGTTAATATCTTTTACTTTCTCAAACAGATGATCACCTGTTAGTGGAGACGGTGTTGTGAGTTTTTATGAACTTCAATTGAATGATGTCGTCCAAGATCGGTACTTATGCCGACGAGGTAGAAATCTACGATGTCCTAGAAACACAGATTTCGATGAATGTTTCAACCTAATTGATTCTGTATCTTCTTCGTACACGGGACACCCTTGAGTTCCTTTAATGATATAGCCTGAAAAATTTCCATAAGCAGGGAAATAATTTATTGTCCCATACAACATCGCTCTCAACGTGAAGTATTCACTTTTATAAGCATCATACAACATTACACCTGAGTCCCACAATAACTTCAAATCCTCGATCAAAGGAGTCAGATAAACATCAATATCATTACCTGGTTGTTTTGGTCCTGATATAAGCATAGATAACATGATGAATTTTCGCTTCATGCATAACTAGGGTGGCAAGTTATAATTTAGCAACATAACAGGCCATGTACTATGAGTGCTAGTTTGAAAAACAAAAGGATTCACTCCATCTGTAGATAACGCAAGACGAAGGTTTCTCAGATCTTTTCCAAATTCAGGATACTCATGATCAATTTTCTTCCATTGAGGAGAGTCGGCCGGATGACGTAATAACCCATCTTTATTTCTTTTATCTGCATGCCACGACAATTGTCTTGCAATTTCTTTACTTCCATATAAACGCCTAAACCTTGGAATGATTGGAAAGTACCATACAACTTTCGTAGGATTGGATTTATCTTTCTTGTATCGAGAAGCACCACACTTTGGGCATTCTGTAAGTGATTTGTTCTCCTTTCGAAACAATATATAGTCTTTCGGGCAGGCATGTATTCTTTCAGAAATCATTCCCATCGAGCGTAGCATTCTTCTAGCTTCATATGTCCGGCTTGGGAGCTCATTATCTTCCGGGAGCATGTCATTCAAGAGAGCAAGTAGTTCCGTAAAACTGACATCACTCCATCCATTGCCTGCTTTCAATTTATACAACTTCAGTACAGCTGACAATGTTGTATACTTAGTGCAAGCAGCATACAATGGCGTCTTTGCACAACTCTTTAACTTCTCAAACAATTTTGGGCAATCACGGGGTTCATCTTGAATTGCCTTTGTCATTTCCTCAATACGATCTTCATCATCATTGACATCTGTAATCACATCCTCCATACGGTCTTCTTCATTATCTATATTTGTATTCATATCTGACGATCCATAAAATGCAGTTTTATCCCAGCCAGTAGCTACATTCGCTTTTTCTCCGTGTTTATTCCAACATTTATAAATCCGATCTATTCCGTGACATATCAAATGTTCTTCCAACTCCTCTGGAGTAAGTAGTCTAGAATAACAACAACGTAAACGCGGACAAAGGATTTGAGAAGGATCCTTTGTGTGATCCTTTGCAAACTTGATGAACTCTTTCACTCCGTTCTCGTACTCTATTGTTAAACGATTAGAATCCATCCATTCTTTATTCATCTTCATCCTATTTGAATCTCAAATATTAGTATTTATGGTTCAAGTACACAAAAGAAGACTTCCAAATACAGTAGAAGGGAACCACTTCCTTGGAAGGAGATCAAGTAGTCTAACCTATAATCAAGATTCATAAAAAAGAATATTAGATTCACTAAAAAGATGATTATCTATTACTCTATAAGGAGGATATAACAGGAGATAGAGGATTTCCAATCGATGAGAGATACCTTTATCAGAGAGAAACCAAACACATCAACTAGAGCTTCTATCTGATTTTTATAGGCACTCAGGATACAAAAACTATATTTAAAATGCATGTGAGATAAAGAACGAATAATTAAAATAAATAATCCATTATACAATTTAAAATTCATTATCATCTCTATTATGATTTGTATAGGCACTCAGGATTCATTCTAGTAGTGGTACAGGTTCCCCCATTAATCATGAGTGATAGAGGGAATAGTAGTTTTTGGATTACCTTTCTTGTTTTATACAATTTATGAAGAAATGACAAGGGTTGGAAGTGCCGAGTGTGTTTGACTTGAAAATAGAGGTTCAGTTGCAACACCCTCTGATGTTTTCTGGAGAGGTTGGACCCAAGGTAGATAAGTTCTAAATTTAGTTCATCTAGAATATTCTAGATAACTTTTCTACTCCTTAGTAGAATAGGGTAGAGTTGGTAGCGTATATGTTATGGGGGCCAACAATGATCTACTGTGATATTTAGTCTTGGGATGAGCATATGGAGGGAATGACTTGGAAGAAAATCTAGGATATGTTCATGGAGCACTTTTAACCTACGACATTGAGGAAATGAAAATATGATATGATATGTATTGAATAGATAGTGATGATGTAATTTTTGGTATTTAATCAATATCACATTGATTGTTACCGTAGATGAGTGACCGTCATGCCTCATAAGGGTAGAACCCATGTCTTTTATGGAGAATGGGATATCTTGGTAGACCATGTAGGACCAGTTCTTCCACAACTAGGTGAGAACATAGACCAGTTTACGAATATTTTTCTTGATGATAATGGATTGAAACAAGAAATATTTCCCCCAGTAGTAGACTGGGTCTAGGATGTGTTTCATGAGAATTGATCAGGGCTACCACCTAAAAGAGACTTTGAGTTCATGATTGAGCTGATGCGTGGAGTTGAGCCATTTTATATAACGCCTTTCAGAATGAAACAAGAATATATTCAAGAACATAAAACTCAATGAGAGGAGTTAGATTATGAAGGGTGCATCTGCTCGAGTATGTCACCTTGGGGATCTCATGTTTTATTTTCCAAGAAGGACGACAGAACATTACATATGTGTTTCTATTAATAGAATATGAATCAGATGAAAATTAAGAACAGATATCCACTTATTTGTATTTTTGATCTATTTGACCAGCTGAGGGGTTCCATATTGTTCTCTAAGATTGATCTAAGGTTTGTTTATCATCATTTGAGGTTGAGAAATTCTGATATACTATAAACTAATTTTGAAATCATGTATAGTTTTTATGAATTCTTCATAATAAAATTTGTGTTGACGAATTCCCCATGGCATTTATTCTCTTGATGAGTTGAATATTTCACTTGTACCTAGACCAGATTGTAGTTGTTTTATGGATGACATATTGGTGTAATACCAAAATAATGATGATCATTCCCAACATCTGGACATCATCATGAGTACACTTAGAGAGAATCAGCTATACACAATCTATCTATATGAAAACATATACATCTTCTTCATAGATTGTTACCTTAAGGCGGCGGCCGAGGGCGTTGCGGGTTGCGGAAGGCGGCCGCGGAGGGCGACCGAGGGCGGCCGAGTGAGGCGGAGGGCGGCGGAGGCGGCGGAGAGCGGCCGAGGGCAGCGGAGGGCGGCAGAGAATGGCGGCCGAGGGCGTTGCGGGCAGCCGAGGGCGGCAGGCGGTGGAGGTCGGCCGAGGGTGTTGCGGGCAGCGGAGGACGGCGAGTATACCGAGGGCGGCAAGCTCCGGCGAAGCGAACACAGCAGCGGTATTCGGGAGAAGAGTATCAGGGTTACGGTTCCGCGAGAGCTTTAGCTGCGATAAAACGAGGGCACTGTGCGACCGAATTTATAAAAAAGTCGACTAAGGTTTTATCTGCGCTAAAAAAGCGCTGATAGAGGCTACCTTTATCAGCGCTAAAATTATAGCGCTGATACAGGGTCTCTTTATCAGCGCTTTTTTAGCGCTGATAAAGATAATTTTTATCAGCGCTTTTTGAGCGCTGATAAAGGATACCCTATATCAGCGCTGAAATTTGAGCGCTGATAGAGGTGTTCTGTATCAGCGCTTTTTTAGCGCTTATATAGGCCAACCTTTATTAGCGCTTTTTGAGCACTGATAAAGACCCACTGTATCAGCGCTTTTCTAGCGCTGATAAATATTACTATTATCAGCGCTAAGAAAGCGCTGATAAAAATTAGCTTTTTCAGCGCTGTAATTTTAGCGCTGATATAGGGTATCCTTTATCAGCGGTTTTGCTTAGCACTGTTATAAGGGCGCGCTTCCCTTGCCCGTTTTTGTAGTAGTGGTTAAAATATAATTTAAACTTTTATGATCAGTATAAATATCACACCTTTCACCAAAAAGATAATGCCTCCAAATTTTAAATGCAAATATTATCGCAGCTAACACCTAATCATGAGTTGGGTAATTTTTCTCACTGATTTTCAACTGTCATGAGGCATAATCTATCACCATATCCTTTTCCATGAGAACAAACCCCATCCCCTTCTTGGATGAATCACTGTAGATCACAATCCTTTCTTCACTACAAGGTAGTGTGAGCACAGGTGCACTGGCAAACCTTCTTTTCAGCTCTTTGAAATTCTCTTCACATTCCTTTGTCCAAAAAACCATCCTTTCCGAGTCAATTTGGTGAGTGGGTTAGATAATCTTAAAAAATCTTTCACAAAACATCAATAATACCCAGCTAAACCAAGAAAACATCGGATTTCAGTTACTGTTGTTGGTCTCCACCATCTTTCAATAACCTCTGTTTTTTCAAGATCAGTAGATATCCCCTCTTTTGAGATTATGTGACCCAAAAATGAAACTTTTTGAATCCAAAATTCACACTTGGTAAATTTGGCATAAAGATTCTCCTTTCTCAGGGTCTTTAATACAATTCTTAAGTGATCTTCATGTTCTTACTTTCTCTTTGAATATATAAGAATATCATTTATAAATACTACCACAAACTGATCAAAATAGTCTCTAAATACTCTATTCATTAGTTCCATGAAGATAGTAGGGGAATTAGTAAGAACAAATGGATCACTATAAATTTATAGTGTCCATACCTTGTATGAAAATCCATCTTTAGTATATCCTCCTTTTTTACCCTTAATTGATGATACCCTGAACAAAGATCAATCTTGGAAAAGTATTTAACTCCATATAGTTGGTCAAATAATCCATCAATGCGTGGTATAGGATATTTGTTCTTGATAGTGATCTTGTTAAGTTCTTGATAATCAATTCAGAGTCTCATTGATCCATCTTTCTTCTTAAAAAATAGAACATGTGCTCCCCAAGGTGATGCACTAGGGAATATGAATCCCTTATCAATATTCTCTTGGAGTTTCTTCTTCAATTCAATCAAATCAATTGGATCCATTCTATAAGGTGTCTTTGAAATGGGCATAGCACCCGATATGAGTTCTATTGAAAACTCAACTTCTTGATTTGGTGGAAGACCTGGAAATTCCTCTGAAAAGACATCATCAAACTCCAGTACAATAGGAATATTCTTAATCTTGAGTTTCTCTCCAACCATTTGAGATAAATAACCTTCATTTATTATAATCAAGACCCATAAGATGGAAGAAATTTCCAATGGAAGGTTATATTCTCCTTGCATCAATAGATGATAATAGATTGATCAGGAATATGAAATGTGACTTCACTTCTTTAGAAATTGATATGAGCTCAATATAAAGAAATCCAATCCATGCCATTAATTACATCAAATTCCACTATAGGAAGGATCACAAGATTTGTAGGAATCACTTTCCCACAAACTTCAATCAGAGAAGAATTATAAACTTTTGATGCGATTGTTGTGCCATTAGGAGTTGTCACAGCCAAATCAACAGCTAATTGTTGGGGTAGTATAATTATACCTTTAGAAAATTATTCATAAATAAAAGAGTGGGTGGATCTGGAATCAAATAAAAAATTTTCTACTTTAGAGTGGATGGTAAGTGTACCTTTCACCACTTCATTATCATACCCCACATATCCAATAGAAATTGCATGTAACTTTCCTTTTTATTTGGCCATAAGAGTTTGTTGACGTTGATCATCATCGAAAACCCTTAGATTAGGGAATTGATAGGCATAATTACCCATTTACTTGAACTTGTAACATTGAAGTATAAGAGGTGAATTCTGTGTAGCCTTTTCTTTGTTCTCATTACTAGACATCTTTTTCCCATCATTGCGGCATTCAATTGCCCGATGACCTGCTTTTACACACTTAAAACATTTACTTGTCCCTTTAATACAATTACCTTAATGTTTCTTTCCACACTTTGAGCATAAGGGAAAACTCATTTTCTTTTCAGTGTGGTCTTTAGATTTTCCTTTGAATTCTATTTTCCTCTTCTTATCTAACCCATATGACTGATGAGTTACTCTAATCTTCATCTCAACCTTGAGAGCACATCGAAAAATTTTCTCATAGCTATTGAAGTCCTATATAGCTAATTCCATTTGGAGAATTGGTTTTAAGCCACTAAAAAATCGATCGATCTTACAATCAGGTTGGCTAATAATCCTAGAAGCGTGCCTTGAAAGACTTGTAAAATTTGCTTCTTACGTACCAACATATTCATTATCCTTTTGATTTAGTTCAAGAAACTCTTTCCCAATATTTGTTTAAAGAATACGAGGGAAGTACTTATTGAAAAATAAGTTCTTGAACACGTCCCATTCCATGGACTCAATTTCATCCCTTTACCTTGTATTCTTGACAAGATTCCACCATTGACCAGCTTCACCTTACAAAAGATATACTGCTAAGATGAATTTATCATGTTCAGAACATCGAAGGACTGAAAATATATTTTCAGTGGTATTGATCCATTGTTATTCCACTAATGGATCAGAAGAACCACTGAATGAAGGTGGATGCTACCTCATGAAGGATTCAAAAGAATTTTTCTCCCTCCTTTACTCGTTTGGAAGTCCTGCATGATTCATAGATTGAGAAATTTAGTTGTGTGAGCATGGCTATGAGATTTTTCATTCCATCTCCCATAACGTTTGGTTGCTCAGGGGGATAATCATTGCATTTACCATCGTATTCAGTATTAACAAGGTTCCTTCGGGTTCCATCCATTGATTAAAACAAAGAAGCATAGTGGGAGAAACACTAATTAAAAAAAGAAAACCACATAATTAGAAATAAAATTTCACAATTTAGGTCTTATCATAGGTTATTAAAGGCCATTTATAAAACACTAAGATTTTTTTATAGGCTTAGACATATCCTTAGGGTTCTTACTTAGGCTCTCACATCCTAGTTTCAAAAGGTTGACTATATCTTTCCTATGATACCAACTATAATGACCCATAATTTACATACATTGTTATTACTTCAAAATTTAAGGATACTTATTACAACATATAACAAAACCATGATAGGACCATATAGGTATAGTGTCTTTAGAAACTGGGAAACATAAAAAATTGGTTCATAAATCATGTACATTGTCTCCCATTTATTTCATCATATCTAGAGTCCCTTTTGGCATATCCTACTTAATACCCTTGTTTCTGACCCGGGGAAAAGAAAACATACAAGAGGTGAGCTAAAATTCTCAGTAAGGGCAAACAAAGGAAATATCAATCATATCATATTCATAAGAACATACCATTTTGAAAATCTTATCCTGCAAAAGAGATCATAATATCATGACATGTGATAAATCATAGTAGTGAAATGTAATCCCAATATTCATAACATAAGACATGAAACGTTGTGGCATACACACATAATCATATAAAATCATTTCATATTAGTCAAGACTCATTTCCAAGACCATTATAGTAGACAAATTCCATTACCGAACTGAGTTCACTCCTCGTTCCTGTCCTGTATCACTAAACCAGTTTAACTTGTCATTCCAGCCATGTCTATCTCATAAGATATAAATCTTTACCCAATGCATTGTAGGGAGATATAGGTCCCACCCATCTTATAATTAAACCATTCTTATGTGTGCCACAAAATCATAAATCATACATCATAACATAACCCATGTATTAAAAATGGGATTCTTAAACATCATGCCATCATAACAGAATCCATATAAGATAAAAGGACTTCATAAAAATAATTCCATCATAAAATAATCAAATAAATGTAATAATAGGGTTAGAAACATAACCCTATATTATCTTAGATGGAAAATAATTTTTATAAAACACTTGAACTCTATTCCTGAGGAAAATATCCTTTCTACTTCAAAAACATTTTTCCTTTATCAATATGTCATAAAATTTTAAACTAAAAGAAGTTAATTTAAAATAAACTTGAAAACATGTAAATAAAGCTTCATGGAAATAAAGTTCTATGAAATCATAAAAATCCATTCATATCATATATGTTAAAAAACATTCTTCTCGTACTTTGGACGGAAAAGTCAAAAAGTGTCTCGTACTAAAAATGACAAAAGATTCCTTTCATATCTTTTAATAAAAATTAAACAATAGGTAAAATTGGATTTAATAAATTGTAGGAGGACAAAAATAATATTACATATTGTGTAAACATGGATGTGGATGATTAATATGCCTCAGTAAATTTTGAAGTACAAACAATCTCGGATAAAAATGAGATTGCGATATTTTCCCTTACCTTAGGTCTGATATGCTCTATACGTATCCAAACCTTCTGTATAATTATTTAAACGATGTAATTGAATTATTCTATAATAATATACGTTGTTATAATATCATATATGGTCATATTCTTATATTCTTATTAGTAATATTTCATTGCTACTTGTTATTCAGGTGTTCATTGCTTTATGTTCTTATACGTGTTTGGTCTAATAAATTCTTATTACTCTTTTTAGGTTATAGATACATCATTTATAGAATGGTATTAGTATAATATATATAATATTTATTCATTCAATTCGTTTATATAATCATGTTTTAATGAAGATCATGTAGAACGAATCACATCGCACCGTGGAGACGGTAAGCCGTACGTACGCACAAGCGACGATATCATTCCCATAATTATTGAATGGTATTGGAGTGGAAGATAGAATATATCAGAATTAGTATCATGTTACAATAATCATATATAGTTATTATTTACACAATTATACCCATCCAAGTAAGGTGGTGGTGGAAAACAGATTACACCATGATGTGGAGACGGTATTCCATACATACGCATGCGCAATGATTTCGTTTTCCGCAAGATAGATAGAAGGTGAAATAGGGTTGTTTCATATTTATAATAACATATCAATATATGAGTGATACTTATGTTATTACTTTATAATTAAAAAAATAAAGAAGATGAAGTAGAAGAAGAAATACATTTGAAAGAATCGGTAAAGGATATTACCTCTTCTTCGACGCGCCTCTTATAAACCTCCTCTTAGGGCAGTAAAGTTGGTCTTTGAAGAAAACCAGAACCTCTAGTATGTTTCTAGGGAATTTCAGAAGAGAAATGGATAGGTTTTTTTGAGCTTTAAGGCTCAAAATGTTGTGAAGAGGAGAGGAAGGAGGTGCCCTTTTATAAGGAATGAGAGGGGCACCTTTGGAAACCCCAAAAATATTAATTTATAAAAAAAACTCAAACCCCACTTAAATACTTCAAAAATTAATCAAATTCATAGATTAGAAGATATAGGGTTGTAATATCATCAAAAAATAAAATTTATACATGTTTGGAATTTATTTTAAACCTTATCAACTCGATTTATCCTTATTTAATCTATTTAATTTTATTTGTGGTAATAATATTCTAAATTTTAAATTGTTATAAATAATTAATTATGTGTTGTGAATTTTCCATAATTGGATACTTTATGAAATTCTAGATCATATCAATTTAAATTTATAATTTTTAAATATTTTTGTGTTTTTTAAACAATTTTGTAATATGTTATTTTTATAAAATAACAATAGTGTCAATTTTGACACTATTCATTTATTTGCATTTAAATAAAATCCACACAGAGAATATAGTCAAAAAAAAATATTTAATAGATTAATAACATGTAATATTATTCTATAAAATTTTTGGATAACAGTAATTAGTTCATATAATTTTTATTTTAATATTTTTAAAACCATTTATTTGATATTTCAATCAATAAAATAATTTCTACATCACTATTGTGTCATCATTATTGATAATTATTTAAATGATAAATATTATAAATAAATTATCATGATGTAGATACTTTTATTAAATTTTTTGAGACTATTTACATTAGTTGTTTTATGAGGTTTATCACTAATTTAAAATTATTACACTTATAAGATATAAGAGAGTGACATGTTGTCACTTTCTTTTGTTTTAATAATAATTGTATCATTTTCATGGTAAAAAGTCTATAAAATGAATCTATTAAGACCCTTAGGTGATAATGGTCAACTTTGATTCTTCCAATAGATTTTTTTTCAGGTTTTAGGGTAATTTTATAATCTTATATTTACCCTTAATTACCCGATTTACCTTTAACTGTAGTAAATAAACATTACCATCGTTACTATTCATAATGTCTAAAAATAAAAAGTAGACTATTAACATAATTTATACCTACTGATTAAAAATATGGAATCCATTTTTTCAAAATTCAAAATATAGAAGTTTCAGTATTTAATTTAAAATTAATCCCACTGTGTAGAAAATGGGTTTTAAAAGTTAAAAAATTGCAAAAGATTGAAATGTTTTTACCTATGAATTCAATGTAAAATTAATGATAATGACTTGAATTATATTAAATGGTAAAAATATATTCTTTTTATACTTTAAAACCATTAAATATTATAATTTAACCATATAAATCATCTTGAATAAAAAAGTTGTTTTTAATTAAAATTTAGCTTATTTTTACTTTTCATCAAAATATGAAAGTTAACAGAAAAATGTTAAAAAATTATCCATATTAAATTTTTATATAATTATTGAAATTAATAAGTTTATTTTGTCAAATTTAACTCATAAACATGTCAAAAACTAGATTTAATGTGGGTGCTCCCTCAAAAGGCGGCAAAACTGCATTTTTTTAAAACATACTTATTTTACCTGAAAATTTGATTTTGTTCTCATACCATGTTCTAGATAATGTTTAAGATGAATTATAATGTTATAAAATTCAAAATTTGGTTTATAATATTCATAACGGCTAGTTCATAATAATATTTTAACAATATATCATTGTTTAGTGAAACTCGGTATTGCGTACAATGCAAGCTATCGAGGAAGGTTGCTCTTTCGTGTAACACAAGACAAGCGAGTGTTATGTGTAGTGAAAGATTAATTTGGTGTTGCGTATAATATAATACATAAAAAATATACATTTCTCATAAAATCTCAGGGTGTTACAATGTAATCTATTCTTTCATAATTTAATGGTTTGGTGAATATATCAGCGAGCTGATATTTAGTTCCAATGAATTCCAAAGTGATATCACCTTTTTGATAATGGTCTCTCAAAAAGTGATGTCTTACATCAATATGTTTTGTCCTAGAGTGTGAAAAATGATTCTTTGAGATTTTAATTGCACTTGTATTGTCACAATTTATAGGTACATGCCTAAATTGATATCCATAATCTACTAATGTGTGTTTTATCCACAAAATTTGTGCACAAAACTACCAGAAGCTATGTACTCACCTTCAACAGTAGATAATGCAACAGATTTTTATTTCTTACTACACCATGAAAATAGTGACTTGTTCAAAAAGTGAAATGTTCAAGAGGTTATTTTTCTATCTAACTTAAAATCACAAAAATCAGCATTAGAATAACTAACTGCCTCAAATGATTGTCCTCTGGGATAGAAAAATCCTATAATGGGTGTATGCTTGAGGTATTTGAAAATCCTTTTAACAGTATTTAAATAAGGTTCCTTAGGCTTTTCTTGAAAATGAGCACACATACAAACACTAAACCTAATATCAGGCTGGCTAGCAGTTAAGTAGAGTAAGCTTCTAATCATTCATATATAAGTGGTTTGATCAACATATTTTCTATCTTTATCAAGATCCAAATTACTGGTAGTACTCATTAGAGTGTCACAACTTTTAGTGCTATCCAAGCCAAAATATTTTAGAAGATCTGTAGTATATTATCATTGATTTAAAATAATACCATCATTAATTAGAAATATTTGAAATCTTAGAGAGAATTTTAGTTCACCCATTAAACTGATTTCAAATTTAGTTTTCATTGTTTTAGAAAATTCAATACATATTTTTTTTGGAATATCTAAATATAATATCATCTACATAAATTTGAACTACTAAAACATCAGTAGAAATTAATTTTATATAAATGGTAGGATCATCAATTCCTTTTTTAAAACCTTTGGAAATAATAAAAGTACTTAATCTATCATACCAAGCTATTAGAGCTTGTTTTAAACCATATAAAGCTTTTGATAATTTAAAAACATGATTTGGAAAATTAAGATTTGTAAAACTAGGGGATTTCTCAACAAAGACATCCTTAGCTCTATACCCATTTAGGAATGCACACTTAACATCCATTTGATATTGTTTGAAATTCAGATGTGCAATATAAGCAAGCATAATTTTGATGGCTTCAAGTCTAGCTATTGGTGCACAGGTTTCCTCATAGAAAATTACTTCTTCTTGACTATAGATTTATGAAAACAATCTAGCCTTATTTATAAATATGTTACTAATTGCATCTAGTTTATTTATAAAAAACCACTTAGTGCCTATCATAAATGTGTATTTGGGTCTGTCAACATGTTTCCTAACATTTTTCCATTCAAACTGATAAAGTTATTCTTTCATAGAAATCACCCAAAATTCATCATTGATAGAATCATTAATGTTTTTAGGTTCAAGTTGTGACAAGAAGACTTTATGTTCAACCTGGTTTCTAAGAAAATCTCTAGTTTGAGTTACATTATCTAAATATCGTACAATGGCATCAAAAAGATGGTTCTTTAGAGTTCTAATAACTCTAGAAAAAGAAGGACTAGTGACTTCATGTTCTTCAATAGGTTTAGGTTCCTTATGACTTGAATCATAATAATTTATAGTAATGGAAGTTTTCATAGATTCCTTTATAGGATGGTTAAAGGATTTTGAATTAATATCCATATTTGACACATCATCCTCCATGTTCTCTAGAGTGGTCTTAGGCTCATCTGGATTTGTCTCATCAAATTTGACATGGACAGAATCTTCCACACATTTGGTTCTTTTTTAAACACTCTATAGGCTTTACTAGATAATGAATGTCCTAGAAATATTCCTTCATCACTCTTGGATGAAAATTTATCAAGATTTCCCTTAGTATTAAGGATATAGACATTGCAACCAAAAAAATTGAAGTGTATTACTTAGTGTTTTCTATTTTTACATAACTCATATGGATTTCTTTTAAGAATAGGTCTCATAAACACACTATTAATAATATAGTATGCTTTATTTATAGATTCATCCCAAAAATAAATAGGTAAGTCAAATTCACTAAGCATGATTCTTGAAATCTCTTACAAGGTTCTATTTATTTTTTCTACAACTCCATTTTCTTGGGGTGTTCTAGGGGAATAGAAATTATGATTATAGTAATTTTATGAAAAAAAGGATTGAAACACTTGATTTTCAAACTCACAGCCATGATCAATTATTAAGGATTTACTTCTAGGTCTAGTAATATTTTCTATAGTTTTAGAATATTTGATGAAATGAGAACAAGCTTAACTTTTGTGAGCCAAAAATAAAGTCTATGTATATATAAAAAATTCATATATAATATCATAAACATAGTGCTTCCCATTTAAACAAGAAAATCTCGATAGTCCAAACAAATCCATTTGAACTCATTCGAGAGGTAGAGAAGTTGACACTTCTTTCTTTGGTTTGAAGTAAATTTTGTGTTACTTTTCATTTTGATATGGATTATACACTTTATCATTTGGAAACTCTAGTTTGGGTAGATCTTTGACTAAGATATTTCAAGCTAGATTTATATGGGAGTGAATATTACAGTGTCCTAGTCTCCTATTCCAATTCCAATACTCTTTATTAAATACACTTAAACATGAAGCATTCCGAGAAACTAAAGACTCTAAGTTAACTGAGTATACATTTTCATTTTTTAATGTAGATAACACCAATTATTTTTTAGAATTAAAAAATTTTCAAGAATCATTTTCAAATTTATGATGAAATCCATCATCACATAGTTGTGAAATACTAACCAGATTATATTTCATCCATTGGAAAAAATTACTTTGTAAATTCAAACTGAGTTAGAGTTATCAATTTGGCCAAAGACAATGATTTTTTATTTGTGTTGGTCTGAGTGGATACTCAAGAGGGGGGTGAATTGAGTTCTAATTAAAATTTCTATTAAAAACATTATGATAAAAATACCCCAATTCAAAACAGCCCAGTCAATTAAGGTAGATAAATATAAATGTTTAATTTCTCAACAAGTTTCTCTATGGTTGATTAGTCCTCAGTTGAATTAATGTAATCACTAATTCAACTTTTGAAATAGGTTTACTGAATTAATCATATATACACACTAACCAAAACTAACTATCAGAGTTAAAGTAAAAATAGTTTTCTGAATTTGAAAAATATAAGCAGCGGATAAAACAAAATAGAGTAATTGAATATTGGCACAAAAATGTAAACAAGAGGTTCATTCTCAAGCGGAGACTTAATCCTCTCCACTTGGTGATCACTTTCCACCAAGCTTTTTTATATATAAATAAACTTTTGATCCACACCCTAGATTCCGGGTTTACAACAGCACACCCGACTATCCAGGTCACACTTGACCTCTACCACAATTATTCGTGGGAAACAAATGTAATAAGAGATTGAGTATGAGGATAGTTTGATATCCTCCAGTTATGGTCAGGAGACAGTATGTGTAAAACAAATATAAACACTACTCAAATAGTGAATATAACACACAACAGTGTTAGGAAAGAGAATCAAGTTAATAATTCTCTGTGTGTTGTGAAGTAATTCTCTAGAATCAATGAATGTTGATAAAATGGTATTTGACACTTCTTCTAGAAGTTGTCTTCAGAATAGTGTATTTTAGTTTTTGTAATCCAGATTTTAGGAGTGAGAGGGTTCAACTCTTTAATGTCTCGATGTATACTGAGATTTTTGAGAAAGTTGCTTGTTACAATCTTCTTGTAATCTTAGGTGCTTAGTTCTTCTATTTTAGTATTTGCACAGTCTTTGTCTCAGTATGTAGTGCTACTGTCATGTTTTTAACATAAAAGATAAGGCCCTTTTATACTCTAGGATCCTCTAGTCTTGAAGATATTCGCACGTTCATGCACCTCGTACTGTCTATGGGTTGTCCTATAGACAATATTAAATAATGTCAGAAATATTAATTTCTCTAAATATGTCCGTTACAAATAAATTTGGATTAATTAAATGGAAATATTTATTTATATCAATCGGTGAGTCATCTTCAGTCTATCATCTTAGGTTTGATAACCTCTGTCTATCATCTTCGGTGTGTCATCTTTGGGGTGTCGACTTTAGTCTATCGAACTTTGGTGTGTCGACTTTGGTGTGTCATACTTCGGTGTGTCATACTTCGGTCTGACAAAATTCGGTGTGTCAAACTTCAATGAGTCAAACTTCAGGTTGTCAAACTTCGGTTTCGTTGTGTTGGCTTCGGTTTGTCAAACTTTGGTTTTGGTGTGTCAATTTCGGTTTCGGTGTGTCAAATTCGGTTTCGGTGTGTGGAATTCGGTTTCGGTGTGTCAACTTTGGTTTCACTCTGTCGACTTCGATATTGGTGTGTCCACTTCAGTTTCGGTGTGTCGACTTCGGTTTCAGTGTGTCGACTTCGGTTTGTCAAACTTCGGTGATTCAAATTTTGGTCTTAGGGAATTCAAAAAAGGTTATAAGAAGTCAGTCTTGCATATTCCATTACACGACAAAGTGTTAATCAAAAGTATACATAAAAATACACTTCTAAACCTATTTATTCATTAATATAGGTTGTAGACTTATTTTAGTATATGTTGTTGTATGACAAAATTGATTCACATAGATATATTAAAATTTCTTGAAAGAGTAGTATCTGTATATTGAAATAATTTATGATTATGAAAACTACAATATCATGGAGAGTCCAACAATCTCCCCTTTTTTGATAATCACAAATCATGGAATACATGCAAATATATAGAATAAATATAGCTTTAACATAGCTGAATGTAATTTTCCAATATAACTAAAGTTTGGAATTTCTAGAATTGATTTAAAAAAAATATTTTTAAAACAAATCATCCCCCTTACTAAATGGATTAAGGAGAGTGTATTCCATCCTTATTTTCTCCCCCTTTTGGGATTAACAAAAAGATAAAAGAAGTAAGGAGAAATAAGATAAAAGAAAGTCACCATAAGAATTTTCATTCATAGTCAGAAGAGTACAGGACAAATAAAAAGAGAAAATCCCTATAAAAAAGAAACAATACATCACTAAGGGTTTGGATGAAGAGGAGATTTTCCTTTTTCTGAAGGATCCATTGGAGAAGGAGAAGTTTTGGGAGTGGTAGAGGATGAAGGGGATCATATTACAACACCATGCATAGAAACAACTATAGGAACAATAGCTACAAGGGTAGGCCTTCTCTCTGACAACACACAACATGGAGACTACTCAGTAATGATCGGTCGAATATGAGTAAAGGCTTGAGAGACAGTCATTGGAGAAGGAGGATGAGAGGCAGTACCAAATGAAGCAGTTGGAGGGACCAAAATAACCTCGTCCTGAACATGTAGATAAGGTTTGAGTAGGTTGATGAAGTTATTAATGATTTCTCCTCCATATTGCATTGCCTTCTCAAAGTCATCCTTATTCTCAATAAATTTACTCAGAAAAGGTGTAAACTCTTTCAATCAGAGAAATTTATTTTTGAATGCTTATGTGACTGGAGGAATTCAACAATTTTCTGCCAGAAACATGAAACTATTGATGAGGTCTTGCTTGGTGTATATCTTAGTGAAATACTTATACACCTTTTCCCAAATTTCTTTTTGATCTGAAGAGGCTTCATTTTTGCACTTCTCTGATCATATTGTACACAAGATCTATATTCCTATGAAACTTTTCAAGGGTTTCTTTATCTGAAACACTCTGGAGTTTTTGAATTTCTTCTCCCATCACAGCCTTGAGAGACTCCAAATCAGAAACAACACTTCTCCCACTCCTCGAACCGGATGGGCCAGACAACATCTTTTAAAGATCTTCTTTCAATTTTTTTAAATCTACACTAAGTAGATGAGTTACCATGTTTATAAGAACTTCCAGAACACCAATAAAAGAGGTCTTGAATTAAGAGGTTATAGAATTCATCTTATTTCTCATCTTTCTTACTTCTTCTCTCAGTAAGGTGTTGTGTCTAATAATGGTTTCTACTACAGTAATAAGATTCGGTTGAATCTCCCAAATCACTACGCTTTCAATTTTTTCTACATCAGCCTCCGAGATACTTATTGAGGTGGAGGCTTCATTTCTGGATCCCACAGAAGTTAGCATAGACTCACATATCTCATTCTTAAACTTTTCCAAATCAGCCTTAGTGACATAGTCACTGGGAACTGACTGAGAAACTGGGTCTACTACTGGAGATGCAACTATTGGAATAGTTTCAGCAGACTCTGGGTCAGCATGGACTTGTGGAACAGGAGGAGGAGGTACGATGTCCTTATCTAAGTCATATTCTAAACCGAAAAGAATATATCCTGGATTACTATTCCACTCTCTAGCATAGGTCCAATCTCTTGGCTCAGCAGTATCAATTCTTACCCTTCTTCCCTGAGGCTCAAAAATAACATCAATATCATCAATTTCTTCATCCTGGTCTCTAGACACAACAACTTTTTTGGGGACAAGAACCAACCGAACTTCAGGTTCTACCTGAGCTCCAACTTCTTCAGCTTCACCAGGTACTTCCTCAATTTGAGGTAGTAGAACTACATATTCTTCCTCTTGGCCAGAAGTCATAAGATCATTCAATTCCTGAATGAGATCTTTATTTTCATCATTGGGATGGAGTGTTCTGTCCTCATGTACACCATCACTATGATCATCAACCTGTTAATCAGCAGGCTCAATTCCATCACCAGCTCAATGAACAGATTCCTTACTAGATCTGTCAACCACTTGTTGTCCCAATTTTAGAGAGTCACTCACATGCTCAACACTACCTCCATAATCACCATTATTACCACCATCATCACCATCACCACAACCACCACCACCATCATCATCATCATCATCAGATTCTTCATCTGATTTACTAACATAACCTTCAACTCCAGTGACTTCGGTTTCTTCCTCTTCTTTATCACCTAGAATAGTTTCTCTTGAAGGAAATTCCATAGGTGGATTAGCAAGTCCATAATTCATATCCTTGGGACATTAATCAATATCAAGATCACTCAAATAATCAAAAGGAGATCCTTCTTGCCTAGGCACTGCAGCCTCAACTTCCTCATCAGAATAAATAGGAACTTCTCCTGGTTTGAGACCTGGATCAACTTGGTCCTTTGGTCTATAAGGATGGTCAACTAGATTAAACTCCTTATACAACCTTTCTTAATATCCTACCCAAAATCTATTCCATGGGTTCTAGAATATTTTCATCCTTTTAAAAATGTCTTTCTAAAGACTAAAACCACTACAGCCAGTTATCATTTTATCTCCATCATCTACACAGTCTAATTCTTTCAACATCGCAGAAATCATCCTCGGATAGTGTAAGAAGGTTTCCTTCTTAGAGGTCTTAATCAAATCAGAAATATGTACCCTGAGATATCTGCACTAATTCACCTTTATTCCATGTTTTAACAAAAATATCAAGAATACATCCTGATATTTTATAGCAAAGAAATCTCTGTTCCTTGGGTAGATTTGATGCTGTATGAACTTAAAAAGAAGTCTTACTTCTCCTTCAAATTCATTTGCAACAGTTCTCTTGGATTCTTCATTTATAGTTAGATCCTTTAGAGTATCTTCATATGAATATTTTTAGATGAAGGTGGAATGCTACCAGGATAGTCATCATAGA
This sequence comes from Viscum album, assembly GCA_963277665.1. Classification (NCBI taxonomy): domain Eukaryota; kingdom Viridiplantae; phylum Streptophyta; class Magnoliopsida; order Santalales; family Viscaceae; genus Viscum; species Viscum album. The sequence continues at coordinate 1,751,999,734 of OY728143.1, read as the reverse complement.
CACCTTTATGAGGTACCTCTAAGCATTCAACCCATTCCTTAGACGAAAAAGCTACTTTATTTCCTTTTACCACAAATTTCATCTTTTCTGCCTCAGCTTCATCAATGTTATACTCAAATGATGATAGAACTCATGCACTAGCTCGGGATAATAGGGTCTTTCATTGTTTGAAAACCAACTGATCCACCCTTGAGATTTCAGTACCTATAGCAGAAAAGATTTTCTTGATAGAAGCCACTCAACAGACACTTCCTTTTCAACTATAACTACTCGGATTTTTAAGCTTGGTTTCGCATTCCCACTGGTCTCGCCTTTCTGACGCTTAGTAGGAGGATATTTTTGAGGTTCTTCCATTGTACATTTATTCCTTTCCATAAAAAGCTATAAATTCTAACTGTGTTGAGAGGTCGAGAGTCGAGAGAGAGAGAATAAATTTAGAAGGCCTTACGGCTATAGAGATGGTGAAGGGTCGGGATGGATTGGACTTAATATATCATTTAGGGATTGTAAATCGTAAAATATAAAATTTAAACAAGGCAAGTTGAAAGAGATAAAACAATTTCGTTTCACTTAAAGAAGATAAAATTTACAAAACAACCCTTAAATATATCAGTGTCAAAGAATTGGTTTCAATGAGATCGGTTTTAGACAAACCGGTTTTAGAAAAACCGGTTTCAAGAAGATCGGTTTCACAAAATTTGGTTTTACAAATATCGGTTTAAAAAATATCAGTTTCACAAAAATTGGTTTTACAAAGATCGGTTTCAAAAAGATTGGTTTCAAAATAATTTGTTTTTCAAAGATCAGTTTCACAAAGATCGGTTTCACAAAAATCGGTTTCACAAAGATCGGTTTCACAAATATCGGTTTCACAAAAATTGTTTTTACAAAGATCGGTTTTACAAAGATCGGTTTCACAAAGATCGATTTCACAAAGATCAGTTTCACAAAGATCGGTTACAAATTTATCATTCCTAATTCATGTCTAATGTAATTCATTCTCTCAGAATTTAATGGTTTAGTGAATATATCAGTAAGCTGATGTTCAGTCCCAATAAACTCAAGAGTTATATCATCTTTTTGATAATGATCTCTCAAAAAGTGATGTATTATATCAATATGCTTTGTTCTATAATGAGATATTGAATTTCTATAAATGTTAATGGCATTTGTGTTGTCACAGTTAATGGAGACATGTTTGAATTGATTTCCATATTCTAGTAATGTGTGTTTCATCTACAAAATTTGTACACAACAACTACCAACAGCAATGTATTCTGCTTCGGCAGTAGATAATGCAACAAAATTATGTTTTTTACTGCACCATGATACTAGTGACATGCCTAAAATGTGACGTGTCCTAAAGGTGATTTTTATATATTGCTTACAACCATAAAAGTCAGTATCTGAATAACTTATTAAATCAAACAGTTGTCCTCTTGGATAAAATAGTCCTAATTTGGGAGTATATTTGAGATATTTGAAAATACTTCTAACAGAATTTAAATGATATTATTTGGGATTAGCTTAAAAATGAGAACACATGCATACACCGAACATAATATCAGGTTTTCTAGCACTAAGGTAGAGTAGGCTCCCTATCAAACCTCTGAAGTTGGTTTGATCCACTGATTCTCTAGCTTCATCAGCATCCAACTTACAAGTAGTACTCATAGGTGTATCACTACCTTTACTACCATCCAAACCAAAATGTGTTAAAATATCTCTAGTATATTTACTTTGATTAAAAATAATACTATCTTTATTTTGAAAAATATGAAATCCAAGAAAAAATTTAAGTTCTACCATTAAACTCATTTCAAATTCATTTTACTTTATTTTTGAAAAATTAGTACATAAATAATTTTTATAAGATCTAAAAATTATTTCATCTACATAAATTTGTACTATCAAAACATCTTTGGAAATACTTTTAATAAAAAAAGTAGGATCTACTATTACTTTAGTAAAACCTTTTGAAATAAGAAAGAAACTATGTCTATCATACCAAGCTCTTGGAGCTTGCTTTAAACCATATAAATCTTTAGAAAGTTTAGAAACATGGTTTGAAAAATGGGTATTTGTAAAGCTAGGGGGTTGTTCAAAAAATAAATCCTCAACTATATACCCATTTAGAAACGCACTTTTGACATCCATTTGATAATGTTTGAAATTTTGATGAGCTGCATAAGCAAGTAGTATCCTAATGGCCTCTAGTATAGATACAGGAGAAAAGGTCTCCTCATAGTCTATTCCTTTCTCTTAAATGTAACATTTTTCAACTAACCTATCTTTGTTTCTAACTATATTTCCAAACTCATCAACTTTGTTTCTAAAAAAAACATTTAGTGCCTATTGTCAAAGTTTCCTTAGGTCATTCAAATAGTTCCTAGACTTTGTTTCTTTCAAATTGATTTAATTCTTCTTTCATATCCATCACCCAAAACTCATCATTGATAGCATCATTAATATTTTTGGGTTCAAGCTGTGAAAGAAAATCTTGATGTTCAACCTCATTTCTCAGAGAAGATTTAGTTTGCATTCCTCGATTTAAATCACCTACTACAACATCTAAAGGATGATTCTTGAGAGTTATAATACCTCTAGAAAGATTTAAACTAGACTCCTCATGATTGTCTACTAGTTCAGACTCAATAGGTGTAGATTCTGGAAGATTCCCAGAATTGGTTACTTTTACAGGGGATTCACTGTCATTGTCATTAAGGTTCAGAATTGACATATCTTCCTCAAGATATTCAAGAGAAATTTTTGATTCATGTGGATTAGTCTCATCAAATTTGACATGAATTGACTCTTCCACACATCTGGTTTTCTTATTGAATACTCTATAGGCTTTACTCGAGATTGAGTAACCTAGAAAAATTCCTTCATCACTCTTGGAGGAAAACTTGTCAAGATTGTCCTTAGTGTTAATGATAAATAATTTGTAACCAAAAACTCTAAAGTAGTTAACCTTAGGCTTCCTATTGTTCCAAAGTTCATAAGGGGTCTTCTTAAGAACATGTCTAATCAAGACTTTATTAATGGTATAATAAGCTGTATTTACAGCTTCAACCCAAAAACATATAGGTAGATTATACTCACTAAGCATTGTCCCCGAAATTTCTTAAAGGGTCATATTTCTTCTTTCTACGACTCCATTTTGCTGAGGTGTTCTAGGAGCAGAGAAATTGTGACTATAGCCATTGTGTGAGCAATAGGATTCAAACTCATGATTTTCAAACTCACGGCCATGATCACTTCTCAAGGTCATAATTCTAAGTCCACTAAGGGTTTTCACAGACTTGGAGTATTTGATAAAATAAGAATTAGATTTTATTTTGTGAGCTAGAAAGCATAACCAAGTGTACCTAGAAAAATCATCTACAAGAACATAAACATAGTGATTTCCATTTAAAATTGAAATTCATGATGGTACAAACAAATCCATGTGAACCAACTCAAGTTATTGAGAAGTAGAAACTTCTTTCTTTAGTTTAAAAGAAACATTGTGTTGCTTTCCCTTTTCATAGGGATTGAACACTTTGTCAAGTGGGAATTCCAGTTTAGGTAAGTCTTTAACTAAACCTTTCCTAGTCAGTTTCCTAAGTGAGTGAACATTGTAGTGTCCTAGTCTTCTGTTCCATAGCCAGGATTCCTTATGAAAATCATTTAAGCAAGAAACATTTTGCTTAGCTAAAGAATTTAAGTCAACAACATACACATTCTCATTTCTGAGAGCAGTAAATATTAAATCATTTTTGAAATTAAAAACATTACATGCATCATTTTCAAATTTGACATTGAAACCATCATCACACAACTGAAAGTTTATAATTAAATTTTAATTTAATCCATCAACAAAAAGTACTTTGAAAATTAATACTGTATAAGGGTTACCGATATGGCCTAAGTCGACAATTGTCCCTTTAGCATTATCACCAAAAGTTATGTGACCACCATCAACTTTGATTAGGCTCCATAAGCATGGGTAGTTTCCTATAATATGTCTTGAACATCCACCGTCCAAGTACCACAGGTTCTTACAATAACTCTTTAGGCAACATCCTTGCAAAAAATATTAGACATGGTGTAACTTCGGTACCCATATTTTCTTGGGTCCTGAGAGGTTAGCAAGTAAAATTTTAGGAACCCATACTTGTCTCACAGATTTCCTATAATCAACAGATATATTTTGAGACATAAACACTTTGTTAGGTCCTTTAGAGAATTGTTTTTCAAGAAATGGTACAGAACTTGAACTAGTAGTGAATTGTCCAGATTTTGGAATAAATTTAGTTTTAATGATCCTTCTCTGTCCTGGTTGATACCCTAGACTAGTTGTATATTTTTGGGCAATCAGTTTTCCTAGAAACTAAGTCAAGGTATCTCTAACTGCAGTAAAATTCTCTAGATCTCTTCTTAATTTCTCAATTGATAATTTAAGTTCAGTGTTTTCTTTCAACAATTGGGAGAATTTTTCTTTTTTAATATCCAGACCTGACTTATAATTTGAATTTAAAGCATACTATCTCTTTAATGACTTATATTTTCCATTGATCTCATTAAAGGTATCCTCAATAATTTCACAATATTCCAATAGTTCATCCTTAGTCATATCTTCATCGTTATGTGACTCACTCTTATTCCACAAATAATAGGCATTCTTTATAGGAGAGTTAAGTGTCACCTCAGATGTTTCTGTCATGAAACATAAGTAGGAATGATTTATATATTCACTATTAGAAGCATCAGATCCACTGGAGATGTCTTCTATAGTACTCTATGTATCTTTCATAGAATTTTTATATCCCTTTCCGTTGTCTTCATATTTCCTCTTAAATTTCAGCTTGGGACAGTCTGCCTTCACATGACCATTTAGTTTGTACTCATAGCAGATTATTTCATTTGAGTTGTCATTCCATTTTCTGTCTTTCTTCCATTGTCCTATATTATCATACTTTCCATTATAGTTTGACTTACTATAGAATTTCTTCTTTCTGTAAAACTTTTTGAATCTCCTTGCAAGATGAGCCATCTTCTCATCACTTTCTGAATATGACTCTTCACTAGTGGATCTCTCTATAGGAACTTGATAATTTTCTTTGTTTTTTATCTTTGAGGTAGTAGTCTTGAATGCTACTGATTTCTTCCTTGGTTTGTAATCTACTTCTTGATTCACCTTAAGTTCTTCCTCGTACATCATAAGTTTTCCAATTAGCTCTTTCATTGGTAGCTTGCTTATGTAACAATATTCTTGAATGGAAATAGAAGTTCTCCTCCATATGTCAGGTAGGCATCGAAGCAGTCTCATGATTTGGTCCTTGCTGTCCACTGGTTTTCTAAGCAGACTCATGGTGTTCACTATTTCATTTAACCTAAGATACCTTTTAGAGATAGGTCCATCAGGATTCATTTTAAAATTTTCATATTTAATAGTGTATCTATTTAATCTCATTTCTTTAACATTAGTTGTTCCCTCATGGGAAAAAGCTAAAGTATCCCAAATTTCATATACAGTTTTACAAGCAGACATTCTATTAAATTCATCATCACCTAGAGAACAATACAAGGCATTCATTTCTTTACAGTTTTTATTATATGTAGCTTTATTCAACTGAGACCATGTGTCCCTAGTAGTAGCAAGAAATACATGTTGTTGTTCAATTGTATCCTATATTTCAGGTCCCATACTCTCTAGATACATTTTCATTTTTAATTTCCACTGAGCATAGTTATTACCATTAAATAAAGGTGTCCTGTTAGTAGCAACACCCTCAACCCTAGTTTCCATAGTTACTTAGAATTTAAAAAACTGAACATTTAGGTATGAAATAAAGTTTAAGATCTTTAATATAAAAATAAAATCTCAGTTGAAAATATTTTGAATGTCTTAAAAAAATAAACCTATGATACCAAATATTGGTCGGAGTGGATACTCAATAGGGGTGAATTGAGTTCCAATTAAAATTTCTCTTAAAAACATTATGATAAAAATCCCCCAATTAAAAACAACCCAGTCAATTAAGGCAGTAGAGATATAAATGTTTAATTGCTCAACACGATTCTCTAAGGTTGATTAGTCCTCAGTTGAATCAATGTAATCACTAATTCATATTTTGAAACAGGTTTACTGAATTAAGGATATATACACACTAACCAAAACTAACTATCATAGTTAAAGTAAAAAAAGTTTTTTGTATTTGTAAAATATAACCAGTGGATAAAACAAAATAGAATAATTGAATATTGGCACAACAATGTAAATAATAGGTTCAGTCTCAAGTAGAGACTTAATACTCTCCACTTGGTGATCACCTACCACCAAGCTATTTATATATAAATAAAATTTTGATCCACACCCTGGATCAGGGTTTAAAATAGCACACCCGGCTGTCCAGGTCACACTTGACCTCAACCACAGTTATCCGTGGGAAACAAATGTAATAAGAGATTGAGTATAAGGATAGTTTGATATCCTCTAGTTATTCTCAAGAGATAGTATATGTAAAACAAATATATATACTGCTCAAATAGTGAATATAAAACAGGGTTAAGAAAGAGAATAGAGTTAAGAATTCTCTATGTGTTGTGAAGTAATGATCTAGACTCAATGAATGATGATAAAATGGTATTTGAGTCTTCTTCTAGAAGTTTCCTTCATAACAGAGTATCACAGTTTCTATAATCCAGCTTTGAGGAGTGAGAGGGTTTATCTCTTTAATGTCTCAATGTATACTGAGCTTTTTTATAAAAGTTGCTTGTTACAATCTTCTTGTAATCTCAGACGCTTAGTTATTCTCCTTTAGTATTCACACAGTCTGTGTCTCAACGTGTAGTGCTATTGTCGTGTTTTTAACGTGAAAGATGAGGTCCTTTTATAATCTAGGATCCTCTAGGCATGAAGATCTCCACACATGCATGTACCTCGTACTGTCTACGGATTGTCCTACTTACAACATTAAATAATGTTAGAAATATTAATTTGTATAAATATGACCGTTAAAAATAAATTTGAATTAATGAAATGGAAACAATTATTTATATCAATCGGTGATTCATCTTAGGTCTGTCATCTTCGGTTTGATAACATTGGTCTGTCTTCTTCAATGTGTCATCTTTGGTGTGTCAACTTCGATCTATCGAACATTGGTGTGTCGACTTAGGTGTGTCATAATTCGGTGTGTGATACTTCAGTCTGACAAACTTCAGTGAGTCAAACTTTGGTGAGTCAAACTTAGGTCTACCGAACTTCAGTTTCAGTGTGTTGTATTTGGTTTTTCAAACTTCGATTTCAGTGTGTCGATTTTGGTTTTAGTGTGTCGACGTTGGTTTTAGTGTGTCGACTTCGGTTTTGTTGTGTCGTCTTCAGTTTCGGTGTGTCAACTTCAGCTTTGGTGTGTCGACTTCGGTTTCGGTGTGTTGACTTCAATTTTGGCATGTCAACTACGTTTTGTCAAACTTTAGTGAATCAATCTTCAGTCTCAAGGAATCCAAAAAAGGTTATGACGAGTCTGTCTTGCATATACCATTACACAACAAAGTGTTAATCAAAATTATATGTAAAAATAAACTTGTAAACCTATTTATTCATGAATATATGTTATAGAATTATTTTAGTATATGTTGTTGTATGACAAAATTGATTCACATAGAGATGTTAAAATTTCTTTAAAGAGTGGAATATGTATATTGAAATAATTTGTGATTATGAAAACTACAATATCAAGGAGAGTCCAACACTTTGGAATTGTCACCAAAGATGACTTGTCCACCATCAATTTTTATTATGTTCTTGATGCATGAATAGTCTCTTGTTATGTGTCTACAACACCCACTGCCCGAGTACTATAAACTTTTATAGGAACTCTTTAACCAATTTTTCTACAAAATAGTTAAATAAAAATAGACTTTGGTACCCATATTGTTTTGGGTCCAGTAATATTAGTGACTAGTACTTTAGGAACCCAATTCTGTCTCATTGGTTTCCTATAAACATTAGGTAAAGTGATTGAAAAATAAACTCTATTTGGTCTATTAATGTTTGAAATAGTAAAGAGTGTATCATAACTTGAACTATCAAGATGTTTTCTAGAACTAGGAGAAAAGATATATATACTAGATTTAGAAACAAAATTGGTTCATCCAATGTTTATTTTACCAGGTTGATAGCCATTACCATTAGTATATTTTGGAGCAATCTATTTTCCTAGAATTTGTACCAAAGTATCTTTACCATTAGTAAAACTTTCAAAGATCTTTTTCAATTGTTCATTATATAGCTTTAGTGCATTTTTTTTCTTTGAGTAAGTGAACATTTTTCTCCCTTTTTATACCAAGTTCAGATTTAATAGTTGAGTTAAGAGCATATTGTTTCTTTAAAGACTTTTATTTATTTTTTAGTTCATTACATTTTTCTCCAAGCATATTACAGTACTCAAACATTTCTTCTGTAGACATATTTTTAGAATCAATTTCATCTACAGAATAATAAGAATTGTTTATAGGATATTCCAGTGTTACCTCAGATGTGTTTGTCATAAGACACTTATTGGATTTGTTAACTTGTTCGTCATGTGAAGATTCTGAGTCACTTTAACTATCCTCAGAAGCACTCCATGTTTTTTATTACCTTTTTCTACTTTATATCTTTGTGCTCATATTTTTTGTACTTTATCATGGGACATTAAACCTTTACAAGTCCTTTTTTCTTACATTCATAGGATACTATCTTATCAGACTTGTCACTTCTTTTCAAATATTTCTTCCATCTTCGCTTTTGATCATATCTTCCTTTGAAGTTAGGATTTCTAAAAAATTTATTCTTCTTGTAAAATCTCTTAAACCTTCAATCTAATTGAGCCATCTCCTCATCACTATCAGGTGATAATTGTACACTACTGGAACTTTCTACAGAGGCTTCCAATTTCCCTTTGTCTTTGTGTTTGGAGGTGGTGGTCTTAAATGCAACGAATTTTTATTTCGGTTTATCCTCCACTCCCTTGTTGACTATAATCTTCTCTTCATACATCATTAGTTTAATAATGAGTTTTTTTATAGGTAACTTGATGATCTAGTATCGATAGAGGTTCCTCTCCATCTATCAGCTAGGCATCAGAGAATCCTCCTGATTTTTTCTCTGGTAGTGACTTCTCATCCAAGAGAAATAATTGTGTTGAAAATTTCATTGAACCCAAGATACATGTCAAAAATAGGCTCATTGGGTTTCATTTTAAAGTTATTATATTTAATATTATGTGTATTAATTATCATTTCTTTTACACTATAAGTTCCTTCATGTGAAACAGACAGAGTGTCCCAAATTTCATTGGTAGTTTTACAGGCAGAAATTCTGTTAAATTCTTCATCTCTTAAAGAGAAATATAAAGAATTCATGGATTTATAGTTGTTATTATAGTCAGTCTTGGTTGGGTCATCCCAAGTTATCTTATCAGTATTAATAATCTTATACCCATCTATAATTGAAGACCAAATTTCAAAACCCAAACTTTCTAAATGGAATTTCATTTTAATTTTCCATTTGGATTAATTGGTTCCATTAAATAATGGTGGTCTATTTGTTGCAATACCTTCAAGTATATTATCCATAAAAAAGTAATAGTTTGAAATATCAAGAAATTTGGAATTAACAAAAAATTACATATCTTTAAAGTACAACTAAAATCGTAGTTGAATAGGTTCAAAAATAGAGTCATAATAGGAATAAAAACCCCCTCTAATACAAAATGTTGGTCAGAGTGGAGTAATCAAGAGGGGGGTGAATTGATTATTCATAAAAATTTCTGTTTGAAAGGTTTTCTTAAAAAGGCTACCCAATAAAAATAAATACATCCCATTTAATCAATATAATACAGTTATGAATGTTTGAATATTTAAATAACTTCTCAGAAGATTTATTAATTCTCATTAATATTAATATCAGTTATTAATATTAATTTTTAATCTATTCTAATAATTAAAAACAATTATATCTTCTTTAAAAGATTAACTATCAAAGTAAAAGTAGTGATTTCTGAATTATACAATAAAACCAAGAAAAATAAATTAAATAACACAACAAATATAAGACAAGTCATTCAGTTTCAAGTGGAGACCTAATCCACTCTACTTGGTGATCACCTACCACCAAGAATTGTTTATTAATAAACATGATCCATACCATGGATCGGGGTAAACAACAGTGCACATGACTTTCTAGGTCACATGACCTCTTCCATAGTTCTCCGTGGGTAAAAACTACCAGGTCACACAGGGACCTCTTCCACACTTATCTATGGGAATAAACAAGTGTAAAAAGATATGATAGGATGGATATATTTTATCCCTCGGTTTAGTGAAAGAGATATTGTGTGTTTTAATAAAAACACACACACACTGCTTGAAAGATAAAACCAATACACAATAGAGAAAAGAATATTAAATAAGGTTATAAGTGATATAAGTGTTATTAAATGAAACTCTAGACTTCTAGGATGAATCATATGAAATAATTGGGTCCTCTTGTGAGAAATAGAGTATCTCAAGTCTAGTGCTCTAGTTTCCAGTTATATTTGGATTATGTTCTTCATGGAGTTGTATTTGGAAGATGTTCTTGTCTCTGATCTATGGAATTCCAGATTTTGTATTCATGAATGATTCGTGTGTTATTCATATGTATATTATTCCATGTTTCCGTCCTTTTTTCAAGAATTATTGCACTTCTACTACACTATCACATATATATTTTTGGGCCATGATTTTCTTCTTATTCTTGGAGTGCATGTGTTGGATCTGAAAGGATTTATATATTCTGCCCCACATACGTCATACTATTAGGTGACATGTCTACAATGAAATATTAATTATGTCAGTTCATTTAAAAGACTCATATATTAACATTAGAAATTAAATTGAAAATGAAAAAATAGATTAAATAATGGTGACACAGTCTCTTAGGAAACAATGTCAATTGGAAACAGTGTCACCACAAAACGGTGTCTGCTTCTTTGCCTTTGAGCAGTGAGATAATTGTGATGGCATAGTTGTATAGAGATCAGGAACCAGAAGCATAGATGTAGTGATAGGATCACAGTGTCTGGTCACAGTGTCTGGTCACTGTGTCTGGGTCATGATGTCTTTTCACGGTATCGGGGGTATGATGTCTGGTCATGGTGTCTGGGTCATTTTCTAGAAAAACTAGAACTAGTGGCAGACTTATAGTATATTAGACGTAGTCAACTATCTATATATATACTTAAGCAGTAATATTCACAGAATAAATTAGAATTAATCATTCATGAATGAAATTATTATATAACAAAGTTAAATATAGTTTAAAATAATCAAACATAATTTATATAAATTAATATATTGAGAAAATTTATGTAAAGAATAAATAAATCACTCATCATTACACATGACTTGAAATAGATTAAACCAGATGTATAGGATTTGTGATCATTAAAACATGATTAAAACATGAGGATTCCAACACTAGCTATTCATAACTTCCTATTACCTTTATATTTTCCACTTTCCCTTTTTAATAGGATGATTTATTAACCCTATGTATGAAGTGGGTTTCAATAAAGAAATTATAAAAATGTTAATCCTTTGATAACCAAGATGAATTTCGTAGAAAAAATCATTTTAAGAGTGTGGGATGTAACATCCTGAGATTTTATGAAATATATCCTTTAAAATTAACATAAATTATTTTATAGATTGATTTAAATATAATGAAAATTTTATCTTTTTTTATAATCAACACTAAGTTTATATTGTGTTTCATGAAACATTGGGTTTCTTTTATAACTTGTGTTACATGAAAGATTGGGTTTTACATAACAACAATATACTATTTATATTTAATATGATAGTTATTACGTAGACATTGGAATGGATATAATGAATATGATTAACTAAATTAAGAAAATATTGTTTAAATTTTTTTATATAATTAATTCTTTGGTTACTAATTAATTATAAATGAAAATAAAATACAATTGAATATAAAGGGTGTGTTTTTATGAAAAACTATTTTTATGACCACAAAGGCATTTTATATTAATAAATTAAATTAAACAATATTATTGAATGATATTAATGAAATTTATATTTTATATATTCCATTTTTTTTCATTTCATCTAATAAGTTTTACAGGCATAATATATGGATAAATCCAATTTCAGTCATAAAAAAGCTTTTTTTTTTCTAAAAGGCGATTTTGCTGCCTTTTAATGGTAGAATTGTTTTAAAAATAAATTTTGAAAATTTTATATAATTTATTTAAAAAAATTATCTTATTATTTAAAATATTTATCACAAAATTAGATTATGGTTATGTTTTGGTATTTTTCTATGAATTTTCATTTTTGATGAATCGTGAAAAATACTAGATTTTAACTAAAATCCATCTTTTCATCTAAATAATTTATAATGTTAAATTATATTTTGAATTTGTTTAAAAGAAAAAATGGTTCAATTATAAATATATTAATACAGTTTATTTCATTTTAATTAATTTAATATAGAAAATGGATATAAAAACTTTGCGAACTTTTGAACTTTTTCACTTTAAAAACTCGTTGTTTCGTCCCATCCGTAAAATTAATTTAAAATTAAATTATGATAATTATGTTATTTTAATTTGTAAAAATAGATTAAATATTTTTAATAATAATAATTTATAATTTATATTAATTTAAACTTATTATTTTATCAAAAATATTAATGAAATTAATTAAAATTAATCACATCGATTTATGTAAAAACGAGTTTACTTAGTGGTTAAACATTAATATATAGGAGAAAAATGACCTAGGAACTTTTACAAAACCAATTTTATGGAACATATTATAACATATACCCTATATTATCTAATTTATTCCGTTATTGGAGGAACATTATGAAAGATATACCTCTCAATAGTGTTTACCTTTTTGTATTTACAAGAATGCCACTCCTCCTCCACTATAAAAGGGAATTCACTATCCCCCTCTCTTAACTCCTCTCATACCCTTTTGGATCATCCAAAACCCACCAAAATAAACTTAAAACATCCATAATCTCATACTAAAAAACCTAAATTTGGGAATAAATAAAAAAAGTAAGTCCTTTGGTGGAAACCAAAAGGAGTTACTCGGAGAAGAGGTAACGCTCTTCAACATGCACTTTTGTTTTATTTCTTTCTACACCAATTAAATTATTTTTATATCATGATTATATAACAAACATGGTATCATAAATATACTTATATGTTTTTATGTTAATTTTATGACCTAAAACTTCACACACTTCAGTCAAATGGGATACACAATCATCGTTCGTGTGTACGATGGACTATCTCCTCACGAACTGATGTCATTTTTTTTCCATTACCACCTCCAAAGGTTGGGAATAATGATGGAAATAATATTTTTTATATGATATATATGATATTTATTATGTATTTATTATTATTTAATTATTATATAACATATAATTTCATGCCTTCCATTTTATGGGAATACAATAACATCGTTTGTGGATGTGTGGACTATCGCCTCCTCATAGTGATGTGATTCATTCAAAATTTACATGGAAAGTATTATGTATGATTTTAATATATTTATGTGATATAAAATAAATAATAATTATATTTTAATAATATATATATATCATTTACTTTTCTTTCTTTCTAAACAAAAATTAAATGGGAACAACATTAATGCATACGTACAACCTACCATTTCCATAAATGGTGTATTTAATTTACTATTTATATATTTTGTTGATTATTATAAATATATATATAATGAATATATATGATATTTATTTCATGTTTTAAATTATTAAAATTAGTAAATCTTCATCAATTTAAGGGGACCAAAAATAACAAGTCAAAACTTATAATAAAAACAAAGTAGTTATTACCTGAAAAGTAACTTTAATATATAATTGTTAATAAAAGGTTAATATAAAGTCATGATAAAATAATATATGATTTTATATATATATTATGGTTCTTTTATATATTTATAGTAAAATTATATTTAGTATATATGAGGTTTGAACAAGTACAATGAGATTCAATATTTAAGGTAAGAGGATTTCTAATCTCACTTTTATTTCTCTGGGACATTTTCCATATTCACCACTCATTTATTTTATATGGGGTATATAATTATATATGAAATTTTATATTGTGAATTTAATTTATTTCTTTATATTAAATGTTTAAATTTATTTAATAATATCACAGATCTCATGATTCAATAGGTACTCAAGTAGTAGGGTTTTTTATCGTCTCACTTTTATTTATATGAGATACATGTCATATCCACCACATATTTTTATTATGTGGAGTATATAATGACCATTAATATATTTTATGATTCTTATAATTAAATTTATGGGTATTTAAATATCTATTTTATCATCCTTATTTAATGGGGTTTACGGTTTTAAAGAAACCAAAGCAGTAATGGATTTTTGTCACAATTTTCCTTCTTTGAGATGTAAGTTATGTTATACACCTAATATCTTTTACAAGGTGTATGTTCTACCAATTAGATAAGTTATATCATGAATATATTTAATTTAATGATATTATATATTTTTAATTAAATCCTTTAATGGGTATGTTGATTCAGAGTTACAAAAGTGGTATCAGTATTTTGTTAAAATCTCATCATTTATCAGGATTATGTATGATTAAGTATCCAATGTTGAAATATTATAATTCTCCTGAATTATATTATCCTATTTTTATTCATTGTATTTTCAATTAATTTTACCACTTTTTCACTCTTTGGTACTTAAAATTTTTTATATTGTTTTTTATAAAAATTTTACTTTATTTCTCTCTTAGGACGAAAATATATGTTCATTAAAAACAATGTTTTTTAAAATATTTTCAAAATGTTTTTAAATAATATTTTTAAATAATTTTTAAAGGAGTAGATTTTAAAAATATTTTTTTCTTTAAAAAGTTTTTAAAATGATTTATAATTCTTCCTTTATAATTTTTTTGGTTACATTTATAGAAAAAGGTTTTCAAAATGTTTTATGTCTTAAAAAGAGATTTTCAATATGAAAAGGATATTTTAGTCAAAATTTTTTTAATGATATTTTAATTGTATTTCCATTAATAAATGTAAAAAAACCTTATTGTTACTTGTGATCAAATTGGGATATTTTTTAATGATATAATCATCATTCTTTCTCTAAATGTATTAATAATATTAAAATGAGATTGTTATAGAACCAGTTTCTTCTCCATAAGATAATAATAATTCAAAGAGATTGTTTTAGTTCCATTTATTTTCCATAAATAAATTATGTTTAAAATATATTGATATGAAACCCATTTATTTTCCATGGGTTTATCGTTTTTTATGATCTTTAGGATGAATGTTTATTATTCATGGTACTTGAGCATTATATGAAATTAGTGAGAGAGATATAGCTTATACATAGGGTTGAGCCCCATGTAGCTCATGGGTGAGTTGGATATAGCTTATATGAAGGGTTGAGCCCCATTATAGTTCATGGAAAATAGGTGAGTCCGATATATCTTATACGAAGGCTGATCCCCATTATAGATCTCCAATGTATTGGGTATTGGTAATGTTGTAAGTCGGCAATATGGTTATTATAATTAAAAGGGTTTTGAAAGGGTTTTATTAAAGTGATGCTCTAAGTTACCCAAAAGAGTTTAAATTGCTTGTTATGGGTTTATGATGATTCATTTGATCAATATTAATTTCACATGAAATGTGATTGTTTGTTATTATGAATTTTTTATTTATTAATTCTCTATGCCATGTTTTCATGTTTAACGATCCATGTATTGATGGGTATGAATATTCTTATGTTATACTCTTGCACTTTGATTATTTTGTCATACCCTTATGCACTCTTATGATAATTGATGACATTCAATTTCTAATGCTTATATTTACTCTTACTAAGAATATGAGATCACCCTTCTTATGTTTCATTTTACCTAGGTTTTAAAGAATGATGTAGAAAGAGTTATGTCTAGAAGGGATTTAATATGGATGATATTGATGTATTAATGTGAAAAAGAAAAGGAGGGTTAAGTGGGAGGAATTTACATTTAATGTCATGTGAATTGTTTATATAGGAGGTTTCAAAATTCTATAAAACTCTAAACCTAAAAGGTCATTCATAATGTAAGTGATCCATGTTTTCCTTTTGATATTGTATGTTTTAGATGAAAAATTTGGGTCACAATTATTAGCATCAAAATTGGGAATATAAAATTATAGATTTCAGCACAACAACCCAAAGTGTGGGTTCTAGGATGTAATAATTATTTAATAATAGTTTTTTATTAAAATTTCATTTATTTAAAAGAAATTTAATTCATTATAAAATTTCTTGATTAAAACTATATATTCTCCCATAAATACAATTTGTGTTTTAACTCATCAAAATCAAATTTTATCTAACATATTATTTACCAATTTTGAAGTGATTATAAAAGGATAAATATAATCACTATTTTATAAAAAAATATATATAAAAATTCATACTATTAGTGTCTACATGCATAACCATACATCCAACATCAAATTTTTATTCAAGAAAAAAATAAACAAAAGAGAGTGTCCAGACAGCCAGAAAACAGGAAAAGAAAACACACAAAACAAAGGAAACCGTTGGAAGACACATGGATTCAGAAAACCACACGAGCCTAGGGGGCCTAAAATAATGTAAACCGAGCACATCTCCTCTAATAAGATTAACACCATAAGGATTCAAGAAACTAATGGATGAAATACAGGTGATGCTGGAACCCGGTTGCGCTATAGAGGCAAGGTGATCCGCAACTTGATTCCCCTCACGCCAGGTGTGAAACACACTAACACCATCTAGGAGGGCATGAAACCTCTTAACCATGTACACAATTGACCAAGGAACCTAGAATTTACCAATCAAAGCTCCATAAAGAATCAATGAATCTGTCTCCACATGGGAGATAATAATACTCTTATGGAGACAAAGCCTCAAACCAGAGAAAAGAGCATTTTCCTATGCCTAAACCGAGGTACCCCACCCAAGGTACACCGTAAACGCTAGCATCACACTCCTGCGCCAATCACAGACCCCCCCCACTGCATTTCACCTCACACAAAGGATCCATCAGAGTTCATCTTAAGTCTCGAGGCCGGCGGACTCCATCAGATCCATCGCCCTACTCTCTACTGAGTTCTGATACAGGAGATAGCCGGAGTGGGGGAGCACACCTGAAGATGCCTGAATGAGGGGGCCTCGCGTCACTAGGGTAGCAGATGAACTAGGGCCGCCATTAAGACCCGGGTACGCATGATGATGACCCTCATTATAGGCAAAGCTCCCTCAAAATGATCCTGATTCCAAGCCTACTACAAGCTTCAACACCCATCAATAAGAACCACAGACCGTTCCATTCGATCCATACCCGAGCCTCTAGACCTGAAGAACCATCTTTACAGAAATGGATCATCACGATGAGCGGCTGAAGAGAAGGCTGTGAAATCCCCAAAGAAAATCCAAAGGGAAAAAGCACAATCACTTTTGAAAAACAAATGGTTGGAGCTTTCCAACTTCAGATGACTACAACAATGGTATTTAGAGGCCCAACAGATACCAAAATTCTGAATCTGAGCATTTGTGGCCACTGCTTGCTTCCTGATGCGCCAAGTAAGGAAATTGTATTTTGAGGGAATATTATTACACCAGAGTAGGATATCCCATATGTCAAGAGGAGGTGGTGGAGCCAAGAGCCTTTGATACACCTGAGAAGAGAAATTCCCTGAGGAGGAAGCTGTGAAAACACACCTATCCGGATCTGATGTCAAGACAATAGAATCCCAGACTCCCTGTTGATCAGAATCCAGAACTACTTTAATGAACGTAGGGTGACCGCTGGCTTCCTTGAAAGAGATTAACGGCTCTGGGCACCCAGGGAAGCCAAGAACCAAACTCGACCAATTATGGAACCAAAACAGAAGGGCCCCATCACCAACGATCCAACGAGAATTCTATTTAAGAACATTGATGAGAGGAAAATTTTTGGACCAGAAGGGGGATGCATGGCCATCTTCCGCCACCTCATCACCCACACAATGGATGGACATAATTTCCCCGCAAAGCGTTTTCCCTTCAATAACCTCCCATGAAATCTTGTCCTGGTAACACTGAAGAGTGGCACTCATACTCCTCACATTAACCCCCCCCCCCTTCGAAACGGGCTTTGCGATTCTTTCCTAGGACACCGAATGTCGCTTCCCCTCTGAGCATGTGTCCCACATAAAACTAGCCAAAATCTTGTCAACCACACTAATGAACACCTTAGGCATAGAGGTGGAGGCCAAAGCATGGATAGGTATGGCCAAAAGGACATTGTTAATCAGGGCAATCCTCCCCCCGAACGAGAGGTACCGATTTTTCAAATTCAGCACCCGATTAGAGATTTTACACATAATCTTATCAAAGTCCCTCACCTTGAGTCTTCTAGATGAAATGGGGGTGCCAAGGTACTCCATAAAAAAGAAACCATGTTGCATTCTCAACCTGCTGCATAGAGAAGAAATCCTATAGGCCTGGTATTTGGTAGAAATATAGAAATTTCTCTTATCATTATTCACCACTTGCCCACTCCAGTAACAATACACCTCCATAAATTTCTTGATGCCTCTGACTGACATCTTCCCACCATTTGTGGAAATCAAAGTGTCATTCGCAAATATCAAATGAGAAATCGATACACGGTTCCACCGCCTTCAAAATGGGATCAAACCATCGATGTTAAGACTCTTGGTGATGAGGCAGCTAAGAGTGTCCTGAGCTAAGATAAAAATACTGGGAGAGATAGGATCACCCTGGAGAAGACCCCGAGTTGCCTTAAGGAAGCCATGAGTCCTTACCATAAACGAAATTTCCATCGACAAGGAGCTAAAACATCTGAACATAAGATCAAAAACCCTGATGAAAAACCCCATTGCCCTAAGGACCCGGTTAATGAAACCCCACTCCATCCTATCATAGGCCTTGTTCATGTCCATCTTGACTTCTAGGTTTGAACCGTGTGTCTTTTTGTAGATATACCTTAGAATTTATTGCACTAGACTGATGGCCCCCTGAATAGACTGCCCCTTCAAAAACCCATGCTGCTCAACTGAGACCCACTGGGGGAGGAACCTAGATAGCCTCAAGTTGATGATAGAATCCAGAATATTGTGGGGAAAATTGAACATACTCACCTGATGTAAATGCTAATGAGAAGAAGGATTTATAATCTTTGTAATAAGCACAAGAGTGGTGGCACTGGAAACCCTTAGAAGGCACCCACCCCGAATGAAATCCTGAATGACAATAATAATATCAGCTTTAATCACCTCCCATGCATCCCTATAAAATGAACCAGGAAATCCATCAGGACCTGGGGCACTCTCTGGATTGAGATTAATCATGGATGAATACACTTCATTATTTTTTGGGATCCCTCTAAGTACTCATTTTCACTGATAGAAATAGAGGGAATCACAGCCTCCCAAAGGGTTGCATTGCCACTTGGGTAGCTCGTGGTCATCCACGGATTAGGACCGGCCAAAAGTTCCCTAAAGAAAGAATGGTCCATGCTCCCCACCATGTCTCTTTCATCCGTGTATGCACCGTCCTCAAGTAAAATATTTGGTTTTCTAATGCGCCCTCACTCCTTTAGGCAGGCATGAAAAAAGGCCGAATTCTTATCACCTTCACGCAACCACTTAATCCTGGATCTTTCGCAAGCAACTCATTCCTGCTTAAGGATCGCCTCAGCCCAAACCTCCTTCTTACCAGATAGCTCCTCAAACATAGAATCTCTACACCGCTACTCAAGGCTGGTCTCTATAGTATCAATACTCTATTTCAAACTCTCCAAATCCTGATCAGGAAGCGGTAGGCCCGCTGCCCACACCTGTAGCCCCGACTTCAGGAACATCAGCTTATTGTGCACTAAAACTCACATGTGTCACTGTACCGGCTTGATCCATAGCTAAGAAATGACCTATTTGAATCTAGGAAGGCTGGTCCAGTATCGATAGAACCTGAACCCTCCCGGGGTTGCATGCCCCAGAACAAGCGAAATCAGGAGAGGAGAATGGTCAGAGATCCCACGGACCAGCTACTTAACGCTGGCATTGGGAAACTTAGTTAATGAATTAACATTGGAAAGGAAATGATCAATTCGGCTCCAACATCGACTCCTTCCCCTCTAGTTGTTACACCAAGTGAAGGGATCTCCTGAGAAACCCAAATCTATCAAACCATATCCTTCCATAAAATGAGCAAAGTCCAAGCTATCTCTTCTAGGAAAGTTACCCCTACCCTTATTCTCCTCAGAATCAACCATCATATTGAAGTAACCCCCACAACCCAAGGGGAGGACCTCGAATCAAAGTGGCTCAAGTATTTCCACAGCTGTTCTCTATGGACAGCATCACAACTTGCATACACAAAAGTCACCAACACACTATGCCTTCCCTTCGACACCCTTGTAGTGATAAACTGATCACCCGAGGAAATCAGATCAACCGAGACTTCCCTGTTCTAGAAGATCCAAATGAAAATTTTAACTGGGTCTGCATGCCAAGAACCATGCAGCTTCAGCTTCCAACAGAAAATCTTGATCCATTCAGACCTCTGTTTGTGTTCAAGGATAGCCACCAGGGACACCTTATTCTTTCAAATCTCATAGATGATGAAATCTGATTTCACCCAGGCTCCATGTCCATTAGAATTCCATATGAAAAATGATAATATTAAAAGGATAGGGACCTGGTATTGACCCCAGGTAGCATGGTCACTGCAATAGGGGAAACCAGACCTTCCTTCAACCATCTTAACATAGACCTAGTGCACATCCCCGGGCTAGAGGCAGGGAAGAAACCTCCAGTTTGGACTATTGGAGAACCAGTAATGAAGGGCCTACTCCCCACTACACTGGGTGAAGATGGTGGGAGCAATTGAAATAGGGAAACACCCGGATCCTTCAGATCACCAGCCCGAGAGAGAGAAGGAGGGGGAACTTTCTCACTGACCAACACCAGAATAGGAGGGGCAGGCTGCAGCCTGACCTCCTTCCACCTAAGGGGAACCTCTTAGACTATATTAAGAAGTAGCACCAAGAGACCAGCTGACCTGGGGGGAAGCCAGAGCACTCTTTCCAAAATAACACACCCAATAGCATCTGACTTGGATTGACATAAGAGGCAAAAAGATCAGAGGCCGAAACCCCATGCTCCTAAGATGTAAACCTCATAGGAACCAACCCTGGAGGGGCATCTGAGTAGGGAAGGACCGGAGTTGAATAGCACAACTGAACCAAGGAGACTGATTGGGCCGCACCCTGAAATGGTAAAGAGTCTTTGACCATGCCAAACACCTGACCATCAGAGGAAGAAGATGAGGGAGGCCTAGGGACGAGACTCCGACCGCCACTCTTGGGATTCCTGCAGGCCTGGAAAGAATGACCCTGAAGTCCACACGAGCTGCGGAAGTGGGGAAACACTAGGAAGAACAGGTCCTAACGCCACTCCACTTAACCCTGCACCTTCAGAGCAAGTGAGTCCAGAATAAGAGCCGATAGATCCAACTGAACACAAATATGAGCCCCCCGCAAATCCTCACCACATATAGTTCGCTCGTCCGCACAGAGGAACCCACTGAGAGACTCCCCAATGGCCTTCAGAAATGACTTGTTTTGGAATGGCAACGGGAGCCCAGGAAGGTTGATCCAGACCATGGCAAGGGGACTCTCCTTCCCTCTATGAGCATCCATGGACTAGTGGGAGAAATTGAAGCACCAACTACTGAACATATGAGGTGAGTTGCACCATGCATGGATGAAATCCCTTTCTGAAGCAAAGAACAAACAAAGTGAGAGCCGATGGATGGAAGAAATACGAGCACGAACCTGTAGCCCCCAAGAATCCACAAAGTGTTGAAACACCTGGAGAGATGGCTTCGCAGCCCCGAAGTGGGCCACAAGGGTCCACTGAAGACCATCCACCACATATTCAAAATCCGATGAAGAGACCTCCAAGGATATACAAGAACTCTCCCACGACACATTCAGGGGATCGGGGAAGCTTTGGGAAAACACACTTGTGAACCCTGGGACGAACCACACAGCACTTCCCTGAAGGGAAGATCCGGACAACGACGCTGAAAAGAGCCAGAGGGATCTTGCACCGGGGGAGGCCTAGCCACAACTCGATCAGGCCCTGGATTGAACGCCCACGAGTTCAGGAACGCCTCCAGAGTGCAATCAACCACCGTAGCGCCGGGCGACAAGATTTGAAAACCAGGGGGTGCATCAGGAACATTCTTTTCTTTCAAACTCATTTCAAAATCACAATTTATAACCCTTTATTACACCAGTGAGCATTCTAAGGGTAAGTTGTGTGACGGTGAGATTTTCTTAGGGTGGTTCAGTGTATATGGTTTGGGATGCAATCTCAATGTTCTTTAAATTATCCTATAAATAGTTTCGTTTATGCTTTATTTTTTGAATCTCATCTTGTTCTTAGTCAAGGGAAAATCCCAATGATTTTATACCCTTCAAAATCTTTGATAAATGAGGTTCATAAGGAACAATACTACTAGTCAAGGCCATCACTTCTTCTGTCTGTGTTAATCTGAATTTATCATAATCCTTTATATAAACTAGTAATATGTTCACTATTAAATTTAAATATTATCAATGGTTATTATGATTAAAGGTATTTTAAATTTTACAAACCATATAACTATTCAAAATAGCTAAAGTAGTGTATGTGTTTTCTATAAAATTATTTCATAATAATTAATTTGATCTTTTAAAATGGTAATTTAATTTCTAAAAGTTTGGTTCATTACATTATCCCCCTAATTATAAATTTCACACATGAAATTTTCATTTCATACACTAAAATTGATGAGGGTAGTTCTATTTTAGGACTTTTCCAGTTCTCAAGTCACTTCCTCAAACTTTTGGTTCCACCAAAACACTTTAACAAGGTTAGTTTTCTTGTTTTGTAGAAATTTTTCTTTATGATCTAAGATTTGTACTAGAAACTCTTTGTATGAAAGATAATTCTACAATGGAACCACCTATATATTAAGTACACATGATTGGTATGATATGTACTTCTATAAGAGGGATACATGGAACACATCATGTACTTGAGATAGGTTAGGTGGGAGTAATAGTTAATAGTCCACCATTCCGATGCGATCAAGGATCTCAAAGGGGAAGATGTATGTTGGACTAATATTTCACTTATTTCAATACCATATGAATTTATTCCCTATAAATATATAAAGGAACACTTAATCTCTTAGTTTAAATGTCACGACCCATCCCATGGGTCCTATGTCGTCACTCCCCCCAGCCCGCCTCTCGAAGGACAAGGTTTGATGACTAGCACCAAAGGCGTTAGCCTACAAATGAGAGGAATTTTCCTAAGTAACTGTATGCACACACACACAACCACGTCCCAAAAACTGGAAAGGTAAAACATGCATGCCATTAAAAAACCACTGAGTAAAGGTATAAGCTATAGGTAAAATGAGTAAGAATACAAACCCCACAAAAGACAAACGGAAAAACTTTAAAATATAGAAGATCTACGAATATACATCCACTAAAAACCCCACCTAATTTGTAAGTGTATAGTAGCTTCCAGAATCCATAGAATCTTTCCTCTCCTGCCTGATCTCATTGGGAACCATTGGGTCCTACACCACTAAGTCCTCCATCAAGGTAGCAATCGTCTGCACCAGACACAACATGTGTGGCTAAAGCCCGTGCAGGGGTGAGTAACAAAATACATGGTAGGGACCCCAATCCATAAATTAAAAAAATAAAAAATCAATCCACAAATCAAACCATGAAGAATGATCACAAAGTAAGACAACTCACATAGGTATAATCTATAGTACGGAAGCTAGACTATCATTCGTGAAACTTAACACCTTGAACTGCTGAGGTACTCATCCTTGATGAGTACCATGAGTCAGTTGGGTCACACAAATCCACTTCTAACTTAGGTTATAATAACTGGTGCATAGAGGTACGCATGTAGCAAATCCACACATGGTATCTTGGAGTTGATCCACATAGGGTCGTTTGTAGCTGATCTACAGAGGGTTGCTGGTAGCTGATCCACAGAGGGTCACATAGAGCTGATCTACAGAGGGTCACATGGAGCTGATCCACACAAGGTCACTTGGTGCTGATCCACACAGAGTCACTTGGATATGATCCAGAAAAGGTTTCTTATCTTCTAGGCCTACAAGGTCACTTGGACCCACTCGTTAGCATTCTTTTGATCTCAGCCAGCCATAGTATTTCTGTACGTAACACACTTAATTCTAGAAAAATCCACTAATCAATCCATTATTAGAATTTCAACTTCCATTAAATCCTACTTATAGTATTATAAAAAAATCTATTCATTGAGAGGGTTCCAAATCCACAAATGGCTCAGTAATAGGACATTTGGTCGAAAAGATATGACCATTTTTGTGAATAAGGACCGATTTTGTTCAGGTTTAGTTTTTCCTGGTTAGACTAACCTGAACTGGCCCAAGATCCATTGAACCGACCCAGGTCCACCGACCAGACCCGAGTATGACCTGGACCATTAGGCCGCAGGTTCAGCCTGCTAGGAAGGTCTGTCTTGATGGTAGGTGTGGCTTTCCTCCTACCCGGTCCATGAGTGCAGGATAGTTCTTCTCCAATTGGATGCCCATGTGTCTAGTGGCCACGTCCCTATTCGCCAGTCATTGGCCTACTACCGGCATCTCTTTCCGCACCACCGTGGCCAAAGCTGGTTGTGGCTATTGCCTCGGCATTTCGTCTAACGCCAAAGGTGTTTTCCGCAACCAAGGGGTCCACTCTGATGGTTCATTCTGTGAACCGTCTGCATTGACGGTATTATTGGGTTATTGTCTTCCCTGCCACAGCCTCAATACTGGGTTACTGTCAATACGGAGTTGCGAGCACTAAGAAAACACAAGAATATACAAAGGTGGAGGGGCATGATCGTTGTTTGTGTCAGCCCGCACCCTCCACATTAAAGGTTTTGAATCATGAGGAAGGTTTAAGGCTTTATCAAAGTTATATCCCGATGCAAAAAACTCAATACAAGTCACCCTCCCACAAGAACAAGTTACCTGCAGATCAAATTGTTCATGGGTTGATATGCATTCTTTGTTTTAGAAAGAATAATGGGGAAATCAAAATCAAAAGTAACCCCTACCAAGAGAAGGTTTGACATTGGTGTCTATCCATTCAAAACCATTTTCATTCATTCATATCTATTACTGGATCCTTCCTTCAAGTCATCATCGCCATTTTACAATTCACCAGTATTCATCATTAGAGAGAAATAATTCACCATTCATCAGAGAGATTCCCGCTCTGACTCACCTACTCATTATTCCATTAAAAGAGAAATGAATTACAATGTTTCTGTTACGCTGCGTCATCACATCGTTATGATTCAATCAATGATTCATTACACTGTAAATTTATGAGCCTCATTAATGTGGTTCATATTCACCTTGTTTCCACACCACAGTGATGGGATTCCGTAACTCAATGGAGAGGAAAATAAAAAATAATAATTTTTTAATTTATTTTATTTCTCTTACAAAAGGTTCGAAAATTATCTTTTTTGGTCAACGATCACTGGTAAAAGTTAGGTCTTTTCTAGGTGAATCCCAACATTATGAGTTCAATGGTTCCCTTAGATTTTTTATCTGATCACTTGTTTAAATGTTTAAAACCCACTCACATATTTATTTAAACAAACTAAAAAATTTCAAAATTCAATTTTGGGTTCACCGGGCCTCAGAATCATTTTTCTTCTCAGTGTTTGGTCTCGAAATAATCCCATATATTTTTTAAAAAATAAATGTAATTTTGGGGATATTACATTCTCCCTAACTTAGGGATTTATGTCCTTGAAATCCAAAATAAGAGATAAACAAACAAATGGGGGTACTGAGAACATATCCATGCCTCCTTCTCCCATGTGATATCCTGGACATTCCCCTACTTCCACTGAATGAAAACTAGAGGAATTGAATGTTTATGAATGATCTTCTCATATTGATCCTCTATCTCTGCTGGGAAATTTGCAAACGTTTCACCATCATCAATGTCCAACTCTCCCCATTCGATGACATGCAGTGGATCATGAACATACCTTCTCAGCTATGACATGTGAAAATCATCATTCACCTAGTGCATCTATGGGGGAATATCTAGTTGGTACGATACCTCTCCCACTCTGCTCAGGATCTAGAAAGGTCCAATGAACCTCAAAGATAATTTTTTTCCTTGACCATATATCTGCAATCCCTGTCGAGGTGAGAGCAGAAGGAACTCATGGTATCCCTTTTATAACTCCAAGGGCCTCAGTCTCCTATCAACATAATATTTATTCCTACTCTGTACAGTCCTCATCCGATCCTGGATGATCTGCACATTCTTAGTTGTAGCTCGTACCAAATCTGGACCCATGAGTACTGACTGCCCTGGGACTGTCTAGCATAGAGGTGATCTGCATCGCCTCCTATATAAATCCTCAAATGGCACCATGCCAATGGTGTAGTGAAAGATTTTTTTTTATGAAAAACCCACTAGTGGTAGGTGTTCCTCCCAACTATGACCAAAATCAAGGATGCAAGCATGAAGCATGTCCTCCAAGGTCTTTATGGTCTGCTCTGTCTGACCATACATCTATGGGTGAAAGGTTGTGAAAAAGTGCAGTTGAGTCCTGAATGCCACCTGTAATCCCTTCCATAGCTGGGATGTGAAGAGAGCATCATGGTCTGAGACGATCATTGAATGAAACCCATGAATCCACACTATCTCCTTAATGTTGATGGATCTTAATCCCTCTACTGACCTCTGCTCATATATGGGTAGGAAGTGAGCTGAATTGGTGAGCCGATAAATGGTCACCTAGATAGAATCATGGCCCTTGGACATGCATGGTAATCCCGTCATGAAGTCTATCACGATACCATCCCACATCTACTATGGTACCTCAAGTGGTTGTGCCAATTCTATTGGAATATGATGTATATCCTTCACTTGTTGACAAGCGAGGTACTATGAAATGAACATGACCACCGCTTTCTTTATCCCTAGCCACCATTACTGACATCAGAGATCCTGGTACATATTCGCCACTCCAGGATGTACCGCCAAATTCAAAGAATGGAACTCCCTAAACACATCCTCTCACAATTCCACTGGTACTACTGTACATCCTATGAAAAGGATGACGTGCTACCCACCTATTAAAAATTCTTCAGGATTCCTTCTTGAGGATAACTGATCATGTCGGGCCCCAAAGTCAATATCCACCAGTTGTGCCTCCCTAACTTTCTTTAAGAGCAAGGGAGTGATAGTAATCAATTGAAGGTAAGTTTCTCCATCATCATCCACAAAGGATATTTTCATCGTAGCTAGTTACTCTATCACCTCACTCAGTAACTGCAAACCATACCTCCTATCGAGCACATCTACCACAATGTTCCCCTTCCAAGGAGTATAGACTATTTTGAAATCATAGTCCGGTAGGAACTCCAACCACCATCTATGCCTCGTGTTCAGGTCCTTCTAGGTGAAGATATACATGCGACTCTTATGGTCGGAGTAGATGATGAACCATTCACCCATCAAGTAGTGCCACCACATCTATATAGAAAATACCACTTCTTCTAACTCTAGGTCATGGGTGGCGTAGTTCTTCTTATGTTGCCTCAACTACCATGAACCATAGCTGATCACTGTTCTCTCTTACATCAAGACACAACCCAGTGTGGTCCTTGATGATTCATAGAAAACTACATACCCTATGCCCTCCTCTGGTAGTCTCAAGACGGGATCACTCATCAGTCTCCACCTCAGCTCATGGAAAATCTACTGATACTTTTATATCCATACAAAGGACCTTAAATTCCATTTCAAAGATGATAAGCATGCTGCTACGTTGTAAAAATTGTACATGAACCTCTGGTATTATCCAACCAACACTAAGAAACTCAACACCTCAGTCACAATTTTGGGTGGCTCCCAAACAAGCACTAACTCTATCTTCATCGGATCCACTACAACTCCATCCTCTGAGATGATGTGTTCTAGAAAGTAGACCTCCTAAATCTAGAACTAGAACTTCAAGAGCTTCTCATAAATCTAGTTCTCTCGGAGTGTATCCAAGACTATTAGTAGGTGTGTAGCATGATCCTTCTCTGACATGGAGTACACCAAGATGTCAATAATGAATACCACCATAAAACAATCAAGGTAAGGATATAAGAACTTATTCATGAGTACCTTGAACACTGTTGGGGAATTTTTCATGTTGAAGGGAATCACCATGAACTCATAGTGGCCATACCAGTATATTAAGGCTGTCTTTGGTACATCCTAATCATGTTATCGAATCTAGTGATATCCTGATCTGAGGTCTATCTTTGAGAACCACCTCACTCCCTTCAGTTGGTCAAAGAGATAATCAATTATCGGCTGTGGATATTTGTTCTTCATGGTCACCTGGTTTAGGGGTCGGTAGTCCACGCATAGCCTCTAGCTTCTATTAACCTTCTTGGAAAGAAACACTAGGGTTGTCCCATGGTGAAATGATGGTCCTAATTAATACCTTCTCCAATAAGTCCTTTAGTTGTACCCTCAACTCAAGAATCTCTATGGGAGCCATCCGATATGCTTGTGTGGATATTAGTATCATCCTGAGGTACATATTAATTTATAAGTCTACCTCATTGTGAGGAGGTAGTCCCAGAATATCCTCAAGAAAGATGTATTCATACTCATCAACCAGTATAGAAATGCTCAGACTCCAATCATCCACCACACCAAGAGTGAGGCTCGCCAATAAGTGAGTGATCTACTGCACCCTCCTTCGAGAATGTCTGTCATATGCTACAAGAGTTTCCATCTTTTTGGTGAAGGAAAATCGGGTCCCATATTCGCAAATACACCACTCTCTACCCCTAATACAATCTATATGAGCATTAACTATGGATAACTAGTTCATACCCAAGATGACTTTGTAAGGCCTCGACGTTGCTACTAGGAGATCACAACCGAATCTCTCTTCTCCAAGAGTATGCTCACACTACATGCACCAGTGTGTAATCGTCAAATCCTCTCCCATAGAAGTATCTAATTGTAAGGATCGAGCCAACGACTCCACCAGAATCTCTGAGCCGTGAATGAAGACTATGGAATGGAAAGAGTGGCTATAACCTACATCTATAAGAACTATAGCTAAGGTGGAGAAGACATAAATCGTACCTCTAATCATCTCCAGAGTCCTGTGGTCATATGCTTCCACTGCCTAAAGCTGAGCTCGACCCTATCCTTCTGCTCCCTGAGGCCATGGTGACCACATGGGGGTGGTGGAGGTAGTACCTCAAACCTTTTCCCACCACTTGGTGCTTAGCGTACTCCCATGCCACGTCTGCCACCCTACAGACCTCCTCGTTCGAACCTCTGCCTCTACCTTGGTAGTCTTTCGACCTTCTGTGGATCATCCGTGTGGCGGGTAGGGCAGTCACAAGCCATGTGTCCCTACCCACTGCATGAGTAGAAAACCCTAATCCTCTACTAACCCCCACTACCCCAGTGCCCTCACACCACTGATCTTGTGTCCTAGGGTTTCCCTTCGGATGGTCTCGCCTGTTTGTACCACTGCATCATCTATCGACTTCCCGCCATGGATGACTCAACCACGTGTTGCCTGGTGGTATCTCCCACTGTCAGTTCTTGTTCTATGAGGGGTCTATCTACTAGTAGAGATATATCTAACACTCTATCCCATGTGGTGATGATGAGGAAAATCATCAATGCCTGATCTCCCATCAGAGTCCCTGCATAAAGGTCTGGGCCTTGAATAAAAGGCCTCATACCATATCCGTAGAGTAGAAGGAGAGGTATGTAAACCTCACAGAGTAATTAGTCACTGACATGCTACCCTGATATAGGTGAATAAGTTCATATATGCTCACTGAACTCAAGTTCATGAGGAAGAACTCCTCTCAAAAAAGTTTCTCGAAGTCAGCCCAGGAGGGGGTCACCTCATCATGAGTATGAATTGTCATGCTCCCCCATCTCCATGTCAAGCACTGAAGAAGGCACACGGCTAAGATCACCATATGGTCAAGTGACATCCTCACTGAGAAGAAGACCCACGTCACCCCCTCCAACCAATCCTCAGTAGCCTAAGGTTCTATCTCTCCCCTTAGCCTAGGAGGTATTTGTCTCTGAAAATCATGCAAGGTGAGCCTACGTGCATCTTCTAATGGTAACGTTGGTAGTAACTATTGATCAATGGGTGGTGGTAACACTTGTACACCACCTAGCAGAGCCATATCTAGAACGGGTCCTTGAACTGACACCTCATCACTTGAAGGGCTATCCTCATGGTCACACATCAAAATCCTAACTATCTGTCTACGTGGAGGCATCCTGAAATAGATCAAGATGTACCCTGGTCAACATATTATACCTGGTGAGCTGAATCTAATTCATGAAGAACAAGAGAAAACACTCAATTACTATATGATGCATGCAACTAGTGTTTTTATTTATATATCTAAAAAGTAGAATTCAAGGTCCTTTTGTATGGATATGTCGGATGCCCCACCAACACTGGACTCCCCAAATCTGAAATTCGAACTTGAAACATTTAACAGTGTTTCTCAAAATCAAAACAACAGACTCCTGGTCTTTAAGGTATAACCAATCACCTTTGATACCACTTTGTCACAAACCGTCCCTCAGAGCCCAAGTTGTGACTCCCCCAAGCCCACATCCTGAAGGCTAGAAGTTGGAGACTAGTGCCGAAGTCATTAAACAAAAAATGGGATGCATTTTATTGAGTATCGGAACACACACACACAAACACAATCACATCCCAAAAATTGGAATGGTAAAACACACAAGCCACTAAACAACCAAAAAGTAATGGTATAAGCTATAGGTTAAATGGGACCGAATAAAAAACAAACAAAAGACAAACTAAAAAAATAGGAAAGTACATAAGATCTTTGAAAATCCATCCGATGAAAATCGCACCTGATGGGTAAGTGTAGAGTAGCTTCCAAAAGCCATAGAAGCATGCCCCTCTTGCCTAATCTCTCTAGGAACCACTTAGTCCTAGGACACCAAGTCCTTCATCAAGGCGGCGGTCATCTACCCCAGACACAACACGTCCGAGTGAAGCTAATGTAGGAGTGAGTAATAAAATACTCATTAGGTACCCCAAACCACAAATGAAAGACCACAAAGAAATTCACAAAGCAAACCATGAAGCATGATACTAAAGAAAGACATCTCACACAGGTATAATATAAATTACGGAAGCAAGACTTCCAATCATGACACTGAACACCTTGGTCTGCTGAGGTACTTATCCCTAATGAGTACCATGAGTCTAATTGGTCACATGGACCCACTTCCTACTTAGGACATCAAAGATGGTCCAGACAAGGCCACCTGTAGTAGATCTATATAGGTTCTCTTAGAGATTGTCCACACAAGGTTACTAGTATATAATCCAAATAGGGTCTCTGGTAGCTGATTCACATAGGGTCACTTTGAGATGATCCACACCGGGTCCCTTGGAGATGATCCACACAGGGTGACTTGTCTTCTAGTCTTACAAAGTCACCTAAACCTACTCGTTATCTATCTTTAGATCTCAACCAGCCACCATCTTTCCACATGTAGCACACTTGATTATGATAGAATCTACTCCACAAGCCATACGCCGCATCTCAACATCAATGAAAGCCTTCTTAGAGTATTCCAAAACAATCCCCTTGTTGCAAGGGTTCCTACACCGTAAATGGCCAGTTAATCAAACACTCAATCTAAAATATATGAATATTTTTTTGAGTAGGGTCCGATTGTGTTTGGGTCTGGTCTATTTGGGTTGGACCGACCATACCCGAATTGGCCTAGGGTCCATCGACCCGACCCGAGACTGCCAACTCGACCCAGGTTTAACCCAGTCCGGATCTTACCCGGCTTGATGAGTGAGTCTGACCCACCTCCTACCCGACCACCTAGTACGGGCTGATTCTTCTCAATTCAGTCATCTGTGTGTCTAGCTTCCAGCATGTCGTTGTCGGTTTTGTCAGCCACCTTGCCTCCCGTATGTGGTCCTATTGGACTGAATACTATTTGGTCTCCAAAGACCACATGTCATTGGCCACTTTGTCTGACACAGCTGAATGGCCGCGTCCCTATTCACCAGCCACCAGACCGCTGCTGATGGATCCTTCCACACCACCGTGTCCTGAGCTGGCTGCAGCCACCACCTTGGCGCACCACCACCAACCCGCGACCACTTCCGGGGACGATCATGTTTTCTCTGGTGGTTTGTTCCCCGAACCATTTGTGTAAGTGGTCTTCCAATGTTTCTGTATTCCCTACCACGTCCTTGGTACCTTCTTTCCATCAATCCAGAGTTGTAGCCATGAAGAACACACAAGAATGCACAAAGGTAGAGGGTCTCAGTCCTTGTTCATATCATCCCACACCCTCCATGTTAGAGGTTTAGAAACATAAGGAAGGCTTAAGTATTTATCAAAGTTTTATCCCGATGCAAAAACCCTAATGAAAATTGCCTTCCTGCAAGAACTAGAAACCCTTAGATCATTCTGTTCATGGGTTCATTTGTGTTCATTGTTTTTGAAAGAATAGTGGGGAAATCAAAATGAAAATTTACCCCTACCAAGAGAATGTTCATCATTGGTGTCGATCTATTCAAATCCATTGACGTTCATTGATCTCGGGTCCCAGATCTTTCCTCCAAGGTGTCGTTTCCACTTTTTGATCCACCAGAGTTCTTCATTGGAGAGAAATCCTTCATCATTCATCAGAGAAATTACCTCTTTGATTCACCAACCTATTATTCCATTAAAAGAGAAATGCATTGCACCATTTCAGTTATGTTGTGTTATCATATCATTATGATTTAATTAATGAGTAGTTACGCTGCACATTTACGAGCCTCATTAATGGGGTTTGTATGGTCAAAAAATTACTTTTTCCTATCAACCCTCACTAGTCAATTTTAGGTCTTTTCTAGGTGAATCTTGATGTTTTAAGTTCAACTATTCTCTCAGATTTTTGATTCGAGCACCAATTTAGAAGTTATAAAAACCTGCTCACACATTTATTTAAATGAACTAAAAATGTTGAAAATTCTATTTTAGGATCACCGGGCCTTGGAATCTTGTACCGTCTGAGCGTCTGGTCTCGAAATAATCCCATATAATTAAAAAAAACAATTCATGGAATTTTCAAGACAATACAATAAAATCTAAGTCTCATTGATGATGTTATCCATACCTTTTCAGTTGACTTTTCATGGATTTAATATGACACTAGATAGTTTGAGACTTCTCTATCATCTCTTGGATAAGACAAAGTCCCATCATCTTTCTCTCTCAAACATCATCCAAGCATGTTGGTGTTTCAAACCTATTCCTATACAAATCCCCACAATGTTCCATTTGAATGCTATAATTAAAACTATTGTTATATGAGAACTCTACTATGGGAAGGTGTTAATCCCAACATCATTATAAATCCATTAAACATGATCTTAATATATGTTTAAAAGTTTAAATGGTCCTTTTAGAATTACCATCCATCTGAGGGTGATAAATAGTGATGAAACTCAGTTCTATATATAATGTTTTCAGAAGGCTTCTCCAAAACATTGAGGAAATCCTATAATCTCAATTAGATATAATAGAGAGTGGAACTCCATGTAGTCTTACCACTTCTCTTATATATATCTTGTTGAGTTGTTCAAGGGAGAAATATTTCTTGATAGAAATAAAAAACACTGACTTAGTGAGGTGATAGACTATAACCTAGATGATAATATTAAGTTTAGATGTTATGGGGATTTCTATGAAGAAATACATGGTTATGTTTTCTTATTTCCATACTCGTATGAGAAATGATTGCATCATACCATTAGACTTCTATCATTTAGCCTTGACTTGTTGGTATACAAACCATTGAGATACAAATTATACAATCTCTCTCTTCATTTTATCCCACCAAAAATTTTGATTTATATATATACACTTCTTAGTGATTTATAGATTAGTAGAGAAGGATAATCTATGTGAATCATCCAAAATTTCCCTCTTGAGTTATATTTTTTTGAGAGACATATCCAGGTTCCATGACTTATAACTCCATCTTCAGCAAAGTTGAACTCTGGAATATTTTCTACCTTCTTTTATAGAACCTCTTCATATTTCTAGGCCTCTTTGATCCTCTCAATAATAGATGGTTGAGAAGTTATTTGAGAAATTTAAGATGATGATCCTTTTATCATTCTCATTACCATCCTT
Source organism: Viscum album (assembly GCA_963277665.1). Classification (NCBI taxonomy): domain Eukaryota; kingdom Viridiplantae; phylum Streptophyta; class Magnoliopsida; order Santalales; family Viscaceae; genus Viscum; species Viscum album. The sequence continues at coordinate 1,751,965,293 of OY728143.1, read as the reverse complement.
TATATGTCCAATAATATTGTATCCCTCATAATCCTCATCTTGGATAGGGTTGTAGGATCCTTCATAATTAGAGCATCTGCCACTTTATTTGCCTTATCAAGATGATAATAGAATAAAAAATTATAATCCATGATCAAATCTAACCACCTTCCTTAAAACATATTAATATCCTTGTGTGTGAATATATTTTTGAGGATTTTATGATCTATATATATGTCACACTTACCCCTGTAGATATAATGTTTCCATATCTTCATTTTTAAGATCACTTATTCCAATTCTAGATCAGGAATTGGGTAGTTATGATCATGGATATTTAATTGGAGGGAGGAATAGGCTATCACCTTTTAATATTTCATGAGCACACAACCTAATCCCATTTTGGATTCATCACTATAGATCACAAATCCATCCCCAACGGTGGGAAATGTGAGCATAGGTGTAGTGATAAGAATTTTCATGACGTCTTTAAAACATTCTTCACATTATTTATTCCCGAAAAACATTACACCTTTAGGAGTTATCATAGATAATGGGCTTGAAAATCATGAGAAGTTTCTAAGAAAATCATTGATAATACCTAGATAATACAAGTAAACTACAGATATCCATCACATAGGTTTTTTTGGGCCATCCTTCAATTACCTCTATTTTTTAAGGGTCCACAAATATCCCTTTATTAGTGATAACATGCCCCAATAATGTTAATTTCTCCAACCAAAATTATCATTTACTATACTCAGGATACATATTTTATTTTTCAAAGTTATTTAGTATAATATTCAAATTCTCCAAATGTTCCTAATTACTTTTGATTTATACAAGAATATCATAAATAAATAATACCAAAAATCTATCAAGGTAATCGATAAGGACTCAATTAATCAATTCTAGGAATATTACTAGAGAGTTAGTGAGTCCAAATGACATTACTGTGAACTCATAGTTCCCATACATTGTATAAAAAGAAGTCTTTGGAATATCCCCCTTATTTTCTTTAACTTGATAATATCCTGACCAAAGATCCATCTTTTAGAAATATTGGGATCTATATAGTTGATCAAACAATTCATAAATACATGGAAGGGAATAATAATTTTTATCATGATCTTTTTGAGCTCACGATAATCAATTCATAGGCACATTGACCCAACATTTTTCTTAATAAAGATGACCAGTGCACCCCATAGTGAAACAATTTGACTTATGAAACCTTTATCCATATTCTCTTATAGCTACTTATTAAGCTCCTTTAGTTTATAAATGAACATTATATATAGAGTCTTGGATATTATAAAGATCAGGGTATGAGATTGATTGAGAACAACACCTCACGTCTAGGTGGAAGAATAAGAAAATTTTTAAGAAACACATTAATGAATCACCATATAATGGGAATGTCATCAAGCATGATTTTTTCTTTAATATTAATCATTTGAGATATATACAATTTCTCTCAAAGAAATAAAATTCATTCTTGAGATGTTGGTACTAAATAAGATTCATAATCCTCCTTGAACTTGTATAAAATTAAAGGACTAATCTCAATATAGAGGTTCATTTCCTTATCCTGGAAATTTAAGTTAACTCTATATAAGAAAATCCAATCCATGACTAGAACGACATTGAATTCAGCTAAATGAAGTATCACAAGTATCACTAGAAATCTCATCTAAAAAATTTGATAAGGGAGGAGTTATACAACTAAGATTAAATAATTTCCCTATATTCCATTCTCTCTAATAGCACTACTTCCATGTTTTTTAGTGATATTTTAATATTCATACTAAACATTTGTGATAAAAAAGAATATATAAACTATGTAAAAAATTACATTCTCTATACTTGAATGAATATCTAGCATACCTGTCACCACTTAATTGTTGAGATTTACCTCAATAGTTGTGATGGAATAAGATCACCTTTATACCTTGGAGGTTATTGGCATTGATTGTATCTGAAAACCCTTAGATTAGGGAATTGTGTTGCATAATGACCATGTTCCTTGAAATTGAAACATTGTACTGTTAATTGAGGGTTTACGAAAACATTAATGCATTCCATCAAATTGGTGGGTTTCTCTAATAAGAAATCTTTAGCTACGTGACCATCTTTACCACACCTAAAGAATTTCTTCTCCCCCATTAGGCATTTTTTGGGATCCTTCTTCCCACACTTTTGAAAATTGGGATATTGGTATTTAATTCCACTAATAGATTTCTAAACCATACCACTATAATTAAACTCCATTTTCCACTTATCATACCCATTAAAACCTTGAGATTTGTTGATATCCATTTCAAATTTGAGGGCACATCAGAAAATTATTCATAGCAATAAAATTCCAAATTTAAAAGTCATTTCATAGACTCGGCTTAAGACCACTAGAGAAGTAGTAAACTTTAATTTTAATGGTAATGATAGAGTTGGAGGTATATCATGCATTCCTTTTGAATTTTCCTCATTTTCTTGAGTTATTATTCATACTCTATTGGAGGTTAAGTAATTACCTCTCCATTTTAAATCAAATAGTGTGAGTAAAATATTTTTCAAAAAACATTTTCCAGAGTTTCTTCCACTCCATTACTTAGAAATATTCAAGATTTGTATTTTTGATCAAAATCCACCATTTATCAAATTCTCCCTTCATATGATAAATAGCAAGTATGAACTTCTAGTTTTTATATAATTTTAAAATGGATAAGATTTATTTAATGGATTTAATCCATTCCTCCTTGATTAAGGGATCATAATATCTACAAAAAGTCAGAGGACTTTTCCACATAAAGGCCTCAATTACAGCTTGTTATTTCTTTGGGGAATGTATACCTTCCTCGTGATTCATGTTTTCGATAAAAAATGATTCAACTAAGAAAGTATTATTATGAAGTTACGATCAAGTTATGAATCTCATTTGGGCAATCATTACATTTTTCTTCACATTGGTTGTTGACTTAATTACTCATATTCCCAACCATTGACTAGAATAAATGGAATCTTAGGGATAAGTTTTTTAAACTAGTAATCACATAAATGGAAAATAATGAACATTAAAGGTATAAATCAAAAATGATATATATTCTATAAATTATGAATTTCTATGATTCAATATAATTTATTCATAATCTATTTCTTAAAATATAATATTATGGGAATTTTTACCTTAATAATGATTCATAAGGATCTTATGAATTTATCAAATCATATCCCTTATGAGTGTCAAACCCAGTGTACAGAAAGTAACATTTTCATGCACTAGGTGATGATTGATTCCAGATCATGCACCATTTTTAGGGTTATTACCCCTAGGTACCTTTGTGCTAGAGCCACATCCACTTGTAGTATCTAGACAGGGGTGTATTTTCATGAAAACCACTTAATCTATAATTTTCCAATATGTAGGGATGTTTTCATAGGTTTATTATTATCCCAATGTCCTTCTATATAGATTTTATAATCTTACTCCCAAAAATAACTAGAAATTCCTCTTATACTAACTATGACAGCCGATATTTTTAATACATTTTATTTCAGATTTATTACATAAAGGTACACATAAAAAATTCTAGAAGATTTTGAAGCCTAGTTTCTTTGGGAAATTAGGTACATAGAATATCAAATTGAAACATGTATATAACAACATTATTGAAAACTTATTTAACATGCTCCTAAAATTCCATCATCCTTCTATAATTTCCCATGATTACTAAGAGACGTACATAAGAAAGGGAAGAGATATAAAGACTAGTAAGGGAATAAAAAAATCATAAAAAAAGATAAATCAGTACATGTAATCCAAGAGGCATACCAATGTAATATAATATGGGTGATAATAATAATCTTGAACAATGAAGCATGATATTACATGATAAAATAAAGGCAACATGGCAATATGGAAACAACATAAATCATGTCACAAACATAATTCAAGGATAACTACCAATATGACATCACATGGTTTATATGGTCCCATAATATATTAGGTTTACTCTATAATACCATAAATGACATCTTTTGATACTAAAATATTACCCAATATATTGGAGCGCTATTTGGGTGCGCCCGTCATAACATTTACATGATCATGGATACCACATAGATCATTCAACATAAGGATATATTTCATCACATTTAATATGATGATCAAGGATTTTGGATTAAATAAATGTAATTATTCAATAAATTAATTATATATACATCTAGGTGAATACCAATGAGTGGAAATGGTGATGGGTATTCACAATACAAAAGTTTGTCCTGGAAAAATCATAGGATAATTTTGGTAGCATAACAGTGATACATAAAGATTCATAAAAAGGATTAATGATAATTAAAGGGTTATATAATCACATGGATATCATATGGATAGTAATATGTATATGTATAAAAATAATAAAACATGAAAAATTGTAAATTAAAAGGAATAAGGCAAAGAAGGTTCTTGAATAAAGAGGATGAGAGGATCCCTTACATTGAGAGGGTGTTTCATTAAGCTTAAGAAGAGTTTCTTGAGAGCATGGGGGAAGCATGGAAGGGATATATAGAGATAATGGTAGATTAATGTCATGATAAAATAGTTTTTAGTGAATATAAATGGGAGGTTGTGTGGGTTTATATAGAATAAGAGAGTAGAGTTCTTTATTCATTTCCAAACATAACTTTTGGACTCTATATGATAAAGTAATCAAAACCATAAAACATACCTTGGTTTTTACCCATGGTTTATAATAAAGTGGAGTTATGTTAATTATTTTACAATTTTAAGAATAAATTTCATTAAAATAATACCCATGGCGATGTATAAGTGATTCTTGTTTATAAATAATTTATTTTAAAACTATAAAATAAAATATAGATTTTGGAGGATTCATTAAGGATTTATAAAATTAATCAAATAACCTCGAAAATAAATTATTTTAATAGATAAATATATATTTAGTCGTTTATACCTTTCATTACATATATTAGATAACTTTTGGGTCATTATGATGTCATAATACACATCGTATATTTTTACCGTATTTAATTTTGACCAAAAAAATCGACTATAGCTGAAAATCATGAAAAAATAACAATTGGTTAATTTAAACATGATTATTTAAAAAATAATATTTATTTTATCCATAAAATTATCTATGTATGATAATTTACACTTTTAAATAAAAATCTTCAATTATTGAAAAATAATTTTTTTACAATAACAATTTTCTAACCCTTATAAAAATTATTTTGTACCTCATAAAATTATATTATATTTTATATTTAATAAAAATATTTTTTTATAATATTTTTTTTTAATTTTTTTTTAATTCATTAAAAAAAAGGTCTTTATTAAAACTATATATTTTCCCATTAATACAATTTGTGTTTCATCACATTGAAATCCAATTTTATCAAAATTATTATTTAATAATTTTAAATTAGCAATAAAAGGGTGAATATGATAATAATTTTATAAAAATAAACATATTAAAATTTATACTATTATGGTTTAGATATATAAACTTTTATTACATTAGTGAACACACTAAGGGAAATCTTGTGATGGTGAGATTTTCATGGGGGTGGTTTGACATACATGGTTTGGGAAGTGATGTTGATGTGCTTGAACTTCTCCATAAATAGTTTTTTTAGTTATTGAATCTAGTATTAGGGTTGGTCAAGAGAAAATCATAGTAATTTTATCCCTCTCAAAATCTCTGATAAATGGGTTTCATAGGGTAAGATCCTAATGGCCGAGGCCATCACTTCTTCTATCCATGTCAATTGGAATTTATCATAAACCTTTATATATACTATTCATACTATTCAATGGATATATTATCAATGGTTATAATTATTAATAGTATTTTAAATTTTATATACCATATAACTTTTCAAAATAGACAAATTATTGCATGTGTTTTCTATAAAATCATTTCTTAATAAGGCATTTACACATTTAAAAACGGAATTTTATTTTTAAAAGTTCATATCATTACACAAAGAATCATCACAGTATTACCACAACACTATAATTTATTATATACATCATAATTATGATAAATCACCCACTAAAAATAATAAGGTTCATGTCATTATTCCATATTTTCATCACAATAATTACTCATAATCTATTATTTATTCATAACATCACCAAAGGAATACCACATAATCACTAGGATATATATCTATATCATCAAAAATATCAATTATCACCTTCTAATAAAGTTATTTTTTCATTATATTATTTCATTATAAAATTATTACTAAAAAATAAATCATATTAGCTAATGTCATCACATTAAATCCTTATAATTGTTTAAAAGTTTTCATCATTCATATTATTGGTATGTAGTCTTTGAACATACACTTAACAATTAAAATATAGTATGTTATAATTTGGTCCATAACCTTAAATATTTATTTTCCCTCAATGAACCCTTAAAAATCCTCAAGACGGAAGAGGTATCCACACCCTCTGATAAAGCATGCCTCATATGAGAGCATAGATACCTATCACATCATGAGTCTCTTCCTAGGGGTTCCTTGGTAGAACAAAAAACCATGAGGGTTGGGTAAAAAGTATACAATATCATTTTGTGGGTAGTATGGGGATGATATAGTCTAAAACATATCTCATAGCTTCAAGTTATCTATGGATCATCACTTGTTATTCTCTTATTCATGTTATCTAAATAAGTTATTCATGAAATTTATGAGATGTATACAACTCTATCACTAGAATTACACTTTAACCCCACAAATAATTTACCATATCTCATTAATAAATACAAAAATTATTATAATTAATTAATTTTTTCCATGATTAATCTATATAATTATCTAAAGAACATACAATCTAAAAGTAGTTCATAATGTCTCTAAGTGAAAAAATTCATCAAAACATCCAAATGTGAAATAAAAAAATAATTTAATAAATAATTCTTCTAAATTAAATCAATAATTGAATCATTCCACCATAAATAAACTATGTTATCAACATAAGGAGTCAATTTAAATACCATAATTATTCCAGAGGATCAATAACGTATTTCACCGAAGTCAAACACATGAAAAAGTCAATATGATCTCATGATTCCTCTTTGATGAAAATTAGTTAAATTTAACTAAAAAACATCACTAAATGATTTAAAAAATGTCCAAATAGGCCAATAAGGTAAAAAATAGTTTAATAAAATACTATATGCCTCAAATTTATCCCTCACACACGTCAACATTCCTATTTCCTTTTATTCTAATCTAACAGTGCCACATGAAACCCCCATATGCTCGTATATGTTGCTAAACCTCCCTATATATCGCCTTTTATAACCATCTCAAAAATTAATTTTTATTTAAGTATTCAATTCGGGGAGGTCTATATTACTGAAGCCCTTAGGCATCGACAATGAAAATTAAATTACATTCATTTGGAAGAGAACCTATATCACGAAAAATATTGAGGCTATCACATGGTTCTCCCTTACTTATAAGTTTGTCCATAATGAAGTTACCCTCCCTACATGTATGTGAAATCTAAATATAATTAATTAATGGGGACCTAAAATTATAAATGTCATACGCCATATACCATGGGAAGTTATCATTTCCTCTCAATAAACTGATAATAATTTTGAAATTCGACTCAATTTCGGTGATTTGAATATTGTACAGCTTTCAAATAGAGATGCCACTAAGAATAAATTTTACTTCCACTTACATGGAATTCCCTAAAACAAATTTAGTATTATAAATTTATCTAAATTTTCATATTATGTTTGTCTCATAGTGAGAATCATAGAAATATAAGTTTCAAAAAATTTAATTAACAAACTATTCTTTTAAAAGTTAGTGAGATAGTAAAATTCTAGGAAACTTATCATTTTAATATCTTTTAATAAAAACATTGTATTATCTCATTATTGGTTTGATTATATTCACTTATTCACTATATAAAAAATGTTATATCATTATAAAAAATGAATTCTTACTGTTTTAATTTATTAACAATTTTATCAAAAAATGGAAATAAAAAATATCTTTAAAAAATATATAAAACCTCAATTTAGTATTTCAAAAAAAAAATGATTAAAATCTTAAAAATAAATGGAATTAATATGAGTAAAACATTCATCATGAATTTTAAATTTATTCCTTTAAATATTAGAGTGTAATTTAAGAGTATCTAATTTATTTCTATAAATAACTTTAATCCATGGATCATATTGACATCATTACAATTTCATAATATCCTTTACTATTTAATATTTATCATTCATTAATATAATTAAATAATCATACCATAGAAAACTAAACCTTATATAGATGAAAATATCAAATTTTAGATGCATGGAAATTTGAATTAAATAACAAAACCTATTCTTCCACCTAATTCAGTTTCTCTAATGAATTCCTTCATCTATGGTGGTTTTAACATCCTCGGCCCAACTTACTCATAAGTAACTAATACCAGTTGGTTATATGGACTCTAGCATGACTCCTCGTATGCCCCATGATACTGACTAGAAGAAATGGTCTACCAGTGGTTTAATGGGGAGACTAATCCCCTTGGATTAATAATAAATACAGTTGAAAAATAATATATAAATTATCTAAAGAAATATAATAATGAAACATCATATGTTATAATAAATATATAACACTGAAATCCAAATATAATCCAACCATGCATGGAAATTCTATTCCCAAAAATATAAGGCAATAATAATAATAAAAGTAATATATACAATATGACCATACTCACAAAAAAATAAATAAAGACCCCAAATATCATAGGTATCTTGAGTACATGATTAGACCCATATCCAATGTAAAGTCTTAGTTTAAGAAGGGTAATAACAAGGAAGCATAATCTAGGTCCTAACCTACATCCATGAAGACTTTCTAGGTACTAATCGGCTGCTCAAATAGGGTGTGAGTAAAAGTTAGTTGTCCACCACAAATAATATATAATTTATACCCAGTTAGTGGGTATAAAATGAAGTGGTGTGTAGGTAAAATAAATAAGAATTTAATAAATAAAAGTAATCAAGTTGGGCTTGGTCTCCTCATATGAAACTGGCCAACCATACCCACTTCATCCTAATCTATAATATCTCAGAACATGAAATCATGTATATATATGTATATACTTATATAGATTCACCAGCGGGGACCCAAGGATTAAGACGAAGGTGTCCACATAAATATCATATAATTCTAATACTTTAAATAAGGGAAGTTATTTCCAATGATCTAAATAAATGATAAGGTATGTCATTCCCAACAATTGTAGATGAATGGTTAGGGATATAATTCCCAATATCAGAATAATTGATGTGAAGTTTTAGGTCCAAAATCTTAATATATTATGTGAATCTTCATTCCCTACATCCCAATAATGATATGAAATTCCATTTCCAACATACTATACCAAGGGGTGTGAAACAACATGTATAACAACCCTAACCATGGTCTAGTAATTATCATACTTATCAGAGGCCAAACCTTTATAATAAACCAGAAATAGAAATAATAGGCACCTCATGATTAATAATTAAACATCATCCATGATGAACACCCCAACAAATTTTAAATTCAATCTATACAATTTTGACGTTTTAACGATATCCAATTTAGAAGGCCATGGGAAACAGACATTCCAAAATACAAATCATCATGATCATTAAATTAGTTAACTCAATTATAATTATAAGGAGGTCCATGTAACTATATATGTCATATCATGATTCAGTTTATTGATTTTAGGTCATCCAACTTAACAATCAAGCATGAAGTAAAAGGTCAAAAACCAAGGGGTGTATCCAACCCTCTATATAATTATTTTTATTATTTAACCCCATTTATAATTACCAAGTGATGTTATACAACCATTTAATAATTCATTTTACTCAATGGTTTTATTTACCCTATAAGGGATGACTCCAACATAATATAAAAGAAGCACAAAATCTAACTGATCAATACAGTCTACTTATAATTTGATTAATTCCATTTAACTATTTCATTTAATTAAGAGGCATTTAAAATCACATTTTTCAAGATGGATTAATTCCCTTGACAAGGCATGGGTCAATATGACTATAAACAATGAAGCAATGGATGGTCTGAGTTGAGGTGGAAGTACTAAAATGGTGTAATTAAAGACAGAATGAATACTCAATATAAGGAATTAACATTTATACAATTAATTATACATTTAAGAGTCAATGCATGGATAATCTGGTTTATGACACAATGATGTATTATATAAACATGATAGAATTTAATGGGGAATCTATAGGCCTCCTACCTCATACCAATGAAGTTTCACTCATCTATTATTTTTCTTTGATTCGATTTGTAACGAGAGAAATCAAAAGAATCAAAAAACACCATAAAATTAGGGAATATGATCTTTTATGGAAATAACATCCAATACAGAGAGAGAAACTAGAAAAAATGAATATGGAATAATAGACTTAGTGTTGGATAATTAATGTTACGAATGGTGGTCGAATCAGACATTGTATAAAGGATCTCTATCCAAGACTAGAGGAGGATGAGAGGGGAGCTCAAACTGTTTCCAAGCATGGGGATATGAGAGAGGATTAAAGAGGAAATAAACTTAAGAAAGAGAAGGGTAAAATGGTATTTTTTGTGATCTTTAATTAGATATGTGGTTAGGTTACATGGTTTGGCTAATTGTACACAAACCATGTCGTTATGTTGTCCAAAGGGACACCCCCCTTGTACGACTAGGTGTACAATTAAAAAAACTATGTTCACCATGTATAGTTCCCTTATGCATTTTTGTATAGACATATCACGTGGACATGAGACATCTGGTTCACAATTTCATAAGACATGAAACCCCTTTATAAGGATGCATAGTTGTGGTGAACATTTAACACTAACTATGTGCTAATCGTGTGCCTCCCTCTACCTGTTCAAGAACAGGGTTTTTAGAGATCGATGCCCTTAAAATTTATCCAGACTTCAAAGAAACATCTCAGGAGTTAAACCCCTTAAAAAATGTAAATGTCAAAACCTTAAAAAATTAAAACCCATTCCAAAACATAGTATGCTACAACCTCCCCACCTTATAACTCCATATACCTGAGAATCCATGCGGAGAAAAACATCACATGGCGTACATGGGCTAAAATTCTCATTTGGACGGTCACGTGGCATTTACAAATTCCCAATGCACCTATAAGAACTACTTTAAACACACTATATTTAATCCATTGGAACTAGATTCAACATTGATATCTAGATATAAAACACTAGGATGACACTTAGATGAGACCATATAACTTGATACATGATCACGTCATTGTATATTTCATCAAGTAGCCTATGGTGCTTCCCACCATAGGTCCAAGATTAATTTACTTACATCCAAGTCACAGTACTTACACCATCAATATTTTCTATAGAAACATGTCCTTAGTGTCATAGTAATTATCTTGGAATGATTTTCAATTTTATAAACCTCATAATATGTGAGGAAACCTATCTCGGTCCTCAGTTGTTCTAATAGTCAAACTATGATCAACCAAGCAGGCCTGGTCATAATAGATTTTCCTTAAAAATATATAACTAACCTTTAAAATACATCCATCTCAACCTAAAAACATAATTTATGTAGTTCCTTATGACCACATCTGACTACTTAAGGATACTTAATCAAAACCGGATTTAGGTAAATTATTCATAAAACACTCAGCTTCAATAGCCAATGTGTCACCAAACCAGATTTTAAAAGCCTTTTTACCAAGGCATACCAAAATCACATTGATCATGATCACCGGATCCCATACCCAACTTCCAGTTATGTATCCTACCCGAACCATCTTCTGGTTATTTTCCCCTATCATCCCACTACAATAATATCATTGAAATCTTGATCCATCATTTATGGATCATCACTGATATCCTAGGCCCAATTCTTGCATTTGGACTTCACCCAAGTTTGGATTTCAATCCAAAACAAAAATATTTTGATAAATAAATATGTACATTGTTCTATTTAATCAATGATGTATGAGAGCTATAACAACCATCCAATGATCATTCTCAAGTTTATAGGACACTTCTGACATGATTGTCACCACCAATGATTGACATCCAACTCCCCACCTTAGGAGAATATATCATGTCACCCCCAATGAAATGATTCTCAATTACCATATCTTTTTCTCCATCCATCCCTTGACATAATGACTAGTATGGATAAAAACCTCTTATCCCTGAGCGCTAACATAGAATTCACCCATAACCTGATCACACTTACTGATAATGGTTCTCATTTATTTTTCTAAAATTAAATTGAGAACGAGGTCCACAAAACTCAAAATGGTAAAGATGTACTCCCAACCTCATGGATTACCTTATACTAATCTTCGAGGGAAACTCATAATGAGTCCATCTGTCAATTTTGAAGGATATTTTGGTAACTCAGTGTAGAATACTCAGGATGATTTCAAGATATGGGTCATGTACACCTATTAACAAGGATTACACTATGATCTAATAGATTGGATTGTATTTATCTCCCTGATATATGCTCACATCAAAAAAGAATTACATTCCTTTTTACAAATCTTGACACCATATCTCCTAGCCAAGCGCGTCTAGGATCAAACTCAAGTCAACTACGTCATGAAAAACATTTTGATTCTAAAATATACCAAATCACTGATATAATTCCTTGAATTTATCCAAATATCTTGGCCTCTATGATTGAAAATTAACATTTTGAAATCATTGATTCTCAGACCATACCTAGTATCTCATTGAAATTTCTTTTCAACCATTTACCAGGCACATACAATAAAATCTAAAATTTTCATACATAGTAGGTGTATAATCCCATACCACTTGGTTCAAGATTAAACTCATGCTCTTATGAGTCTTCTATCAACAAGAGAAGGATTACCAAGCCACATGGAACATTAGTTTTTAACCCATTGGGATCTCCCTTGTAACTCCTATTCCAAATCGATCACCCACTTGTGCTAAAATTTTATTGAACCACCACCTGCCTATCAGTGCCATTTTAGAAATCTAAGAATCAAGAAGACTAATAGTGGTCATATGGTCTAGGGACCCAAACAATTATATCCACTGAATATAGTATCGATACCCAAGTACTCCAAGTGCTTCCTCAAAAACCAAAGACATCACAATTACTAAATTTTAAAAACCTAAACACCTCACGTGCATCGACATCAAATCAAGAATAAATCTAAGATCACCTCCTCTAAGGAATCCATAAAATTTGGTCCAACCTCTCTCACAGGATCCCCTTGATCAATAAAAACTTCACTTTTTCAAGGTCTAAGTCAAAACTATGGGCTACTAGGTATTCTACCTAGGCTTACCAATAAAAAATAAAACAAGTATTAAGTCCAAACACCTAGCCCCAAACTCTCTCACACTAGAAAAAAAATTCTACGTAAGGTTATTTATTACATGACATCCAACACACCTATAAAATTTCTATAAATAGGTAAAACCGATTTAAGGTAAAAAGCTCATTGACCTACAGGGGTCAAATTAGTCAACATCGGCATAATGAAATCTCCTTCTAATAATCTAACCACCAGGTGTTTCTTCTATCCAAGTATCCTCGTAAGGGAGTTCTCCTTAGCAGGTCATGATATAAACATAAAAGGATAAGAAGCTAACACTCACCAGGCATTCACATATGGTAATACCCCCTCGAGGTATAACTCACCAGACAAAAACCCTCCTACCCAAGGGTGTCTTTTCATTAACTAAGAGTCCTTTTTTACTCAACAGTCAAGTGAAAAACACTTAACATGCCAAGAAAATTGTATCAAATTTCTACCAGTTTCTCATTTCTAATGGTGCTACCTCAAATGAGTTAGCCCCTGATTTTAATATAAGGAATCAAATTTTATAACTAGAGTCATTCCTAAAAGGTCACTAGGATCTATCACCCAACAATTTGATAAAAAACGATAGGAAAGTCCACTAAAATCTATAGAAAAAATCCATGTTCCCATCTAGGGAAACTCTTAATGAAAAATTAAAGCCAACCCTTATATGAGGGTTCTATCTATTAACAACACTTAATGTTTAATTTAATACGTTACATAAGTTTATATACACTATAACACTTGTGTAATGACCCGTATCTGGATCCACTCAACTGGTTCCCTGTACCTGGTTCGCCACATGACCTCAAGTGCATTTTACCAAACTCCAGAGGCTGACGACTAGCAGCAAGGGCCTTGGTTAGTTATTGGGGAAACTATGCCCTCATTTGGTAAAGTATACAAGGTAAAGAAAATAACAGTCAATAGCGGAAGCAGTAAACATCATAAAATAACTGAACTAAACAGCGAGAGCAATGAATATATATAATAATGATGATAATGATGCAGTAGGTACAAGTATCTAAGGAAAGAAGCAAACAAAACAACGTGCTGAAATACAACAGAGAAACAAAGTACGAAAGGTAATCAGTTACTCCAACAACATCACAAGCCTAAGCTTGGTCCTATTCTCTCCAACTCCAACCAGTTTCATGTACCTGAAGTAGAAGGTCCATAATCCTTATCCTCACATGCAACCATATAACCAGTTTGGGTCGAAATGCAGGACCCAAACATGGTGTGAGACTAATCCCAGTAGGAAACCACCACAAGATCTATGCCCTACTGTCAGTGAGCAATATAGACAAATTAAAGGAAATAAATGCAGCAGAGAAACAAGAATATACTAAATTAAACAATCCTACCAATCTCCATTTACATTTATTTATTAATTTAATTCAATAACTTAATTTTCAACCAAGGAATCTAGCAAAAATCTCTATATTCCCAAGGCACAACAAGTAACACAACAGGTATCTCAATAGACTACCTGAACAAAAAGCAGTAAAAAACCCAATTTTGTTCTTTGGCTTGGTGGACTCGTCACAACCAACCAAACAATATTCACAATGACTCTCTGGGTGGCTCTTACCGGCAGAACCCTCTAGTCAAGTAATCATACAAAGGCACAGAAACTCTAGGAAGCTCTCACCGCCAATTCCCATGTGGTCTTGCAATGATAGCTATAGACTCTCTGAGGAAACACTTACATCTTATTCATCATATGATCTCGATACGTGCGTAAACTAAGGACACTCCTAGGAAGCACAAAGTATAGTTTATATAGGTCCTTCATATGAAACTAATTATAACAGGCTCTCTAGGGAAGAACTTTAATCGTCAATTCCCTCTTTAGTCTATTGCACCATGTTCACACAGCCCTGAGCAGTCAAGTCATGCGTAATCGACTCTCACCATCCCTAAGTAAGTTAAAAAAACTACTTGGATAATATCTACAATGCATCTAAATCATATAAATAGTAGGAAATACATGCAATCAATTATATCAAGGCAGGAAATCAATGCAACAAGGTCTTCCTCACAGGAAAACTAAGCCAAATGGCGATAAACAACCAAAACAAGGGAAACACCCATGGGGTGATCCTCAAACATGCTAACATGAAATCATTTCTCATCTAATAGTCTCAAGAACACAAGAAATAAACGGCGTATAATAATTCAGGATCAAAACCCCAACTCGAGATACCCGATACGTGGGTATCCCACAATTTTGCACAAAAACTCAAAGACATTCAATGTAAGGAAATAAACCACCTACCTCGATCCTAGGAGATCGATATACTTGAATCTCGGCCCGTGAATCAGCCTAGAACAGAGTAGATCTTCAAAAAATCCTAAAATTTTCAACCTCAGATAACTCACACGAGAGAAAGAATTAGGAAACGTGTCCAAAGAAGAACCAATAACTCACATCTAAAATTATATTGCTACTTATGGTGTTCGATTCAGATAACTGGTGACAGATCGGTGGCTCGGAGAAGATTCACGGCCGTACCCTCTCTCTTGGTTGAAGAAGCTGGAGAAGAAGGTATTTTGGAGTTAAGACGTGACCCCGGTCCGTTTAACGAAAAAAAAGTACATGGTGTGTACTTTTAGAGTACACGGCATGTAATAGGCTTTTCCGTACTCTACATTAAGCGGCCTCCACATCACCCCTACATGGCCTTGTGTGTGGCCATAAGATAGCCAACACAAAGCCTCGAGCAGCATCAAAGTACACGTCGTGTACTTAGAAAATTTTCATATTCTCCTCTTTTTCCCAAAAACGGCCAGAAAAGGGAAAACATACCTGAAAAGAAGGTCCGAGTTCTTAAAAACTTCCCCCCCTAAATAAATTTATCCCTGAATTTCCCTAGCAAGGTGGCGAAGAAGAAACCTCGAATAAATCTAGCCATTGTGATCGCATATCAACATCCCTCTCCCAAGTATCGTCCAGTACACAACCGTGCTGCCATAGAACCCGTACTAGAGGAACAGACCGTCCATAGAGTACCTTTTCACTATGATCAACAATCCAGATAGTATTATTCTAGAATAATGCATCATGCTCCATATCAACCTCTTTAGGTTGAAAAACATGAGACGGGTCTGAGAAATAGCATCGAAGATGAGAATCATGGAAGATGTCGTGCATAGACTGATACCTCTGAGGTTACTACAACCTATAAGAAACTAGCCCGACTCTCTCCAGAATCTCAAATGGCCCGACGTATCTTAGTGAAAGCTTACTCTATCTCCTGATCCTCTTGTGTCCCAACCTCGGGGTAACACGTAGAAAGACCTGATCTCCGACCTTGAACTCCAACGGTCATCTCCGCTGATCAGCATAAGATTTCTTCCAAGACTGTGCAGTAGCCAGCTTTTTCTGAATCAACTCCACCTGTTATGTGGTCTCCTGAACAAGACAATGTCCTAGTATAGCTGCCTCTCCTTCCACTAGTCAATACAAGGGTGATCCACATGTTCTATCGTACAAAGCCTCATAAGGTTCCATATGAATAGTTTCTTGAAAACTATTATTGTAGGCAAACTACACTAGAGGTATATGTCTCTCCCGAGAACCTCCAAAATCAAGGACACATGCTCGTAGCATGTCCTCTAGAACCTGAATCATACGCTCTAACTTTCCATATATTTGGGGATGGTAAGCTATACTCAGAAGTACCTGTGTACCCAAATCCTTCTATAGCCCTTCCCAGAAATGCGATGTGAAGAGGGCACCCATATCTGAAATGATAGTGCTCGGAAACCCATGAAAGTGTACAATCTCACAGATGTACAACCGTCCAAGCTCATTAACATCGAAGGACTCCTTTATCGATAGGAAGTGAGCAACCTTCGTGAGCCTTTCAATGACAACCCATACCGCATCATTCCCTCAAGGCGATCGCAGTAACCCTGTCACGAAGTCCATCGCGACATCATTCCATTTCCACTCAGGAATGGGTAGCTGCTATAAAATCCTTGATGGTCTCTAGTGCTCCTCCTTCACCCGTTGACAGCTGTAACACCTCATGAAAAAACCAGCAACATCTCTCTTCATACCTGGCCACCAATACTGGCGGTGTAGATCACAATACATCTTGGTGACTCCAGGATGAACTGCCCAAACTGAGGAATGAAAGTCTCGCATCAGCTCCTCACGTATATCTGCTTCCACCCATACACGTCCCTGGAAATGCAAGATCTCACCCTTTCCAACGGTCAATCTGGGAAGAGGGTCCTCTCCTGACACGCTTTCCTATGGGACTAAGCCTTCATAATCTGATAGGTGCCTCTTACGAGCTTGATCAAGAAGGGTAGATGTAACAGCTATAGAAGAAAGAAAAGGCTGACCATGCCTGTCGTGCACCTCCAAATGTATTTCAGAGAACAGTGCCATAAGCTTACACTCACTGCTGGCTTCCTGAACTGCATGTATCTGTGTCCTCCTACTTAGTGCGTCTGCCACAACATTTCCTTTCCCAGGTGTATAAGCAAGCTCAAAATTGAAATATTGTAGGTACTCAACCCACCACTGCTGTCTCAGATTCAATTCATACTATGTGAAGATGTACTTGAAGCTCTTGTGGTCAGTATATACCACAAAATTCTCTCCTAGAAGATAATGTCTCCAACAACGCAAAGCATGAACAAATACAGCCAACTCCAGGTCATGTGTAGGATAGTTCCTCTCATGTGGCCATAACTGCCGAGATCCATATGCAAAAACATGATTCTTCTGCATAAGCACTGCTCCAAGACTGATGGAGTATTCATCACAGAAACTGTATAACTCTTTCCCGACTCTGGAAAAACTAGAATCGGTGCTGAAGTCAATCTCCCCTTGAGCTCCTGAAAGGTTTAATAATAGGCTTCAGACCAAACATACTTCACCCCTACTTTGTCAAGCATATCAATGGCGCTGCTAAGAATAAGAAGTCCTATATAAACTACCTGTAGTAACCAGCCAGTCCTAAGAAACTTCATACCTCGAAGACATTCTTCGGCTGCTCCTAGGTAACTACTACTCTCACCTTCTCTGGGTCTACTGATACTCTTGTCTCCAAGATGACATGACCCAGGAAGTGAATCTCATCCATCCAAAACTGGACCTTTGAGAGCTTATCATATAACTGATACTCTCTCAATGTACTCAAAACGATCTCAAGATCGGTGGCATGGTCATGTCGAGTGTGAGAGTACACCAAGATATCATTCACAAAAATAACCATGAAAGAATATAAGTAAGAATGTAAAACTCTATTCATCAGTGACATGAAAACTACAGGTGAGTTCGTGAGGCCGAATGGCATAACCAAGTACTCATACATACCATACCTGCTCTGGAAGGCTGTAAGAGGTATATCAGATGGCCTGACACACAACTGATGATAGCCGGATCTCAAGTTGATCTTCGAGAACACTCTATCTCCTCAAAGCTGATCAAAGAGATCATCTATCCATGGAAATGGATATAGGTTCTTGATCGTCAACTGGTTCATCTTTTGATAATCCACACAATTCCTAAGGGTTTTGTCTGCCTTCTTCGCAAACCGGACAGGCGATCCTCAAGGAGAAGTACTGGGTCGGATAAAACTCTTTGACTGCAACTCCTCCAACTGCTTTTTAAGCTCCTGTAACTCAAGTGTAGTCATCCTATAAGGAGGTATGGATACTGGTTCTACTCCTAGAACAAGCCCAATAAAGAAGTCTACCTCTCGCTCCGGAGGAAATCCTAAAAAGTCTTATAGAAAGATATCTGGAAAGAGATCAACCACTGGAGGAAAATCTTTCTATGAAGTCCCCTGGTCATCCAGATATAAGCTAGCAATATGAGACATAACACCACCCAACCCATGATGCTCTAGTCCATCTCTACTCGCCTGGACTTTCTATTCGCCCTTGTGAAGAAAAGATCCACCCTCCGGTAATGTGAAACTCACCCCACGACAATAACAATTGATAAAGGCCTGAAAGGGAACTAACCAGTCCATCCCGAGAATGACATCTTAGCCTATCATCTCCAAAACATAAGACTCCAATAAAAACAACATCCACCAACCTTAAGGGGGTAGTCTATCATTGATGCATGCTAGCAGTTCTGATTCCCAAGGGAGTGTCTAGCATCATCATCTCTTCAGAAGTATAAAAAGTAATTCCAAGGCTTTCTACAGTGTGCACATAAATAAAGCTATGAGAAGCTCCTGTATCGAAAAGTGAAGAGGATAAAACTGAGGTTACTAAAATCATAACTCGAACTGTAGAAGGTCCAGGATCCTGCTCCTGATGAATCTTCTCTACCACAAAAGTCTGTCCTACACCGCAACCCTATGTAGGAGCCTGAGATCCCTGAGATGACCCTCCCTGAGCCTGACCACTGCGTCCACGACCTCTACCCTGGCCTGAATGACTTGAAGAACTCCATCCCCTAGTCTGCTGTGGGACTGGTAATCCTGATCCTGTACGCGGAGTTGAAACTGATCCTCCTTCACTAGCCACTGGCAAGAGAACCCTACAGAAACGCTGAAGATGAACCATGTTGCCGCAAGATCGGCACTCCACTGGGTCTTTCGGGCACTGAGGTTTCTTATGCCTGCTTCTTACACACTGATATCACACCACTTTGTTGCCAGAAGGAAGATCTCATCTACCAGAAGGAATACCTCACTTCCTCAGGTCACCTCATGTAGACTCACGGTGGTGCTTCCTGCTGTCTATCTGAAATGAATTAGCCCTGGGTGCTGAACCTCCCTGGTCCACAGCTCCATTATCCCTCAGATTTCTCTCCATGATAAGAGCATGTTTGACTATCATAGTAATATAAGTTAACTTAAAGATGTTCACCTAGGATCTGATGTCCGGTTTGAGACCTTCCTCAAACTTCCTAGCTAAAAACAGCTCGTCATTCCCCAAAATGGGAGTGAAACGCAGTAACTATGTGAAGCGAGAGGAATACCCCATAACTGTAAGAGTACCATGTTGCAGGTTCATGAACTCTCTATCTCTATCAGCCCTCAGCATCACAGGGTAGAATTAGTCGTAGAATGTACGCTGAAACTTGTCCCAAGCCATAGCCTGTTGTTGCCCTTCCTGCGAAACCACGTCCAACCATCTTTTGGTGGAATCTCACAAAATATATGTTTTAGGCTTCACTCTCATCTCTAGAGGTGTCTCTAGGTGCTCGAAGATGGATAACATGGATTCTATCCATGACTCTGTAGCCTGTAGTCCTCCATCCACTGTGAATGTGGGAGGATGTTGCTGCTGAAAAACCCATGTCATCTCTGCCATAGATGGGGAAGGATGCTGAGCTCCCTGGAAGGTCTGCATGAAACTCATGAAACCC
Organism: Viscum album; assembly: GCA_963277665.1. Lineage (NCBI taxonomy): Eukaryota > Viridiplantae > Streptophyta > Magnoliopsida > Santalales > Viscaceae > Viscum > Viscum album. The sequence continues at coordinate 1,751,944,554 of OY728143.1, read as the reverse complement.
TCTTTGAACCAATCATCGGCACTAGTGTCTAGAATCGCTGCAGGTGCCACATCCGGAACGATAGGCGGAACTACTGGTAGTCCCTGATCTGCTGTATCAGGCGTATGGTTAGTGCCTGGTTCCAGACGAGCAACAGGAGGACGTCTCGGTGCCGTGACTCTACAAGGTCAAAAGAACACCTTAGATCACATTACCTGGAACTGAAAACTAGGAGAATAAGAAGGGAACAGGGGAAAGAATCATTCAAAAGAAAACAAAAAATGACTACACGACGTGTATAATGACTACACGGCGTGTTCCCTTAAGTCATTCACATGGGTGTGTACTCCTACCTAACTATTCGTATAACACCCCAAATACACGGCGTGTTTTCCCAACACACGACGTATACTTGAATTCCCTTCCCTGTCCGAGTCCTTCTACACGGCTAAGTTAAACGTCTCTCCTAAGAAAAAACTACATGGTGTGTTAAAGGTATACACAGCATGTACATAACACGCTTCACCTGGTCCGTGTTATTAATGGCATGACCTGTGTGCCCAGGTCACATTACACGATGTGTTCCAGAAAGACACGGCGTGTACGAAGAAGTCCTAAAAAACCATGTTGGTTATCCACACAACAGGATACATGAATGACACTACACGGAGTGTTTCAGAAGCACAGGACGTGTAAGAGAAAGGATAACACTGACCCGTGTTGTTCGTGACACGGCTGGGAACCTAAGTCAAACGACACGACGTGTACAATTCAGACACGACTTTTATGTGAAAATACAACATGACCCGTGTTGTTCGTGACATGGTGGGGGTACCTATTTCATACTACATGGCATGCTAAAATAGTACACAACGTGTTCCTACAAGAACTTTCACAACCCCGTGTCCCTTCCCACCAAGTCAGCGACGCTGCTAAAAACTACACGACGTGTATTCATAAAGTACACACCTTGTATTCTGGGTTTTTCCGGACAGTAGCCTTAGAACTGCACTGAAGCCTAGAAAACGTAGAAAAACAGGCGTTAAGGTGCCAAATTCTGATCTGTGGGGGGCATACTCCACGTGAATCAAATCTTGACATCATAACAATTCACATAACAAGTAAATAGTAGAACAAACTCATGATCCACCAAATTCCGATCCTCGAGGGCCCATAACACCTCTAAGTCCAAAGTTTGGAATCCATGATAAAGAAGATCTAAAAAAATGAGACCCTATCAATATAGCAGGTATTCTATCATAGCAGCTATCACAACAGCTTGCAAAGGCTGTCACCAATTATATCACAACAACATGCAAATTCTAATGCAATTTAGATGGCATGGAAAAATGCATGACATGAAATTTCCTAACAAGTGCCTATATGATGCATGAGATTACACACCCTCATCTCATAGAGTTGCAAAAAAATAGAACCACAAGCATATAAACAGTAACAACTCAAAACAAGTACACCAGCCAATGGTGAAGTCAATTAAATTGTAACATTTGCAAAACTCAAAAATTGCAATATTCGAGGTAACCGGGCTTTTTCCCTGTACACAGGTTCTAAAATTCCTAGGCACGGTTATTTACCATTTACCTATTCCATCCTATCTCAGTCTAATGTCCCTAAATAGTAAGTCAACAGAAAATAAAAGAAAAAACCATCCTCTGATACAACTTTGTAACGACCCGAATCAAGAGCCACTCAACTGGTGCCCCATACCCGGTTCTCCACATGACTTCAATCACATTTCCCCAAATTCTAGAGGCTTCCAAATATCAGCGAGGGCCTTGGTGAGTTATTGGGGAAACTGTGCCCTCATTTGGTAAAGTATACAAGGGAAAGGAAATAACAGTCAATAATGGAACCAGTAAACAACATACAATAACTGAACTAAACAGCGTAAGTAATGAATATATATAATAATGATGATAATGATGCAACAGGTACAAGTATATAAGGAAAGCAGCAAACACAAAAACTTACTAAAATACAATTGAGAAACAAAGTACGAAAGGTATGCAGTAACTCCAGCAGCATCGCAAGCCTAAGCTCAGTCCTATGCTCTCCAGCTCCAACCATCAATCATGTACCTAAAGTAGAAGGGCCACAATCCCTATCCACACCTAAAACCATATAACATTTTTGGGCTGAAAAGCAGGACCCAAACAGGGTGTGAGACTAATACCAATAGGCAACCACCACAAGATCTGTGCCCTACTATCAGTGAGAAATACAGCCAAAGTAAAAGAAATAAATGCAGTAGAGAAACATGAGTACACTAAATTAAATAATACTACCAATATAAATTTTCATTTATTTATTGATTTAATTCAATAATTTAATTATCAACTAATGAATCTAGCAAACAGCTCTATATTCCCAAGGCATAGTAACTAATATAGCAGGTATCTCAGTAGACTACCTAAACAACAAGCAGTACAAAACCCAAGATTCTTCTTTCGCTTGGTGGACTCATCAAAACCAACCAAACAATATTCACACTGACTCTCTAGGTGGATCATACCGGTAGACCCCTATATTAAAGTAATCATACAAATTCACAGGCACTCTGGGAAGCTCTCACCGTCAATTTCCCTACGGTCTTGCAACGATAGCTATAGACTCTCTGAGGAAGCACTTATGTATAATTCCTCCTGTGGTCTCGTTATGTGCGTAAACTAAGGTCACTATTGGGAAGAACAAAGTTTGATTACTGTATGTCTTGCGTAAAAAACTAATTATAATAGACTCTCTAGGGAAGCCCTTTAATCTTAAATTCCCTCTTTAGTCTACTGCGCAAGGTTCACACAGCCCTGAGCAGTCAAGTCGTGCGTAATCGACTGTCAGCAGCCCTAAGTATGTTCAAAAAACTACTTGGAAAATAGCTACAATTCATCCAAAGAATATAAACAGTAGGAAATACATGCAATCAATTATATCAAGGAACGAAATCAATGCAACAAGGTCTGCCTCACAGACAACCTAATCCAAACAGCGATAAATAGCCAAAACAAGGGAAACACCCATGGGGTGATCCTCAAACATGCTAACAAGCAATCATTACTCATATAATAGTCTCAAGAACACAATAAATCTTAGGCAGATAATAATATAGGATCAAAAACCTAACCTGAGATACCCGATACATGGGTATCCGACACTTTTTCACAAAAAACTCAAAGACATTCAACGTAAGGCAACACACCACCTACCTCGATCCTAGGAGATCGATATACTTGAACCTCATCCTGTGAATCGGCCTAGAACGGAGTAGATCAGAAAAAATTCCAAAAATGTTCAACCTCAGATAACTCACATGAGAGAAAGAATCAGGAAATGTGGCCAAAGAAGAACCAAGAACTCACCGCTGTGATTCTATTGCAACCGACAATGTTTGATTCGGATAACCGATGACGGATCAGTGGCTCGGAGAAGATCCACATCCATACCCTTGCTCTCGGTCGAAGAAGCTATATAAGAAGGTGTTTTTGGGGTTAAGACGCGACCCCGATCTGTTTAATGAAAAAAAGAAAGTACACGGTGTGTACTTTTGGAGTACACGACGTGTACTAGGATTTTCCGTACTCTGCATTAAGCGGCCTCCACATCACCCCCACATGGTTGTGTGTATGGAAATGACACGGGCATCACACGGCCTCTAGCGGCATCAAAGTACATGATGTGTACTTATAAAGTATATGACATGTAATTAGAAAATTTCCAGATTCTCCTCTTTTTTCCAAAAACAACTAGAAAAAGAAAAACATACATGAAAAGAAGGTTCAGGTTCTTAAAATTTGAGAGGCTAATATAAATGCATTTTCAAATAAAATTTATAAATAAAAACATTTTTCAATTGTAATTTTCAATTTATTTAGATGATTCCAGAAATCATTAGGCAAATTATTTAATAATTCCCCTTTAAACCATCATTTTTTATCCATAAATTCTTATAATTGGTCTCAGTTAATGAAAATTTCAATTCTGACATATAGATAGAAACAAACATTAGGTTGCAATTGGACTTTTAATTGACTAAATACTCATATAAATAAAACTCAAAAGTAGAAAAATTTTCTTTTATCAACTAAATAGAACAAGTCCAGTAATATGCCCCCATATATTTATATGAATCATCAAATAAGTGGTTGTTGAAACTTTAAATAACCATTCTATATGACACATGTATACCCCCAAGGGTTTAATTACCAATGTATATAATAATAACGGAAACCTATGAGGGTCCCATCATGAAAACCTAGGTTCAATTACATGGAAACCACTCACAATTTAAGGAGGAAACACTCTATAAATTATAATTGGAACCCCATTTAAGTTTCAACGATTTAAAATAATTTATCAAGATCTAAACACCCTTAGTGGTTTTATCTCATAGGAATAATAGGATAAAACTCACCCTCAAGGGCCAAGTGAATCATATAAGGATTTAATTATATAGGTCATCATTCCCATGTTATAGATGTATAAGATTTTATAAGTTTCAATTAACACACCATTTAACTAAAATCCATAAGTACTAATGTAAATGTATTTAAAATTAAACAATTCCATTTTTTAATGATTTAATTTCAAAACCATTTAATTTCTTTAATTAATATCATGTAAATTAAATATAATTCCATCATCTATCTATGCAGGAAAAAATCATTTAGGTTAATTTTGACACATTATTTAACCAAACTTACATCTTAATCATATCAAGGAAAGCTATAACATAGTCAAAGGAAATATAGTTAGAGATGGAAATAATCACTGAATCATGTTATACTTTTAATCATTCTAAATAATCACATAACTATGGAAAACTGATAATAATGGCACATAATCACACAATCATGGTGTACAAATAATAATTCTAATGACTTGTGAATCCTATGTGCATGCAATGATGCATGAACACATACATTCTCTTTACATACCTAGATAAAAAGTAAATACCATAAATAAATAATTTGTGTAGAATTATACCAATCAATCAAGGTGAAATAATAATCAACTGTAATAATGAACCATCATGAAAAAAAGTCTCATCCCAGGAAACCTGATGTTTCCCTCATGCGTGGGTTGGCCATTCTCAGGCATGAACTATTTACCAGTTGTCAACATATTCCTATCCCCATATAAACTATCCCAAATATTAATACAAAGTAAAAAAAAGTTATGATACCACTTATAACATCCAAGACCCAATTCACTCATAAGTAACAGAACTTGGTTGGTCACATGGCCTCATGTGCACCTCCCCGTATACAAAAGGATGTCGAATAACAGTGATATTCTAATAGAGGTAAAATGGGGAGAATAATACCTATGAACTATTAATAATTACAATGGATGGATAATAAATAAATTAGTAAAATAAATATATTATTAAAATAGTATCAGTAGTCATAATAAAATAAGCTAGAAATTCCAATATAATCCAACCATGCTTGAACATGATATTACCAAAAATATAAGGAAATAATCATATAGAAATTAATACATAAATAAGTGACATATTAATAAAAGAGTAAATAAATAAATACCCCAACTCCCTTAGGCATCCTGAGTACATCATTGACCCCTATATCCCATGTCATGTCCTAGTCCAACAAGGGTAACAATAAGGAAGCAGAATACAGGTCCTAACCTACATCAATGAAGTTTGTTCGGGTACTAATTAGAGACCTGACTAGGGTGTGACTTAAAAGTATTAGGCTAACACAAATGGTTTATAATTCATATCTAGTTATTGAGTATAAAATTATGTAGTTTTTAGCTAAGAAAAATAACAAGTGAATAAATAAAATTAATCAATATGGGAATAAGCTCCTCCTAGGACACCAAATTAACCATACGTAATTCAAACTAAGTTGAAATATTTGTATACATGTAATCATGTATTTATATACATATAGATGTATATGAAGATATAGATACACTGATTGGGACATGATCTTTAAGACTCAGGAATCCACACGAGGATATCATATAAGTTTCATACTTTCTATAGTGTAATCATTCCCAATAATCTCAATGAATGATACGGGAATTCATGCCTAATATTTCTAGATGAATGATAAGTGAAATCCTGACCAACATCCGAATAAGTTATGTAAATATTCATGTTCAAAATCTGAATAAATGATGTGAAGAGTCATGTCCAACATCCCAATAATGATGTGAAATTCCATTTTCAACATCCTAGACCAAGGGGGTGTGAAATACTGTATCCCATAACCCAGAACATATTCTAGAAACGATAACACTTAACATAATCGACACATTATAATAAAACAGGACTATAAACCAAAGGCATATCACACTTAATAATTAAACATCGACCATGATGAACATACCTGCCAAATTACAATTAAATCTATAAATTTTTTCTATTTAAATGATACAAAATTAAGAAGTGAATGAGAAACACCCATGAAAAAATATCTCTCATCATGATAATTCCATTAGTTAACTCAATTACATTGGTAAAGACGTTGGTGTAACTATAAATTCTATAAAATGATTTAATTGACTGATTTTAGGTCATCCATTATGAAAATCAAGCATGATGTAAATGGTAAATGACCAAGGGGTGTATACAACCTGCTCTACAATTCTTTTTATGAGTGAACTCCATTTATAAAGATGAATTGATAATATTCAACCATTTAATAATTCATTTAACTCATAGTGGTTATTTTTCCTATAAGGGATGAATCCTACATAATATAAAAGCATCTTAAAAGCTATGTGAGTCATCCATTCCACTTATAATTTTATTAATCCCATTAAATAATTTCATTAATTAAGAGGTAAGTCAACAAACCTCTTTAATGGTTGTTTAATTCCCTAACCAAGGCATAGAGTCCATGGTCATATAAATAATGCACCCAAGGGATGGTTTTAGTTATGTTGAACAACCTATAATGGTGTAATTAAAGACACAATGACTACCTAATTTAAGTATTTAACATTTATATAATTAATTTTAAATTTAAGGGAATATTTATTATGAATCCAGTTCAAGACACAATGATGTACTTTATAAACATTCTCTAATGTATGGTATAATACATATACCACCTACCTTATACCAAGGAATAGTCACTCATCCATTATTGGGATTTGATTCGAGATGGAATGATATAAATCAAAAGAATCGATAAAATCCCTAAAAATAGGACATATAAGCTCACATGGAATAACATACAATACAGAATAAGAAACTGGAAAATGAAGGCAGATATATAATATAATTTCCATTGTAAATCCAATGTGATGAACATAGTTTCAATTATATGTTAAATGAATGATATCTACTTATTCCAAAAGGAGGATTAAAGGGGAGCTCAAGTGGTTTCCTAGAGTGGTGAAATGAGGGAGGAAAAAGGGATTAAACTTAAATAAGAGAGGAGAAAAATTGTAATTTTTAGTATCTTTAATGAGATACATGTTTTGGAGACACATTCTAGATATTCATGCACCAACTATGTGGTGCCATTGTCTAAAGGGACACCCCCTCACGTGACTTGGTGCATGTTTAAACAAACCTTGAACAACCTGTATGATTCCCCTAAGCAGTTTTATATAGCCATCTTGCACGGTCGTGAATACTTAGGTGTATGGTTTTATAAACCATGCCACAACCTTTCAAAAATATATAGTTCAGGTTCATAATTAGTACTAACCATATGCCTCACTATTCTTTTTTTAAAAACCAAGTTTGCTGATCTCAATGCCACCAAAACTCACACAAATTCCTAAGACACCTCTTGGTGCCTAAACCATATCCACCAATTGAAGAAATCAAAACATTAGGAAAATTTAAACCATTACAAAACATTGGACATTATAGTGGTTTCCTCTATTTATACATAATTATCTATATATAGGGTTTGTTCCAAAACTCTATAAAGGATGAATAAATAGATAGAAATTCAGGTTAAAAATTTTAACAACAAATAGATTATTTATTTAAAAATTTATTTCCATCACCAAAATATCTAGAATTAGGTAAACACTAAAATACCAACCATATGAAAATCCTTGTTATGAACTCATTGATGAAGTTTACATAACAATTTGAATCTTTATTAAAGAGAAAACTATTATTTTACCCTTTAAATTTGAAAATTGGTATTTTATTTTAAAAATTATAATAGTACTCAAAAACCACTTGAAGAACCCATATAATAAAATGATTCTCGAAGAATCCAATTATTCTAAAACTAATGACAAATGATCTGAGAAAGATATTTTATTCCAAATTTAAATTCATAAAAACCACTCTTAGTAAGATCATGTGTCTATAGTCACATTATATTTTAAATAATCCTCATGATTCTCATAATAAAATCAAGAAGTCATAATTTAATAAATAAGGATAGTAAATAATATAATTAAATTTATATTAGAGATAATTTCCAATTAAAAATTATGTTTTTTCAAGAAGGATCCCATAATACTACACCTTATCGGAAGAAACCACTATCGATAAAAAAACTTATAAATGTAAGTAAAAAAAATTAAATTATTAGAAATAATGAAATATACATTTATAAATCATATATAAATAATATATTTGAAATCATTTATTATTATTTTTTGTTTCTATTAACCGATGAAGAGTTTCCCCTTTTTTATGACATGAATCTCGAATCAATAAAACTATTTTATGTATAATAATCATTAAGTAAAATTAAATATCAACACCATAACTTATATAAGTAAATTTAATCAATAAAATTAACTAATTAGTAATAAAAAACAAATTAATTAAATAATCATAAACAAAATTAAATCATATTTTATAAATAAATTTTTTTGATGATGGGTTTAAACACCACCATTATTTATGATTAAAACATCTTCTCTATTATCATATCTTATATACCTACCTCTATATCTATTAGGTTCATCATGAAATTAATGTGATTTCTAAATGATTAGATCACATTCAAGGGAATTATCACTAATTTATTTATTTATTTTATTTTCCAAAATTATAATTGACTATCTTATGTCTGAAAGATCTATTATATAAACTATTTTTTTTGTCATTGTGATTCCAAAAGGAAGGGATCATCTTGATATCCCTATTTACTAAAATTAACTTGTACAAATACCAATTAATTAAATTTATTACCACAATTATTGTAGACCAATTTTCATCAAAAAATCTTTGTAATTCTCCCTGAACCAGCTATACTAAATAGATTTGATCTATAAGGTGACACATGACCTAAATAATGCCTCCCCAAATGCTAAAGGTTATCAACTATCTGTGACGGTCAAGAGGGTGATAGTGGAGAGATTATACCCTCTTATCACTATGAAAAGAAGTATTTGAAATCACTAGATAAATAGTGCACATGTAAGTGGGAATAAAAAATGGATGGGAACATGAAATATCTCATAATCAATAAAAAATGAAACGAAACATACCATCATATAGAAACATAGTCACTGGGTTTTCTGACATTGGGCAACCATATACAATAGAATCTAAAATTTATATATGATGAAATAAATCAAAAACAACATTGAGGATCTATCCAATCTAACTATAAAAAACATCAACATCCCAACTATGAATCTACTCTATATCCAACCCTTAATAATTAATCATATTTCCATTTCCCTTTCTTGATTCATGAGATATAATGTTTGTATGTACTCGAAGGAGCAAGTGTAGGGTGTGACTACAACTCAGTAGACCACCCCCATTGGTGTCCCTAAAAAAATCAGTAAATACCCATTAATGCACTATATGAAATGTTAATAAGATAATAATAAATAAAATAAACCCATAACATCACGAATTTCTTGGAAACTAAACTAATGTTTAAACCTACCATATAAATATGATGGAAAAATAAAATAATGGACCCATGGTCTAAACAGACATAGAGGGTTGCACTGTCCTCTAATAATTCCTATATATCATAGTCAAACACATGAGCACAATTCCTAATAAAACTTTCAATATCACCATTCATCTTAGTAACCCTGATATTAAATACACATATCGATAATAATTCTCTTAAATGGTGATCACAATCACCCCATAATATCTTGGAAACATATATAAGGAATCCATATATCCATCTAATGATCAAAACCATCACTCAGAAGCCACAATATCTATAGAGGATCATTCCAGAAATCCAATGGTCAGAACACCCTCTATAATTTTTATAAAAACCCAACAACCTTATACTTAACAGTTAGAAATATCAATAATATCCTATGGCCAAAAAATCCACAAATCATAGTCACCACCATCGACATTGATAATCATCACTCTATTTAGTACTAGAAAACATCATATCTATAAAACTAGGTACCATAATGATTCTATTTCATATAACATCCCCCAATGATTTATATCACATTTACACCACCCTTTACATAGGGAAAATCATCATTGGTGACTTTAGAAATGACATACTACACTCTAAGGAAAACTACCAACCTTGATTGATCTTATACTCACCATAGGGAACCAAGAATAAAAAATTTAAAATAAAAAAGGGCATGTGTAAAACATCGATGCTTCCTACATAACATATGACGCATTAAAAACATGAATAAACCATTGAAAAATCTCAGGGATAAACTACATGGTACTGTAAGGATCTTGATAATATAATTCCACAACCATATTCAACCCAAGGAATAATATATCTAGAATCCATAAAAAATTACCTCAAATAGATATTTTAGTTGAAAACCTCCATAATATATATAACACCATAAATATATAAAATAGAGAGGATAGAATATCCCATCGCATGTCATGGGGGTATATTGCATGAAGAATGAACCATAAACTAAGAGATTCCCCTTCAAAAGAGAGGAAACATAATAGGGGAGAGGGTTTAGTTATTTTTGGGTTGAATGGGTTCTACCTTCCTCATTTATAACCTGATTTTATTTTAAATAATTAAAATTTAATTTTAAAAAATCTACACGATACCACCAGGGTCCTGGTGCCCCTTTACTAGATTTCTGGTGGAAAGGCTAGTGACTATTGCCTTGGATACTAGAAATCTTGTGGCCTCCCAATATAGATCCACTGGGAATCCACTTGATTGTATATTCTGATGGATATATTACCTAAAACCATAAAAATTTTGATTTTTTTATTATTTAATATATTATATTTTGGATATTTCATAGTGTATGACATACATATTGAAAATAATATGTTTCATGACTCTGGTGAAATTATTTCTTTTGATACATTGATATATTTTTATCACTTCATATTAGTCATATTGTATGACTTAGATATATCACAATGCATTATGAATTAACATGAACCATTCAAAAAACACTCAATGATTGTCATGGAAACTAAACTTTAAATTATTAATGTTTAGATCCTTTTCATATTGTCTATTATTAATAATATGTTTGATATTATGAAATTAATTTTAGAATAGTAATTGATGAGTGTTACAAAGGGTTTGTAACTACATTTATAACTCATGAATGTTTTATTATCTGACTAAATGCATGAAAACCTAATTAGTATCATCTAAGGATATAAAAGAAGGTTGAGGCATTGATATTGTTGTTATTTTGTATACTATCCATGATTAACATAACTTCTTCCAATTTTCCCTATCATTCCATTATTCCTATAAACATTCCCCTATGTGGTACTACTATACCGTGTTTTTGAGGAAGATCCATCCTAAGTGTTAGGTGATTCTGAGTATCCCTTGGATACACCACAAAGGGAGAAAATTGTTCCTTTATCATCAAAGAACTTCTTCAAACTATGGGATTAAAGATAAGAGATTCAATGATATTCAGTGCAAGGTACATGAATGTTCTTAATTTTTATTTTTCATTGTTTCTATTTCAATGAATTTAAATCTTTTTTTATGAGTTTTAATGTCTCCCACAACATTGACCAAGTGTTTTTCAATCCTTAGAATCCTTTCAATAGTATATGAGCTTTACCATTCCTTTTTATTCTTGAAATCATGTTGAAAATGAAGATAAATAAATATTGTATTTGAAGTCATATTTGATATTGTTAAAATGATAAATAAATTACATTATGGATTGTTATATAATATTTGATATAGATGTGATTGGATTTATTAATAAGATATGATATATCATCACTCATGATTCTGTGTAATCCTTTAGTTTTTAATATATCATAGTGTATGATATATCTTGTCATAAGGTACGACATTGCAGATATGAAATGTTGATGTGGTTTAAAAATAGAGTATCATGTGTTCATTATGATATATAAGATATTACAAAGTATCATTCCCTGTAACCAAAATATAATATTTCAAGCTTGTTATAAGCTACAATTACCAAGAATTTATGGGTTAATGTTTCACAGGACACCATGATATGGGTAAATATTATGTAATTCAGTCATAAAACATGATATGTTTATTTTATAATCTATAATATATAGTTATCATCAAATACAATATACAACAACATTATTTTCCATAGGCCACCGAGTATCAACCATAAATCAAGATATAAGTTTAATAATCTATTATAAATTATGATATGTAAATATTCTTAAATAAGATATATGAAGAAAAATAATATTTTACTATATCCATTATGAATTGAATTATATAATTTATAATTTTATTATAAATTATGTAATATTTTATTTTTGGGATAATTATTTAATTTAAAAAGTGTTAGTAAGTTAATTAATTATAAAGTGTTTATAATTTATTATCAAATGTTTAAAAAACATTTATTAAATAAATATTTCATAATATTTATTATTAATATTAAAATAATACTTAAATTTTTATGGTATGACTTATAATTTGGGTATAATATGTTTATATGAAAATTATAAGGGTAATTTATAAATTCTTTATACATTATAAAATAAGGAAAAATATAAAATTGTTTACATATAATATTATGAATTGTTAAAATTAAAATATTTATTTGAGAATTTATTTAAATCACATGAAATTGAGTTTTGATAATTGATATGATCAATGTTTAAATAATATTAAATATGTGATGTCTAGATTATGTAAATTATTTACATAATAGATATGGAATATAAAATATTTATATTTCATTTAGTATCATGTTTTTAAGTATAATCTACTATATCTACTAAACCTGGACATCTCCCTACTTATGTGTCACCACCACATTAAACCACGTCATCCATTTCTCGTATCCATTTACCATTAAGCCCTCCACTATCCGCTCGCACACCCGCAATACCAATCGCTTTTCGTCTACGAAAAATGCATAACTGCACCCCAACTTTATGATTAGAGTTACATTATTCCATCCTCTTCCTCCCGCTACGAGCTCAATCTCCCTCCACCGCTCACATACTCACCTACATCTCAGCCTTCGTCTCTGCCTGATTCCCCTCCCCTCTTCATATAGTTCCTAAAAAAAACCTACACCATCCTTCTTGATATTTCAATCCCCTTCTACATTAGTTCCTCCCCACTAATTCCATGGAGATAACCCATCGTCCATTTCAAACCAATCTCATTCCATCATGTTGAACTCCCACCAACTCATGATTTTCATCGGGTCTTGCTAAGGTACCAATTGTAATTTTACTACCTTATCCTCCATGCCCTAATTTGGCATCTCTAAATAACAATTTCTATCAATTCTTACTATGAAACACACTAAATTTTTACTGCTTCTCCACACCCCCCTCTGACATGTGAAGTAGCCATCTCTTTCTAGTAAATCAACTTTCGACCGACCAGCTACTCCATGCACTCCATACCAGTGTTGACATATCCACCATCACCAAAGGTATGGTTTTACCTCATCCTATTTTACTTCATGAAAAGTTGTCATTTTACTCTACTGCATCCTCAAATATGCAATTTAACCCCACCACATGGGCCAAATTCTAATCCTGATGATCACTTTTTGATTATGATTTCAATGGTTCTATTTTTTATAGGAAATTTCGTTTTTGTTATTTCTCATTATCCATTTCAGAATTTAATGAAGGGAAATGATTTACCTATATTGGAGGTAACCCTACATTTACCAGGATGTTCTTAAATCTTAAATGTTGATTGATTCATTATACATTCATTGATGTTCATTGTGTTGTTACCAGCAATTATATTTTCAGTTGACTTCGAGATTTCACCGCTTACTACGAACGATTCGCCTAACCAACTTCTAATCTCATACGATATCAATAGAATCTTGCGAGATAGATTCGACTCAAGAATTGTGTCTCCAATATTAGACGTAACCCTGCATTTACCAAAACCTTCTTTAATGGGAACTGTTTATTGATTCAGTGTCTATTCTTTGATGTTCATTGTGTTGTTACCAGTGACTCTATTGACAGTTGACATTGACCTCGCACTGTCTACTACTGACGATTCGCTTAAGAAACTGCCGATCTCATATGATATCAATATAATCTTATGAGATAGCTTCGGCTCAATATAATTTTACCTTCATTTGAACCGCTCCTTGAATTACTCTCTACAGATATAGTATATTCATTATTGTCACACATTATTCTCCTTGGCGTCAAATCAACGTCTCCTACTCTCCCTCTCTTGTTGTCGCATCCTCTTATTGGCATCCCATCGCTCTACTGGTTGTTGTTTCCCCGACCAGCCTCTTCTTTTCTCCATGTTTGACCCTCACATTTCCTAGCCGGTGCGGTATTATCTCACAGTCCAGTATTTTCTTTCATTTTACTGACATTTTCCTGTTTCATTTAATGCCATATATCCATCTCACAATAGTTTGTAACACAAGGTGCCTTGATTTCTTCACGCAGACCACAAGTGCGACTTGAGCTCGTAGTCAACTTTCCACTCTGTCATGGTGACATTTTCCTATTGCATTTTATTCCAACTATTCATTCAGGTTTTCCACTTTAGATTTCAATCCCAAGGTGGCCAAAACAGTTGGTGCTTGAAATTTTTTTCTTCATTTTGGAGTTTTACTGGTAATGAATTCTAATTGAAAATAACTTTTATTTAATTTCCACAAACATTTGATTGTTAAATTCATTACGATATTTTATTTTCCTATCACATGTATTTCAATTCACTCCCATTTTGTAATGATGTGTTTTAACTGGGTTGATTCAATTTATTTTAGTTATTATTTATCCATTCTTTTATGTTTCCATGAGTTTAAATGGATAATTACAGACCGTGGGTCCATTAATCATGATAAATAGTCCATTTTTCTTTACTTTTCATGATTTTTGACATGTTTCCTGATACATGGATGTTAATAAACTCATAAATTCTCCAATAATCATGGTAAATATTTCATCATTCTTTACATTCTAGATACATGGATTTTCATAAAGGACATGTATGAGAATTATTATCTGACATGTTTTTTATCATGTATGATCTTGTGTTAATTAGAGGCCATACACTCTTTGTAATTTTAGTTGAAACAATTATAAAATTTATGGATTATTTCAATCTCATTTAAAGATAATTTTGTGAATTTTTTTTGACTAATTTTGAAGTGAAACCAGTTCTCTTATTTGTTGTGTTGAGTGAATAAAACCTTCTATATTTTGATGCATTACGCTTCCATAGGTGTCCAATTTTTTATTCATTTACCTGTTCAGATTTATATTTTGAATGCTTACTCCTTCATATTTCTTTTATATGTATCATTTAAATCCTATTATTTCAATTAAAAATATTAACAATAGTGAGGTTGTTCTCTAGGATGATGAAATTGGTATTCAAGAATTTAGTGATGGCGGCATTGATGCTGCAATGATTGTAGTGATTTTATATCATTTTCATACTAATTATTTGGACACTTATGTAATTGAAACTGATATGCACTATAAAGAAAGGTTTCATCATGCAGATACACTGTATATTGTTTAGGGCCTTTTCAAGAAGTGATTTCTGGTTTCTTATGGGGAATTCATGAGCAGTAATTAATTGTTTAAATTGTGTCCCCAGCAACATTTTGATTTATGGGACCTTTGATGACATATTAGTGTCTATTTTTTTGAGTATGTTACTAATATCACATATTAATTGTGAATCGTTTTAGTTGAATCTTCTTAAACATTTTTGGATGGTTTGGTGTTGTAGATGATAATGAAGCATGTTGTCTTTATAATTTTGATGGTTGTCTTCCACTAAACAGGACAATTTTTTCTCAGTAGTACAGAACTTTTGTTGATTTGTACAATATGATTGTGAAATGGTGAGTTATAAGGCATAATAAAGTTTAATTATTTGAGATTGTTACTAATAAAATAGGTTGATGTGAGATATATAGTTTTTTAATGTTTCTACATTATACAAATTAGCTCGCCACCACCATCAACTGTAGTAAAATTACTCAACTTTCATAGCATGCTATACATATCTATTAACACACAACACCCAATAATCAATGAAATCTCCACCCATAAGAGATCTGAGATCATGAATTTGAAGCTGCATATTTTGGAATCATCTGATACATTAGAAACACATCAACATATTAGCATGAAACATCACATGATCACGTCAAATATATTTCCAGATTCTCTCTTGCCCTTTTATAATCCTTATGTTTTAAAATTATTCGACAATGCTTTCAATTTTTATCTTTTTTGTGAAATTTTCATACCTTTTACCTTCTACATCCTGTTCATGCCAATATTTGTGTGTGGATGGTCTGTCGAGAACATCCACATCATTTATCTGGATTGAGGTCCTAGGAGAGTATCATCGTAATCAAACAATGGTATTTGAATCCTTGGTTTTTATCATTACTATAAGTGACAAGGCCCTCTTACTAAAATTTTTTCATGGATGACTTTTCTAGGTTTTCTGTCGAGAACATCCACATCATTTTATGATTTCACTGGAGCAGATGCAATCAGCCAGTAAGGGACATATTGGTGGGTATGCTGCTTCCAGGTTTTCTATGACTCGATCTAGAAATGATTAACTCAGAACCCAAAGTGACTGGAAGCCCCTAATGGATGGTCCTCCAGGTTCACATACTTTGGTACAAGATTCAAACTCCTACTATTTTTATGGGACCTCATAGATATCCAAATCTATATGTGGTTATCCAAGATCTATGAATGGAATCGCATGTATATATTCAACTCACTGCTCTATTAGTTACTGATTCATTAATATGGGAGGGGTAACCACAAATTTTTTAGGATGGTGAAATTTCTGATCAGTGAAATGTTGATATTGGCTGCTATGGATGTTACAGTATGGAGGAAGGGTAAAATACTGAATAAAACTATTTTAACACGTTCTGTATGCTGCATGACTGATTTATTATGCTCTCTTCTATTCTTTTTTTTATTTGGGTTGGATTTATTTTAATCGATAGACATATTGTTCTATTTTAGTGCAGATACATTAGGAATTTGATCTTTACTATAGCACTACCATTTTGATTTTTTGAGGTAGTAGAAAATCAACGACACCAGTACGTCACTGATGGTAGTACATCGTTTTGGTGCAGCGCTGATCATGGACTGATGCTATGGGAAATATCTTCTCAAACACCACAATCAAGTATGTTATGGAGACTACCCCTCAACTCAAGTGCTGCTCAACGCATCCTTTTTCATATGTATAAAACTTTTTTTATTATCACTTTGTACTTTTCAAAATGTTTGATCTACATATTCCCGCACATTGATTTCTTTAACTATTCTATAAAAGCATATACATATAATCATTTTTGTACTTTTTCTATATAAAGTTATTTCTGTATGCATTATATTGTTTCTCTATTTATTTTAATGTTTCATATAGGTAAATTAAGTACATTTATTTTTGGACTTATTTGTATATATATTTTTAAATTATATATTTCAAATAAGTGCCCTTATGGATACATGTATATAGATTGAAGAAAGTGGATTCCTATGATTGGAGAAACTCAATGAATTTAAATAAGTAATCACTAGAAACTATTACTAAAAAATACTTATTACACCTTAAATAGACTTTATTACCAAAATCATCTAACCTTAAAATGAAAACTGTCAAACTGATGAATGTACTTTTAAACAGGAAACTATTTCAGACAATAGTCAAAATTTAAATCTTGTGCAATTTCATGGATGAGAGTACTAGTTTTATATAAAAGGATACTATAAATGAGTCTATATTAGAGATAAATATAAAGTGTTTTTATTTATTAGATTATGGAATGTATAGAATTCATTGATAAATTATAAAATATTTGTAATTTCATTATTTATAAATTGTTTTTTAGTAATTATCTAATGTTTAAATATATAAATTATTTATTTATTTATTTATTTCATGAATATAATTATTATATTATTAATGAATACATTATTTAGTTTAAATAATAATGTTTCTTCTATAAATTTTCATATATTCATATAAAGAGTTATATGCTAGGTATGATATTTGATTTTGTTTTCTTTTAACTTGACATTAGATTATATTGGGTTATGATATTGAATTTAATGGTTTATTATTGTTTATACTGATAAGGTGTTAGAATATTAGTGGAATTGAAGTCTTTTTTGAGTAAAGTATCCTTGGGTAGAGGGAATTTATGTCGGGTTACTCATTGAAATAGAGGATTATGGATTGTTTAGAAAAGTGTGGGTTTTCTATCTATCACTATAAGATTACATTGGTGGGGATAGTTTGTTTTGTAAGATTTTAAGACTTTACAGAAAATAGTTTCATGTACCTTATACCTGAGATATATTTAGAGTTGTAAGAATATAGTTTCCTATTAATTTGGGATAGTAACACATGTTATAAATTTTTTAAATAGTTACACTTCAATATGTTTTGAACATATTTATTTGGTAGAAGGTATAATAGTTCTAAACTAAATAATTAAAATCATTCATACATATAAAGGGAATAAAGAGATAATATAGTGATATTTAATCCCCTTAATTTAAAAAGTGTTATATTACCTCCAAAGTTAATATATTTCAATAACTTGATCATCCAACTAGGCAGTTTCAGGCTAAAAATGGGTTCCCATGGATTATCTTTTCTAAGGAAAGTTAGTAATGAGGTGACCCTCAGAGTTGGGGGGAATTTTTTCTTATGGGAAAAGATTTTCCCAATCTACTATATAAGAGTCATATATAATATGATTAGAATTATGGCCTACCTAAGTAGCTAACCGTTAAGATAAAAACCAAATTAGACTCATTTATTAGTGAACTATAGATCTTAACCAAATAATGTATATAATTAATTTTTTTAAAGGGGTCATTATTTTAGTGTGACCACATTTAATATAAGTTCTTATTGAATAAATGTAAAACATGATACTCATCTAATAAAAAATTTATATTTATATATAACATTATCATCACCAATCATTACTTTGAGTTAAATCTTATAAAAGGAGGATCTTAATGTAAGTAACATATTAAAATGGTTCGAAACTTAAATTTTTTGTAGGAAAGGAAGGAAAAAATTATATGTGTTAGAGTAACTCCTTTTTGAGTAATCTAATTCTAAAATTATTCAAAAATTGAATATATATTCTTGTAAAAATCAATGATGAATTAAATTAGGGTTTCAAAGGAATTATATGGAATATGTCACGACCCCCACCCCACAAAGTGTAGCCCTCCTGGGTCGACAATGTGAAAAGGGAGATAATGACCCCCGATTCCCGCCTCCAGTAGGCCCCGGGTGGGAGACTAGCACCGAGGGTATAATAAACACACAAATGGGAGGCATTATCCTCTAAGAGAACACCTGCAGAAGAGAGAGATAAGATAGACACCAACCAAATCCAACTCAGAACTGAAATATAAAAGAAACCCAAGTGCACATATGTAATGTCATGCAAAAGTACTACAACAAAAAGGGGGAAAACTACATGTACCCAAAAGAAAGTAAAAATAGCTGCAACCATAAGCCCGAACAGCTCCTAACACCCCAAGATAGTAGAAACCTGCTTGATCTCCGGACTGCTCCAAATGACCTAAAAAACAGTTTGTATATATGAAGGGTGAGTATAACAGTATACTCAGTAGGATCCTCCCT
Source organism: Viscum album (assembly GCA_963277665.1). NCBI lineage: Eukaryota > Viridiplantae > Streptophyta > Magnoliopsida > Santalales > Viscaceae > Viscum > Viscum album. The sequence continues at coordinate 1,751,924,527 of OY728143.1, read as the reverse complement.
GAAGCCTCTCGTGCAGAAGTAAAGAAAGCATTCTAAAGCCCAGTGAACAACAAGTGAAACCAACTCGTCACCTAAACAGGCATAATAAGTTCCCACCCTCACCATGGCTACTCTCACCAAGTAATGCATACAAGAATATAGAATATAGTAAAGAATATCAAGGGTACCCCGCTACTACTTCCCCACTAGTTTGCCGCTTTGCCCCAATGAAATACGTCTTGTTCATCTCTCTCCAAAGGCTTTCCCGCAGACACCTGGACTAAGATCCACAATCTGCACCATGTGAACCATAAAGGCTTTCCCATAGGCACCTAGGTGAAGCACCACACCATCCTCACAACCATAAGTAACCAGGTAGTTTCCAGGAGCCACCACGGCTTGCATAACATGTATCATACGTCGGGTATTATACCTCAAGCCATTACAGCAGATACACCAAGTAAGGATCCTCAAGCCTGCACAGCCTATACACGTCACACCTATAGTAGTCCATAGGAATCTATATCCATAATACTTGTGTATGAATAACCACAAGACATTACAGCCCTCTACAAACATATATGGGGAAAACTAACCGTTGTGCCTAATGGAACTAGTATCTACTAAGAGAAGAGAGCGGGCTCAAAGGGAGTAGTCATCAATTCATCCTCCCACCAGAATGTTGGGGAAAACACCCCCCAGGGCTCCGAATCCCCAGGGTGTCAGTTTCCCTTATTGACATGGTGGAGTAGCATATAGAAACACAAAAAGTACAAAATATATTATAACTCACAACCACACTATGGGCATAACCTAGTCTTAGTCTCAGCTGCAGCTAACGTCTCTCGGACTCTGGGCTTCTATAACTAAGACTAGGTATCCTATAAGCACAAAACCAATTAAAGAACTTCATTATGTTACCTCATTCCCTTTCTCATCAATTCCAATTTATGTTAATTAATTATTTAGAAATTAATTAACCATGAACAATTCAAAATTAAATTCTATTATCACCACATCCAAAAGTTCCATTTTCCCTTCGAAAGTTCTCAACTTCATCATTAAGTTTCAACAAACTCCAACCCCATGGGTTAACATCATTTATTCAACCATTCATTACAGAATTACTTTCCTATATTCCCAGGCATTCTAGAAAAGCATCCTATGCTACTAAACACAAGAGGCTCAACATAGTGAGTAGATGTACTACCTGTCGAGTATTTATCATCTATAACAAGTGCGTAGAATCATTCTCCCTTGAGAGGCTAAACACGGAAAGCACGTGGCATACCCCGCGTGTCTTCACCTCCTTAAGAAGAAGGGTAAGCAAGACCAGCTGCCTTGAGCAGTGGGGAAAAGTAAATCAGATAAACAACCAAAGAAAAAAAGCATCCAACAATCACATCCATCCCATTCCATCATCCCTGGTGTCCTCCCCAACACCCACATGAATAAACATATGCATCTCTCCATTATAGGTGTCATCCGCTACCACAACCAAAAGGCCTCTATGCCTCCACATATCACAACACCCCTCTAGGGTCACAACATTGCAGAAGCAGCAGGAAATCAAATATCACATCAATTGGGCTATGGACCTTTCAACAAACAAGAGGGTAACTCAGAACCCTTCAAGAAATTATCAAACAATCACATTCTTTAAACCATCTTGAATTAACAGATTTAATCCATTGGTTCCAAAATCAGGAACCTAACCAGTAAGCCAACACAAAAGATTATACATGCTTATTAGGTCAATTTGATTAATATAAAATTAAAACAGGAAATAGATTCGTTCACATGCCTCTTTATCTTTATCCAAATAAATATCAATTAGTATTGGTTTACGTTCTTTACCAATTTCTACCAAGAAAATCCGCTATGCAAGGCAATCATAGATATCACACTATCTAGCAAAACCTGAGGCAACAACATAAAATCGATACGATTTCTTTATCCGCTTCAAATTATTTTATTAGGTCAATTAAATTATCATCTAGTGGGATTCAACATGCTAACAATATGATTTAATATAAAAGAAATAGAATCAATTAATCCCCTACCTCAAGGTTTTTGATGAAAACCCCAACAATGAAGAATATAGAACAAATCTGGGTTGATTCTCCAAAAAAACCTACCTTAAATCTCTCCCCCTAGAAAGATCAAGACCAAATCTCAACATATTTGGTATCCTCACACTTATATCTTCCCAAAACGGGTGTAGATCTAAGAAACCGATGGAATAGGAGATGTAGATAAAAGTATATCTAAGAAACAAACCAAAACAAAGAAGAATGATCACATACCTCAAGAAACCATCTTCTATTCACTAAGAAAAGCCTTTAGATCACCTACAAAATGCTTGAGAGAGGTTCTTCTACCTTAAAGGGAGGGTAATCTAGAGTTATGGCCTTTTAGGGGCTCAAACGAAACATTTATTGGAAAAACGAGTTAGATCCACAATTTAAGGATCTATATTTAAGTGCTTGCATGGTTAGTTATCACGATTTGACAAATTGTGCGCTAATCATGCGTTAGCTTCTGCCTCGTCAAACACTCCTCGCACGGTTAGGCCGCATGGTTAGACAAACCATGTGATAACTGTGCGTTAGCCACTATCTCCAAAACCAACCTTGCATGGTTTGGCCGCACGATTTAGGCAAACCGTGTGAAATCTATTTCCCTTTATTTTTCCTTAAAAGTCCACCAAAACGCACCCCCAAGTCACCTTGACCTCCCAAAACACCTCCAGAACCACATTCCCACAAAGTAATGGACCATAGAGGTCCGGGCCATTGCATCAGATACCTCTCAAAACATTCTCATCCTCAAGAATCCAAAACCCACCTAAGGTGACAATGAAACATGGTCTGAATAACCACAACTCGGGATACCTCTAAAAAGACAGCAAGCCACAAAAACAACAAAGGAATCCATCTCATAAACATGCAAGTTTCATAACCGCATCAGCTAAAACGATACATGAAAATAATTAAACATCAAACAACTCTAGGTACTGAGCACGTATCTGTGACTCACGTTCCCAGGTACACTCCTCCAAGCCACTGTGTCACCACAAGACACGAACTAAGAGAATAGAACACCTACGTAACACCTTCTCCTTGTGTTCTTGGATCTCCACAGGTCGCTCCTCAAAGTTCGGTACATCATTGTCATGCCAGGATGTACTTATAAAGGTGAACTATGGAACTCTCTGAGAACCGTCTTGTGAATCGACAAAGGGACAAAATTCCTTCCATGATACAACACTCGATGTTGTTCATCTTCAGTCCAACCATCAGGGGCCTCACCACAAACAAGTCGGTCTCTCCAGACTTCTGCCTCTAGATCTCCCAACTAGGACTCTTCCACATTCTACATCAGGGATAACTGTATCATCATTTGAAAAATATAGCCTCTACCCCCAACTTCTCCCATATCAAGATGTAATGCTAAAATTTCTTCCATTACTCTCCAGGAGTCACCGAATTTATGCACAGCATCACTACGTGACTTTCAGCTCAGCGCATTAGTACAACATTCCACTTTCCAGGTCTATACAATATTTCGAAGTCGTATACCTGTAATAACTCCATCCACTGACATTGTTGCAAGTTCAAGTCATGCTGGGAGAAAAAATACCTCAAACTCTTATGATCATTGAAAACCACAAAACACTCACCGATGAGGTAATGTCTCCCCAACGTTATAGAAAACACTACGGGTGCCAACTCAAGATCATGGGTGGAATTGTTGCGTTCATGGGAAAGTAACTGCTGAGACCCATAAGAAACAACTGACCTTTACTGCATGAGAACAGAACCTAACCCCAGATGTGAAGCATCGCAGAAAATATCAAACTGGACTCCCTCAGCTGGAAGACAAAGGACTGGAGCACTTAATATCTTCTCTTTTAGATACTCGAAGGCTTCCTGACACTAATCAGTTCATATAAAAGCCATATCCTTCCTAGTAAAAGCTTTCATAGGAGTTCCAAATCATGAAAAATTGGCTACGAACCTCCTGTAGTAGCCTAAGAGATGAAGGAAACTTCGCACCTCTGAAACTGTCTTGGGGGCTGCCCAAGAAACAAATGATTCTATCTTCGATGGATCCACAACAACTCCCTGTTGGGACACAACATGCCCCAAGTAACAGGCTTCTGAATCCCAAAACTCACACTTCGACAACTTCCCAAACAACTAATGTCGACAAAGGACTCCCAAAACAATGTGTAGATGTTGTGAATGCTCCACTTCAGATGTGGAGTACATAGGGATTTCATCGATGAAAACTACCACAAACTTGTCCAGGAACTCACAGAACACAACATTCATCAATCCCATGAACACAGCTAGAGAATTCATCATGCCAAATGGAATTACAATGAACTCATAATTCCTATGATGACAACAGAAAGCAGCCTTCGGAATATCCTCATACTTCACAAGCATCTGATGATATCCTGACCGCAAGTCGATCTTTGAGAACCAACTTGCACCCTTCAGTTGATCGAATTAGTCATCAATCCGCGGAATAGGATAGTTATTCTTTATTTTCACTTTGTTTAAGCAATGATAATCGACACACAACCGCAAACTTTCGTCACCCTTATTTAAAAACAAAACTGGTGCAACTGGCTGCTGATGCCTCGGCTGGAACTACCTCAATGGAGGAACCTGGAGTGTAGCACCCGATGCACGATGACTGCTCTGATAGGTCGGGCACTCCCGCTATTGATGACCACGACTACCACAATAAAAAAAAGCACCTGATCCCTTGGAATAGGCCTGAGATTTTTTGCCTCCGGAGAAACGAGATGTGAAGGGCTGAGACCTACCCCCGGCTAAATGAAAACCCTTCTTTCCTAAAAACTGGGAACCCTAGACCACAACTATGCTTCATGGGGAATCATGATGATTCCCCTCTCGTGATGATCTGGTCCTGGAAAATTTCTTCTCAACAACCTCTTCCCTATCCATCACTTCAAGATATGTATTTAGCATAAATGGGGTGACCTGACGCTGGATCTCTGGACATAAAGCCTCCTCAAAATGCCTCGCCCTGGCCTCCTCATCAGGTAATAGGTCTGAAGCATATCATAAAAGGTTCCGGAAATGGATTCCAAACTCTCGAACAATAGAGCTCCCCTGTCGAAGGGTAAGAATCTCCTGGAAACTGGACGCCTTCACATTCGTGGAAAGTAAATCGGCTCTAAAATTGTATCGGAACTCCTCCCATGAGATTGTTGACTCCTCATGATCCCCGAGGAACAAGAACCACCACTGCCTCACTGCTCCACGCAGCATCGTCACAGCTAAGGACACCCAGTTCTCCTTCCAAGTACGGATCGAACTAAAGCCTATCTTGACCTCCTCCAACCAGTCTTCCATGACTACATCTGAAATGGAATGCTCGTACTTCTGCAGACTCTGGCGCTGAAACTCTCAGAGTGTCTTCCTCCAAGTGTCGTCATCGTCAACCTCTATCCTACGAAAATCTGTTGGAACAGTCTGCTGGACATTTTCTTAGCAAACCTGACGAGGACGTTGACCTGGATCCATACCTGTAAAGTAACAAACACTTATAGATCCTAATCCTATAAAATGGAAGACTCAACATTAAGTTATTAATTGTTTTCTTTTATTCATTTTAGGTTAACCTATCCCAAGGTTTACCCATTAAAACACATGCACAAAGAAGAATGATGCATGATCCTCTCCTAGTTCTCTACCCTGCAACTAGTATCACCTTGTTTAGTATCTATTGTAAACATAAAGGTCCATGCATCAGATCATAGGGGGACTTAAACGCCTATGCCTCTGCCGGTCTTCATTGTTTACCTCACTTGATAAACATTAATGACACAGTTACCCTACCAACCCATGCAACCTTACCTGTGCCTAACTCCAAATTCCATCCTATCCCTCAACCAGACACTTGATACCACTCTGTCACAACCCCATCTTCACAAAGTGTACCCCTCCTGAGCTGACAATGTAAAAAGTGAGATAATGACCCCCCGAGTCCCACCTCCAGTAGGACCCGGGTTGGCGACTAGCACCGAGGGTATAATAAACACACAAATGGGAGGCATTAACCTCTAAGAGAACACATGCGGAAGAGAGAGATAAGATAGACACCAAATAACTCCAACTCCGAACTGAAATATAAAAGAAACCCAAGTGCACATATGTAATGTCATGCAAAATTATTACAACAAAAAGGGGGAAAAATACATGTACCTAAAAGAAAGTAAAAACAGCTGCAACCACAAACCCGAACAGCTCCTGTAACCGCAAGCTAGTAGAAACCAGCTTGATCTCCAGGATGCTCCAAATGACCTGAAAAATAGTTTTTATATATGTAGTGTGAGTATAATAGTATAATCATTAGGATCCTCCCAGAAGCCTCTCATGCAAAAGTAAAGAAAGCATGCTAAAGCCTAGTGAACAACAAGTGAAACCAACTCATCACCTAAACAGGTATACTATGTTCCCAACCTCACCATGGGTACTCTCAAAAAGTAACACATACAAGAATATAGCATAAATTAAAGAATATCAAGGGTACCCCGCTACTACTTCCCCACTGGTTTTCCTCTTTTCCCCAACGACATACGTCCTGTGCATCTCTCTCTAAAGGCTTTCCCGCAGACACCTCGGCTAAGCTCCATAATCTGCACCACATGCACCAAAAAGGATTTCCTGTAGACATGTAGGTGAAGCACCACACTATCCTCACAACCATAAGTAACTAGGTAGTTTCCGGGATCCACCACAACTCAGATAACGGGTATCATACATCGGGTATTATACCTCAAGCCATTACAGCCCATACACCAAGTAAGGATCCTCAAGCCATCACAACCTATACACATCACACCTAAAGTAGTCCATAGGACACTGTATACATAATATATGTGTGTGAATAACCACAAGACATAACTTCCCTCTACACACATATATGTGTAAAACTAACCGTTGTGCCTAATGGAACTAGTATATACCAAGATAAGAGAGTGGGGTCAAAGGTGGTAGTCAGCCATTCATCCTCCCACTGGAATATTGGGGCAAACACCCCCCAGGGCTCATAATCCATGGGGTGTCAGTTTTCCTTACTGATAGGGTGGAGTAGCATATAGAAACACAAAAAGTACATAATATATTATAACTCACAACCACACTATGGGCATAACCTAGTCTTAGTCTCAACTACAGCTAATGTCTCTCGGACTCCAGGTTTTTATTTCTATGACTAGGTATCCTATAAGCACACAACCGATTAAAAAACTTCATTAGATTAATTTATTACCTTTTTCATCAATTCCCATTTACGTTAATTAATTATTTACACATTAATTAACCATGAACAATTCCACCTTAAATTCCATTAACACCACATCCAAAAATTCCACTTTCCCTTCAAAAGTTCTAATCTTCATCATTAAGTTTCAACAAACTCCAACCCCATGGGTTAACAACATTTATTCAACCATTCATTACAAAATTACTTTCCCATATTCCCAGGCAATCTATAAAATCATCATATGCTACTAAACACAATGGGATTAACACGGTGAGTAGATGTACTACCCATCGAGTCTTTTCTGCCTATAGCAAGAGTGTAGACCCATTCTCCCGTGAGTGGATAAACACAGAAAGAGCCTGGAATACCCCACGTGTCTTCACCTCCTTTGGAAGAAGGGTAAATGAGACCATCTGCCTTGAGCAGTGAGGAAAAGTAAAGCAGATAAACAACCAAAGAAACAACAAGCATCCAACAATCACATCCATCCCATTCCATCATCCCTGGGGTCCTCCCTGACACCCACATGCATAAACTGATGCATCTCACCACTTTAGGCATCATCCACTCCCACAACCAAAAGTCCTCTATGCCTCACTATATCACAACACCCCTCCAGGGTCACAATACAGCACAAGCAGCAAGAAATCAAACATCACATCAATTGGGCTATGGCCCTTTCAACAAACAAGAGGGTAACTCAGAACCCTTCAATAAATTACCAGACAATCACATTCTTTAAACCATATTGAATTAATAGATTTAATCCATTGGTTCCAAAATTGGGAACCTAACCCGTAATCCCTCACAAATGATTATACATACTTACTATGCCAATTTGATTAACATAAAATTACAACAGGAACCCGATTCGTTCACATGACTCTTTATCTTTAGCCAAACAAATATCAATTAGTCTTGGTTTATGTTCTTTACCAATTTAAACCAATAACAACTACTAATGAAGGCAAGCATAGATATCACACTATCTAGAAAAACATGAGGCAACAACATATAATTGATAAGATTTATTTATCCGATTCAAAGTATTTTATTAGGTCAATTCCATTATCATCCAGCAGGATTCAACATTCTAATAAAATGATTACATGTAAAAGAAAGAGAAGCAACAAATCCCCTACCATAAGGTTTTTGATGAAAACCCCAACAATGAAGAAGGCACAAGAAAGTCAGGTTGATTCTCCAAAAAAGCCCACCTTAGATCTCTCCTCCTACTAAGATCAAGACCAAAACTCAAGATATTTGGTATCCACACAATTAGATCTACCCATAACGTGGGTATATCTAATAAACCGAGGGAAGAGGAGAAGTATATCTGAGTAGATCTAAGAAACCAACCAAGAAGAAAGAAGAACGACCACATACCTCAAGAAACCAACTTTAATTCACCAAGAGAATCCTTCGAATCGCCTCCAAAATTATTGGCAGAGGTTCATCTACCTTCAAGAGAGGGTAATCTCGAGTTATTGCCACTTAGGGGCTTAAAAAAACCATTTAGAGGAAAAACAAGTTAGACCCACAATTTTGGCATCTATATTTAAGTGCCCGCATGGTTAGTCCGCACGGTTTGACAAACTGTGCGCTAACCGTGTGTTAGCTTCTGCCTCATCAAACACTCCTCGCATAGTTAGGCCACACGGTTAGACAAACTGTGTGCTAACTATGCATTAGCCACTATCTCCAAAACCAACCTTGCATGGTTTGGCCACACGGTTTAAGAAAACTATGCACCAACCGTGCGAAAGCTATTTCCCATTAGCTTTTCTTAAAATTCCACCCAAACGCACCCCCAAGTCACCTTGACCTCTCGGGACACCTCCATCACCACATTTTCACAAAGGAATGGACTGGAGAGGTATGGTCCATTACAGAATATAATAGAAGAAAATGTAATCTCCACTCATATATTCAACATGGATGAGTATGTTAAAGACTTAGAGTGACAATAGGTTTTGTTAATTATTTTTTAGCTGTGGAATTAATTTTGTAATAATCATTTTAAATGTTCCAAAAAGATGAATGTGTTTAAGAATAGTTTACCCTATTTTCTCAAAGTATCAATGATAGATTAACTAGGGTATGATATTTTCATGTTATGGTGTTGTATTGATAGTAAACATGTGTAAAAGTTTGAAACCATAAGAACGATTGTTTGTTGTAAAGTACAGAAATGTTTCTTTAATTCACTAGTCAAGGTCATTGAAACATAAAATAAGTGTTAATTGGGATGGTAATTACTATTTCCAGTGATATTTCATTTCCAATGATCTTGTACCCAAGTGGTAGAAGCTCCTTCTTGGCATCCAAAATACCCAGGATCGAATCCGGGTAGGGAAATATTTCAGGGTACTGTAGCAGCACTGTAGAAGCGGACAGTAGTAGTACTGTAGTAGTGGCGGGACTGTAGCAACAGTGACATTATAGCAGCAGAGGTATTGTAGTTGGGACTATAGTGGTGGTGGTACTATAGCTTGTACTGTAGAAGCACGGGTACTGTAGTAGTACTATTCACTGAATGGTCATTTGGGCCAAAAAATGGGCTTTTAAGCCTTGTATTCAGGCCACTTGGCCTTGGGACATTGGGAAATTTAATGGGTCTCCCTATACCCAGTCAAAAAGATTTATTTTCATTAATAATAAAATTAGGCTTTTGACCCTCTTTAAAAATGGGATGGTAATTTATTCCATGTGATGGAATTACCTAAAATACTTAAATGTGTTTTAGAAACTCCATAGATAGTCCATAGAAATTTTTTTTTATATAAATCAATTCTTCACTTTTTATGGTTATATGATACCAAATGTATTATTTACAAATGTTATAAATATAAACAAGTTTACAACCAAGGTAATAATTTAAGGAGATTATATTATGTTTTCAAATTATGAAAAAATGGTTATTAAATCATTGAGTTAAATGTAATTAAAAATATCATGCTCAGATGGTACTAAATAAAGGATGTATATAGTTATCTAATTTCTATTATGTGGTAAGATATGTTTTTATAACCAAGGAGTTATATTGAAAAATATGAGATATTACACAAGATTTATGATTCATCAGATTCTATAATATACTTGAGAAGAGGATAAGGATAAAAATGTTTTATCCTAGATAAATTGTTTATCAAATATATTTTATAAACTATAAGGTAAAGAGATTGCATCACCATTAGTTATAAATTTTAAATAATAAGATATTCTCTCCAGTGTACTACCCTAATATTTTAGTAAAAAATTTCATTTAATTTTATAATTACCCATAACTTAAAAAAACCATAATTAGCTAATTTATAACAAATTGTCAAATTTCTTACATTTTGAGGATATTTTTGGTTTAGAGTTTTACAAAATTAGGAAAAATATTACATATCAAACCCTTACAATGAAAAGTGGACACTTCTACTCAATGTACATTTTATTCCATAAAATTAGGATTCTTAAATTTAAACTCATGTTTCATTCAAAACAAAAATTCTGGTGATAACATTATTATTTCTTTTATTATATCTCAAAAATCATTTATAGTTCCCTTATTGGTATATTGGGAGAAAGGAAAACCTAATAAAGGGTGAGATTAGATGATAATTAAAGAAAAAATGTATAGAATAAATATTATATAATAAATAATGAATGAATAATTTGTAAAAGAAATGAAATAATCCAATATTTTATATAAATAATATGATAAATGGGGAATATGTCCATAGATGACATAACAAGATAAATAATCACATAGATAACAGTAACAAAGTTCACAATTTTAGAATGTATAATGTCAAATATCATAATAATACCAACAATCCCTTATGTAAATACATCATAAACATAATATCAAGTCCTCGTTCCATAGAATAATAAACATACCATCAATGCCTTATGCTAAGACATCATAAATAAGTGTGAATGAATACACCAAATACATAGTCTAGTTTGTCTTGTGAGACCTAATGATGCATAAAGGGGATATAATTTCTCCTCATATCACTTACTAAGTATAATAAGTTCTTTATATTAATGATTTTAATAATTAATACAACACATAATTAAAATAAATATCCATATTAAAAATAAAAAATACATAATGACAATATTTTTACCCCATAAAAAATAGAACATCATGATCATAATAAATTCATGGTAATATGGTGGATGGTATCATTTGATTATATACCTAGTAAAGCATAATATTCATCTAAGGATTTTGATATTGTTAAAAGTAATTTTAAAAAGAACATTCAAACCTTTCTTTGAAAATGTGAGAAAACAATCCTTGTATTTTGATAATTGTTTAACCAAAAAGTTCCAAATATTAAGAAAATGCATTTTTTGAAATTAACTATATAAAATTATACTGAAAACGTTATTTTAAATAATGGTTATGATGGTGGAAAAATCGTCTCATATAGTAAATGTTAAAACAAATATTTCCTTCACACATTTAATAAAAATTCAAAAGTACATCTTTTAGAAAATTACAAGAAGATTCCTTCAAAAACATTGAAAATAAAGTCAAATATGGTTCAAAATTACATTTAAAAGTCATTTGATCATATAAAATAACATTCTTGAAAATATTTTATGAAACATAGACAATGAAGAAAAATTCCATTGACCCAAGAGGAAGTAAGGTTGGATTTTCTTAAAAAATGTTTTCTCAGTCGCATTAAGTACCAAAGAGAGGTAAATTAAAGAAAAACATGTAAAATCAATAGATAAACAAATTAAAGTACAATATAATTATTTTAAAAGATTAATATCTTATTTTTTTCAATGTATATAAAAATACAAATAATCATGAATAAAATTAAGATTATAGAATAAACTCTTATGACTCAAATAACTTTGGAATAAAAACACCTTAAAAGAGAAAATTAGAATTGAAACCTTAAATACCATCAATAATAATGAATCGATGATATAAAATTTCAAAGGGTTAGTATGTAAACCATATAAAATAAATTAAATGCATAATATAATATAAGTCTCAATAGAGTGGAACTGAGATAAAAAACTCTTACCGCTTTGGTAACTTTTGAATCATAACCTTCACTAAAATAAATAACATAAAATAAAATATTAAATACCATGAATATAAATATATTAATGATATAAAATATATAATGGGAATTATATACACTAAATTAAATAAACAAGTTTTGAATATGAAATATGTCTCACCAAAACAAAAGTGATACGAGAAACCCTTTCCTCGAGCCTAACTCGCCACATATGTACTTTATCTCCATTATAATAGAATTTTAATAATTTTCTAATTAATTGTGAAATTTTTTAGGTGCATTACCTTATTATTATACCTTTTATTTCATTTAATATTATACCTTGTATAATTATTAAATCAATTAAGTTCATGGTGGACGTTTTGAGGGTGTTCAGTTCATAATTGTAAAACAACTTCAGTAGGTTGACCATGGTCAAAGGGATCATTGTTCCATTATATCCAAAATTTCAATAATGAAATAATTTTCATTTTTCTACATTTAATACAATTTTATAATCATTCATTAATTTTGAACTTTATAAATGAATCACATTGCATCACGGAGGTGGTTGTCCACACGTATGCACGAGTGATGTTAAAATTTTCCAATGAAATGAAGGGAAAAAGGTAAGAAATATAACATATTTTCAGATTCATAATTATTTAATTAATATAATTTAAATTCATTAAATAAATCAAAATAACCATCCTTGTGATGTGGTGATGAAAATCAAAACACATCGCTTTGTGGTGTTGGTAGTACACAAGAGTGATGTTTTCATTTTCCATATGATGGAAAATGAGATAAAAAAGGTTTTTAAAAAAATGAAAATAAAATTTATCTTCATGGAATATACTAATGTTATTATATTTTCATGGTTAAATAATATTTAATGTGGGTATATGAATAAATAAAAATGAAACAATCATTTATGAATTATACCTCTTCTGTAGGAAACCTCTCTTGGCTTACAACTTAAGCCTTCTTAGGTTGGTATTTTAATGGGAATAAGAAATCGTGGAATTGGGTTGGTATTTTGAGGTTGTTTATGTATTTATTGATATATATTTCTCAAAATGTGTGAGGAAGAGAGGAGAGGATAGGAGAGGTGGTTCCCTTTAATAAGTGAGGGGAGTGGCACACTTGTAATTTTTATAAACATTTAAAAATTATAAATGTCTTACTAATGTTAAAGTGTCTTAAAAACTATAAAATTTCAAAGATAAGGTGATAAGGTTTGAAATACCAGTATCTAATAATAATTAAGATAATATTGTTTTGTCCTTGTCACTTATTATTTTCCTTAATTATCTCAATTTATCCTTTACCATGGTAACACATTTTTACCATGGTTATTATACATAATAACCAAAAATGAAATTGAAATCATTACTAAAGTTGACCATAATGATTCCAAATATTGAATAAATTTATAAATATTAAATTTATATAATTTTTATAAATTAATTTTAATATAAGTGCTCAAAATAAATAAAAAATAATTATAATAAAATCATGTATTTAAGCACAAAATTAACTTACACAAAAATAAAATATAATGATGATTCCTGTAGAATAATTTGGATTATATTCAATAAAATTTAAATTATTCTACTATAAAATAAAATCAAAAATATAATTTATATTTTAAATTACCTGAATTACTTGAATTAAGAAAAAGATGATATTTTGGTAAAATTAGTATTTTTCACCATTCACTCAAAAATAAATCAATTAAAAAAATCTAAAACTCCACTATAAGATAATTTTGAAATGATAATTTTAAAATTTATTTCTATTTTGAAAAATAAAATTTCTAAAAGTGGAAGAAATTAATTATAATAACCATTTTCTAAATTAAATAAAAACTTTTTTTGAATAAAATTTATTTTTGAAGTATAAAATTATTTTTTTCTCATTCCTTATCTAGTAACCACCATTAAATGAGTATTAAATTATTTTATCCAATATAAGACCTGTAAATTTTATTAAAATCATTGATATATAGTGATTAATATAATTTACATTGATAAAAATACATTTCACACTTAAAAATTATTTTCTAAAAAATATATCTTTTAAAATTATATTATTTTATTTAAAATTTAGTTCTTACTTCTTAATATGTACATTTATATTAAGAAACAATTTCTAAAAAAATTTCATAATATGGTGATTCTTATTCATACACTACAAAATAATGAATAGTTATAATGGTAATATTTAGATAATAATATTTTCATGGTATATCATAGTTCATTTAAGCTTAGTGTTGCATGTGATATACGTTATTAAACATAGAATTATTTAATGGATAATTAAATATAGAAATATTATGGTGTTATAAATTAAATACCATGTTTAATAGATTTATTTACATGAAAAACCAAACCAAAAGTATACATGAAACATTTTTTAAGATTGATATAATTTTTCTAAAGGGTCCATTGAATTAGAGGGTAAAAATTGGTTAAAACACATTATGAAATATAAAAAGAAAAATAAATATCACTTTTAAGGCTAACTCAATTTTTGGATCCAAAAAACTAATAAGATCATTTCATGATTTGAATTTTATTTTCATAAAAAATAATTTATTGTGTTCTATGTATTTTTATTTAAAAAATGAATATATTATCATTTAATGATGATAAAATATTTTGCTAATAAGAATAATTTATTAACACAAATTCGATTACGAATTGATAGGAAATAAGAATAAGAATAGTTAATAATTTAAAAAGCTATTTTCCTATGAAAACAATTTTAATTATATTTTAGAAAATGAAAATGAACAAATTAAAATCATTTTTGGATTTATTATAATAATATTATCCTTGGATGATTTTTTTTAGATTTTTCTAAAATAATTTAGTTTTATGTGAATTGTGAAAAATATAGATTTTAGTTAAACCATAACTTTTATAAAATTATTATAATAAAAAAATGACTTAAATATTTTTGATGTATTTCTTGGTAAAGTTATAAATATTTATAAATTAAAATAAATCATTAAAATAAAATTTTATATTTATAAGACCCATGTTTATCGTTTTTGAAACATAAGTAATATTTTTCTCTAAAAATTATTTAATTTTCCTAGGACAAAAATTATTTTTCATAAATATTAAAAATTAAATATAAAAATGGAAATCACATTATATATCAACATGTTAATATTATTGAATATGAATAATTTAATTTTTGGAATAAATGCATGATTACTAAGATTAAGGTTAATGACCATGATAATAGTGAAAAGGGTTATTTTCAAAGAATTGTTTTTTTAATGTTGTGTAATTTTAATCAAATAAATTAAATTTAATATTTATATAAGGAAAATTAAGTGATTTTTAATATATATAAAAATATATTATCACTCATTTAATTAATTATTAATTATACACAATATTAAGAATAATTATTCGAAAAAACATCCCTTTTCTATATAAATTGTATTTCTATATATTATATGTTTTAATTTAAAAGTAAATTTTATAATATTTGTAAATTTAATTGGATTAAATATAGGTAAAATTTAGGTTTATCACCCCCAAATTTTGTAAGAATTGTTATCGTATATTTTTATTAAAACCTATATCACCTTTTCAAAAACTAGTGACCAAGGTAAAAACAAAAAATGAATTGTGTAAAAATATAATGGTAAATGAATCAAAACATGTCTAAAATAGGTATAAAAATACATGGATGATGATTTATATACCCAAAAGTATCTACAATCAATTAAAGATCCCTTTTTTATCCATTTACCCTTGAATATTTTCAGGGTGTCATTTAATGTAATGGGTATTTATAGAAATAACATTTTCCTTTACTTTTAAAAGAGGATCAGTCCTGCCACATTTATTAACCCATTAAAAAGAATTATATATATATAAAATATACCCCAGTATTCACTAAACCCTCTTTCAATGTCCTATAATACTTTATCTTTCCAAAATACCAATCTAAGGAGCCTTATGGAGTCACTTAAGGAAGAACTTCTAAAGGGAGTGATAATGCTCTTAACCCAACTTTCATAGTTCTTCTCGTCTTATACCCATCATGTATCATATTTTCATGAAGGTATGATAAAATTATAATTTTTAACATAATTGAATTATATTATAATAATTTATTATCTATTTTACACCTTTCTCTAAAATCATTGGTAAAAATAAAAATATTGTTGCGCGTTTGTGAAGACTACCGCCATTAGGAATGATGAATTCTATTTTTTATGAAATCATTAAATAGGTGAAAAAAAATATATATTTAATAAAAAATATATAAAATTATAGCATGAAAATTATTCTTAAATGATGATTATTTTATTCTATACCCCTTCTTATTCTATAAAAAATGATCATATAATCCTTATACGTGCGGATTATCACCTCCATAGAAGGACATATTTCTTTTTTCCATAAATTCAAAACATTAATGATTTTAAAAATGTATATAATATATAAAAATTATATTTATTTCACTATAAAATATTATTTAATTACTATATTTTCTAATATATAGGTAATATTAATGATAAATGGTTATAGAAACATTAAACGCCTTAAATGAATGGATCAAGATGATTTTTCTTAATTTGGTTCCATTTTGGGATAACCTATGAAACTATATAAATATTATACTAATTTAATAATAAATTCCATAATACTCCATATTTCTATATTTCATGATGTTATTTGACAAATTCATTGAACACGGTCAATAAATCAAATGGGTTACAATGAAATTAACTGAACAACCCTAAGTAACTGACATAAGAAAAAATTATATTAAAAATAAAAAAAAATGATAATATATAGACATTAGAATATGGAATATAAATGAATATTTATCTTAATAATTTTTTAACAAACATAATTTCATTATCCAAGATGTTAGGTACACAAGGAAAATGAATTATGATAGCGGTAAGGGTTTTTGGATCTCAATTTTATTTCATTAAGATATGATTCATATTTATTTTGACTTAAATTTCATTAAATTAAATGGATTTATAGATCCATTTCAAGTTATGTATTCCATGAATTTTCAATTTGAAATATTGTGATTTTATATGGGTTTTTACTAACTCAAACCCATTTTTTATGTTATAAGGTCTGATATGGAAATTCTTACTTCTATGTTTAGTTTATTACACCCGACTATTTTATATTTAAAATTATATTTTTTTATGGGAAAATTGATTCATTTTATTCAAATATTCATCCTTGATGAATTTCCTCCCTATTAAAGTATTAAAATTATAATAATAATCGCCACTCTATTTAACAATGATTTTTCTTCCATTTATATATTTTCCCTTCCTGGAAATATTCTTCATTATATTTGGTAACCTAATTACATGTTATCTTACAAGAAATTCATATTTACCTTATCATATTTTAAAATTAATATTTCATTTTCCTCTATTATTTTGTGGTATTTCAAAAAATGTAATTTCAAAAAACAAAAAAAAGGGGTCCTTCAAACCACCATCATTATTTTTGGGTTATATATTATCTTTACTTTTATCCCTTTTCCCTCTATTTTCTTATCATTTATATACATATTTTGTGTATATGATCTTGAGATATATACCTAATTCACATTTCTATTTTAAGGATAACAAAATTTTATGTTCCCTTTGAAATTCACACTTTTAAGTAAACCCAACTTAATGGAACTTTTTGATTTATTATTTAATGAAAAGTTTCATACCCATAAAATGTTTTTTATCAATTAATTACAACAAAAACAGATTTTATAATTTATTTTTTAAAAATAATATGTTCTATAGCAAGTGTAATATGTAACATAGAGCTTTATGGACCAAAATATTCTAAAACAATATTTTTATTTAATTATGACATTTATGACCCAACTGTTGGAATAGAGATTATGAATAAGAATAACCATATTATGAAATATATATGTTTAAATTTCTAGTTAATAATATGATTAATAAATCATGAATTAATGATCAATTGGTTGGAAATGTAGAGAAAATATTTTGAAGCTAAAAGAGATGTTTTTCATAAAACTGTTTTTATATACATAATATGTTGTATCTTAATAGATTTAATTTAACAATATTTATAAATGATTATTATGAAAAAATTAATTATATATCCAATATAATTAATTAAAATTCATTTACTTTTTTATTAGTCAAGGAATGATAATATAATCATTTTATGGTTCAAAATTATATTTTCTTCAAAATGGGTTTTATTTCATTTTATGCATTGATATTATAATTAATTTATAAAAAAATTATATATTTTTTTTGAAAATGCAAATAATTTTTTAAATGATTATTTTATAATAGCATTAGGATGAATTTTTGGGATTTTTTTTGAAAAGATTGATTTTTGATTGAATAGTGACAAACGTCGATTTTTGTAAAACTGTCATTTATTTTCTTTAAATCATGTAATTTGAATATCCCATTTTTTTGGATTTTGTTTTCAAGTAAAATAAGATTAATTTTATTAAACACAATATAATTAATTCCATAATTATCAACATTATATTTGATTTTGGTATAAGTTCATTTTTAGGATTTAAAAATCGATTTTCTAAAAAAAAATTTCCATTGTGTTTTTCACACTAATATTAAAATTTATTTATAACACTCTCACACAATGAATATTATAAAATATATTTAAAATATGAAATAATTATTTCTACATTTCATTATAATATTAGTTTTATTTTTTGTCACAAAAATAATTTACGGAGTTAAAATTTGAGTTATCACGGTAAAGATTAATTAAGTTAAAATTTAAAATTAATTTGAAATGATAAAATACATCTATGAATTTAGAAATTATTTGTTTTTAGGATATTTATATAGATATTTTTTATTTATTGGATGATTTTCGGTGGATTCCTTTGAAATATTGTTTTGTGTTCCAAGAGAAGGATATTTAATAAAGGTTATTTTCTCTCATTTTGTATAAGAAAAAAAGTTATCATGATTAGGATAAAATTAAATATACATTATTAATAAAAAATATGAAAATTATTATTTATAAATATTTAATTTCATTTTAATTTTATCTAATTTTAAAATATTGTATAATTATTTTAAATTCTTATGCACCGTCGATACAACGTTTGTTCGAGCATATGAAAATATATAATAAATGGTTTTAAAAATATTAAAAGTGATAATATTTAAATGAGTTATGATATAAAAAAAATAAAGATAATTTTTAAGGATAATTGATTATATAGTGGTTTTAATTCTAATTACATTGTTATCTTGATGCCTTTAAAGTTAAATTTTGTGAATAGTTTTGAAAATTACTTTAAATGGAATTTAATGTTCCCAAAATATTTTTAAATCATTATTAAGTAATAAAAAACCTATAATAACTCAATTTTAGGGGTAAATTTATTTGATATTAGTAATTGTATATTTTTTTTCACTTGTAATTTTAAAAATTACTTTCATGACCCTTAGTGATTGGAAAATTTAATATAATGATTAATGTTAAATAGGGTTAATGAGGGCGATGAACTAAAAGATAAAAGTTAAAATGATACCTAAACTTGTCTAAATTTATTTTTTTGATTATATTTTTACCTTATAATACATATATTCTAATACATGACTCTTTGGAGCTGTTTTCCCTGAGTTAGAAACTTATTATATATTAATATTTCTTGTATTTTCAAGATTGCCACCCACCTAACTTGTAAAAGGACATCTCATATCCTCTCATAATAAGACATATTTATCTATTTATATTGACTAATACCTACCCAAATACCACCCCAATATTACTTCCCATGTCCTATATTTTGTGGTCTCACCAAAAAAATTACCTAAGAAGGCTTAAGGTGTAATCCAATGAAGGTTTTCCAAATAATATGTATAATTCTTAACCAAGTTTTTCATATTTAATTATTATTCTAACACAATGAAATCATATTTAACCCTGATAAAATAATAAAATAAGTTTATAAAAAGTAAAAAAAATTATTATGATTATGTTACAGCATTTTTTCATCACCTTTTTTATCTTATAAGATATGAAAACATTACTTGTGCGTACGTGTGGACTAACATATCTATGGAGTGATGTGTTTCATTTTCCATAACCACCTCACACAACTAGTTATAAAGATATAATTAATTAATATATATGATTTTTATAATTTTATTAAGATTATATAATGGTAAAATACTTCTTACCTCATTACCCTTTCTGTCTGTTGTAAAATGATAACGTCGCTCATGTGTTTGTGCGAAATACCACCTCCATAAAGATATGTGATTCGTTTTTTATTACCATCTCACATGGTCGGTCAAAAGGATAGATAAAATTAATAAATAAAATATTTATAAAATAATTATGATTCTATAAAATCAAAATAGTAAAAACATTATTTTCTCCATCCATTATAAAAATAAAAATGTCTCTTGTGTGTACGTGTGGACTACAACCTCAATGATACAACGAATTTCATTTTTTTACATAAAACATCTATAGATTGTTATAATATTTTTTATAAGGAACAATAATAATTTTTTCATAATTAACATTATTTATATTATAAAACTACAATTTTTTTTCTTTATTCAACCTACCGATGTTATTTTAGAGTTATAAAATAAATTCCCTCAATATGTACAACATGAAGTTAACCATTTAATAGTTAAATAAAATAGTGAAAAAATACATAATATTAATAACTATAATGTAAAAAACATGAAATTTTTATATTACAAAAATATATTAATAATATAATTTTATTACTCAGGAGGGTATACATACGAACGAAATGAGTTGGGACTTGAGGTATCAGTCTTTCTTTTAAAAGTATTGTTTTACAATGTTCCTTCCAACTATTTTTCTTTCATTTCAAAGTTCATTTAAATGGTTTTAATAATGTTATTATTTATTATTTAATGGGTTATAAATGTTTTTTTACAATTTTTTACTTTCTTCACAAATCATTAAAAAGGAATATTTTCAATGTTTTCTATATGAGTCATTTTTTTACTTTCTTTACCAAATTATGAAAAGAATAATTATTTTAATGATTATAAAATGAATGTATTTTCCCATACCCATGGTCATTCATTGATTTTAATCCTAATTTAAAAATTTTCATCATTATTTTTAAATAAATATTTTTCTAAATATTTTTTAATTTTTTAGTTGTAAATTGTTTTTTCATAAAATGAAAAGTTTTTTTCATTTTTATGAGATAAGTAAAATTTTAATTACTTATGGGCCGGATTTCCAATTTGAATTAGTTTTATAGTAAAATTGTAAGATATATGTGTTTTATTGATTTTATAGTTCTCTGACATTTTTTATGAATGATAAGTGATCTCAAAATAGCTTTTTTAATGGGTGAGTTTGATATAGGTCTCCAATGTATTGGGTAAATTGATTGAGTTTACCAATGATATGTTTTACCTAAGTGATGTGAGAATTATTTGATTAGGTGATTCTATTATAAGGGAGACTGTAATGATAATGTACTTAGTCACCCGTATTAGCTTTCTTGCTTTCTATGTGTTTTAAGTGGAATATTTTTATTTCAAAAGGTAAGAGAACAAACTAATGATTTAAGAAAATTTTATGATATTATAAAGGTTATGGGTTTGTTTATATGAGTTCTAAAGTTTTCTTAAGTAAATTTCATGAAAATAATTTCCCTTTATTTTTTATTACAAATTTTTTATGAAAACTATGAGCTTGGAAGTTTATTTCATGTGTAAGGAAATTCTTATCTAGAGATCAAAAGTTTATTAATTTAGAAGGAATTTTTTTATATATTTTAATATATTTTAAATGGATTTAGGAGTTTCCTTTCTTGATATATCCATTAATGAGATTTCTATTGTCATCCCATATTTTCAAATGTTTTTAATAAGGATAAAAGATGTATATGGATTATAGAAAGGACAATGGTGAGAAGACAGTATTGATGAATTTTTTGAATGAAATCAGAGTGTAAACATAATAACCTATTTTTATGGGAAAAATGGACTTTGAGTGTAAGTGTATTATTTGTTTTGTAACAATTTTATCTATGATAGTTTTTCTTAATTCTCTAAAACTATAATCCAAAAACATCTTCAAAATGTAAAAAGTGAAAAACTTGTTATACATCATATAATTATGGTTTTTATGTTATGTGGAATTATATTTGACATCATATGAAATTTTTAGATACTTTTAGAGGTTAGGGTGATTCATATGAGGATATTTTAAGAGTTTTAGTAACCATAATTTGTTACTACATCCAAGGTTTGTCATAATTTTAATGGCATTAATACTATTTTTATTTTTTATGTGATTGGATAACATCAATGATATTTATTGAGTTTAATAGATTTTTGAGGTATTTGTAACACATAAGTTTAATTTTTATTATAGTGAAAGAGTTATTTTTAGAGGAATTATTTTATATATTATGGGCATAAGTTCAAAGGTTCTGATAAACTTTAAGGTTAATATTATCTTTGATGTTTAGGTAATTGTGGTTAATTGTGATAAAAGGTTATTAAATTTTGAGAATATATTATCTATTATATATATAACCATGTGATTGAAACGTTATTTTGAAACTAAGTGATTAAATGTATTTTTGAATATGTTCACTATATTGGGAACATTATATGACATTAGAAATACTACTAGATAAGATGGTATTTTTTTGAGAAATAATGATTGAATTATCTTTGTGAAGAACATATGATTTTAGTATGTATTTATAGTAATTTAGGTTGTTTATGGAAAATATTAACATTATTTAGAGATTATATGATTAGGGCATACACATTTTTCGCATAGAAATTTTGGAGAGATTGATGTTATTTAGAGATAAATTTTTAGGTTATCTTGGAAGAATATGTGATCAAATCATTCTACTCTTTTGGATTTGATTTTGGTCTAGCATATTTTGATGATTTTTAAGGTTGTTTGTTTATGGAATGATTTAAGTTGAACTTTGGGTATATTGTTGTGTCTTTAATATAGTATTTATCTATAGGAATGTTTATTCATCTTTCATATAATATTAAGTTGTGATAACCATTTTTTATTAATTTATAAAAATAATAGAAATTAATTTTCATCCTTGTTTGGATCTTGTGATCCATTCGAATTTGATTTTACTACTTCAGGAATGAAAAATTCATCATTTATCATTTTTATTATGGGAATAAGAAGATGTGGGAAATTTCACCAAACACAACAAAATGTATAAATTAAATTTATAGATTTTAATAAATCAAGTAAGTATATATTTTTTCTTTCTCCGTCTTGACAGTAAAATAATCCCTCCAACCTCTATAAAAAGGAACTTGAAATGAAAATGACTTCCTTTTTCAATCTTTTTTGATGAATTTATGGTATATTATATCTTTGTGGAAATGATTTTCTAATTCAAATATTCTTCTTTTATAATATTCTCTTAAAAAGGGTATAACAATTTTTTATAATAAATTCCAACTTCTTCAGCAGTGATTTCTATTCCATGTCAATATTTTCACTCCCAGCTATTGTTCATCTTATATAGGAACCTGATTATGTGTTATTACAAATGACCTTTATATTTACCATATCCTCACTTTAAAAGTATGTTTTAATATCCTTTTTTTATGATGTGGGTTTTCAACAAATATATTTTTAAAATATTAAAAACGTTTTTCCTTTTACGATCATTTGTTTTATCTTCAAATTCATGAAATTAATGTTCAAAAAATGTTTTCAACCCATTTTATGGAAAATGAGATAAAATTTTGAGGATTAAATTTCATTAAATAGGTATAATGTAACACCCAAATATTTTAGAGTTTATTTTCATTAAAAAATATTTTTGATAGTATATGGTATATGCAACATCGAGTTTAAACGAACCACGATATACTAAAAAATATTATTATTTGATTATAACCTTTATGAATCAACCATATTTTGGAGGGTATAAATAAGAATAATTATATTATGAAATATATGTAAATATTTTTTACATAATAAAATCAATACATAATCATGAATTCATTATTATTTGGTTGGAAATGAAGGTAAAATATTTTTAAGGTAAAAGAGGTATTTTTCATAAAAACAATTATATGCATAATGTATTTTTATCTTAATAGATTAAATTTATTACTATTTATCAATTATTATAATGAAATTATTATATTATATATCCAATTTATTTCATTAAAATTAATTTAATAAATGTTATTACGAAAGAATAAGAATAAAGTCATTTTGTGATTCAAAAATGTATTTTATTAAAAAATGCATTTTGTTGCATTTTGTGTGTCGATATTATAATTAATTTCTACAAAATTTTCGAAGTTGTGTTTGAAAAAATTTAAATAATTTTTGATATCATATTTTCATAATCATCTTAAGATATTTTGTTGTTATTTTTTTGAAAAGATTGATTTTTGAGTGAATAGTGAAAATTCCATTTTTTACAAAACCATCATTAGTTTTATTTAAATAAAGAAATTTAAAAATACCCTAATGTTTTGAATTTGGTTTTAAAATAAAATAATATATAAATAATTAAACATAATATATTTAATTTTATATTAATTGAAGTTATATTTTATTTTTGGTGTAAGTTCATTTTTTATGCTTAAAAACACTTTTTCTAAAAAATGTTTTTAACTATATTTTGTGCTCTAAAATTATAATTGATTTTTGGGACTTTTAAAAATTTAATATGGAAAAATGGATTTCAAATTTTTAGATATTTCCAAAAAAAAATTTACATTCAATTTTATTTTTGATCACAAAAATAAATTGTTGAGTTTAAAAACGAGTTTTTACTATAAAGGTAAATTAAGGTGCAAATTGAAATTAAGTTAAAAAGGAATAAGATACCTAAAAAATATCAATTATTTATTTTTATGATATTTTTACTAACCTATCCTCCTTATTGGGATATTTTATGTGGATTTATTTGAAAAAATGACTGGGTTCCTAGAGAAGGAAGTGTTATATTTAATAAATGTCATTTTATCTCATTATATATCATAAATAAGTTTTCAATATAGGTTAAGAGTAAATATAAACTATGAATGAACCAATATGACCATTATTATTTATAATAATTTAATTTAATGTTAATAATTTATCATTAATTTTTAAATATAGTATAATTTTTTAAAATACTTATGGAACATCGATACAACCCATGTGTAATCATAAGAAAAAAAATAAAAATTGATCTGAAAATATTTAAAGAAATAATATCTAGATAAGTTATGTTTTTCAAAAAACATTTATTGATAATTTTTAAGGAAATATGATTATGTAAGTTTTATAATTTAAATTACCTTATTATCTTTATTCCTTTAAAATAAATTTTTTTGAATAGTCCTGAAAATTACTTTAAATTGTATTTAATGTTTAAAAATATTTTTTAAATAATTATAAATTCATATAAATCCAAAAATAACCCAATTTTATAAGATATTTTATATAATATCATGAAATTTATATTTATGTACCACTTTTAATTTTTAAAATTACTTTCATGACCCTTAAATATTGAAAAATTGGTTACAACATTTAAAGTAAAATTGGGTTAATGAGGATATTAAACCAATACATATGGTTGAAAATGAGATATGAATCTATATAAATTTGATTAGTTGATTATATTTCAACATTATAATCCTTATATTTTAATATATGTCACTTTGGAGCAATTTAGTATGTGTCATACACTTATTATATATTAATATTTGATGTATTTAGAAGATTTCCACCCACCTCACTTATAAATAGGAATATTATCTACCCTAAACCTAACAACTCATAATCCAATTAGCTCAACTAGTCACTAAAACAATAACATTAAAAT
The DNA here is from genome assembly GCA_963277665.1 of Viscum album. NCBI lineage: Eukaryota > Viridiplantae > Streptophyta > Magnoliopsida > Santalales > Viscaceae > Viscum > Viscum album. The sequence continues at coordinate 1,751,898,353 of OY728143.1, read as the reverse complement.
ATTTTTATACATTTCTTAACAGTTCCATGCTCGCAAAAATACCAACCTAAGAAGGAAAAAGGTGTAAGATAAGGGAGGTTTTTCAAAAAAGAGGTATAATCCTTAACAAAGGGCCTCATGTTTATTTATTCTTAAACCTCATGAAAATATTATTTAAACATGATAAAATAATAATATTAGTATATTATATATAGTAAAATTTTATTATCATTGTGTTATAATCATTATTTATCTTCTTTTCCATCCTATGGGAAATTAAAACATCGTTTGTGCGTATGTGTGGACACCACCTCCACGAAGAAATGTGTTTTATTTTCCATCACTGCCACACATGATTGGTTATAAAGATATAATTAATTAATATATAATATTTTTTTTAAATTATTATGATTCTATAAATATAAAATATTACTTCTTACCTTTTTCATCCGCTGGAAAATGATAACGCTGCTAATGCGTACATGTGGAATACCACCTCCATGAAGCGATGTGATTCATTTTTCATTACCATCTCACATATATGGTAGTAAAGAGGAAAATAATGAATAATAATTACATTTATAACACAATTATGATTATATAAAATTAAAACAATATATACCCTGTTTATTTTCCATCTAGTAGAAAAATGGAAACATCACTTGTGTGTGTGCAGACTACCCCCTCCATGATACAACATATTTCATTTTTCAAGTCCAAATTACTTAAGTAGTTAAAAAAATGTTTTAATGTATAAAAATAATAAATTTTACATGATTAATATTCTGTATATAATTGAACCATGATCCCATTGAACTTAGTTAACCTACCGATTTCATTTTGAGATTATAAACTGAACTTCCTCAATACATCCAATATAACACCCCAGGTAAATAAAGAATATGAAATTTTCATATTTATCCATATTTGTGAAAAAATTATTAATATTACTTCAAAGGGAATGCTATGCTCGATGGCGTACCCAATACGCAACAACGAGTTTTTTTGAAATCTTACTTTGCACTCTAATAATAAAATAATATTATTTTAAATGGCAGTTAACACCTATCCATTGTAATGGTGGAAATTAAATGAACTAACTACAAAATTATTATATATGTTTTTCAAATATTTTTACTTTTATCCAATAAATGTTAGAGGGTTAAAATGCAAATGAATCCAATTTTAAGCATAAATATTCTAATATTCTTTAAAAGGTCGATTAACCGCCTTTTGATGGAGAACCATTTTTAAATATACTTTTGACAATTTTATATGTTGTATTTGACGAAATAAAATATTTCTTTATAATCTGAAAATCAAAATTTACTTTGTGTAAATTTTTGTTATTTTTCCGATAAAGATCATTTTTATTGAAAATGTTGCATTTTAATTCAAAACCTCCTTTTAATATGATTTATTTATATGGATATATTATATTTTTAATTGTTATTAAAGTGTATTTAAAATATATTTCTTACCATTTAATCCAATTGTGGTCATTGAAATTAATTTCAATTTGAAATTGGACTTAAACTATTGTCAATCTTTTAATAGATATTGTTTCTTAAAAACACGCTATTTATTTTGACAGCACGAATTAATTATTAAATTAATTAATGCAACTTATATGTTTTGAATTTTGTAAAATAGACATCATTTTTGAATTTGGAATATCAAATATAGCTTAGGGTGAATTTTTGGTATTTTTTTCAAAAACTTCAATTTTTGATGAATAGTGAAACCATAAAGTGGTAGTTAAAGAAACTGATTTTTCGTTTAAATGAAACCTTTACACTTCTGTGATTTGATTTTCAAAAATACGACTTACATGGTTGTCATTATGAAGTAAAATTTCGTTCAATGAGATTAAAATAATTTTTTGTGAATAGTAACTTTTAAGTTTTATTAATCGCGATTAAAGGTAATTAGTGTAATCTAAGGTAAAAATAATGTTTTAATAATATTAAATGACCTATACACATGTCCTACCCTCATTGTATGTGTCATTTCCTACCAATACAATCCATGGGTCAACTTCGGGACCCCATGGAGCCACATTGGTAGGAAAATGACATAAATAACTTTTTATTTAAAGATAAAATAAAAATGTCACAAACATGAGTTGTTTTACTAAAACAATTTTTAAATTGGGTTATACAAGTAATATTTTTGACTATAAATATTCAGTAGAAATATAAAAATATTTCCTACATCATGATAGTTTTTCTTATAATTTTTACACATTAAATAAATTAAATTATTAATGACACCAAGATGATGCAGCGATTACCTCATTATTTAACGATTTAAATAAAATGAAATGATAATTTACAATATAAGACCTACACATGTAAAAAACCTATTGGATAGGTGGTTTCGAACTATTATCACCTTATCCTCAAAATATATAATTTTGGGACCTTTAAAATCTGAAAATAATTTTATAATAAAGTAACCTTTTATAACTTTCCAAGAGTGCCCCTCCTCTCCACTTATAAAAGGACCCCACCTCTACCACAATTCCCACATCTCTCAAGACTTTGGCTCAGCCAAACCCTGTCCATTTTTTCTCTCCACATATCTCTATTACTCCTAGAAGCCTCACTTTGGGCAGAAGTCTTCCCAAGGAAGCCTTTGAGCTGAAATCAAAAAGAGTTACTCGTTTTAAAGGTAATGTCTTCCCTAATGTTCTTTTATTTTATTTTTCTTATCCAACCCCCTAAAATCTTTTTATTTATTTATTTTGTAATAACACCAGTATATTAAATATACTAGGATGTTTTTATGAGGATTATTATAGCTACACAAACACACACCTACGTATAATGGTTAAAGAACATACTATTTCTGTGGATGGTGAATTACTGCCTCACGAAACGATGATTGTTCTATCTTCTCATACCACCTCTCATGGTGTCCATTATTATGGAACTATATTTATTTATTATATATATTATATTTATTTCCTCTCTATGATTCTGTATTTTATATTTAATACATAACTTTATGCTTTGCATGTTGTGCAAATGCGATAATTTCATTTGAGAAAGTTTGGACTACCGCCCCCTCAAGTGATGTGACTCGTTCATGCAATACATGGAATGTATAAAGAATGAAATTGATGAACTTATGTGATATATATAACATATATATTATTCTGAAATTATAATATATATATATATCTCATCTAGTTCTAATTCCATTAATGTTCCAAAGAAATGAAAGTTGTGTTCATGCGTACGTACGACTTACCATCTCCATGAATGGTACATTTCATTTCTTATCTCCAAATGTTATGTACTATTATAAGTACATATATATATATAATGAATATATATGTCATATATTACATATAAATGATGGATATAATTCTGGAATTATAATATATATATCTCTCTTTTAACTTTATTTCCATTAATATGACAAAAAAATGAAAGTAGCGTTCATGCGTACGTACGGCCTACCATCTCCATGAATGATGCTTTTAATTTTTTTATCTCAAAATGTTATGGAATAGTAAAAAATGAATATATACTAGATATATATTATATTTAAAACATTAATACTATTCTGTAGATAATTTACCTATAACTACATGGAAAATTATTTTCCAACAAGTTCAATTTTTACTCATGTACCGAACATCGACAAAAACGTCTGATATGATCTCACTTTATTAACCAATTATTATAACATCATAATATGTGATATGAACTGAATAATAATATTTAAAAGAGGTCTTTAAGAAATTATAAATTGACTAAATTTTATTATTCAGGAGATTAAAGAACGATTGAGTCATGTTGGACACGAGGTTAGGGATCCAACCTCTCTCTTTCTTTTTTAAGTACTCTCTTTTTTGTCATTTCTTTTAATATAATCTTTATTATGTTTGGGGATGTTATTTTATATTCCTCATACTGTAATGTTTATGTTCATATTATGAGATACCATATTTTACCTCATAAATCCATTTTTTTAGATTTTAAGTGGCGTCGTTAGGCTGCCGAGTTTTTGTAAGGGATTTTTCATCTCACTTTTATTCTCGAGACATTTATGATATGTTTGCCACTATTTACATTGAGTTGTGTATATACTGCCCATTATTATACACTTGGTGTAGTATAATTTCATTTATGGGTATTTACATCTTCATTGTATGACCCTTCTTCCATGGGGTGTACGTTTCGAAAGTTACCCAACTCAATAAGGGAACCTTTCACCCTCCTCTTTTTAAAAGACTTATTTTGTTATGTATTTTAACTCACATACTATTATGTTGGGATATGTTCTTATATATCATTATTTATGTAAATTTTATTTCCATGTGATGACATACCATTTTCTCTCTCATCAACTCATTTTATGAATTATAAAGTGACATTGTTAGGCTGTCGGATTTCTGTAAGGGAACTTCTTAACCCACTTTCAATTCTTTGGGTTAAACCTCTACTTCTTGATTTTATTATGCCAATATTATTTGTGGAATATCTATGTTGTAATTTCCACAAACCTTTGTGTGGATATACTATTTCTACACATAATCATCTCATTGATAAATTCTTACAAACTTGTATGGGAAATCATAACTCATTCTCATTTCATTGAGTTAAATATCAATGTCATTGGTTTTGTTTTTCCAAGATTATTTGTGAATGACCTCTGATTGTTTCACACTTAATATCCACTTATATTGGGTGTATTTATATTTTTCACACATAATTATGTGATATATTTATCTTTAATTTAAGGATACCATCTTTATAATGGATTTCATCTCAATTTACATTTCCATTGAGACTTCATTGTTGTTATGCACCAATTCACTCTTATATGGTGTGTATACTGTCCTTTGACATATTATATCAAGAATCCGTTTATTCTCATGATATTATAAAGTTCGTATTAAATGTTATTCCACAATTATTTGTATTCAAGAGTCTCTCATTTTGTTAAAAACTCTTTAACAAAAATATCATTTTAAATGTTTTAAAGATTCATTATTCTAAATCTTTCTCTTTAATGTCCATGTTTTAAAAATGGTTTTCAGTATATATTTATATAGACATTAATGTTTTAAAATTATAATTCCATTAAAAGCATCAAAGTGGTATGGGACACTTTGATTCAAAAATCTCTTTTAAATGATTTTCGAAAATGGATTGATTAATTCAATATCTTGGAATTACTTATTGTGATTTCAAATGAAATGTTGTTATTGAAATGTTTATATGTTCAATATTTTATGTGTAATGATGGTACTTGGACATTTTATGGGTGGTTATGTGATAAACCATATGACGGGTGGTGTCGTGAATACCAGGACGGGTGGTTACATTATAACCTCCAATGCATTGGGTATGGAAGCCGACTGTATGGTTATTCCATTAAGTGATATGTGTGGAAGTCGACCGTATGGTTATTAAATTTATGTATGTTTATGTCCCAAGTTACCTTTATATTTTATGTGTTCTTTATATCGGTTTTATGGTAATATTTTGGTTACAAAAGGTTAAGTAATGGTCTTTTATTCAGTGAAGAGTTTTTACTACTTCATAAAGGTGAAACGTATTACTTTGGTAAAGTACTCATGGTTTACTTGTTGTTTTTGATAAACTAACAGTTTTCCTTCTTTGTGTATCCTTTACTGGGCTTTTTATGCTCATCCCAAGTTTTTGGAAATGTTTTCCACAGGACTTAAAGATGAATAGGGTCAAGGATGAGATCAAGGAAATACATTCTATCTAAAACATGGAACTAGACATGTTTCTTTTTAAGTGTTTTTTTATTTTATGGAAACATAGTAGAAGTGTCTACTATGTAATCTCTTGAGATGTAATAGTTATGACCTAATTCTCTAAAACTCTAAACATAAAAAGATCCTCAACGTGAATTATTCATTTTATTCAATAATAAGTAATGTTTAAGGCTGGGACCTTATAGATGGTATCAGAGGTCGGTTTAGATAACTTTAGAGGTTAGGGTATTCTCTAAGCATAAGTGACATTACCATAATGGTTAGGATTTCAGAAAGAGTCCTAGTTTTAGATAAAGTGAATGAGTAAGTATATCTTAGTGTTTATCTTCATCATTAGTACATGATGGTTTTTTTGATATACTCACACTGACCTTTCTGGTTTTAGTAAATGGATGGATCTAGCAGGCACCAAAGTCACAAAGGGTTTGAAGGAAACTGTGGTGGTTCTCTGATTAAGAGACTGGATGAAATGGGGCATTCAATGAGAAATCACATGGTTATTCTAAACCAAATATCATGAGTCATGATTAACCACTTGATCCTTGGTGAGTTCTCTAATGCATCATGTACGATATAACCAACTCAACATGAAAGTTCAGGTAATAATTATAAAGGTAACCATTAGGGTTTATATGATCCTTACTTTTGAGGTAATTATGGGTTACTATACTTTATGATGGAATATGAACGACATGAGATAAACTTGAGGTTAAATTATGCTATAGTTATTTTTGAAGATTTTATCTCGTTTTGGGGAATGTTTTAAGAATTATATAATTTTGGAAAAAGGACAACACACATACCGTATCACAACTCAATGCGTCGGACAAAGCTGCAGGAATCGAACCCACAACCAAAGTGCGACTGGTATTTATCGCCTACCACTGGACTAAGTGAAGTCCCTGGTTAGTATGAATTATTATTTTTAGTTATATGATTTTATGAATTAATAGTAAGTTTATTTTGGGTTATCTATGGAAATTATTAACCTATCATGGAGGATATGTGATTAGGTTAATTACTTTTCAATATGAGACTTTTAGAGCAACTGATGTTATTTGGAGATAACTATTAATTTTTACCTTGGACGATTATGTGATTAAATCCTTCAAATATTTGGGTTTCAGTCTTAGTTTTGATTACTTTGAAGAATTTTGTGGATAAATGTTTATTGAATGATCTTCGTTGAACTTTGGGTATTGTTTGACAAATTTTGGATATTAAGAATAGATTTTTTATAAAGGATTATCCTTTTTCATTATTATCTGATCTCGTACTAAACTTTTTGGTTTGTTTTTGGTTGATATCTAAAGACATGGGAAATATATAGTTCTCTTTTGTGGATTAGGTGATTCTCAAGAAGTTGATTATAGTACTCTTAATGCGAACGATTCTTCCTAAAAACTCGTATTTTGGAGAAAATATGAGTTTTATTAAGGAATCTAGTAAAAGTTGAAATTCTATGTGACAAGTAAGTATGTTTAATTATGATTTAGTTAAGCCCAAAAATAAATTCCTCAATTAAGAGTAACTTAAAAAAATACTATCTGTTAACTTTTCCTACTGGGGAATCGAATACTGTTTAACCCATCACAAGTTTGTGATTTTCTTATGGTTAACATTCTCCTAGACATGTTTACTATCACTCTCCATCAGAACATGACCGTTTGTTTTTTCCTCCATATCCATATCTTCATACTTGGAATCCTAGTATGGGTTAACTTGGGTGACCTTTATACTTCTCTCCCATTCTTTTCAAGTGATAGTTTTACTAACTCTTGTTCCGATGTGGGATTTTTAATGAAGTTTCCAAGCCCAATTTTAAAATTGTGAGGACGCAATTCCCAAAAGGGGGAAGGATGTAACACCCCATGTAAATAAAGAATATGAAATTTTCATATTTATCCATATTTGTCAATAAATTATTAATATTACTTTAAACGGAATGTTATGCTCGATGGCATACCCAATACGCAATAATGAGTTTCTTTGAAATCTTACGTTGCACTCTAATAATAAAATAATATTATTTTAAATGGTAGTTAACGCCTAGCCATTGTAATGGTGACAATGAAAGTAACTAAATAAAAAATAATTATATATGTTTTTCAAATATTTTTACTATTATCCAATAAATGTTAGAGGCTTAAAATGCAAATGAATCCAATTTTAAGCATAAATCTTCTAATATTCTTTAAAAGGTCGATTAACCTTCTTTTGATGGAAAAGCCTTTTTAAATATACTTTTGAAACTTTTATATGTTTTATTTGACAAAATAAAATCCTTCTTTAGAATCTGGACATCAAAATTTACTTTGTGTATATTTTTGTTATTTTTCCGATAAAGATCATTTTTATAGAGAATGTTGCATTTTAATTCAAAACCACCTTTTAATCTGATTTATTTATATGGATAGGTTATATTTTTAATTTATAATAAAGTATATTTAGAATATAATTTTACCATTTAATCCAATGGTGGTTATTGGAATTAATTTCACTTCGAAATTGGACTTAAACTAGTGTCAATCTTTTAATAGATATTATTTCTTAAAAACACGCTATTTGTTTTGACAGTGGGAATTAATTATTAAATTAATTAATGCAACTTATATGTTTTGAATTTTATATAATAGACATCATTTTTGAATTCGGAATATCAAATATAGATTAGGGTGAATTTTTGGTATTTTTCTGAAAAACCTCAATTTTTGATGAATAGTGAAACCACTAAGTGGTAGTTAAAGAAACTAATTTTTTGTTTAAATAAAACTTTGCCATTTCTGTGATTTGATTTTAAAAAATACAACATAAATGGTTTTAATTAATAAGTAAAATGTGGTACAATGAGATTAAAATAATTTTTGGTGAATAGTAACTTTTAAGTTTTATTAATCGCGATTAAAGGTAATTAGTGTAATTTAAGGTAAAAATAATGTTTTAATAATATGAAATGACCTAGACACATGTCCTACCCTCATTGGATGTGTCATGGACGACCAATAAAATCCATGGGTAATCTTTGGGACCCCATGGAGACACTTGGTAGGAAAATGACATAAATAACTTTTTATTTAAAGTTAAAATAAAAATCTCACAAACATGAGTGGTTTTACTAAAACAATTTTTAAATGGGGTTATACAAGTCATATTTTTGACTATAAATATTAATTAGAAATATAAAAATATTTCCTACATCAAGATATGTTTTTTATAATTTTTAGAGATTAAATAAATTAAATTAATTATGACACCATGATGAATCAGCGATTACCTTATTATTTAACGATTTAAATAAAATGAAAAGATAATGTAAAATATAAGACCTAAACATGTCAAAAACCAATTGGATGGGTGGATTTAAAACTCTTATCACCTTATCCTTAAAATATATAATTTTGGGACCTTTAAAATCCTAAAATCATTTTATAATAAAGTAACCTTTTATAACTTTCCAAGAGTGCCCCTCCTCTCCTCTTATAAAAGGCCCCACCTCTACCACCTTACCCACACCTCTCAAGCCTTTGGATCGGCCAACCTCTGCCCATTTTGTCTCTCCAAATCTCTATATTACTCCTAGAAGCCTCACTTTGGGTATAAGTCTTCCCAAGTAAGCCTTTGATCTCAAATCAAAAAGAGTTACCCGTTTTAAAGGTAATTTCTTCCCTAGTGTTCTTTTATTTTATTTTTCTTCTCCAACCCCCTAAACTCTTTTTATTTATTTCTTTGGTAAAAACAACAGTATCTTAAATATACTAGTATGTTTTTATGAGGATTATTATAGCTACACTAACACGCACCTCCGTCTAATGGTTAAAGAACATACTGTTTCTGTGGATGGTGAATTACTGTCTCACGAAATGATGATTGTTCTATCTTCTCATACCACCTCTCATGGTGGCCATTATGATGGAACTATATTTATTTATGATATATATTATATGTATTTCCTCTCTATGCTTCTGTATTTTATATTTAATACATACCTTAATGCTTTTCATGTTGTGCAAATGCGATAATTTCATTTGAGGAAGTGTGGACTACCGCCACCTCAAGTGATGTGACTCGTTCATGCAATACATGGAATGTATAAAGAATGAAATTGATGAAATTATGTGATATATATAACATATATATTATAATGGAATTATAATATATATTTATCTCTCATTTAGTTTTAATTCCATTAATGTGCCAAATAAATGAAAGTAGTGTTCATGCGTACGTACGGCTTACCGTCTCCATGAACGGTACATTTCATTTCTTATCTCCAAATGCTGTGTACTATTATAAGTACATATATATAATGGATATATATTTAATATATTACATATAAATTATGGATATAATTCTGTAATTATAATATATATATATCTCTTTTAACTTTAATTCTATTAATATGACAAAAAAATGAAAGTAGCGTTCATGCGTACGTACGGCCTACCATCTCCATGAATGGTGCTTTTAATTTTTTTTATCTCCAAATGTTATGGAATAGTAAAAAATGAATATATACTGGATATATATGATATTTAAAACATTAATACTATTCTGGATATGATGTTCCTATAACTACATGGAAAATTCTTTTCCAACAAGTTCAATTTTTACTCATGTACCGGACATCGACAAAAATGTCTGATATGAACTCACTTATTATAACATTATAATATGTGATATTAACTGAATAATAATATTTAAATGAGGTCCTTGAGATATTATAAATTGAACAAATTTTATTATTTAGGAGATTAAAGAACGATCGAGTCATGTTAGACACGAGATAAGGGATCCAACCTCTCTCTTTCTTTCTAAGTACTCTCTTTTATGTCATTACTTTTAAGCTCATATTTCTTATGTTTGGGGATTTTATTTTATATTACTCATACTTTAATTTTTATGTTCATATTATGAGAGAACCTATTTGATCTAATAAATACATTTTTGGAAGTTTTAAGCGGCGTTGTTACACTGCTGAGTTTTCGTAAGGGATTTTTTATCTCACTTTTATTCCAGTGACATTTATACTACGTTTTCCACTATTTCCTTTGAGTGGTGTATATACTAACCATTATTATAAACTTTGTGTAGTATAATTTTATATATGGGTATTTAAATCTTCATTGTATGACCCTTCTTCCATGGGGTGTACGTTTCGAAAGTCACCCAACTCGGTAAGGGGAATTTTACCCTCCTCTTTTTAAAAGACTTATTTTGTTATGTCTTTTAACTCACATACTATTATGTTGGGATATGTTATTATATATCATTATTTATGTAAATTCTATGTCCAAGTGATGAGATACCAATTTCTCTTTCATCAACTCATTTTCGGAATTTTAAAGTGACGTCGTTAGGCTGTCGGATTTCGGTAAGGGAACTTCTTAACCCACTTTCAATTCTTTGGGTTAAACCTCTACTTCTTGATTTTATTATGCCAATATTATGTGTGGAATATATATTTTTTAATTTCCAAAAAACATTGTGTGGATATACTATTTCTACACATAATCATCTCATTGAAAAATTCTTACGAACTTTAATGGGAAATCATAACTCAATCTCATTTCATTGAGTTAAATATCTATGTCATTGGTTTTGTTTTTCCAAGATCATGTGTGAATTAACTCTGATTATTTCACACTTAATATCCAATTATATTGTGTGTATTTATATTTCTCACACATAATTATGTGATAGATTTATCCTTAATTTAAGGATACCATCTTTATAATGGATTTCATCTCAATTTATATTTCCATTGAGACTTCATTGTCATTATGCACCAATTCACTCTTATATGGTGTGTATATTGTCCTTTGACATATTATATCAAGAATCCATTTATTCTCGTGATATTATAAAGTTCATATTAAATTTTATTCCACAATTATTTGTATTCAAGAGTCTCTCATTTTGTTAAAAAATCTTTAACAAAAATATCATTTTAAATGTTTTAAAGATTCATTATTCTAAATCTTTATCTTTAATGTCCATGTTTTAAAAATAGTTTTCAGTATATATTTATATAGAGAGTAATGTTTTAAAATTATAATTCCATTAAAAGCTTCAATGTGGTATGAGACACTTTGATTCAAAAATCTCTTTTAAATGATTTTTGAAAAAGGATTGATTAATTCAATATCTTGGAATTACTTATTGTGATTGAAAATGAAATTTTGTTATTGAAATGATTATATTTTCAATATTTTATGTGTAATGATGGTACTTGGACATTTTACAGGTGGTTATGTAATAAACCATATGACGGGTGGTGCCGTGAATACCAGGACGGGTGGTTACGTTAGGACCTCCAATGCATTGGGTATGAAAGTCGGCCGTATGGCTATCCCATTAAGTGATATGTGTAGAAGTCGACCGTATCGTTATTCCATTTAATTATGTTTATGTACCATGTTACCTTTATATGTTATGTGTTCTTTATATGGGTTTTATGGTAATCGTTTGGTTACAAAAGGCTAAGTAATGGTCTTTTATTCATTGAAGAGTTTTTACTACTTCATAAAGGTGAAAAGTATTAATTTGGTAAACTACTCATGGTTTACTTGTTGTTTTTGATAAACTAACAGTTTTCCTTCTTTTTGTATCCTTTACTGGGATTTTTATTCTTATCCCAAGTTTTTGGAAATGTTTTCCACAGGACTTAAAGATGAATAGGGTCAAGGATGGGATCAAGGAAAGACATTCTATCTAAAACATGGAACAAGACATGTTTCTTTTTAAGTGTTTTTTTATTTTATGGAAACATAGTAAAAGTTTCTACTATGTAATCTTTTGAGATGTAATAGTTATGTCCTAATTCTCTAAAACACTAAACCTGAAAATATACTCTATGTGAATTATTCATTTTATTCAATAATAAGTAATGGTTAAGGTCGGGGCCTTATATCCAATGCAAAGTTAACCATTTTAGGAACTAAATAAAACTTGATAAAAATGACATAAATGGAATGATGAAATTTTAATTTACATGGAAAAGTTATTATTGATGTATAAAACTAATATACTTTTATTACATAGTATGGTATACATACAAGTGGAATGAGTCGAGACTCGAGGTAAATGACCTTCTTTTAAAAATATTTTTTAAAAGTTTTCCTTCCAACCCATTTTATTCCAAGTCAAGGTTATTTTAAATGTTTTCAATAATGTTATTATAAATCATTTAAATGTCTATATTGTTCATTTTTAACTATTTTTTAGTTTATTTATAAAGGATTAAAAATGAATCTTTTTAATATTTTTTGTGAGAGTTGTTTTTGAATGTCTTTACCAATGTGTGAAAATAATATTGGTTTTAATGATTATATAATGAATGGATTTTTACATGATAATGAAAATTATTTTCATTAAATATTACTCTAAAATTTTCTTTGGTTATTTTCCAAAAAAAATATTTTTCTTAATATTTTTTAAATTTTTAGTTTTAAAAATGTTTTAATGGAAATGGAAATTTCTTCTAATCTTTCTCAGAAAACTAAAAGTGTTATTCCTTATAAGATTGAATTATAATTCAAATATGTTTTATAGTTAAATAAAAATATGTATTTTTTTTATTAATGTTATGTTTCTTTGAAATTTTTATAAATGATTGGTGATCATGAAATAACTCTAATCATGAGTGAGCCTAATATATCTCTCCAATGCATTGGGTAATGTGACAAAGTTTACCAGTGATTGGTTACTCCTAATAGATGTGAAAATTATCTAGTTAGGTGATTAAATTATAATAGCTATTTTAAGGATAATGTCTCAAGTTAGTTTCATTGGTTTTCAATTATTGTTATGGGTTTAAAAGGAAATAATTTTATTTCATAAGGTAAGAAAATAAAATCATGATTTTAGGAATTTTTAGGAACATATAAAGGTGAACATGTTTTTTTCAAGAGTTATCATGTTTTTGTATCTAAATTCTATTACTATTATTTTCACATTTATTATTACTTAAAAAATATTTTATAAAACCTCTAGGATTTAATGTTGATTTACTGAGTAATACAATTCTTATTTTGAGATCAAAAGTCTGTTATATAAAATTAAAAACTTCCTTATGTGTTTTTATGAATTTGAAATATATTGAAATGTTTAATTTATATTTATATCCATTAATAAGATTCTTTTTTCTTATATTAGTTTTTCAAATGTTTTTTCACACAGTTTAAGGATGTATATAGATTATATGATGGTCAATAGTGACACGTCCAAATTGAAGAGAAAGTGTTTTGAATGAAAAAAGTTTATAAAACATGAGAGCTTGTTTTTATTGAAAAAATGAAATTTTATTACAATTTTTAAATTAATTTTGTAAGGGTTTTATATATAATAGTTTATCCTAATTCTCTAAAACTAAAAATAAAAAATATATTTCAAATATAGGAAATTGAATCCCTTGTTAGAAATCATTTAATTATTGGTTGTGTATGTTATAAGGTTTTATATGAATAGATTTTAAAAACCTTAATTATTTTATGGAAAAAAAACTTGTTTGATCCTCATTAAAAATAAAATAATAAGACATTTGTTTCTTAAAGGATAATTTACTCATTTTAAAAAACATAACATATGAAGTTTATTTTTTGTCTTACTTATACTTGGTCCTTCTCAAGAATGTTTCTATATTATAACTCAATATTTAAGACGTATGATTCTTTTTTTAAATATTAGAATTGAAAATTAATTAATTACTTATTCACCTGTTATTTCTTATGATATATCTTTTAGTTATGACTTGATATATGATTATGAAACCTCTATTGTTCTCGTGGGTTTTATCATGATTATTCTCTATGTATAGTTTCTATTCCTCATATGGAACACATACTCATGTTCATATTATGATTTTCATTATGTGATGGAAGATTCCATAATTTAAAATCCCTCTAATGCATGGGGAAATGTTTTCATCTCATGAGATACAATGTATCGTGACCAATTGATTAACCAAAGAACACTATGTTATGTGATAGGTAGGCCCAGAATTATATATCCCTCTAATAAATTGAGAAATGATTTACATCTTAGGAGATGGTATAAAGTGGAATGGAGAGTGAACCTAATACACTATGGTACTCTATACACTATGATAGTCTCGATAGTTATCTTTAACTTATGATTATCATGTCATGTTTTATGTTGTTTCTATATATTTATGATAACTTGAAATTATGATATCATTTACTTATGCTTTATTTAATGATTATCTCACACTCTTATGTCATGGTACATGTTTTGTTTAGATTACATGTCCTTCATTAATGATTTATGGAGAACTCTTATAATTCCATGTTATTTTTAATAAAAATATTTTCCTTGATAATGTTTTCTCATATACTTATGATCTAACCCTTTATGTCATGTTGATAAATTTTCCTTACTGAGCATTTGAGATCACCCATTTCTTATTTTTCCATTACCTATCTAATAAATAAAAGTATAACTTATAATAAGTCTAGACTGGGTTGTATAAGAGTTTTATTATAGAGAAATGTTCATAAGTTTGTAAAATAATATTCCTATGTAACTGGTCCTCAAAGAAAATAGAGTAAAATGTTCTTTAAGTTCTGTGAGATATTTATGAGGTGCAATGCTTAAATTTTTCTAATGAAGTAAATTAAAGATATGTTTAGCTAGGATTTATATAGTTTGTATCAAAGGGAGGTTCAGTTATTTTTTAGGATTAATCTAGTAATTTTTTTGGATTAGGAAAAGATAACTTTAGTAAAAACATAAGTGATATGTATATGTATAGGATAACATCATGACGTTTTGGTAAAGTATATATTTTGTTGTTCTACTAGAAATTACAAATCTATCTAGATATTAGAATGTGGCTATAGTTTTGGCACATATGCACCTAAGAGTAATCACCATGAAAAATGGTGGTTGAGTTTCAACTCAATATTCGATGCCTAAAAGGAACTGGAAGATGTTTACTATGTGGTAATGTATAGAATTGAGAAGGAAGATTCTAATGAAAAAGTAATAGTTCAGTTAACACACTAGTGGATAATAATTTTCTCTTTAAGGATCCACTGGGAATTCATTGTTATAGATGTAAGGAATTTGGGAGCTATGAAAACCAAGGAACTAATCCAAGGGGTTAATAATAAAATCATCACCAACAACCTCATATACTTTGGGAATAAATAAAATCCTATGTAATGACTACTATTTAAGTGGATAATGATAATTAAGTGGTTCTAGATACACTTATTCATCACTGCATATATGTGGATGTAATATTTCACCAACTTTTACCTATTAAAATAAAAAACCCGGTGGTATCAAAATTGAATCCAAGGTATGTGAATATTCTTCAAGGTTTGTGGGATTTTGTGTCATGTATTACTTATTACCCTAACTTTAGATAAATTTTATGTGATTTTGGAAATGGATTAACTATCTTCCCATATAACCCAAATTAACACAATATAGAGATCATATTTCATATCCCAAGTAAACATATAAACACCTATCACTATAAGTATTATGAGGAACTCTCTAGGAAAATTGTTTCCATTATATAGGACCTAAACCAAATTATATAGAGAATTTAGCATAAATGGATAGGGAGAAACTACATATTGTGATATTTCTATTATAAAGGAATAAATGACTTTCCTAGACTTAACCAAGTTACTAAGGTTGATACCTCATTAGAAATAAAATCTTAAGTCATGTCTATCTAAAGTAATTCCTTCAATTTTTCATTAGTGGGTAGTAATTAAAATCACGAGGAAACAATTTATTTAAAGAGATATAATATAACACCCCAATATTTTAGTAAATATTCTATTATAATTAAATACTATATCGAATAACTTTCTTCACACACAACACCAAACCAAAATGAATCATGACACTTTTTTTAAGATAAATATAACATCTCTAAAGCATCCATTGAATTTTTGGGTATAAATAGGGGTAACCATATTATGAAATATAGATAAGAAAATAATGGTCACTTTTAGTAATAACTCAATTATTGTTGCTAAATAACTAATAATATCATTTCATGATTAAAAATTTCCTTTCTTGATGATGCATATTTCAATTATAAGAAACTAAATAAATTAATAATTAATTTTGATGAAATATATTATTAATATTAATAATATATTAACAATAATTTCATTAATAATTTATAGGAAATATAAATAAGAACAATTAATATTCTTATAATATATTTTATTATATAAAGAGTTTTTATTATATTTTAAATTTTAAGATGACAAAATTAACTTTATTTTTTGATATATAATAATAATATTATAACAGAATGATTTTTTTTAAAATTATTTATTTTAGATAAATAGTGAAAAAATATCAACTTTGTTAAAACTGTTACTTTTATGAAATTATCACAATACAATAATGAATTAAATATTTTTGAGATATTTTTATATAAATTATAGATATAATTATAAAGTAAAATAAATCATTTAAAAATACAAAGTTGTTTTAATAAAACCCTTGTTTGTCATTTTTTAAAATTATGTAATATTTTACTATCAAAATTTTTTTAATCACCTAGGATAAAAATTAATTTTTAATCAATTTTAGAAATTAAATATAAAAAATGGAATTAAAATTATATATCCACATTTTTCAAATTATATAATAATCTTAATTTAATTTTAGAGATAAATTTATGATTTTTATGATTAAAGTTAATGACCATGATAATGATGAAAGTTATATTTTGAAAGTGTTGTTTTATTAATATTTTTTAAGATCTATCTAATAAATTAAATTTTTATATTTTATATCATTAATTTTATGTGATGTTAAACATTATATAAAAATATATTATCACTCATTTAATTGGAAATTAATGGTCAAACCATTATTTTTATAGAAAAACTGTTCTTTATATAATATGTGCATTAATATAAAATTTTATTTTATTATATTTATAAATTTAAATGGATTAAATATAGGTTGAATTTTGGATCATCATTTCTAAATTTGGTAAGAATTATTATCTTATATTTTTAGAAAAACCTAAATTACTAGTTAAAAACTAGTTACAATACTAAAAACCAAAATGTTAAAGTGTAAAAATATAGTGGTACATTGTTCAAAACATGATTAAAAAATGTGAGAGAATTAATGGTTGAGGATATATAAAATAAAAAACCTCTACACTCAATTATAAATAAATTTTTTGAACCATTTACCCAATAATATTTTAACTAAATCATTTAAATGAAATCAATTTTTACAAAAATTCCATTTTCCTTAACATATAAAAGGGGATCGATCCCAGTAAATTTATCTACCCATTATAAAGATTTATATCTACAAAAACTACACACTATTTTCTAATAAACAATCTCTATATGTCTTAGAAGACTTTATCTTTCCAAAACATCAATCTAAGGTGCCTTAATGAGCCACCCAATGAATAACTTCCAAAGGGAGAGGTAATGCTCTCATGAAATATTTTCTTGTTCGTTTCTTATTATACCCCAATCTAGTACCATATATACATGAAGGTATGATAAAATCATATTTTTAACATTATTAAATTTTATTATACTATTATAATATCAATTTTATACCATCCTCTAAAATCATTGAGAAAAATGAAAGAATCATCATGCATTTGTGTAGACTACTGTCTCCATGAACAAAAAGTTCTATTTTTCATAAGCTCTTTACATGGATTGTAATAAATTTTATTTTAATAAATTTTTTTAATAATTTTATAATTTTAAATATTTTAAAATTATAATTATTTTATTTTTATACCCCCTCTCATTCTATGAAAAATGATAACATCATCCATGTATGTTCAGATTACAGCCTCCACGAAATAACGTATTTCATTTTTCCATAACTGCCTAACATGGAAGATTTTAAAAATGAATATAATGTATAAAAATAATATTTATTAAACTATTAATATTATATAATTATAATATTTTACATTCTATAAATAATATTAATGATAAACGGTTACAGTTACTTTAACTGCCTTAATTGAATTGGTAAAGTCACCTTTCTTAATTTTGCTCAATTTTGGGACAACATAAGAAATTGTATAAATATTGTGATAATTTAATAAAAAATTAAATAAACCTCCATATTTTTGGAGATCATGAAGTTATTTTAGAAAACTAGTTACTACATTCAAAAAACCAAAAGCATTACAGATAAATTATTTGAATAAACCCAAGTAAAAGACATAAGCACAAATTAAATTAAAAATAAATATAAAATGACAATAAATGGGCCTTATAATATGAAATATAAATGAATAAGGGTATTAATAAAGTATCTAATAAACTTAATTTTATAATATAGGATTTTTGTCACACACATAGAACAAATCAGGATCTAAGGTAAGGGTTTTTAATCTAAATTTTGTTTCATTGAGATATGATTTGTGTTCATCAATTGTTCCTTTTTGTGGTGTATATACTAGAAATGGATTTTATTTTTTTCATAAATTTCATAAAATAAAATTTATTTAGAAACTAGTATTATGTTCTACCTTCCATGTATTTTCAATTTGAAATGTTGCAATATAGTAAGGGTTCTTACTACTCAAACCCCCTTTCTTTGGGTTATATGGTCACATCTATAACTTATTTCTTCTACGTTTGGTCCCACATAAGATTTTATATTTAAATTTATCTTTCTATATGGGGAAAATAATATTTTTATTTAAATATTACATCTCTATTAATTTCTTCCCATAAAATTATGACATTGTTAAGAATAATTCACATGATCTTTAACATTGTTTTTTCTTACATGTTCTTATTTTACCTCCCAGCCAATGTTATCATTTATATTTGAAAAGATAATTTTTTTTCATCACATGTGACATTCATATTTTCCTTCTATTTTCAAAATAATTTTCTATTATCCTTTTTTATGAAGTGTTAATTTAACAAATGCTTTTTTAAAACATAAATAGGGATCTTCTAAACCTCCCATGTTATTTCAGGGCTGTGTGTTCTCTTTATTTTTCTATCATTTTATAATATTTTATTCCCATTTATTTCATAAATATTATATATATATATAAATTATATATATACTAATTATAATTTAACTTTAATTTTTTGGGATAATACATGTTTTAAATTCCCTTAAAAATAACCACTTTTAAGTAAACCCGACTTAAGAGATATTTTTTCTTTAAAATTTCATAAAAAGTGTCACCCCCTTAAAATGTTTTCCAATATGAATATATTTTAAAAACCATAATTATTTTTTGTAAAACAAACCTAGTAAAATTCTATTTTAAATAAAAATAATAACCCATTTCCTTCATTAAAAGTTTCTGTACTCATTTCAAAAAGAATCACCTATATTGTTTGTTCTTATTCTTACAACCCCTTGATCCTTATAATGAATGTTTCAACATTAGAACTCAATATTAATGACCTATGATTATTTATTAAAACATTAGAATTTAAAATGATATAATTCCTTCCTCAATTGGTATTTTTATGACGTAGCCTTCAATTATGCCTTGAGACATGATTATGAACCCACTTATTTCTCATGGGTTTGTCATGATTATGATATATGTGTGGTTTCCTTTAATCATGAGGAAACAAAATATACATTTAAATATTATGATTTTAATTATGTGATGGGTGGAACTAAAATTTTACATCCCTCTAATTTATTGGGTAATTTTTTATCCAATGGGATATCATATATGATGGATGAGTAGTTAGCCTAAACACACTATGTTATGTGATGGGTGGGAATATTATTATATAGCCCTCAAATGAGATGGATAATGATTTACATATCTTCAAATAATATGAAAGGGAATGATGAATGAATTCAATCCACCATGGGACTCTAACCAATTTTTTTATTGGAATGGGGAGAGTACTCAATCCCCCATGAGACTCTATCCACTATGATAGTATTGACAATAAGCCTTTAATTATGCTTATGATTTCATGTTTTATATTGTTTCCATATATTTATGAATCCTTGAACTTATGATATAATATCCTTATAACATGTTTCCATTATTATATCACACTCTTATTTTAGGGTACATGTTTTTTATTTTGAGATTACATGTCCTTATTCATGATTTATAAAAATATCTTATTGTTCCTTGTTCTTTTTAATAATAAATTTACCCCCACTCATTTTTTTTCATATTATTATGATCTAAAAAAATATTTCATGCTAAAATGTTTTCCTTACTAATAATTTTACCACACACCATTATTATTTTTCATTTCCATACATTATAAAGATAATTACAACTCTTTAGAAGTCTGAAAGGGGATCTAGAAGAGTCCAATTATGTATAAATTCTCACGCTTTTATAAAACAAGTTTCCTTTGTAACTATCACACAAATACTCTAAACCAAAAGGTTTTATGAGCTACATGAGATTTTTTTGGTATGTATTATTTAACATTTGGTAATGATGTAAATTAAATATATGTTTAGATTAGGTTTTTTCGTGTAGAATATTTCTCTAAACACATAGAATACCATATATGATAAGGATAATAGTTTATTTATTAACTATTATTATATAAAGAAATAAGTGTTATTTTATACATCAAAATGGGTTTTTGTATATTATCATGAGATTATAAATATAATATAGTATTTATGAGGATAGTGAGAATTTTTGGACTCAGTGAAGTTCAAAGTTAAAAAATAAAATATTATTCAAGTCAAAATTAAAATTAAAGATAACTTAATATATTAAAAGTGTTTTAGATATATAAGATAAGTGAAATGTAAAATTTAAATTTAGTTACAATAATTATGTGAAAATCACTTTACATCCTAAAAATGGTTTAGTAAGTGATGTTAGTGAAAAATGTAAAGAGTTTTATATTTTTACCAAGATGACCTCATGGAAAAATCTCGATGAAAAATTGTACAATAATAATTATTATTATAAACATATAATGGGTTTTAAGTAAATAAATGATGTTATTAATATCATAATATTTGATGTTTTGAAGTAAAGAAGTTTGAATACAATGTTCATAGAGTAGAACATAAGGAATATGATTCTTAAGTCTCACCATTATTCAAACTATATTACTTTATAAATTATACTCACTAAAGGGTTTTAGTGGGAGGGTTTAATCATATAGTCACATAGAGTTGTGAGAAAAATTACATGTAGATATAACGAGTTTTTAAAAAAATACTAAAAGTGATAAAAACATAAGGATGATCTGGTGTTCTATCATTTGGGATACGATTATATACAGATATGTATATTTTTTTAATAATCTTAAAGAGTTTAAGAATATGAAATGAATTGTGTTATAAAAAAAGAAGACTCCACTTTATCATTATTTCCCAATGGATTCATATATTAATTTAATGTAATGATAATTTACCTCTCAAAGTAAACTTTGAGTTATCCAAAACCAATGTGCATCATAGTGTACTTTAAGTTATAATAAAATATTAATACTAGAATGAGTGTAATTTCTATATAAGAATTAAACTAATAAGGAACAAAGAGTGTTTTATTCACTAGATAACCCCACTAAGTTTACCATATGAGGTCACATACACTTTATATTTTTTATAAAGGGTTCTATGTTTTATATTGGGATTTACCTGTACTTTATATTGGTTTGATACCTAGAATAATAACCTTTATACTTTTATAGTTCTCTTATTCAAGAACTGAGGCTTATCTAATCAGGGGTTAGTTGGGAATACAAATAATCATGCCATTAGATAAGTCTTAAACATGGTGATAATTTTTCTATCATATGATAAGTATGAATATGGTCTATTTATTGAGATATACTAAAGGAGTTTGTGGTATTTCATAGATAAGGATGAATTAAATGTGATATATTCATCAACATGGTTGGTCTATACTTAGAGAATTAAGAATATATAAGTAGATATATGATATTGACATACTCTTACCTTGTGGTTACTTGATTTCTTAGATAAATAGATCATATGAAATTTCATTCTTGTATATAATGTAGCCACTGGTGACCAAAAATGATATATGTGTTTGATGGACATTAAACCATATCTCTTTATAGTTTGAGTATCACTGATTCTTTTCTTGAGTCTGATCTTTGATTATATCTATGAATTCTAGAATTCATATTTTTTTTTAAATTCTACTATTTCTTAAGTGGTAACTAAAAGGGGATTGATTTTTATAGAACTCATAGTGCTTTGAAAATAGTGTTTTAGATCATATCCAAAGGAGTTTTGGATGAATGTTTATACGGTATTTTATATAATGTGAAATAAGGTGAATTTAATGATAGATTTACAAAAGTGTATTGGAAAATTTCCAAAATGAGTTTTTCATATGATTTCACAATTTATTGTATATGATATAATATAAGGTAAAATGGTACCAAGTTTATGTGGATTAAGTTCAAGTGGGATATTTATGGAGATATTAACTAAAGGCATAAGCACATATAATGTGTTTATATTATTTAATATGGCATGATTTGGATACATCATATTGTATAAAATAAATATTGAAAATAAAATGTTTCAGAACTTCATGTATATTGTTTCTTATGATACATTGACAACATCTGTATTGTATGACTTAGTAAAATCATAAGGAATTTTGAATCATAATATATTATTCACATAAAAACATTGATGTACAAGGAAGTTGAATGTTAAATGGTTAATGTTAGGATATCCTTCATATTGGATACAAATAATATTACATTTTACATGATGAAATGATAAACATAATAGTAATAGGCGAGTGTTAAAAAGGGTTTTTCAATGTATTCAAAAATTATATGTTTTATAATGTATGAGTAAATAAATTTATACTCAAGGAGAATATTCAATGGCTATAAAAGGTGGATGAACATTAATATGGATGGTCTTTTTTTGTGAAATACTAGCCTCTTCCTACATCATTTTACTTATGAAGTAGTATTATACAATAGATGTGAAGAAGATCTAACCCAAGTGTTGGGAAATAAAAATTAGATTTTAAATAATCCAAAGAGAGGGAAAACTGTTGGATTCTTCTATGGGATCATCTTTAAACTATTTTATTGAAGACAGGAGATTCATTGATCTTTAGCATAGGGTATATGAATGTTATTTATTTATATTATGCAGGGGTTTGATTCCAATACATGGTGTTCTTGGGTTTATGTCTTAAAATGTCTTCTTTTACCTAGAACAAGTGTTTTTTATCCCAAGAAGCATTTTTAGATTCCCCCACCACTAACACCATTTTCATAAAAACCATCTTAAGGACTCTACCCACTACTCCAATAAATCAAAAGGCCTAAATACACATGATTAAGATGAATTTATACTC
This sequence comes from Viscum album, assembly GCA_963277665.1. Classification (NCBI taxonomy): domain Eukaryota; kingdom Viridiplantae; phylum Streptophyta; class Magnoliopsida; order Santalales; family Viscaceae; genus Viscum; species Viscum album. The sequence continues at coordinate 1,751,874,291 of OY728143.1, read as the reverse complement.
AAAATAACTAATCCAAACACTAACACCATTTAAATAATCACACAAAACAGTCTATAATAAAATTTTATTATGTATTAAATGAACCAAAAGTGTGACATATTTATATAAATAACATTTCTATCCTTACTATAACATATATAAATTGTTTTAGCTATACGAGTGTCGCTAAAATTTTGTATCATATTAGAATCAATTTATTGATTTATATAGAATGTATAATAATTAATTAAATTACCACAATAATATATTTTATATGTAATTTATCCTATAGATAACCATTATAGACATCAAGAAATAAATGTACGATTTGAATATAAATCCTTAAAATTATAGTCTTAAAACCAACATATGAACTATTTATTATTTGATATTGATATCCAACCTTCTTCCCTATTTGGATTAAACATCTAGTAAATTTCTTTGAAATCATTAATGAATGACCCAATTTCCTTATTGTTGTAAAAAACATATAAGCGTGCTTGCTGAAAATTTTTCATAGATATCATAATGATCTCTCTTTCAAAAATTACTTCACTTATGATGCACCGAGTGTGATGAGATTCTGGGATACTAATTATTTAAACAAGGGATACAAATTACTTTAAAATATTAACATCATCTTCAATAACATACTACTCAAAAATGATAACATTCAATAAAATTTTGACATGGACTGGCCCACAAAATCTCCAATTGGGCTACCAGTAGGTCAAGACTGCCTCCTTAATCCATCCTCCATTAGATCAGGTGTAGGTGACTAGCAACAATTAGGAATATCTCATAATATTTAAGCCCTTATCATATAAAAATCTTCAATAAGCACATCTCTAATACACATGATAATCCAAAATACCAACAAGATATATATAAATGATCAACTAAATTATATATAATTAAAGAATAAGATAATGGGTATAAGTACATTCTATAAAGTAAATACAAAGGAAATATTAAATTTGATAATTCTCTAGAACATGAAGTATTAATAATATCCACTACATTGCATGTACCCCTGAATCACACCCCATCCACCATGGACACTACTATTATCATGAATCACCACGCTCCATAATGCATTTCCAAACATCAATAGTTTTTAGATCCAAACAATCCATGCTAAATCCATGTATACTAAAACCATAACTAAACTTCTATGTCATCTACAAATACACAACACATGTGGAAATAATTTTCATATAGGATTGAGTGTAAACATACCCATTAGATATCCCAGAAAACCATAAGGGATATATAATGAAACAATTAAAATCAAACTCCTAGCATGATAAGTGTATAGGAGGAGGATAAAGAGAAAATAAAAAACACAAATTCATCTCAAATCTAATCGTATTAAAGTGTAAAAAAAAGGAAAAATAGGGGGAGGTAGTCTAGTTATTCTATATAACTAGAATTAATAAGGATGTAAGTAAGGCCCTAATCATTATCATCCCATCCCTATAAAGTGATACAATAGTTGAAAATAAGAAATAATGGATCATAAAAAAGTTTAAAAATACGAAATTTGATAACTAGATTTACATCATATCCTAAGGAAACCCATGCGGTTCTAAGGAGACATGAGACTTGAAGAAGACTTAACTACTTATCCTTTCCAACTAAAAACCCCATAAAAACTATAATGGGGATCCTTCTCATCACAGAATCATGCTTTCCAATTCAAGGAATATTATAGCCTTCAACCCATCAATAATTTATCATTGATTAAAAATTATAACTATCATTGAAAATTAACCCATATAACCTTTTAGGAACTATAGTGTTAGAAACATGCACCATTGAGGAATAAGACTGATTGAGTGGACTGAAGGCATTCATTTTTTTATTATTTGTATTAATCCACCTTTCAAGGGGTGAGGTGGAACCCTTACAAGCCCTGAAGGCTTAGATAAAATTACATGACCCGTAGGACATAGAGGAAATCATCGAGACAAGACAACTTGGAACTGTTCCTCCCTAAAACTTGTCATGATATCAAAACTCCACCATTGCAAGGCTGGTTGACTAGAAATCTTGTGTAGAGCTGCATAGGCCCAGTACCGATGAAAATTCCATACTCTCTTATTTTTCCAATTCTGGTTAGATGTGATCTAGTGAATACTCCTGCTCTAAATCCTCATCTGGAGCCATATCCTTTATAGTCTGACTAGTACATCTGCATATTCATGTGGCCTGAATGCCTTGGGGTGGCCTGAAGGCCTTGAGGTGTCCTGAAGTCCTTAAGAGACAACTGGCTCGAAGGCCATGGGTGTCCCGAATTCTTTGAAGGACCTGAGGACCAAATCGGTGGCCCAATGGTCTAGATAGATTAATAATTTTTCCTACTATAGTACCGAACAATACCTACTGCAATACTATTATATTTCCTATAAATATGTCTCCACACAGATTTGATCTCAAGTATTTTGGATGCACTTGCTGAGTCCTCACCAACCAAATTGAGGCTCATGTGCACTATAGAAAAAGGATTCATTCCCTCACCATGTGGGGGAGTACCAAAATCTATCCATAGTGTGTGAGTGACCCAAAACTCATTGGTGTTGGGGATATACTTAACCTTTGCTAATCTAGAGGACCTATGAACCATGTATTTTCAAGAAGTATCAAACTCTAATATGAATGGGTATGGGGGATCTATTCCTTATCACAATTGGTCTCCAAGAGAATACGGATCTTGTGAATGCTTTGGTGATCACACTCAAACCTCATCATTTCCCTACGGAGATAAATCCTAAAAATGACTATAGAACCTTTCAAAAAGTACCAAATTTTTAAACAGACTACAAAACTGTGTTCTACATGATAAAATACTTAGGTGAAACTATTAATTTATAAAAAATGTGTGTGAGATGAAAAATATGAATTTCAACATCACATAAATAAAATATGTTATTTGATGGGACCTGGGGATTATCCATGAGGAGTAATTATATAACATATATTATTCTTAAATCATACATATTTTTGTCTCAGTTTTGATGCTTAGGATGGATCATCCATCTAACATCATATTAAAAGCATACAACCCAAAAAATGATTTTTAATAATAATATTATTGTTAATATAAATCTCTATAAATATATAATATATGACATTTTATTTAAATATTATATATTTATAAATATAATAATAATAATAATATTATTATTATTATTTAAAATCATTTTTTATAAATATATAATATAGTAATAGGGGAGAGTTCATTCTACCACCTGTCCTTTTCGATCGTTTTTTAACATTTTTTTTCATTTCATAACATTCAATAGTTTTCTTGTTCTCCTAACTCCATTTGGGAAACACCACCTTGGCAGTCATTGTAGTTCATGCCATTATCACATGTTAGAGTTTTCAAGCTACCCACCACCATTTTAAAAGGTTCTTCACCAACCTCACCTACCATGGACTTCTATCTTAGATGTTGTATATTATTTCTGTGCAACAACTATTCTTTTAATAGCCATGGGATTTGTCAAAGGTGTAGTTGGATACCATGTTTGAATTACAATTTTAGTGGTTTAATGGTGGGACATGTGTCATGTTTTTACTCCTCCAACCATGGATATGTAAAGAGGCCTTAGGGGGCCTCTTGTATTCAACGTCTGAGCTAAAATATCTCATGATGTCTTGTAAGAGTGCTTCGAGAACTCTATTTATTGAGGGATCGAGGTATAGAGAGGGTGCTTTGTAATGTTTTGTTTAATATGAAATAAATATAATTTTATTCCAAATTTTTTCTTTCCCTATCGAATTTATTTGTGATTAGGGAATCAAAAAAAGTGGAATTAGATCCATTTTTGGAAAAATGAAAGTAAACAGAGGAGATTTTTCAGTGACCATAAAATTCATGTTTCCCATATTTTTGTTTTGAATCCAAATTCTAAATTTTCATATAAATTTGGTTCCAATTTCATTAATGGGATAAAAATTGTGAAAAATTAGATCCCTATAATCATTCATAGTTTGGTAAAGGTTTGGGGTACTATAGTTTCCCCTTTCTAGAGAAGAAACCACTATTCTAGTCCGAGAAACATTTCTAGAGAGATTCCAAAAGCTCCTCTAGCATACCAAATTAGTGCCATGTTTTAACCATGTATCTACGTCATCATTCGTCAATCTCATCTGTTGAAACTATTTTGATCATTTCTTAATTAATTGGTGTCCAATTTCAATGACCTGGGAGTTGATTCCACCATTTTTACCATTCCAAACATAAAAATACACTCTAGTTTTTTAAAAATTCTTCTGATATTTTTATATAATTGAAATTAAATTGAGGGACCATTAATGTGATGGATTATCATGTTGAATTATTAATATAACTAAATTTATAATCCTCAAAGAGAAGATATCCTTAATTTTAAGGTCCTCTTTGACCCCATTGAGCGTATGGGAGTCAACCCCAATACAACCCAGGAAGCAGAGTGGAAGAAGCTGAATAAGAAGATGATTGGTCAAATATGAAAATGGATCGATCACACTGTCCACCAACGTATTTCTTAGTAGTCTAGTGTATAAAAACTCTCAATGAAGCCAGAGAATACATACCAGCCAAAGACTGCTCCAAAAAAGATTCACTTACTAAAAATGTTGATGATTCTTTGAATATAGAGTGGAAGATCTATATCCAAACACACTATTTAGTTCCAAGGCCTGGTGAATGAATTGGTGGTTACAGTTAATACTATAACTAATGAAGATCAAGAGAACCACCTACTCTACACACTCCATGATAGTTGGGATATATTGGTGGTCTCCTTAGTAATTCAGTACTTAGAGGTAAAATTTCCATGGAAATGATCAATGGATGAATTATTCAATGAAGTGGCTCAAAGAAGGGTTGAAAGCTACAAACAAATATAGGTTCTCATTCTAGAGAAGAGAGGGTTGTAAGAAGGTGGCGGCCCAGGGGAAGAAAGTAGAGGTAGAATCAAGAGAAAAGGAAGGTCCATATATAGTAGGAGGCTAATATAAAAATGAAACCATTATGGAATAAAGGGACACATAAAGGAGAAATACTAAATGTTTTTATAAGAAAAAGGTAATGGTAGTAACCAATAAAGAAGAAATAGAGATGTACACATGAGAATCACCAGAGAAGTTTTTATTTTCTCCCAAGATGAAGAATATTCATACTTTCATACATTAGGGCAGGACAAAAACCAGGTGTTTAATGCAACATCATCATACCTTATGACTCTGCATCATGATAATTCCTTTACTTATCAAGTATGGAACTTGGGGAATACCAGTTTAAAAAATATTGTTGTCATTATTTATATACAAGTCCAGATGAATATAGGATATAAAATCACCCTGAACGATATTGGTCATGTTCTAATCCATTGTCTTAATCTATTATCTGAGATAACCTTTGATCGATAAGTCTATGAAAAAATATTCAACAAAATACCATGGAAAATGATGAAAGGATCCATCAACATCACTCATGGATACATATTTGGTATATTGTAGAAAAACCATGTGAAGATATGTGTACTAAGTCTCAAAACTCTAACGACCGAAAACTTTATTAATGAAAATTTCTCTGGATATAATTAAATTTATTACTGTGTAAAATGGTTATATAAAACATATGAACTTCCTTGGTTTTATGTTTTTGGATTTTAAAATACTGTTAAGAATTTATACCTTTGCTAATATAGTTTTTGAACAGTTATCACATGAATAGTATAAATATAAGGCTTTAACAAATCTAATTTACTCTGACAAAGGAAGTGATGGACTCATCTAGTAAAATTACTCCATACAAAGTCTATTTGTTAGATCTCATAATGGAGGTAGCATCACTGGGCTTTTCTCTTAACCAAGCCCAAGCTAAGCTTTAACATGTTATTCTTTAATAGAACCGCCTACGGGAGAAGTGGAAGTTAATAGAGATTACCACCTGAGCGATGTTATCAAAGCCACCCCAAGAGTCTGTCATAATCGCACACCTTACCCTTAGGTCTTATGCAGGTGTTATAAGGGGTTATGTTACAATACCCTAGCACTATGGTTATGTTCATTATTTTTGTATAAATAATATACATAAATTTTATTATTATTACTTTTTAAATGGGTTTTAAAGCACAAGTAATAATTTTAGTTAATATTCAATAAAGAAATATATTTCGATAAATTATTGGATTTTTGAATTAAATAATATTTTAATAAAATATTATTAATAAATTAATTTTTATTAAATATAAATGATCATATAATTTTTATACAATAGTAATTTTTATTATGGTTTGAAAGCTATTTTTGTCAAAACCCACTAATTTTCAATAAATGTCAGTTTTATTAAAGTGAGCATTCACATATTTAGAAAATTATTTAGGTAAAATTTATATCATTTTTGGATTCAGGATATCAAAATTATCTAACTATGAATTTTTCATAATTTTCTGAGACAGTCAAATTTTTGGGAAAAAAATGAAATACCATTTAAATATATAATATGTTTTCTAACAACATAATGAATCAATAGTGATTTAATAAAATAATATAAAAGGTTTATTTGACCAATATATGTTTTAAATTTAAAATAATGTGATTTTATATTTGTTTAATTATTTTTATGGTTCCAAAGTGGACCCTCCAATACTTATAAAATATTTTTACTTTTTAAAATGATTTCATTGAGAGTGTGACTCACCTCCACATAAGAAAGCCTAATATTTTAATAAGATCAGCCATTTTCCTTATAGAATAATGTTTTATAGACCACTTTGGCAAAAACCTTGTGCAAAAATTGTGGGACATTTTGTGGTTTTGATTTGTTTAATGTGTAGTGTCCAAAACCTAAATAATAAAGAATTCCCTCCCCTTTCTTATATAAACCCACTCAATCACCCATTCTTCTTCATTGAAAACCCCTGGGTCTCAACCAATCTCTTCTGTCCTCTCTGTATAATCCTACCAAGGTTCCCCATGATCCTAATAAGCCTCTCTCAAGCCTCTCCCACGCCTTTGGGATCACACTTCCAATTAAGGGATTTCTCTCTCCCTTTTTCACTTTTGTCCAAATTTCTTTATGTTTTTTCATTCTTGATATTCATCACAATAAATTCCTTATTTAAAAAGTAAAATATTCAATGTGTACATCGAGAGTGAGTTTCCTAGGGGGTGGATGTAATGGAGACTAAGGGCATCCCCTCTAATAAGGTTAACCCCCTCGGCATCCAAATGGTTAATATTATAGAAACAAGATGTATCTGAACCATGCACCGCAAGCTTCGTCATATGATTAACCACCTTATTTCCATAACGGTGTGTGTGACTCAACCATATGTTGTTAAATATAAGAGAATGAATCTTCTTGATGGGATATGTGATCGACCGAGGAACTTGGCTGGTGCCCTGAAGCGCTTTGAAAAGAATCTGAGAGTCAATTTCTACTTCCGCAATATCAATGCCACCTTGAATGGAGAGAGTAAAGTCTGACAGAAAGGAAAGGGCCTCTTCTTGTAGGGATGAGCCACTTCCAATGTACACCAAGAATGAAAACATGAAGGTGTCGCTAGAGTCGCGGATCACCCCACCTCCCCGTATAACACTCTCAATAAAAGATATATCGTTATTCAGCTTCAATATAGAGAGAGATGGTTTCCAGCTGATCTATTGGCCACAGGCAATAGGGGGGAATGATTCCACTAGGTCACCATTTGAAAGAGTTGGAGGGAGGGAGCATCCTGGAAATTATCAATACAACTGGTCAGATCGATCAAAAAACTTTGTGTATGAGTAATAATGGCTCTCCCAGTAGAAACAATTCCCTCTAACCTCGCTCTATTCCACACGAGCCAGAGACTCCAAAAACCCACATCTAAAATTATCACTTTGGCCAGATGTTCAACCCCTGTATTTATGGAGACACTAAGCCAACACTCGAAGAAGGGTACAAACAACAAAGGGTGCGCCTGGATAGTAGTCAAACCACTGAATTAGAGCCTGACATCTCGATCCCATTAACCTTAAAAGAAGAGGTGATCACTACTCTCCTCTTTATGCACAAAACAACACAAGCAGTGGTAGTCCATGGAGATTCCACATTTTTTAATGTTTTATTCTGTGGAAACTACACCATGCCTAAGCCTCTAGGTGAGGAAGTTCAGCATGGTTGGGATACTTTTGGTCTATAGGGCACCATTCCATTGGTCATCATACGAGTAAGGAGACAAGAAATGGCCATAGTCCCTAGAAGAAAAGGTGCCTGAGGCTGAGGGGGAAAAACATCTATCAGGTTCCTCATTGGTGGTGATAAGGTGAAAGGAAGATTGTTGTGCCTTGTTGAGAAAAACATTGATAAAGGCAAGAAATTTTCTAGCCTCCACATATGTGATGTTATAAGCGGGGCACCCCAATAATCCAAGAATATATCCAGCCCATTTTTCATGCTAGAATGATAATTTTCCCTCCCCAATGATCAACCGAACATGAGACTGGATAGTAGTGAACCGAGGGAGACACATGTTTATGAAGGGAGAAATTTGGCCCATAACCATCAGTGAGCCATCCATCAAAGTACTTCCCATAATCTTTCCCCATAGGTTTTGATGCTCATGAAGTTACCAAGACATTTTAGCATGCATGTAAAGAAGAGTATTAGCAAGACTATGTATGTTGATCCCACCTTTCTAAATGGGCCTCACCATGTTCCCCCAGGAGACCCAGGAATGTTTTCCCTCCGCCCAGGAATCCCAAATGAAGCATGTGATGATATTTTCAATCTTAGAGATCACCCCCTTTGTAACTTTAACACAATAGAGTGTGTGGATGGGTGTGGCCAGAAGAACACTATTCTCCAAAGTGATCTGTCCCCCAAATGAAATGTACATGTTTTTCAATTGAGGACTCTATCATTATTTCGGATGACAATATGATTGAAATCCTAAATTTAAAGTTGTCCTACAGTAAGAGGAGATCCCAAATAATTCATAGGTAGGCTACCACTTTGTATGTCAAGAAGGTGGAAAATCTGGACAGCCCGGTTGGGGGCACACTTTCTTGATATGAATATATTACTTTAACTCACGTTAATGAATTGCCCACTACAATGAAAATATTCCTCTAAAACCTTGATAAGGACATAGATGTATTGCTTAGAAGAATTAAAGAAGATAAGGGTGTCATCTACGAACATGAAATTGTATATGGAGGGGACATTCCATTTTCTTTTGTAAGGGAAGATCATTTCGGTGTCCATACTTTGATGAATGAGGTGACTAATGATCTCTTGGGATAGAATAAAAAGGATCGGGGAGATGGGGTCACCCTATCTGAAGCCTCAAGAAGCCTTGAAGAAACCATGATATTTTCCCATATAGTGAACATTCATAAAAGATGAACTGAATCAACAAAAAAACAGATCAGATATACCTCTTTCTCTCTTATTAATACCTACCTTGTACACCCATTACCAAGCCTAAATTTCATAAGAGTTATTCCCTTTATCCTCTTTTCATGTTTCTTTATTATGTTAAACCTTCTATTTCCAAATTCCACGTGTTGGTACATGTATCTATATGACCCCCTTAATGTCTATTTCATGTAAATATGATGAGATACCCCTTTATCTCTCATCAACCATGTTTATGAATTTTTATCTCACGCTATTATGCTGCCGAAATTGCACCGTGTTTTCCAAGCCAAAATCATTGTGTATTGAATACCATACCCATTTCTCATTCAATGGTATTAAACATTATGCACATATACATATTTAATGGTATTTACATTTATGTATACCACATTTCTTTATCATGGAATAACATATGATGTTGAATCAATTCATGTTATATGATCTATGTGACACACTTATGCATGAAATGAAATGTTTATAAAGGGTGTGCCCTGATAGCGCTCCAATGCATTGGGTAAAGAATAATATCATGATATTCCATTTGAAATGAGGGTATACTCATGATAATTCAAGTGATATGTGGGTTTACTCATGATAATTCTAGTACAATGAGGGTTTACTCATACTCTATGTGCAATGAGCCTTGGCTCATGCTAATATCATGTTTAATGTTGTTGCCACATTTCCATGTAATGGTAATCATGTTATATCATGATTTTATGTTCAAGTTTCTATAGTGCTCCATTGATATTCCTATTTCCTAACATGTACTACATTCTCCATGTTACGCCTTGTTAACTTCCGTACTAGGATTTATAGCTCACCCTTTCCTTGTGCATGTCCTCAAGTTATCCCATGCAATGCTAAGTACGAAGGAATGTTGTGGTCATGTAAAATAATTTTTCAATAAATATATTTTGTTTTATGTTCTAAGTTATTATGTAATGTTCTTAATTTCCAAATACACTAGACCTCTTGATCCTCTTAGTTTTCTTAAGTGCAATTTTATGTAATAAATCATGTTTATATGTGTAATAAAGAGAAGGGTTGTCATAGTTGGTATCAAATTCTAGGATTAGTTATTTTTTGGATTAGGATTAAAAAACCCTATTGAAAGCCTTAGGGATAATACTAAGTATAATAAAAACATCCATAAATTTTGGTGAGTATAGAGAAAGTGGTTTATCAAGAAAATAAATCCCTGTCTCGATACGAATAAGCAGAGGTGGCCCTGGCATAAATATATCTAGGTATAAAACCCAAATACACCACTTTGAGCTAGATTCAAATAGGAACTAGTGCACGACAACAGACCTTTCTTCACTCTTAGTTATGACACTCTCAGGGGATATTATTTGGTAAATTCCTAAGCTCAGTATGAACCATTATTAAGGGAATAAAAAAATTCCCCTAAGAATATATGTTGGGAAGTAGATCATAGATAAAATATATTGAATCATATTAATTCTTAAATTAAAGAAATAAATGTAAATTATAAGTTATCTCTTTTTTCATTGGGTTTTCCTTTATGTGTTAACCCGAACATTCCTTTTATTCCATACAATGGCTGGTAATATGAGTACTTGGGAAAACAACCAATTCGAAGATCAATGTAATGACTATTCTAATGGAATGCCCAATCCTATGGGACCATGAATCGAACAATTTATCACAATAATCTCTCAGTTAACTAAAGTTTTAAATAGAAACATGTTTCAAGAGGAATGTCCAACCCCCCTAAGAGAGAACAAGCTGAAATCAAGAGATTCATGAGATAAATACCTTCTACTTTTAATGGATCATCTGATCCCTCGGTCATCGAACAATGTATCAACTCCATTGAAATGATATTCCCCATCCTTCAATGTTCTGAACAAGAGAAGGTTATTCTTGATTCTTATCATATGGAGGGTGAATATAGTCAATGGTTGACATTGATAAAAAAATCCTAAGCAAGAGATCGAGGTGTTTGAGTTGATGGATTTCTAGAAAATGTTTTTCAATAAATATTTTATGTGCACCCTCTAAAAAAATATGGAAAGGGACTTCCTTGCCCTCAAGAAAAAAAAAGATGATGAATCCATTGAAGCGTATGAGGAAAGAATCACAAGTCTTGCATGATATTTTTCCAGCTATGTCATTACCCGCGATTTTAAGGTTGATAACTTCTTTGGTGGGATAAAACCGAACCTACGGAAAGCCCTAATGATTTGTGACTTCAATAGATATGAGGAAATTGTCCGATATTTTCTAAAATTATAAATGGAGATCAGAAAATCTCAGGAAGATTATGTGGATAAGAAATAAAAAAGTTGACTTTAATTCTTGCAGTCTGATTGATAAATCCAACAGTTCTACAAAATTACAGCACCGCACTTGACAAATTTGCTGAAAGAAGCACCACAGAAATGGAATGAAGGGGATGAGGAAATTCATTAGGCATGGAAGAGAAGGGAACCTGAGTATTAATTTCCGATAAGAAAAACCCATTGATGTGACAGTGGATAAGAACAATCCATTTGACCCTCAACACATTGTTCATTGCTTCAACTTCAAAGAACCAGTGCACTTTAAAAACCAGTTCCCTAATCCAATGGGTTTTTGAGGTAACCAACAACCTCCAAGGTATTGAGGGTGAGGTTTTTCCATCACTACTGCCGAAGGGAACCTCGAAAATTAAGTGGTGACTGGTATGCTAGTTATTCATTTAGGAATAGCAAGCATGATTTTTGATTCTGATGCTACACATTCTTTTATATCCCAAACATTTAGTTGAAAAATCCCAACACCACCAAAAATCATGGAAGTAGAGATGTTGTGAGAATGAAAAAGTGGGAAATCATTGCATCCCACGAATATAACTCCACCCCTATCACAATTTGTGGTTTTAACATCCCGAAGAACCTCTTCATACTCCCTTTAGTGTAATTTGATGCAATTTTTGGAATAGATTGGATTTCCATATATAGATCCAACATAAATTTATATTAGAGGGGAATTACATCCCATATGGAAAATCGACCCCTGATTCTATACAAATATAAGGCGTAGGATGAAATTTATTTAGCACCATCATCTCAAGAGTGGATATTAATTCCCTATGATAACTCATATCATGATAAAATTATTGAGTCTAAGGAAGAAACTCTCCTTGAAGACATGCCTACTGTGAGAGAATTCGGTGATGTGTTTCCCAAGGAATTTCCTGTTCTTCATCCTAGAAGAGATGTTGAATTCTCTATTGATATTATAACTGGGGAACTACCAATATGAAGGACTCCATATATAATTGTTATTTTGGAGCTTTAGGAGCTAAGGAAATAATTATAGAAGAATCTGGATATAGGGTTTATATGCCCAAGTGCTTCACTATGGAGTGCACCAGTCCACTTCATCAAGAAGAAGGATGGGTCAATGTTCCTTTTCATGTATTATCTAGAGCTCAACAAAATCACTATAAAGAAGAAGTATTCTCTTACAGTAATTGATTAATTGTTCTATTAGCTACGTGGAGCACAATATTTCTCCATGGTGGATCTGTAGTTAGGATATTACCTTGTAAGGTTGAAGAAGGAGGATATCTCCAAAACTAATTTTTGTACAAGGTATGGGCAATATGAATTCATAGTAATTCCCTTTGGACTCAATAATGCTCCATAAATATTCATTTACTTGATTAATAAAGTCTTTAGAGATTTCCTCGATAAATTTTTGGTAGTCTTTATAGATGATATTCTAATATACTCAAAAACCAAGGAGGCACATGGAAAGCATCTATGCACTGTAATAGAGACCTTGTGAAGGAGAATCCCTATGAAAATTATATAAAGTGTAATTTATAGTTTAATGAGGTATCATTATTGGGTCATATCATCTCAATCAATGGGATATGTTTGGATCCTTCCTAGATAGTTGTAATTGAGGGATACCCGAGGCCAACATCGGTGACAAATATTCGTAGCCTCCTAGGGTTATCTGGATATTATCGTCAATTTTTGAGAAATCTATCATTATTTTAAAACCATATTACTAAGATAAATCGAAAGGGATTCAAGTTTCCTTGGAGTGATGAATGCGAAGATAGCTTCAAGGAGTTGAAAAAGAGGCTCATCACTGTGCTCGTGATCACACTACCCACAAGTGAAGAAATTTTTGTGGTATTAGGTTATTCTTTGAAGAAGGGTATAGGTTGTGTGTTCCTAAAAAATTTCAAGTTCATTTCTTATTATATAAGGTAATTGAATTTTCATGAGAAAAAATATCCAACACATGATTTGGAGTTGGATGCAGTAATCTTCACTTTAAAATTTTGGAAACATTACCTCTTTGGGGAGAAGTGTGAAATATATACGAACCATAAAAGCCTCAAGTATATATTCACACAGAAAGAGATGAATATGCACCAAAAAAGATCGTTAGATCTAATCTAAGACTATGAATGATCAATCCATTACCACCCTAGGAAAGAAAACAAGGTGGAATATTCTCTAAGTAGAAAGGACCCGACAATTCTAACATTGATGAGAATTGAAAAGGATAAAATATTATTAGATTTGGTGAAGATGGACATGGGAATCATAAAGAAAGGAACATCATCAATCCTTTCAGAATTGGTTTCTTAGCCATCTCTTTTGTAAAGGTTAAAGGATGCTAAAAAGGATGATGTGGGAATTTAGAAGAAAGTGGAATATATTAAAAAAGGGAAATACTTTGAGTTCAATGTTAATGAATAAGTAATTTGGTGATTTGGGGAAAGAATTTGTGTTCCATAAAATCTAGAGTAAAGAATTAACTTTTGGATGATGTTCATAGTTCAAATTTCTCCATTCACCAAAGAAACACAAAGATTCATCGAAATCTCTGAGAGAATTATTGGTGGGATAACATGAAGAATGAGATTGCTAAGTATACATTGAAGTGCCTGGTATGTCAAGAGAAGAATGATGAGTGGAAAAAGTCTAAGGGGGTGATACAACCATTACCCATACCAATATGGAAATAGGATAACATCACCATGGACTTTTTCACTAGACATTCGAATACTTCCATAAGAAAAAATGCTATTTGGGGAGTTGTGGATCATCTTACAATGACTAAACACTTCATTTTAATTCAAGAGGATTTTTCATTAGATAAACTGGCATAGATATATATCATAGAAGTGGTAAGGATACATGGAGTACCACTATCTATTGCATCCGATCAAGATCCAAGATTCACCTCTATGTTCTGGAGGAGTCTCCAACATGATCTGAATACTAATTTGAACTTTAGTATGGCATATCATCCTTAAAGTGGTGGACATTTTGAGTGGACTATCCAAACACTTGAGGACATATTGAGAGTATTTTAAATGGACTTCAAAGGAGGATGGGATCAAAATATTCCCCTGGTGGGTTGATCTTACAATAACAGTTTCCACTCAAGCATCCAAATGGCTCCTTATAAGGCCCTTTATGAGAAGAGGTTTATAACACCAGCATTTTGGGATAATGTTGGGGAGAGAAAACTCCTAGGTCCAGAAATGGTCGAAGAAATAGTGGAGAAGGTTAAGACTATCCAGTATCATATTAAATATGCTCAGATTCAACAAAAGAGTTATGTGGATAATCATAGATGATTCCTAGAGTTTGATATCGTAGACATGTTATTCCTCAACAAATCACCATGGAAGAGAGTTATGTGATTTTAGAAGAAGGGAAGGCTTAATCCAAGGTACATCATCCCTTTTGAGATCCTTGATCACATTGAAGCATTGGCCAATCGACTATCACTACCACCAAACCTATCTCAAGTACATGAGGTATTTCATGTGTTACTATTGAGGAAGTATACAGCTGACCCATCACATGTACTCAATCCAAAGGCGGTACCATTTGAGAATGACCTCTCCTATGAAGAAAATACAGTGAAGATCATAGATTGTAGAGAAAAAGTTCTACAAAATAATATAATTCCACTCGTCAAAGTGTTGTGGAGAAAACAGAAGTTTGAAGAAGCAACATAGGAATCAGAGGAAGTGATGAAGCAGAGTTACCCTCATTTATTTCAGTGTGGGAAAATGGAATTTTGAGGGTGAAATTTATTAAGGGGGGGATATTGTTACAAATCAAAATTTTATTAATTAAAATTCCTATTGATATAAATAAATGTATTATTATGTAAAATTTTTATATAAAACATATTCACTTCTTTGGTATTATGTTTTTAGATTTTAAAATACCTTTAGGAATTTTTACCATTTTTAATATAGTTGTGGAATAGTGATCACATGATTAGTATAAATATAGGGATTTAACAAATCCAATTTACTCAGACAAAGGAAGTGATGGACTCATCCAGTAGAATTGCTCCATAAAAATCCCATATGTCATATCTTATAAACAAGTTAACTTCACTAGGATTCGTTATTGACCAAGCCCAACTCAAGCTTCAACATGTTAATCTTGAATGGAACCACCTATGAGAGAATTGAAAGTTAATAGAGATTACCGCCTGAGCGATGTTATCTGAGCTTCCCCAAGAGTCTGTCACTATCGCACACCTTACTCTTAGGTATTATGCAGGTGTTATAAGGGGTTTTGCAACAATACCCTAGCACTATTATTATGTGTATTAATTTTGTATAAATAATATGCATTCATTTTATTATTGTTACTTTGTAAATGGTTTTTAAAGCACAAATAGTTTTTTTAGTTAATATTAAATTAAGAAATATATTTTTATGAATTAATGACTTTTTGAATTAAATAATATATTTATAAAATAGTATTACAAAATTAATTTTTATTAAATATAAATTATCATATAAGTTTTACACAATTTTAAATTTTATTAAGGTTTGAAAGCTGTTTTTTTCAAAACTCATGAATTTTCAATAAATGTTAGTTTTTATTTTAAAAGTAAAAATTCACATATTTAGATAATTATTTTGATAAAATGAATATAATTTTTGGATTCAAGATTTTGAAATTATCTAACGGTGAATTTTTCATAATTTTCAGAGATAGTCAATGTTTTGGGTAAAAATTAAATACTATTTAAATATATAATATGTTTTATGACATCATAATGACCCAATAGTGATTTAATAAATACAATAAAATTTATTTTCTGCCAATATATGTTTTACATTTAAAATAATGTGATTTTAGATTCATTTGATTAATTTTATGGTGCCTTAGTGGACCCTCAAAGACTTATAAAATATTTTAACTTTTTAAAATGATTTACTTGAGAGTGTGACTCACCTCCACATAAGCAAGAATAATATTTTAAAAAGTTTTTCCATTGAAATTAAAAAAAAATTCCATTCTAATTTAGAAAACACCATGGGCAAAAACCATGGAAAGGTTTTTCATTTTGATTAGTTTATTTTGTAGTGTCCAAAACCTAAATAATAACGAATTCCCTCTCATTTCCTATATAAACCCACTCAATACCCCATTCCACATCACTCAAAACATTCAGAGATCAACCAAATTCTTCCCACATCTATATATAATCCTCCAATGTCACCATAATCTCCCATGAATCCTCTCTCAAGCCTCTACCAAGCCTTTGGTATCACACTTCCAATTAAGGGATTTATTTTTTTCTCACTTTTCTCCAAATCTCATTATGTTGTTATACCATTTTATTTTCAATTAAAAATGTTGTGGTATGATTTATAAAATACCAAATACCTCCATAATTTTGTTTTAATGATGACATGACTCTTTATCACTCATTAATACCTCTTATGTACACCCACTATGATGCTGAAATTTCATAAGAGTTATTTCATTTCTCCACTTTCTTCAAGTTTCTTTATTATGTTATGCCTTCTATTTACAAATTATGTGTGTTGGTACATGTATATATATGACCCCCGAATGTTAAATTTAATGTATATATGATTAGATACCCCTTTCTCTCTCATCAACCATTTTTATTAATTTTTATCTCATGATGTTATTCTACTGAAATTACTCTGTGATTTTCCAAGCAAAAATCATTATGTAGTGATTACCATACCCATTTATCTATCAAGGGTATTCACCTTTATAGACATATACATATTGAATTTAACATAAATTTATGTATTTCACATTCTTTTATCTTGTAATAACATATGATGTTGAATGATTTCATGTTATATAATCCATGTGGCACACTTATGCATGAAATGAAATGTTTATAAAGGGTGTTCCCTAATAGCTCACCAATGCATTGGGTAAAGAATAGTATCATGATACTCTATGTTCAATGAGGGTTTAATCATTACAATTTAAGTAAAATGAGGGTTTACTCATTCAAATTCAAGTGTAATGAGGTTTTACTCATGCTCCATGTGCAATGAGCCTTGGCTCATGCTAATATCATGTTAAATGTGGTTGTCATATTTCATTGTTATGATAATCATGATATATCATTATTTTACATTCATGTTTCTATTGTGCTCCATTGATATGACTATTTACTAACATGTAATATATTCATCATGTTATTCCTTGTTTACCCCCTTTATAGAATTTATAGTTCACCCTTTCTATATTCATATCCTCAGGTTATCCCATGCAATGTTAAGTGTGAAGGAATGTTGTGGTCATGTAAAGAAGTTTTCAATAAATATGGTGTGTTTTATGTTATAATTTGTTACATAATGTTACTAATTTCCCAATACGCTATACCTATCGATCCTTAGAGTTGTATTAAGTTAAACTTTATGTAATAAATCAAGTTTATGTGTGTAATAAAGTGAAGAGTTGTCATAAAAACGGTTGAAAGAGAGACATCATACAATATTTGGCCAAGAAAACTCATACACATGAGTGAAGGTGGGTTATATACCCTAATTAATAATATGTAAATCACTATTTACAATTATGAATCACTAGGTCCTTACAAATACTACTTTTATGATAAGCATCATAGAGTCTTATTCAATTCTATTTCATCAAGGAGATCATATTTTCTAGTTATGGTGTTCTATGAGGTATGTAGTCCCATGGAGGTGGATTCACTAGAAGGTAGTAAATATTTCGTATCCTTTATTGATGATGCATATTGAATGGTTTGGAAGTTCTTATTTTGAAAAAATGACTATGTGATTGACTAATTCAATATGTCCCACACCATGGTGGAGTATGGAAATGGAGCAAAGCTAAAGTGTCTTCATACAAACAATAGAGGAGAGTAATCATCAAAGGAATTTGATTCCTATTACAAGATTCAAGGCATCTGATATGAGGGGACGATCCCACACACCCCATAACATAATAAAATTTCAAAAAGGATGAACATAACCATCATGGAGAAGGTCATGAGCATGGTGAGTTCTTTTAGCTGCCTAATCCATTTTGGCGTGAATCTTTTCATGTCCAATGTGACCTCATCAATATATCACCATCAATATATATAAATTTAGAAATTCTATATAATATATGGTATGATAATGATCCTTATTACCCACATTTATGATTATTTAGATTTTTGTGATTTTTAAATGTACCCAAATATCTCAGGTATAATCTATAAAGAAGAACTACTATATGCATCTTCATCAGCTATAGAGATGAGGAGTTCAGATACAAGCTTTGAGACCTGAAAGAAAATAAGGTGATCAAAAGCACAAATGTCAATTTCTATGAGAATGAGATGATCGATGAAATTTAAAATCCCATAATTCCTTAAAGATAAAGTCTTGAGGAATCAATTCATGATCTAACACATGTACCAACACCATGTGTCAATAAAGAGGAGGAGGCGTAATAATTCTCATCAGTAGTGGACCATAAGGTATTGGAGGAGTATATTGTGTATGGGATACACAAACTACTCCACAATATGGTATAAAATTATCACAAGAGCTAGGTGATGTTGTTCCTCTTGGAAATAATATTTCATAGGTTCGATGCTATTTACAAGGAAGGATTCTGGCATCAAAATATTTGGAGTTGGATTACCTATTACTGAATAATAAGGGGGTCTTTAAGGATACTATAAATCCATGTCTCATCTTAATAAACTTAAGTTGTTGTATGAAATGGGGGATGAAAAAGATTCTTTGATGAAGAACCAGAGATATGAATTGGTGGAACTACCCAAATGTAAGAAGGAAATAATGAATAAATGGGTGTTTATTATGAAGAAGGATGGTAGAAGAAATAATTTTAGGCATAAATATTAGTTAATGTTTATGGTATTCCTTTAGAATAAATGATTTTCCATTGATGAGATCCTTTTAACCATGGTGAAGATGAATTCAATACAATTAATTTTCAACTTGGTGGATATTTTTGACCTATATCTTGAAAAAACTGGATGCAAAGACAACTTTTCTTCATCATGAACACTTTGAGGAAATATGTATGAAGTGGTATAAAGGATTAAAGGTTTATGGACAAGAAAAAATATTTTAAAAATTGAACATGTTCTTGTATGGAATGAAACATTATCTTGGATAGTATTTCATGAAGTTTGACTCATTCAAAGTGATTCCTAGCTATAAGGGAACATAAAAGGACAAGTGTGTTTACTTACAGATATTTAAGGGTGGAAACTTTGTTTCTCTTCACTTTTTTGTTGATAAATGTTGATCATTGGGAAGTATGAATTGAAGATCAACTAGTTTAATAAGTATTTATCCATGTCTTTTGATATAAAGGACTTGGAAGTGTCATAAAATATTTTATGGATACAGATCATTCATGATATTAATAAGAGGTTGTCATATCTATATTAGTAGAAGTTTGTTGAATATGTTTTGAAATGTTCCAAAAATAGATAAATCCATATAATTGATCAATCATGTTCTCGGTCATCTGAAGTTGAGTAAGATTTCATGTCCATCATATAAAGAATAAATCTAGGTGATGGAGATGATACCATATTTCTCAGTAGTTGTAAGCTTGATATACATTATGGTGAGTTTATGGCTAGTCATTTCCCATGAAGTGGAAATAGTGATCCAATTTCTTTTCTATCCTGGGAAGAAACATTGGGATATAGTCATGTGGATTATGATGTATCTTAAAGTTGATTCAAAGTTATTTTTTTAAGAGGTTTATAACCCTCACTTGGAGAGTTATACATATTAAGATATGGATGGAGATTCTAATTATAAGAAGTCCATGTTAGGATACATTTATATTTTTGTAAGAGGAGTTGTTTCATGGAATTAAAGGTTGAAAAAGTGTGTGACTTTATCCATGAAGGAAGAAGAGTACATTACTACTTCAGAAGCTAGGAAGGGGATTATATGGATAAACCATTTCACTAGGATCTTGGATTCATCCAAAATGAGTATAAGGTTTATTGAGATAATAAAAAAGATTTGGAATTGATTAATAAATCCTTGTACCATTCCCAAACAAAGAATATTGACATTTTCAATAATTGGATGTATGAGGTGATGGATGGAAAACCAATAAAACTTGTGAAGATCTACACAAGGGAAAAATCGATAGATATTTGAAAAATGTGGTTACATAAAAGAAGATGGAAATTTTTATATTTTATAGTGGATTTTAGTTGGAGGGGGATAATTGATGGAACTACCCTACTTCCTGCCATCATTTTCAAAGGGGTTAAACCAATCTCACCTACCATATATTTCTATCTTGCAAGATGTATGTTCTATATATTTTGAAACTATTCCTTTGTTATACATGGAAGTCTCCAAAGGTGTAGGTGGATTACATGTTTGATATCTGAGGTTGGTATGGTATTGGTGAGAGATGTGTCAAGTTTATACTCCACAAATCATGTCTATTTAAGGAGTCCTTTGGGATCCTCAGGAATTCATAATCTTAGTCAAGAGAGATCAGTAAATATTTTAAGAGATACTTGAGAAATCCATTTGTAGAGAGATAGAGGTGTATCGTAGGATTTTTTTGTAAAACTTTGTTTAAGTTGAAATAAATCATATTTAATCCACATTTTTATTCCTCCATTCCATTTCTCTATGATCATTGAATCAGAACACCCTTGACATGTCTTCAATCACTATTGGAACTAATGAAATTGAGATTGAATCGATGTTTGAGCTCCCAGACCTCTTCCTCAGACTAAAACTTTTCATAATCATTTCTAGAACAAAATCCCATAAAACTTTACTCACATGAGCTGACTCACTTATTTATGATATTGAAAAAAATCATCACACACCAAGACTCCTCCCTCATTTCCACTAGCCATTGCTAGGTTTAGTGGAACTTCATCTATATGAATCAAAGAGTGAGGCATGGGAGAGGGGAGAGAAAGTTTTTAAAGAGAGTAAAGAAGAAATAATGAATAATATAACCATCTCATTCACCATTGATCCATAAAAAAGTTCACAAAATCAAAAAAAAAGTTATTATTTAATAATTCTATCCAAGATATCTCTTACCACAAGGGTTTAGAATTAATGTCCACATTTTTTTTATGATTACCATAAAGAGATGAGAATAAAATTAAAATAAATAATAAATAATTCTTTTTATAACATGAAATTTAGAGAATAATTAGATATTTTTAGAAAAGAATCATAGATAATAAATAAAAATTAAATTGAAAATCCTTACCTTGATGGTTTCCACTATCACATTGATCCATCATCACAACCATATTCCTATTAATTGACAAAATCAATTTTTTTCTATTACATGATCCACTAAATGGTTCCTCCACAAACCATCCATTCTCCATATTCCCCAACCAAGGGTTCACTATCAGTCATAAGAGAAACTGACACCTATAATGGAACTATAATAGGTGTTTTATAAGGAAGGCCTAAGATTTTTAAAAAAATAAAAAAACCAATTAATCAATTAATTAAATATAATATTATATTATTAATTAATGCAACCATTATTGATAAAACTCAAAAAATCTTATTTGAACCTAGTTTCTTGTGATCTTAGGGTAAAACCAACATTCTGGAAGTACATAAGGAATTGATTCTATCACTCAATGCTCAATTCAATAGATATAAGTGTTTTATCACAAATACGCATGTGAGAGAAATAAATAATATTTTTATACATAATATATTTTTTACAAGTATCATCCACACACTTGATATCACACTAGCATCACCCATGTGTACGCACTACACCCTAAATTAACGATACCATAAAATAATTTTTATATGGTATCATAATAGTTTGAACTCACCATTTTACCCATGAAGAGGTCTCGATGATTCTTAAAAAACTAAAAATTTAGCTAAGAATAAATTGGGGAAAATTAGGATCACTAAATCCACCCCACCTTAGACCCTTTTCATTATTAAAATGGAACACAACCGAAGATCCACCATAAAGAAGCTCGTAAAAATATAAATTTATAGAAACATGCCATAATTACATGTAATTTCTTTATATGTGGTAGTATGACAACTAAGATAACATGATAAACTACTACCAAGGAAATAAACGTCCTCTTACAATCATAATGATAATGGATCCATCCCATCGCAAAACAAGATTGAAATCAAAACATACATCTCCCAAATGCAAGCCTTGCTAATACTTTACACCCTAAAAAGGTTCTTTGACCTAGTTGGATATATTGGAATCAATTCACTCCTAACCTTTAAATATAATTTCATATGGTTTTCATATAATATCATTCTATCTATGATACACAACAACATTGAGTACTTTACTAGATTCTAATCTATTATCGAAAAAGCTGTAAAACTACATGCGCTTCGGGACTTGATTCATCTTCTTTTCTATCACCCACCAATTAGGAACATGAAATATTATATATAGGTCATAGAAAATTAGACACATGATCCTTATTTGTAACCTCATACACCAACATCTATAGGAATCCTCTATCTGCATCTTGATTTCCAATATACTCACACATGCTTCCAAAGATAACACAATTGGGTCATCATCACTCATTCACAAAATCAATCAATTGGCATATTAAGAACAAATTAAACCCCATCCAACTAATCCATATCACACCATAGATCATCTAGAGTTCTAATCCATTATAATATTAATCAAATATCCTTGAATATTCAAATAATATTTCTCAATTGTATTTAGACACCATGATAACACCTGCTTAAGGGATCAAAAACCATAACCTCTTAAGAAGACATCATCATGAATTATATATCAAGGGTTTTCATGTGGTGGTTACACACCCTTTAACTCACAAGTAATGCTATACTGGAGATCCCCACCATCATGGGACCTATTTTTGGGGATGATAGGTGATTTTATAATCATCAAAAGCACTCCATTTCATCAATATAGTGCAACAAAACTTCAAACACTAGTAGAAAAGTAGATACTGAATGATAATCCCCTATGAATTTAAATACTAGGATGGGAAATTCCAATCACCCTAGCTATTTTATTGATTTTTCCTCTCATTATGATTCTAGTAACCTCTTTATCATCTTTACAATGAGTATACAAGAGAACGAGCACACTAAATCACAACAAAACAAACATAATGCACATTAGGATTACATAGTTCAAACATTGTGTCCTAAATACATGGGATAATGAAAACAAACTCTTTTATTCCATAAGAAATAGGTATACATATTGTTGACAAGTTATATCACCTTTGAAAAATCTTACCTAGACTACCGAAAGGATTCTTTCCAATACCACTACAATTACATCCTTTGATGCTCCTCCTCCTGATCTTCTAACATTGACACTTCAACCTCAGGAACCTAGATGATCCTAGGTGTTCTCTCTTCATATCCAACCTAGGATTTTAATCATGACCTATTAGAATTTTTTAGTCATTTAATCATCCACTGTTAGAATTTTTTCATGGGTAGTCCAATGAACTTCTTATAATGGTCCCTGACTGTCTATCCAGTCAGCACTGCCATCTGAAACTCACCAACATCCCTCTATTTGACTATGTAACATTCAATCGATGGTATAATTCAATGATTAAATAACCAAAACCCAATGAACAGTCCATTCTATATTTTTCACCCCACTTTCACCTAAACAAATATATCTTTTGTGATTAAATCTTCCACATCCTACTATCTGTGGATTCTTGCAAGTCATTAACTCTTGAACTTACACCAATGGTCCTCTAGACTTCCATTAGCCTATTATTAGATAAAAATACAATTTATATCATATAATTCCTCAAGATCCATGATTTATACAATGAGTACATTAATAGGTATATATTCTTCCTTATAATTAGCATACTTTACCATCCACTATACTATATTAAAAAAACTCACTAATTTAATTGAAACTATTGTTGTTGGGGAACTGCATGAATTAGTATGAAACTAGACCTCCATGGTGCAAGTGTTGGATCTGAATCTACGGATTACACACAAGAGGGGGGGTGAATTGTGTCTTTTCAAAATTATTACAATCTCTTTAATTTAGACAAATTCTGTCCACTATGCTTTTGCACGATTAAATATGCAGCGGAAAAAGTAAAAGCATGAACACACGGATGTATAGTGGTTCGGGGAACAGAAGGCCCCTAGTCCACTCCACCAACGCTCAAATCCACGAGCTTGGCGATTTTCACTATCCGGTCCTCGTTTCCACAGACCTGTTCACAACTGAGTACAGGCAGTTGACACCTTTACAAGATTCAGGCAAACACAGCCTTCCTGGTTCAAACACTAACCCACATAGCTTAGAACGAGAAGCTGATCACTCAAAAAATAAAATAAAAAGGGTTTCGATAAAGAAAACACTTCTCCAGTTGTTCTTCACAATTGCAACAGAATGCAATTGACAGTAGATAGATCGTTGTCTTCAGAAAATAAAAATCTGTAATCAAAACAGTTCTGAGTCGATCCAGTTGCAATAGATATTACCAGAAACTTCACAACTTCAGCAGCAATAGATTCACAACAGATAGTCGATGTAGAACACGTGAATCTGCTATCAAGATCTTCCTTCGGTAATAAAGGTTTTACACTTCTTCTCGATCACCAGAAAAGAACGCCTTTACACAGTCTCTGTTTCTTGCTCGTTAAAAGATCAATCTATATCTTTCACACACTTTTCTGTGTATATATATATATCCGAAGTTTCCAAGATAGAACATATATATTCAAATCTGAGAAAATCTTCCGCATAAATAGATCCATGAAAATCTCCTTTAGATTCGCGATATTAAATGAAATAACAGAGCCGTTGTAACTCCCCTGAGGAATCGGCATAAAAAGCTCCGTTTAAATCAATCAGTAATCCGTTGAAAATCGTCTTTGATTCAGTCAAAGTCGTACTTAAGAATCAGCTCGAAATCCGCTTAATAATCCGCTTGTTTGACCAATGCAAAAGGAAATATCGTCTGTCAAAAATATCCCGATGCCAAACGTAGGGTTGATGACGTGGCTCCAAACGTAGGGTTCAAAAACGTAAGGTTCACAAACGTAAGGTTCAGAACGTAAGGTTCAGAACGTACATACTTTCTCTTC
Source organism: Viscum album (assembly GCA_963277665.1). NCBI lineage: Eukaryota > Viridiplantae > Streptophyta > Magnoliopsida > Santalales > Viscaceae > Viscum > Viscum album. Next base: position 1,751,848,495 of record OY728143.1, on the reverse strand, counting down.
AGCATTCAAACGTAGGGTTGAACATCCATACTTTGTCTCGCTTCAACTCTTCAAAGAACGTACGGTTGATTATAAAAGTAAGGTTGATGATCCATACTTTTGAGAAACAAACTCAACACTGAAAACTAACGTACGGTTTCTCTTCCATACTTGTCCAACAACGAAAACGTAAGGTTCCTTCCAAACGTAATGTTCTTCTTCCATACTTTTCAACAACGTAAGATTCATTAACCATACGTTTTAAAATAACGTAAGGTTCCTTAACCATACGTTTCTTTTAACATAAAAAGTAAACTTTTCATCCATACGTTACGTTCATCAACGTAGGGTATGAACAGTGATTCCAGTAGGCGCTAAAATTGATCTCGCGCTACAGTGATTCCAGAACACGCTAAAATTGATCTTGCGCTACAGTGATTCCAGAACACGCTAAAATTGATCTCGGAATAAATGAAGTATGAAATCTCGTTGTATGAAATAAATAAATAAAATAAATTCCTGCAAAATACTCAACGAAATAATTAGTAAATAATTAAGGGTATTTGTGAGCATCAAAATCATCATAAAGAGACAGAGTATTATTTGAAATAATATCCCCCTTTTAAAAAACATTATTTTGAATTGTTTGGAAACAATACATTGCTCAAAAATCTCCCCCTTTTTGATGATCACAAAACCCATAAAATAATAGAACTAATTTAATTGCAATCTTTATTGAAAAATTAGTTTTATAAAATTTTAGAATTCTGAAAGGATTAAAACAATATTTAACTATAATAAAATTTCTCCCCCATAAAGATAAATTTTCAGCTAAAAAATAAATAAAAGATAAATGTCTTCTCCTATATATCCAAATTTCTTCATAGGAAACAAATGAATTTAAATGTTGTGTTTATCCAAATTCTCCCCCTTTTTGTGATATCAAAAAGAATGAAAAATTACGGATTTGAACACATTCAATATTGCACTGAACTATAAGTAAATGCTATAATTAACTGTGTATGAATAAGTGAATTTGTTATACTGGCTAACTTAATCATAAATCAATAAACAACAAAACAAAAACAAAAAAAATTTCATTCACAAGCTGTTATATATAAACGATTGTGATATACAGAGGAATCAAGGTTCATGGATAAGACAGGGAGAAAAAAAAGGGTGTCTATCTCCTTTGAATCGCGGTCTTGATCTCTGTAAACTGTTCTCTGAGCCTCTTCATCATCCCATCTCCTAACTTGATGATAAGATCTCTGTTCTCTTGAGTCATATGAATATCTTCAATCAAATTAACTCTGAAAAACTCATGCATTCTTTCTTCTTTTTCAACAAAAAGAGCCGGTTTCTCTGATAACTGATTCAAAAGAATCCTAATCGGTTTCTCTCCAGATGTCAACTGATCCACTAAAAATTTCTGATTATCTAGCAAAACTGACAAAGGGGCACTATTACACTGAAGATCGTGTAATCTGTCACTCATATTGCTCATTGCTGCAGTAATTGCTTGAAATCTCCGAATCAAATCAGGTGAAGAGCCTGATCCACTCACAGCATTGTTTGCAACAGACTCAAATTTATTTTCCATGTAAATCTTCATCTCAGGCAAATCATCTTTCTTTACCATCTCTGATTTTAACTGATCAATAGCATGAAGCATATCAGTCTTAAACAAATCTACTTCCTGTCTTGAAACAGTAGATTCTTTCAGCTTCTGAAACTTCAACTGCTCTAAGTTCAGAGAATTTCTGAGACTAACATTCTCAGATTCTAATTGAGAGATACGCTTGTACAACTCAACAACTTCTTCTTTTCTCGAATCAGGGGCACGCTGTGCTCTATTCTCATGTCCAGAAATAGGTTGATGAGGCAGGGCAAGTGGTAAAGAATCTGCATCTGACTGTTCTTTGTCCTTGTCCTGACAAGGTTGATCCACTGAACTAGCTTTTGAATCCTGAAACTCTTCTACTGAAAAATCTTCCTGAAGTACCTCTGTATTAGCTTCAGAAGTACGTTCATCACGAACAGTAGTCTCTCTGACTTCTACTGAATGGTCAAGAACAATATTTTCATGTAAATCTTGAGGTCGGGCCACTTATTCACCAGGCACTGCCTCTATAAGTTGTTCTTGTGGAATTGCTTTTTCAACAGTTACAGCAGCAGATTGAGGTTCTTTTTGGATTTCAGGTTGAGCTGCTGGTTCCTCTATCGGTGCAGTCTGCTCCACAACAGCTTCTCTCACAAATGAATAAGAAATTACCGGTTCAGAGGATTTCAAGGCAGGAGAGATAATTTCTTCATCAATTGACCTCTTCCTTCTAGATTGAAGTCCTTCTTGACTTCTCTCTTCCTCAACTTCCTCCATCTCAAAGAGAATTCTCCTTGCCACTGTACTAACCCTTGATTCTGCTTGTCCCTCCTTGGACTTAGCCGGTTGAGCCTGAGCACTCTCCGAGTCTTCCTCAGCTCCAACAGGTAAGAGTTTTCCTTTAATTGTGCTCCAGAAGTATCCTACTTTCCTTAAAGTTCCAGCATTAAAAACATTACTGTGGTGACATTTCACCCCAGCATCTACCAATATGATCATTCCTCTTTTAAACAAAAACAAAGAAATGAACCTTCCATAAGGGAAAAAGGTCATTCTTGCTTCACTCTGACATCAGTATCTCAGATATCTTATCATAAACCGAGGAAAATTAAACTTAATATCACACATCAGAAGATACATTATGTACATGTCAGGGTATAGGATTTTCTCCATCTCATCCATCCTTGGTGCTAAACCAGTCTGAACAAATTTTACCAAGATTTTCTGATCGGGCTCCATATCTTTAATATACATTTTCTTTATCACTCTGGTTCCAAACAGAAAAGACATAATGTCTTCAGACTTATGTACAGAATCTCCAATATTCCGTAAATCGAAATGAAAAACTCCTTCATGAGGGCAGTTAAGAATTTGACTTATCCCTACAGATGATATGGAAAAGTCCTTATCCTCTATTTGAGCCAATAAACTATCCTCCGTATCTCCAAGGCTAAACTGAACAGTTCTAAAGAAATGTCTCATTTCTGCCTCATATAGAAACTCAGAGTTTTCACTATTAAAAGCTTGCTCAAGGCTTTGAAACGACAACGCTTGCTTCAACAGTAAATTAGTTTCAAACAGCCATTCTAAATCTATGACTTTACCTTGCAGTATTTTCCGACCAACTACTTTAGGTTTCTTTGCAGCACTGCTCTCAGCTTCATCTGGACGCTTAGTCTTTTCCATTTCAACAACGATTTCTGAAAGTTCGTAAGTTTAGGGTTTGAAGATTCAGAAAAGGGTTTTGGAGCAGATGTGCGGTTTTAGGTTTTCGAAAGGGTTTCCAAAAAAGGTGAAACGGTTTAGAAGGTGAAACGGTTCTGACAGCCTTGATTCCCGTGTAATCACTAATCATTACTTTTATTTAAAACAAAATAAAATTACTTATAGCGGGAAACAGAAATTAAGCAGAATTCGAAAACAGAATAAGATTTAAAAAAAACTATTTAAAATTAAATAAACCTAACTCCCCCTTAATAAATTCAAACCTTGCCGTGGGAAGTGGTTTAGTAAAAATATCTGCTAATTGATTTTCTGTATTTACAAATTCTAAAAATATATCCTTTTTAAACACATGATCTCTTAAAAAGTGATGTCTTATATCAATGTGCTTAGTTCTAGAATGACTAATAGGATTTTTTGAAATATTAATTGCACTAGTATTATCACATAAAATAGGTGTATTATTGAAATTTAATCCAAAGTCCATAAGAGTGTTTTTCATCCACAACACCTGTGCACAGCAACTACCTGCAGACACATATTCTGCCTCGGCTGTTGACAGGGCAACTGAGTGTTGTTTCTTACTAGACCATGATACTAAAGACTTTCCTAAAAAGTGACATGTTCCTGAAGTACTCTTCCTATCTAATCTACAGCTTCCAAATTCAGCATCTGAATATGAAATTAAATTAAAATCAGAGGTTTTTGGATAAAGCAGAGATTGATAAATAGTACCTTTTAAATATCTAAAAATTCGTTTAACAGCAGTTAAGTGGGATTCTTTGGGATTTGATTGAAATCGAGCACAAAGACATAATGAATACATTATATCTGGTCTACTAGCAGTAAGATATAACAAACTACCAATCATACCTCTATATAACTTGGTGTCCACTGATTTTCCAGTTTCATCCAAATCAAGTTTTATATTAGTACACATAGGAGTTGTAAATGTCTTGCTGTTTTCATGTCCAAATTTCTTAAGTAAATCAGTAATGTATTTGCATTGATTTAAAATATTTCCAAAATCTTTTTGAAATATTTGAAGACCCAAAAAGAAATTTAATTCTCCCATCATACTCATTTCAAATTATTTTTGCATTAATTCTGAAAATTCATGACAAAGAATTTTATTGGTTGATCCAAAAATTACATCATCAACATAAATTTGAACCAACAAAACATTATTTTTCACAGTTTTCTTAAAGAGTGTTGGATCTGCTAGTCCAACAGTAAAATCATTTTTCAAAAGAAAAGAACTTAGTCTTTCATACCAAGCTCTAGGTGCTTGTTTAAGGCCATAAAGAGCTTTAGTAAGTTTGAAAACAGAATCTGGTTTTTGAGAATTTTCAAAACCAGGAGGTTGCTCAACATAAACTTCCTCCATTAAATAACCATTTAAAAAGGCAGATTTAACATCCATCTGAAATAATTTAAAATTCATATAAGATACATAGGCTAAAAGGATTCTAATGGCTCTTAACCTGGCTACAGGTGCAAAGGTCTCATCATAATCTATTCCTTCTTCTTGATTATATCCTTTAGATACTAATCTTGCTTTATTTCTAGTTATTATCCCTTGATCATCCTGTTTATTCCTAAAGACCCATTTAGTTCCTATTACTGGATAATCATGTGGTCTTTCAACTAATTCCCAAACCTTATTTCTCTTGAACTGGTTCAATTCATCCTGCATTGCTATTACCCAGCTCTCATCATATAAGGCTTCTTCTATGGTCTTAGGTTCTTGTTGGGATAGGAAAGCAGAGAATTCAACTATGTTTCCAAAGTTTCTTCTAGTTTGAATACCAGTCTCTAAGTCACCTATCACAGATTCTAAAGGGTGATTCTTTAAGGTTCTAGACTATCTAGGCATTACATTCAAAGGTTCTTCAGTGTCATGTTCTTCTAAACTGGATTGAATTTCTTTTGTATCATTTTCAAAATCATTCTTTAAATTCTCAAGTCTCATGTTTTCATTAGAATCAGGTTCATCTATTTTTTCTATCCTTTTCTCAAAAGGATCAGATTCATCAAATTTCACATGAACTGATTCTTCAACAATCCTTGACTTTTTATTATAGACTCTATAAGCTTTGGAGGTTGCAGAATATCCTAAGAAAATACCTTTATCAGATTTTGGATCAAATTTACCAAGATTATCTTTGGTATTCAAGATGTAAACCTTGCATCCAAAAACTTTAAAGTAATTTACTTTAGGTTTTCTGTTATTCCATAGTTCATAGGGTGTCTTTTTCCAAATAGGCCTTATTAAAATTCTATTCATTATATAACAAGCTGTATTAACAGCTTCTGCCCAGAAATATATAGGTAGGCTATATTCATTTAACATAGTTCTAGCCATTTCTTGAATAGTTCTATTTCTTCTTTCTACAATCCCATTCTGTTGAGGTGTTCTTGGAGCAGAGAAGGTGTGTTTAATACCCATGTTTGAGAAAAAGGAATTAAATTCCTGGTTCTCAAATTCTCCACCATGATCACTTCTCAATGAGATTATATTAAAACCTTTTTCATTTTGAATAGATTTACAAAAACCTTCAAATAAACTAAAAGCTTCACTTTTAAATTTCAAAAAGAAAATCCAAGTAAATCTAGAATAATCATCAACTAATACATAAACATATAATTTACCAGCTAAACTTGCTACTCTTGAAGGTCCAAACAAATCCATATGGATAAGTTCTAGAGGTTTAGTTGTAGAAACTTTATTAACAGATTTGAATAATGATTTGTGTTGCTTGCCAAGCTGACATGCATCACAGAATCTGTCATTTTCAAATTTGAGACTAGGCAAATCAGAAACTAGATGTTTCTTAGATAATTTATGTAAAGCATATATATTGCAATGACCAAGTCTTCTATGCCAGATCCAGGATTCACTTATATTAGCAGTTAAGCAGTTTACTTGTTGTTTACACAAGGAATACAAATCCAAAGTATAAACATTATCAGTTCTGGGTGCTCTAAACTTAAACAGTTTATCTTTAGAAACAGTACAACTATTGTTAGTAAAATCAACAGTGTATCCATCATCACAGAGTTGAGAGATACTTATCAGATTGTGTTTTAACCCTTGTACATAAAGTACTTTGTTGATTGAGACTGTCTCTGGATCTCCAATTGTTCCAATACCAATAATCTTTCCTTTGGCATTGTCACCAAAGGTGACAAGTCCTCCTTCCTTTCGAGTAAGAGAAGAGAAATTAGCTGAAGTTCCACTCATGTGTCTTGAGCAGCCACTGTCCATATACCATATTTCTTTCTTTCTTTGGTGACCTGCTACCTGCAAAGACATTCAAACAAATTGCTTTGGTACCCATATTTTGTTGGGTCCAGGAGTGTTAGCAAGCAGTGATCTGGGTATCCAGATTTGCTTTGTTTTCTTAAAATTGATTGAATCATATAGATCGTTGGAAATATAAGCTTTCTTAATTCCACATATTTGAGGTTTTCTTAGAAAACAGTTTTTAGCTATATGACCTTTTGTTCCACAGAAGTTACAAATAACCTGTTTAGTGCTAGGAACAAAATAATTTTTGTATAACTTAGGTTTTTCTCCTTTACTTCCAATTCCAAACCTTTCCTTTTTAATTACAGTTTTTCCAAGTATCTCATTTAAGGTGTTTTCTCCTTTTGTAAAAACTAATGCAGCCTTTTTATAAGATTCTACTTCATCCTGTAGAGTTTTTATTTTTGATTCAAAATTAATTTTATTTGAGTCAGCAGAGTTGTATTTGTCAATTAATTCCTTATGTTGTTTTAGAAAAGTATTTCTCTCATCTGAAATAGCTTTGTGCAAGTTCTTTATAGATTTATATTTGTTAAATAATGAGTCATACCTTTCTTCAAGCATATTGCAGTAAGCTGCAAGTTTTTTATTTGAGAAGCTTGTTTCAGAGTTTGATTCATTATTTGAGTCAGAGGAGTAGTATGAGTGTACCTCATCAGTTTCAGCCATGAAACACATATTTTCTTTTAAATTGGCTTCCTCCTTCTCTGAGCTTGATTCAGAAGAATTACTTGAGTCTTCAGAAACACTCCAAGTAGCTTTCATAGCTTTCTTGTCTTTCTGCTCATAATCATCTCTTTTGAAGAATTTCTTCTTCTTTGCATCTTTCAATTTTGGGCAATCCAGTCTGATATGTCCCATCTTTTTGCATTCATAACATCTCACTTCCTTGCTATCCTTTTTGAAGGATTTCTTGATGTCTTTCTTCTTACTGTAGAACTTTCTGAATTTTCTGGCTAGCTGAGCCAGTTCTTCATCCGAATTTGAAGAATCAGAGCTTTCTGATTTAGCACTTACTTCTCTGTTTTTCATCTTTCTATCCTTTTGTTGAGAAGTCACTTTCAACGCAGTATTTTCCCTTTTTATGTAGACTTTATGCTCATTTACCTCATCTTGCATTTCAGCTTCGTATATCATCAATGTACCAATCAGTTCTCTCATAGTTAGATCTTTAACAGAAGTTGATTGTCTGATTGCTGCAGAGATTCCATTCCATCGAGTAGGAAGTACTCTCAGTACCTTCAACGCTTGATCAGCCTGCTTGATTGGTTCTCCTAGAGCTGTTATATTATTGACAATTTCTGTCAATCTTCCATTCATCTGAGTGATGCTCTCTCCTTCAATCATTCTGAAAGTATCGAATTTTAACTTAGCAGTTGCATATCTCATCTGTCTTACATTATCTGTTCCTTCATAAGCAACAGCTATTGTTTGCCACATTTCATATGCAGTCGGGCATTGAGATACTCTGTTAAATTCATCTGGTCCTAGACCACAGATGATTGCATTCATAGCTTTTGAATTTATGTCATACTCAGCCTCTGTAGCAGCACTCCATGTATCGGGATTTTCAGGAATTTCATAGGGAGTCAGAATCTTTGAATAGACTTTGTAACCAAGATTTTTCAGATAAATAATCATACATGATTTCCAGCAGCCATAATTATCTCCATTAAAGTAAGGTGCTCTGACCATTGACATTCCCTCTCTCATATCAGCCATGATACACTATGTATAATCTTTAAATACTTCTAGCTTGATAAGACTTTAAAAAATAAGAAGCTCCCCCTCTGATACCAATTGTTGGATCTGAATCTACGGATTACACACAAGAGGGGGGGTGAATTGTGTCTTTTCAAAATTATTACAATCTCTTTAATTTAGACAAATTCTGTCCACTATGCTTTTGCACGATTAAATATGCAGCGGAAAAAGTAAAAGCATGAACACACGGATGTATAGTGGTTCGGGGAACAGAAGGCCCCTAGTCCACTCCACCAATGCTCAAATCCACGAGCTTGGCGATTTTCACTATCTGGTCCTCGTTTCCACAGACCTGTTCACAACTGAGTACAGGCAGTTGACACCTTTACAAGATTCAGGCAAACACAGCCTTCCTGGTTCAAACACGAACCCACACAGCTTAGAACGAGAAGCTGATCACTCAAAAAAAAAGGGTTTCGATAAAGAAAACACTTCTCCAGTTGTTCTTCACAATTTCAACAGAATGCAATTGACAGTAGATAGATCGTTGTCTTCAGAAAATAAAAATCTGTAATCAAAACAGTTCTGAGTCGATCCAGTTGCAATAGATATTACCAGAAACTTCACAACTTCAGCAGCAATAGATTCACAACAGATAGTCGATGTAGAACACGTGAATCTGCTATCAAGATCTTCCTTCGGTAATAAAGGTTTTACACTTCTTCTCGATCACCAGAAAAGAACGCCTTTACACAGTCTCTGTTTCTTGCTCGTTAAAAGATCAATCTATCTCTTTCACACACTTTTCTGTGTATATATATATATCCGAAGTTTCCAAGATAGAACATATATATTCAAATCTGAGAAAATCTTCCGCATAAATAGATCCATGAAAATCTCCTTTAGATTCGCGTTATTAAATGAAATAACAGAGCCGTTGTAACTCCCCTGAGGAATCGGCATAAAAAGCTCCGTTTAAATCAATCAGTAATCCGTTGAAAATCGTCTTTGATTCAGTCAAAGTCGTACTTAAGAATCGGCTCGAAATCCGCTTAATAATCCGCTTGTTTGACCAATGCAAAAGGAAATATCGTCTGTCAAAAATATCCCGACTCCAAACGTAGGGTTGATGACGTGGCTCCAAACGTAGGGTTCACAAACGTAAGGTTCACAAACGTAAGGTTCGGAACGTAGGGTTCAGAACGTACATACTTTCTCTTCAGCATTCAAACGTAGGGTTGAACATCCATACTTTGTCTCGCTTCAACTCTTCAAAGAACGTACAGTTGATTATAAAAGTAAGGTTGATGATCCATACTTTTGAGAAACAAACTCAACACTGAAAACTAACGTACGGTTTCTCTTCCATACTTGTCCAACAACGAAAACGTAAGGTTCCTTCCAAACGTAATGTTCTTCTTCCATACTTTTCAACAACGTAATATTCATTAACCATACATTTTAAAATAACGTAAGGTTCCTTAACCATACATTTCTTTTAACATAAAAAGTAAAATTTTCATCCATACGTTACGTTCATCAACGTAGGGTATGAACAGTGATTCCAATACGCGCTAAAATTGATCTCGCGCTACAGTGATTCCAGCACACGCTAAAATTGATCTTGCGCTACAGTGATTCCAGAACACGCTAAAATTGATCTCGGAATAAATGAAGTATGAAATCTCGTTGTATGAAATAAATAAATAAAATAAATTCCTGCAAAATACTCAACGAAATAATTAGTAAATAATTAAGGGTATTTGTGAGCATCAAAATCATCATAAAGAGACAGAGTATTATTTGAAATAATCTCCCCCTTTTAAAAAACATTATTTTGAATTGTTTGAAAACAATACATTGCTCAACAGCAAGCACATTTACTCTATATAGTTTCTTATATGTGTTACTTATAGTGACTTAACATTCGAAGATCTGACACTTGACCTAAAAAAACAATATTCAAAGAAAAGGTAACAATCTATATGTCACACCCCAACTCAATACTTATATATTATTTTATTTATTTTTGGTCTTTCATTCATTTTATGGTTTTAACAAGTGTTTTCACACTATAAGTGGAAATTTTGGAAGGTTTGAGTGTGGCGCACAATTGGTGCACAGTTAGGGGAAACCATGCACCAGCCTAAGGAAAACCATGTGTCCTAGATAGTGGATCTTTCCAAGGTGAACAGTCAAAAGAATGGCTATGTGCCATGCCCTATAAATTATGTGGACTCCCCTCCCTCTTGAATAAAGGTGTCTCACAATTGACGCATTGTCTGGAAAACCGTGCAGCCCAACCATGTGGCCTTCCAAGACTTAAAGAAAAAAATTGTTTTTTTGTTATTATTATTAAACCCCATTAGGGGTTTCTTTTCCCCATATCCCCTATCCCACTCACTGGGACCCAAACTCCATACCATCTACCACTCACATTTTCCACCCCCTTACCTCATCCACTTCTCTACATTTATTCTCTTATATTTTTCTAGTGTGATCATCCCAAGTGAGCTTGTATTATTCTCATATTCCTTCTTATTCCCTTTTTATTGGTTTTATTTCTCTCACGTGTGGTACGCGTGCTATGGAAAAACCCTAACCTGATTTTTGGGTGATACATTTTTCAATTCCTAATGTCTAGGGTTATTGGGTCCTGTTCATGTGGTACTAGACACAATTTTCAAAGGCGATGAATTTTCCACTGAATCTGGGTAGGGTTTCATTCAATTTATTTTATATATCTATTTTTTATTTAGGTTTTTTTCTATTTTTTAGTTTCTATTATTTTTATAGTATACCTTGGATATCATTGGTATAACTTTAAACCACTGTTCATGAAGGTAACTTACCCACATATGCTTGAGTAAGGTATATATAAATAGATACAATTTTTGTACAAATTTTATCATGGATATGGTAATATCTACATTATAGATTTGGGTATATATTTATATATATGTGTGTGTGTTCATATGTGTGTAAGGTTAAAAAGAGGGACTATTTTTCTTATGCAGGTCTTTTTAGTGTGGATTTGGATTTTCATTATCAAAATCATCATGTTTTAATGTTGGTTCCCTATGTACAAGAATTTAATTTTAATTCCTTGATTTCTTGAGTGTTATAAAATTGAGTATTTATTGTTTTATAGTATGTATGTGCTATTAAAATTCATTATGTCTCTTAGAAATAATTTTTCAATTATTTTACATGATTTGACTATACTTCTAATATGGTTCTTCCTTATCAAGCATGTTTTCCAACATTGAAGGAATGTAAATTATTTTAAATGTACTACTTATTTTCTAAATGGATTTGAATGTGTAATGGGTAATTTTAAAGGTGTTTTAGTGTGTGTGAAATGGTTATTAAATGTATTTTTCCTATATATTAATTAAAATATATTACTTTGACATGTGGAGGTTGGGTTTTAATGGAAGTGAGCTTGTGTGTGGTTTGAAAAAGGGTAACTTCCATGAGTTGGAAAATTATATCACTTTGGAACCTTAGGTACCTATATGGGTTGATATGGAATAGTTTTTCGATTGATTTGTTTGGGAAATGACTCAAACTCCCTAACAGAATTATGCTACCACACTAAATAAATAAAATGATGATGTTTTGGGGACCGATAGAACATTGGATTTTACCTCTCTAGCATCTCATGGATTAAAACAAATTATATGGTTTGATAATTGAGGTACAAGGAAGCTAAGAAACAATTGACCTATCTGATTAGGGGTTTAACGTGGTGGTTTCTATTTTTACTCCCATTTTCCATGGTAATAGTTTTAAAATGAACTTCGATGTTATGTTTCTATACTGTGACATCCATTTTAGGGTTAAATTTCTTTTATGAATATTTTTTCTAAATTTAATTTTAGGATTTTAATTTTTTTTAAAATATGATGAATAGTAGTTTTTTTAGAATTGTATGAATGTTACTTTTTTATTAAAGAGTATAAAACATGTTTTTAAATGTCTCATTTTCAAACTAGAGTGATTGGATTTATTTATAAAGGTAAAGAATATGGTGTTTTTTCTCTTTTATAATTTGTATTGGGAATTTTAATACTCATTATTATATTATTTAACATTTTTCATTTTAGGTTCTACAGAGCACCAATTCTCTTATGGATCGAGTTTTGTTCTATGGTTGGGGGTGACCTACGAGGTTACATATTGGTATGTCTAATTTTATATTTATTTCTAATTCCAGTTCAGTTTATTTATTATATTTTTATTTATTTAATTTATTTCAATAATGGGATAAAAAAATCCCAAATTTATTTATGATTTATTCATGACACTATTTTTCATTTTGGGAGGATCAGGATTGCCTCTTGGGCATTATTACAGGATGACTCGGTGACCAGTTCGGGGTCGAATCGGGTTGGTTCATGAAAAAAATGGTATTATAGGTTTTACCATTTTTATTTGGGTATGTTTAATGTTTTGGAGTTAGTATTTTAATTACTCAATTATTCATTCATGTGTTGGTTCTTGATCACCACCTACCTATAAGGATGCATGACTTACCTTGGTTTCTAGGATGGTTTTCCCTCAAAATATGATCTTGGATCTAGGATATTTTTTATTTTTTTTTTAGAATTTATGGTTTTTCTTGATAATTTTTTAGTTATATTTGTGGAATTAAAAGGGTTGAATGGTTTTTTTGCAGGGTCTATAAAACCATGCATGAACCATAAAGCTACCTCTGATGACCTCTGATGTGCTCACTCGGTAAGCACACAACCTGCCAAACCGTGTGACGAAGCCATATGTAGCAATTGTTCTTTTTATATTTTTTTTGGCTTTTTTACATATTGAGTGGTGGTTTTATTTTTTTTCTTAATTTTTTCTTTGGATTATTTTGGGGAGTTTTTATTTATATTTTAAAATGATGTTTGGTTTGACAAAATGGTGATCGGTTTATCAAAAATTGGATTTCCAAAATGAAAACATAGAATCTTTTTGAATGTGAAATGGGTTGTTTTGAAAAAGGGATTCACTTTAGAAATTCATTTGGGATTTTGGAATGGTTTTGTGAAATGTTTTATTGTATGTGAACTTGGAATTTTGGTGGAATGTTTTGTTTTGGGAATGGAAATTTCTTGTTTTAACTTTTGGAATTCTTATTAATTCTCACAAATATAGATATACGTGGTATACAGATGGTTATTGGTATGTGTAAGTGTGTTATTAAAATTTAATATGAGGGGATTCATAGAAAACCATTTTTATGTGTCCAATTTTTTTTGTAAATGTTTCAAAAAAGGTGATTTCAATGTTTTGATGATCAATTTTTCTTTAGGGTTTTATTTTGTGTTTTTGGGATTTCTTTTTTGGAATGATTGGATTAGTTTTGTTGGGTGATTTTTTGAATTGTTGTTTGATTATGGGTTATTATTTTGTGATTGGTGTATGGATTTTGGTTTGTGATGTGTTTTTATTTGGGTTTATGCTTTTTATTTTTGGTGTATTACCTAGAAGAGTCCCTGTAAGGATTATATTATTGGTCTACATGGTTTCTTCCTTTGTTGAATAAGTAAATTTTATTTTTGGGAATTTTTTTTTCATTTAGTGGTTTTATATTGTCTAAATTGAGGTGGTTAGAGTCTTTGGGAAAATTATTAATAAGTTTTTATTGGGTATTCCTATTAACAACTCTGCCCAAACTATGAATAGAGTAGTAAAGATGAATTATTTCCAAACACATGAACACACCTAGTAACTCTTAGGTTATCATCCACCTTCATCCACTAAAAGAAGGAGAATACCCCATCCCTAGTGTCTTATAAAGATATGTTTCATTTTGTGTGCTCACTTGGGTCACCTGGAGGGTCTTTGTAGGAGTTTCTACAAAAAGGGGAAGTTTCAGTTGAATATTTTCAACTCCTAACTATAGGGTATTAGATAATTCAAGTCATCATGTCACCAACCATAGGTCTCAAAGTGAAACTTCTCACACAGTGTATGTTTTTATAGGTGTGAGAGATACACATCCAACATGTTTTCTCTGATGTCAGAGTGGAAACTATTTATGTTTTCTATTACTATGGTTCTTTGTTTTTGAATCTTCTTATTGGGAGATATTTGTGGCATTATTTTCTTAGGATTTTTGTAGTTTTTCCTTATAGATGTAAATTATTGAATGGTTATCTTTCTTTTTGTAGTGGTTTTATTTTTGTTTCATGAAAGTTTATATATTATCTTCCTTAAGGAATTATAAATCATGATCAAATTCGATGCTTGGATTGAGTTTCTTCGGTTGGGTCCTTTTTTGTGTTGGATAGTAGTCTTTTTAGTGTTCCTCTTAGTTTAATCACATAACTAGTCAGATCTTTAATTATGGGGAGATCTAATGTGGGTCTCGCTAATTTCTTATCTTAAGATAGTTGAGTGGGACATGGGAAGTTAACAGGTTACATTTATGTGAGAGGTTTTTTTTGGGGATTTTTGAGTTTTTTCAGCTTGAGAAATTAAGGGATGGATAGAGTCATAAAATAGTGGGGATAACACCATGTATAAATCTCATAGTGAGCCTAGAATGAAATTTCTTATATTTTTTGTCTTGTAATTTTAATTTTTTTCACTGTTGTGTTTCTTTGTTTCCACCTTTCCCAACCCTGATCATGGTAGTTGGTTAGCTTGGATAGTGGGTCATGTGAAAATTTATAATGGATATCCTAAAAATACCAAGATGAGATCCTTTAATGATTTCTATGTTAGGGGTTGGGGTTTTCCATTTTGAGTGGTGTTTGAAAAAGAGATTCTCTCACCATTATCATTTCATTCATTTATTTGAGTCATTTAGCCTCATCATCTACTTATTGGGTTGTCAAGATGGTTCCTTGATGATGTTCTTAGTAGATTCATGGCATATTGGAGTTTTATATTTTGGGTGGAATGTGAGTTTTCATTTCTCAGTACTCTAGTGGCCATGGTTTTTTGGATATTAGCTTGTTCGTGTCTCGGTTCTTTAAGACTTTGGGACTTTTTGGGTGAAGAAAGTGTTAATGGTGGGGAGCTTTTTTATACCCTGACTCTAAACATATTTGTCATTATATTTATTTATTCAATTCCCTTTATTCTATGGTTTTCCTATGTGTTTTCTCCTAAAACTAGAAATTTTGGAAGGTCTGAGGGTAGCACATGATTGGCGCATGGTTATGGGAAATTGTGTTCCAACCTAGTAAAAATCAGGAGGTGTCGATAATAGATTTTTATAGGACACATGTTTAGGCCCACATCTATGCAATAGGCCATAGAAACCTTTTGGTCTCCCCTTCCTCTATGAAGGAGGTGCCACCTGATTGGCGTACGGTCTGGCTGACTGTGAAACCCAACTATGCAACCTTCCATGTTTAAAATAATAATAAAATAATAATAATAATAATAATAATAATAATATTATTATTATTATTATTATTAAAACCTATAAGGGGATTCATTTCCCCTTTTTCCTCTTATACCTCTCACACATGCCACCCCTTCCCATGACCACCTCTCCATAACATTTCTTCTACCAATTTCTAGTGAGATCATCTAGAGTGAGCTTCTCTTCTTAAATACTTCATTATTACTTATTTTTCTTGGTTTTATTTCTCTCATGTGTGGTGTGAGTGCTATGGATGAACCGTAACCTGATTTTTGGGTGTTCCTTTTTATTATTCCTAATTTATATTGTTCTCGGGTCCCATTGAGATCATTACTAGCCATTGTTATCGAAGGTGGCACATTCTCTACTAAATATGGGTACGGTTTCATCCAATTTATTTTATAGATTATATTTTTAATTATAGTTTTTGTGATTTTTGAGTTTCTGGTTTTTTTATTGTACACCCTGGATGTCTTTGGGGAAGCTTTGTATGGCCATTCGTGAAGGTGACTTACATACATATCCATGTGTAATATGTATATATATACATAACCTCTTTGTATGTATTCTCTTTTGGTGAGAGGAATATATAAATATCATCTATTTATATATATATATATGTGTGTGTGTGTGTGCATGTGTGTGTAAATGTTTATATGTGTGTAATTGTAAAAGAGGCTCTATTTTGCTTCCATATACCTTTTTAGAGTGGATTTAGATTGTCATCGTCAAAAGAAGAAATTTTTGAGGTAGGTTACCCATGCCCAAGACATTAATTTGAATTCATTGATTTCTCAAGTGTTTTAAAATTGCGTTTTTATTGTTAAGTAGTATGTATGTACTATGAAAATAGATTATGGATATCAGAAATGGGTTTTCAATTGTTTTACATGACTTTACTAATCTTCAAACATATATCTTCTTTTCAATCATGTTTTCCTATTTTGAATGTAACGTAAATTGTTTTAAATGTCTAATTGTTTTTATAAATGAGTTGTAATGTGTAATGGGTAATTTAAAAGGCATTTTGGTGTGTGTTAAATTATTTTGAAATGGATTTCACTTAAGGATTTATTGAATGATAGTTATTTGACACATCGAGGTTGAATTTGAGTGAAATTGAGCTTGTGTGTGGTTTTAAAAATGGGAACTTCTATGAGTTGGAAAATTACAACACTTTAAAAAATTCGATATATAGTAGGGTTTCTATGGACTCATATTCCACTTGAGTCCTTAAAGAACTAAATCAGGGCCCCCGACATGATTAAGATATAATATTGACAAAATAAAATGATAATGTTTCATGGATCTCTAGAACTTTGGATTTGACCTCTCTAGAAGATCATTCATAAGAAAAAATTATATAGTTTGATCACCAAGGTTTGAGGATATTAGGTCCTATTTGACCTATATTATTAGGTATTTACAATGGTTCTTTCCTTTTTTTACTCTGGTTTTCCATGGTATAGATTTTAAAATTCGTTTTGTTGTTATATTTCCATACCATGAATTCACTTTTAGCATTATTTATCTATTATAAATATTTTTTATGAAATTTATTTTAAGATTTTAATTTTTTTAAATATGAGGAAGATTATTTTTCTTAAAAATAGAGTCTTTTTACTTTTTTTATAGAGCATAAAACCTTATTTTTATATTTATTATTTTCAAACATTCATGAATAGACTTCTTTTTAAAGGTAACACAATGGGTATTATTTCAATTTTGGAATTAATATTGTTAATTTTAGTGCTCATTATTATATTTTTTTTATCATTTCCTATCTAGGTTTTACCCATCTCTAGTTCTCTCATGGAGTGAGTGTCATTCTATGGTTGGAGGTAACTAGTGAGGTCACATAGTGGTATGCCTTGTTTTATTTATTTTACCCTCCCAATTTTTTTTTATATTTTTTTTTATTTGTATATTTTTAATGGTCTAAAAAAATCCCAAATTTAGTTACGCTTGAGGACTGACACTAGTTTCTAACCTAGGAGGATTGGGAAAATCTATGAGGACTTATTGTGGGCCGAATTAAGTGACTAGTTTGGAGTCGAATCAGGTTGGTTCATGATAAAATGGTATCATAGGGTTATACCTTATTATTTTGGGATGTATGGAAGTTTGGATCTAGGATTTTTATAATTCAACTAGTTAGTTGTGGGTATGTTCTTGATTAATACCTATCTCGAAGGACGCTTGAATTACCAGGGTGGTTCAGGATGGGTTTTCCTCAAAATATAATCTTGCATCTCTTATTGTTTTGAGGTTTTTTATTTTTTTTGATCATTTATAGTTGTTATTGATATTTTTTGGTTATACTGTATTAATTAAAAGGGGTTCAGGGTTGTTTTACATGGTCTATAAAACCTTGAAAATACCATGAAGCTGCATCTGATAACCTATGATTTTCTCACCCAGTTGGCACATTGCCTTCTAAACTGTGCGACCAAGACATGTGTAGCATTTTTTATATTGATATTTTGGTATTTTTACCCCTTTAGTGGTGGGTTACGTTTTTCTTAATATTGTATTATTATTATTTTATGGATTTTTTATTTATATTTTAAAGTGATGTTTGGTTTGAAACAGTTGTGATTGGTTTATAAAAAAATGGGATTTCAAAAAATAAAACATAATACCTTTTTGCAAGTGAAATGGATTGTTCTGAAAATGGGACTCAATTTGGTAAGTGATTTTTTATTTTTTAAATGTTTTATGAGAATTGGGTTGGAAATTTAACTAGGAATTTGGGTGGAATGGTTTTTAGAATGAAAATTTCTTGTTTTAACCTTTGGTATACTTAAGAATGATCACACATAAAAATATGTGTGGTATTTAGATTATTATTAGTATGTTTGGATGTTTTATTTAGTTAGTACATGAATTTATATCCATGAGGATTCATGTAATACCATTGGTAAGTTTCCAACCTTTTGAAAATGTTATAAAAATAGAATTTCAATGTTTTTATGAGTAAATTTTATTTGGTGTTTTTTAGGCTATGAGGATTTAATTTTTGGAATATTTGTTTTGGGTTCTTTGTTTAAGTGGTGTTTGAGTATGATTTCATTTTTAGTGATTTTAGTATGGATATTTTGTTTGTGATGTGTTTTGATATTTTTTTGCTTCTTGTTATTGGAGTATGCCCCAGAAGAGTCTCAGTAAAGAATAGATCGTCAGTAGAAGATGTGTAGTCCTTGGTTTTGTAAGTGAAGGTAGGTCTTGGGAATTGATTATGGTCATCATTTAGTGGTTTGAGATTATAAAAATTAAGGTGGTTTGAGTCTTTTATGAAATTCTTAATAAGAATTTTTCTTGGTATTCTTATTAATGACTCTACCAAAACTCTAAATCGAGTGGTAGAGCCAAAGCCTTTCCAGACATGGGACCATAATTAGGTCCTATTAGGTTATAATCTACTTAAAGGAGTATAATAACTCATATTTAGTGTCTTATGAAAATATGTTCCATTCGGTGTGGCTTCTTGGGTCACCTGGAGAGGTTTTGTTAGTGGTGCTACTGAAAAGAGAAGTTTCAGTTGAATATTCTCAGATCCTGATTGAGGGTTTGCAGATGATTCAACTCATATTGTATATATCCATAGGTATCAGTGTTAATATTTAAACATATTGTATGATTTTATAGGAGTGGGTGATAAACATTAGACATGTTGTCTCCGACATCAAAAGGAAAACTATTGAAGTTTCCCCTTATTACAGATCTTGGTTTTTTAATCTTCATGTTGGGAGATATTTTTAGAACAATTTTCTTGGGATTGTTATAGTTTTTCCGTGTTTATGTGAACTCTTAAATTTTTATATTACTTTTTATAGTGGTTTTGGTTTTTGGTCGTGCATATTTGAAGATGCTAGACCTTGGGCAATTATGAATCACAGTCTGGTTTGATGTTTAGATTATGATTCCTTGGTTGTGTATTTTTTGTATTGGACAATAGTTCATTGAGTGATACTCTTAGTTCAATCACATAGATATTTAGTTTCTTAATGGTAGGTAGACCCAATATGATTCTCATTTATGTATGCTCTTAATCTAGTCACATGTGTCATGGGAAGTTAAGAGGTCACAACGATGTTAGGGGTTTTTTCTAGATTTGTAAGTTGTTTCTGCTTGGGAAATTAAGTTTTGGCCTGATCCCTAAAACGGTGGGGAGACCACCATGAAAAAAAGTATATGGTGAACCTAGTATTCTATCTCTTATGTTTTACCTTTGCGAATATTGAATTTTTTTCACCAATTGTTTTCTTTGTTTATTCCCTTTCCAACCACAGTCACGGTTGTTAGTTGGTCTAGATTGTTGTTGATGTGATATATTTTCATGAAGATACCAAATATACTATAATGAGATCTTTTTTTTATTTATATGTTAGGGTTTGAGGTGGTTTGTGTTGAGTGGAGTTTGGAAAGGATATTTTCTTGCCTTGTCCATTTTGTTCATTGATTCGAGTCCTTTGCCCTCATCAACTACTTCTCGAGTTGTCGAGATGGATCCTTGAGGATCAATGTTTCAACTTCATAGGGTCTTGGAGTTTTTATATTTTGGGTGGAAAGTGAGTTTTTGGTTCTAGGTTTTCCAATGGTCTGGGTTTTACTTTGGGTATTGGCATATTCGTGTATTAGTAAGTCTAGCATTTTGGGACTTCTTGAGAGAACAAAGTGTTAATGGTTTGAATAATTGTCACACACTGACTCTAAAATTCAAAAAAAAATTATTTATTTTTTCATGATTTTATTTTTATTGTTTTAATAGTTTTTTCACTTTAAATTGGACATTTTTTAAGTTATGAGGGTGGGGGAATGGTTGGCATACAGGTTGGGGAAAATATTCACAATCCAAGGGAAAACAATGTGGCCTAGACAATGGCTCTATCCATGCTGCACGGTCAGACCCATGGCCATGTTACAAGTCCCAGAAACTATAAAACCTTCCCTTTACTCTTGGACAGAGGAACCACATGATCAGGAAGACATGCGTCTTTCCAGGTCTTAAATAAAAAATATTGTTTTAATAATAATAATAATAATAATATTATTATTATTATTAAACCCCATAAGGGATTTCTTTTCCCCCTCTTTCCCTCTCACCCTCATCATGACCAATCCCCCCTAATCTTTACGCCTCTTTCTCACCACCCCCTTCCCATGACCACCTCTCCACACCATTTCTTTTTCTGATTTCTAGTATGATAATCTCAAGTGATCTTCTCTTATTCTTATTTTCCTTCTTATTCCCTTTTCTATTTTTTATTTATCTCCCATTTAGTTTTCTCACTATGTATAAAACCTAACATGATTTTTTGGTGTTATTTTTTCTGATTCCTAATGTATAGGGTTATTGGGACCCATTGAGGTCGGTACTATCTACAGTTTTCAAAGGCAACACATTCTTTACCTAATTCGGGTATAATTTTATCTAATTTCTTTTGTGGATCTATTTTTATTTAGGGTTTTTCATTATTATTCAATTTATAGTATATTTTTGAGTGTACATTGGAAATCTTTGGGGTAGCTTTGGAATTCCATTGATGAAGTTGACTTACAAACATATGCATGGTTAAGGCATATATATAAACATATCATATTTGTACATATTCCCTCGTGGAGAGGGTGATATCTACATTAGAGATAGTGGTATTTATATATCTTTGTGTGTGTGTGTGTTTTCATATGTATGTATGTATAAAAAGAGGGTTTCCTTTGATTCTATAGACCTTTTGGGGTGGATTTATATTTTCATCATCAAAAGCAACATGTTTTTAGGAAGGTTCTATATGTCCAAGGATTTAATTTCAATTCCTTAATTACTTGAGTTTTTTAAAAGTGTGTTTTTATTCTTATATTGTATATATGTTCTATGAAAATTAATTTCGGTTCTCAAAAATTGGGTTTCAATTATTTTACATGATTTTCCTAAACAACCAACATATGAATTATTTTTCAAGCATGTTTTCTAACTATAAATGAAACGATAATTATTTTAAATTTCCCATTGGTTTTATAAAAGATTTTGAATCTTTAATGGGTAATTAAAAGTTATTTTGGTTAGTGTGAGATGGTTTGGAAATGGATTTCCCCTAATGATTTATAGAAATATAATACTTTGAAAATTAGAGTTTGGATTTGAATGAAATTGAGCTTGTGTGTGGTTTGAAGAAGGGGAACTTCCATGAGTTTCAAAACTAGAGTAGTTGGAAACCTAGGGTACCTATGTGGGTTGTTATGGACTAGTATGCTGATTGATTCTTTAAGGAAATGAATCAGGATCCCTAGAATAATTATGCTACAACAGTAACTAAATAAAATGATTTTGTTTCATCGATAACTAGAACTTTGTCTTTGATGTATCTAGCAACTAGTGCATGAGAAAAAATTATATGGTTTGATCACAGAGGTACAAGGATCCAAGGACCTAGTTGACTAAGCTTCTTAGGGATCTCCCATGGTGTTTGGCTATCTTTACTCTAATTTCCCATGGTACTAGATTTAAAATGAATATTATTGTTATATTTTCACACAGTGACATCTATTTTAGCATTAATCATATTTTATTATGAATTTTTCTAAAATATATTTCAAGATTTGAAAACCGTTTTGAAGATATGATGAAGATTAGTTTTATTAAAAAAAAGGAGATTGTTATTTTATTGTATTAAATAGTAGAAACCCTATTTTTATATGCCTTTCTTTAAAACTAGAATGATTGGATTTTTTGTAAAGGTAGGTAATATAGTGTTGTTCTTCTTTTGGAATTCCTACTAGTCATTTTAATGATAATTCTGATATTATTTATCATTTTTCAGTTCACTTTCTATCCAAATTTGGTTTACTCAATGTTCAAGTGTCATTCTATGGTTTTAGGTGACCTGTGAGGTCATATAGTGGTATGTCCAGTTTTATTTCTTTTTCTACTAATAGTTCAATTTTATTTTTTGTATTTTTATTTATTTAATTTTATATTTATAATGGGATAAAATACTCCCAAATTTATTTTTTCTTAATGACCAACACTAGTTTCTATCTCAGGATGATTGCGAATGCCTCCCAGATATTTTTACAAGTTGTCTTGGGTGACTAGTTTGAGTTGACCAGGGTTAGTTCATGACACTCCCACTTGATATTTGTTCTCATAGATTGAGTCCAACAATCTTCCACTTATATTACATTATCATTCTCACACCAAAGTCCTATAAAACAACTTCCATTCACCTCCAATATATAGAAAACTCATGATTATCCATTTATTACGTCTTTTGACTATCTAGGATCCCACTGAAAGATATCCCCTAACTTTTGGAAGCATAATATTATATTACACTATAAACCCATGAAACTCACCTAAATGCCTCAACATAATTTCTCAAATGAAAATAAAAAACAATCTTACATCCTCCAATTTTTTTAATTTCCATCAACATGATGAATCATTCACCTAGTCATGTCCTAGATCTGCTATATGTCCTCTATTGATAGTATAATCATGTCATTGCAACCTAATAGTTTTCTAGTACATCAAACTCTAGAAAAATAATCATAATTAACTCTATCTAGTACTAACAGAATGTTTTATATCATTGATCAAAAATAAATCCCCCTGAAACTCCTAATCAATACAACCAATGCCTTTATGGTCATTTTCTGTCACTACTTCATCTGTTCCTAACACTTGAAGTGTCCCACTTCTATTATAGATGTCCTTTTGAATCTATGATGATCTTTTGATTATAATTTCCATAAATTTAGAAAAACTATAAGGGAACATCCTCTCATACTTGGGTTTACTCTTTATTCAACTTCATTATAGTTCAATATCACATATTTCTTATACTCATATATGAGAGAATAATTATCAAGCTACTAGACATCTAAAGTGATCTCTAAAATTTTAACTTCCCGAACTTCCACTCTTGGTCACCACTCACATCACTTGAACCAACTTCTTATCCATTTCCATCATGGATCATCACTTTTTGTTTAAGTTACTTTGAATTAAAATGGAATTCTATGACATAAAACATTATAATTTGAACTTCTATGAAGTATAACTCTTGATCTTCTACTGGTTTTCATCAATCTAACTATCTCCTCCTCAAATAAACACATCTAGAAAGTGTGCATAATCATTGATTATAACCTCCAGAATAACCATTTTTCTAGTTTTTTGGCCTTCCAATTCTCTTTATTACTCTTAAATGACTTCACTATCCAACTAAACTACAAACCCTCTAGAAGTATCATCACTATCACCCTAAAAAAGCTGCATCTTCCACCACTATATCATCAAATTATTCCCATCCCTATTTCCACAAAAAATTATAGGATCATAAGAATTATCTTAAATAGACATAATTTTAAGGGGGGAGGGGGTGAATTGTAGTTTCAAAAGTTAGTTTAAAATATTTAAACAAAACAAAACATAAAGACTCTTAAGGTAACTTTATCGGACTCAAGCTTAGTTTGATAACAAAGTCAAAAAAATCAGAATTAAAATACATCAGATTATATCAGAGTAAAGGAATCATAATCAAAATTGATCCAATTAATATCGAAGTATTGTTTTTATCATAATCATATTAACACCAATAATTTTTTTTATTTAAATATAAGTATGGTTACTAACTTTCTATAACATTCACAGCAAAATAGAAACTTGTAAAAACAATAAATACAATAGTTCTGTAAAAGAAAGAATTACTTACAAGCTATATTGAAAATTTTACCTATTTAACCTAAAGAATATGGTAGTTAATAACCTTGACTAAATGTATCCAATATTTTATACATATAGTAAATTCTTTATTTCCATACCAATAAATCCCTCGATACGATGAATAGAATTGGTCAATATTCCTATCCTTGTAATCCATTGATATAATGATCAGCTCTATATTCCTATCCATGGAATCCCTCAATATAATGGACCATATTCACCATATTCTTATCCCTATAACCCCTTTATCGTAAAAATTGTTGGATTCATATTATAGAAGAAAATATTACTAAATAAACAACCCCAAAAAGTATTCTTTAGAATTACCAACTCTCTAAATAATTACAAAGACTAAGAATGAGTAGTTCACTCTCTAAAATATTTAGATTAATTGAGTTGTGAATGAAATCAGTGTCAAAATTTTTAAATGATGCTCTATTTATAGGAAATATCCCAATAATCATATTTCTGAGTTTATTGCAACTACCTCAGATAGATGGAACTTGACAACTCATCTTTAACTGAATGTCTGACATCATATTGATTAACATTGTTATAGTGTTAAAGGTATTTATTATGATAGAAAAAATTATTTGTATTCTAATTATAATATTAGGTTATTCTGATGTAATTCCTTATCTATTTTCAATAAAATAATATTTATGAGGGTTAATTCAATTGTTTTGGTACCAAGATCAGTTTCATTGTTAATAATTTTGTCAGTATGATAGAAAGAACAAAATTATAACATCGGTTATGATTAAAGGTAAGTATGATTAATAGGATGCATTCTCAATATGATGATCATAATGAATAATAGTAAGTTTATATTTATAATACATTAGAACTTTTTCTATGTATAGTAAAAGATAATTTTTCCTACAAAAACATACTAAAACACTTCGGATATAAAAAGTTATTAAACATGTTTTAAAAAGTTTTTTTGATTTTAAAAACTAAAGGAATGGAAAAGTAATAAGTAATACTTCTAACTCAATAACAAACCCTTTTTGGAAATAAAAAACCCCAAAACATAAATTAAAAATTACTTGAAAAACTTATAGTTTATTATTCTTTTAATAAGTATATATTCAGAGTTATTATATGAATCTAAACTCCCCCAATGTTTATAACTCTTATAAATATGGTGGAGAGTATTTAGAATATTTCTTCTTTAAGAAAACTTCCCCCCTCTACGAATCACACTCCACATTACGATAATATCCCCCCTTTTGATAAAAACGTTCTCCCTTTTAATAAAATTTTCTACCCCTTAAAGAAACATATCCCCCTTTATATAACAACTCTCCCTTTATGAATTCTTCTCCCCCTTCACAATTTTCAAAAATGATGGGTAATAGTTCTAAGTTTCCTGAAATGTTAGAAATATAACATATGAAAAAAATTGAACTAACTAATAATCAATGAAAGTATGGAATAATATATAACCAATTGAAATTGGAAAAAATTCAAGAAAATCATTTGGATTAAAAGATAATTCCATTGATTAATGATTAAAATGTTTTACAAAAAAAATACATCGAGAGTTTAAATAAATAAATGTTCATTATTTCTTCATCAAGGTATTTAAAAAGGCCTTTATATTTTTAAATTCTCTCCTATATTTTTAAAACCTCACAATCCTTTCTTATTGAGTCTGGTCTAGGATATCCAACCTTTTTACTTCCTTGGACAATTATTTATTTTAATATCTCAATATGACCACTTTATCTTCACAAGATCAAAGTCTACTCACCTCAAGCTCTATATCTCATATATTTTGTTTCAAAATATTTACATTCTTAGTACGTTCATCGATGGAATCTTCGAACTATTCCCCAAAATTTAATCTACCATACATGTCTGATGACAACTTGTTTAAGGAATCAGATGAGTCTAACATAAGTTTCTTTATCTCATCAATCTATTCAACATGCATTTGAAAATCAAAATTAATCTGGTTATACCATTTCACCATTTCATTGCAATACCTTTTGTGAGTCTGATAATTTTCTTGGAAATTATTCAAATCAACTTCAATCTGAATCACTATATCTATTAAAACTATTATCGATTTCGGTTTTTCATTGAGGATATTGTAAATCATCTTAAAAATTGATTCAATATTATAAAATTATGGAATTTTTACTTCTAATATCTTAAAAACATGGATAATATATTAAAAACATTTCTGTTCCATCGCTCCTGCAGAGTCCAATTGATTGGGCTCAAGCTGTGGAGGTTTTGTTCTCTTCTTTATAACTTCCACTTCTTTCCTTTTCTTCTCAACTTTATTTGAAATTTATTTTTCACCTTCCTTTTAAACTTTCTTATGATCTAATATTTCCATAATCTCTACATCTTTATTAATCTCGATTTTGTCAGAAAATTTGGTCTTTGAATTTTGTTCTTCTTCTTCTTTCTTAGATAATGATTGAAATTATATTGATAATGATTCTTTCTCTCAAGAACTTCCATATTTTTATTGTTTATTAATCTTTGAGGTTAAAATTTATTATGATAAGGATTATTTTGATGAATCCTTATCGGACATGGTTTCATTACTATCTTCCCCTTCATTATCTTCCTCTACCTCCTCTTCTTCTTCCACTTTTTCATAAACCTCTTCTTTAACATCATTATATTCTTCTTATTCTTATTCCTTATCATATTATTATTTGTATTCCTATTAATTTTATTATTACACTTCTTATTCAAGTTATTTATGTAACTTCTTTGTTGTTCTAGGAACTAAATTTTCAGTTGACTTCAGTGTCAAATATTTTTATGGGACTTTTGGGACATATTATTTTATGGAAGCCTTTTAATTTCCTTTATTAGCAGCAGAAGGAATATCAGCATGATCTATTTAAGTTTCTTTAAAAGTTAATTCTAGTTTTGAATTAATCTGAACAGTATGGGATGCTGGAATGACTATATTCTCTAGGGATATTTAAACACCATTCAACAATTTTTCACAAATATGAGTTGCTTATAATATCATCTTCTGCTTATTTATTTTAGGTTATTCTTCTATCTGTTTGGAAGACTAGACTTTCAATGCCTTTTCCTCTGCATGTTTGATTCCAAACTCTGAGTATCCTAGATTTTTCTCAGCTTTATATTTCATTATCTCTTCAAAAACTCCATCGGACATCTTTTTTTCTTTTTTTCTATTTTTTGGAGTGGATGAATTTGACTTTATTTTCTTTTTTCTTTTCATCCTTATCATGTTTTCATGATAGTTATGCCTCTGAAACAACACCATCATCTTTCTCTACAAACTTATTTGAATTTCTATCAAAAAATAATTTCATCCTATCCATTATTTCCTCAATAATTAAATAAATATTCTCCCTAATGGGATATGATTCTTTTTCTACCTTGAATATATCTATAAATTTTAAATTAATTTTAGTAATATATTTATAAAACATAATAATTTTTTACTTGATTGAAGTTGTTTTGATATTCTCTACTATGATAAGGATAAACATGACAATGTTAGTATTTCTCATATTTACAAGATAACTGAGCGTGAAAACATCAGATACTTTTAAAGTGTCTCTATCTCCCTTTCTCGGAATCAGATATCCCTACATTCATAAGACTATAACTCTATTATATAGTGTTAGGTTGGGAACCCTTATAACTTTCACATATTTCAAATACAATGAATATTTACCTTTAGTCTTTCTAAAAGTTTCATGATTGTTTTAAAATTTGTGAGAAGGTAAATATACTTATCCTTCTGAAGGTAATCCAACTAAGTCAGCAAGTTTCTTATAAGAAAAATTATAAATTTTCCCATATATTGTGAAAGAAATTTTTTCTTTTCCATATTCCTTCATGAACTAAACAAACACATAAAACTCATGAATTTCCTTAGGATAACAAAGATTAAAGCCTTTGTATTTATTTTCTATACAAACCAATTGATATCGTTAAATCAAGATGAAATTTTTTATAGTTGAATCATGTTTTTCGTACCATGATATATCCACCAACATTTCCCAAAACATGAACCACTTAGAAAAATATTTCATGGTCTCTATCTGATCTATATTTTGAAACTGAAGCACGAATAAAAAGAAAAACTATAGGACTGGTTTAAAGTGTAAAACAATTCTAGGGTGTAAACACTGAAGAATCAATGTGGGGTAAGAGGTGACCCATACTTATATATTTGTTTGGAGCAACAATTCATCTTCCATAAGATAATTAATTGTTTAGATTCAAATCCATTCAAATACAGATGATTCGGAGGATGGAGATGTTGGAGATTTTGACACATTTTGACTGGCACTGTTGTTGGGGGTGTTTTCATATCATTTCATTTTCTTTGTACTTTGTACTGATTTTTCTTTAATAGATTCTCATGGGACCAGGCATTCGGCCTGGGCCTGCATCTTTTTGGTTAGATTCAAATCCATTCTGATAAGACGGTCAAGATTTGTCTGAATAAAGATTAAAATAATTTTTGAACTCTTGAAGTTTTCAATAATTTTATTAGAATTAGGATGAATCTGATTAGGAAAAAAATTAGATTTTTAATAAGAAAATAATTTTTTTATAAAAAATATTACAAAAAAATTATAAAAAAATGTAATTTAATAGTGCAATGATATAAAATAATAGAAGAGTACTTTTTTAAGTGGAAGGTATCATGGGTATGATAAACTTGTTCTTCTTGGTTTTTGTAAACATATTATGATAGTTTTGAAATGAAAAACTAATAATGAAATTTTCATTATGAAGTCTATTTACATAATTTTTTTAAAAATGATTACCAAATTTTTGAATCCAAAAATAGTTGAAGAAATTTTGAGTTTGGAAATTTTATAACAAATTCTGAGTCCAAAAATAAATTTTAGAGGTCTAAAACTAAAATGTTCAAAAAATGTGTGAGTTGGGAAAAATAATTACAATATTTTTTTATAAAAGCATAGAGTTTTATAAAACTAATTTTTTTAATAAAAACTAAATGTTTTTTGAAAAACATATGTACTATGCTTAGGAAAAGGAGTATCTTAATTTAAAGAGATGGATAAAAAAGTAGATATGAATGATCACTTAACAATGATCATTTCTATATTATTTTTAATATATTAAAATCCATTGGAACTAAGGGTTTTGAAGAAATATCATCAAGTTATTATTGCATTATGATGAATTGTAAAATGATATCTCCTTTAATTGTGTGATATCGATGGAAATGGTATCTTATATCTATGTTCTTATCATGTGAGTAATGTGACAGGATTTTACATAAGGTAATGGCATATTTATTATCACAAAGTATTTGAGTTTTACTAAAACTCATTCCATAGTCAGTGAGCGTGTGTTTCATCCAAAAAATTGGAGCATAATAACTTACAGCTTCTATATATTAAGCTTCAATAGGGGAAAGTGATACTGAGTTTTATTTCTTACATGAACAAGAAACTAAATAATATCCTAGTAAATGAAAATTTTAACATGTACCTTTCCTATCCATTTTACTCACACCAATGTCAGCATATGAAAAAAAATTAATTCAAAATCATTTCATGAAGAATAAAAAAGGTCTCAATCCATATTTCCATTAATATAAAGAAAAAATCATTTTATAGATTTAATATGAGATTAATTTGGATTAGAATGAAATATTTCAAATAGTAGTACTAAAATCATTAAATCTTTATAACTATCAGTTAAGTTAATTAAATTTCTTATCATACCTTTAAAAATATTTTGATTCAATGGATTCCTAGCCTCATCAAGATATAAAGTATTGGATGTAACAATAGTAGTAATAATAATTTTATTATTTTCATATCTATATTTCATAAGAATATATTTTAATTATTTATGTTGAGATATAAATGTTCTTTCTATTTTTTGTGAAATTTAAAAACCAAGAAAATATATTAACTCACCTATCATACTCATTTAAAACTTATACTTCATAATATTCACAAATGAATTAGTTAAAGATGGTTAATTTGAACCAAATATAACATCATCAACATAAATTTTTACAATGATAACCTTTTTTACTTCTTTGAAAAAAAGAGCTTGATCAATAGGTCACATAAAATATTTGTATTGTGACAAAAATATAGTTAATCTATCATATGAAGCTCTAGGATCTTATTTAATTCAATATAAATCGTTAGTAAGTTTAAAAAAAAGTTTTTGATGTTTTTAATTTTCAAAAATAGGTGTTTGTTCAAAAAAATCTTACAGAATATATTTGTTAAAAAAATCACACTTCACATCCATTTTAAATAGTTTGAAATTAAATAATGCAAAAAAGGCTAAAGTATTCAAATAGTTTCAAGTCTTTCTAATAAAACACAAATTTATTCATAATCTATTCCTTCTTGTTGATTATATCCCTTAGAAATAAGTCTATATTTATTTCTAACAATTATGTCATTTTCATCACATATGTTCTAAAAAACACATTTTTCTCTAATTATAGAAGTTTCATTATGTTTTTCAACTAAAGTCAAGAGTTTGTTCCTTTCAAACTCATTGAGTTCATATTACATTTCTTTAATCCAATACTTATCACTTAAATTCTTAATGGAATTCTTAGGTTCAAATTGAGATATAAAATATAGATGTTTAATTTCATTTCATAAGGAAATTCTAGTTATAACTTGTTGATCTACATCATCAAAGTTAATTTTACTAGGATGATTCCTAAGAAAAAACTAACTTATTGGGTTTTAAAATATCTTTTATTCAACAATAGGTAGAAAATATTACCAAGGAAAAAATTTAGAAAATAACTATTGAGTTTTTTTTCTTATGAGAAAAAATTTCTAACAATGGTCGAAAATTAGTTTTTGAAATAAAAACAGAGGATGTTGGTTGAGGTTTTTTAGAAACAAAAGGATCAATTTCATCAATCCTAACATGCACTATTTTCTTAGTAGTACATTTTTTTTAAAAAACTATAATCCTTTAAAGTATTTTAATAACCTAAAATTATATTATCACTTGATTTGGGTTCAAATTTATGTAAATCATATTTAGTATTTAGAATGAATACCTTGAAACCAAATACTTTTAATTAAGAAAATATTATTTTTCTTCATGTACACTAATCATAAAAAGTTTCATTATGAAAAGGTACAGTTAAAAATATATTTATAGTATAACAGGTATTATTAACCTATCCACCCGAAAAATGTTTAGAAATTGAGTATTCACTCAGCATGGTTCTAGTTGTTTCTGAAATAATTTTATTTCCTCTTTCAACTACACCATTTTTATAGGGTGTTCTAGGTGCTAAAAGTTTATTTTCAATAACATTCTTACTAAAAAAGTTTCAAAATCAGAATTTAAAAATTCTTCACCATGATCACTACAAATAGTTATTAAGGAGAGGTTTTCCTAATTTTTAACAATGGTATAATTTTTTTTAAAAAGGTATTAGTTTTCCTTTATATAAAATAGACCTAAGTAAATATAGTGTAATTATAAACTAAGACATATACATAGTATTTTCTAAAAACAATTAATGTTTTTATAGGAAAAAATAATTAGTTGTTCACTAAATATAATGCATTTTAAGTTGAGACTTCACTAATAGATTTAAAACATGACTTATGTTTCTTACCATATTGATAAGGGTAATAGAAATTTTAAGTATCAAACCTATGTTCTTATAGATCCTTTACACGACCTTTATTAGTCAATTTAGATAATTTTACAAGGTTATAGTATCCTAACCTTTTATTAAATAAAAAATATTTATCTTCTATTGCTCTAAGGTAACTTAATTCATAGATCCTAGGGTCTTCTATGTAAAGTGAATAAATATTCTCATGTTGACTGGCAGAAATAATAAACTCATCCTTGGAAATATGTACTAAACATTTATCATTCCTAAAGTTCAAAAGGTAACCTTCCTCAAATAAATAAATTATTCTTATAAGGTTGTTCTTAAGAAATTAAACAAACAAAACATTTGAAATAATATTTTTTTCTAAGAAGAACAATGTTACCTATTATGATAATAACTCAGTGGGTCTTTTATTCAAAATTTACTTTGCCACCTTTCATCTTGGTTATCTTATTGAAGAAATATTTGTTTCCATTAATGTACCTAGAATATTTACTATTATGTACCATATATTCATTTTTTTGGTACTATCTGTGTTTTTCTGAAAAAAAGATTAATTTTTGACACCCAAACCTTCTTGGGTCCAGTATTGTTAGAAAACAAAATTTTGGGTACCCACATTTGTCTATTTTTTAGGAAAATTTCATTTAATTAAAAAAATAAGCTTTATCAAAACCTAGGGATTGTATTCTATTTAAAAAAGTTTATTTTCCAGTGCCCACTAATTTGTAACTTACTGAAAAAAGTGAACTCTTTATAACAAAGTAATTCCTACTGAAAATATGTTTTTTATTAGTAAACCCCAATATGGTATTTCCACTATAAGGATGAATTTGTTTGTATAATTTTCCAAAATGTTCATTACCAGTAGTAATATTTGATAAAATTTTATCCAAAGAATAAATTTCAAATTTTATTTTTACAACTAAATTCTTATCCTCATTTGTAATAGTTTTGTAACTAATTTTATCAAAACTAGTTTTTAAACTATTTTTCTAAGAAAATACTTTTTCAAAATCTCTTGAAATAGATTACTTTTCCAGATTATTTTTATCAATATATTTATAAAGATATGATATTTCATTTTTTAATCATTTATTCTTCAATATACCTTATCTATTTTACCTTTAGCAACATCATGTTTCTAAAAAACCTTACAATTTTAATTTTCTAAAAGTTTTACGAATCTGAAAAAATCATCATAAGTAGGTCAAGTATTACCTAATAATGACTAAGTTTATTCATTAGATGATGGAGAAATTTTCTCATCAGGATAATTTTCATTTAATGAAATTTTTGTAAGGTTTTTTTATGTTCGTACCTTTTCCCAGAAACAATGATTTACTATGGATACTTTAGAAAAAAGACTAATGTTCCTCTTTCCAAAACATTCATTATCTGAATAAATTTTATAAGAATCACCACCATTGGAACTCCAAGTGTCAAAATATTTCAAAACATTATTACCATTATATTTTTATTATTTTTTGAAATTTATTTATGAATTTATTTCTCTACCATCTTTCCTTTTTAGATTTTTAAATCTATTCAGATATGTATAGCATTATTACATTCATAGAAGGTAACTTCATAATTTTTTTTCACCTTTATCCTTTTGAACTTTTTTTATATCAATATTGATGATATTTCTTCCCAACAATATTATTAATCCTTATTTTGAGATTATCTTACTCATTCATAGAATGTTATGATGTACTAGAATATTATTGAACAATAACATTCTTCTTTATCAAATATTTAACAACTTTCTCAGGTTTTTTAACATTATAAGGTAAGTTAGTAGTGGAAAAAGAAACACATCCATTTTTCTTTGTAGCTTTCTCAACATCTCTTTTTATTCAACCAATGTAATACATAAGAGTTCCAATAAGATCATTAAGAGTAAGATTATTAATCTTTATTGTCTCGTGAAAAACTATTATTTTTTATTTATACTCATCGTGAATGATATAAATAATATTTTCCACAATAATTTCATCATCAAGACCTTTTTCACCAATATATTGTTAACTATTTATGATTTTCAGGAACCTCTAGTGCATCTTTCGAACTAATTATCAAGGTATGAAATCAAAGGCCTCATAGTCTACTCTAATCACGGATCTTCTAGTCTCATCAACTTTAGAATTTAAAAATTGTTCGAATTCTATCATTTTCCAAATAATCTTTGTTGCTTCACATTAAGATATCTAACTTTATATACTTTATGTTTTGGAACACAATAGAGTATTCCTTAATGTATAATTTAGGTGATACTCTTGGTTTACTTGACGTGTAAAATAAGTGACTTCCTTATCAATAATTTCATAATCTCCAGTAGTAATAGAAAAAATATAATCTCTAATATTGATAACAAAGGCTTTCATCATATCCCTCCAATACTCATAATCTGCACCATCAAAGATATATGGTTGGTTTTGATTTATGTTATCTATAGAACCAAAATTGAGATATTCCATATCAAAAACAATATAAACTATTTTCTACAAATACATGTTAGTTTATAATAATTTATAAATAATAAGTTCATAACTTAAATTAATAAAACATGAAGTTTCTAGAAGAAGTAAAAACAAAACAAGTATAAGTAGTAGAAACCTCCCATGATATCAATTTTAGGATCATAATAATTATATTAGAAGTATATTCTAAAAATAGGGTGTGAATTTTAGTTTAAAAACTTGGTTTAAAATATTTAATCCAAACAAAACACAAAGCCTCTTACACTAACTTTATGAGACTCAAACTTAGTCTGATTATCAGACTCACAAAATCATAATCATAATATATCGAATTATATCATATTAAAAGCTTCATAATCACAATGGATTTGATTAATATAACATTATTTTTTTATCATAATCATTGTAACACTAATAAAATAAATTTCCTAGAAATCTATGTATGATTACTAACTTTCTATATCATACATAGAAGAATAGAAAGTTGTAAAAACTGTCAATATAAAAACTATGTAAAAGTAATATTGACATACAAGGTATATTGAGAAATTTACCCCTTTTAACCTTAATATTAAGTTAGTAAATAACCTTCAATAATGGTATCCAATATTTAATACTTACATTAAAGTCTATCATTCATTACCAGAAAATCCATCGATATCATAATCAGAATTTCTATGTCTTTCTATCCCTGAAAGTCATCAATATGATGACCAGCTTTGTCCTCCTGTACCTATAATCCCTTAATTCAATGGACCAGATTCACCATTTTTATAACTCTGTAATCCCTCGATCATCACAATGATTGGTCATAGATTTCAGAAGAAAATATTTTTAAGGAAAAAAACCTTAATAAGGATTCAATAGAAGTACTAACTCTCTAATGAAATACAAAGACCAATAATGATTAGTTCACACTCAAAATTATTTAGATGACTTGAGTTATGGATCAAATAATCTACAAAATCTTAAAATGAATCTATATATATAGGAAATATCTGAATTTTCATATTTCTATGTTTTTTGCAAAGGCCTAGAACAACTAGTGCATGATATCTCATTTGTACCTAAATGTATAACATTGTATTGATTAACACCATTACAGTGTTAAAGGTATTACTTATGATAGAAATAATTATTTTTTATTTTGATTATAAACTTAGGTTATTCCCATGGATTTCCTTATATATTCCCAAAATGATAATTTATATGAAGTTCAGTATGATTATTTCAGTACCAGGATCAATCAGATTGTTAAGACTTATGTTAGTATGATAAACAGAACAAAATTCTAACTTTATGTCTGAATAAAGTTATGCCTAATTAATAGAACACATTCCCAGTCCAGTGATCTTAATTAATAATATTAAGTTTATATTAATAATAAATTATAACATTTTCTATGCATGGTAAAATATGATGTTTTTAACAAAAATATACTAAAACACTTGGGATATAAAAAGTTAGTAAACTTGTTTTAAGAAAGTGTTTGTGATTTATAAAACAAAAGAAATGGAAATTAAAAATTATAATTTTGAATCAATTGAAATTTGGGACCCACATATCTCAACAATTTAAGGGATCATTTTCTTCCATAAATGAAATCAATGATCTTCCACAAATCTTAAGAAATATCACCCAATCAATAGAACACAACACATGACTCTAGTAAAAAATTAAAATTTTTATATTCCTATATTACTTTTTGTATCTTCATTGAATTTCGGTGACTAGATAGACCACTTGATCATGATATTCCAAATAATATCCAACCATGTCTCTTTTTGAGACCTTGAAAAACTACTCCACTAGAATTCTAAACATTCATGCTCTGTCATTGAACACTGCAACCCAACTATGATACAAGATAATATTATCATACATCATAATGAGAATGATGTTATGACTCCACCTATTAGTGATGAAATTTTATTTTACTATTACCATAATTTCAACCTTCCAATGATCTAGTGAATTGAATCTTCAAACACATGTAATAGAGTGGATATCATTCAACCACCCCTACAACTTCAATGATAAAAACTACGAAGTCCAAGAACCCCAACCCATGCATCAATTCATACTTACCTTTTTCTTTTAATCACCTCATGATCCTCCTTCTGATGATTGTATAAGTGAATAATAATATGAAAAATACGCACATAAAATAACAACAACACAAATAGAATTATGAAAAAGATTACATGGTTTATACATTTTGTCCCACATCTATGGGAGAAAAAAATGCATCTTTAATTCTATCAAAAACTAGATTAATTATAGGTTACAAGGGATATAAACTATTTATAACCCTAACTAGACTAGTTGAATAAAAATCACCAACAACATTGTAGTTTTATCTTATGATGAACACCCTTAGGATCTTTAGCCTCCAAAACTTCAACCTTTAACACATGGATGTAACCAGGTGTGCTCCTTTTAAAACCAACTCAGCCTTTTCTTTAGACCCCCTCAAAATATATTAGTTGTTAAATAATTAATTATTAGTATTATTAAACAAGTGGATAATAGACTTCTTATAGAGGGCCCCGATATGTCATCAAATTATCACCATCATTAAAAACTCATAGGCGTCCCTCCAGTTTTCTATGCAAACTCTGATCACCAATATCCTTTAATGCTTCGATAGATGAATCCTAATAAACTATGAATTCCATATTTTTCTCCCCATTTATGCCTTGATTAATATTTCCTTTATGAATAATGTTAACACATTGCACCATCAGTGACTTCATGAAATTCATAACCTCCTACACTTTCACCACCAGTCCTCCTAACTTCTGTTCGACTACCAGTAATTTCCCCTACCTATGTCCTCATTGTATTCCTCAATATCCATGACTGAAACATTGATAAAATGAATCATTATATGTTCTAACTCAAAATTATACTACAATACCATCCATAATTCTCTATATGATGAACTTATTGATTCAACTAACACTACTGCTGATGGTGAACTACATCTATTGGTCTAGAATCAAACTTTCATAGCGTTGGTACATTGAATCCATCTGGATCCTCACAGTGTTACATTTAGTGAATAAAATTTTGGATCTATGACACTTAACTAGGAAAAAGTTTTCACCCCATACCTAAAAATCACCCACATGAGAATTATTTTCATAGGTTGAGTCCAACACCCATACCCATTTGATGTCATAGAAAATTTGGTAACACAGATTAACCCAATCATCACAATCACTGTTGTGGACTCTCTCCCAAAATGGAAGATTGTGGGGCCACCACCATAAAAAAAAGTGATAAATGTATCTCACTACACATGATAATCACTTATATAACACTAGATACTCACACACCTCCCTCAATACCTAGACACAAGGTCTGCCACTAAGTTCCAAACACCATACCACAACTAGACTACTCTGATGTCACAAGTTTTTATGGATTCGACGTCTTGAAGGATAAATTTTACACACAAATAGAAACTCCATAAAAAGAGAGTTTACTGTAAAATAAAAACTTCACAGGTAAGACAAGGGTAATATCCAAATTCATAATAGGATCCACCTTGAACAATCTAACATGAGGGTTTGGTTTACATGATCCATAATCTATATAGGGTACTTCATCCTCCCATTATTCGGCATCTAAAAGTTATAATTTAAATTCTAGTTAATTTATACACAACCTATTATTATAGATAAAACTTATGTCACCCTCTAAAATAATTAATCCATTAAACCACATTAATAGGAAGAAAAGTTCCCTTCCATACACAGAGTGTATGAAGTCAAACTACTAGACGATGGGTATCTAACCCTTACACCCCAACATTTTTCTCTACTTTCCAATCATGATGGGGTCCTGATAACTACCATAAATGTTGATAAAACTAGTGAAATATTAAGCTAAAATTACACCACTACATCCATGATAGGTAAAATATGGTTGTAGGTAAGTCTACGGTCACAGTCATCACCGTTGTCTGCCTAAAACATGGTTACAGTGGACTATGGTGTTTGGATTGCCCTACAGTTGTTTAACATAATGGTCAAGGTGGACAATGGTGATATTAATGACCTACAACCATGGACCACGTGGATTGTGGTGGTAGGAGATTATGGGAAAAAGATGAAAAAATATGAGAAGGGGGACTATAAATGCCAACGTGCATGCACACACACAAAAACATATATCAAAATGTCCCAGATGAGTGGTAAAGTTTGAGAAGAAAAATTTAGATGTTATAGGATCAAATCATGGAAGACTATTATTTTTTGAGACCTATGGCTACAGTCATCGATCATGGCCATAATTAGTTATGGTTATAGGCCTAGATATCCATAATTATGTCCATGTTTTTTGACCACTCCCATAGATAGGTTTTGGATACTATAAGTTATTTGACATGGTTTTTGGTTATACCAATAGAGATGTCATCTACATGCCACCTGACTGTGTCCATTGTCCATGACCACAATCAATGGTTCTATTACCATTATTATGGATTGTGATAATAGAAAAAATTTACACTAGTGTCTAGAGGGTTAATATATGGAAATAAAATAAGAGGGTGGTGAATTTCAGTTTAAAGAAAATCCTCAAATTCTAATCTCACTTAACCAGTCAGTTTATCAAACTATATTAAATTATGATAAACACAAAAAATTAGAGTAAATAAGAGTATTATAAATAAACCAAATGGTGATATCAATATTCATACAATGGAAATAAAACAACTATATAGAGTAGTAAGAATAGAAAAATTATAAAAATTAAATGTGAACAACTGGTTAACAAACTAAGAACTCATATGAAGAATATTATAAAAAATATATTTTACCCCAAAGAAAATGAGGTTATTAGACGTATTCCATGTTATCTAAGTTCAAATAAATTATTCAAATAATACTCTTAGAATATATC
Source organism: Viscum album (assembly GCA_963277665.1). Taxonomy (NCBI): domain Eukaryota; kingdom Viridiplantae; phylum Streptophyta; class Magnoliopsida; order Santalales; family Viscaceae; genus Viscum; species Viscum album. Next base: position 1,751,809,056 of record OY728143.1, on the reverse strand, counting down.
TATATTCTAAACCTTCGAATCCCTCAACTATAAACCAGTTGGAAGGTTTTTATCTTCCATATCAGAAACCCACAACTTTTAACTTATCTCAATGGAATATTATCCATATACACTCAGTCTTCCTCCTTAAAATCCTTAATATTGATTATTGTAAGTGGATCTATCTTCCTTAATGGAATAACTTAATATATATGATTGTAAATATATATATATCCCTAATAAAATCCCTTAATCATGAGGGATCAGATACACAATCATTACAAAAGGAATTTCTATGATCTCTACAACGAAATACTCTCAAGATGAAATCTTAGAAAAACACATTCAAAGAAGCATTAGAAATATAAAAAATCAATCACATAAAAATATTATTCACAAAAAAATCAAAATTATAAAACAATGATATTTCATTTGAATGATCTAGCTAATGTTGTGATCTTTTGATATTTGAGGCTGCAGTCCTTTTATAGATAAAGTTATAATAAACTCTAATATTTAAATTCCACAGTCTTTAGGATCAGTTACAAAAACAACAAAATATTCAGCACAATATTATTATGAACTCAACATATCTCTTTTACTTCTAATAAAGTTAATAATACACCTCTTCAATGATACATCATCTAGAAAGGAAACATAAATCTTTGTATTTTTGTATAGTTCATCTTAGATTTTTATATTCTGAAATACAAATTCTAGAATTTCATATAGCATATCATGAAACTTAAAAACAAAAATATTAAATGAAATTCAAACATGAGTATATTGTGATTTAAAAACTAAGGATAAAATGAGTGTTTAACTCAAAAATCTCCCCCTTTCTAGAAAACAAAAACATGAAATGGAATAATAAGTGTTAAATTAAATTTTAAAATAAAACTTTAGGGGTATAAACTCTCCTAAATATTTTTTCCCTTTTTCATTCATTTATCCCCCTTTTTAAAATAATCATTTATCACTTTTTTTCAATGTAATTTTTCAATAAATAATTCATCAACAACACCAATCATTTTAAGTAAGTCAATCTAATGAAAACATAATTTTCTATAATTTTCTCATAAAAAAAATCTGATAAAATCTCTCTCCTTAACACAAACCTAATTTTCCTAAAAAATCTACCCTATTATGTTTTTTAGAAAAGAATACAAAGGATAAAATAAATATTCCCCCATATATAAAGAAATTAACAATGAAATACCACTAGGATATAATCTATTAATGATATTATAATATCATTTAGTAAAATATATTAAATTGAATTTTTAGGATAATATTTGAATAGATCAGACCATTTGGAAGTTATATATTGATTCTTTTGAGTGATATTATTCCTTCTAAGACAGTTCCAAAATAATTATATAAAATAAATCTTATATTCTAATAAAAAATAGAATGAGTAACACATCAATTATTTTAGGGGTTTTAATACAAAAGTAAACTCAAAAGATGAAAGTTAGTGTTTTATAACAAAATATATTTGTGAAAGATAAATTTTTTAGTTTTCATGAAACAATTATAGGAAAATAATACCTTCAAAAGTAAATTTACCATTATAATTATAAAGTAAGATATCTTTTGAAAATATATTTTATAATAAATGATCATAAAATAAGTAAGAAAAATATGATTATTTTAATCAACTTTAAGTGCAAACAATAAAGAAAATTTGGTATATATTCTAAAACTAAAGATTATAATCCACTTTTATGAAGGATTTTTTTAATTTAAGGAGATATTTGAAGAAAAAAGTGTGACTCATAATAATTTAATATTGATATTTATTAACTTATTATTAATTTATTCAAATTTAGTTGAAGTTAAAGGTTTAATAAAAATTATTGTAAGATTATTTTTAGTTTTTATAAACTTGAGAATAAAATATCATTTTTTTGTGTGATACCTAAGGAAATTGTGTCTTATATATATATATACTTTATACTTTAAGGATGTGTTGGGTTTTTAGAATGATAAATAACACAATTTTTATCATAAAGAATTAAAATTTTGGTAAAACTCAAGAAAAAATCATTGAGTGCTTATTGTATCAACAACACTTGAACACAATAATTTCTATACACAAATTATTCATCTTAAGTAATAGAAAGTGAAATTGAGTTTTGTTTCTTGTTGGACTATGAAAATAAAGGTCCAAGTAAGAAATGAAAAATTCTATAAGTACTCACGTGATTTATTTTACTCCCACCAAATTCAGCATCAGTATATATTTTAAGTGAAAATTAAATTCATAAAGAATAAAATAATTCAAGTTATAAAGTACCTTTAAGATGATGAAAAATACACTCAACCAATTTGAGTTGTGATACATTAGAATAATCTTATAATCTCATACATAGACATACAAAATATAATATTTAGTATCATTTCATTCAGGTATAGTAAACTTCCAATCATCCATCTATATTTTTTTTATCTATTGGCTTTGCAACTTCATATAGATCTAATTTACATGTGGTAACAATAGGTGTTCATCTACAAGAAGCATTATCAAAACCAAATAGTTTAAGTAAGTCCCATATTTAATTATTTTGAGTTAAAATATTTTCATTTATTTTTTGAGAAATTTGAAAATAAAGGAAAAACTTTTGTTCACCCATTATACTCATTTCAAACTCATTATTTATATGTTTCATAAAACCATTTGTATGTTTTTTTGTTGAACCAAATATAATTTCATTGACATAAATTTGAAAATTTATGATGTATTTAAAAATATTTTTTAACACTGTTTTATATGTGAATTTCCTTTAAAAAATTATGTGAAGTATGATTCATATAAACATTAATACTAAACTTTTGGGGATTTTTTATGTCCATAGAGTTATTTAGTATGTTTAGAAACATATTCTATAATATTTATATTTTTAAATCTGGGAATTTTGTTTATGTATACCTCCTCCTATACATATCCATTAAAGAATACACTTTTTCTATATATTTTAAAAATAATAAAATTAAAATGATTAGAAAAGGATAATAGTATTTAGATAGATTAGTGTCTTACTACCATTTTTTTCACCATAATCTATACCATCTTATGGATTACATCCCTTTGAAATAAGTCCCACATTATTCTAGACAATAACACGAATTCACTCACATTTATTTCTAAAAATAAACTCCACTCTTATTACCAAAAGTTATTTATTCCTCTTTAAAAAATTCAAAACATTGTTCTTTGAAATTGATTAAGAAACTATTATATAAAAATTGTTCAGATTTTATCACCTAAGGATTCATATAGCATTTTAGGATATAAATGCGATATAAATACAATGTATTCACACTCATTTCATAATGTACTATGATTTCTAGCTATTTTAGTCACATCACCAATGATGTTATCACTAAGTTTGTTTCTTAAGATCTACTAATATTTTTGGAAAATAGTAATGTTATTCATCTTGAAATGGACTAGATTTCATTATACTTAATTATAGAAGATTAAATTCAATTAGTCCAATTCTTGGTATGTCAATATCCATTGTTTAATGAATAGCATCTGGAAAAATAATATTTTTCTAAACTATTGATTACAATTTATGAATGTTTGGAAATCTTGGATCAATTTAATCAAATTTTTAATTTACTTATTCTTCATGAGAATGTATTATTTTATTAAAAACTTTATAATCCTTAATATTTTTTGAATAACTTAAAACAATTCCTTCCTAAAATTTTAAATCAAATTTATTATGATGATATTTAGTATTCAAGCTAAACGCTTTACATCTAAAATCTCCAAAATGAGAAACTTTAGGTTTCCTACTAGTCCATAATTCATAATGGGATTTATTCAAAATAGGTTGAAGTAAAAAAATTTATAGTGTAACAAGAATTATTATTTAACAATACCAAAAAAAAATTAGTATGTGTATTCTAATTCAATAAAAAACTTATAATATCTTTAAGAGTTATATTTATTAGTTCAACCACAAAATTTTATTAAGGTGTTCTTTGTGTAATTTTTTTTGTGTAATTTCTATTTAATTATAAGAAGTTTTGAAAAAATAATTTATAAATCATTTACCTTTATCACATCTGATAGTGAAAACATGTTTGTATTTGAAATTGTTAATGAAAAAACAAATTTTTTGAAATTATAGAGTGTTTTAGATTTAAATGTTAGAAAATTAGTCTATGTAAATCTAGTGTAATCATAAACTAAAATATACACATAGCATTTTACTCCCATAATCATTGTTTTTATAGGACCAAAAAGATCTATTTGTACTAACTATAAAGCACTAGAATTTTAGACTTAACTAGTAGGTTTAAATTTAGACTTATTTTTCATTCCATATTGATAAGGATTAATAACCCTGGATAAATTAAACTTATGTTTTGGTAACACCCTAACAAAATAATTTTTAGAAATATTAGATTGGATGAAAAAGTTATAGTGACCTATTAATCTATCAAAAATCCATTAAGAATCGTCAATACCACTTAAAAATGTAATTTTTGACAATTAAGGTCTTATATGTTAAAACTGCATACATTATCTCCCCTATCAGAAGATAAAACATGATATCCATTTAAACTTTCAATGATACATTGTTTATTCAAAAAATTCATGGTTTAACTTTCATCACATAACTAAATTATACTAATGATATTTTTCTTAATTCCTAAGATAAATAAAACAATAAATTTAATAATTTTTATAAGAAAATAATCATCGCATATACCTACTATATGACATTGATAATTGTCTCTAAAATTAACGCGTTCACTCTTTAATTTTTATAAGTTCTGAAAATTGGTCTTGTCACTGATCATGTGTTAATAAAAATCTATTATATATATACTGCAACTTCTAATAGTTGGTATTTTGGTTATTTTCATGAAAATAAAAAAAATTCATAATTTGGTACACACATTTTCTTAGGTCTATAAATGTTAGAAAAAAGTATATTATGAACCCACATTCTCCCATATTTTTTATACTGTATAACTAATAATTACTTATAAATATTAGATTTATGAAAAAAAATGATTGAACATTATTTACAAGAAAAATATATCCTTTAGTGTCCTCTTATTTTACATTTTTTTAAAAAGGTTTTCTTTTTGGAATAAATTAATTTGATTTAAAATGTGACTTATGGGAAGTATAACCTACTATGGATGATGATCTATTTTATTTTTACTATTTAAGAATTTTATCAAAATTCTCCCTATCAGAATTAAAATATGAAAAAAAATTAAAAATAGTAACTTCTAACTTCTATGTAACTATAAATTTTTTATCATCATTGTTTAGTATTAAACTAGATTTTTCATTCAGATTAGAATTTAAATTTTTAATTTATAATGTAATTTGAGAAACCCTTTCATAATATTTAACTATATAATAATTAAGAAATATAATTTCTCTTTCTATATTCTTATTATTTCATCCAATACAAGTCATATACTTGATTATTTCATAAAATTATGGAATATATTCTCAATCTTCCAATAAAGATGAATTATCTTCATCATCTGATTTAAAAATATTATTAATGTTAATAGAAATTTCACCAATCATTTTGGGATGTAAATTTCCCATAAAACAGATATTATTCTAGGAAATATTTGAATAAAACAAATTTTGTTTCCAAAATCATCGCTATCAGATTCATTGTTTCTATCAGATGATGCATCCATGCTAGAACTCCATGTATCATTTGTAGAACAAACTCATTTTATTTAATTATTATTTATTTTTATATATCAATTATTCTTTTCCAATATTATAAAATCCAATATTATCTGTAATATATTTCTATATTAATAAAAAAATATCTTGGAATAATCATTCTTCTTAAGATTTACTTTTCTAGCATCTCTTCTATTATAACATAAGTTCTCTATTCAGATGATTATATTTATATGTCTCATAATTTTTTCAAGCTCTCTTTCACTATTTTAAAAATGAAAAACATCTAAATAATGTTTATAAATTATCTTTTGATTAATTGAGTTTGAATATTTAGCACCAGATCTTAAAGTGAAAGAAACTCTATTATTTCTTCTCTCCTTCTCAGTATCTCTCTTCAATTGGTTCTCATATTTCATTAAAGTACAATTGAGATCATCAAGACCTAGCTTAGATAAATTATTTATTTCATAAATAGTAGTTCTTTTCAATTACCATTACTTTTAAATATTTTATATAACATTTTCTACTAGTTGTTCATTCTCTAACTCTTTCTTTCCCAATGATTGTAATCCATTAACTATGGTCATGAACCTTTGATGCATTTTCACTACGCCTTCACCAGGTAAGAACAAACAACATTGATAGAAATATCTTAACATTTAAATTTTAGTTTCTAGAACTTCATTAATTCAAAAAATGATTAAATTATATCAATTTATATATTCCATCATCAGTATCACAAGAAGATATTGTATTATAAATGTTTCTATTCATCAAACATAAACAAGTATTTTGAACCATGCGCTTTGCTTGATATTCCAGTTTTTCGTAATAGGTAAAATGTAAAAAATACTTTTCTAGAACATTATATCTACTAGTATTAACAATAAAGTAATACAATACATTATTAATAACATAAGTCTTCATTCTATTACACCAGTACTGATAATTTGCTTCGTAAAAAATAGGTAGTTTGATTGTATTTGGATTTTCAAGAGTTACAATTGGAAATCCTTCCATGAAAAAAAAACGTTTCATCTACTAAATAATTAACATAAGTAAATTTATATATATATTTTTGATAAAATAATGAAAATTAAAAAAATAAGTATAGATATATTCTCAAATGTAGAGAATTAATCTAATGCCAAATGTTTGTTTTGAGAGTTAATATATGGAAATACTAAAAGTGGGGAATAAATTATAGTTTAAAGGAAATATATAAATTTTTTACCCACATAATATGTAGTTTTATTGGAATATATGGAATTTAAAAAAACATAAAAATCATAGTAAATAAGAGTATCAGAAATAAACCAAATTTAATGACTTATATTCATATATAAGAAATAAAAGAACTACATAGAGTAATAATCATAGCATAAATGTAAAAAACAAATACGAAGTGATTTTTAACAAACCAAGAACCCATATAAATGATATTATAAAAAATATTTTATAACCCAATGTAAAATTAGGATCGTAGACATGATACTTGGTATATAATTTCAAATAACTTCTTTGAATAAACCTATCAGAAGATATTTGTCTTCCAAATCTTGCATCCTATTAACTTTGAACTTCTTAAAAGGTTTTTTTATTCCACACTAGAAGTCCATGAATTTGAACCAATTAGAAGGTATCCATTTCCAAGCCCTATTAAATCTATCTTATTCCTTACAATCCCATGATATTGAAGATTAAAAACATATTTATTTTTCTTAATAGAATTCCCTGATCTAGGCAATAAAAATAGCTCTGTCTTCCTAATGGGATCCCTTGGACATGAATGATTATAAACATAATTATTAAAACTAAAATTGATAATAGCAGTACAATAAAATTATCTCAATATTAACTCTAAAAACACTCAAAGTGAAATATTAAAAATATTTGATGTGCTCACAACAAAAAACTGTAACACAACCTCAAAAAAAATTTATTGGAGCTCTTTATTTGGAATGCTCAGGGAAATGTTAAATTATTTTAATATTTGAGTATGTAGTCCTTATAAATAATAATTTGTAACAAATTTTAATGTTTTAATTATACATTATTCATGATCAGTATCAGTGACATCAGAAAATTCTTCATCATATTTCGATGGAGATAATCTTGAATCATTAAAGTACTCCATCATCTAGTGAGTTTAATCAAGAAAGGAAACCTAGAACTCTATATTTTCATATATTTCAACATTGAATATGGTCTCTATAAATATAATTACTAGACTTTCATTCTAAAAAACATGAAAATAAAAAAAATATTAAATCAAATTCAAACTAGAGTGTATTTTGATTTTAAAAAATGAGCATAAAAATTTCTCGTGGATAAATAATAGACCGAACCAACTTAAGATACTCAACCACTATCATTTTATGATACTATCAATAGATTATTAACTCATAGTGAGGTGGGTAATACTACACCCCTTCTCCACTATGAGTAATCTCTGAAAATACCTCTTTCACCACCAAGGATTAATTTAACTCATTATATGAGGGTGAGTGAATAACGTTCATCATCTATGGAAGTTACCTAATAGGAAAGGGTTAGACTAGGAGTTAAACTAGAATCTATAACTTCTAAACATAAAAAACATGATGAATAACTTGAATCCAAGTTGACAAGTACATGTCCTTGAAGAAAATACATGAGTTATCCTTTGATTTAAACCTACTGACACCTAACCAAAATAATATCCTGCTCACATTATCTAAAATATCTTATTTCATCACTCTATATAGAATGTAAAATAACATAAGGTGATTATTATGGGAGAGTATCTATGAATTTTCAAAATCCAAATACTCTCACACAACCTAATATTCACTAATGGACTCCTTGATGTTTAACATGATCTTCAAAAATGTGTCATTTGTTCACACCAACAACTTTAATATGAAGTCCCTTATATAATAGCACTTTGGATCCATTATAGTAAAATACTTACGTGATCCCATGGCTTGGGGTACCTCTACCAAGGATTACCAATCTTATAATGACCATTAATGTAACTTTTTCATAGGTAGTGTTGTATAAAAGCATTCCCACTATTCACAAAATTTTATTCTGGATTCCATGTTCAAATTAATGAGCTCAGTAATTTCATTGAAAAACATGGCAAGAAAAATATATTTCAAGGTCCATGGGCCTCGATTCATACCAAAAAACTGTTGTTCTCCCTTGAATAAATTTCATCTTAATTTTTTAAACTCTATCTTAGATTGAGGGCTCAAAATCCATCCATGGTAGATCAGTCCCATCATAGATTTAACAAAAAGAAACGCAACCCCATAATGACTCATTATTTCATGTAAGCTTCTCAATTAATTCATTGTTATTTATTTAGGGCATGCCAAACCAAAAAGAAACACGAGTTTTAGACTCTAACTAATCCCCTAATGATTAGCCTCATCTCAACCATTGAAAAGTACTCACCGTATCTAACCATATATATTTTCATATCACTCAGAAGAAACTATCATCCACTTTACAAAAAGCTTGTATAATCATGAAGGGAAGAGAAGATTCCTCATATCATAAGAAAAGGCTATCTCTCAATCAAATTCTTGAAACAATGACTCATTACTCGTAATCTGGAAGCAAAAACTCTCAACTATAGGCATGGGGTCATAAATATATTACCATTAAAAACTATCCAATTATCAGTGTCTAGTTTCCTTTATATTATATGATGAACCCATAAGGATTAGATCATATATGGTTTATATGACACAAAAAAGAGATGAAAGATCATAACTAATAGCTACATGATTCATGTTCCAATTTTCATGTACACTAAAATGATTCCTCAAATCTCTAGCTTGACTATTAGGTTAAAAAATTATATGTGAAAGGATGTATAAACCACTGCACATGTACTGGTCTCCATTAAAAATAGATCTCAAGACCTCCATAATACCATTTCACTAAGTTCCCAAAACAAATACTCACATGACTATAAACTGAAAACTCAGTTTCTAGGAAAAAATTGTCCATTAAAACACTAAAATAAAATGAACCTCTAGGGGCCCCACTTAGTGTAATGCCCCGACCCTATTTACCCAGAGTCGGTGCATTATTACATAAAATTGTCTTGATACAAGGAATCATGTCCCGAAAGAAATTTCAGTTTAGTAGCCTTGGAAGTACTAAAAATATTCATAAGTTTTACATTACATCATGAAATAAAAACATAAAAAATATTCTGTACCCTTTTGAACACACTTATATCCTTAGCTTATCCCTATAGGTCAACCATTAAATATTTATTTACTTACTGGGAAAAATAAAACATATAAATGGGTGAGCTCAGATGCTCGGTAAGGATAACAATATAGCAGAAACTTTCATAAATAAGCCTAAATAATTAAGGAAATGTATAAGACTAAAACATTATCCTTTTAAATATATAATTCACCATAATATGTCCAATATAAATCAAATAATTCCATTTCTCATTCACATGGATATTCTTCTAGTCGAATAATCACATGCAATATCAATAGCCAATTTCATAATAATGGATTGCATAATGCCAGACTTCATAACCACATAGTCAAGGCCTTGGACCAAGACTACAAATAAAAGTTTTCCAAGGCCTTTTTCTAAGACACTAGTTTGTCTCATGAGACCTATTTATGTATCAAGTAGCTATAGTGGGCTCCACCTGTCACTTACTAATTCCAATGTAATCCTCATAAGAAAAGCTTTAAACATAACATAAACATTCGTATTAAAACTGGCATACAAAATGTCAATATTTTATATATTAATTATGAATGGTGTAAAAAATAACACATCCATAGTAAAACATATCACAAAACCTTTAATGAAATATGTATGTTTTATATCATAATAAATCAACTTCAAACAATCTTAAAATCTATCAAAGGTTGTTGACATAGATGAAATAAAAAAAATTAGAGAAATATCTCTTTCTATTTTGAAATTATTTAAAAGTTATATAATTATAAAAGAAAACATTTATTATGAAAATATTCTTATAAGCTTGTATGGGAAGCTTCGATGATGTTATAAGGGTGGAAAATAGCTGTACCCACCGTATAAGTTAAAAAAGTCATTCTTACCATAATTATATCGAAAAGGTCATAAAGCACATTGTTTGGAAAACAACGAAAAGATTCATTTCAAAAAATATATGGTAAAATAAGGTTATAAATTATTTTAACCCATAGTCTAGTAAATATTAAAAATGTTTTGAAATATATTTTAAAGAAAACATGGATGTGGATGATAAAGAGGTCCCAGAAGATACTTACGTTTGGTGACTTTGTCATTTATAGGATGAATAGAATAATGAATATGCTTGTACCATATTTATAATAACATCACAGTATGTATAAGGTACTAGTTTTATTATTTTTTTTATGTAAACAACAAATAAAGAGAAAGCAGAAGAAGAAAAGAACATGAAAGAGGGTGGTGAAATTATTACCTCTTATTCGGGTGTTTCCTTTTGGGTTGATAAAAAGGGCTTCTTAGGTTGGGTTTCTAATCAAATTAATTCCTCCAGGTCAAATGGAGGATATTTGAGAGGATATTTGGGTAGGTTTTTACTGAGCCAAATGGATTTGGAGGTGTGAATTTTAGGGAAGTGGAAGTACCCTTTTATAGGAGAGGTGAGGGTCACTTTGGGAAATGATTGAAATATTATTCTATAATAAACTAATTTTCAGTTTCTAAGGGCTAAAAATGATTTATTTATAGGATATGATGGGTATGGGTATGAAACCTCTCAAAAAATTGGTTTTAGATAGGTTTTTGTCACCATATTAACCATATCGTTTAGATTTAACTCTTAGTTAAATAGTTTAACTTGTATCATGTATTCCTATATTATTATAATAATTAGTTAATAAACTTACTATAAAATTAAAAGGGAACCTAAAGTGGTTCATTTATTATATACCTATAAATATATAAGTTATTTGGAAGAACCTTTTATTTTTAGGACTATTATATAATTTAATAATATAATATTTGTTTTAAAAACTCATTTATGTCAATTTTGACACTATTTAGTATTTGGTGTTTGTGAAAGTCATCACAACTTGATTACTCTGAACAAGATACATTTAATCAACCCTAAAATGTCATATTCACCTATAATATTCTTGGATGTTATAAAAACTATGAAATTATATTTAATTTAATATTTATAATAACATTTATTTGATTCTTTCATTAATAAGGTAATTACTGTATCATCATTGTATCATAAATAAATTTAATTATATAAAATCTAAAAATTATAAATAAAATACCATTATGTAGGAAATATTTTTATATTTCTAATGAATATTTATAGTTGAAAAAAAAACTTAGATAACACCTTGTAAAAATTGTTTTACTAAAAGATATATGTTTATGTCAGTTTTGTCTTTACTTTAAATTAATTAATATAAAGTGTCATTATCACTCTCAAGTGGCTCCATGTTGTCCCAAAATTGACCCGAGGATTCCCATGGTCTGGAATGTATCAACCAATAGGAATAGGACACATGTTAGGGTAATTTAATATTATTATAATAATATTTTTTACCCTTATTTACCAGATTTACCCTTTAACCATGGTAAATAAAATATTTACTGAAGTAAATATTCATAATGTATAAAAACTAAAAGTGACATATTTACACAATTTTTACCTCCTTATTCCAAATATGAAATAAATTTTTTCAAATTCAAAACACAGAAGTGGCAGAAATTAATTTAAAATTAAAACCTGTTGTCAAAGCCAAAAAGCGGGTTTTTAAAAAGTAAAAACTATCAAAAGATTAACATGTGTTTATGTCAAATTTAAATGTGAAATTACTTATAATGACCTAAATTGTATTAAATTACAAAAATACAATCTAATTATATTTTAAAACAATTCAAATTCATAATTTAACACTATAAATTATTTTGATTAAAAAAGTAGTCTTCAATTAAAACATATTATTTTTCACTATTCATCAAAATATGAAAGTTATCAAAAAAGTAACAAAATTTTATCCAAAATAAATATTTATGTCCCTATTCTAAAAAAGAATATAATTTAATAAAATTTAATAAATAAAAGTTCTAATTATTGTCTTTAAAAATGGTTTGCCATTAAAAGGCAGTAAAATTGCATTTTTTTTAAAAAATTGTTCTTTTATCTAAAAAATGATTTTGTTATATTATGTCTAAGAAACACGTAATATGGATTTTAAAATTATATAGAGTATATAAGATTCAAAATTCAGTTAATATTATTCATAACCGCTTTTTGAATGACTATTTGGTAAGTCGTGGTGCGCTCAAACTCAGTGTTGCACGTAGCGTATGCTATTGAATTACATTAATGAGATAACATACTTTGAAATATTTGGGTGTCACATTATACCCTCCTTCAATAAATCATGTCCTCGCAATTTGAAATTATTCTTCTAAAATAAGAGGTTGAAAATAGAAAATACCTTTGTGGAAAACTCACATCGGAAATAAAGTTAATAAAATTCAGTCTTAATAAGAGGGAAAGGGAAAGGAAAAATTCACCACCAACATAGGGTTTAGAATAAGATAACATTGGTGGAAATTATAGACACATAATTGGAGGAAAAATGTAAATATTTATAGGGAGTTATTGAGGTCATCAATCACAAACAAGTGTAAAATTGAGGGCCTAAAAGTCTTCAATCTAATATGATTTAGAATATCATCGGTTCAACAAAACCTAAGGTATTAGGATAACACATTTTTGGTTTTAATATCCCTATCCTAAATTTTAAGAATTAATTTCTCCATATAATAATATATATATATATATATATATATTTGACAAGTAGAGTTCCATCCTTTAACTAATTTTTACCACAAACTCATCTTTCGCTCCAAAAGATAATAGAACTAAAAAATATTATATTTATTCTAATCGTATATGGTTCCAGACATATACCATGAAGAAAACTAATTTATAATAACCAGGGACTTCCTGTAGGCTAGTGGTAGGTCATAAAGCGTTATTGCACTTTGGTTGTGGGTTCGATTCCTGCATCTTCATTCGACGCGACGGGTTATCGCCCGACCAGCTGGTTATCATTTTTCTAAAACTATAGTATTATAATATTCCAAAAATAATCATAATAAATACTATCCAATGTTCAACTTAATACATTCCAACATTTATAGCTATCCAAAATACTTCTACCCAAATTCTCTCTAAAAGGTCTCTAAATTCCAAAATCAATTGTAACATCAGATTCCCCAAACAATGTAAATATTAAATTATTATTACATACTGAAAATATTATTACCTTTATCATATTAAAACCTTAATGAAAACAGAAAATACTAAAGTACAATCCTTATATCTATCACATTCTTATTATAACCAGAAAATAATTCTTGAATCCAAAAACACAAATACATTAATTGTTCCACTTCAACTATAGTAACAATATAAGCTTGGCCTTTCTCCCTTGGCCTTTTCTAAGGTAAGTTTACTTGGTTCTTAGAACATTCATTTTCATAATGAACCATTTATCAACAATTGTATCATTCAACATTGATAGCCTCTTTCTTTCCCTTGCAATCACAAGCCTAGTGACCTTTTTCTCCACATTTGAAACAAACTCCCATTCATTTTAGACAAACACTAAGGTGATTCCTTACACAATTATCACAGGGTGGAAACTCAACTCTTACCTTCTTCACTATTTCCTTATTTCCTTTCCCCGAGTTTTCAGCAGATCTCTTCTTCTCTTGCTTTTCATTAAATTTATAAGACATAGACAACTCCATTTCTGTCTTGATAGCACATGAGACAATATCTTTGTACTATGAGAAGGATTGTGAGACTAATGCTCGATGGATAAATTGTTTTAACCCATCAAAGAAATGATCAATCATACTTCTTGGGTTATGTATATAATCTATATCATGCCTTGTTAACATTGTAAAGTTTTCTTCATACTTTGCGACATTCTCATCCAGTTTTTGCCTCAAACTCAGAAATTGTCTTTCCATATCCGCTCGATGGCCACGATGAAAGTATTTTTCAAAGAAAATATCTTTAAAATCCCTCCATTACATACATGATACTTCTTCATCCTCATTTGTGTTTTGAATTAATGACCACCATTGATCTGCATCTCCTGGGAAGTGATAAACTGCCATGACAACTTTTTCCCTTTTGCTACTCCCAAAGCATGAAATATTTTCTTTAAGGATCTTATCCATTTCTCAACTACAAATGGATTTGTAGACCCATTGAATGTTGGTGGTTGTTTCCTCATGAAACGGTCTAACATTGATCCTTTGCGTTGGGGATCAAGGTGATCTATATGGGTAAGGTTATTATTCATAACCTGAGTGAGTTGTCCTGGTATGGTGATAAGATGATCAGCACCAGTTGCATCACCGGCTCCACTATAATTATATTGAGTGGGATGTAAATCCCTAAATAGATTACATGGGTTGATACAATTTCCATTCCATTCACTAGGTGCCATTTCTAAACAATGGCATGCACTAGATTAGTTTATGAATCACAATACATAATTCCAAACTTGTGAAACAGTTAACATAAATTGAAAATTTTATGAATGTAATCAATAATCATAAAAATGTTTTCTTTAAGAAATTATATACTCATAAACCCTTCATAATGGTTTGTATAAAAAATGATAACTATCCTAAGCATATCCCCTAGGAGTGTTGTAACCAAGAGTACAGCAAGGCCTGTTGTCAGGCACCAGTTCTTATTCGAGTCTTGCTCAAAGTGGTGTTTTCAAGTATTACCCCTATGTACATTTGTGTCAGAGCTACCTCTACCTGATCATATCTAGACAGGGATTTATTTCTTGGAAAACTCACAAAATCTCTATAGTACCAAAATTCTAGGAAATTCTTCTATACTAATCCTCAAAGTCTATCTTAGTGTAGTGTTCTCTAATTAGAGTTTTTCTAAATCTAGTTTACAAGGAGTGTACTAAACTTCCTCTAATACCAACTATAATTACTCGAACACAGTTACCTAGAGTCGGTGCATTATTATATAACATTTCCATGATACAAGGAATCATGTCCCGAAAGACCGATCAGTTTAGTAGCCTTTGAAATATTAGATATATTCATAAGTTTTACATTACATCATGAAATAAAAACATCAACAAAATACTATCCCATTTTTAACACACTTATATCCTTATCCTATCCTTGTAGGTCAACCATAAAATATTTCTTCACATCCTGGGAAAAATAAAACATTGAAAGGGGTGATCTCAGATGCTCAGTAAGGATTAAAATATAGCAAAAACTTTAATAAATAAGCATAAACAATTAAGGCAATGTATAAGAATAAAACATAAGACTTTTAATCATATACTTCTATATAATATGTCCAATATAAATCAAATAATTCCATTTACTTATTGTCATTGATATTCTACTAGTCGAATAATCACATGAAATATCAATAGCCAATTTCATAATTATGGAATGCATAATGCCAGACTTCATAACCACATAGTCAAGTCCTTGTGAGAAGACTACAAATAAGATTTTATCAATGCCTTATTCCCAAACACTATTTTGTCTCATGAGACCAACCGATGCATCGACAAGCTATAGCGGGCTCCACCATTCAATTACTAAGTCCAATGAATTCCTCATATGTAAAGGTTTAAACAAAACATAAACATTCGTATTAAAACTAGCATATGAAATGTCTATAATTTAGCCATATACCATGAATGGTGTAAAAATAACATATACATAGTCAAACATATCAAAAAACCTTCAATAAAATATGGAAGTTTTGTATCATAACAAATCAACTTCAAACAATCTTAAAATCCATCAAAGGATGTTGACATAGATGAAATCAAAACTTTTTTAGAGAAATATCTATTTATATTTTGAAATTATTTAAAAGTTGAATAATTATAAAAGAAAAAAAAAATTGAAAATATTTTTATAAGCTTTTATGGGAAGCTTCGATGATGTTATAACGGTGTGAAATAGCTGCACCCACCATATAGGTTAAAAAAAGACATTCTTACCTTAATTTTGTCGAAAAGGTCATAAAGTAAATTCTTTGGAAAACGATGAAAAGATTAATTTCAAAACATATATGGTCAAATAAGGGTATAAATTAATTTAACCCATATTCTTGTAAATAGTAAAAAAAATTGAAATTCATTTTTAAGAAAACACGGATGTGGATGAAAAAGAGGTCTTAGTAGATACTTACGTAAAAACAACCTCAGATAAAAAAGAGATTGTGAAATTACCCCTTAGCTTGTACTTTTCATTGGTCGAGGGTTAGTTGACCTAATTTATAATAGTTAAATAATTGTTATTAAATTATAAAAGAACCATATACATAAATATGATATCATATATGATCTTCTAATATTTTTTTGTTAATTATATTTTAGTATTATCGTCGTTTCGGGTATTAACGGATTCATTTTCCTTTATATGTTTAGTTACATAAGTTGTGTTTTTTATGGATAGGATGTATTTTATTAGTATATAGAATGATAATATGTTCATAAACATTATTTTTTATCATAAAATAAAAATTATTTTTGAATGATTACGATGGGGAATGAATCTCATAGCATTCATGGAGACGGTTATCTGCACGTACGTATGAGAGACAATATCATTATATTAATGGTGAAATAATATGTAATTGGAAGTTATATCATATATAAAGAATCATTAAAATGTTATATTTATTATTTAGATCAGTTATAATCATTATTATACCTGTCCAAATAATGAAGTGTTTGAATAACAAACTACACCACGATGTGGAGACGGTAAGCCGTACGTACGCACGTATGGTGACTTTGTTATTTATAAGATGGATAGAATAAAGAATATGGTTGTACTATATTTATAACAACATTATAGTAGGTATAAGGTACTAGATTTATTATTTTGGTATAGAAACAATAAATAAAGAGGAAGTGGAAGAAGAAAAGAACTTGAAAGAGGGTGGTGAAATTATTACCTCTTCTTCAGAAGTTTCCTTTTGAGTTGATCAAAAGGGCTAAATAGGTTGGATTTATGATCATATTAAGGCCACTAGTTTTAAGGTAGGATAGTTGAGATGATATTTTGGCAGGGTTTGGCTGATACAAATGACTTTGGAGGTGTGTATTTAAGAGAAGGGGAAGTACCCTTTTATAAGAGAGGTGAGGGTCACTTTAGGAAGAGCTTGAAATATTATTTTATAATAAAATCATTTTCAGTTTATAATGAAAAAAACTATTTATTTAAATTATAAGGTTGTTATGGGTTGAAAAACTTTCAACTAATTGATTTTAGATAGCTTTGGGTCACCATATTAACCTTATCTTTTAGATTTAATTCTATGTTAAATAGGTTAACTTTTACCATGTATTCTTGTATTATTATAATAATTGGTAAATAAACTTACTATAAAATCCCAAGAGAACCTCAAGTGGTTAATTAATGATATAAATATCAATTTATATGTTATTTTTATGGACCTTAAATTTTTAGGACTATTATATAATTTAATAATATAATAATTGTTTTAAAAACTCATTTATGTCAATTTTGACACTATTTAGTATTTGGTTTTTTGAAAATCATAAAAACTTGATTACTTCAAAATAGATACATTTAATCAACACTAACATGTCATATTCACCTATAAAATTCTTGTATGTCATAAAAACTTTGAAATTATATTTAATTTAATATTTATAATGACATTTATTTGATTCATTCGTTATTAATGTAATTACTTCATAATCATTGTGTCATTAATAAATTTAATTATAAAATATCTAAAAATTATAAATAAAATACCATTATGTAGGAAATAGATTTATATTTATAATGAATATTTATAGTCAAAAATATAACTTATATAACACCTTGTAAAAATTATTTTACTAAACAATATATGTTTTTGTCAATTTTGTCTTTAATTTAAATTAATTAATATAAAGTGTCATTATCACTCTCATGTAGCTCAATGTGGTCCCAAAATATACCCAAGGATTCCCATGGTCAGAAATGTATTAAAAAATTGTAATAAGACTCATTTTAGGGTAATTATTATTATTATTATAATATTTTTTTACCCTTATTTACCAGATTTACCCTTTAACCATGGTAAATAAAATATTTACTGAAGTAAATATTCATAATGTCTAAAAATAAAATTTACCTATTTACAAAATTTTGACCTCCATATTTCATATATGGAATCCATTTTTCCAAATTAAAAACACAAAAGTGGCAGGAATTAATTTAAAATTTATTCTCGTTGTCAAAGCTAAAAAGCGGGTTTTTAAAAAGTAAAAACTATCAAAATATTGACATGTGTTTATGTCAAATTTAAATGTAAAATTAATTATAATGACCTATATTTTATTAAATGAAAAAAATATAATCTAATTATCCTTTAAAAAATTGAAATGAATAATTTAACACTATAAATTATTTCGATTAAAAATGTTGTTTTCAATTAAAACACTGTATTTTTCACTATTCATCAAAATAAGGAAGTTATCTGAAAAGTAACAAAAATTTATCCAAACTAAATTTTTATGTCCCGGTTCTAAAGAAGAATTTAAATAACATAAAATTTAATATATAAAAGTGTCAAATATTGGTTTTAAAAAGGGTTCGCCATTAAAAGAAGGTAAAATTGCAGTTTTTGAAAAATAATTTTTTTTATCTGAATAAATGAATTTGTTCTTATATTATGTCTATGAAACACATAATATGGATGTTAAAATTATTTAGATTATATAAGATTCAAAATTCAGTTAATACTATTCATAACTGATTTTTGAATGACTAGTTTGGTATGTCGTCGTGCGCTCAAACTCAGTGTTGTATGTAGTGTAAGCTATTGAATTACTTTAAAGAGATAACATACTTTGAAATATTGGGGTGTTACACTTGGGCTAGATGTAGGTAGTGAGTACCTCCCCAATATCACCTACAATAGTCCAAGGGATAATGACTAGCATCGAGTAAACATATCTCACAATATGTGAGTCCATAGAATATAACAACCTATAAGAATTCATCCTCAATATATAAGATAATCAAAAATAACAATAGGATATATATAAATGATCAAATGAATAATATATAATGAAATTATTATTCAATGAATACAAGTACATACCACAAAGTAAACATAATGAACATTAATACATCCAATAAGCCTATAGAGTATAAATCACTGAGAAGATCTTCCATGTTGAATGTACCCCTGGATCACATTCCAATAGTAATGTTCATCTCCACCATCATAAATAACCATGTAATAGAATGTATTTCCAATCATCATTAGGAATAAAATATAAAAAATAAACACTCACTCCTTGTTTATGAATACCATAATAGAACATATACGTAGTTTGCCCAAACATAACACATGTGGACAAATGACCCATGGTGGGGTGAGTATAAACATACCTAGTGGGACACCCCCAAACCAAAATATATAAAAAAAGAAACAATTCACCTCAAACTTCTATTATGAGAGGTGGATAGAGGGAAGATAAATAGTAAATATAAAACACCATGTTTGGTCAAAACTCCTGATACTAATGATTAACTGAAAATAAAAATATTGGAAGGTATTCTAGTTACTCTTCATAACTAGAATTCTCAAGGATGCAATGTTTTAATGATTAACACATGGATTTTAGAATATAATTATAATAAAAAATAAATAATCATGCTTCTAACATGAAGATAAGAGAATAAATTTTCATTTCCATCAAGGATTCATTGATAAATATACAATATGAAATAACAAATCCCTGCACGGATGGAGAATTTTAATCACATTGATTTTTCATTATAATTATAGGTGTATTAATTATCGATGCAAATATAATTTCTATTCCATGATCCACCAAATGGTTCCCAAATTAACCATTCGTTTTTTCCTCTACCCCTACCCAGGGTTCATGACTGATCATAGGATGGAACTATAATAAGAGTTTTATTGGAAAAACCTTAGGGTTATATATAAATAAACCGACCATTAAATCCAGTAGTTTAAATTAATTAATTAATTAATTAACCCATTAGTGATTTACTAAACTCAAAAACTTTGATGATAACCTAACTTATAAAACTATAATGGTAAAACATTGATAGCTCAAAACCCATACACCCATATCAGATGCTAAAAACATATTCTTTACATATATGCATTGATTCCAACTAAAGTGAACCTAATTTAACAACCCAGAAATACAATATCAATAACAAATAATGGGTTAATAATATACCCAAATCATTTTTAGTTTCATAGATTTAGAGATCTAGGGAAAATATTTACTTAGAAAAACCCATGTATATCCCATTCAATGGATATTTTTACTATTTCACCCATCTTTTTCCCTTAATAATTCATTAGCGTCTCCCACAAAATTATTCACACATGAAACCCTTATAGTATTGTCTTACAAAATATCATTCTTCATAACCTAAGTAATAGAAAACATAAGAAAGGTGTGATCTCAAATGCTCACTAAGGGTAAATATAGACATTATCAATCAAAGATCATAAGTGAGAATAATATGATCATATGGGTATAAGAACATAATCAAAGTTTAAAAATATAAATTAATATATTAATACCCAACACAACATAGATAGAAACAATGAGTCAAAGAATAATTATTTGGAATTCACAAGAAACCAATCATAAGAGTACATAATCATCAATAATCAATCATGATCCATGAGAATATATCATAATCATACAACATATGTTTATGGAATAAAAGTGTATTATAAATATAAAAATAAAAATCATATTTCAATCATTCTCACCATGATTTTAATTACCTAGTAGAATTGGGAAAACAACCCATGTACATTTTTGGGCCTAGACCAACCACCCATGAACTAACTTGGGCTTGGGATAATCACCCATATTCCCTCTTGATCTTGGAAAATCATCAGCGTACCATTTTGAGCACATTATATTTAAATAATAACTCAATTTATTATTGGTCTAAATAATTCTAGTCCCACTCATCACATAATGAAAAACCTATATATGTATTCCACAAGATCATAAAAAACAGTATTTTATCATATCTTAATTTACACATTGGAAATAAACATGTTTCATAAAAAAATCCTTAAAACACTATCATAAAAGGTCGTACAAAGAAAGAAATTGGGAGATATCATAAGATCATATACTTAGTGAATCATAACAATCTTTAAAGGGTGTTTAGATAGATGAAAAAAATACTTTTTAGAAGCACTAAAAATATGATTTGAAAAATAAAAAATAAATATCATTTCCTATCTATAAATTTTCAAAACAAAACATTCCAAAAATAAGTAGAATATTATATTTTTTAAAGAACATGGAGAAATGTAATTAAATTTAAATAAAAATAACAAGTAAAAAACATTATGATGGGAAAATTAATTCATAATGTATATATTTAAGAAAAACATTTTTTCACACTTTTATAAATAAATTCAAATGTGATACATACATATAATATTTAAAAAGATTTATTTTAATAAATTTTAATTAAATTTAATGTCATTATAAGTCATGAACCATCTTAGAGGGGACCATTCCATGACTACCCCAAGCCTGCCTCTAATAGGTAAGGGGTGGTGACTAGCAATGAGTAGGAATCTCCCACAAATGGGATGAATTAGACTAAAGTACCTTCACACATACACACATATCAAAGACACAAAATTTTGAAATGTAAAACAACTGAAATAATGCATGCATGCATCTAAGATCCCACAAAAGATTATGAAAGTGAAAGTACTTGAAAATAAACAGGGATAAAATCATTCCCACCAAAAGAGTCTATACAAAGGTATAACTAAAATTTTAAAGAGTCCAACCTACTCCAAAGGAGAGGACTATGTCAAAGGTATACTCCCAAAAAAATATTAGTCTGCCCAACTCCATCTATGCCCCAACAAATCTTAGTCCTCCTAGGAATATATTGAAAGGTCACTCGTCTGCACAAGACATGACATGTGCACGAAAAATGCATGCATGGGTGAGTATAAAAATACTCACAAGGACACCATGAAAACACTAAACATGAAGAATCAAGTATATTAAGCTCAATAAAATATGTAACACTATATAACAGATATAATAAGTATAGAAAACCCCAAATATACTCAGAAGAGACATCGTGCCGTCAGGAAGTCATAACCGACTTCCAGCTATAGAATTCTACTCAAAACATAGTAATTTTATGATAACTCACTCCTCGATCCATGACATCATCAGAGAAACTCGATGAAGATGTCTAGATAATTTGGACCCCGACTAAAGAGAACACATTGGTCAAGGAATAATATGATACATAGAGAGGGTATCATGCTCATAACCACAAGGGGACACCATGAAACCAATATGGATCAACCCACTATGTCGAGGATCATATGGCAATGATTCAAAAAAACCCTAATTATGTGGCCTATTAGATAGAGGATCAATGACCAGATCAAATAGGTTACACCAATTCCAAAAAATCCACTAGGGGTGATAGAGGATCTCACTATAGTCTCATAGAGGGATACCATACCTTATTTGAGACTCAACCTCTAGAGGGGATTATAACCTAGTGATGTGGATTTAATGTCACACTTCACCCTCAAAGAAAGGGACAAGGTATTTCACTCAACATATACTGGTACAAACTAAAAAACCCACCATTGGTCTCAAAATGACCATATAAATAATAGAGTCTCAACTTCATAGATGGATTATCGATTGGACACACCCTTTAAGAGTTATGACCATTTGAAAATTGGAGAGGTCACTCTGCATGTGGACCAACCGCTTTGGTCGATACACCTACCACACTAGCTAATAATTGCTATCAACCACCAATAGTCCTTATACATGGTCACTGCACCTATAGAAGCTCAATCTTTCACAGCTCACGGTTGAACAACATGGTTTCTCATGTCATGCATTTGCTACCCTCACAACATCTCCACCTGTCGCACGTCCTGCAATCGACCACAACACACGATCTATCGCCTGGGTAGACCGCAACCATTCTCCACCCCAATTAGCCCATATTTGACCTAGGTTTGACTGGGGTCTAGTCGAGCACACTATATTGACCCTACTTATCCTGTTTCGCCAAACTCATCCCATATAGACCATCCCACTCCGCGTCTACCACTACCACATCCACCGCTGCCATTTTTTTCCACCCATGGCTCCACCTCTCACGCACAACCCACTACCAAATGCCACCATCAGCCACTGTTCACCACCTTGGCACACTAGTGGTCCCTTCTACAGACCTCCACACCTCATATGATGCCCAAAAATCAAAATTATTGTAGATCCAAGCTCCTTGGATCCTAATCTACACATATCTAGCCACAGTTGTCAATTCACCTCAAATTTGGGGCTCCTATCGATTTCAGAACCACTAAACAATGTTGAGATAAGAACTGTAGGATTCCAATGGTGAAGAACACAAATAATTAAGGGATTAATACACAAATCATAAAAGCGAAGAATGAACATCATTTATTGTTCCTTTTTACTTGATTATTTATTATAGAAGGATAACCGAAGAGGGATAACCAACAAACCAGAAAATAATTAAATCTATCAAATTGAAATCTACCAATGATGAAAAGACCAATTCTTGTTCATTTAATTGACCTGTGTTCTTCCGAGATTAAGAAAAGGATGAAAATAAAAATATAAAATATCATACCTTGATTTTGAATCGATCATTAACAAAGAACGGTTGTTTCATCATCGTCGTTTGTCGATCCTTGATCTGTTGTCTTTCATCGGGAAGGATTCTATAGATTTCTCTATGATGGATCTCTAAATAATTCTCGGGTTATGTGGATAACCATAGAATTCTGACATAATAGTCTTTTTAAATATTTTCTAAAAAATAATAAATTTTTATTAAATTATTTTATTCCTTTTATGTTTGTGATAGCTTTTTCACAAACGATCTCCACCGACTAATGGTAAGTCACACCTAGCGTAAATCCTCCATTCTGAACTCAATAGTGCTCTTAGATTTATGATTAGAGCACCCATTTAATATTATTTCACTTTTCTAAGAAAACCATGAGTCTATGTTATTAAATATTTTAATACTTTTCAAGAAAAAATTCTGAGCACACCAAGCCTCAGAATCAAATATCGTCTTAGCCCATGGTCTCAAAATCAATCCATATAAGATTAAAAAATAATACACCTAAAAATCTGAGATGTTACATTATCCCCACCTGGGGTCTTTACATCCCTGAAATTCTAAAACAAGGGTTACTCAAAAAGATGAGGGTACTGGGCATGAATCTGAGTCTCATGCTCCCATGTTCTCACATAGAGATCCCCATGATACCATCATACACACACCAAAGGAATCTATCACCCATGAATGATCCTCTCCCACTGATCCTCAATCACCACTTGTTACTTATCAAAATTCACTCCATTATAAATGTCTTCCTCACCCCTGTTGATGATGTGTGATGGGCCATGCATGTACCTCCGCAGATGTGAAACATAGAATATGTTGTGTACATGATCTAAATAAGGTGGTAGATACAAGTAGTATGTCACCTTGAAAACTTTACAAATTATCTATAAAGGTCCAATAAATCTCTAAGATATATTGTCTCCATAAAAAATATTTTTAATTCCCATTGAGGTCAAACCAGAAGGAACACATGGACTTCTTTCTCAAACACCAAAGGTCTTCATCCCAAGTCGGTATAATACTTATAAAAGTTCTTTGCAGTCATCATCTACTCATGGATGATCTTAACCTTTTTAGTAGTACCTTACACCAACTCTGGACCCAGGATTGTGGAATCTCCTAGGCCATTCTAGAAAAGTGGTGACTTGAAGGGCCGGTCATACAAAACCTCAAATGGTGCCATAACAATGGTGGAGTGGTAACTATTGTTGTATGAAAAATTCACCAGTGGTAGGTGATCCTCCCAACTATGAACAAAGTCTAACATAAAATCCCATAACATGTCCTACGGAACCTGAATGGTCTTCTCAGTCTGCCCATCTTTCTATGGGTGAAACACTAAGATCAAGTGTAACTAGGTCCCAAATGCCTCCTATAATCCCTTCCATAACTGGGATGTAAAGTGGGAATCATGATCAGAAACAATCATCTATAGAAATCCAAGTACATAAAATATCTCCTTCATGTAGAGGCATCCCAAGATATCTACTGAACTGTTCTCTCAGATATCTTGGAAGTGGGACAACTTGGTGAGTCGGTCAATGATCACCCATATGGAATCATATACCCTGTATTTATATTGTAAACTCATCATGAAGTCCATCAATATTACCTCCCACTTTCATTCTAAAACCGGATGCGGTTGAGCTAAACCCACTAAAACTTAGTCCTCATACTTCACTTGTTAACAAGTAAGGCATTGAGAAAAAAAATATACAACTCCTTTCTCTATCCTTGGCTACCAAAAATAAAATTAGAGTCCATTGTACATCTTCTCTATATCTGGATATACCGCCAAATGGGATTCATGAAACTCCCTCAGAACCTCCTCCCGTAATGTCACTAGTACTACTATTATACCTCTAAAAATAATGATGTGATCCCCTCATTTTTAGTATCTATAAAGAGCATTCCATGTGGATATCTAAGAACGTAGGGTCTCATAGTCAGTATCTCCAATCTATGATTCCCTAACTCATTGTAAGATTTGATGGGTGACAACCATCAATTAGAGGTAAGCTCCTCCATATCCATCAATAAAATACATTTTTAATGAGGCCAAATTCTACGTTTTCTTATTCAGGAACTGCAAACTAGACCTCCAATTGAGATAATCTTCCACCACATTACCCTTCCAAGGAGTATATACAATCTCAAAATCATAGTACTAGAGGAACTATATCCATCACCTTTATCTCATGTTAATATCCTTTTAAGAGAATATATACTTGATAATCTTGTGACTAGAGTAGATGATGAACTAATTTCTCATTATTTTTATTCTGAATGAAGTGTTAATTTTGGTGGTCTAAATTGAATTACCCATTATTACTACTAGTATAGTGTAATTATGGGATCGATCTAAAGGGAGAGTTATGCTGCTCTGTTTTTTGAATTGTAGTGGATTATGTGAAGGTTTTCTGAATTTTAGAATAGATGTTTGAGATTTGTGAGAGTTGATCTAAATTATTGAGTGATTACTCATTCAAATTATTTAATGATTTACCTTAAAACATAGAAACACGGAAAATGATTTTTAACGATTAATGGAGTAAATTCATTGGCGATATGGGTGTTTGTGAAATTCAATGAGAATCAATTTTATTATTGAGAATTTTTTGTTTATAATAACTCACATATATGGGTTCCAAACGTAATAGAACCCCCTTGTTCTAGTGAGTTTCGATTAAATTAGTAGAGATCAATTTATTGGTCTGAAAATTTTTCTCTATTAACTTTATTAAAACAGACCCGTCTAAGATGATAGGTGCACTCAATGATCATGGGTTCACTTATCGTAATTTCCCTAGTAATCCCAAGAAGGTCCATTCTTGGTCTGATATAGGTTTTCCAACAAGATTAAGGAATGAAATTTAAGGTAAATTTTGAGAGAAAGATAAATTAACACGAACACGACAAGAGAATTAATAAATAAAGAACCCATATTAGCCATAGCCCCAACACAAAAAGGGGTTTCTCTTTACATTTAATAAATGACGAAAAAAATCTCTTAATACCTGATATGTTCATTTCAAATGATGCAAAAAAGAAAAATACCAACTAATCACAAGATAAATCCTCAAAAAAATGCCTAGAATGGGTTACAATCTCCTTCTCTAACTGAGAAATCTATCCTCTAGATGATACTATTCCTTAAAAGGAGTATAGAAATCATTAATTGGTTGTCCCCCACTATCCCAAGGTTTTTAGGGATATAAATCTCGGGTCAAAGGATGTGTAGGAGGGGTAAATAAAAGGTAGGTGGTTTCCTGTTGACTCCTGCATGGTTAAGGTGTAGAGTTAGTTATATTTTGTGCCAAACGTTCTTATTTTTCTGTCTACTGAACAGGGGGAACACGAGTACCTGGGCTGGTATGCATAGTTTGTAAACAATTCAGGGGTTGTGTGGTAAAATTCTTCCTAAAAAATTGCACGCCCTGCATGGTTACCTGGAGGATTCTCATGGTTTGATAAAATATGTAGAGATTGTGTATAAGGCCCCTTATTTGGTAATCCATGCTCTACATGGAATTCATATTTGGGGTTCTTGTCTTGGGTGACTTAGCATTAGTATATTCCCTGGAAAAAGGGTCCAATTGCCTCTAATTTCCATCTGAATCTTCTGGTTGTTCTATATCTTCGACTCCCTTACTTTGAAAAATTAATTCCTTAAATCAAGACATATGTATGCCCTAAAATCATGTCAATTTATCAAGACATCCAATTCCAACATGCTTAAATGAACTGAAATGACTGATGCACATTAGTTCATCAAATTCTCCAACAATTGATTGATTGTTTGTCCTAAAAAAACCAAGACTATCATTTCAATGGAGTTACCAAAGAAATTGGTAGAAATTATATAGGTTAGATAAAATAAATTAATATTAATTTTTGATGAATTATTATTGAAATTAATACATTAATTCTTCATGACTCACCCATACTCGATGTTAGCCAATAAACCAAGCCTAATTCAAAACTTCCAATTATTCATCGATAAATAATTGTTGTTTAAAAACTGAATTTGTACTTATTCATTAAAAGAATGTTTCAACCTCCATTTACATCACATAATGCAACTTAAGTTAGTTAATCAAAGATTTTATCATCACCAAATGGTGAGATATCACTTTTATTGATCACAAAACGTCATTTACTTATAGATTTTAAAAAATAATAAAATTTCATCAACAATTTTGGTCATAAATTTCCATATATCAAATCGTTTTTATTCGGATGAGATGCTAGAATTAAAATTAGTCCCAATTTTTCCATTTATTATCATAATGAAATAAGGGATAAATTCAAGAGTTCATGAAATTATGACTGCATAATAACCACTAGCACAACAACAACAATTTTCATACTTCACCTCTCATTAGGTTTAAATTGTTTTCCATTTTAAGGGGTTTCTTAATTTAAACTACTCCATCACAATATTCATTTTTGAAAAAAATGTATTATGAATAAATACCTAAAGGTTTCTCCTCAAGTGTTACTATGTTTATTAATATCAAGAATGAGTTTATCAATCCATACATATGAGGAATTCCAAAAATGTTTCTTCAAAATTCATTTTTATCTAGTTGATATACATGTATAGAACCTATAAAAGTCTTTTAGAAAACCCCCAAGAAAAAAAATTAATCCAAATTAATGATAAATAAATGACTAAATGGGGTATTATATGTAGGTGACCTCCACCCCCCCCCCCCCACAAATAAAACTAAAAACATCCCCCCATGAATGTGGTAAGGTGGAGAAGGGTGGGTATAGAAAATAAATTAAAATGGAGGGGAAAACAATTGAAATGAAGAGAATGGAAGTGATAATAGAATAACTACCTGGAAAAAATATAAAAGAGGTGCAATCAAATGGTTTTAGAGAGCCCAACTAGAGGAATAGTTGCTTTAAGATGTAGAGAAATCTGCCTACTATCTTAAAAAATAAACCAGAGAGAGTGAAGTAATAAAACCATAGGATTAGTAGGTGTAATAATAGAGAATCACATAATCACATTATTTAATCTAAATAGAATAACATGCATAGAGATGGTAAGTTTAGAAGCAGAGCTACAGAAGAATAAATAGAAAAAGTAGTAGAAAACATAAAAGAATTAGTTCCACACCACAGAGAGATTAGAGGGATAACAAAACTATGCATGTGTGGCCTCATCCCATGATGGATCCACTGGAGTTGGATCAGAGGCCATCCCCTTGGTGGGAGGTTCCGCTAATGGTCTTCCTAATGGAGAGGATCCTTAGGCTGGATCTGGATGAAACATGTAATCACCATATATGTAATAGTATGGAGGCTAGTTGGGCACAGGGTGGTAAAGGTCAGGTTTAGGGAGATATTTTATGCTGATTCCCACCACCTATTGTCGAGTAGCCTCTAGATGCTAATAAAAAATATAATATGATTCTTACTGCTATTTCCAAAAAATGTCTGGATCACCATAAGGGGTGCCTTGAAGGTTCAGGTATGTGGGATAGGAAGGAAACTATGGTTGTTCGAAATATGTGGGGGGAGTGGGGGTCAGTACTCATCAGCATGGGGGGAAGAGTGGTGGGAGTCTGCTGGTGGTGTGTTGTGACCCTCTTCCTCGACTTCCACATGGTGTCCTTAAAACCGGTAACCGTTACCATCATACTCGATCATCCTCATTTTATGTACCATTTTAAGATCAAAAGGAAGGGAAAATGTAAGTTCAATGAAAGTGATCTCATCATAGTCAATGTCAATGCATTCCATGAGAAGAGTGATTAATGGCCCACCAATGATGCCCCCTTCATTTTAAAGAATAAAGTGTGAAGGTTATGGGTAAATAGGTAGGCTAAGTTGATCTTGGTTTCAGTAATCATGGAATGGAGGAGGAAAAAATCTTGGTGAGTGACATTTACTTTGCTATTAGATTGAGCTGTAAAGCAAGTATTGATGACCCTGTGTAAAATATGATTGATGGGATTGAGAAGCTGGGAATATTTTACGGTTTTTGGGACATATGGATCTTTAGGCTCAGAAATAGTGTCCCAAAAGGATCTGGTGAAATCTGGATCCAATCCAAGGGGGGCCTCTACATACCCAACAGTTTTAAAATATCCTCGATCATAAATCCTGATGAATGCGGAAAATTCATTGAGGTGAAATTGGAAATGGAAATTCATCATGTGGAATGTGGCATCACCTTCGTCCTCTCTCAAGTATCCCTACTCATCCCTTGAATATCTATCGTGACATTAGATGGTATCATAAAATTCTAATAC
The DNA here is from genome assembly GCA_963277665.1 of Viscum album. NCBI lineage: Eukaryota > Viridiplantae > Streptophyta > Magnoliopsida > Santalales > Viscaceae > Viscum > Viscum album. The sequence goes on along the minus strand of OY728143.1, from coordinate 1,751,778,360 downwards.
AAGTTATTTAAATGTGGGTTGATGGAAAGAAAGGGTGTCGGTGAGATTCCCTTGGGAAATTATCCTCTTAAGTTTCTTAGAAATCTCCAATGAATCAAGGTGTTCTCGTGTGAAAAAATAGTGGATATTAACCTCACAAGTTACCAAAAACTGATATATATTTTTTCCTCTTTCTTGCTAAATTTAAAATGGGGACCCAGGGGTTGGTAGACCTAGAAGCATGATCTCATTTGGATGAGTAAATGGTGTATTTGGTGGGTGAACCTATATGCAGTGGATTACAAACTAAGATATTGTACACTTTACAAAAATAATAAATATAAATTTGAATAAATATTATGAAAAACTGAAATTATCTATGAAAAAACACAAATTTGAAAAAAAAATGAATGCAGGAAATTAGGTGATATTGAAAGGAAATAGTGGTTGTGAATGTGTGTGACAGAGGATTTAAGAAAAATGAAGGTGGAGAATGATGAATTGAATCCAAAATGGAAACAAAAGAAATTCGAATAAGGGGAGAGGGGTGGGTAAAATCATGCTACCTGAACCCTGGAGAGAAAAGATAACAGAAGTGGGGAAGAAGTATAAGAGAAATAGAAATAGAGGATAAAGAATACGTTGGATGATGATCCTATGGAAGGAGGGAGGAGAAATTTTTGGAGGATGAAGGAGAAGAAGAGGTATATGTTGTGCACAGTGAGGAGGGGGGAGACACATGATATTAGGGATTAGAGTGGGGGATATTTTTTGGATGTTTTAAAATTTTTGGATTTTTAAATGATATGCATGATTTAAAAAACCATGTGTAAACCATGTGTTTGGCTCTGGATTGAGTTGTTTCATCCACACTGGTTCTTGGAGTAGTCACATGGTTATAAAAACATGCAAGACCTGTGTGGGATGTGATTGGAATGGGTCTCCAATATTCATGGATAATGTGATCGGTTTTTTGGCCCATGTTCCAATCATGCATACGGTTATGTTTGGAATTTTTTTAGATAGTTCCCTCATTTGAATGAAATGTGGCCCTTTTTAAAACAAAAACAATTGTTCTCCCATTATTAAAAGATTATTTAAGATTTCAATAGGATATCTAAGTCAATAATAATGAAAATTCAATAATATATCTATTATGTGTAATTTATCCTATGACTAAAACAGACAAAAATGAAAAACATATTAACATGATCCCCTAAGCACACACAAACAATCAAATATTTAGATAAAATATTTGAAATGCTGGGTTACCTCCCTATCAGGGCTACATTTAATGTCTTGACCTCGACATACATCGGACTCTTGTTACCTAAATTGAATGGTGAAGACTATTCCCACCATGTTATCAATTTTAAAATAAGGCTTTAGATGTTTTATATTCACCAAAAATGGTTTTCTATCTTCTACAACAACTTATAATACACCATGGTGGAAGAAGTTGACCACATTGAAAGGTCTCAACCACCGATACTTCAACTTTTCTGTAAACTATCTTAATTGCGAGTTAAACAATAATAACAAATCATTGGGATTGAATGATTTCTAGTAAATCAAATTTTCAGGAATAGTCTGGGTCTTTTCTTTGTAAATCTCAGCATTTTCATATTCCTCTCATCGAATTTCATCAAACTCGAATAGTTGGAATTTTCATTTCTCTTCCACAACTTTTAAATCATAATTCAAGACTTTCACATCCCAATATGATTTATTCTCAAGGTATATAAGAAGGTGAAATGGTTTTCAACAGATCAAAAAAAATAGGGACATACCCAAAGGTGTCTTGAAAGCGGCCATGTATGCTCATAAAGATTCATCAAGATTTTTGGACCAATTTTTTCTTAAGACTCCCATAGTCTTTTCTAGTATTTTTTAAGTTCAGCATTATAGACCTCTACTTAACTATTGTATTGAGTCTAGTATGGTGTCCCTATGTTATACTTCACCCCAAACTTTATTATCATGTTCCTCATTAAAACATTATCAAAATGTGTACCCATATAATTGATAAGAACTAGGGGAACAGCAAACCTGCTGAAAAAAATTCTTCTTCAAAAAGGTAAAAACTACCGTTGTTTTGTTTTGCACTATAGTGGAAGCTTCCACCCATTTAGATATGTAGTCCACACATACCATAATGTATGTATTCAACTATGATGGGTAAAATGGTACCATAAATTCAATACCCCATACATGAAATAATTTAAACTCCTAGATGGAGTTTTGAGGCATTTCAACTCTACACCCAATGTTACCAGTCTATTGGAATTTATCATAGTGTGTCACAAAGTGTTAGGAATCATTATGCATGGTGGGGTAGAAAAATACAGATTGTAGAATCTTAGAAGTTGTGTTGTCCATCCAAATATTACCCCCAACTTGTGAGGAGTAAAACAACTCTATAATTCCATTAACTTCAAACTCATGGATGTAGTGGGGAATTACCCCATCTCCACATGAGCGAAAGATTAGAGGGTCTTCCTAAAAATATAACATTACCTTTGACTGAAATATATTATGTTGTTGGAATGAGAGATCAGGGTGGGGCACTCCCATAACCAAATAATTAGAAATTTCATAAAACCATGGATGTGGTGTGGTTTCAACTAAAAAAATGTGCTCATCTGGAAAGTCTTCCTTGATTTCCCTGTCATGTTCTTTTTCCAAAAGGGGTAACTTCAGATGGGGGAGATGATCAGCAATGAAGTTTTCACTCCCTTTATTTTCATGAATCTCCAATTAAAACTATTTTAGGAGAATCACCCAACTAATGAGTCATTTCTTTTCATCCTTCTTTTTCAACAAGTATTTGAATGCCGCATAGTCAGTATAAACAAAAACTTTTGAAAGAACTAGATAAGAGAAGAATCTATTGAATCAAAAAACCATATTCATCATTTAATTATCAATAGTAGTGTAGTTGATTTGGGATTTAGTTAAGGATTATATTTCAAAATAAATATTAATAAGATGCAATCCAACCACTATCCAAGAATTTCCCCCACAACATAGTCACTCACATCACACATTATTTCAAATTTTTTATCCCAGTTTGGAGCTATCATGATGGGAGCTTCAACCAGTCTTCACTTAAAAAATATAAAGGTTGCAATTCTTGTTCCATAAAATTCAAATATAGAATAATTTGAAAGGATATTGGTAAGTGGTTGGGATATCTCTGATAAATCATGAACAAACCATCTATGAAAGCCCGTATATCCAAGAAATCTACGTATTGTTTGGACAGAAGATAGAATGGGTAGTTTTGATATCATTTTAATAATTGAGGTATCTACTTTTATTCTATTAATGGAGATATGATGGCCTTAGACAATGTCATTCTGCACTATAAAGTGGTATTTCTTCCAATTCAAGACAAGATTTGTGTGCATACACCACTCCAAGATTAATTCAAAAAAATTCAAACATGTGTTGAAATACATCCCATAGACTGATAAATAATCCATGAAAACATCTAAAATTTACTCCACCATGTCATGGAAAATAGTAAACATGCATTTTTGGAAGGCAGATGGAGCATTACACATTCCAAAAGACATACGACGATACAAAAATGTTCCATAAGGGCACATGAAGGTGCTTTTATCCTGATATTCAAGGGGGTGTAAATCTGGTTATACCCTATGTAACCATCTAAAAATCAATATAATTCATGACTTTCTAGGAATTCCAACATTTTATCCATGAATGAATGTGGGAATTGATCTTTTTATGTTGAATTTTTGATCTTTCAGTAGTCCATACAAACCCTCCACCCCATAACCATTCGTGTTGGTACAAGATCATTATTTTCATTAAAAATAACACTGATACCCCCTTTTTGGGCACTACATAAATGGGACTCACCCATGGGCTGTTAGAGATTGGATAAATAACACCCATATCCAAAAACTTGATCACTTTTTTTTTCACATCCTCGTTTATTGGAGGATTTAACCATTGATGAGGTTTTCAAGAGGGCTTGGATCATTCCTCATGTAACACCTTATGTGTGTAGCTTGTCAGACTAATTCCATTAAGGTCAGAAACCACCCAACCAATATCTTTTATTCTTATTTACAGAACATGAAAAAGTTTATTCTCTTGATCATGTGTGAGAAATGCGTTGAGAATTACCAGAAGCCTGTTCTGGTAACCACAATATCCATATTTGAAAGAGGATGGGAGTGATTTCAGTTCAAGATGTGGGACATTAAGAACTAAAGGAACAATTGGTTCTACATTGTCCCTCTATAAAATATCTTGAACCACTGCTCACTATCAATAATGACTCTCTAGCTTTAAATAAACTACTTCTCTTCTGATTCATATTCAGGCGAGTGGTATGCTAAATCCAGTTCATCGAAAGAAGAGCAACATCCCATGTCATCATCCATGCATTCAAAATAATCTTCAACTATATTTAAGGTATAATAGTTATCATTCTCCATTAATGATTCCTACGTTAAATCTTTGAGGATGTTGTAATATTCTCTTTAATCCATTACTCTGAAAATCAATTCACCTTGGTGGATGTCTATCAACACTTTTCTCATTTACAAAAAGGGTCTTCCCAAGATTAGTGGTGCCTCTGTATCTTCCTCCATATCGTGTATGATAAAATCATCTGAAAGAATCAACTTCCTTAATTTGACTAGAACATCCTCAAGTATTACCTTAGTATATTTAATGGGATGATAGGATAGTTGCAATTCCACATGAGAAAGTTTTAAATTGTTCATCCCTGGCTTCTTAAAAACTCTAAATGGAATAAGGCTGACACTAGACACCAATTCGCAAAGAGTATTTACAAATTCATAAGATCCAATTGGGAATTCGATAGTAAAACTTATGGGATCTTGACGCTTTAGAGGAAGAGAGTTTTAAACCACTACTAAGCATTCCTTTGTGAGAGGAATGGTTCCCAAATCCACTATCTTCCTTTTGTTTGAGAGGATTTCCATCATAAACTTAGTATATATTGGAATTTGATTCAATTCTTCTGCAAAAAGAATGTTAATATGATGTTTCATGAATACCTCCATAAATTTTACAAATTTTTAGTCTAGTTTACTTTACTTCATGAATTCTACAAATGGTAAGGTGGGTTCATAGGATTTGACCACCTATTTTACATTATCATGTGTATCACCTTTCCCTTCTGAAAATTCCATTGATGAGGGTGGTTCTTTAACTTCAGCTTATTTATTTGAAGAGGGTGTGGGTTTATCTTTATTCTTAGATTCACCTTTATTTTTATCCAAATACTAAGAAAACTCCTTATCACTTCGTAAAGTGACAACATTAGCATCTTCCATTAGGTTCTTTTCGGTGTTACGTAGTAGTGTACCAGGTTTCCTTGAAGACATTTGATAGGAAAGCTGTCTGATCTTATTATCGAGGGTTTGAATGGATGCATATTAATTTTTGAAATCATGTCTCAACTATTATAATGAACTTAGACATAATCTCTCCTAGATTTGAGGGTTGATCTTGCAGAGGTTGTTGTTGTACAACATTATGAGGTAGTGGCTATCGTTGTAGTTGTGCTAGATGAGGGTTTTGATACCCATAATGATGATAGGTTCCCTATTTATATTTATTCCCTTATTTTTTTCTAGGATATGAATTTTTATATTGATTCTAACCATAACTGGCTGTCCACTGGGATTGTGACTAAGTACTGTTTTATTGTTTTTCCCATCCCATGTTCCCATTACCTTTCCAAAACGAAACCTGGTGTTGAGGGTATATGTTTATCCCTCAGTTCTGAGAAACATAATTTACTTCACTCATTGAAGGTTCGACACTTGACCTTGGACATTCACCTATGATGTGGCTGTCACTACATTCACTACATACTGGATGACTCACCACATGAAATTGAGATGTGGTTTTCAAATTCAATGCATCGATTTTCTTTGAAATGACTTCAAGTTGGGTAGTGATCATCATAGTAAATAAATACTATGCATACCCCTATTTTGAGTTCCCTGTATATAATTAAATTGAAATCTATTTTTTGACATGTTTCTAGGAGATCAAAAAGTTCCTCGGGATATTTTTTCATTACCGTTCCTCTAGCAGCTACGTCCACCACTAATTTTGTCTTCATGGTGAGACCACCATAAAAAGTTTGGACTTGTATCCATTGTAGAAGTACAAGATGAAGAAATTCCCCCAAGTATTCCTTAAAGTTCTCCTAAGATTCATATAATTAATTCGACTGTTGTTGGTGAAAATTGTGGTTTTCATTCTGCAACGTCACCCTCTTAGAGGGAGGAAAATATTAGGGAAAAAATGATTGGTCCAATGCCTCCAAAGTAAGAATAGAAAACTGATCCATCCCTTTAATGCAATATTTTGATTTGTCCCTTAAGAAAAAGGGAAGCGGATTGAGCCTAATTTCATCCTATAATACTCCATGGTAACAAAATGTATCACATATCTCCAGAAAATTTGAAAGATGGGAATTTGGGTCTTCACATGGAAAACCACTAAATTGAACTATATTTTGAATAAGTTGCACAATGGAAAGTTTAATTTCAAAGTGTTGGGACAACACTAGTGGCCTAAAAATTCTCGTATATTCCCCATGAATTGATGGAAGCTTGTATTCTATAATGGTATGACATGGAGGCATTTGTTCTCAAAGAGTTGGGGGCATACACTGATATTCCTAAATAAAATATAGTCTTTTATTTAGAGGAATATATGTAATCCACTCTAGTGATATATATTTTCAGGTTTTTTTCTTGCCATATCTCGACGTAAATTGAGCCGATTTTATTTTCCAATTTTGAGTCAAAAACTCAATAATGTTGGATTACGGATTTAGGTTCGGGTCACCATCAGTGGCGGACTGTTGATTCTGATTTCCATCAAGTAAAAACTATTGACCATCTAATTGGATAGAATCTATTTATTTATCTTTCAAATTCCCCATGGGAGTGTTTTGGTTATGCTCTCCCATTAGTGATTTATGTCACCTTGATAAATTTTGGTCAATTTCGGGATCAATCAAAAGTATTTCAGATGACTCGGTGCTCTTAGAATGTGTGATTTGGCCACCCATACACCTGTGTTCCTGCACAACACCAAACAACGCACCAAGCATAAAAGGGAAAAATCAAAAAAGAAACAAAACAGAAATAGGTTTTAGAACATAACTTATTGGAATATATAATTTTTTTCTACACTTAATTAATACAAAACAAAATTAAAAAAACATCATTAACTAAGCTCCCCAGAAATGGTTCCATAATTTGGTTTCATTATAGTAAATGTTTTAATTTCAAAAGACCAAATTGAATTAACCATTCTTACTACTAGTATAGTGTATGTATGTGATTGATCCATATATATTTTTATGGTGCTTAGTTTTTTTATATTTAATTGATTAAGTGAAGGTTTGATGAATTTTAGAATCCATTTTTGGGATTTGTGAGAGTTGATCCGAATAATTAAGTGATTACTTATTAAAATTCCTTAAGGATTTTATTTCAAACAGAGAAACATGTAAACTGTTTTTTAACAATTAATGGGATAAATGCATCAGGGATTTTGGTGTTTGTGATGGTCATAGAGAATTGATTTTCCTATTATGCTATTTTTTTATAATAACTCACATATCTAGGTTTCAAACGTAATGGGACTCCCTTGTCCTTGTGAGTTTTGATTAAATTAGTAGAGATCAATTTCTTGTTTTGGAAATTGATCTCTATTAACTTTATTAAAAAAGACCCTTTTAAGATTAAAAGTTCACTAAATGATCATGGGTTCCCTTATTTTAAATTCTTTATGAATACATTGATGCTATATTCTTGGTTGGATGTGGGGTTTCTAGCAAGATTAAGGAAAAATATATAGGGGAAATTATGTGATAAAGATGAATTAACACGAACATAATAAGAAAATTAATCAATAAAGAACCCACATTATCCACAACCCCTACACGAAAAGGGGATTGACTACACATTTAATGGATGACAAAAAATAAGCTCTTAATACTTAATATGTTCATTAAAACTGATACAGAAAAGAAAAACACTAACCGATCATAAGAGAAATCCTAAAACATTTCCTAGAATGGGTTTTAATATCATTCTATAACCAAAACATCTTTCCTCCGGATGATACACTTCTTTAAAATGAGTTCATATAGTATTAATTGTCATCCCCCACAATCCTTTGGTAGTTAGGGGTCTAAATCATGGGTCAAATGATGGGTAGGCAGGGTAGATATAAGGTAGGTGGTGTCCTGTTGACTTCTGTATGGTTATGGTTCATGGTTAGTTAAACCATGCACCAATTTTTCTTATATTTAATTCCACTAAAGATGTAGTGCATGGGTACCTGGGATAGTATGCACGGTTTGTAAACCATGCAGAGGTCGTGCGATAAGCCTCTACCTCCAAACTTGTATACCCTTCATGGTTTCCTATAGGGTCTGCATGATTTGAAAAATCATGTGGATACCAAGTATAAGGATTTTTCTTTGGCAATCCAAGCTCTGTATGGCCTTCATAGTTTGGGTTCTTAGATTGGTTGACTTAAAAGTAGTTCGTTCCATTGAAAAAGGGTCCAATTGGATATGATTTCCATATGAATTACCCGTTTGTTCTATATATTCAACTCCCTTCCTTTGAAAAAATAATTCCATCAAACAAGACATATTTAGGAAATAAAATCATGGAAATTCATCCAAACACAAAATTACAACATTCTTAAATGAATAAAAATGATTGATGCACATCAGTGCATTATTCATTAGGTAGTGTCATGACATGTTAAATGAAAATACTACCACTACTAACCCAAGATAATGGGTCACATAGTTTTTCTCATGTGGTATCAACTAGAATGAACCATAGGAAATCAATATTTGACTATGCATTAGGAAAAAATCATGCCCGATCCCTGATGCATCATAGAACACCATGTACTCGATGCTTCCCTCTGGTAACTTTAGGATGGGAGCTCTCGTCAACCTCTACCTAAACTCCTAAAAGCACTACTGAAACATTTTTATCCATAAAAAAGGATTCCCCTTTTTTGTCAAAGATTCCATGGGTGATTCCACTCCAGAGAAGTCAAAATTAAAACCTCTGATAGTACCCTATGAATCCAAGGAAAGTTTGTACCTCAGTAATGCTCTTGGGTGGATCCCAAGCATGTACTGCCTCAACCTTCGCTGGATTTACTGTTAATCCATCCTATTAGATGATGTGCCCTAGAAAATGGAACTCTGAAATCCAAAACTATCACTTTGAGAGTTTCCTATAAATTTGGTGCTCTCGAAGTGTGTCTAAGACCATCCTCAAGTGCCTCTCATGCTCCTCCTCAGACGTCGAATACTCTAGGATTCCATCGATGAAAACCACCATGAACCGATCTAAGGATGAAAGATCTAGTTCATGAGTCCCATGAAAACTACTGAGGATTTAATAATGCTAACCAAAAACACAATTTACTCATAGTTATTGTAATAACATATAAAGGTTGTCTTTAGTATATCCTTATACCGTACTCACAACTGGTGATAGTCTAATCTGATTTCTATCTTCAAGAACCATCATACTCCGTCCAATCGATCAAATATGTCATGAATCCTCAGTAGTGGATAGTTTTTCTTCATAGTCACTTGGTTTAATCAACTTTAATTAACACATAACCTCAATATGCCATATTCCTTCTTGAAAAAAAAAACTGGGGCTACTCAAGGTGAAACATTGGGTCTCACGAATCCCTTCCTCTGTAAGTCCTCCAACTGTATCCACAGCTAACGATTCTCTATAGGAGCCATATGATATGTAGGTGTAGATATTGGTTATTTATTAGGGTGTATATTAATGTATAATTCTATCTCCCTATGGGAAGGTAAACCAGGAACATCTTTAAGAAATACGTAATCATACTCCGTCACCACTACAGGAAAATGAGGACTCATATCATCCACTACACCGATGGTGAGTCTAGCCAGCTGATGAGTAATTGGATGCACCCTCTTATGCATGAGTCCATCCAATACTTCCTATGTTTTATTTTCACTAACAAAGGAAAACCTAGTTCCATCACATTGGAAACTCCACACTCTTCTCCTAAAATAGTCAATCTGAGCATGAATTGTGGATAACAAATCCATACCAAGAATGACGTCGTAAGGCCTCGATGTTGCTACCAAGATATCCCAACTAAAACTCTTTCCTCCAGGAGTTGGGACATACTATTATCACTTGTGTGTGATCATTGACTCTCCTCTAATAAAATTCGCCATGTGTAAGGTTTGAGTCAAGGATTCAATCAAAATCTCTAAAGCCCAAACAAGATTCATGGGAAGAAACGAATAACTAGCATTTGTGTCTATCAAAACTGCAACTAAGGTGGAAAAGACATATATCATACCCGGTATAATCTCTGGAGACTCAGCGTCATAAGCCTATTTAGACTAAATCTATCCTCATCCCTGATCACTAGCTCTCTGAGCCTGGCAGGGACAACCAGGGGTGTTGGTGGTAACATGTCGAAATGTTGATCACCTCGTACTACTCTCCCAGCTCCTCTACCACGTCCTCCACCCTACAAATCACCATGATCTTGTCTTAGTCTCTAAATTAGTGGTCCCTTGACCATATCTTAATGATCTATCTGATGGTTTGGTAACTCTCATGCCAAATGTCCCCGACCTCCATATGAGTAACACTGTTTGTCCCTTAGCTGATTTGAGGCACTTTGGGGGACCTACACCCTAACCCTATGTCCTAGGATCCCCTTATAAGGTGCCTAACCTGATTGGATCTTTGTGACTACCGCTGAAAACCTACTACTGAGGTCACAGCTACCTAGTTCCCACTACTAGATCACACTATCTGTGTTTTCTCTATTATAAAATTTTCCACTAGCAGGGCTCGCTCAAATACCCCAACATAAGTAGAAATTATAAGGGATACCACTGATGCCTTGATGTCACAATTTAATCCCTTTTTGAAGGTTTGGGCCCTAAAGAATAGGTCTCATACCATTTCCAAGGTGTAAAGAGAAAGATCAGTAAAATTAATTGAATACTTTTCCATAGTCATACTACCCTACTACAAATGTTGAAACTCTTGTGTGCATATAGATCACAACTTGGTTGGAAAGAACTCTTATATGAAGAGACACTTGAAGTATGTCTAGGAGAAAGCTATATTGTTGTTTGACTATGTCACCAAGCTCCACCATCACCCCATAGAGCCCTGAATAACACTCATGAAAAGTGTTTTCATTTAGTCAGAAGATGTCCTCACAAGGAAAAAAACATGGGTGACTACCTCTACTCAATCCTCAACCACCTGGGGGTCTGTCTCACCCCAAAATATGAGAGTTCACAGCCTATGAAATTTTCGCAACACACTCATTTTTCATGCATCCTCAGCTGGTAATGATGTTACTGGAAATTTTTCGATGGGTGGTGGTATATCTGGTAAACCACTTGGAGGTGATATCTCTTGTACATACCCCTGTACTGATGCCTTATCATAGGAAGATCGATCTTGTAATCATGTGGTGGAATCTTGGATGGCTATCTATGTGGAGGCATCCTAAAATAAAACAAGAGTACCATAATTAATAGTCTATATCAGGGGAGCTGACTCAAGAAGCACATGGAGGACATAACCATTCCTATATTATTCATGTAGAATTGTTTTTTCCTACAACCAATTTTTTCATATAAAAAGTCTAAAATCATGTAATTAGAGTCATGTTGTATGGATAGGTCCATTTCCACACCAACAATGGTGCCCCTAGCCTGGAATTTAAACTCGAAACACTTAACACTGTTTCCCCAAACGAACCTCACAGACTCCTAATACTAAAGTATAACCTACCTACCTTTGATACCACTCTATCACAAACCATCCCAGAGGGGACCATACCGTGACTAACCCAAGATCACCTTCAATAGGCCAGGGGCTAGTGACTAGCACCGAGTTGGTATATCCCAAAAATGGGAGGCATTAGCCTAAAGTACCGGCACACATGCACACATTTACAAGACACACAATACTAAAATGAAAAAAAAACTGAAAGAATGCATGAATACAACTATAATCCCACAATAGAGTATGATAATGAAAGTACTAGAAAGTAAACATGGCCAAAAACAATCCCACCACAAGAGTCTGTACACAATTCTAACTAAAACTTTAATGATTCTAACCTACTCCAGGGGAGAGGACTACATCAAAGGTATTCTCTCAAAAAAACCTCAATCTACCCATCTCTATCTATGCTCCACCTTCTCCTAGTCCTCTTAGGACTTCTTTGAAAGTTTTCTCATTTGTACAAGACACAACACATGTGAGAAAACCCGTATAGGGGTGATTATAACAATACTCAGTAGGACACCCTAAAAACAATAAAAATGAACCATAAAGTATATTCATCTCAATAAAAGATATAACACTGTATAATAGATACAATATGTATATAAAAACCTATATATACTCATGAGAGACACCACACCACTAGGTGGTCATAACCAACTTCCTGCTGTAGAATTCTACACGAAGCATGCTCATTCTTGGGGGACTCACTCCTCGAGCCATGATATCATCAAAGACACTCGACGAATAGGTATAGATCATTTGAGATCCACTTAAAGATAAAAAATTGATCAAGTAAGACTATGATACATATAGAGGGGATCATGCCTAGAGACACTAGGGGAAACCATGCACCCAATCTAGATCAACCCACTACATAGTGGATTATATGCCAATGATTCCAAAAACCCTACCAATGAGGCCCACTAGATGGATGATCAACTGCCTAATCAGGGAGGATACACCAATTATAAAAACATTACTAGGGGTGATAAAGGATCACACTCCAATATCATGGAGGGATACCATACTCTATCTAAGACTTGGCCTATACAAAGGATTACAATCCAGTTATGTGGATGTAATGTAGAATTTAACCCTCAAGGAAGGGACAAAGGGAACACACTCAACCTATAATGGTCCAAACTAAAAAAATACACCATTGGTTTTAAAATTACTATCTCAACATTAGGGTCTCAATGCGATAGATGACTCATCTATTGGACACTCTGTTTAGAAGTTATGACCATTTGAAAATTTGAGAGGTCAATGTACATGTGGACCAACCAATGTGGTCAATCTACCTACCATGCAGATCAGATTCTACATTTGACCACCTAAGGTAGACCACATATAGTTTGGCCATGAAGTCGGTTCACCCATGGTAGCGTCAGCTACCATGGATCATAGTCGACTGATACAGTTGCTTGTGCCACGCAGTTGTTGCACCAGTAGTAGCTCCACCTACCATGTTCCTTATGATCGACCACACCGCACGGTTGATTTCCACTATTAAATGTAACTGGTCTCTACCCTAGTTTCCTTGGATCTAACTTAGGTATGGGATCTAGCCATCGTCCTGACCTAACCTGCCAACCCTACTCGGCCCACTGGCTCGACCCAGCCTGCCAATCCCAGCCCGCTCAGCATCCTATGTCGCTACTCCTCATCTGTTGTTGTGTCTTCCACCTCTATTCCATTCCACCCACATGCACTCTACAACCTCATGCCACCACTGACCACCATACACCATTATTTTACACCAATGGTGCCTTTTTTGGACCACTGTGCCTCCTCCAATACCCAAAAATCAAAATGTTTGTAGATACGAGCTCCTTAGGTCATAATGTTCCAAGATCTCCTTAAGTGGATATTAAGTGTGAAACAATCAGAGGTCATTCACACATAATCTTGGAAGAACAAAACCAATGACATAGATATTTAACTCAATGAAATGAGATTGAGTTATGATTTCCCATACAAGTTTGTAAGAATTTATCAATGAGATGATTATGTGTAGAAATATTATATCCACACAAAGGTTTGTGGAAATTAAAACATAGATATTCTACACATAATCTTGGAATAATAAAATCAAGAAGTAGAGGTTTAACCCAAAGAATTGAAAGTGGGTTAAGAAGTTCCCTTACAGAAATCTGACAGCCTAACAGCGTCACTTTAAAATTCAGAAAATGAGTTGATGAGAGAGAAAATGGTATCTCATCACATGGACATAAAATTTACATAAATAAGGATATATAATAACATATCCCAACATAATATTATGTGAGTTAAAAGACATAACAAAAGAAGTATTTTAAAAAGAGGATGGTGAAAGGTCCCCTTACCGAGTTGGGTAACTTTCGAAACGTACACCCCATGGAAGACGGGTCATTCAATGAAGATGTAAATACCCATAAATGAAAATATACAACAAAAAATGTATAAAAATGGGAATTATATACACCACTGAAATGAAATAGTGGAAAACTTATCATAAATGTCACGGGAATAAAAGTGAGATGAAAAATTCCTTACGAAAACTCGGCAGCCTAACAGCGCCGCTTAAAACTTCCAAAAATGGATTTATGAGATCAAATAGGGTCTCTCATAATATGAACATAAAAAGTACAGTATGATTAATATAAAATAACATCCCCAAACATAATAAATATGATCTTAAAATAAATTACATAAAAGAGAGTACTTAAAAAGAAAGAGAGAGGTTGGATCCCTTACCTCGTGTCCGACATGACTCGATCGTTCTTTAATCTCCTGAATAATAAAATTTGGTCAATTTATAATTTCTCAAAGACCTCCTTTAAATATTATTATTCAGTTCATATCACATATTATAATGTTATAATAATTGGTTAATAAAGTTAGTTTATATCAGACGTTTTTGTCGATGTTCGGTACATGAGTAAAAATTGGACTTATTGGAAAAGAATTTTCCATGTAGTTATAGATAATCATCTCCAGAATAGTATTAATGTTTTAAATATAATATATATCCAGTATATATTCATTTTTTACTATTCCATAACATTTGGAGATAAAAAAATTAAAAGCACCGTTCATGGAGACGGTAGGCCGTACGTACGCATGAACGCTACTTTCATTTTTTGTCATATTAATGGAATTAAAGTTAAAAGAGAGAGATATATATATTATAATTCCAGAATTATATCCATAATTTATATGAAATATATGACATATATATCCATTATATATATGTACTTATAATATTACATAACATTTGGAGATAAGAAATGAAATGTACCGTTCATGGAGACGGTAAGTCGTACGTACGCATGAATGCTACTTTCATTTCTTTGGCACATTAAGTGAATTAAAACTAGATGAGATATATATATATATATATTATAATTATAGTATAATATATATGTTATATATATCACATAAGTTCATAAATTTCATTCTTTATACATTCCATGTATTGCATGAACGAGTCACATCACTTGAGGGGGTGGTAGTCCACACTTCCTCAAATGAAATTATCGCATTTGCACAACATGCAAAGCATAAATTTATGTGTTAAATATAAAATAAAGAAGGATAGAGAGGAAATAAATATAATATATATCATAAATAAATATAGTTCCATCATAATGGCCACCATGAGAGGTGGTATGAGAAGATAGAACAATCATCGTTTCGTGAGGCAGTAATTCGCCATCCACAGAAACAGTATGTTCTTTAACCATTAGACGGAGGTGTGTGTTATTGCAGCTCGAATCCTCCTCATAAAAACATCCTAGTATATTTAATATACTTTTTTTACAAAATAAATAAATAAAAAGATTTTAGGGGGTTGGATAAACAAAATAAAACAAAAGTACACTAGGGAAGACATTACCTTTAAAATGGGTAACTCTTTTTGATTTGAGCTCAAAGGCTTCCTTGGGAAGCCTTTTGCCCAAAGTGAGGCTTCTAGGAGTAAGAGAGAGATGTGGAGAGACAAAATGGGAAGCGGTTGGCCAATCCAAAGTCTTGATAGGTGTGTGTAAGGTGGTAGAGGTGGGGGCCTTTTATAAGAGGAGAGGAGGGGAACTCTTGGAAAGTTATAAAAGGTTACTTTATTATAAAATGACTTTCGAATTTTAAAGGTCCCAAAATTATATATTTCGAGGATAAGGTGATAATAGTTTGAAATCCACCCATAAAATAGGTTTTTGACATTTATAGGTGTTATATTTTACATTATCTTTTCATTTTATTTAAATCGTTAAATAATGAGGTAATCGTTGCATCATCATGGTGTCATAAATAATTTAATTTATTTAATGTCTAAAAATTATAATAAAAATATCATGATGTAGGAAATATTTTCATCTTTCTAATTAATATTTATAGTAAAATTTATGACTTGTATAACCCCATTTAAATTTTTTTTAGTAAAACAACTCATGTTTGTGACTTTTTTATTTTAACTTTAAATAAAAAGTTATTTATGTCATTTTCCTACCGAAGTGGCTCCATGGGGTCCCCAAGTTGACCCATGGATTGTCTTGTCCTTCCATGATACATCCAATGAGGTTATGACATTTTTCTAGGTCATTTCATATTATTAAAACATTATTTTTACCTTAAATTACACTAATTACCTTTAATCATGATTAATAAAACTTAAAAGTTACTATTCACCAAAAATTATTTTAATATCATTGAACCAAATTTTACTTTTAATTACCACCATGTATGTCGGATTTTTAAAAATCAAATCACAGAAGTGGAAAATTTTCATTTAAATAAAAAATCAGTTTCTTTAACTACCACTTAGTGGTTTCACTATTCATCAAAAATTGAAGTTTTTCAGAAAAATACCAAAAAATCACCCTAATCTGTATTTGATATTATGAATTAAAAAATGATGTCTATTTTACAAAATTCAAAACATATAAGTTGTATTAATTAATTTAATAATTAATTCCCGCTGTCAAAACAAATAGCGTGTTTTTAAGAAACAATATCTATTAAAAGATTGACACTAGTTTAAGTCCAATTTCAAAGTGAAATTAATTCCAATGACCACCATTGGATTAATTGGTAAAAATATATTCTAAATACACTTTAATATCAATTAAAAATTTAATCTATCCATATAAATAAATCATATTAAAATGAGGTTTTGAATTAAAATGCAACATTTTCAATAAAAATGATCTTTATCGGAAAAATAACAAAATTTACACAGAGTAAATTTTGATGCCCATATTCTAAAGAAGGATTTTATTTTTTCAAATAAAACATATAAAATTGTAAATACTATATTTAAAAAGGGTTCTCCCTCAAAAAGTCGGTTAATCGACCTTTTAAAGAATATTAGAAGATTTATGCTTAAAATTGTGTTCATTTGCATTTTAAGCCTCTAAAATTTATTGGATAAAAGTAAAATATTTGAAAAACATATATAATCATTTTGTAGTTAGTTCTCTTCATTCCCACCATTACAACGGCTAGGCGTTAACTACTATTTAAAATAATATTATTTTATTATTAGAGTGCAACGTAAGATTTCAAAGAAACTCGTTGTTGCGTATTGGGTACGCCATCAAGCATAGTGTTCCCTTTAAAATAATAATAATACTTTATTCAAAAAATATGGATAAATATGAAAATTTCATATTCTTTATTTACTTGGGGTGTTACATCCTTCCCCCATTTTGGGAATTGCATCCTCGGAATTTTAAAATTGGGCTTGGAAACTTCATTGAAAATCCTACATCGGAACAAGAGTCAGTAAAACTATCACTTTAAAAGAATGGGAGAGAAGTACAAAGGTCACCCGAGCTAACCCATACTAGGATTCCAAGTATGAAAATATGGATATGGAGGAAAAAACAAAGGTTCATGTTTTGATGGAGAGTGATTGTAAACATGTCTAGGAGAATGTTAACCACAAGAAAATCACAAACTTGTGATGGGTTAAACGGTATTCGATTCCCCAGTAGAAAAAGTTAATAGAGAGGATTTTTGTTTTAGGTTACTCTTAATTAAGGAATTTATTTTTGGGCTTAACTAAATTATAATGAAACATACTTACTTGTCACGTAGACTTTCAACTTTTACTAGATTCCTTAATCAAACTCATATTTTTTCCAAAAGACGAGTTTTTAGGTAGACTTGTTCGCATTAAGAGTACTATAATCAACTTATTGAGAATCACCTAATCCACAAAAGAGAACTATATATTTCCCATGTCTTTAGATATCAACCAAAAACAAACCAAAAAGTTTAGTACGATATCAGATAATACCCAAAAAGGATAATCCTTTATAAAAAAAATATATTCTTAATCTCCAAAATTTGTCAAACAATACCCAAAGTTCAACAAAGATCATTCAATAAACATCTATCCATAAAATTCTTCAAAGTAATCAAAACTAAGACTGAAACCCAAATATTTGAAGGATTTAATCACATAGTCTTCCAAGGTACAAATTAACAGTTATCTCCAAATAACATCAGTTGTTCTAAAAGTCTCATATTGAAAAGTAATTAACATAATCACATATCCTCCGTGATAGGTTAATAATTTCCATAGATAACCCAAAATAAAATTAGTATTAATTCATAAAATCATCTAACTAAAAAGAACAAGTCATACTAACCAGGGACTTCACGTAGTCCAGTGGTAGGTGATAAATACCAGTCGCACTTTGGTTGTGGGTTAGATTCCCGCAGCTTTGTCCGACGCGATGGGTTGTCACACGGTCTGCGTGTTCTCCTTTTTCCAAAACTATATAATTATTAAAACATTACCCAAAATGAGATAAAATTTTCAAAAATAACCATAACATAATTTAACCTCATGTTTATCTCATGTCGTTCATATTCCATCATAAAGTATAGTAACCCATAATTACCTCAAAAGTAAGGATCATATAAACCCTAATGGTTACCTTTATAATTATTACCTAAACTTCCATGTTGATTTGGTTCTCTCATACATGATGCATTAGATAACTCACCAAGGTTCAAGTGGTTTATCGTGACTCCTGATAGTTGGTTTAGAATAACCACGAGATTTCTCATTGAATAACCCATTTCATCCAGTCTCTTAATCCGAGAACCACCACAGTTTCCTTCAAACCCTTTGTCACTTTGCTGCCTGTAAGATCCATCCATTTACTAAAACCAAAAATTTCAGTGTGAGTATATCAACAAAACCATCATGTACTAATGAGGAAGATAAACACTAAGATATACTTACTCATTCACTTTATCTAAAACTAGGACTCTTTCTAAAATTCTAACCATTATGGTAATGTCACTTATGCTTAGAGAATACCCTAACCTATAAAGTTATCTAAATCGTCCTCTGATAACAACTATAAGGCCCCAGCCTTAAACATTACTTATTATTGAATAAAATGAATAATTCATATTGAGGATTTTTTCAGGTTTAGAGTTTTAGAGAATTAGGTCATAACTATTACATCTCAAAATATTACATAGTAGACACTTCTACTATGTTTCCATAAAATAAATAAAAACACTTAAAAATAAACATGTCTGGTTCCATGTTTTAGATAGAATGTCGTTCCTTGATCCCATCCTTGACCCTATTCATCTTTAAGTCCTATGGAAAACATTTCCAAAAACTTGGGATGAGCATAAAAAGCCCAGTAAAGGATACACAAAGAAGGAAAACTGTTAGTTTATCAAAAACAACAAGTAAACCATGAGTACTTTACCAAAGTAATACTTTTAACCTTTATGAAGTAGTAAAAACTCTTCATTGAATAAAAGACCATTACTTACACTTTTGTAACCAAAATATTACCATAAAACCCATATAAAGAACAGATAACATAAAAATGTAACTTGGGACATAAACATACTTAAATGGAATAACCATACGGTCGACTTCCACACATATCACTTAATGGAATATCCATACAGCCGACTTCCATACCCAATGCATTGGAGGTTATAATGTAACCACCTATCCTAGTATTCACAGAACCACCCGTCATATGGTTTATCACGTAACCACCCGTAAAATGTCCAAGTACCATCATTACACATAAAATATTGAAAATATAAACATTTCAATAACAACATTTTATTTGTAATCACAATATGTAATTCCAAGATATTGAATTAATCAATCCATTTTCAAAAATCATTTAAAAGAGATTTTTGAATCAAAGTGCCCCATACCACTTTGAATCTTTTAATGGAATTATAATTTTAAAACATTAATGTCCATATAAATATATAATGAAAACCATTTTGAAAACATGGACATTAAAGATAAAGATTTATAATAATGAATCTTTAAAACATTTAAAATGATATTTTTGTTAAAGAGTTTTCAACAAAATGAGAGACTCTTGAATACAAATAATTGTGGAATAAAATTTAATCTGAACTTTATAATATCATGAGAATAAATGGATTCTTGATATAATATTTCATAGGACAGTATACACACCATATAAGAGTGAATTGGTGCATAACAACAATAAAGTCTCAATGGAAATGTAAATTGAGATGAAATCCATTATAAAGATGGTATCCTTAAATTAAGGATAAATCTATCACATAATTATGTGTGAGAAATATAAATACACCCAATATAAGTGGATATTAAGTGTGAAACAATCATAAGTCATTCACACATAATCTTAGAAAAATAAAACCAATGACATAGATATTTAACTCAATGAAATAAGATTGAGTTATGATTTCTAATACAAGTTTGTAAGAATTTATCAATGAGATGATTATGTGTAGAAATAGTATATCCACACAATGGTTTGTGGAAATTACAACATAGATATTCCACACATAATCATGGCATAATAAAATCAATAAGTAGAGGTTTAACCCAAAGAATTGAAAGTGGGTTAAGAAGTTCCCTTACAGAAATCCGACAGCCTAACGACGTCACTTTAAAATTCAGAAAATGAGTTGATGAGAGATAAAATGGTATCTCATCACTTGGACATAAAATTGACATAAATAAGGATATAGATATCCCAACATAATAGTATGTGATTTAAAAGACATAACAAAAGAAGCCTTTTAAAAAGAGGAGGGTGAAAGGTCCCCTTACCGAGTTCGGTAACTTTCGAAACGTACACCCCATGGAAGATGGGTCATAAAATGAAGATGTAAATACCCATAAATGAAATTATACTACAAAAAATTGTATAATAATGGTAATTATATACACCACTCAAAGGAAATATTGGCAAACGTAGCATAAATTTCATGAGAATAAAAGTGAGATGAAAAATCCCTTACGAAAACTCGGCAGCCTGACGGTGTCACTTAAAACTTCAAAAAATGGATTTATAAGATCAAAAAGGGTCTCTCATAATATGAACATAAAAATTACAGTATGAGTAATATAAAAGAACATCCCCTAACATAATAAAGATGAGCTTAAAAGAAATTACATAAAAGAGAGTACTTAAAAAGAAAGAGAGAGGTTGGATCCCTTACCTCGTGTCCGACATGACTCGATCGTTCTTTAATCTCCTGAATAATAAAATTTGGTCAATTTATAATTGTTTAAGGAACTCCTTTAAATATTATTATTCAGTTCATATCACATATTATAATGTTATAATAATTGGTTAATAAAGTGAGTTCATATCATACGTTTTAGTCAATGTTCGGTACATGAGTAAAAAATGAACTTGTTGGAAAAGAATTTTCCATGTAGTTATAGGTACATCATCTCCAGAATAGTATTAATTTCTTAAATTTCATATATATACAGTATATATTCATTTTTTATTATTCGATAACATTTGGAGATAAAAAAATTAAATGCACCGTTCATGGAGATGGTAGGTCGTACGTACGCATGAACGCTACTTTCATTTTTTTGTCATATTAATGGAATTAAAGTTAAAAGAGAGATATATATATATTATAATTCCACAATGATATCCATCATTTATATGTAATATATGACATATATATCCATTATATATATGTACTTATAATAGTACATAACATTTTGAGATAAGAAATGAAATGTATCGTTCATAGAGATGGTAAGCCATACGTATGCATGAACGCTACTTTCATTTCTTTGGCACATTAATGGAATTAAAACTAGACGAGAGAGAGATATATATATATATTATAATTCCAGTATAATATATATGTTATATATATCACATAATTTCATCAATTTCATTCTTTATACATTCCATGTATTGCATGAACGAGTCACATCACTTGAGGGGGCGGTAGTCCACACTTCCTCAAATGAAATTATCGCATTTGCACAACATGCAAAGCATAAAGGTATGTATTAAATATAAAATACAGAAGCATATAGAGGAAATAAATATATTATATATCATAAATAAATATAGTTCCATCATAATGGCCACCATGAGAGGTGGTATGAGAAGACAGAACAATCATCGTTTCGTGAGGCAGTAATTCGCCATCCACAGAAACAGTATGTTCTTTAACCATTAGATAGAGGTGTGTGTTAGTGTAGCTAGAATCATCCTCATAAAAACATAATAGTATATTGAAGATAATCTTTTTGTTACAAAAGAAATAAATAAAATGATTTTAGGGGGTTAGAGAAGCAAAATAAAACAAAAGAACACTAGGGAAGACATTACCTTTAAAACGGGTAACTCTTTTTGATTTGAGCTCAAAGGCTTCCTTGGGAAGACTTCTGCCCAATGTGAGGCTTCTAGGAGTAATATATATATGTTTAGAGACAAAATTGGAAGTGGTTTTCCGAGCCAAACGCTTGAGAGGTGTGGGTAAGGTGGTAGAGGTGGGGGCCTTTTATAAGAGGAGAGGAGGGGCACTCTTGGAAAGTTATAAAAGGTTACTTTATTATAAAATGGTTTTCAGATTTTAAAGGTCCCAAAATTATATATTTCTAGGATAATGTGATAATAGTTCTAAATCCATCCATCCAATAGGTTTTTGACATGTTTAGGTCTTAGATTTTACATTATCTTTTCATTTTATTTAAATCATTAAATAATGAGGTAATCGCTGCATCATCATGGTGTCATAAATAATTTAATTTATTTAATGTCTAAAAATTATAAAAAACTATCATGATGTAGGAAATCTCTTTATCTTTCTAAGGAATATTTATAGTAAAAAATATGACTTGTATAACCCCATTTAAAAATTGTTTTAGTATAACAACTCATATTTGTGACATTTTTATTTTAACTTTAAATAAAATGTTATTTATGTCATTGTCCTAACAAAGTGGCTCTATGGGGTCCCCAAGTTGACTCATGGATTTTCTTGGTCTGCCATGAGATATAAAATGAGGTTAGTACATGTGTCTAGGTCATTTCATATTATTAAAACATTATTTTTACCTTAAATAACACAAATTACCTATAATCGCGATTAATAAAACATAAAAGTTACTATTCAACAAAAATTATTTTAATCTCATTGGACCACATTTTACTTCTTAATGACAACCGTGTATGTTGGATTTTTTAAAATCAAATAACAAAAGTGGAAATGTTTCATTTAAACGAAAAATCAGTTTCTTTAACTACCACTTAGTGGTTTCACTATTCATCAAAAAATGAAGTTTTTCAGAAAAATACCAAAAATTCACCCTAAGCTATATTTGGAATTCCGAATTAAAAAATGAAGTCTATTTTACAAAATTCAAAAAATATAAGTTACATTAATTAATTCCTGCTGTCAAAACAAATAGCGTGTGTTTAAGAAACAATATCTATTAAAAGATTGACACTAGTTTATGTCCAATTTCAAAGTGAAATTAATTCCAATGACCACCATTGGATTAAATGGTAAAAATATATTCTGAATAAACTTTAATCTCAATTAAACATATAATCTATCCATATAAATAAATTAGATTAAAAGGTGGTTTTGAATTAAAATGCAACATTTTCAATAAAAATGATCTTTATCGGAAAAATAACAAAAATTTACACAAAGTAAATTTTGATGTCCAGATTCTAAAGAAGGATTTTATTTTGTCAAATACAACATATAAAATTTTCAAAAGTATATTTAAAAATGGTTCTCTATCAAAAAGCGGTTAATCTAACATTTAAAGAATATTAGAAGATTTATGCTTAAAATTGGATTCATTTTCATTTTAAGCCTCTAACATTTATTGGATAAAAGTAAAAAAATTTGAAAAACATATATAATCATTTTGTAGTTAGTTCCGTTCATTCCCTCCATTACAACGTCTAGGCGTTAACTACCATTTAAAATAATATTATTTTATTATTAGAGTGCAACGTAAGATTTCAAAAAAACTCGTTTTTGCGTATTGGGTACGCCATCGAACATAACATTCCCTTTAAAGTAATATTAATACTTTATTCACAAATATGGATAAATATGAAATTTTAATATTCTTTATTTACCTGGGGTGTTACAGAGATAACATTATATGGATTATAAAAAAACATATTTTTTATTAAATGTATGTTAAAATTAATTCAAGGCTATCATATACACCACATAAAAGGAAGAAGGTGGTGAATATGGAACATATTTCATTGAAGGGAAATTGATATGAGGAAACACTTACAATATTGGTATATCTTAAATCAAATTCCAATGAAATTTAGAAATTTATATGGATTTTAAAATTAATTTAATTTAATTAAACTATGATGAAAAAATTCACTGGGTAGTACATACATCACATTACATAAAACAAGTGGGGAGTATGTCATATGTCTCAAAAAAATATAAGTGAGACAAGAAACCCTTAACATAACACTTGACTTCCTTGAAAGCACTTTAATCTCCTATATAATAAAAATAATTATCATTATAGCTTATTTAATAAGCTTATTAATATATATTACCTTTTATATTCTTAAATTATAATCATTTTTTAGACAGTTTTTAGTTAGTTAATGTATATTTTCATTATCGGATGTTAGTAATTTCGATTTTTTCATGCATGTTTTATGATGGTGATGTCAGACACCATTATTTTATACAATGTTTATCATTTCTAAGTTATTTAAGGTATTATAATATATTTTCCATGATGATTAATAATTTTTTATTTTCATTAAATTAGAGTTTTAGTTACGATTATTGAAGAAGAAATTGGTAATGATATTGTTTTCAAGTAATTTACAGATATCAATAGGTTACATTATAATTGTCATTAATTATTGTGTTTTACTTAAAAAATTGTATTCAATAAGTGTTTTACTCCTTAATAAAATAATCACACACACACATATATATATGTGTATATATATTCATCAAATATTTTTTTATAACCAACCATGTAAGGTGGTGATTAAAAATTAATTACATCCCTTAGTGGATGTAGTAGTCCACATGTACACATGGGTGATGTTTTCATTTTTTAAAGGATGTAAATAAAGGTAGAAAAATAATAATTTATCTTTACAGAATAATAATTAAGTTATAAATATATTATATTTTTATTAAATATTTTTATATAAACATCCATGTGTGACAGTTATGAAAAATGAAAAACATCATTTTATAGTAGCGGTAGTCTGCATGTATGCATGAGAGACACACTAATTTTTCATTATATGGAAAGAAGATAAAAATAGTTTTAAAATTAATATAGAAATATTTCAATATAGTAAATATATTTATTTAATTAAGTTAATATAGTTATATAATATTTGGATTAGGTTTGAGAAAAAAAGAAACTTGAAAAATATCAATAAGAACACATACCTTTTCCTTGTAGAATCTTCCTTGAAAAAAACCATAAGGATTCCTGGATGAATATTTTGGGATGAATAGAACCTATAGGTTGTTAAGGTATTTGAGTAAATATTTTAAAGATAATTTTCTAATTTTTTGTGTATTAGTGAGAAGATGATGTTCGTTTTTATAAGTAAACAGAGTGACACTGTTGTAAATATCCTCAACATTAAAATAATACAAAGTCATTTTCATCATAAAGTAGAACCAAATAGAAAAATATTCAAGTATAAGATTAGTTAAGTTCTAAATACAATCAAAAAATCATATTTAGATAATTTTTAGTGTTCTTAGAATTATTATACGTTAGTTTAACCACTTCGATAACCATTTTAACCCTTATTGCGATGACAAGATTTTTACCATGGTAACTATTAGCCAAAAAACATTTTTATTGGTTTTTAAAAAGAGTCTGAACACATCATGGACCTAGAAAGAACAAAAAATGAAAAGATCAAGGTGATCAAAATTAGTGAAGGCCAAGGGCATCCATGTGAACAAGGTTGACACCCTCTCAAGGGAAGGATCCAAGATCAAAAAAGCAAGAAAGGCAAACCCCTTGGGCTACCTTAGATGCCAAAAAGTAAGCCACAAAATTCTCTTCTTTACATGAATGACAGTCCTCCATGCTGCTACTCAAAATCCCCTTGTACCACTGGATGGTGTAAACAATAGTCTGTGGAATGTTTCTAATACTGCAGAGAGCATTGTACACTGAGAGTGAATATGTTTCCATAGCCGCGAGTTGAATATTATTTTGGATGCATGAAGTTAAACCGGTGAGCATAGATGAGGCTTCTGCTTAAAGGTAATCCCCACTTCCAAGAGTGCCACAAAAAGCAAGAGTCACTGATCCCCTTGAATCCTGGATCCCCCCCCGCCTTGCATCATGCCCATGATGCATGAGCCATATATGTTCATTTTGAGGCCTGAATGGTGGGGAAACCAGCGTAACAATCTTCCTTACCTATTGCAGTGATCAATGTTGGGAGTAGAAAATGCAACGAGAAGGGATCTAATGGAAGACGCGTCCCAGCATGAATGACAAAGATGAATCAGATCAGCTACCACATACTTGGTTTTGAAGATAATACATGCATGTGATCCTGAGATACCCTTATACCAGACCTCATTGCATTCCATCCAGATCCCCCTGCATCCTTCCGTCAAGAGGATAGCCCTTGAAGCCCTTTCAGAACCACTATTATACATTCCCATAAACAACTTCTCATGAAAGATAGAGCATGATTCCCCTCGGGAGCCTCTACCCATGAAGCCTTTGAACACTTTCCACACTAAATTTTCCCAATCACTTATAAAGAACAGGTGATTGATAGTTTCAGTCTATTCCACCCTATAACATAGGAATTTGGAGGCCAGATTCACTCCCAGGAGTTTAATATTATCCTTTGTAGGAATAACTTTTCTCCGGATTATCCAAATCAGAAAATTGAACTTCTTTGGGATCTCTCTCCTCCATAGAACTTCACCCCAGATTTCATGGCCTCGGTTCGGAGAAATCATTCTAAGATAGTCTTTGTAAGTAGAGACACCCGAGGAAGTCCCTGAAAAAACACACATGTCTAGATCCAAGTTAAGGAAGATATTTTCATATGTATAATGCTATTCCTTGTCCATAATGTCCTGCATTAATCGTGGGAAAATTATGGTTTGAAAAAAGTTAATGTCAGGGATCAAACAACTAGGGAATATGAGTCTGACCCCTACCCAGTTATGCTTCTAAAGAATAATATCACCTTTACCCATAATCCAAAGAGAAATATCATATATTGCATAAACTTTCCCCAACATGATCACCCTTCAAGGACCTCCCATGCTAGTTTAGCTTGAAGACCTTGCATCGTGGTAGAGACATCCTCACATTGATCCCCCCTTCTGAAAGAGGTCTGGCCATCATAATCCATGCCACCCAATGATGAATCCTTTCGTACTGTGATTCCCAAATAAAAGAAGAAATAATATTCTCCAATTGGGAAACAACCCCTTTTAGGACCTTAATATAAGAGAGGACATGCATGGGTATAGATGAAAGAGAACTATTTATCAGAGTTATTCTTCCTCCAAAAGACAGAAACTTATTCTTCCAATTTAGAATTTTCCCTGTGATTTTATCAATAATCTTGTCAAAATGAAGAATATAGATTTTTTTAGGCTAGACTGGGGCTCCCAGATACTCCATTGGGAAAACCCCTCTTTACATTTCCAGAATACTTTATGGGGACTCAACTCTTCTAGTTGGGTACCTGCTAAGGAGAAAGATGTTGCTTTTATCCTTATTGATCACTTGTCTACTCCATTTTCAATAATCCTCAAGGACCCCATTGATCCCCATGATGTAACTATTACTACCATTCATAAATATTATAGTTTCATCAGAAAACATAAGATGGGAAAGTCCAAAATCATTATGCATGGACTGCTAAGAAAGGATTCTACCCAGCTTGATGTTTTGGTTGATGTGGTGTCTAAGAAGTTCTTGGGACAGGAAAAAAAGTGTGGGGGATAGGTGTTCAACTTTCTAGAGGCCCCTGAACACATTGAAGAGTCCATTTTTGTTCCCCATAATGGTTTTAGTGATCCAAGAGGATCTGAAGCACCGCAAAATAAGTTCAGTCACCCATAAAGAAAACCCCATGTTGTAAAGTATATTGATAATGAAGTTCCATTCCAACCTATTAGAGGATTTATTCATGTCAAGCTTTAAGACAATATTGGAACCAAAATCCCTTTGATTTATGTAACCTATCATCTTTTATGACAGCCCAATTTCCCCTAGTATGGACCTTCCTTTGATGAATTCATGTTTCTCTTTAGAAATACAGGTGGGAAGGTGAGCCGACAGTGGTTTATTGAGGATAGAGTTTAAGACTTTGTAGGGGAAATTGCACATATAGATTTTTTTATATTGCTAAAGGGAAGTGGGATCCTCGAATTTTGGGATAAACACCAACTTTGTGGAACAATCCACTCCGGGAAGATGGACACCATTGAAGAAATCATGGAAAGCCTCCACATGATCACTCATGATCAGGTCCCCAAAACCCCTGTAGAAAGATCTAGGGAAGCTGTCAAGGCTGGGGGCATTTTTATGGTTGAGGCACCAAACTGAATCAAAACCTCCCTCTCTTCCAGTTCATCATCAAGCATCTCATTAATTATCATTGTAATCGACCTATGTACATCCTTTAAGAAACCTACACTATCACCCAGGTACCCTTCAGCCATACGAGGATTGGGTTCAACCAGAAGCTCCCTGAAAAAATCATTGACCAATTGCCCCACCTCATCCCTATCATTAGAAAATGATTTGTCATGACTGTGGAGGTTGGATATCTCAATACAATGTTTATCTTTGATACAATCATGGGAAAATATCGTGTTTTAGTCCACTTCATGCAACCATTTGGCCCTTGACATCCCGCATTCCACCCCTTCCTGGTGAAGAAGAAATTCTGCAACGTAATTTTTTTTATGTTTTTAAGGTCTTTAAACAGGGAGTCATTCCAATTACATTCCAAACTGGCTTCAATTCATTAGATCATCTTGAAAGCCATCTCTAGATTTTTCAAGCGAGACAATTTTCTTTTGGCCCAAGAAAGAAGATTTCCCCAGAGGTGCCGAAGCTTGTTGTGGATCTTCACATAAGGGCTACAATACACAGATTTTCACCATGAATCCTTGACCACATCCAGAAATCCAGGATCAACCATCCATATGTGGGAATACAAAATAGGACCAATTCCTTTTGATATCGGTAGCACACCCATTCTCAGGGGGGGATGGTTCGACAAGCAACTTGCAAGATAGGATACTTTGGTAGCAGGAAAAGTGGATATTACATGATAGTTTGATAGACACCAGTCTAGGCGGCATGAGGTTTGATTCTTGACTTTCTTATTATTTCACTATGTGAATAAATCTTCTTCAAACCCCAATTCCATAAGATCGCTACTCACCGTGAATCCTAAAAACTCTTGACTGGCCTTGCAAGGAATTGGGCCCTCACCCTTCTTCTTCAATGGATCATCCATGATGTTCAAGTTGCCCCCCATGAACCAGGGTATTTCAACAAGATTACAGAAGCCAAGATCATGAAAAAGGGCCTCCCGAGCCTATGCATCATAGCTTGCATAAATAGAAGAGGAGAATAGGTAATGAGATCCATGTGTAATTATTACAGTTAGGAACTAATCCAAATATGCTCTCAGGTCCAGTGAAATTGAGTTATTCTAGAAGAGCCATATGTGAGTGTCATGAGGGTATGAATTCATGTAGTTATCCGCCTTAACTATGTGTGTCATAACTACAATATTAGACAGGGTTTTTTTCAGTTACAGGACATCTGGAAGAGATACTGAATTGTTATAGAATTCATTGGTGATGAAGTCAAACTTAACCCAGGCTCCAAGGCCTTAGGAATTATATAGGAGAAAATATAACATTAATGAAAACTTTTTCTAGTTTTGGCCCCAGACACATATCCATGTGATATTGGAGATATAACTTCCTTACCTTTAAGTCTGTATTGGGATCTGGTCCGCATGCAACTTTGTCTCAACGAGACTTCAGAATCTAGTCTGCATGCCTCTTTATTATGGATAAAAAATAAAATGAGAATTATTAAATAATTTAAATATTATGATTCTTAGTATTGAATCAATTATTCAATATTAAATTCTTATATATGGTACAAATTAATTATAATATATATACCCAAAATGAAATGGAAAACATTTTTTAGAGGAAATGGGTTTTGACATAATTGCTTTAAAGCAATATCTTGTATAAAATTTATTATCATGAAATTTATTGATTTATAAATGAAAAAAGTATAGTTATATGAATTTAAAATCAATTAAAAACTTAATAAAAATTTCTAAATAATTAATTTAATAAAAGGATAAAAATAGTTCTTTTATTAGAATAAAACTTCACTTAACATTTATAATTTTATACATGGGTTTCCAAATTCAATATAATATTTTTTAAATGCTTTATTATACTTATTAAATATATATTTCGTCTATAAAAAAATTTATAAACATTTAATACATTATTATACCTTAGTGATGTCATAAAATTTATAGTATTTTTAAAATCGTTATTTTTCACTATTAACATAAAAATCAACATTTTCATAAAAATCCAAAAAATTTACCCTAATATAAGTTTGACATGTTGAATTTAAAAATAAATTTCATTTTATAAAATTAAAATTATAATATATTTTAATTTTTTTAAAATTAAAATACCAAATATAAAGATAATTTACTTTTATATAAAAATGGATTTTTTAAACTTCAAGTGTTCTTAATCTATTTTTGTATCAATTTCCAATTAATTTACTGTTAATATATTAGTTCATACAATGAAATATTTTAAAAGCATTAAATATATTAAAACAATTCAAAAATAATTATTTTAAAAATACCCCTTTTAACATTGAATAATTTTAATCATATCACATATTTATTTCTTTTATTATCAATAAATTTCATTGTTAAAGTAAAATAATACAATGTAAGTATCATAATTGATCATTATCTTTCTATTTACTAATTTATAATTTTAATATGTCACAAATCATTTTAGTTCAGTGTTACATATAATATAAGATATCAAAACCTTTATTATTTAAAGGATAATTACATATTCAAATATTGAGGTGGTATATTCTCTCATTGTAACACCACGAGATTTTATGATATATTTTTCTTTAAATAAATTTAATTTCATTGATAGTTTTCATTACATGAAACTCCAATTTTCAAAAAAACCATAAAAACTATTAAAATATTCTTAAGTAAAGATTATATCATTTTTCATTTCATTATTTTCTTATTTTGGATTTTTTAGATTTTTTTAAAATTATTTATTTTTCAGTGAATAGTGAAAATACCAATTTTTGTAAAACACTCATTTCATTTTTTTTACATCTAGTAATTAAAAATATAATTTTATTTTGGATTAGTTATTAATGTGATATAAGATAAATTGGATTAATATTAATATAATTAATGCTATTAGGATCTACATTTTATATTATTTTGATATAAGTCAATTTTACGGCTTTAAAACAAATTTTTATAGAAAATCATTTTCATCGCATTTTGAGGGTTTATTTTTAAATAAATTTATAAAACATATAGAAATAACATTTTATAAATTGGATTCAATATTTTTATGTAGGAGTTTTATATTTTGTTAATATATCCTTTTTATTTTTAGGCATTATGAATAGTAACCATGGTGAAATTTATCACCTCGATAAATGGTAAATTAGGTAATTATGGTTAAAAATAACGTGATAAATAATTTAAAATATATATAAAAATTGAATTTATTTAATTATATTATATTAATTAGACCCTATCCATCCTAACATTGAATATATGAAATTTTGGTGCCATTTTACTTTGATAATGAAGTTTATATTATTTTAAGTAAAAAAATACAAAATGTCACTCTTTTGCCTTTAAATTTATTTTGTAAGTTAACATAGGGATACAAATAAGTTTTTAATGAATATTAATAATTATTTTAT
This sequence comes from Viscum album, assembly GCA_963277665.1. NCBI lineage: Eukaryota > Viridiplantae > Streptophyta > Magnoliopsida > Santalales > Viscaceae > Viscum > Viscum album. The sequence continues at coordinate 1,751,746,191 of OY728143.1, read as the reverse complement.
GTATATTGAAACTATTTTTATGATTATAATTTATTTATAATTTTTAGTGATTATATAATTACTTTAAACACTTATACAACGCTAACACAATGCTTGCACAAGGAGTGGAAAAAATCAAAGTAAAGAATTATAAAAACATTAAAACTAATAATTTTGGGATTAATTACAGTTCCATAAGAATTTTATATTTAATAATATTTTATTATATGTTTTTAAAGTTTCTATATTTTAATTTTATATTTTTATTGACGTCGTTAAATTCGAATTAAATGAATAGTGTAAAAAATTTCATTAATGATATTTTATAAAAAATATTATATTGTTAAATTATTTTAAAATAATAAAAAATTAAATATAAAAATTAGGATCATAAAGAATCTAAAATTTCATATGTTACCCATTTATGAGAAAATTGTGACATGATAGTTAAAATTACAACCCTTTAAGATTGAAAACATCATTATTACAGTTAAGGTTAAAACAAGTAATCCATGAGATAATAATATGTTTTCCAATTAAACTTGTATAAATAATATTATATGGATTTATTTAGAGCTAAAACTATTTAAAATTATTATATATAGATTTTTGGAAGAAATTTTATTGTGTATGAAATTATTATATTTTAATCTTTTAAGAAATTCCAAATCTGTTCTTTCCATCTCTTATAAAAGGAAACACATTCTATCTTTTCATTAGAAATATTTGATAAATATATCTCAACAAAAACATATAAAATTATCTTATAATCTTATATAACCATTAATTATAGGTTCTTCCATTATTATAATAGTGTTCCAAGGGTCCTTAATAAAAGATCTAAAGGAGGCTAACTGAATGAGAGGTAATCATTCACCTGACCTCTATCGAATAATTTCCTATTTTAATTAATCTAAATTTGTGTTATTCAAAATAAAATAATAAAATTAGGATCCTAAATATACATAAATTTTATTATGATTATGAAAACACAATTATTCACTCTCTTTTCCATTAAATGAGAGGTGAAAGTATGGCTCGTGCGGACAAGTGGACTACCGCCTCATGTAGTGATACAAATAATTTTCCATCGCCATCTTTCACAAATGGTTATTATGATGGGTTTAATAATTATATATTATATTTATGAAATAATTTTACTTCTATATTTATAATATCATATCTACCTTCTTACCTTCCATTCTATTCGAAAATGATAATGTCATTAATGTGTATGAGTGGACTACTACCTCTATGAAGCGATGTGATTCATTTTTCATTTTTTAATTACATGAATGGTTGTAAAGATATATTTAATGAATATATATGATATATTAATGTTTCTATAATGGTGAATTATTATTTATATTTCTTTCATTCCATCTATTGAAAAGTTAAAACAACGTTGATGCGTACATACAACCTACCATCTTCATGAACAATGTAATTTATTTTTCTATCTCTAAATTTTATAGATGAATATATATATATATATATATTATTTTATATTTATATCATGATTAATATTTTGGATATAATGGATATATAATTAAAGTACAAGGACCAGAACCACCAAACTAAAATTCTCATGAAAAACTAAGTAGTTAACACCCTAAACAATGATAATAATAAAAGATTGCAAAAAAATAGGTTATGAGATGTTATAAATGGATAGTATATGATATTATAGATATTTATATGGATATATTATGCAATTATAAAAACCATAAATTTATTATAAAATAGATAAAAATCACTTATGAGGAAATTCAAACTTAAGGAAAGAGATTTCATCACAATTTCCACTCTATTGAGATATATTTGGTATTATACACCAATTTATTTTTATATGGTGCATATAATTACCCTTTGATTTATTTATGATTAATATATACCTATTAATTATTATTGGAAACTCAATTTGAGTTTAGTCCTTCAAGGTTATACAATTTAAAAGTTACCAAATGTGTAAGAATTTATTTTACAATCTCATTTTTTTGGGATTGCTTATATTTTTCATTAATGGAATATTATAATATATCCTTTAAAAAATCTATCTATTTTCTTATCCTCTACATATTTAAGGATTTTCCATGATTTTTTCCAACTTTTACTCTCTTTATCGCTTGAATCAATCAAGTTTATATTTAAAAGAAAATCTAATATTATTTATCCTTTGATCGGATTTATTTTTCTTCCATGTTCATATTTTTATAATTTGTTTCAAAAAAATATTTTTTATTTACTAAAATGATTTATTATGAATGTTTTATGTTAAAATTTAAAGGTTTTTAAATTAATATTTTTAATGTTTTATGAATGTTTCATCTTCAAATTTCTTTAAATTAAGTCTAAAATAATTTTTCTTTTTAATGTATACAACATTAACGGACATTCCCATCACCATAACAATTTTAAAATGTTTAGATTATTATATAAGTTTTCAATGGTTTTAAAAATAAAAATCCTTAATGTTTTATTTACATTTTCTTTTATTCACTAAAATACATGAATTTATTACAAAACCTATAAATATGATGAATTGATAGATATTTTTTTATCTCTTATTAATATTGTGGTAATTAAATTTCTCTTAAAAAATAAAATTTATTATGATAATATTTCATTGGAAATTACATTTCTATTAAATATACATATTTATTGTATCATGTATACTATTATTTCCTAAACTGTCTACCATTTCTAAATACGGTGTTTTACCATAAAAGTTATTTTATTGACTGGGGAAATATTAATATTATGTATTCTTTACTCAATAAGAATATTTTATGATAAGGAATATTGTTTATGAATTAAATTGCACATTAAATATGTTAGGAATTTATTGGAAATGAATTGGTGGGTGGGGAATAACTATATATAGCCCATAAATGCGTCAACATGTCACTTGAGACAAACCCGTTGTCCAAACTTATTAAATGGTTTTTGGTGTATACCAACCCATCAATTAAACTATGTTGGCACAAGACCATGATGGTAAAGATAACATAATGTCTGATATCATAACATACAACATTAATCATTTCCTTCATCTATAATTTAGTTATTATTATCCATGACATTACAACATTTATATTATCTATGGAATCATTTCATACTCAAGTTATTGATTAAATGAAATGTGTTTTTAGTTATTTAAGTTTCCATATTGATTATGCCTTATTTACTCATAATAGTTTCTACTGTATGTAATCCTTACTAAGCATTTGATTTTACCCTTTATTTTATTCCTTACCTAAGGACATGAAGAAAGATATTTTGACTAGTATTAAAGATAATATATTGTATCGTATCCTATGTTTTTTTATATTTCTAATGTAACATGGTAATCATGTATGTATATTGGTATTCAATACTAATAAATAGATCGATACTTTGTGATGCGATCCCTTTTATCTTATACTAATGTAATAAATTAGACATCGACTCTAGGTTACCATAGTTGTGGTTTTTATAGTTTAGATCAAGACAAGTTTAGTAGAAACCTTGGGAACTAGATCTTAAAAGAACATAGATGGTATGATAATTATGATGATCCTTTACAGTATTTGAGAACTTTTACCATTAAAGGTATTTTTATTTTATGGCTCAATATTGTTAATGATTATGATCTAACTCAATGTATGAAATTATTTAGTGATGAATCCCAATTAAAGAAATGGAATCAATACTCATAATAAATGTAGGGATTTCTTTACTAAGTGATCCAACATAGTTGTTGTTAGAACTAAGAAAATCATTGCCATATTAGGAAAGATGACTTAGTTTATGACAAATAACCTTGCCCGTATGGAGAAACCTATCATTACACATCATGATTCACTTATGTTGAATCCCATCATATGAAAAAAGCCTCTATTTTTTAAATGGAAATACCAATCCATTAGCAACTGAGAAATGTATTATGTTCCTCAATAAGATGTTCCAGGATATGGGAAGTAATGAAAGTGAAAAGGTTATTCTAGAAATATATTTTCTGGAATAATATACCGATCAATTGTGTTCAATAATCTAGAACAATTAATGAGTTAATGAAATAGAAATCGTGGAATGAATAACTTTTATAGTGATATTATTCAATAAATACTTCCCTCAAGAATAGCGAAATGAAATTTAGAGAAATTTCATCACTTTAAAATTGAAAGAAAAAGAAAGTGTGGTAGATTATAAGGATAACATTACAAGAATAGTGAGGCATATTATGGATTATATACATAATCTAGAAATCAATATTGACCATTTATTTGATGGGATTAAGACAATTCTTTAAAGGGAACTAGTTTCTAAAAAAGTTCATCATATGATGATGTAGTATATATTTCAATTAAGATAGATAAATAATTTTATGTATCATATTTTTTTATGGAAATCAAGATAATAATAGATCATGTGAACACCAAGAAAAATTAAACACATCTGTTTTCGAAGCTTTCACCGGGGCATGCGCATCTGTCACGTAGATGACGCACAGCTGTTACCCCACATTCCCACATTCCAAAGGCGGGCGACACCCACTCCTTATTTAAGGGCGTCTACTCCTTGATCGAAATGGGATGATGGGATGTCAGTTATTCCTTCCGTGCATTCCTCCTCGAAGCTCGTCACCTAGTACAGGTCTCCATCATATATTTAATATGTAGTTCATGAAACTCTTCCCGGCATCATATCTTCATGGGCACCAGTTAATTACGCCGCTTCTGTCAGGACCTTCAAAGGAGTCCAGTCAGGGCAGAAACCTTCAGTTAGGAGAGTAGTCACGTTGGGGCATCACTGGCGCGTCTTGATGCTATGGATTGGCATGTCAGTATTATGTCCCTTATCATAGGGATTCTTGAGGGTGTGGAATCCTGAGGCATCCCACATCAAACACGGGGAATCCTATTCCATAAGCAAGTATCTGAGGTTTTCCTCAGCTTCCCAGGTTTAACAAAGGGTATTTCGTGAGTTTAAAATCCAGTGGGGATGGATCGGACTGATCGGAACACTGGTTAGAGTGGATCAGATGGGCGCAACCCCCAGAGGGGACACCGATATTGGGGCCATCACGTGGGTGGATTTTTGAATGATGTATAGGGGAATGAGGTGGAATTATCCCACCGGGATGTTGCGGCCTAGGTAAGAATCAGGATGGATGATGGTCTTGGGATTGAGTCCTGAAGAGAATTCCTACATATCCCCGTGGTGGGGAATCAAAGTCTGCGTAGTTCGATGGAACGAGGGGACACTTGAGGAGGCGACCCGTGAGAATGGACACATGGATGAGACCTAGAGGAAGTGGAACCTCCAGGTTAGGGAATGATCTTCTAGAAACACATGGGCTCGAGGGAGAGATCATGGTGAGACATGGGTGTTGGTCTTGAACCTCGTGAAGGTTTCCTACCCATCCCCATAGTGGGGAATAAAAGACCACATAGTTCAGATGGAGAATACAGTTTAACATCATACAAGAATGGTATGGGTATTACACTCTGAGGTGGCCCATGGTGTTGGTGAACCGATGTGAATGGGGTCGGAATGACCAGGTGGTGGGGCTTGAACCTCGTGGAGGCTTCCTACGTACCATGCCTTAGCACGGATTAAAGTCACCGTAGTTTGGGATGGATTTGGGATTACAATTTGAGATGGACCAAGGTGGATATAGTTTAACGTCATTTGGGATGAGGGCGAACCTGACTTGAAGGAATGATCAGGTGGTGGGCTTGAACATCGTGGAGGCTTCTTACATACCATGCCTTGACATGGATCAAAGTCCCCGTAGTTTGGGTTGGAATGGGGCTTACGCTCTGAGATAGCCCAAGGGATGGATTGGGGCTTACGCTCTGAGGTAGCCTAAGGTGGTGATGAACTGACATGAATGGGTTCGGAACCAATGGGTGATGGGCTTGAACCTTGTGGAGGCTTCCTACCTACCATGCCTTAGCATGGATCAAAGTCCCCATAGTTCGGGTTGGATTGGGGATTACACATTGAGGTGGCCCAAGGTGTTGGGGATTGATCCTCATGGAGGATTTCTACGTACCATGCCTTAGCACGGATCAAATTCTCTATAGTTCAGGATGGATAGTTTAATGGCATGTGGGATGGGGGTGCTAGGCAGTTTAACATCCTGTAGCTCGGACAAGGGAATTTGGGGCTTATGCTCTGGGATGGCCCAAGGTGGTTGGGGATTATGCTCTAAGGTGGCCCAAGGTGTGTCGTGGTTTGTGCTCACTCTAAGATCACAGGATTCACGCTCGATGGGGGAAACAAGAGCTAGGAGAGACCTGATGATCACGTCGTTAAGGGTGTGTCCGTGGGAAATGAAGAGGGGCTTACGCGTTGAGCAGCCCAAGGTGCTGAGAATTACTCTAGGATGGAGGCCCGACGGTGATGAAGCGTAGAGGGAGAGGTATTTGGGATGGAAGAAAGGAGTATCATTCCCTATCACACCCTCCACTGGCTTTGGCACCAAGGAAGTGAGGAGGAGCAGGGGTGCTTTCTCCTGCAAGAAACGTTAGGGGCTTACACCAAGGTGGCTTCCCTTCCCCGCAGACACCCTCCACTAGCTTTGGCACCGAGGAAGTGAGGAGGAGCAGGGGTGATGCCTCTTGCAAGAAAGGTTAGGGGATTACACCAAGGTGGCTACCCTTCCTTGAGGACAAACACCACTCTAATAAATCACCCCTTGTGAGGGATGATCCCATCCCCATGGAGACGAGTGGGCATAGAGAATGTCCAAGTTAGGGGATGCTGTGTGTGAGGCATGGGGCCAGGTCATAGTTCAATGTCATGTGTTGAGGATGAGGCTTCTTGGAAGTTTCAAATCCTGCAGCTCGGATGAGGTGGGTTTGCTTCGCACCCCTAGGACTTACATGACCGATACCCTCTTCCCATTGTGGGAGGGAAGGTATCAGCAAGGTCGTAGAAAGGGGGTGTTGTGGATCGAACCATCGAGGGGTCCACTTTAGCGTGGCTATGAAAAGAAGCAATAGTTATTAGCATGCCTATGCGAAGAAGCATAAGGCAAAGTAACACAACGGGAAGGATTTTACAAGGGACTTTGAAGTTACTTCGTACAAGCCTAGAAGGTCGTACGGGAAAACTATATATGATGTGGTTTCCCAGGATGAACAATAAACCTACGAATGGCACCCAGAAGGAGGGAATCGCCCTAGGAGCACCGAGGTGAAGGGCCCTAAGGGATTGCGTTCAACCCTTGGACTTTGCGCACAATAAAGTGGTTCGGTGAGAAAAGCCCCGAGTTGGCGCGATATCAGTGATGCTTGCGTGAAATAGAGGGGGTGAGGTTTTTCACACGACTCGAAGGGATTGTGTGAAAGGGAAGTGATTGCGCACAAAGGAAGGGGTTCACACGTGACCCTAAGGGATTGCGTGCAAAGGAAGGGATGGCGCGCAAAGGAAGGGGTTTGAATGTAGCTTGGTCGTCTTGCGCACCATGGAAGGGATTGCGCACAAGGGGAAGACCCCGAAGGGGGTTTGATTTTTGTCTAGGCCATGGGGATCTCGCACAAAGGCGGACCCTGGGGCGACTTTGTGCGAAAAAGAACGATACCTGAAGGCCATATTGCATGCGCGCGGAAGGCGAATTTCACGCACGAGAGGCGGTTTTAATTCTTCCGCCTTGAAAAGGAAGGGGTCACCTTCAATTTATAGGTGATCAAGGGTGAAAATTATAGGTTGGTGTGGAATTATTATGCGATAGGGGCACGGGATACATTTTTTCACACACCTCACCCGTTTTTTCACCCAATACCTTCGGGCCCCCCGGAATGGGTCTCTGGGTCTGAATATGACTTCACTTTGTCATTTCAGAACATTCTCCAATAATTAAGTACTTTTCGGCATCTACAAATTCCCCCTCTTGGAATTGGATCAGAGAGGGGAAACAACAATCAGAAACGCTGAAATATAGGGCTTCATGCGCCCCCTGCGCACAAAAATTTCGAGCGGTGCACAAAACTCAGCCAGGCACGGAATTTGATTTTTGCGTGGGCGTAGAACCCAAGATTAGCCTATAAAAGTAACCAAGGATCCCATTCTACGTACAACTTTTCTCACGTGATAATCCCTGAGCTCTCGTGCGCGAAATTTCTTCTGCTCCTGTGTGAAAAACCGCCTCGGTAGAGCGTAATTCCTCCGATATTTGGCGACATTTTACGTGCAAACCAGGATTTTTTACACCACATCCAGAAATTTCGTGTCAACTGCTGATTTTATACGCTGGACTCCCAGATTTCGCACCATCCTTCCATATTTCGCGCCAACTCCTAAAACACTTGTTAGGAAGAAGATGGCCGCAAACCGGGTTGATGAAGGGGAAGTCACTGCTTGCAGAGCTCAAATGGATGCGAACCTGGAGATTTATAGCAAAAAGAGGGTTGTCCCCAATAACCACACCCTCTTCAGCATGTTACCCCCTACCCCAAAAGAATAAGCCTTGTCTGACAATCTTCCGTTGTGGGACTTCAGCATTCTGGAGGAGGTCCCTCTGCCAAGACCATCTTAGTGGACAAAGACCCTTTCTGAATCGAGTTCACTCCTCGTTCCAGTCTTGTATTACTGAACCAGTTTAACTTGCTGTTCCAGCCATGTTTATCTCATGAGATATAAATCTTTACCCAATTAATTGGAGGAAGATATAGGTCCCACCCATCTCATAATGAAATCATTCTTACTTGTGCCACAACATAAACACACATCATTCATAATAACCCAACGAATAAAATGGGTTTTATAAACATCATCCCATCATTCATAATAGTGAAAGATACTTAAAAATGACTTTTTTAATCAAAATAATTTATAGTGATAAAATATAATATTGAGTGGTTTTAAAGTATAATTATAATATACTTTTACCATTTTATCCAATGTTGGTCATTAGAATTAATTTCACTTTGAAATTGGACATAAACAATTGTCAATCTTTTGATAAATATTATTTCTTAAAAACACGCTATTTGTTTGTACAGCGGGAATTAACTATATATTTTATTAATTAAACTTATATGTTTTGAATTTGGTAAAATGGACATCATTTTTGAATTTGGGATATCAAATATAGCATATGGTGAATTTTTGGTATTTTTCTGATAATGTTCATTTTTTAATGAATAGTGAAAAATGTTTTATTTTAATTCAAAACTGTATTTTCATCCAATTTATTTATATAGTTAGATTGTAGTTTTAATTGTTTTTAAAGTATAATTGAACTATGTTTTTATCATTTAATACAATTTTGTTCATTGGAAGTAATTTCACTTTTCAATTGGATGTAAAAACAAGTCAATCTTTTGATAGATTTTACTTCTTATTAACTCGTCTTTGGTTTTGACAACGGGGATTATTTTTCAATTAATTACTATAATTTATATGTTTATAATTTGGTGAAATGGATTCAATATTTGGAATCATAAGTTCCAAATTATGTAATTAAGACTTTTTTTGACATTATGATTAGTAACGACGACAATTATCTTTAATTATCACGATTAATTAGTAATCGGGTAGTTAAAGGTAATGAAATAAAATCATAATAATATAAAATGACCCCAATATGTTTCCTAATGCTATTGTTTGTGTCATGGTATACCATGGGATTCCTTGTTCCAACTTCGGGACCCCATGGAATTACTTTTATGTGATAGTGACATTTTATCATTTTATTTTTTTAAGAAAGGAAAATATAACAAAAGTATGTACCACCTAAGTAAAACAATTTTAATTTTGTCTAAATAAATGATATCTTAGACTATAAATATTAATTGGAAATCTAAAAATATTTCCTACATCATGGTATTTTGTTTATAATTTTTAGACATTAAATAAATAAGTTTATTTATGACACCATGATGATTCAGTGATAACTTCATTAATGAACGATTTAAATAAAATGAAAAGATAAGGTAAAATATAATACTTACACTTGTCTAAAGACTATTGGATGGGTGGATTTTTAACTCTTATCACATTATCCTTTAAATATATTATTGTGAGACCTTTAAAATCTCAAAATCATTTCATAATAAAGTAACATTTCAATCTTTCCAAAAGAGCCCCTCCTCTCCTCTTATAAAAGGCCCCCACCTCTACCACCTTATTAACACCTTAAAATCCATTTGGATCGTCCAAAATCTACTCAAATACTATCTCAACTCTCCTCTCTTACTCCTAGAAGCCTCACTTTGGGCAGAAGTCTTCCCAAGGAATCATTTGGCTCAAATCAAAAAGAGTTACCCGATTTTATGGTAATGTTTTCTCTTATGTTCTTTTGTTTTATTTTGCTTATCCAACCCCTTAAACCCTTTTTATTCCATTATTTTGTAATAAAAACGGTATATTAAATATACTATGATGTTCTTATGAGACTTATTTGATTTACACTTACACACACCTCCATCTAATGGTTAAAGAACATACTATTTCTGTGGGTGGTGAATTACTGCCTCATGAAACGATGATTGTTCAATATTCTTTTAACACCTCTCATGGTAGCCATTAAGATGTAACAATATTTACATATGATATATATTGTGTTTATTTTTTCCTTATGGTTCTGTATTTTTCATTTATGGCATACCTTTATGATTTCCATTATGGATAAACGCGATAATTTCATTTTAGGAAGTGCGGACTGCCACCCCCTCAAAGTGATTTGAATTGTTAATAGAATATGTGGCATACCTTTATCCCTAAGCTCACATGGTCCATGAGAAGCAAATGAGGATCGTATTATCACTTCATTTGATCTTGGGAGTTCCAACCAAGCTTCGGGCACTCAAAATTCAAACCCAGATTCCCAAGGAGAAGATGGAGGCCCAATAAAAGGAAGATGACCTCAGATCGATCGATGTATCGTCTTCCCAATATGCTCTAGCACATGAGTGGGGCAATTCCAGGGGCATTGGAATCAGTCCGAACATAGGGGAATGAAAAATTTTAATCACGTTACCCATATTCAGAACACTATGGGAGGGGCATGGAAATAAAGGATGACTGTTGACCGTGTTCGAAACACAGCATACCTATTGCACTAGTCTGAAATGGGGACAACAAATGAGGGCTGACCACTGACCATGTTTGCAACATGGGTCCTAACTTAAATATCATCGATCAGTCTTCCAGAATGTTGGCCCAGGACAGCAGGTGAACCATAGGTCAAGCATCCACACTGTTAGGGGTTCCCTTCAAACATGATCAGTCTTCTGGAATGTTAGCCCAGGAAAGTAGGCGGACCATAGGTCGAGCATCCATACTGTTAGGGGGTCTCTTCAAATGTGAAAGATGATGAAGATCTGAATAAAGGGGCACACAAAGCATGGAAAATGAAGTGGTGGATTGTTTGAGAAGAATCCAACCCTCCCAAGATTACACCACTGTTGTGGAAGCACATTAGGTGGGCGCATTAATTTGATCATGGATCATCCCTACTTTTAGACAGGACCTCTCTGGCGAGGGAAGTGGTGCTTCCCAATGTCATTATGGGGAATCCTGGACTTGGTCAGGGAAAATGTTATAGTTACACTACTCTCTAGGGTGGGGGTCAGGCCAAGAGGTCGACGGTGGGGAAATGGATGGGATTTGTGATTCATGGGGCCGGACCTGAGACGAAATGTTTGGGCATTCCTACGTATCTCATAAGAATGAGAATCAAGTAGCACGTAGTTCATGAAAGGGTCTTAGTTCAAGGTCTTATAACTCGGACCAAGGATCGAAAATACATGAAGGAGGCACAAGGTAAGGTGATTATGAAACCTGACGTGAATGAGGACATGAGTCTGAATTTCCATGTGCTTCTGAGGGAGGTGTTTAGGTCAAGGGACTAAACACGAAAATTTGGCTGGGCCCATGGGGAAGTGCCCGGGAATTCATACGTATCCCATAAGGATGGGAATCAAGCCATACATAGTTTTGGAAAGGATTCTGGTAAGGTACAGGTGCAAAGGATGAAAGGGGCGTGTGGGTCTAGCCCTCACACCAAGAGAAGCGGTATTTTATGTATCTTGTTTGTCCTTTCAGGTGAGTGGTTTTTCTTTCGTGAAGCGACCGGCCTAGGGTAGTAATTCCTGGCATCGCCACAACAATCAAGCTGTATACAGGTGTTGACAAATGGTATGGTAAATGAATGATACCCGACGTGATGTCCTCTATGATGAGGTCATCACAATGCAGTTCCATTTTTTGTCGTGCATCTAGGACGATATTATCATAGTTTAGGGTCATGTGGTAGGACCAAATAGCATAGTTTAAAGTCATATAGCTTGGAAATGGAGGAATGCGCACGACTTGATAAAGCATACCTGACGTGAACGTGAACGAGGTCTAGATCATCACCGTGCGCACCTCTAGGAAAGGAACCTTAGGTCAAGCGACCAGTGAGGGTCAAAGGATAAGGGGAAGGAGACGCTAGCTTTCAGCTGAGCTGGACCCAGAATCACGGTGTCAAGGTGATCCCATGTATCCCATGGGGATGAGGATCGAGCCGCACATAGCCCTTAATGAAGATCATAGTTTATGTTCTTAGAGCTCAGACTGTGGGAACCCTGAAGGACGCCGTATTGTAGCTTTGTCCCCCTGAAGTGTGGAGGTGCACTGAGGGATAGTGCCAAGAGTGTCAAAATTCCACCTAGACACGATGGGGTGGAACATAATGAGAATCATGTAACCAACATTCAAGGCCTAAAGGGGGATAGCGTAATGATGAAGGATTACTGTTGACCACGTTCGCAACACAGTATCATGTCTCATTATCCTAAAATGGGGACAAACAAATGAGCATCGACCACTGGTCATGTTCGCAATGTAGGATTTGTATCAATTTGTTGTCTGAAACTCTCGGGGGCATTGGCCTATAACGGTAGGAGAACCCTTAGGCGTAGTATCCATGTTGTTCTTGGGGGTCCCATCAGGTGTGAAAGATAACGGGATCCCAAATGAAGGGGAACATGAAGCTTGAAAAGCGAAAGGAACTTTCCTAACTTGAATTTTTCACTCTAGGTCCTAGACCAGAGTACTCTTAACACATTGGTGGACCACTTCAAAGGGTCAAGGAGATCATCTTGAGAGTGGCCAAGAGATGGTGGATTCCCAGGATAAGGGGGGCATGATTCCAAAAACCCAACACGAAGGAGGTCATAACCCTGTACCACACCTATATATCCCCCTCAAGGAGAGGAATAGTCCAAGGGGCCTAAGTGACTGGGAGATCCGGAGATCTCTGAGGGATGGGGATGGACCCGAAATCTAAATGTTCAGGCGGTCCTACATATCCCATAATCATGGTAATCAAGCCACACATAGTTCTTGAAGATACAGTTTAACATCATGCGAGACGAAATATAGTTTAAAGTCATGTGGGATGACATACAGTTTAACGTCATGCAGGACGACATACAGTTTGACGTCATGCGGGATGACATACAGTTTAATTTCATGCAGGGCGAATGTGCAGTTTAGCGTTATGAAGGACCGGCAGTTTAAGGTCGTGCAAGACCATAATCCAGTTTAAGTACATGGGGGACCCTAAGGGCCCAAATGTAGGACCAAATGTAGTTTAAGATCATGCAGGGCCAAGAACTCAGGCAAATTATAGCTTGAGGAACTTGACATTTGTGGGAGGAGTTATAATCTCACCATCCATGGTCACCAGGGAGTATGCTCCATTGGGATAAACCTTATGAACAATGAAAGGTCCTTCCATTTGGGCTCTAGCTTGGGTGGTTTCCTACCGAGGATCATTAGCGCTCTGAGAGACAATACCAAATCACCTTGCAAGAAAGAGAGGAGGTGTACCTTCTTGTTGAAAGCTCGAGCCATCCTGCTCTGATGCCTCTCTAGGTTGTGTAGGGAATGGAGCCTATACATGTCTAATGCTTCCAATTCAGCTAGATGGATCTCAGCCACTCTATCTGGCGCTTGCTGGTCATAGATCACTGTATGCAGTGAGGGAAATTGAATCTCAATGGGTAGGACGGCCTTCGTTCCATACACCAGAAAATATGGGGTCACCTGGGTGGAATTACGGGTCATCGTTCAATAGGCCCAGAGGGCATTGGGGAGTTTATCCGGCCAACTATTCTTGTTCTGACCAACCATTTTTTGCAGAATGTTAGAGAGGGTTTTATTGAATGCCTCAATATGTCCATTCTCATTCACATGATAGCGGGAGGTATTGTTGGAGAGAATGTTGTACTTGGCATACAATTTCTTCAGCTCGGATTCTCGGAAGTTGGTGCCGTTATCGGTGAGGATAGCCTGAGGATCCCCAAACTGATGGATGATATTAGAACTCACAAAGTCAACGATAGAACGGGCCTTGACTTCCCTGACTGGAATTACCTCTTCCCACTTGGAAAAGAAATTTGTCGTGGTTAGAATGAATCGGCATTGGCGAGCCGTTTCCAGTGTGTATGGTCCTACGACATCTAACCCCCAGGCTGCAAAGGGCCAAGAGTACTTCGTTGTATTGAGAGGATATGGTGGATGATGCACAAAGTTAGCATGATCTTGGAATGCATGGAACCTCTTGGAAAAATCAATGCAGTCGTGGATCATGGAGGGCCAAAAATACCCTAGTCTCTGGATCTGATGAGACAGTTTTGGCCCAGCCTGATGGGCACCATAGGAACCAACGTGAACCTCTTGCATGACCTGTGGAATATCAACCCCTTGAATGCAACGGAGGATAATAACATCAAATCTGTGTTTATATAGTATCTTCTCAAGGCTAGGATCACTCTAGAGAGTAAAATACAGATCTTGGCATCGAATTCGCTCATGCTCGGCCCGGTCTAAAGGGAGACAATCGTGTTGGAGGTATTCGACGAAGGGTGTCCTCCAATCAGTAACCACTTCGATCACCGCATCCGGATGACTCGAGGGTCCCGACATAGAGGCACCAGCGGTATGATGGTTTACTTGTGGCTTTTCATCTCCATCTGGGGTAACAGGAACTATGACTCTCTAATGCGCCATGTGGATAATCAGATCATCCTGCTCAGGCTCTGCAAGTGATGAAGCTAAACTGGCTAAAGCATCTTCTCGACCGTTCTGTGACCGAGGGACATGGATAACATCTGGTCGAGAAGGGAACTGTGCCATTAGCTGGAGAGTGTGTTCTAACAACAATACAAGT
Source organism: Viscum album (assembly GCA_963277665.1). Taxonomy (NCBI): domain Eukaryota; kingdom Viridiplantae; phylum Streptophyta; class Magnoliopsida; order Santalales; family Viscaceae; genus Viscum; species Viscum album. The sequence goes on along the minus strand of OY728143.1, from coordinate 1,751,731,058 downwards.
TCTGGATTCCTGACAACATAGTCTCTATTGACCTTCTTAATAACTAGATCACAGACCCCTTTCACTTGAAAATGGGGTACGTCGATCTCTAGGGCTAGCTCGAGACCAGAAATGAGGGTCTCATACTCTTCCTCATTGTCAGTGCAGCCTCCTGATAACAGGAACAAATATGGCTGGATGGCTTGTGCCGGGTAATGAAAACGATACCCAGGCCTACTCTGTTGAGCCTAGGATCATTAATCATCCTACCGGTGGGGCTATGGGAGGAACCATCTAAGTGAATTTCACAACATGGGATGGCCTGATCGACTGAGAGGATTTCCTCACCAAGAAAATCCAGGTCCAGGGAGTAATCTGTGAAGGTTGGATGGGAAGCTAGAAAGTCCTCCAATGCCTGCCCCTTGACAGAATTCTGGGGCACGAACCTGATGTAAAATTATTGGAGGATCACTACCCACCATGCTAGTCATCCAGTCAACATGGGGTGATTTAGAATATACTTTAACAGGTCTACCTAAGATACCATTTGTAACTCATGGTGCTCCAGGTAGTGCCTCAATTTTTGTATAAAAAACACAAGCACAATGCATCTCTTATCGATGGGGGATTATCGGGCCTCTGTATCGAGGAGCATGAAGATGTGGTAATAGAGGTTGTTCTCTCTCCCCTCATTGTTCTTATGGGTGAGAAGGGTGCCGAGGTACCACTCCAGGGTGGTGACATAGAGGACCAGCGGCTTCTCGGAGATGGGTGGCATTAAGACCGGAGGCTAGAAAAAATATTTCTTGATTTCCTCAAAGGTGGTCTGGCACTATTCGTCACATTTGTAGGTGGAGCCTTTCTTCATGAGCTGGGGAAATGGCTTACACTTTCCGGATAGATTCTCAATGAATCGACGTGTGTAGGCTTAGTGGCCTTAGAGACCTCAAATCTCTCGAATATTACCTGGGGAGGCATCTGATTGATTTCCTTGATCTTCTCTAGGTCGATTTCGATGCCCCGGTACCTGACAACAAATCCAATAAACTTTCTGGAGGTGACCCTGAAGGCACACTTCAACGGGTTCATCTTCAGGTGGTGGGAGCGGAGAAAGGTGAACACCTTGTCAAGGTCCTAGAGATGGTCCTAGAACTGGCGATATTTGACTACCAGATCGTCCACATAGCATTGCACCAATTTCCCGAGGATTGGCTTGAATATGCGATGCATGGCCCGCTGATAGGTGGAATCTGCATTCTTTAGGCCGAAGGGCATAACCTGGTAATAGAAAATACCTTGAATCGCTCTGAAAGAGGTAGAATCCTCGTCCTCGAGGGCCATCCAGATCTGATTATATCCAAAGTAACCATCCATGAAGGAGAGGGCTTGGAACCCAGCTGTAGCATCGATCAACAATTCTGTCACTGGAAGGGGAAAATCATCCTTCAGACAGTGATGGTTGAGATTGTGGAAGTCAATGCAGACTCTGATGTTCGTTCTTATTTCTGACTGGCATGATGTTGGCTAACCACTTGGGGTACTGGACCTCCTTAAGGAAGTTTTCTCTGATGATCTTGTCAACTTCATCCTTGATCATGGCACCGTGAGAAGGGTTCATCTTTCTGGGAGGATGCTTGAACCCATGATGATTTTTCGGGAGACCGAGGCGGTGGATGGCTACCTGAGGATCCAGTCCTGGAATCTCATCGTAACTCTAGGAAAATACATCATGGTGTTGTTTGAGGAAGCCTACATACCACTTCTGCTCCTCGAGGGATATGGCGACACTAATCAACATAGGTCTCGGATCGGTCTCGCTACCAAGGTTCACCAGTACCAACTCATCGACAGTGGCAGAGATGCCTTCATCAAAGGCATGGGGAGTGTCCTCTATATCCTCCTATCCACTTATAGAGGGATCCTTCATGGGAGAAGCTGGTTCTAGATTTCCAGGCCCTGATGGGAGGCTGGTACCAGCTTGTGCGGCAATGGTCATTGCATCAGGTAATTCTGGCGCTGCCGAGACCATGGCTATGAAGGTTGTTGACCCGATCCCATCTGGTCTCTGGCCCAAAGGTCCACACTTGATAATATCAAAGTAGTAGTGGTGCGTTGTCCAGAGCTGACTTATTCCATCCCTGTGAAACAGACAAGTATGACGTACAGTCATTTCCATGAGTCGGACGTCCTGATATCTGACAGGGGTGGGAGGCTCCAGAATCACTAGGGCCTGATTCGTATAAGAATACGAAGTGATCTTCCAACACTGCTTAGATTTGAGATCAGGATTCCCTCTTTTCCCAGAAATTACAAAACATTGCCTCATATCAGGGTTTGTGGCCTCCAATTGATGGATCAGGAAGACATAGGCATCATTCAAGCCTGCCCAAGGGTCAGTCGTAGCGGCGGCGGGCTCAACTTCACTTGCCTGGACTTGTTTAACCTTGATCTTATAATAGTCAGCAACCAAGTAGCAGGCTTCACAAGAGGTCAAAGGAGATGCATCACCTTGTCGTACGCCTAATCGACCATTATGGAAGTACTTGAGGCATTGGTGATACGATGAGGGGACCACCGCATGCAAGTGCAGTCATGGCCTACCCATAAATGCATTGTACGCGGTGTCCTGGGAGACGACCATGAACTCGGTGCTGGAAACCAGGCCACCAAACTGGGTCTTCAAATGCATCTTGCCGACCGGTATCTGCTCTATCCTATCATATCCCTAGATTCTCAAATTTTAGGGAGTTAGGTCATCTTCAGATAACCCTATCTTCCGCAGTGTCCACGTCAGGATAAGGTTGATCCTGGATCTGGTGTCAACAAGACAGTGGTGAACCTCCAAACTATTGAATTGGCCGGTGATATACAGCGGGTGGATGTACTCATGTGTGGGAGAGCCTTCATCTTCTCCAGAAAATGAAATTATGGCTTGGAATTTGGCATCCTCAACTGTTTTTTAATGAAAGGCCTCTACAGTTGCTACCTCCATCTCAAACTAGAGGGGGCTCTTTAAAGCCTCGGTGAGCGCTTTGCGCATATCTGGATACAGGTGAAGGGATTCAAGGATGGAAAGCCTTGCTGGGATGCCAGAGAGTTTCTTGAGAACATCGTACTTTCGTGTCAGGTATGAAATTCTTCTTGTAGGGAGTCGATCTGTGATGGAAGGCATGGCGAGCCCTACCGTCTGGACTGGAGGCTAACTGGTGCTAGGTATATCCTGCTGATAACTGGTCGAAGCTTAGAGGATCACTGTCGGATGAGGACCGGATGGCTAAGATCAAGCTGTAACGTGGTGAAGCTGGTCATGGCTTGGCCATAGCGGCTCTTCCTGATCCAGTAGCAAAAACAGTGGCGGAGGAGGGCCTATCGATGCCAGATGAAGAGGCTGCGCGTGCTGAGTTCTGCGTTGGGCCTACTTTCTGGTCACAGCGGCATGCAAGGCCTGGTAGGAGGTTCCAACTAATGTGCCTCGATGACCCAAATGGTCATGGCTCCGCCGACTTTGGCGTCGGCTGGGGACATTGGGGAGGTTTTCTTGGCGCTCCCCCTCATCAAGAGTCATATAAGGATTTACCAACTCGACGGTGTTAAGCGAAGCATAACCTTGACTGTCACTTGACGAATCATCCACCACTGGGTGGATTCTGGGAGGGACGCCCATCTTAGGGGGCATGAAGTCGCTGAGAGTGAGAGACGATGACGACATTGGTGGGGCGCGTTGCTTCTTCTTGCATTGTTGATGCTTGCTCTTATAGGAAGAGTATAGCAGGGACGACAATGCATAAGTGGTGGCCGAAACTTCTGAAGGCTCCAGCTAATTCAAACATGCATGAATGATTCCATGGGCATGGGTAACCTTCTTATGGGCCATACGGTCACTATACTTCGCAGACCCACGGTCAGAAACCTGCTGCCACTCACCTTCACCGTCGCTACTGCTATATGATCTCACAAAAACACCCTCCACTTGTGCCCAGGTTGGGCCCAACCTGACTATGTTGTTGTCAATATGGTCTTAGATCCATTCCTTGAACACAAATATTTTCTTAATGGCATGACCTAGGATTCGATGATAAGGGCAGTAGTTGGGGTGATTAGTGAGATGCGCCTCTTCTGGCTTCCATCACTTAGGCGGTTGTACAATTCTTGGCTCTAAGGCACTACGAAAGTAGCCAGGGACCTGAGCCTCATAAAATGAGTAGGTCTGATTCCTTATGTCTGTAAAGGGGGCTCTGAGAGCCTATACGTAACGAGGGGTTAGAGGAGCTTTCCAAGGAGGCGGAACCTGATTATCTTTCCTAGGAAGTGGTGACGCGTTGTGCGGGGGAGCCTGTCGATTCTGAGGATGCTGCTGGGCTGGAATCTGCGCTCGTGGTGGTGGACCTCTGAGAGGCTGCGGAGCTGGCTCCACTGGTAGCAATTCTAGCTGCCTAGGGGCCTCGATATGGGCCACCGCGGCGGGCTCGACCCTGGAAGCCCTCCTTACCGGGATTATAGAAGGCAGCAGGTGTGCCTGACTAGCCTGTAACAGAGCTTCTTCGAGGTGCTGGGCCATATCCGAGAAGTCTCAGAACCCTCCAGGATAGTTTTGAGTAATCATGGAGGGAAACAGTTCCGTCTTGACATTTACCACACATATCATCAGTAATTTCTCCTGAGTCAGTGGCATGTCAAGGGAGTATGTGAGCCCCTTCCACCGGGTGATGAAGTTCACGACTCGCTCATCCAGCCTTTGCTTGCACTTGAAGAGGTCTGTGATGTTCTTCTTCCGGGTGGTAGAGTTGAACTGGTAAAGAAACTGCCTGCGAAGGTCCTCCTAGATTTTCACAGATCCAATAGGGATCTGGTTATACCAGACGAATACTGGCCCTTCCAGCGTCTGAACAAAACAACGGAGCTTGGAGGCCTCCTGCTGCACTGGGGTCCCTAACATAGGCCCGCACGTTGAGTTAAAGTGGGCCAGGTGCTATGGCGGGTCCCCCGTCCCATTAAAGGAGGAGAAGGTGAGATTCCCAAATCCCAGGGATGTTAGCATGTCATCCATCCATGTAAGGTATGGCTTTCCATCATGTGGGATAGCCACCTGTCGTGTTTCAAAAGTTTCCAGGTGTGCAATGAGCATCGCCGTCGGATCATCTAGATGCGGGTCCTTGTCCTGGCGGGGATCCCTAACCATGAGCGCATTGTCGGGCTCTTCAATACGGTAGACAAGCTCAGTGGCTTTCGGAGCGGCTGGTGGAGCAGCCCTTGGGGCGGCCGGGGGATCCCGAGCGGGGTTCCTTGGGTTGCTACCACGTTCAGGAGGGTTCGACGAGACACATTGTGCCCTCTTACCATGATCTTCGGCTTCTTCCCTATCAGCGAATGCAGCATGATCAAGGTTTCCTAGGAGAATCTAGCTGAGGGGTAGTTGTTCCTGCCCCTGCTGCCCCAACCTAGGATCATCGTAGTCAGGTCGTCGTTCCACAATATATTCAGCCAGAAGTTCATTGACTAACTTCTTCTGCTCAGCAAGCTGTGGGTACAGTGTGACCTTCTCAGGGTCCTCTTCCGTCTTTTACACTGAGGCGGATGGGTTAGAGTGCTTGATAGCTCCAACATTATCTTTTCCCTTGCTAACATTCCAGCTGAGTACCAATGCCTCGGTGGGTGGAGGGAGACCTAGGAGGTTCCTCTTCTAGTGATTAGTCCTCCCTGATGGGTCCAGTAGCAACATGTCGTCAGGGGGGATGTCCCCATCAAGAAGTCCCATCTCATTTTCCCCTCCCGACGGATCGGTCATGTTGACCACCACTCTTCTTAGGGGAACGTCCTCACTATCGCCAAGTGAGTCAGGCTTCCGGCGAATTGCACTAAAGAGGAGGGCAGTGTACTGCCCCTAGACACATACATGCGCATGGGGGTTAGCCTCCTCAGTAACTTTTCGGAGTACATGGAAACTCTGAACGCATTGCCGTTAGAGGGCCATGTGGTGGCCAGAGGACTCATGGTGCTGGACCGCGGGGAGTGTGGCTAAGTCAACCAGGCGGAATTTTTTGCCGATGTCTTCCAGGTGCTCTTGGATCCCAGGATAAGTCACCCATCGGTGGAAGATATGGAAGTGAGTCTCCCAAAGAGTTCAGAGGAAACATTCAAACTCCTCCGGGGTGATCGATTCTGGCGTACAAAAACTTGATCCTACTACCGGCCAAAAGTTCTCAGGTTAGTGGCCTACTGCGAGGATGGGATAGAATCTCCTAGGCTCAGATTCAGGGTCTGGCCCTTGATTTTACCACTCGTCAACTGAGGGTGACTAAGGAACTGGCAGTGGCACTGAGTTGGGCTGCTGGGATGGCGGACTGGCCGGTGGAGAATACGGTGAGCAGGTGGATTGGCCGCCAAATCTGGGTCTTTCCTCTGAGGGTTGTAGTGATATGGTCACCACGTCATGATAGGATGGACCGGAAACCAGGGCTCCCAACCCAGCATCAGTTTCTGCTGAGGGTGGTCCATGTTACGGCTCTCCTTCCATTGACCCCCAAAATAGCTCTCTGTAGCCTCTATCCAAGACAGAGGGTGCATCCAGAGATTCCGGTAGTGACTGCACAGTCGGCCTCAGGGAACATGCCAAGGTATCATCCTACTGGATATACCTTTGAAGGGAAATAGGGTTCGTTTGGATCTCGCATTCGGGGAGTATGAGGATGATGTGACTCGTTCCTGCCCCAACCCTTGACTCGAAGGACTGAAGAGATGGTTCCCACGATGAGTTGCACTCCTCTTCGGAGTCTGAGAAGCAGACTGGTCTGATTGCTGTCTGGCCTTCCCTAGAATTCCTATTATGGTGGTGATGACCCACCTTCCTTCCCCTGGGTGGTTCCTTGGGATAGGGTTGATTTCCGACATGGGGTCCTCTGGCCACACTGGTGTTGGAGCAGAGAGGGTTTTTACCCGAGAAAGTCGGGGTGTGAGGAGAACCAGGACAAATGTTGAAAGGGACACGAGGAGGACCTCCATGTTGGGCATTGGTGAAGTGGGGTTGGCTTACAACTCTCCAATTATTGGGGCGAGGAGGACCTTCGCCGATCATCATGGGGACATGGGGAGGACCCCCATGTAAAAGAGTGACCGAACACGCAACGTCTCCATACTCATGGTCTGCGGTAGGGGGAGTGATCCCATACCCGGTGTAGTGAGCGCAGGAGAGACCCCCCATATGGAGTGTTGCTATCATGGAGAAGATCCTCGCTTGGGTTGAAGGTGGTGTGGGGAAGACCTCCAAGCCAAGGATTGAAACAGGGAGGACCAGCACCTTCCGCAATGGCGGCACGAAGCGAGCCTCCGCGTGGGGTGGAATAGCTGCGGATTCATCTGCGGTGGCCATCACCTACGCCAGCGACTCGGAGAGTCGACCTAGACTTCCCGTGGGGCAGTTGGGGCCTCAATCCAGGTCAGGCGCGCAGCTGCCCCTGCTCAACATATACAGAGAGTTGGAGGTATGAGTCAGCAGTGGCTCGGTCCACAGTAGTCGCTAACGTTGACGTCGAGCGTCTTCTTCTGCTCGTGCCTGACGCTGGCGTCAGGTCAGATGGACTGGATTCGGTGATGCAGGCGCATGGATTACCTGCTCCTCGGCTCGGGGAACCGGGCAATGATGTTGACGCGGCCTGGTGGGAGCCCTCACTAGGAGCCCTTGAAGAAGGGACCCGATTGGGTCGGCCCGAGCATCCCATACCTCGTCGGCGTAGGGGAGGGATCTGTCAAGGCGTTCCGGGGGAAAGCTCCTAAAACGATTAAATGTTGGGGTGGGGAGCAGTGGCTCCCTACGCGGCCCTCGGGGGTAGCGTTGATGGTGAGGCGCAGCTGCCTCAAGATCTAGGCAGGCCATGTCCCTGGTGGGGATGACCCCCTCCTTCTCGTACCTACGTACAAGGTCAATGATTACACTTCACTGGATAATTTCTAATGGGGAGAGGGGGTATGGGCGCCCAGCAGTCATGGCGGTCGAGGCCGTCATGGAAGAGGCAAAACTGTGAGGGGTAGCCGCGTCGATATTTCCCCTGCTCCTGCACCGGTGGGCAGGTGAACGAGCTCCAGATGCAACAACTTGATTCCTAAAAGCAGGGAGATGAACTCATTAACACTGCGAGGAAAAGAAATCGGCAACTAGTGCCCCAACACCTTTCAGTCTTCCATGGCGGGTAAGAGCGATCCATGATGACAACGTCGTAGAACGGAATGCTCAACGTCCTGATTGTCCCAACTTCTGGTGAGTTTCACATCAGGCCTTTTTGGTGGGACGTGGTACCGGATGACGGGGTCAAATGAAATGCTAAACCACCGATGCCCCGAACGCTGCTAGCCTTCATGCTGAGGAGAAGTGATTCACGTCATGTTCACCATTTTCTGTTTCTGACGCTTTCACTAGGGCATGCGCATCCATCATGCAAAGGTCGCGCTGCTGTTACCCTGCATCCCGCTTTCCAAAGGTGGGAGGCATCCAATCCTTCTTCCGGGATGTCTTCTCCTTGATCGAAACGGGATGATGGGATGTCAGTTCTTCCTTTCATGGATTCCTCCTCAGAGCTCATCACCTAGTTTGGGTCTCCCTCGTAGATTTAAGATGTAGCTTGTGAAACTATTCTTGGCACCATATCTTCATGGACACCAGTTAATTACGTCGCTTCTGTCAGGACCTTCCAAGGAGTCTTGTTAGGGAAGAAACCTTCAGTTATGAGAGTAGTCACATTGGGGCATCATTGGTGCATCTTGACACTGGGGATTGGCATGTCTGTCTTCTATCCCTTATCATATGGCTTCTTGAGGGCGAGGAAGCCTGAGGCATCCCACATCGAACGCAGGGAATCCTATGCCATAGTCATGTATCTGAGGTTTTCTTAAGCTTCTCATGTATAACACAGGGTATTCATGAGTTTAACGTCCATTGGGGATGGATCGGACTGATCAGAACACTGGTTAGAGTGGATCAGATGGGCGCAACCCCTGGAGGGGACACCGATATTGGGGCCAGCACGTGGGTGGCTTCCCGAATGTTGTGGAGGGGAATGAGGTGGCATGGTCCCACTGGGATGTGGCGGCCTAGGTAAGAATCAGGATGGACGATGGTCTTGGGATTGAGTCCCAAAGAGACTTTCTATGTATCCCCGTGGCGGGGAACCAAAGTCTGCATAGTTTGATGGAACGAGGGGATGCCTGAGGAGGTGACCCGTGATAATGGATGCATGGATGAGACCTAGAGGAAGTGGAACCTCAGGGTTAGGGCATGATCTTCCTAAAACACATGGGCTCGAGGGATAGATTAGGATGAGACATCGGTGTTGGGATTGAACCTCGTGAAGGTTTTATACCTATCCCCGTGGCGGGGAATCAAAGACCACAAAGTTCAAATGGTGAATACAGTTTAACATAATGCAGGAAGGGTATGGGGATTACACTATGAGGTGGCTCATGGTGTTGGTGAATATTCGTGAATGGGGTCATAATGACTAGGTGGTGGGGCTTGAACCTCGTGGAGACTTCGTACATACCATGCCTTAGCACAGATCAAATTCCCCGTAGTTCGGGATGGATTGGGGCTTACGCTCTGAGATGGCCCAAGGTGGATACAGTTTAACGTCATGTGGGATGAGGTAGAACCTAATGTGAAGAAATGATTAGGTGGTGAGCTTGAACCTTGTGAAGGCTTCCTACGTACCATGCCTTGACATGGATCAAAGTCCCTGTAGTTCAGGTTGGAATGGGGCTTATGCTCAGAGACGGCCCAAGGTGATGGATTGGGGCTTACGCTCTGAGGCGGCCCAAGGTGGCGGTGAACAGACGTGAATGGGGTCAGAACCAATGGGTGATGGGATTGAACCTCATGGAGGTTTCCTACGTACCATGCCTTAGCACAGATCAAATTCCCCGTATTTCGGGTTGGATTGGGGCTTACACACTGAGGTGGACCAAGGTGTTGGGGCCTGATCCTCGTGGAGGCTTCCTACATAGCATGCCTTAGCAAAGATCAAAGTCTTCATAGTTCGGGATGGACAGTTTAACATCATGCAGGATTGGGGTGCTTGGAAGTTTAACGTCCTACATCTCGGACAAGGGCATTTGGGGCTTACACTCTGGGATGGCCCAAGGTGGTTGGGGCTTACGATCTGAGGCGGCCCAAGGTGTGTCATGGTCGGTGCTCACTCTAAGATCACGGGAGTCATGCTCAGTGTGAGAAACAAGATCTAGTAGAGACCTGATGATCACATCGCGAAGGGTGCATCCTTGGGAAATGAAGAGGGGCTTATACATTGAGAGGCCCTAGGTGTCGGGACTTACTCGAGGATGGAGGTCTGAGGGTGACAAAGCACTGTGGGAAAGGGGTTTGGGATGGAAGAAAGGTGGAGGCATGCTCCCTATCACACCCTCCACTGGCTTTGGCATTGAGGAAGTGAGGAGGAGCAGGGGTTCTGCCTCCTGCAGGAAAGGTTAGGGGCTTACACCAAGGTGGTTTCCCTTCCCTGCGGACAAACACCACTCCAATAAATCACCCCTTGTGACGGATGATCCAATCCCTGGGGAGACGAGTGGGTGTGGAGAATGTCCAAGGTAGGGGACCCTGCGTGCGAGGCATGGGGCCAGATCACAGTTTAACATCATGTGTTGAGGACGTGGTTGCTTAGCAGTTTAACATTCTGCAGCTCGGACGAGGTGGGTTTGCTCCACTCCCCTAGGACTTACATGACTGTTACCCTCTTCCCCTTGTGGGAGGGAAGGTATCAGTAAGGCCGTAGCGAGGGGTTTTGTGGAGTGAACCATTGAGGGGTCCACGTTAGTGTGTCTATGCGAAGAAGCAATAGCTGTTAGCATTCTTATGCGAAGAATCATAAGGCGAAGCAACGCAATGGGAAATATTGTCCAAGGGACTTTGAAGTTACTTCGTACAAGCCTAAAAGGTCGTACGAGAAAACCATGTATGATGCGGATTCCTGGGGTGCACAAGACACCTGCGAATGGCACCCAGAAGGAGGGCATCACCCGGGGAGCATTGAGGTGAAGGGCCCTGGGGGATTGCATGCAACCCTTGGGCTTTATGCAAAATAAAGGGGTTCGGCACAAAAAGCCCTAGGTTGGCGTGAAATCAGTGATGCTTGCACGAAATAGGGGGGCTGAGGTTTTGCACGCAACTCTAAGGGATTGAGCGCAAGTGAAGGGATTGCGTGCAAAGGAAGGGGTTCACACGCGAACCTAAGGGATTTTGTATAAAGGAAGGGATGTCGTGCAAAGGGGTGTGTGCACAAAGAAAGGATTGTGTGCAGCTTGGCCGGCTTGCGCACCATAGAAGGGATTGCGCGCAAGGGGAAGACCCAGAAAGGGGTTGAAATTTAGTCTAAGACATGGGGATCTCACGTGATGTTGGACCCCGGGGCGACTTAGAGCAAAAAAGAACCATACCTGAAGGCCATATTACGGGCGCACGGAAAGCGAATTTCGCGCATGAGAGGTGCTTCGAATTCTTCCACCCTGAAAATGAAGGGGTCACCTTCTATTTATAGGTGACCGGGGGCGCAAAGTATAGGTCGGCGTAGAATTATTGCGCAATAGGGGCGACGACCTGAAATATCAACCGCACGGGACGCGGGCGTGAAATTATTTCGTGCTTGCACCGGGGACTCTTCGTGAATCCTGACACTTTCCGTGCAGGATACATTTTTTCATGCACCTCACCCATTTTTTCACACAACACCTCCGGCCCCCCTGGACTGGGTCTCCGGGTCCGAATATGACTTCACTTTTTCATTTCGGAACTTTCTCTAATATTTAAGCACATTTTGGCATCTACAACATCAACAAAAAAGAAGAAAGGAATGGATTAATTACTATCATGTAAAAATTATGGAAAGAAATATCTTGAAAATGCTTCAAGGGAATTGAAGTTTGTTTCAAGTGTGGAGATAAGGGTCCTATGGACAATGAAGGTAAGGAAAAGAAAGAAACCACCAGTATCTATAGCTTCAAATATAAATAGATTGGGTATTATTCAAACTAGTTCCCCAAATGTTAAGGAAATTTACCAAACAATAATCCAAGAGGAGAAGGCCAATAATATGGAATTTCTACAGTTTAACTTAAAGTTCCAACAGATGTGGTTAAAGGTACAATTATCACCCATTATAGAAATATAATTTTTTTATTTGATCACAATAGGGAAACAGTGCTTTTGTGGTAGTTTTTTTGGGGTGGTTTTCAAAACCGCTGTTAAATGTTTTTCAATAAAAAATGTAACAGTGGTTTTTTAGAGGCATTTTTAAAAACCATGGATAAATATTTTTAAAATATTTTTTATAATGGTCTTAAAAAAAATTCCAAAAAAATTATATTTACTTTTAGCGTCGGTTTTTTCAAGACCACCACAAAATTGAAAAAATAAATAAATAATTTATTTATTAATTGTTATTAGTTATTTATTATTTATAATAAAATATAGTTTATTATATATAATTTTAATTATTTATAAAGTTTCAATTAATAAATATTTATAATTATTGGTTAATAATATAATTAAACTGAAAACAAATCTTTAATAAGTTAAAAAAGAGACATCAACATCAAATGACCATAACTTTTGATCCCAAAGTCAATTTTAGCTCCACAACCAGTCAAATCGAATCTTATGAAATGATATGAAAAAAAGTTACATTCAAATTGGGTAAAAACTAAAGGAAGACAAGTTATTATAGTTTCAAAAAAAGTCAGAAATCGAACTTGATCTTCCAATGGCCATAACTTTTGATACAAGAGTCTTTTTGGGCTCTACCACATATCAAATCAAAGTTTGCGATGAGATCTACACTGTGTAGGTCTGGGACTAGTTCTTTGTGAAAATTTCCCCTTTTTTGTTAACTAGAAAGTCCAAGAAGGCCTTTGAAATAGAGTTTTTAGTCACCGACCCTGATTTCAAAAAATTCAAACAACTATAACTTTGGATCCAGGTTTCCATTCGGCTTGTACCACATACCATATCGAAGCTTGTTACAAGATCTTTGATTTGATTGGATATGGTATTGAAAAAGGAGTCCCTGATCAGATTTTATGCTCATTTCATTGTTTCTAGGTTTTTCATAGGTACTTAACCTTATATGATTTATTTATTATTTATTTGTTATTTATTTATTTATTTATTATTTATTTATTTAATATTTATTTATTAATTATTTATTTATTAATTAATTATTGTTATTATTATTTATCTATTACCTATTACCTATTATTTATTTATTTAATATTTAATATTTATCTATTTATTTGTTTTATTTATTTATCATTTAGTTATCACGTACACATTAATTATTAATTTATTTTTAATTCATTAATAAGATATTAATTAATTAATTAATTAATTAATAGTTTATTATTCATTTATTATATATTTATATATTTATTATTAATTAATTAATAATTATTTAGAATGTATTAAATATTGAATATTAAATATTAAATATTAAATATTAATTTTTAATTAAGAATGATCGATTATTAATTGTCGATTATTAATTATCAGTTATTAATTATTTAGTGTTTATTATTTATTATTTATTTGTTATTAGTTATTATTTATTTATTTATTTATTTATCTATTTATTTATTTACTCATTTACTCATTTATTATTTTTTATTTATTATTTTTAATTTTTTAATTTTTTTTTAATTTAATAAATATTTATTTATTATTAGTTTATCATCCATTCATTTATTATCGATTTATTGATTTATATATTATTTATTCAATATTAAATATTTATTAATTATTAAATAATAAATAATTAATAATTAATTAATAGTTATATATTTATTTATAATTTTTTAAATATTAATTATTAATCATGAATTATTAATTATTAATTATTGATTATAAATTATAAATTATAAATTATTAATTATTATTAATTAATTATTATTTATTATTTATTATTTGTTATTTATTATTTAAAATTTATTATTTATTTATTTATTTATTATTTATTTATTTATTTATTTATTAATTTATTTATTCATTTTTTTAGTTTTTTATAATTTATAATTTATAATTTATTAATTTATTATTAATTTATTAATTATTTTTTCATGATTAGTTTATTATTAATTAAATAATTAATTAATTTTTTATTTTTTATTTTTTATTTTATTTTTATATTATTAATTTATTATTAATGAATTATTAATTAGTTATTTATTATATATTCATTATATATTTATTCATGGCTTATTATTTATTATTTATTATTTATTATCTATTATTTATTTATCATATATTAATTTATTTTTTAATTAATTTATTATTTATACATTACTTATATATTATATGTTATAGGTTATATATTATATATTATATGTTATATATTATATATTATATATTATCTATTATCTATTATATATTATCTATTATATATTATATATTATATGTTATATGTTATATGTTATCTATTATCTATTATCTATTATCTATTATCTATTATCTATTATCTATTATCTATTATCTATTATCTATTATCTATTATCTATCATGTTTTATACATTATATATTATATATTATATATTATATATTATTTAGTATTTAGTATTTATTTACAATTTACTATATACTATTTAGTAAGAGGTATTTAGAATTTAGTATTTAGTATTTAGTATTTATTTTTTACTATTTATTATTTACTATTTTATTTACCATTTATTTCCATAATATATATTTCTTTATTTACTATTAATTTATATTCTATTTTGTTAATTAGTAATTAGTAATTATTAAATACTAATAACTACTTATTAATTATTGATTTTTGATTTTTGATTTTTGATTTTTGATTTTTGATTTTTGATTTTTGGTTTTTGGTTTTTGATTATTGATTATTGATTAATAATTATTGATTAATAATTACTTAGTGTGTATCTATTTGTTATGCATAATTTTTTTCCAAATAATATATATATATATATATATATATATAAGTATATTAAATTTGATTTATTGACCACATGAAGAGCCTGCTGGAGTGGTAAAATATTTGGAGAATAAGCAAGAGGTAAGGGGTTCAAATCTCACCCAATGCAGAATTTCTATATATATCATAGGCATGTGCATAGACATAAGCTACAAAAATAAATAAGTAAATAAATAAATAATAAATAATAAATATATTACAAAAATAAATAAAATTAATTAATTAGATAATTAATTAATTGTGAAAATTTAAAAAAATTAAATACATTATGTTTTTAAAAAAAATCGATTTAGCAAAGGTTTAAACCATCGCTAAGAAACCGCCGCTAAATAATTCCACAACATTTTAAAAAATCCACCGCTCAATGAAAATTTTGGCATAGTTGATTCAGGTTCTATCCATTATTTTATATTATAATAATTTTCAAAGGGTATCACATCATGACATTAATGATTATGTATTGAGTTGGTAGTGAAAACTCATAATGGTAGGATTATCTCATCTCAAGTCTATAGATCCTATATTATAGAAGTATATAGGAATTTTTTTTAAATATTTTTATTCTTCATCTACTTGAATTTGAATTAATTTTGGGCATGGATTAGCTCTCTCAATATAGATCCCATGTCAATTACCAAGGAAAGGGAAGTTACATTAAATATTCTGAATCAACCTATGATAGTCTATATGTGTGATGATGAATCTAAACTCCCAATGTAAATTTCATATATCATATAGGTGTTACTACCTATTCATGAGGTATATTTATCTCAGATGGTTTGGTGGAAACTCATCATTGAAGATATTCTTATTGTATGAGTGTTTGTTAATGTATTTCCAGAAGAGTTTCCTAGTCTTCCCTTGAATCATGACATTGAATTTTCAATAGGTCTCGTACATAGTGCTACAAATATTTCAAAGAATCTATATAGAACTAACATTATTGAGTTGTAGGAGTTGAACAAGAAACTCCACAATAATCTATATAAGGCATTCATTTAGCCTAATGTGTCACCATGGGGTGCACCTATTCTATTTATTTAAAAGAAATATCGGTGAATGCCTATTTTCATTGATTATCAAGAACATAACAAGATCATTATTGAGAACACATATCTTATATCCCATATTTATGATCTGTTTGATCAATTAGAATGAGCTCAATATTTTTCCAAGATTGATCTTAGATTTGGATATCATCACCTAATGTTCAAGAAGGAGGATATACACAAGATATCCATCTATATGAGGTATGGTCATTATGAATTTATAGTAATGCCATTTGGACATACCAATTCTATTTATATCTTGATGTATTTAAGGACTATACTATTTAAATATTACCTTTATTATATTGTGGTTGTCTTTATAGATGATATTGTTATGTATTTGAATAGTAATGAAGATTATGAAGAACATTTTAGGATTTTGTTAAAGACCCCAATAACGGATAAGTTGTATGAAAAATTTACCAAGTGTGAATTTTGGATATAAAAAGTTTCATTTTTTGGTCATATAATATCAAGAGAGCATATATCATTGGATCCTTTAAAGATAGAAGTTATTGATAAATGATTTAGACTAACCAAAGTAACTGATATCTATAGTTTTCTTGGGATGAATAGATAATAGAGACTCTTAATGAGATATTTCTCATGAATATCTAATCTAATAACCAAGTTGACCTTGAAGGGAGACAAGTAATTGTGTAGAAATGAATGTGAGGATAATTTCAATTTGCTGAAGAGAAGGTTATTCAGTATGTCTGTGCTTACACTACGATATAGTGTAAAAGGGTTTATGATATATAGTGATACATCAAAGAAGAAACTGGGATGAATCCTCACATAGAATGATATGGTGATAGCTTATTCCACTCTCCCATTAAAAATTCATGAGAAAAATTACCCAAATCATGATTCAGAAATGAAAGAAGTAATTTGTTTTCATGAAGATATAGAGTAATTATCTTTATGGTGAAAGAGTTTATATATATTATGATAATAAAATCCTGAAGTATATATTTACATAGAAAGATTTTTATATGAACCTGATATCATGGTTAGAGTTGACCAAAGATTATGAATGTATATACCCATATTTTTCCTTGTAATACTTTGAAATATATCTAAAAATATTTCTAGAATTAGGTGTTAATCCGGCAGGTGATTCCAAGGCATGGTGTTCCTAGAAATATATTTATAAAAATACTAAATATAATTTATGTTACACATGGACAGTTTCTTAAATAAAATGCAAAAACTTTTAAATGGAATCATAGATTATAAATCATAGAAAATGGTTGAATTTGGAATGTGAGGTTTACCCTAGACACTATATAAAATGGGTCAGTGTGGGGAATTCCGATAAAGGATGTTGCGAGTGGGTATTTTTAGTTAAATAAATAAATAAATTTATTTATTTAATTATATAAACTACACCAAATTTTCCCAAATAAATAAGATGTTATTGTAGGACCTCCAGGGTTAGCTGCATAAACCCATAATCATTGAGAGGTGTTCTTGTACCCACTCATTGGAAAATTAGAATCAGATGGTGAGACTCTAGATCTAGGAAAATTGAGAAGAAGTGAATGCAACAATCCTTATAATTTGTTGTTGAGAATTTTCTTCATAGATTAATGATCCAAATTGAGGTAGGACTAGTAAATTTGTGGATTTTTTCCCAATTGATTAAATATATTAAGCGTGATTGAATATGTCTCTTGGTATTCTTCAATTAAAAACCTTTTCATGCACCCATGTACTAGTTTTAATTGATTATGCAATTGTTTCTCACTATGGATATACCATATTATATTCATTTTCTAAGAATAAATTTGAAATGATCATACACATTTTGGGTTATTTTATCATAATCATTCTTTGAATTCTTTATTGACTTGGCTAAGGGGTCTCAATTAGACATCGTTGGGTGGGACCAAGACTAACTGGACCCCCATATTCATGGTGGATTCATGTGCGATGAATTTAATGAAGAATCATTGATGGATTTGGATGATTTTTGGGATATCATTTTGGATCAAAATGTATTTGTATAAGGATAAACACTAGAGGTGGGAGGGGTGGATTGTATGTTTAAAAATTTTTATTTTTAACCTTAAAAGAAACGTTTTTTAATAAGATTAAAGAAATCATATTCAAAACACAACATAAGTATTTTAAAAGTAACCAGATTTGTCCATTGGTTCTGATGATAAAAAGTACCATAATCAAATGGATTTCGATATGTATTCCATATGTCATAATAAAATATGATTTAATTGGGTAATCATGGGATCGTAATCCCAGAGGTTACAATAATATAAGAGAAATAGAAAAATAATTATTCTATCTTAAACCATATAGAATAGTAATCATAGTAATATCGTACTCACACACTAATATAGTGTAAAAAAAATGTATCATAATTAAAACTATTATGATAAACATAATAAAAATATAAAGATGAATATAAAATAATTCACTTTCTATTATAATTGAAGTGGAATTAAAAAACATTTAATAAAACAAGTAAATGAATAGAATTATTTTAACCAAAAGAGAAAGGTATTCTATAACCTATAATAAGGGTCCCTTATTTTATAATTATAATAAAGTCTATCTTTCCCCCACCAGGTAAGTCCCTCGATACAAGGATCGACCAGTCTTGCTAACCCCTAAAGTCCTCAATATGATTATTGGATTTTATCTATCTTCATATCCCTATCATCCCTTGATATGATGATCGGGTTTGTCTTGCAATCCATGAAAGCCCTCAATCAATCTGGTCAGATTCTATCTTCCTAGCCTCTAAAGCCCTCGATTGTAATCACAATCAGACACACAAAGCTATTACAAAAATGAACATTAGAAGGTTACATGTAAAAATAAAAAGTCATTTTGTCTTGTAAACTTGAGATCTCTTGCACAATAGAAAAATTAGAAGAGTGTATCTTTGTAAGTTTTTCACATGTTGAAAAATATTTAAATGACCTGGTATTTATAAGATGTCCTCCCAAAGGTCATCTTGATTTCCAATGGTCATTTTTCTCTAAGATTTTAGCAAGGACCTAGACACCTGGAACTCAAATGGTAATATTATAACTGAATAAATGACATTGTTTTTTCTTTATAAATATTGTAACACGATAAACAACATTGTTTTTATTTAAGTAATTTATAGTATTAAATTTATTTCATTACGATAGAATACATTTTTTGTATTCATAATTTATTCTTTTGTCAATCCAATGGATTTCCTTATATTATTTCATTACAATAATCTTTATTAGTATGACTGTGATGATACCCATTCTGATGTCAACTTTGATTTAAAATTTTGTTCTTATGAATACAAAATAAAAATTATTCAAATTGGAATTGATAAAGGTGAGTCTGATCATGATCAGATCTATTCCCATTATGATAGTTGTAATTAATAGAGTAGATTTGAATTCATGAATACATTAAAACAAATTATTACTATATTAGAAAAGTATTTTTTCTTCAAAAATAATTAAAACACTTTAGTCCTGAAAGAATTAGTTAATTAAGTATTTTAGAATGTGTTTTTGATTTCCAAAAAAAAGGAATGTAAAATTCAAAAAGATAATTTTTACTCAAAAATATCCCCCTTTTTTTAATGCACAAACCACAATACTTAAATGGAAAATAAATTTGAAAAAACAAAAGTCCAATATCTTTTTAGATATTTTATATTCAGAACTAGATATTTATACTTATCCCCCCCTCAATTTATAAACTCTTCTGAATATGATAGTGAATATGACTAACTCCCCCTTAGGATAATAATCCTCCTAAGGATTATTTTACCTACTTTTTTAAGTAATTATACACATTTATTAAATTATCTCCCCCTTACTATATAATTATCTCCTATGTATACATTTCTCCCCTTTGTATAAATTTATCCTCTTTTTTAAATTAAAAAAGGGATGTATAAGAGTCTTATAATAGTAGAAAAGTGTAAGATAAATAGGTATATAAAACACAATAAAGTACTTGATAATCTAGAAAAAAATGAAACAATATTAAACCAACATAGGATTGGAAGACATTTAGAAAAATTATATATATATGAAAAGTTATTTCACTGAAATTCCAATTAGAAGAAAAACAAAACAAGAGTTTTTAATAAAGGATGTCTTTCTTTAGTGACCTCAAGGATTTGAACATTATTCTCAACATATTAAACCCTTTTTTGTATTCTTCAACATTTTCTATCAACTCCTTATGAGACTTGTTTTTCTTTTCAAGTTCCTAAATCCTTTCCTCAAAGATCTGAATTCATTCATCTTGTTATTTCATCTTTTCTTCTTGATCCTAAATTTGTTCCTCCAAAAGTTTATTCTAATCTTCCTAAGGTTTGATCATCTCATAAAAAACATCACTACGATTATTTAAAAAAATAATTTAATCTCTATAAACTTTGAATCTATAAAAATCTTTGAGTAGAAACTTCATGCTTCCTTGTAAGTTTGAGATATCCTTAGTCTTATTCTGAGAATCACTTCTAAAAGTGTCAAGATAATTTACTCTATTGGCCATATCCCTAGTAAGTCTATTTAAAGTAATATCTATTTCATCCAAAGATTTATTAAATTTTCTAATATTTTTATCATGAATCTTGACCTCCTTATCAATACCTCAAGAAAATTTCATAAATTTATTGCAAAACTTCCTTTGGGCTTTAGAATTTTCATTGTACACATTGAAACCTACTTCTACATATATTAACCTGTCTATAAAATCTTTCATTGAATACAAATATTTGTATTGGTTTGCCACAAAAAAATAAACTATTTTTCAAATATTAGAAATTAGGGAATATTATTTTTCAATCTGTTTAAAGTATGATAAATAAAACCAATAACTTGATAAGTGATTGTATTAAAAGATTCTAATTCATATTGAATGTTTCTTTTTTTGGTTCCAATATATTCTTGAGTCTCTTTCTTTATTTTTTTTCTTTGGATTTGATTTATATTTCCTATTTGAAATTTCAATTTATTACAAAATTTCCTTTTTAATTTCTTCAACCTTTTAATTTTGATCTTGATCAACCCTCTTGGATAAAGATACAGTTTCATGAAAGGATGTAGACTTCTATTTTTCTTGGATGGTTGACTTCTCATTTCAATTTACTAAAGAGGATAACTTCTTTAAAGTAGCATGAAAGGTTATTAAATATAGCTTATCATATTGATATTCATCTTAAATCTATTTTGAATTTAATTCTTTTGGATTTATTCACCTTATTCTTCATATTATTATTCTTATTCTTCATCATTTCTTTCTTATTATTCATTATATTATTATATTTATTTTTTTATACTATCTTCTTCTTTAATTCATTCATTGACTTCTTTCAATAGTTCATTAAGGTATGACTATAATATTAAATCATATTTTACAACAAGAATTGATTATTTGTCAACAACCACTTCTTTTCATTTGGATCTGATTGAAGAGATACTGACATGAACAATATCTATTTCTTATAAACTTATACCATCATATGAAATTGGTAAAATATTTTCTTTTTGAATCCAATTATACACCTTTAATCTGTCACACTATTGTGCTTTTGGTAGATTTTTCTTTTGATTTTTATCTTTTACTTGTTTCTCTAAAAATTCTTCAACATATAAAATTACTATAAAATATTCATCCGGATCGAGTCAGGTTTGGTTCTCTTATACTTTCCTTCAAGATTTCCTCCTTCCCCATTCGACAAAACTTCATCAAGTACTTTCTTTTTATTCTTTTCATTATTTTCAAGAAGATACGCTTCTTTTCTCTCCTTTTCAAGTTTATTAATTTTCTTCATTGAAAACTGTTCTACCTCCGTTGAAAAAACATGAGTACTCTAGATAAATATATTTTACTCTGAATCAAAAACATATTTCATCCTTCAAATCATATCATCATTGATAAACATTATCTTTTCTCTAAAATATTCAGATTTGAATACAATATTAAAATATATCATGCTGTTTTCAATCATCTTACTACTAAATCCAAGAAAAATAATAATTTGAGACCTGATTGACTTCAATGTGATATTTTTTATAGTTAAAATAATGAAACTAGTGAGATTTATCTTTTTCATATTCACAAGATATTCTAATATGAAAACATCAAATAATTTTAGTGTATCTCCATCACCCTTTATCAGAATGAGAAATCATTTCATACAAGTATCTATAACTCTATGGTTTTGGATTAAATGAGTTTCTTTTCTTGAATTTTCATCTATTTTGAATAATTATTTTTCTTCCTTATATTTTACAAACATACCTTTAGAATCTGGTAACTTTTGAGATGGCAAAAATGCATCTCCTTCATCCAGTATACTAAGAAAACTGGCAGCAGCTCAGGGATTCATCTTACAAGACTTTTCATATATATGGAAAGAAAAAAATCCATACCATATATCTTAATGAACTCGTCAATATCATAAAAATCATGAACTATATCCCGATTGAATAAATCATAATTTAGGTCTGGCTATTTTACACATAAGGATTCTCATCCTTAAAATTGTATCATCCTCCTCAATAATGAATCATAGATTTCATAAAAAGATATAGAGACAAAACGTTCATGAAAAAAGAACCACATTTTGTAATATTTTGTTGGAGCCATTGTATTTAGGCTGGATATGGAAGAATCAAACATGAAGAGCTTCATACTTGGAGTCTTAAATGTGATTGTGCTTCTTAGATTGAAAACAGATAAAACTGATATAGGATATGAGGGGGGTACCCTTTTTATAGGACAATTTGAGTGACGTTTCAACTTCTAAGAAGATATAATGTCCAACTTTCAAAATATCTTATCTTATGGTCGATATTATATCTAACAATATATTTTTTTTAAAAAAATATTTATTTATTAGAAAAATTTTATTGTATTGAGTGAATATTATAAGGAAAAGTAAAACAATTTTGAAAACAAACATTAATAATAATAACAAACAAGAAAAGAACTATTTAAAATGGAATAGTGTAAAATTAAGAAAGAAAAATACATTTTAGAGTGAAAATATTGATATGATAATTTTTTATTCTTTGGTTTGTATCAAATTAGATTTTGATAATGAAAATAGTTAAATAAAATATTTTTTTAATTAAAAAACTTTTGAAAAATAGAGTCCAAAAAATATAAAATCAGAGTCTGAAATATTAATTTCAAAAATCTAAATCTAAAATAACTTTTTTGGAAACTGATTATGAAAAAAAAAATTGAGTCTGATAAAACTCATTACGATAAATTTTTTGAAAAACTAAAATATTGTAAAATAATAATCATATGTACTCCCTCTATGAAAAGGAGTAACATATTATTAGGATATGGTTTAAACAAGTAGTAGCTATGAATGATTACTTTAAATTGATCATTTCTAGTTTTTGATTAATGTATTCAAATATATCAGAAGGTAATGATTTTGTAAAAATATTAACAAGTTGTTCTTGAATTCTGGTGAATTGTAAAATGATATCTCCTTTAAGTGTGTGATCTCTAAGAAAGTGATGCCTAATATATATTTGTTTTACATGAGAGTGAAGTGTAGAGTTTTTAATTAAGGATATGGAAATTTTGTTGTCAAAAATTATTTGAGTTTTAGTAAAACTCATTTCATAATCAGGGAGTGTGTATTGCATCCACAAAACATGAGCCCAAAAACTTTTAGCTACAACATATTTGTCTTCAATAGTGGAAAGTGATACTGAGTTTCATTTTTTATAGGACTAGGAAACTAATGAATCTCATAAGAAAGGACATGTTCTAAATGTGATTTTATTATCCATTCTATAATCACCAAAGTTAGCATTTGGAATTATTTTTAATTCAAAATCATTTCTATAAGAATAGAAAAGTTTTAAATCCATATATCCATTTAGATATGAAAAATTCATTTTAATACTTTTAAATGGGATTATTTCAGATTTTCTTGATATCTTTCACATAATCATACATAAAACATTATGTCTGGTCGACTGGTAGTTGAGTATATTAAGCTTCTTATCATACCTCTAAAATTATTTTGACTAACTCATTTTCTAGTTTAATCAAGGTCAAATTTATTTGTGGTACTAATTGGAGTACTAATACTTTTATTATTTTCGTGTCCATACTTTTTTATAAGATCATTGATATAATTATATTGATATATATAATTACATTTTGGTTATTGATAAATTTGAAAACAAAGAAAAAATTTTAACTCACCGATCATATTCATCTCAAACTGAGATTTTATAAGATTTCCAAATGAATATATTAAGGATTGTTGAGTTGATCAGAATATAATGTCATCAACATATATTTGAACAATCAATTTTTTTCCTTTCTTTATAAAAAGTGTTGGATCAGTAGTTCCTTTTACATAATTGTTTTGTAACAAAAATCATGTTAATCTATCAAACCAAGCTCTAGGGGCTTGTTTAATTCAAAATAATGATTTGGTAAGTTTATAGACATATTCAGGATGTTTTTTATGTTAAAAATAAGTAAGTTGTTTAAAAAACTTCTAATTGTACATAACCATTATGGAAAGCATAATTTAAATCCATTTAAAAATGTTTGAAATTGAAGTATGATGTAAAGGATAATAGAATACGAATAGATTTAAGTCTAGATACTAGGGCACAAGTTTCATTATAGTCTATTTCCTCTTGTTGAATATAATATTTAGTAAAAAGGCTTGATTTATTTTGAATGATTATTCCATTTTAATCACATTTTTTTTCTAAAAACCCATTTTACACTAATCATAGAGGGTTATTTACGTGTTTAAAAAAAATCAGACTTTAGTCCTTTTGAATTCTTTCAACTCATCTTGCATTACATTTATCTAATCCTTATCACCTAAAGATTCATCGGGATTTTTAGGTTTTAATTTAAAATGAAATTATAGAAGTTTTACTTTATTTTTTAAGGATATTCTTGTCCTTACTGGTTTATTTACATCACCAATGATATTATCACTAGGATTATTCCTAATAAATAAATTACTTGGGTTTTGTAAAACCTGTTCATCAACATAAAGTAAAAAATATTCATGGATAAATACTTCAGAATCAAATTTAACTTGTATTTATTCTTCAACAGTACAAGAATTTTTATTAAAAACTCTATATGCCATTTAAGTAGTGGAGTATCCTAAGAATACACCTTCATAAGATTTGGGTGAAAATTTGTGTAAGTTATATTTCATATTAAATATTAATAAATTGCATCCAAATACTCTAAAGTGATATAATTTAGGTTTTTAGACTATCCATAACTCATAAAGAGTTTTATTAATAAAATTTTAAATTAAAACACAATTTATATTATAATAAACCATACTAATTTTTTCAGCCAAAAAATGATTAACAATTGAGTATTCATCTAACATGGTTCTTGTTATCTCTTAAAGAGTAAGATTTATTCTTTCAAAAACACCGTTTTGATTAGGATTTATAGGAGAATAAAAGTTATGTGTAATGTCATTTTTACTAAAACAATATTCAAAATTAGAATTTAAAAATTCACCACCTTGATCACTGTGAATAGTTATTAATGGATGGTTTTTCTCATTTTTAACTTTTGATACAAAAGTTTTAAAATTAAAAAGGATATAGATTTATTTTCTAGAAAATAGACCCATGTATATCTATTATAATCATCAACTAAAAAAAATATATTACTTGCCTCTAATACTCTCAGTTTGTATAGGACTAAATAAATCCATGTGTACAAACTATATATGTAACACCCGAGATTTTTATGAGAAATATTTTGTTTCTAAAAATCATCAAAGGAATCTTTCACTACACACAACACTATCTTGTCTTGCTTTATACGCAATCGCGACCTTCCTCGATAGCTTGCGTTGTACGCAATATCGAGTTTCACTAAACAATGATATGCTATTAAAATATTATTAAAACTAGCTGTTATGAATAGTAATAACCACTTTTTGAAATTTTATAAATTTAAGTTTTCAAAATGGACTTCATTTTTGGATTCGGAATATCAAAATTAGCCTAGGGTGAAATTTTGGTATTTTTCTAAAAACTTTCAATTTTTAATGAATAGTGAAAACACTGGGTTACTATTTAAAAACCGACTTTTTATTTAAATAATTATTTATTTTATTTAAATTTATTTTAGGTGAAAATTGATACATAATACCTATATAAGTTCAATTTAATTCATTGGATTTGTTTTATAATAATTTTAGATATATAAAAATTTTATTGAACTTTTGACCGTCTTTTACCCACCTCCTAGAGGAATTTGCAAATTTACATAAAACTTAATTTTACTGCTTTTTTGAGTGGAATTTTAAAAATCCGAGACACATGGTTGATTTCAGTAAGTAAAATGTGGTTCAATGAGATGAAAATAATTTTTGATGAATAGTAACTTTTTACTTTTATTTACCGCGGTTAAAAGTAAATAGGGTAATTAAAGGTAAAAATGATATTATTATTACCCTAACACATGTCTTAATTCTATTGGATAAGTGTAATTAGAAACAAAACAACATTAGGGATTAAATATTACCCTTTATGTCCACTTGGATTAGATTAAGACATTTAATATTATTTTATTTAAAGAAGAGGTAAAATAGTTAAAATCAAAGTCTAATAACTAAAACATTTTTAATATATGGTTATACATAAGATAAATTCGACTATAAATATTAATTATAAATTTAAAAATATTTCCTACATAATGGTATTTTATTTACAATTTTTAGACATTAAATAATTTAATTTATTTATGACACAATGATGATGCAGTAATTATCTTATTAGTGAAATATTAACATAATTGATGTTATAAATACTCAAATAAATTTAATTTGAGTCTTTTTATGAATTAAACTAATTTTCTAGGTTAATATGACATGTTATTATTGATTTAATTAACTTTGATCGAACTAATCATTCTGTTATGATTTTCAAAAAAATCAATTACCAAATAGTGTCAAAATTGACATAAAATAGTTTCTAAAACAAATATTATATTATTAATTGTTATTTTATTCCTAAAAATATAATGTTCTGCCAAATAACTTAGATAAGGTTATATATTTTAATAATAAACAACTTGGGTTTCTTTTGGCTTGTTATAGTAAGTGTATTAACCTTATAGTGTAAGAAAATAAGAAGACACGGTAAAAGTAAAATTATTGAACTTAAAGTTAAATATAAATTATAAGGTTAAAATAGTAACCTAAACTTGTCCAAATTCTATTGGATGAGAGGATATCTACACATCCCCACCTTAGCTTTAAAATAAATCAATTTGGAGCTATTAAAAACCGAATATGACTTTATAATAAAATAATATTTTTAGTTTTTCCAAAGGTGCCCCTCTCCTCCCTTATAAAAGGGAACCTCCTCCCTCTCCTCCTCACACCACATTGAGCCATAAAGCTCAGAAAAACCCTATCAAATTTTATTCTACACTTCCCTAGAAACATCCTATAGGTCCTGGTCTTCTTAAAAGACCGTCCCTAGTGCCCTAAGAAGAGGTTAAGAAGAGGCGCGTCAAAGAAGAGGTAATATCCATTACCGGTCCTTTCCAATTTCATTCTTCTTCAACTTCTTATTACTTAGTTGTTTAATTATGAAGTAATAACATAATTATCACTCATATAATGATATGTTATTATAAATATGAAACAACACTATTTCACCTTCTATCCATCCTACGAAAAATGAAAACACCACGCGTGCGTACGTACGGAATACCGTCTCCACGCCATGGTGTAATCTATTTTCCACCACCACCTTAATTGGATGGGTATAATGGTGTAAATAATAACTATATATGATTATTGTAAAGTTATATTGATTCTTAAATAGTATACATACACTTCAATACAATTCCACGAACATGGGAATGGTATCATCGCTCGTGCGTACGTACGGCCTACCGTCTCCATGATGTGATGCGACTCGTTCTACATGATCTTCATTGAATAATGATTATATAAATTAATTTAATGAATAAATATGATATATATTACACTAATACCTTTCTATAAATGAGGTATCTATAACCTAAAAATAAGAATAAGAATTTATTCGACAAAACACGCATAAGAACAAAAAAGCAATAAACACACGAATAACAAGTAGCAATGAAATATTACTAATACAAAGGTAATAATATGACCATATATGATATCATAACAATGATTAAAATTCTAGAATAAGTCAATAACATTATTTAAATAATTATACAGGAGGTTCGGACCCATACGAAGCAAATCAGACCTAAGGTAAGGGAAAATCTCACAATCTCAATTTTTATCCGAGATTGTTTATACTTCAGAATTTACTGGGGAATATTTATCATCCACATCCATGTTTCCTAAATATGAAATATTATTTATATCCTCCTACAATTTTTTAAATCCAATTTTACCCTTCGGTGAGTTTTTAGTAAAAGATATGAAAGGAATCTTTTGTTGTTTTTCATACGAGGTACTTTTTGACTTTTTTGGCCAAAGAACGAGAAGAATGATTTTTTTTAAATTATACGGAATGAATGGATTTTTAGAAAATTATTTCCATGAATCTTCCTTTACATGTTTTCAAGCTTATTTTTAATCAACTTCTTTTAGTTTAAAATTGTATGACATGTTAATAAATGAAAAATGTTTTTGAAGTAGAAAGGATATTTTCCTCAAGAATGGAGTTCAAGTGTTTTATCAAAAATATTTTCCATATAAGATAATATAGGGTTCTATTTCTATACCTATTTTTACATTTATTTGATTATGTTATTATGGAATATATTTTATGATGTCCTTTTATATTATGTGGATTATGTTACGATGGCATGATGTTTAAGATCCCATTTTTATTACATGGGTTATGCTATGATGTATGATTTATGATTTTGTGGCACACATAAGAATGGTTTCATTATGATATGGGTGGGGCCTATATCTCCCTCCAATGCATTGGGTAAAGATTTATATCTCATGAGATAGACATGGATGGAACGGCAGGTTAAACTGGTTCAGTGATACCAGACTGAAATGAGGAGTGAAATCGGTTCAAAAATGGACTTTGTCCACTAAGATAGTCTGGGCAATGAGTCTTGACTAATAAGAAATGATTCTATATGATTATGTGTGTATTCCACAAAGTTTCATGTTTTAAGTTATGATTATTTGGGATTACATTTCACCACTATGATTTATCCCGTGTTATGATATTATGATCTCTTTTGCAGGTTAAGTTTTCCAAAATGTTATGTTCTTATGAATATTATGTGATTGATATTTATTTTGTTTACCCTTACTGAGCATTTGAGCTCACCCTTTTGTATGTTTTATTTCCCCAGGTCAGGAAGAAGGGTACTAAGTAGAATATTCCAAAAAGGGACTCTAGATATGATGAAATAAATGGGAGACAACGTAGATGATTTATGGACCAGTTGTTTATGTTTCCCAGTTTCTAAAGACACTATACCTATATGGTCCTTTCATGGTTTTGTTATATGTTGTAATAAGTGTGCTTCAATTATGAAGTAATAACAATGTATGTAAGGTATGGTTCATTATAGTTGGTATCAGAGGAAATGTATAGTCAACCTTTGGAAACTAGGATATGAAAGCCTTAGTAAGACCCTAAAGATATATCTAAGCATAGAACACAATCTTAGTGTTTTAGAAATGGCCAAGAATAACCTAAGATAAGACCTTAAGTGTAAAATTTTATTCTTGATTATGTGGTTTTCCTATTTTAATTAGTGTTTCTCACACTATTCTTCTTGGTTTTAGTCAATGGCTGGAACCTGAAGCAACCATGTTAATGCAGAATGCAACGAGCAATGCAATGATTGTCCCCCTGAGCAACCAAACGTTATGGGAGCTGGAATGAAAAATCTTGTATCCATGCTCACACAACTTTCTCAAGCTATGAATCATACAGGACTTCCAAACAAGCAAAGTAAGGAGAAACATTCTGTTGAATCCTTCATGAGGCAGCGTCCACCTTCTTTCTGTGGGTCTACGGATCCATTAGTTGCTGAACAATAGATCAATACTACTGAAAAGATATTTTCAGTTCTTCAATGTTCTGAGCATGATAAAGTCATCTTAACAGTATATCGTTTGGAAGGTGAAGCTGATCAATGGTGGAATCTTATCAAGAATATGAGGAAAAGGGATGAAATTGAATCCATGGAATGGGACGAGTTTAAGAACATATTTTTCAATAAGTACATCCCTCATATTCTTTGAACAAATATAGAGAAGGAGTTTCTTGAACTGAAGCAAAAAGATGATGAATATGTTGGTACCTACGAAACAAATTTTACAAGACTTTCAAGGTACGCTTCTGGGATTATTATCCAACCTGAGAGTAAGATTGATCGATTCTTTAGTGGCTTAAAACCAAGTCTTCAAAGGTCGTTAGCCATAAGGGACTTCAATAGCTATAAGGAAATCGTTCGATGTGCTCTCAAAGTCGAGATAGAGATTTGAGTAACCCATCAGTCATATGCATTTGATAAGAAGAGAAAAATGGAATTCAAAGGAAAATATAAAGACCACACTAAAAAGAAGATGAGTTTTCCCTTATTCTCAAAGTGTGGAATGAAACATGGAGGGAGTTTTCTTAAAGGGACAAGTAAATGTTTCAAATGTGGAAAGGAAGGTCATCGGGCATTTGAATACCGCAATGATGGGAAGAAGATGTCTAGTGATGCAAACAAAGAAAAGGATACACAGAGTGCACCTCCTACACTTCAATGTTACAAGTGCAATGAAATGGGGAATTATTCTAATCAATTCCCTAATCTAAGGATTTTTTATGATGATCGACATCAATAAACTCTTAAGGCTAAAGACAAAGGAAAGTCACATGGAATTTTTATCAACGATGTGGAGTACGATAACAAAGTGGTGAAAGGTACACTTACCATCCACTCTAAAGTAGCAAATGTTTTATTTGATTCTGGATCCACCCACTCTTTTATTTCTAAAAAATTTTATAAGGGTATTTACGTGTTACCTCAACAATTAGATATTGAGTTAGTTGTGAAAACCCCTAATGGCACAACAGTCGCATCAAAAGTTTATAATTCTTCTTCGATTAAAGTTTGTGGGAAAGTGATTCCTACAAATCTGGTGATCCTTCCTATAGTGGAATTTGATGTGATTCATGGCATGGATTGTCTTTCTTTATATGGAGCTCATATCAATTTCCAAAAAAGGAAAGTCACATTTCATATTCCAGATCAATATATGATCGTCTATCGATGCAAGGATGAACATAACATTCCAGTGGAAATTTCATCCATCTTATGGGTCTTGATTCCACTAAATGAAGATTATTTATCTCAAATGGTTGGAGAGAAACCCATGATTAAGAATATGCCCATTGTATGAGAGTTTGATGATGTCTTTCTGGAGGAATTTTCGGTTCTTCCACCGAATCGTGAAGTTGAGTTTTCAATAGAACTTGTACCGGGTGCTTTGCCTATTTCAAATACACCTTATAGAGTGGCCCCAATTGAGTTGCAGGAATCGAAGAAGAAACTCCAAGAGAATCTTGATAAGGGATTTATATACCCTAGTGAGTCACCTTGGGGAGAACCTATTATATTTGTTAAGAAGAAAGATGGATCAATGAGACTCTGCATTGATTATCGAGAACTTAACAAGATCACTATCAAGAACAAATATCCTCTCCCATACATTGATGACTTATTTGATCAACTATGCGTAGCTCAATACATTTCCAAGATTGATCTTCATTCAGGGTATCATCAATTAAGGGTCAAAATGGAGGATATACCAAAAACGACTTTCCGTACAATGTATGGACACTATGAATTTATAGTGATGTCATTTGGTCTTACTAATGCCACTGCTATCTTCATGGATCTGATGAATAGAGTCTTTAGAGGCTATCTTGATCAGTTTGTGGTAGTCTTTATAGACGATATTCTTGTCTATTAGAAGAGCAAGGAAGAACATGAAGATCACTTGAGAATTGTATTGAAGACCCTGAGAAAGGAGAAGCTTTAAGCCAAATTTACCAAGTGTGAATTTTGGCTTCAAAAAGATGCATTTTTTGGTCACATAATCACAAAAGAGGGGATATCTGTGGATCCAGAAAAAAAAGGTTATAAAAAGATGGTCAAGACCAACAACAGTAACTGAGATCCGAAGTTTTCTTGTTTTCGCTGGATATTATCGATGTTTTGTGAAATATTTTTCACTATTATCTAATCCACTCACCAGGTTGACTCGAAAAGGAGTTAAGTTCGTGTGGACGGAGGAATGTGAAGAGAATTTCAAGGAGTTGAAAAGAAGGTTATCCATTGCACCTGTACTCACACTTCCTTGTAGTCGAGAAAGGTTTGTGATCTACAGTGATGCATCCAAGAAGGGGCTGGGGTGTATTCTTATGCAAAATGATATGGTGATATCTTATGCCTCACGATAGTTGAAAATCCATGATCAAAATTTCCCAACTCATGATTTGGAGTTAGCTGCGTTAATCTTTGCATTAATGATTTGGAGGCATTATCTTTATGGTGAAAGGTGTGATATTTATACTGATCATAAAAGTTTAAAGTATATTTTCACAGAAAAGGAGCGGAATATGCGCCAAAGAAGATGGTTGGAGCTGATTAAGGATTACGACTGCTCAATTCATTACCACTCTGGGAAAGCAAACAAGGTGGCATATGTATTAAGTCGACAAGACCATGCCAGATTATCCATGATGAGGATCACAAAAGATCCAATATTTATGGATTTACAAAGGATGGGTCTTGGAATTATAATGGAAGGGGAAAAATCTTATCTTTCTTAAATGAATGTTCAACCATCAATACATGTGAAGATTAAAGAGGCACAGAAAGAAGATGTAGAGTTACAAAAGAAGGTGAGAAATGTTCCTGAATTCAACCTTGATTGTGATGGGATAATAAGGTTCAGGAATTGGGTTTGTGTTCCTCCTATCCGAGAATTAAAGAAGGAGCTACTGGATGAGGCTCGTAGTTCTTCATTATCTATTCATCCTGGAAGCACGAAGAAGTATAGGGTCCTGAAAGAGTACTTATGGTGGGATGGCATGAAAAGAGATCTTGTTGAATATGTCTCTCGATGCTTGGTTTCACAGCAAGTTAAAGCTGAGAGACAGAAGTCTAAGGGGATGTTACAACCATTACCCATACCAAAATGGAAATGGGAAAACATCACTATAGACTTTGTCACTAGACTTCTTAAAACATCCAAAGGAAATAATGATATCTGGGATATAGTTGATCTTCTTACGAAGTTGGCACACTTCATTACTATTACAGGGGATTTCTCTCTTGATCAGCTTGCCATGATATATGTAAAGTAAGTGGTAAGATTGCATGGAGTATCACTTTCCATTATATCTGATCGGGATCCGAGGGTTACCTAGAAGTTTTGGCGAAGTCTTCAGTATACTCTGGATACATATTTGAGCTTCAACACTGCTTATCATCCTTAGATAGATAGTCAGTCTAAGAGAACAATTCAAACTCTAGAAGACATGTTAAGAGCTTGATCTATGGACTTCAACGGTGGTTGGGATCAACACCTACCTTTGGTGGAATTTTCTTATAATAATATATTTCACTCCAGTATTCAGATGGCTCCTTATGAAGCTCTTTATGTAAAGAAATGCCGAACTCTAACTTACTGGGATGAAGTTGGGGAAAGAAAGCTATTAGGACATGATCTTGTTGATGAGATGGCAGAAAAGGTCTGATCTATTCAATAACACATAAGAGCAGCTTAGAGTCGACAAAAAAGTTACGTCGATAACCAAAGAAAAGACCTAGATTTTAAAGTGGGTGATAAAGTGTTCTTATGAATATCTCCTTGGAAGAGAGTAATGAGATTTGGAAAGAAGGGAAAGCTGATCCCCAGGTATATCGGTCCTTTCGAAATACTGGATCGTGTTGGTATGGTAGATTACTGATTGGCGCTTCCACCTAATCTCTCTCAAGTTCATGATGTGTTCTATGTATCTCTCCTTATAAAGTACATACCCGATCCTTCACATGTACTCAGCTCAGAAGTTGTACCGCTGGAGCAAGATCTTTCTTATGAAGAACAGTTGATAGTGATTCTGGATCATAGTGAAAAAGGTATATGAAACAAGACCACTCTCTTGGTGAACGTTTTATGGAGGAACCACCACTTAGAAGAAGCTTCATGGGAGATTGAGGATATGATGAGGGAAAGGTATCCTCATCTGTTTGTTACGAAGTGAAGAATTTCGAGGGAGAAATTCATTTTAAGGGGGGTAGAATGTAACACCCGATATTTTTAGGAGAAATATTTTGTTTTTATAAATCATCAAAGGATTATTTCACTACAAAAAACACTAGCCTGACTTGTTTTACACGCAATCGTGGCCTTCCTCGATAGCTTGTGTTGTACGCAATACCGAGTTTCACTAAACAACAATATGCTATTAAAATATTATTAAAACAAGCCGTTATGAATAGTAATAACCACGTTTTAAAATTTTATAAATTTTATTTTTCAAAATGGACTTCATTTTTGGATGTGTAATATTGAAATTATCCTATGGTGAAATTTTGGTATTTTTCTGAAAACTTTCAATTTTTGATGAATAGTGAAAACACTGGGTTACTATTTAAAAACCGAATTTTTATTTAAATAATTATTTATATTATTTAAATTTATTTTAGGTCAAAATTGATACATAATACCTATATAATTTCAATGTAATTCATTTGAGTTGTTTTATAATAATTTTAGATATATAAAAATTTTATTGAACTTTTGACCGTCTTTTACCCACCTCCTAGGAGAATTTGCAAATTTACATAAAACAAAATTTTACCACTTTTGTGAATGGAATATCAAAATTCCGAGAAACACAGTTGATTTCAGTAAGTAAAATGTGGTTCAATGAGATGAAAATAAATTTTGGTGAATAGTAATTTTTTACTTTTATTTACCGCGGTTAAAAGTAAATAGGGTAATTAAGGGTAAAAATGATATTATTATTATCCTAACACATGTCCTAATTCTATTGGATAAGTGTAATTCGACAAAAAACAACATTAGGGATAAAATATTACCCTTTAGGTCCACTTGGATTAGATTAAGACATTTAATATTATTTTATTTAAAGAAGAGTTAAAATAGTTAAAATCAAAGTTTAATAACTAAAACATTTTTAATATAGGGTTATACATAAGATAAATTCGACTATAAATATTAATTATAAATATAAAAAAACTTCCTACGTAATGGTAGTTTATTTACAATTTTTAGACATTAAATAATCTAATTTATTTATGACACAATGATGATGCAGTAATTATCTTATTAGTGAAATATTAACATAATTGATGTTATAAATACTCAAATAAATGTAATTTGAGACTTTTTATAAATTCCACTAATTTTCTAGGTTAATATGAGATGTTATTATTGATTTAATTAAATTTTTTCGAACAAATCATTCTGTTATGATTTTCACAAAAATCAATTACCAAATAGTGTCAAAATTGACATAAAATAGTTTTTAAAACAAATATTATATTATTAATTGTTATTTTATTTCTAAAAATCTAAGGTTCGACCAAATAAATTATATAAGGTTATATATATTAATAATAAACAACATGGGGTTCTTTTGTCTTTTTATAGTAAGTTTATTAACCTTATAGTGTAAGAAAACAAGAAGACATGGTAAAAGTAAAATTATTAAACTTAAAGTTAAATCTAAATTATATGGTTAAAATAGTAACCTAAACTTGTCCAAATTCTATTGGATTAGAGGATATCGACCCATCCCCACATTATCTTAGAAATAAATCAATTTGGAGCTATTAAAAACTGAATATGACTTTATAATAAAATAATAGTTTTAGTTTTTTCCAAAGGTGCCTCTCTCCTCCCTTATAAAAGGGCACCTCCTCCCTCTCCTCCTCACACCACTTTGAGCCATAAAGCTCGGCCAAAACCTGCCAAATTCTCTTCTACACTTCCCTAGAAACATCCTAGAGGTCCTGTTCTTCTTAAAAGACCATCCATAGTTCCCTAAGAGGAGGTTAAGAAGAGGCGCGTCAAAGAAGAGGTAATATCCATTACTGATCCTTTCCAATTTCTTTCTTCTTCAACTTCTTCTTCCATAGTTGTTTAATTATGAAGTAATAACATCTGTAACACTCATATAATTATATGTTATTATAAATATTAAACAACACTATTTCACCTTCTATCCATCCTATGAAAAATGAAATCACCGCGCGTGCGTACATACGGAATACCGTCTCCACGCCATGGTGTAATCTATTTTCCACCACCACCTTAATAGGATGGGTATAATGGTGTAAATAATAACTATATATTATTATTGTAATTTTATATTGATTCTGAAATATTATACATACACTTCAATACAATTCCACGAACATGGGAACGATATCATCGCTCGTGCGTACGTATAGCCTACCGTCTCCACGATGTGATGCGGCTCGTTCTACATGATCTTCATTGCATAATGATTATATAAATGAATTTAATGAATAAATATGATATATATTACACTAATACCTTTCTGGAAATTAGGTATCTATAACCCAAAAATAAGAATAAGAATTTATTCGACAAAACACGCATAAGAACAAAAAAGCAATAAACACACGAATAACAAGTAGCAATGAAATATTAATAATACGAAGATAAGAATATGACCATATATGATATCATAACAATGAGTAAAACTATAGAATAAGTCAATAACATTATTTAAATAATTATATAGGAGGTTCGGACACGTACGAAGCAAATCGGACCTAAGGTAAGGGAAAATCTCACAATCTCAATTTTTATCTGAGATTGTTTATACTTCAGGATTTACTGGGGAATATTTATCATCCACATCCATGTTTCCTCAATATTTAATATTATTTATATCCTACTACAATTTTTTAAATCCAATTTTACACTTTGGTGAGTTTTTATTAAAAGATATGAAAGGAATCTTTTGTTGTTTTTCGTACGAGGTACTTTTTGACTTTTCCGGCCAAAGAACGAGAAGAATGTTTTTTTAACTTATACGGAATGAATGGATTTTTAGAACATTATTTACATGGATCTTCCTTTACAATTTTTCAAGTTTATTTTTAATCAACTTATTTTAGTTTAAAATTGTATGACATGTTAAGAAGTGAAAAATGTTTTTGAAGTAGAAAGGATATTTTCCTCAAGAATGGAGTTCAAGTGTTTTATCAAAAATATTTTCCATATAAGATAATATAGGGTTCTGTTTCTATCCCTATTTTTACGCTTATTTGATTATGTTATTATGGAATATATTTTATGATGTCCTTTTATCTTATGTGGATTATGTTATGATGACATTATGTTTATGAATCCCATTTTTATTACACGGGTTATGCTATAATGTATGATTTATGATTTTGTGGCACACGTAAGAATGGTTTCATTATGAGATGGGTGGGACCTATATCTCCCTCCAATGAATTGGGTAAATATTTATATCTCATGAGATATACATGGCTGGAACGGCAAGTTAAACCGGTTCAGTGATACAGGACTGAAATGAGGAGTAAACTCTGTTCAGAAATGGACTCTGTCCGCTAAGATAGTCTTGGCAATGAGTCTTGACTAATAAGAAATGATTCTCTATGATTATGTGTGTATGCCACAAAGTTTCATGTTTTAATTTATGATTATTTGGGATTACATTTCACCACTATGATTTATCCCATGTTATGATATTATGATCTCTTTTTCAGGTTAGGTTTTACAAAATGTTATGTTCTTATGAATATGATGTGATTGATATTTCTTTTGTTTACCCTTACTGAGAATTTGAGCTCACCCTTTTGTATGTTTTAGTTCCCCAGGTCAGTAAGAAGGGTACTAAGTAGAATATTCCAAAAAGGGACTCTAGATATGATGAAATAAATGGGAGACAATGTAGATGAGTCATAAACCAGTTGTTTATGTTTCCTAGTTTCTAAAGACACTATACCTATACGGTCCTTTCATGGTTTTGTTATATGTTGTAATAAGTGTGCTTCAACTATGAAGTAATAACAATGTATGTAAAGTATGGGACATTATAATATATCATAAGAAGCTAAGACTTAACTAATGTATTTAGAACTTAAATTCTGTTTCATATCGTATTGGAAAGGATAAAAAAATTTGAAGAATCAATTTTAAAATCTGGTAGATCCTTAAAAATATTTTTTGTAGTCAATATACACAAGTTCCTAAGGTTACAGTGTCCTGACCTTAAATTACATAATCAAGATTGATATTCTAATGCACCGAGACATGGTATTTCTTATCTCCTAATGTGTAGACATTCTCATTCTGATTAGAAGAAAGAATACATCCATCCTTGTAATTGTGTACTACACGTTTACCTATCCAAATATTCTCAAGGTAACCTTCATAACATAATTGAATTATACTTATAATATTGTTCTTAAAACATTTAACAAATAAAACATTTGAAATTAAATCATTACCAAGAAGAATAATATTACCTATAACAATAATCGTTCCATGAGAATTATCCCCAAAAGTAACTTTACCACCTTTCATCTTGATAATCTTTCCAAAAATATTTATGAGTCTTATGTTGGGAACAACCACTATTCATGTACCATGTATTCTTGTTGTTGGAATTTTTTTTATTTTTTCGAAAACAAAACAATTATACTTTCAGAACCCAAACTTTCCAAGGTCTGGAAATGCTAGAAAACAAATTTTTGGGAATCCACATTTGTTTTAAAAAAATAGTCTTTGTGGAACCATAAATATTTGATTTTATTAATAGAAAAATTATTTTTCCAATTTCCTCCACTTTAACATTTAGTACAAAAGGGGGCATTTTAGGAATAAAGAAATTGTTACTAAAAATAGTTTTTTTATAAGTATATCCCATTTCTGAACTAGTACCATGTGGTTAGACTTGTTTATAAATTTTATCAAAAATTTCCTTACCAGTAGTAAAGTTTGATAAAAGTTTCTTCAATGAATAAATTTCATATTTTTGTTTCACAACTAAATTATTATCCACATGTGTATTAGTTTTTGAATTGATTTTCTCAAAACTAGTTTTCAAACTATATTTTTTAGAAATTATTTTTTCTAATTCATAAGAAATAGTAACATTATTAAGAATAGATTTATTATGGTTTTTGGAAATATTTTCAATTTCAAAAGTTTTCTTATCAAGATCTTTAGAAATATATGATAGTTATTTTTTAAAAACTTTTATTCTAGTATTTTCCTTTTCAAAATTTTTATAGATTTCCAATTTTCATTTTCAAGAAGTTTGGAAAATATAGAAACCTCTTCATAATAAGGTAAAGTATTATCATCACCAACTGAGGAGGATTCTTTATCTAGAGATATAGAATAATTCTCATCAATATAATTTTCATTTAATAACATATTATTTAAATAATCATATGTGTATACCTTTTCCATGAAGAATTGATTTACAATAGGTACTCTAGTAAGAAAACCAAGATTCCTCTTATTTGAACTTTCATTATCAGAGTTATTATATAAAGAATCACCTCCACTGGCACTCAAAGTGTCAGTAGCTTTAATAACATTATTACATTTTAACTTGTAAAATTTCTTTCAATTTAAATCATAATTTCTATCCTTTATGTATTTTCTTTTAAACATAGGAATGATAGGTTTGATATGTCCTACTCTTTTTCATTCATAATAGGTATCTTTATAATCTTTCTTTTGATTTCTATCCTTATTAATTTTCTTATAATGATACTAAAAATACTTTTTATAAAATATATTATTCATTATTTTGGAAAGATTGGCTAACTCATTCTTAAAATGCTTAGAATCACTAGAATCAGAATTAATAACAACCTTTTTCTTTTTAGAAGATTTGACATTATTTTCTGGTATTAGAGATTTGGTAGAAATTGTAGTGGTATTGAAAGAAACTCCACCATTATTATTTTTCACTTTATCAGCATATCTTTTCAATCTTCCTTAATATTGTAAAAGAGTTCCAAAAAATGATCAAGAGTGATATTTGTAATATTTCTTGATTCATCAACAACTATCCTCTTAGATTCCCACTCATTGGGCATAATATCAATTATTTTTTCAACAAGAATTTCATCATCCAAACATTTATCTCCCATGGATTGTGTACTATTGACTGTGGTTATAATTATATTTTCTACCTTTATAAAAATTTCACCATAAATAAATTCAAAATCTTGATAATAATCTTTGAGAATTGATTTTATAGTTTCAACAACCTTTGATATTAAAAAATGAGTAATTTATAATTTCATTAAAATATTGTTGGTAGCTTCATAAGATGAAACTTGACTATATAAACTTCTCCTCATAGAATATAATAAAGTGTTTCTCACTTTTTAATTAAAATAATATTTCTACTTTGAAGATTTTTAAAATCACTCACTTACTTGTTAGGAATTTTATAATCTCCAGTGATCATTAGAAAACTATTAAATCCAGTGTTGATCACAAAATTCTTCATTATATCCCTCCAGTATTCATAATCAACACCATAAAAAATCTATGGTCTAATGGGATTGAGTTTACCTATTGATACTAAATTTAATCCTAAAATATTTAAAACAAAACAAAAATTCTTTTTCCACAATACACATTAGTGTAATATGTATTTATAACCAAAAATTTTATAAAAAAATTTAATCTGACTTGCATAAGAAATTATAATTCTTATCAATTATGATCAGTGGAATACTCCTTCAATACCAAATGTGAGTATTATTAAAATAGAGGCTTGGCTCTGATTAAAATTATTGGATCAAAATGTATATAAAGATGGATAAACACAAGGGGTGAATTCTAAGTTTAAAAAAATTAATTTTTAAGCTTAAAATAATCATTGTTTAACAGGATTAAATAAATCATATTACAAAATATCTTAAGTATTTGAATAATAATCAGACTTGGCCCTTGGGTCCGATGATTAAAAAGTATCATAATCAAATGGATTCCAATGTGTATTACATAGGTCACAATCAAATATAATTTTTTTTTGTAAGATTGGGATCATAATCATGGTGGTTAGGATAATATCTAAGTAATTAAAAAATAATGATTCCATATTAAATTGTATATAATCATAATCAGAGTAATAGTGTATTCACAAACTAATAAAGTGTAAAAAAATGTATCATAATTAAAGCTATTATGATAAACATAATAAAAATAGAAATATGATTATTAAAGAATTAAATTTATATTACAATTACAGCAGAATTGAAAACCTGTAATAAAAAAAAGTAAATGAATCAAATTATTTTAACCCAAAGAGAATGATATTCTATAACCAAGAATAAAGGTCCTCTATTTTATACATAAAAGAAAATCTATGTTTACCATACTGGGTAAATCCTTCGATACAAAGATTGGCCTTTCTTTTTATCCCTGCAATCCCTCAATATGATGGTCATATTTTCTTTATCTGCCTATCCATAGCAACCCTTGATATGATCATTGACTCTGTCTTGCTATCCCTGAAAGACCTCGGTCAAGCTAATCAGATTTTGTCTTCTTAATAAATAAATACCTAGATCTTAATCACAATATAACACACAAATAAATTACAAAAAAAACAAACTCAATAAGGTTAAAAGTAGAATGAATAATATGTTCAGTCTTATAAGCTTCATTGATCTTAGAAAACAGTAAAATTAGTAGATTATCTCTACTTAAATTTTTTACTTGTTGAAAAATATTAAAATGAAAGTGTATTTATAGGTAGTCCTCCCAATATTCATCTTGATTTCCAATATTCATATCTTAATCAAGATTTTAGTAAGGACCTGTACACCTAGTACTTTAACATTCATATTATAACTGAATACACAACTTCATTTTTCTTGACACATATTAGGATAGAATGAACGAAATAATTTCAATTTAAATCATTTATAGTATGAAATATTTTTCATTATTATAGAATAAATTTTTCCATATTCATATTTTAACTTGTCAATCCAATGAATTTCCTTAGTGTAAGTCATTATGATTATCTTTATGAGTATGAATCTAATGATATCGGTTCCAACTTCAAATCTGATTTAAACTCTTTTTAGTATGAATATGAAACAAAAAGTTAACAAATATAAATTAGTGAGTCTGGTCATGATAGTATAAATGCCCTTTATGATAGTTGTAATGAATTGGGTATATTTGAATTCATGAATAATTTAAAATTAATTCTATGTATAGTAGAAAATTTTGTTTTCTTCAAAAATAATTAAAAAAATTGGACATGAAAGAATTTATTAATTAAGTATTTAAGAAGGAGTTTCTGATTTCCAAAACAAAAGGAATGGAATAGTCAAAAAGATACTTTTTACTCAATATATTAGTGATTCCAGCAAGGATAGGAATATCAGTGAGGTTTTTTGGGTGATGATAGATACCCATGGTGCATGTGGGAGTTGAAAGAACCATTTTGGATTCGATTTCTAGACACCAGATGAATAAAAACAATGAATGGAATCCCTTTCCTCCATTTTCAGGTGACCAAAAGGTGCAGTTGGATATTGAAGATCCATATCAGGAATTCTGTGAATGAATCTAACTTTCTAAAAAACTATTGACTACACAGTGTGTACTGTGATGAACACTCACCATGCAGTACCCATGTGGTTACAACTCTAGGGTTTTTGAAATGTTAAGGATCAGACACCATTGAAACTAAATAGGTGGAAAATCCATTTGATGGACTATATTGGTAGGTCTCCATGGTAGAGAAAAGGCCATG
This sequence comes from Viscum album, assembly GCA_963277665.1. Classification (NCBI taxonomy): domain Eukaryota; kingdom Viridiplantae; phylum Streptophyta; class Magnoliopsida; order Santalales; family Viscaceae; genus Viscum; species Viscum album. The sequence goes on along the minus strand of OY728143.1, from coordinate 1,751,688,227 downwards.
TACCGAAGTACATGTACACATGAATGTTTACATGGACATGGCTAGGGATATGGGATTGAACCTGTGTGGATAAGGTACTCCATGTAGTCACCCTACACACAGTGTAGTTCTACATGGACAGTGATATGTTTAATATCATGGACATTATCAGGAGAACAAGTGGGACCATATGTCATGTGATTCCCCTTACATGCCATGTACCCCTTCTTTACTTCTGAATAAAATTCTACCTATAATATTTCCTTTGTTTTGACTCATATTTTGGCCTATGAGTACCCTATCTTGAGTGGTTTTCCATATATAATGTGATCTTAGACTCCATAATTTATTTTGAAATATAGTGAGAGATGTTTTGGGAATGGATATTTTTTAGGCAGTGTTCTATGATAACAGTGATTATGAAAGATCATTAGAGTGGTAACCCCTATGTAATTATGGTTCAGGTCCTCTACCTACTGAGAAGTACCCCTAATGGTGTTAGGGTGTGGGTCCTCTACCAACTGAGTGGTACCCCCTATAGAATTAGGGTGTGGTTCCTCTACCTACTGAGTGGTACCCCTTATGAAGTTAGGGTGCGGGTCTTTTATCTACTGAGTGGTACCCCCTTATTAGATAGGTCACAATACTCCTTACATTGAGTGGTACCCCATGACGTACTAGAGTGAAGGTCCTCTATCTTCTGAGTGGTACCCCCTGACACACCAGGGCATGGTTCCCCTCTTTACTGAGTGGCACCCCTGATGTTCCAAGGAGCATGTCCTATGTATAGTAAGTGGTACCCCTAGACATACCGGGTAACAATTCCTCTATCTACTAATTGGTACCCCCTATGGAATTAGGTCACGGGTTATCTACCTACCGAGTAGTACCATTAAGGGGTAATTTCCTCCTTACACTAATATCCACCCCTAACACACTAGGTCACGGGTCCATTGGTTGGAGATTGTGTCCCATCAACTATGTGATATAGTGGTGTGGTGTGGGATCTCCACACAATTACTTATATTGAATTACATGAGAGACGATGGAAATCATTTATAGACTATCATGTAACTAATTATAGTGTTTACTTGAGTTGGGTTGTGAAATGGAAATTCTCTTTATCTCTAGTTTGGGCTTCTTTAGATTGAGCACACACACACACACATATATACCTGAATCCATATCATTGGATTTTTTCTCTCTTTCTTTAGGTTGAGATGTCTAATATATATTCCTATTGTGTCTCTTACTACCCCTATTAATATTTTAGGGAATCATATTGGGTATGTATATACTCACCCCTATATGGTATTTTTATACACCTGTCGTGTCTTATGCAGAGGACATAAATTTTGGTGATGATTACAGAGGATCTTAGGGATACCTGGTGCATTTGACTGCATACAATGGTCGAAGATTGGAGATCCAGAGATGGGATCTCTCAGCATTTTAATTTCTAGTTTTGTTATGTTGGGACATATTTCTATTTGGGCATGTATTTTTTCCTTTTACTTTTTAGTTTACATTATCATACTCTTTTACACCCCAAAAGTTTTCACATGCATGGTTATTATCTAGATATTTCATTTTGACTTATTATTTATTTTCACTTATATATTGAGATGGTTAGGATTGTGTGTGTAGTTACTTTAGGAAAAGGCCTCTGATAGTATTTATGCATTTTACCACTTGTCACCACCCCTTGGCCTATAATGGAAGGCTTGGGGTAGTTGTAGCTTGAGCCCTGTTGGGTCAAGTCATGAAAGATTGGTATTAGGGTAGTTCATTCCTTGGGACGGTTTTTGTATTATTCCTCTTATTATGATTTGGTTGGGATTTAGGGACATAGATTCATAGTGTTTTGAGTGTAGATTTTTGTCCACGTAACCCAGTTTTGGTGTGGTCGGCCGATGTATCCATTAACTAGGACTATGAATACCTACTCATTGACTCGGTATATCGAGACATTGTTTGTAGGGATCAATGGTAAATGTATAATATATTATTTATTCATTTGAATGTACTTCTCAAGTCTTCTCCCCATTATATATATATATATATATATATATATTCTCATATGAATATGGTATGTCTTGACTAAATTTTTAGGATACATCTATGATGACAGCCTGTCAGGTTACTAGTTAGGGACCATGATGAAGATCTAATGAATGATGAGACCTTAGTTTAGGGTTTATACCCTGATATTCTTCCTCCATGTGGATAGTTAGCATCACCCCTACTCATCGTGTAGTAGATCATACCATCAGAGAAGGATGAGGATGTGTATAGGATTTGTGCACTCTTCAAGTTCCAGTTCCAGAGGCCTCTGAGGTTCCATAGTGAGCTAGATACTCAGGTAAAATAGGATTAGATAGAGTATATGATCCATGTATTTAGGAATATTTGGATACTGATTGATCTAGTGGTTCTACTGGTAGCTATCCTTTTCTATTCTGCATTCAAAAATTGGTGGATCCTTTTTACAAAGATTCATGATGAATCAACACTCTCAAAAAATTACTTCCAACAGCTATTCCATGAGGAGTACTAGCCCCCCTACTTCCACTCAGTTTTGATATAGGATCCACTGGAGCAACAACAAAGATGGATGATAATGGTTGAGTATTCCATGAAGTTCACAGACCTTACATGATAATCACTTGATATGATCTGGGTTGTCTACCCCCAAGCATATAAGTTTGAGAAGGATCTTAGTAGAGATATATGTTTAAGTGTAGTAGCCTTGTAAATTTACACCTATTTCGGGGTGTTGGTGCAGGCGCTGGTGATAGAGAGGTTCCTCTTAGAGGGATGCTATTTATCTATAGTTGGAAATGTATGTTATAGGAATGAGTCATCAGCAACACCTAGCAAGTTCCAGTCGACATGATATTTCCATAGAAGACCTCCCCATTAACAGACTCAGGCACATGGTCATACAGCATAGGGACCACGTAGAAGAACAAGGAATAACATAGAGGGGCAGTTCTATGCATGTCACGGGCAAGGTCACATGAAACATGATTTCCCAACTCAATATTGTGAGGAGGGAAGGTTGATAGTATATTGACCACCATAGTAGAGGTAATTCAATGAGTAAGGATATCCCAGGAGAGGGTAGGGAGGCCCCCACAGAGGAAAAGCTGACAGAGGAGCCGATGGAGATCTTAGAGGAGGATCTATGGGTGGTGGATAACTCTATAAGATCCTCACACCACCACCACCATGCGACCCAAGTTTGGATCAGGGAGCTAGAGGTTGGGGTCATGGATAGCTATATGATATGAATACTCATAAACCAATAGTAAATGAGATTATTATAGGTATGATCTATGTTTATTATACTCATTCTTCAATATTAGTAGACATAGGTGTGATTCATTCTATTATCTCTTTACTCCTAGTTTAATAGTTAGAGTTCCGAGGTGTCATTTTAGCCCAACAACTTTTTCTTTAGGTTCTTATGGGGAACACTTCTTCTATATCATTTATCTACTAGTAGTGTGAGCTGTCACTTGGTGGAGAGAGGTTATCATGGGACCTTTTAGTTGTCATGATGGAACCCTATAATATTATCTTGAGTATGGATTGGTTTTTTATGATCCAATCACATATTTACCATCTCCACATATGATTAATATGCCTTCACAGTTGTGGGATTACATTATCCTTTATGGTTGAGAGAGATCTCATGGAAGGGAGAGTTGGTTTTTCAAAAAGGAGGATGCAACTCATCACCCATCAGTTGGTGAGTGTATCCCTTAGTGTAGAGGGATCTTCAGGAATCTGGGTTCCTTCAACCATAGAGGATTTTATGGATTTATTTCTTAAGGATGTTACAATACTACCTTTGAGGTGAGAGATGTATTTTTTATTGACTTTTTTCCTAGGACCTCTCTGATGTCTTATGAGGCATATTGGATGGCCCCTACCGAGTTCCGGTAGCTATGGTACAAATAGAAAACCTTCGAGGGAAAGGTTTTAATAGGACCAGTATGTCCCCCTAGATAGTTCCAGTGATGTTCATGGAAAATAGGAATGGGAACTTATGGATTTTCATAGACATTCTTCGCATGAACTAGTCCACGATAATAAACCAGTACCCTTTTCTAAGGATTGATGACCTCTTTGATAAGTTTATAGTCATGAGATGGTTCTTGAAGATTGATCTACGATCAGACTATCACCAATTGAGAGTTTTCAAGGTTGATATTCCAAATCTTCCATACTGATGTTTCTAAGGACACTATGTGTTCTTTATGATTCCATTTTGTGTGAAGAATTAACATATAATGTTTATAGTTTTTATGAACCAGGTCTTTTAGCTGTATTTAGACTAGTTTTTTGTTGTCTTCATTGATGAAATACTAATATACACTATGTTATTGGAGGAGTATGTAGATCCCTTAAGGATGTTCCTAGATTTTCTTTGGGAACAAAAGATTTATAGTAAGCTCTCAAAGTTTTTATTTTAAACTCATATGGTACACTTTTTGGGGAATGTAATTTCTGAGCATGGTTTAGCTATGGACTCAGTGAAGATCAATGTGATGATTTCATAGGATCCACCCAATAGTGTGTTGGTGGTGTGGTGATTTATTTTCTTGGTGGGGTACTACATGATATTTTTAGCATAATCCTCTTGGATTTCATCCCCTTTAACCACCATGATGTAAAAAAGTCCATTTGTTTACATAGACTGAGTAGTACCAAAGATCCTTCAAGTATTTGAGGATGAGGATGATGACTGCTCGTATTTTGAGACCACCAGAAGAGGGTGTGGAGTATGTGGTGTATTAAGATTCCTCAGAATCTGGTGTTTTCTATGTGTTGATTCAGAGTCAGGAAGTTATCACATATGGGCCCACACAGTTGAGACCCCACAAGAAAAACTACACGAATCATGACCTAGAGCTGGCAGTAGTTGTCTTAGCTATGAGGATTTGGAGGTTCTATCTTCTGGGGGAGCACTTTGTGGTTTATAAATACCACAAAATTATCAGGTAGGTCTTGACATAGAGAGACTAGAACATGATATTGAGGTGATGTTTGGAGTTTCTTTAGGACTATGACTATGAGATAGCCTATACTCCAGGTAAGGGAAACATGGTAGCATACACACTTAGCAGGAATTCCCTGTATTGTTTGGTGTATGAGACTTATGAGTAGTTGACTTCCCTATAGCTAACCCAAATTGAGCAGGAGGGTGCATCTTTTCTTCAATCGAATATATTGAATCCTCTGATCCTTTATTTCATGAGAGAGTATCATTTAGGATACATATGCTATGAGGTATTTTATGACCAGATCTCTTTAGAAATTCACCCAATGGATTTTATGAAGGAGGGAATCACATCATCATTTTACAGGGATAAATGGTGGTTCCAGTCAAAATATAGGAGGAGGTGATGATAGAGTTCCAAAATCCTCCTTTGGATATACATCCTAGTGTGGTAAAGATATAAAGAGACCTTCAACAAAAAGTTTGGTGGGCTAACATGAGATGGATCATGGACGAGTTTGTCTAATAGTGCCTCACATGTAAGTACATGAATGTTGATCCCCAGGTTTTAGGAAGTTTGTTGCAGCCCCTTGAGATCCTAGAGTGGAAACATGATAGAATATCCAAGGAATTTGTGATAGGTATTCTGTGTATAGTGAGGGGCCATGACTTCATATGGGTGATAGTTGGCCAATTTATGAAGTCGGCACACTTCCTTGATATCAGGGAGCCGTGTTCAGTGGAGAGTTTGGGGAAGATGTACATATGGGAGATTGTTCACCTTCATGGGGTGTCCACAACTGCTATCTCCGACTGTGTTCCAAGGTTCATGTCACTATTGTTGAGAGACCTACATGATGCATTTAAGATCCATATGATGATGAGTACAACCTTCCACCCCTAGAAATATGGGCTAAAGAGGACACTATCTAGGTGTGGGAGGATATACTGAGGGCTTACATGTTATAATTCTTCCATAGCTAGAAGGATCACTTGCCTCTGGTAGAGTTTGCATACAACAATAGATACTACTATACTATTTACATGGAACCTGTTGAGGGACTTTATGGGAGAACTTATAGGTTACCCTTGTGTTGAACAAGGATCAGTGAGGCATCTCTTGTGGGTCTAGAGATGGTGAAGGTGATGATGGAGAAGGTCAAGGGCATCCATGAGAGGATGAGGGAAACCCAGAGTAGGCATAAATATTATACAGATCTACGTCATAGGACCTTGGATTTTGAGTAGGGAGAACATATTTTCATTATATTCTCCCCATGATGAGGATTTCATAGGCTTATCTAGGGTGTAAAGTTATCCCATATGTTCATTGGGTTGTTCTATATCTTGTAGAGGGTTGGTTAGGTTTATTACATCCTCTCCCGACCCCCATAGTTGGAGAGGGTCCATGATGTCTTTCATTGTCACAGTTTAGGAGATACGTGCATGACCCATGAATTTTATTGACTAGGGAGATATGGATATTGAGGATGGAGCTAATTTTGAATATAACTCAGTGGTGATCAAGGCTCTATAGGATATAACCCAGTATGGATGAGAAATACCCTTAGTTTGTGTACTGTGGCAGTACAAGAACATGTAGAAGAGCTCCTAGGAGTGGGGATCCATATTTAGGCTTAGTATCTTGAGTTTTTTGTATAGTTTTTTTCTTTTTGAGGATAAACATATTGGAGGGAATGATTTGGAGACCCTGTTTTTTCCTTTTAAGACTTTGAAATATATCTATAAATATTTTTGGATCCAGGCACTTAGACAGCATGCAATTCTAAGCCCCGATATTCCCTGAATTAATTTCATAAAAATATTTTATATATTTTATATTACTTTTGAATGTTTTCTTAAATAAAATGGTATAACTATTAAATGGGATCTTAGATCACAAATTTGAGACCATGGTTGAATCTAGAACATGAGGTTTACCCTAGCCATGACTTGAAATGTGTCGGTGTGGGGTGTTCAGATAAAATAGTCCATGGGTGGGTTCATTTAGTTAAATAAATAAATAATTTAATTTATTTATATAAATATCCTTAACCTAATTTACCCATTTAAATAAGTTGTTATGGAAGTACTGATAAGGTTAGCTGCATAACCCTATGATTGTTGAGAGGCATTCTTCCACCCGCTCATTGGAAAACCAGAATCAGATGATGAGACTCTAGATCATATAAGATTGATATGAAGGGAATGTAATGACCCCTATCATTCATTTTAGAGTGCATTCGCCATCGAAGAATGGTCCAAATTGATATAGGACTTATCAATTGTCATATCCTTCCCCAATTGATTAAATAAATTGAGCATGATCGATTTTGTCTATTGATTTGTGTGAATTGAAAACCTTTTCATGCACCTATTTACACATTTGAATTGATTATTCAATTTTTTCTCACCCTAGATATCCCCAATTTTATTTTTTGGACAATAAAATTTTCCAACAATTGTAAACCATTATTTTTTAATTTTCTCCCAATCATTCTTCACATTCTACACCGACTAGATTAAGGGGTCTCAATTTGATCTTACTAGGTAGTACTGAGACTGATTGGACCCCTAGATTCATGGTGTATTCATGTGAAAAAAATAAAATGATGAACCATGGTGGGATTGATATTATTTTCGGGATATGGGTAATTTCACCAAGGCTATGAATACTTGTGAGGCGTTGTGGGTGATGGGAGATATGTATAGTGTGTGTGGGAGATAAATAAACCATTTGGGATTCGATTTTTGGCCACTAGATAGCTAAAAATGATGAAAAGAGACCCTTTCATTTAGTTTCGGGTGATATCAAGGTGTTTTTGGATATGGTAGATCCAGATATAGAGTGCGGTGAGTGGATCTAACTTTTTGGAAAAATACCGACTACACAACATTTACTGTGATGAACACATGCCATGTTGTACCCCTATGAACGCGACACTGGGGTTTTATAAAAATTTAAGGATCAAAAACTATGTGACCCTCCTCAGGTGGACATGTCATGTGACTGAGTGCATGGGTAGGTCCTCGTGCGAGATAACATGTTGTGTACTGAAGTACGCTGATAGGGGTAGGTTTACATGGACATGTCCAAGGGCATGGATAAGACTCTAGGTGGATAAGTCACACTGTATAGTTACCCAACACACTATATAGTTCTACGTGGGAAGTAATTCATGTATTGGTAGTGACACAACTGGGTAGAAGAGTGGGACTACATGCCATATGGGCCCCCTAACATACTATGTTCCCCTTTTTTCCTTCTTAACAAGCTTCAAAATATTATATATCCTTTGTTTGGACACAGATTTTGGCCCTCTGATTATCGATTCTAGAGTGTTTTTTTCATTGAACATGATGGTGGAATTTATAGTGTCTTTTGAGATATGATGAGAGATATTACAAGCGTAATTCTTATTTAGAAAGTGATCGAAGATGATAGTGATCATGATGGGTCATTAAATTGGTACCCCCTATAGAGTTAGGGTGTGGTTCCTCTACCTAGTGAGTGGTACCCCCTATGGAGTTAGGGTCTGATTCCTCTACCTATTAAGTGGTACCCCAATATGGTGTTAGGGTGTAGGTCCAATACCTACTGAGTGGAACCCATTATGGAATTTGGGAAAAGTTCCTCTACCTACTGAGTGGTAACCCCCTATGGTGTAATGTGTGGGTATTCTATCTACTAAGTGGTATCCCCCAATCAGATATAGAGTAGTTCCTCCTTACATTGATTGGTACCCCCTAACATACTAGGGTACGACTCCCCTATCTATCGAGTGGTACCCCACTACCGTACCGGGGTGTGTGTCCTCTATCTACTAAGTGGTTCCCACTTGAAATACCAGAGTTCAAATCCTCCATCTATTTAGTGTTACCTCTTGACTTACTAGGACATAGTTCCTCTATCTACTAAGTGGTACCCCATATGTCATTGAGGAGTAGGTCTTATACCTAGCAAGTATTACCCCTCTATCAGATAGGGCGTGTCTCCTCCTTACACTGAGTGGTACCCCCTGACAGATTATAGAGCAAGTCATATTCTCAGAGATTGTGTCCCCCCAACTTTTTCTCATAGTGGTGAGGTGTGGTCCCTCCCCACGGTTACTTATATGGACTGATACATGAGATGTTTGGAATTGTTGATGGAATATCTAGGAACTAATGGAACTCTTTATATACACTGGGTTGTGATATGGAGATCCCCTTTATCTCTTATTTTGGATTATTTTATTTGATCATATATGTATATATATATATCAATGTTGTTATATTTTTTTACTCTCTTTATTTGGGTTGAGATTTATACTATATATTCTTATTGTGTCTCTTACTACTCCCCATTTTTCATTTGAAACTTCCCACTAGGTATGTATATTATCACCCCTGCATGATCTTTTCTTGCATGTGTTGTGTATTATGTGGAAAATAGATAGGATAGAGGTGATTACAAATAATCTTAAGGATATCTGGTACTTTTTATCATTTATGGTGGTTGGAGCTTAGAGATCTATAGTTGGGATCTCTCATCTTTTTAATTTACTATTTTTTTAGGTAGGGGAATCTTTCTATTTGGGGGTGTATTTTTTCCATTTAATTTTCAGTTTATGATTTCATACTCTTATACACCCTAGATATTTCTACATTCATGATTATTCTCTAGATATTGAATATTTTTCTTATTACTCCCATGAAATTCTATATTGAGATGTTTGGGTGTGTTTTTAAAAGGTGCATTAGGAAAAGGCATCATGTATTAGTTATTCCTTTTGGTACTTGTCACCACCCCTGGCCTATAGAGGTGGGCTTAGGGTGGTTGCGGCTCAATCACCATTGGGTCATGTGGTGACATTGACTGCTCAATAAATAACCACATTGGGAAGGAGAAAAAGGTGTTTAATGCACCGAGTTAGAAAGATCGTGCTAGTTTTTCCATGATTAGGATTAAAAGAGAACTAATATTTATGGATTTTCAAAAGCTATATCTTTAAATATTAAGGAAAGAGGATATATCATTTCTTTCCCAGATTAATGTGCACTCATACCTTCATGGTAGTATTAAAAAGGTATAAAGGGAATATGTGGAATTACAAAAATAAGGTATGGAATGTTCTTGATTATAATTGTTATCATGATGGAATCGTAAGGTTCAAAAATTGAGTATGTGTTCTATAAATACCAAACTTGAAAAAAGAGATGTTGGATAAAGATCATACTTCATCATTCCCTATATATATCAAAAGTATGAAGATTTATAAATATATGAAAGCGTATTTCTGGAGGGATAACATAAAAAGGGATATTTCAGAGTATGTATCATGATGTCTTATGTGATAGCATGTTAAGACTGGGAGATATAAGTGAAAGGTGATGTTATAACCATTACTTATACCAGAAAGGAAATGTAAAAAACATTACCATGGATTTCTCTATATAACTCCCAAAACATTTAAAGGGAATAATTATATTTGGGTTGTAGTTTATCACCTTATGAAATTAGTGCATTTTATTTCTATTAGATAATACTTAAATATTAAATATATTACTCAGCTATACATTAAGGAAGTTGTGAGATTTCATGGAGGACCAGTCTCAATTGTATCTAATTAGTATCTAAAGTTTACCTCAATGTTCTAGAGAAGCCTTCAATAGGATTTGGATACAATGTTGAGTTATAGTACTACTTATCATCCTTGGAGAGATGGTCATTCTAAGAGGACCACTAAAACTCTAGAACATATGTTATGATCTTGCTCTATGGATTTGAAAGGTGGTTGGGATAAACACCTTTATTTGGTAGAATTTTCTTACAATAATAGCTTTTACTCGAGAATTCAGATGCATCCTTATGAATATATCTATGGAATGAAGTACATAACTCCAATGTGTTGGGATTAAGTAGTAGGAAAAGACTATTGGGACCTAATATAACTAAGGAAATAGAGTATAATGTCAGATCGATTCAACATCACATAAGGGTAGATCAAAGTCAATAAAATTTTTTGATGACAATAATTGTTGAAATATAGAATTTGATGCTCATGAAAAGGTATTGCTATGAATAAATATTAAAAAAAAGGTTATGATATTTAGAAATAAGGGATAATTGAACCCTAGGTATATTATTCCCTTCTAAATCCTTGATCGTATTGGGTAGGTATCTTATCACTTGGTGCTTCCATTGAATATCTCTCAAGTTAAATATGTGTTCCACATATCTATATTAAAGAAGTAAATACATGATACTTCATATGTAATGAACTCAGAGGTCATACCGCTGGTGTAAGATCTATATTATTAGGAACAACCAGTGGAAATTTTAGATTGTATAAATAAAGTTCTATGAAACAAGACCAATCATATGGTTAATGTTTAATGTAAAAACCGTAAATTTATTGAAGCAGTCTGAGTATGTGAGGATGTAATGATATAGAAGTATCCTTAATTGTTTTTTATTGGAGTGATGAAATTTCTATGGTGAAATTATTATAAATGGGTATAATGTAACACCCTAATATTTTATGATATACTTATTTTTAAATAAATTTAATTTCTTTGATAGCTTGCTTTACACACCACATCATGTTTAAAAGAATAGTGAAAACTATTGAAATATTATTACATGAAAATAAAATAAAAAATCATGTCATTATTATCTTATTTTGAATTTTTCGGATTTTTCTATAAAGATTTATTTTTTAGTGAATAGTAAAAATATTATTTTTTATAAAACTGTCATTTATTGACATTACACTACTACAAATTGTCCCTTTATCAGCACTAAAAACTGAAATTAATAGTGCTAGAAAAGCGCTGTAAATGCCGACGAAGATAAAGGGGGGGTCCCCTTTATGAGCGCTCTGAAAAGAACTGATAAAGGAGACCTTTATCAGTGATAAAAAAAAGCGCTGATAAAGGCCACCCTTTATCAGCACTTTTCGGAGCGCTGATAAAGACCACCCTTTATTAGTGCTTTTCGGAGCGCTGATAAAGGTGACCCCACTTTATCTTCCCTAGAATTTATAGTGCTTTTCTAACGCTGATAAAGGGGTTCCTTTATCAGTGCTATCTTGAGCGCTGATAAAGGGAACTATTATCAGCACTCAAGACAGTGCTGATAAAGGTTTCCTTCATCAGTGCTCAATATAGCACTGATAAAGGCTCTTTCAGCTGCACCTGCAGAACTAGTACCTCCACAAACCTGTACCTGCACCTGTACAAAACAGAACCCCCACACCTGTACAAAATAGCACCCGCACACAATATTTTGACAAACAACCCTATATACATTCACTAAACATCATGAATACAAAAAAAACACACCGCTATATACATTTCAAACAATGTTTTACATGGTTACAATTACAATCATCCAAAAATAGCTATAAACATTAATGTTCCATCCTTTGATATCTGTGATCCTCTATCAAAAATTGTCATCCACGGTATTTTTTGCTGAACAAAGCATCCGAACTCAAGGAAAAAAATTCACCTATATATGAAAACAAATATTATGTTAGTAATACAATAATGAAATAAATTAAAACATTAATATGAAAGAATACATTAATAAAAAAATGCGAAACTAAAATATGGAAATGATAAACTCAAATTTTTTCATTCTGATAACAATGAAAGGGAATAATGTAAAATCAATATGTTTTTGGATGATTTATCTCTTTTAATAAATACTGATTCTTTATCTAATGAAAATCTTTATCAATCACACCGTGTGTCAGATTCAGGTGCGGTCGATTCGTAAACCTAAAAAATGACTCATGTATCTTTGTCCTAAAGTATCAAAAAAATACGAAAGTGTTTGCTCAGTATTCCATAAGTCATTTGTGTTGTTTTCTAAAGTTAATGTCAATTTGAAACTGGTATCAGACACTTTTAGCCATACCAGTCACACCATTCATCAGATTGAGGTGCGGTCAATTCGTACACCTCACAAATGACCCATGGATCGTTTTCCTAAAGTATCAAAAAAATATGAACATGTTTGCTCAGTATTCCATATGTCAGTAGTGCAGTTTTTTAAAGTTAATGTCAATTTCAAACTGATATACGACACTTTTAGCCATACCGTTCACAACCGTGTGTCGGCTTGAGGTGCAGTCAATTTGTACGCCTCACAAATGACTCATTGATCATTGTCCTAAAGTATCAAAACAATCCGAATGCATTTTATTAGTATTCCTTATGTCAGTATTGCTATTTTTTAATGTTAATGTCAATTTCAAACTGATATCAGACACTTTTAGCCATACCGTTCACACCGTGGGTCGGATTCAGGTACGGTCGATTTGTACACCTCACAAATGAGTCATGGATAATTTTCCTAGAGTATCAAAACAATACAAACGCATTTGATCGGTATTCCGTATGTCAGTAGTGTTGTTTTTTAAAGTTAATGTTAATTTGAAACTGTTATCAGACACTTTTAGCCATACCGATCACACCGTGCATCGGATTCAGGTGCGGTCAATTATTACACCTCACAAATGACTCATGGATCGTTTTAATAATGTATCAAAATAATATGAATGTGTTTTCTTTGTATTCCATATGTCACTTGTGTGATTTTCTAAAGTTAATGTCAATTTGAAACTATTATCAGACACTTTTAGCCATACCGATCACACCATGCGTCGGATTCAGGTGAGGTCAATTTTTACACCTCATAAATGACTCATGGACCGTTTTCCTAAAGTATCAAAACAATATAAATGTGTTTTCTTGGTATTCCATATGTCACATGTATTGTTTTCTAAAGTTAATGTCAATTTGAAACTGGTATCAGACACTTTTAGCCATACCAATTACATTGTGTGTTGTATTGAGGTTTAGTCGATTTGTACACCTCACAAATGACTCATGGATCGTTTTCCTAAAGTATCAAAACAATTCGAATGCATTTACTATGTATTTCGTATGTCTGTAGTGCTATTTTCTAAAGTTAATGTCAATTTGAAACTGGTATCAGACACTTTTAGCCATACCGATCACACCGTGCATCGGATTGAGGTGTGGTTGATTAGTACACGTCACAAATGACTCACGGATAATTTTCCTAAAGTATCAAAACAATATAAATGCATTTTATCAGTATTCTATTTGTCAGTAGTGTTGTTTTCTAAAGTTAATGTCAATTTCAAACTGATATCAGACAATTTTAGTCATACCGATCACACCATGTGTCGGATTGAGGTGAGGTTGATTATTAAACCTCAAAAATGACTCATGGATCGTTGTCCTAAAGTATCAAAACAATCCTAACACATTTTCTCTATATTACGTATGTTAGTAGTGTTGTTTTATAAAGTTAATGTCAATTTGAAACTGTTATCATAAACTTTTAGCCATACCAATCACTCCATGTGTTGGATTAAAATTTGGTCAATTCATACACCTCAAAAATTACTCATGGATCGTTGTCCTAAAGTATCAAAACAATCCGAACATGTTTGATCGGTTTTTCGTATGTCATTTGTGTTGTTTTCTAAAGTTAATGTCAATTTGAAACTTGTGTCAGACACTGTTAGACATACCATTCACACCGTGCATCGGATTCAGGTGCAGTCAATTCGTACACCTCAAAAATGACTCACGGATCGTTGTCCGAAATTATCAAAACAATACGAATGCATTTTCTCAGTATTCCGTATGTCTGTAGTGCTGTTTTCTAAAGTTAATGTCAATTTGAAACTAGTATCAGACACTTTTAACCATACCAATCACACCATGTGTCAGATTAAGGTGAGGTCAATTTTTACACCTCAAAAATGACTCATGGATCATTTTCCTAAAGTATCAAAACAATCTGAATGCGGTTTCTTGGTATTTTGTATGTCTGTAGTGCTGTTTTCTAAAGTTAATGTCAATTTGAAACTGGTATCAGACACTTTTAGACATACCTGTCATGCCATGTGTCAGATTGAGGTACGATTGATTCTTACACCTCATAAATGATTCATGGATCGTTTTACTAAAGTATCAAAGTAATCCGAATGTGTTTTCTCAGTATTCAGTATGTCAGTAGTGTTGTTTTCTAAAGTTAATGTCAATTTGAAACTGTTATCAGACACTTTTATCCATACCGATCACACTGTGTGTCGGATTCAAGTGAGGTTGATTCTTACACCTCAAAAATGACTCATGGATAGTTTTCCTAAAGTATCAAAACAATCCGAATGCATTTTCTTGGTATTCTGTATTTCACTTGTGTTGTTTTCTAATGTTAATGTCAATTTGAAACTGGTATCAAACACTATTAGCCATACCAGTCACACCGTGCATCAGATTGATGTGAGGTCAATTCGTACACCTCAAAAATGACTCATGGATCATTTTCCTAAAGTATCAAAACAATCTGAACATGTTTTCTTAGTATTTTGTATGTCTGTATTGCTGTTTTCCAAAGTTAATGTCAATTTAAAACTGATATCAGACACTTTTAGCCATATCGTTCACACCGTGCGTCAGATTCAGGTGAGGTCAATTCATAAACCTCAAAAATGACTCATGGATCATTTTACTGAAGTATCAAAACAATCCGAATGTGTTTTCTCAGTATTCCGTATATCTGTAGCGTTGTTTTCTAAAGTTAATGCCAATTTGAAACTGCTATAATACACTTTTAGCCATACCGGTCACACCGTGCATCGGATTGAGGTGAGGTCAATTTATACACCTCAAAAATGACTCATGGATCATGTTTCTAAAGTATCAAAATAATCTGAATGCGTTTTCTTGGTATTCTGTATGTCAGTAGTGCTGTTTTCTAAAGTTAATGTCAATTTCAAACTGATATCAGACACTTTTAGCCATACCAATCACACAGTATATCAGATTAAGGATAGGTCAATTTTTACACGTCAAAAATGACTCATGGATCATTTTCCTAATGTATAAAAACAATACGAACACGTTTTCTTGGTATTCCGTATGTCAGTAGTGTTGTTTTCTAAAGTTAATGTCAATTTCAAACTGATATTAGACAATTTTAGCCATACTGATCACACCGTGCGTCGGATTGAGGTGTGGTCGATTCTTACACCTCACAAATGACTCATGGATCATTTTCCTAAAGTATCAAAATAATCTAAATGAATTTTCTCTGTATTTTGTATG
Organism: Viscum album; assembly: GCA_963277665.1. Taxonomy (NCBI): domain Eukaryota; kingdom Viridiplantae; phylum Streptophyta; class Magnoliopsida; order Santalales; family Viscaceae; genus Viscum; species Viscum album. Next base: position 1,751,672,104 of record OY728143.1, on the reverse strand, counting down.
TTAGTAGTGATGTTTTCTAAAGTTAATGTCAATTTGAAACTGTTATCAGACACTTTTAGCCATACCGATCACACCGTGCGTCGGATTCAGATGCGGTCAATTCTTACACCTCAAAAATGACTCATGGATCATTTTCCTAAAGTATCAAAACAATCCGAATGCATTTTCTCGGTATTCCGTATGTCTGTAGTGTTGTTTTCTAAAGTTAATGTCAATTTGAAACTGATATCAGACACTTTTAGTCATACCGATCACACCGTGCGTCGAATTGAGGTGCGGTTGATTCGGACACCTCACAAATGACTCATGGATCATTTTACTAAAGTATCAAAACAATCCGAAGGCATTTTCTTGGTACTCCATATGTCAGTAGTGTCGTTTTCTAAAGTTAATGTCAATTTCAAACTGATATCAAACACTTTTAGCCATACCAGTCACACCGTGTGTCGGATTCATGTGTGGTCGATTCTTACACCTCAAAAATGACTCATGGATCATTTTCCTAAAGTATCAAAACAATACGAACACATTTTTTTGGTATTCTGTATGTCACTTGTGTTGTTTTCTAAAGTTAATGTCAATTTGAAACTATTATCAGACACTTTTAGCCATACCGATCACATCGTGCATCGGATTTAGGTGTGGTCGATTCGTACACCTCAAAAATTATTCATGGATCATTTTCCTAAAGTATCAAAACAATCTGAATGCATTTTCTCGGTATTCCGTATGTCATTTTTGTTGTTTTCTAAAGTTAATGTCAATTTGAAATTGGTATCAGACACTTTTAGCCATACTGGTCACACCATGCATCGGATTGAGGTGCGGTCAATTCGTACACCTCAAAAATGACTCATGGATCGTTTTCCTAAAGCATCATAATAATACTAATGTGTTTTCTCAGTATTCCGTATTTTTGTAGTGTTGTTTTCTAAAGTTAATGTCAATCTGAAACTGGTATCAGACACTTTTATCCATACCGGTCACACCGTGCGTCGGATTGAGGTGCTGTCGATTCGTACACCTCACATCTGGACACCCCCTCCTGGACACCCCCCCCACTTCTGGACACCCCCTCCCTCCTGGACACCCCCACCCACATATAAGGGAAACGAAAATTAGAAAATTGAAAATCCAAGATATTGGTTCCCATCAAGATTTTAAGATGCTCGTGAGTGGACTGAATAACTATGCATCGGTCGACTTCCACACTATCGACCAGTGTAGTCCAATGAGTTATGCTTTAATAGAAAGAAAAATCATATCTAAAACCATTATTCATAACCTAAAGATATAAAACATAATAAAGGGTGATCATATATGCTCAGTAAGTGTAAACAAGGGAGATATCAATGATCATATATGGATAAAATTAGTAGGAATTCACCTTCATCCTATTTGTATACAATCTTCCATCAGGTACATTGCCCATTAATTTCTAAACACATCTATATTAACTTCTAAATATGAGTTTTTGTTATTGTCATGGTAATACTGAAAAATATAAATACACAAAGGATTAATAAATATTTTAAATGAACATGTAATTATTTTCTAAAATACCTCGTCAGGGATGCTAGTTTGTTGATGAAATAAGATCTCTTTCATTAATTTACAAACATAATAACCACAGTCCTTTCTGTTTGTTTGTTTTGGACACTGTAGAAACATCGACAACAATAAGTAAATTGTTTTGATATGTGTTTGGATAGTTCAATGTTATTATATATATCCAGATACTTTTCCAGTTATAGATCTTATAAGCTTACTCATCCTTATTCCCTGGATTCATTCCATGCATTAGACGATATTGATGCGCCACCCTATCATAATAGAATACTCATTAAAAGATAACATAAATTATATAACTAGATGTTTAGTTTTGAAATGTTGGATCTAGTGTATTACAAATTAACAAACGCCATCATGCGTGGTCAGTTTGTTGGATATTCATGCATTGAATTCAGAAAATAAATCTTTAGAGTATCCAAATTGACTGCAATAAGCATCTAATGCTCCCTAAAAATACAAAAATGAATAAGTAAAGAAAGAAATGAAAATATAGTTGATATGATTAAATTGTAGAATTTTACCCCTACATCGTTGTTATTAAAAATAGTTTGTCATCCGTAATTTTTTTTTCAAACAATTTGAGTAGGGATTAAATTATTGCAGCCTCTTTATCAGAATCTATTTCTTCTTTTGAAGAGGTGGTGTGAGGAATAACGAGTCCAAATTTTTGTTCAAGGGGAAATCCCATCAATTTTATTCATATATATGCCTGCGAAAAATATAAAATGTATTTAGTCATTATTATCAGAGTATATCAGCTTTTGTAAAATCAAATCATGAAAACATACCTCATGTATACATTTACAACTGAGGCGCCTAGCCATTCATACTTGAGGATTTCATTTACATTTTCAGCACTAATGAAATTTTATGTTTCCTCTCCGTAGATATTTTTTTCAAAAAAAACTATCTGAGCATTGCTGTCTGTCAACTTTGTATCCACATGATCCTACAATGATATTAACTGTGGATATAGAACAGGTGGGGTGAAGGTGCTCTCAGTAGACCGTTTCAATCGTTTGGTTGATCCTTGAGAAAGTTTTGAGCTAATATTTCGTTTCACCTCCTTCTATTTGTCGTTCTATAATAGCATTCATCAGTTCAGACCTTTTTTCATTAAATGTTAAAGGTCCATCTTGAAAAATAACTTGAAAATGGATACCACCTTGTCGACATGTTTTTTTACAAGAACTGACGGCCATGCGATGAATGTTCCAATATCTTGTTCAACCGTATGAATGTCTCAGTTATCATTTGGAATATGTAGCTCGGCACTCGTCTCATTAGCTACGTTAATTGGCACTCTGAAATGATCTGTTGGAAGGTGTCTATTGTGTAGTATGTTGTTCTGCGTATTGAACACTGTAGCCCTCTCTACAAGGCGATAGGTGGGAGTTGCTAGATATAAATCACAGTCATTTTCACCCTGTATAATATTAGTACAGAAAAGGTATCAGTGTCTATGTGAATCACATTTAACAGAAACAATTATTAAAACATTGATTACCTCAGCTAAGTCAGGTTTTTTAGGGGAATGGCTTGCCTCAAAGCTGGTGGGGGGTGGGGCATGATCGTCATGCATGGGTTGTTGTTGAGTTGTTTCTTCTCTTTGTCTCTCCCCCATCAATGTTTCTATCATCTCTCTTTGGTATTTTAATTATTCTTGAAAATAGATAATTTTTTCTTTTAGATTTTCTATTTTTTTCATTTTCATCATCCGCTTGTTTTTGTTTTTGAAAATATGTTCGGGGTTTCACCCCAAATTCAGCACCTCTGACGCAGCCATACTGGTCTGGACGCTTCAAGGCTGCTGAAAGTATGTCTGCATCTAGTGCGGGTGTTGTTGATTCCTGTGACTATTTCAGATAGAAAATATTGAAAAATTAGTAGTCATTGGAATGTAATAGTGATTTAAAACAATTCAAATTTATATTATGTCATACTTACACATGTTTCCCACACATTTTTTGTGTTTTCATCTATCAGTATCCCCTCTTTATTTACACGAGCCTCCTTCCATAGCACATGGCATGGGATGGATTTGGATTTTGATTTTGATTCATCAATCTGCATATAAACAGAGAAACATGGTTATGGTGTTGTTTTATGTGACATATAAGTAGTACGGTAGATTTAAAATACGTACCAATTTTTTCTCAAGTGAAGTGTACCCCAACCTTGCTTTACGATAAGGGTATGCTGGTTCTGCTGCACGTTTTTTATTTTTAGCACTCAGTTGTTGTTTTATAAATAAAAATCTATCAATTAAATTGATTAATACAAGCAATGTCAAACAACGTATTACCCCACACAATGTACCTGAAAATTCTTCTCCCCACGACGGTTGATAAATGCATCCCACACTCCTTGGGATATCAAGTGTTCATAAAGAGGAGGTGGGTGCGGCTTGATTTTCCCTTCAGCATCTTTAAGATGATATTTCGTTAAAATTGTGCAGAAATCTCTATGAATCCTTCCTGCAACTCTTAATACATATTCCTTGTGCGAGGCATCTACTATAAATGCACTTTTCAATGGATGATGAAGAGTAAGTCAATGTTTTGGTATTTTATTTCAATAAATTAAAAAAACGATATCATAATGTTACCGTAATCTCTTCCCACATTAGTGTCTTAAAACCGGTGACAACATGGTTCCACGACTGTACATAAATTGGCACGCATTGCCAAGTGACGATTCCAATGTAGCTACTAAATATGGATTTGTTAGGGTTAACATGTTGGCCTCGCTTATTCCATCCCACCTCAAATTTGATGCCTTTTTCTTTTGCCTTAAGGATTTTGGCTAACATTTTCAAAATACGGATCTCTTGTTTTTTTTTTGCACTTTTAGGGTTTCATTTCCTACCATTTCATCATAAGTATCATCAATATCTTTCTCCGGAGCACTAGCATCAACACTGGGACCAGCAGAAATAGGTTGAGAAACTTGTTTTTGCTCTGCACTGGGACCAGCAACAACAGGTTGAGAAACTTGTTACTGCTCTACATTGGGAACACCAGTAGCTGGTTGAGAAACCTATTGTTGCTCTGCACTGGGACCACCAGCAGGTGGTTGAGAGACCTTTTGTGCCTCGGGATTGGGCGCATCAGCAGGTGCAGAAGTCATTATCTGTAGAAGTGATTTAACATTTAATTTAGATTACATAAAATCTATAGTAGATAGATAATAAAACAATGTAACGCAATGTATATTACAATAAACAAATAACCTGATTATTGTACTCTCTTTTTCTTCTTTAAAGACTGAAGATATTTGACTCCTCTATTGACTATATATATCCCTTCATTGTGGTCTCTTCTGACATAAAAAACTTTTTCTCCATTGGGACCGCTGTGAAATGATTGTGAAGTCCCTATAAAAGGGTCATCCTCCATTGAACTTTCATTTGACCCTTCAGTTGTTTTGGTCGATAAAAAAACAATTGACCAATTTCATTTTGCAGGGTCCAGAACATAAAATACTTGTACTACCTGTGATGCCATTATAAATAGTTCGTCTTTCTCCCCTTCCTTACTGAAATCAACTTTCACGAATCCTAATTCATCTATTTTAACAGCACTCCTGTTATCAAACCACTTGCATTGAAAAATTGGTACTTTGAATTTTGTATAATCCAACTCCCATATTCATTTGATGATGCCAAAGTATGACATATTCGCATAAATTGAATTTTTTTCCATAGCACCAGAAACATGCATCGCCTCAACCACAAGTGTTACCCCACTATTCTGCACGGTACTGTCTTCATCATGTTCATTAGTGTAAAATGTATAACCATTAACTGCATAAGCATTGTAAGATAATACATAAACACTTGCTCCTCCAGCTAGCCATCGAAGTCGTTCTAAAATTGAGTCTAGATTTTCATCTAACTGCTTCAAAATAAGATCCTGAAACCATCCTATAAACGATCGATTATGTGTATCTAATATCCATTTTTCAGCCCTAGATAGATTCAAATGCCTAAGAATTTCTTTGTGGGTTTGAACATATGGGTCAACATCGAAACTATTATGCAAAATGTAAAGGTGAGTCTGCTCCCGATCTATAATATTGATTGTGACAACCTCTCTTCCAGAAATTCCTTCACCCTCAAGTCACTCAGTGTGACGATATTTCTGTAGGCCAACGTTTTCCACACCATATAGGTATTCAGTACAAAATTCAACGTCTTCCTCAACAATATATTTCTCCACAATACAACCCTCTAGCCGACTTCGATTTTTGAAATACCATTTCAAAATATTCATATACTGTTCAATGGGGTACGTCCATCTATAATGTACAGGACCACATAGTCGAATCTCTCTCACCAAATGAACCATCAAATGAACTATCATATCAAAAAATGTTGGCGGGAAGAACATTTCCAATTCACATAATATGACGGAAATTTCGCTTTCTATAGTTGGCAATTTTTTCAGGTCTATAACTTTACTGCATATAGCTTTGAAGAAGAAACAAAGCTTCATTAATGTATGGAAGACATTCTTGGAAAAAATGCAATGTAAAGCCATAGGAATTATATCATGCATCAAAACATGGCATTCATGTGATTTCAGACCCTTTAATTTTAAATCGTTCATTGACACGATGTTCTTGATATTTGATGAATGCCCCTCTGGAACCATTACGTCATTCAAGAAGTTGCAAAACTAATATCTCTCCTACCTGGAAAGAGTATAAGCAGCAGAAGGAAGAAATGTTCATTTTTCACCCTTCACTGGTGCCAACTCTTCTCGTATTCTCATCTCAACCATGTACAATCTAGCCTTAATTCCATCCTTCATTTTATCAGGTGCATTTAGAAACGTACCGATGACACTATCACATACATTTTTCTCAATATGCATAACATCAATAAAATGTCTGACATACATACAATTCTAGTAAGGTAATTCAAAAAAAAACTAATCTCTTTTTCCAACCAGTTTTCATAAGGTTTTTTGAAAATGTTTTACCAAAAGTAGTGTTCAAATCTTTTACCTTCTCAAACAATTTATCACCTGTTTGTGGAGACGGATTTGTATGTTCTTCTGAACTTCCGTCGAATTATGTCGTCCAAGATCGGTACTTATGTCGTTGGGGTAGAAATCTACGATGTCCTAAAAACACGATTTTCAATGAATGTTTCAACCTAATTGACTGTGTACCTTGTTCGTAAATGGGACACCCTTGAGTTCCTTTAATGCTATATCCTAACAAATTTCCATAAGCAGGAAAGTCATTTATCGTTCCGTACAACATGAATTTCAAAGTGAAATCTTCTTTTTTGTAAGAATCATACAACGTAACACCTGAATCCCACAATATTTTTAAATCTTCGATCAATGGAGCCAAATAAACATCAATATCATTACCTGGTTGTTTTGGTCCTGATATAAGCATATATAACATGATGTATTTTCGTTTCATGCATAACCACAGTGGTAAGTTATAATTTACCAACATAACTGGCCATGTACTGTGACTTCTTCTTTGAAAACCAAAAGGATTCACCCCATCTGTAGATAACGCCAGACGAAGGTTTCTCGGCTCGTTTTCAAATTTAGGATAATCATGATCAATTCTCTTCCACTGAGGAGAGTCTGTCAGGTGACATAGTTTCCCATAATTAATTCTTGTATCAGCATGCCATGTCAATTATCCTACAGTCTCCTCACATCCATATAGGCACCTAAACCTTGGAATGATTGGAAAGTACCATAAAACATTCGTATGACTAGAATCATCTTTCTTGTATCAAGAATCCCCACACTTTGGGCATTATTTAAGTGATTTTTGGTCCTTGTGAAACAATATAAAATCATTTGGGTAGGCATGTATTCATTCATAGATCATACCCATCGATCGTAGCATTCGTTTGGCATCGTATGTTCAGCTTGGGAGATCATTATATTCTGGGAGCATGTCAATTAGGAGAGCAAGTAGTTCTGTAAAACTGGCGTCACTCCACCTATTTCCTGCTTTCAAATTATACAGCTTCAGTACGGCTAAAAATGCTGTATATTTAGTGCAACCAGCATACAATGGTGTTTTTGCACAACTCTTTAACTTCTCAAACAATTTTGGGAAATCATGAAGTTTATCTTCAACTGTCCTTGTCATTTCCTCAATATGATCTTCATCATCATTAAAATCCGTAATCACACCCTCCATATGATCTTCTTCACTGTTCACGCTTGTAATCATATCAAATCTTCCATAAAATTTCGTGTTATCTGAGCCACTACCTAAATTCATTTTTTCCCTATGTTTATTCCAACATGTATAACTTTGATCTATTCCATGACAAATCATGTGTTCTTCCAACTCCTCTAGACTAATTTTTCTTAAATAACAACAGCATAAACACTGAAAGAGGATTTGAGAAGGGTTACATGCATGATCTCTTACAAACTTGATAAACTCTTTCACACCATCTTCATACTCTTTTTTCAACCGATTGGCATTCATCCATTCTTTATTCATATTCATCGTCTTTATGGGTTCGATCTAGAACTTTCCTAATATTATGTTTTAATTAATCAAGTAGCATTGTTTGGGTTTTATAAAAACAAATCATGTTACAAATGCCTCTACAATGAAATAGAGGAACCTACCCCAAAACATGTGAAATTATTTGAACTCTATATATATATGGAGGACTGTACCCTATCTTTTGTATACACAGTGTGTATGGTTCTTAGTCAAGGTTAGTTGTATACTACCATTTCTAAACTCATGTAAAATCCATATACATGGTGTTTCCAGTAGGGTGAACATCGTCTATGGATAAGATACCTGATTTAATCTGACATATATCAAATTAATTCCAAGTTAGTCTTACAAATACTGCATGATTCCTTTGAAAATACATGACATATAGACACTGATAGTGGATTCCAAGCATTTGGATCTTGGATGATAAAGTTGTTGCCAATTATATCCCTAGATTCATGATGTACTGATAATGGGTACCCTATATTTGGATACTCTTTGATATAAGGGGTACCCACCTTAGACCCCTTCTACTAGTCATTAGCCTCTTTCGTATGGGTAGGCATGCCTAAGGTCATTTGGAGAATTGTTTTCGATAATATTCATAGAGTGAGTTGGGGAGGGATGTTACAAAGTGGTATCATTGCTTGTTCTATTTTATGGTTTCGTAATATGGTATATAGGAGGTATATGGATGTGTCAAAGGTTGTAATGGGTACCAGATTGGTGAATCAAGAACACTTATTTTGGTAGGAATTCTAGGTTAATAAGGCACGGGATTACTATTCTTAGTTTTTAGCTTTAGGATTTTATGATTTTTCCTTGGGTGACACATATGGGTTTTGAGGTTTATGGTTTATTGTGGGTTTATCTCTTGTAATAATGGAAATATTTAATGTGCATGAATCCTTATAGGAATATAGAATTCATATGACATACATGTTCTTTCCTATAGTCATTTACTGATGAGAGGTTTGAGTTGTTTAAAGTGTCAAAAAAATTATTTTGTGTTTTCCTGTATAAATTCTTTGTGGAATTCTTCTCAGCTGAATAGCGATGTATTTTCTTTGATGGCAGGTCATTTAGATCTTATAGAGGTAATTTTTCCAGTGGTGTAAATGTAGTCTCTTAGACAATGGATACCCGGAGACCCACTATAGGTTAGTTCGAGTGTTAGATGCCCAGTAATGGCTCAATGATGGAAGATATTCTTGAGAGGTGGTTTGAGGATGGACATGAGTTACCCAAAGGTTTTGAAACCCTAGTGGGTTATGGAAAGGCATGTGGCATGTCTTACAGTATCAAAGGATTTTTTTAGAGGGTAGGACTGGTTGGGTGCCTAGCATGGTGGTTTTGAATGCACTTTTGTCTACCATGGTGGGATCACAGCTAGATACACATAGTTATTAAGGTGAAGCCTATGTGGTGGGTGGTTGTCTGGTTAGCCATGGCATAGAAGATACCTTGGGATTTTGGTTGAGACTAAAATTAATGTGAGTCATGGTATGTTGGTTAAGAATATGAGACTTGGTTAGAAAGGAAAAGACTCATGTGATATTGGGTTGGGTTGCATGATTGGGTTGCATTAGAGTGAACAACTATTAGATTTGGATGAGGTTTTATTAGAGAGTGGGAAAGAACCTATGAGAGTATTCTCGTTGGTTCACTCTGCCTTTTAGGAGGAGAGTGTTGTTGGTGAGGCCTTTTAGGAAAGGTCTTAGTGTGTGAGGGTAGGCATGTGCGATTGAAGCACAGTGCTGATTGGTTCATGGGTCAGTAGAATGTGTCATATGTAGGTCTATTGAGAATGTTTTGGGTTTTGTACATGCCAGAGTGTTGTGATAGTGGTGGTTTTATGTTGGTTTTTGGTTTAGTGTCACACTAAATGTGAGGTGACTAGTGCATTCAGAGAGACATGTGTGAGAATGGTGACCCAGGGCCATTAGAGAAAAATTAGAGACGTTACATGGAAGTGAAAGTTGATGTGGTGATGGACATATGTATTGTGGTATAGTCAATTAGAGCTTGGTCCTTGAAAAGAGTTGTCATCGATGAAAGAGTGTGGCTCAGGATGAGTGTCATACATATGGGTTGGCACCCAGATGGGGATAACACTCGTGGAGTAGTATAAGGGTAACCATATGGTGGGAAGTTCACAAATGACCAGTTAGAGGGTTTGACCCTCGTTTTAGATGATTTTTTGACCACTATTAAAAATCACATTCCAGTGCATCAGGAATGGGAATCAGTTAATGTTGTTTCTGGAACTCAGGAACAAGTGGGTTTCCAGCATATAGCCATTGTGTGTGGTGATGGATACAGTGTGGGATATAGAGTTTGGGTGGTCGGTTTATAAGACTATGATAATAATACTCTTATGGTGGGGATATTCATATCGGTCATGGTTTCATGACCCATGTGTCTAAAGGGTCTTGGGGGAGATACCGGTTTTACATGGTCAAGGTGACATCAAAATTTCGATGTGTGGGAGAACTTGAGTAAGAATGGTTCTTCAGTAAATACCTTCTACTCAATGGGTAGCATATGAATTGGAAAACCACCTAGAGGTACCACCTCAAGACCAATTCCCTACACCGAATCCTCATCCCTAAGAGGTTCATCATCAAAATACAACTATATAAAACAATATTATGTTTGTAATAGTATAATCCTCAAATTGAATAAATATTATCTATAGTTAATGATTATATATACTTCTACGACTGACCAGTGGCGGTGGAGGCGGGCAGCGGCGGAGAAAGCGGTGGTCGCGGTGGCGGAAACAGCGGCGGTCCCAGTGGCGGAGACAACGGCGGTCATGGCGGAGGAGAAAAACCAACCGTGCGGAGGCAACGACAGAGGAGAAAAACCCAACGGCAGTGGCGGCAGAGGAGGAGGAAGATGAGGAGTAGGATGAGGAGGAGGAGTAGGATGAGGACGAGGTGCGGACGAGGAGGAGAAGTCGCGGCAGAAGAGGGTCTTGGTTCAGCTTCCGCGAAAGCTTTACCATGTGCAAGAGAGGAGGGCCTGTTAGGGTCATTAAATAGAAACTGATAGAACCTTTATCAATTCTCGTTAAAAGAACTGATAAAGGTATGTTTTATCAGTGCTTTTATTTTAGCGCTGATAAATATTATAATTTTATTTTAATTAAGATATCAGCACTAAAATAAGTGCTGATAAATGTGCCCTTTTATCAGCGCTAAAAAAAAGCAATGATAAAGGGTATACCTTTATCAGCACTTATTTTAGCGTTGATAAAGGTTATATTTATCAGCGCTTTTAACTAGCACTGATAAAGGCATACCCCTTTATCAGCGCTTTTTCATTAGCGCTGATAAAGGGTGGTGCTGGGAATGCCCAGTTTTGTGGTAGTGTTAAATCAATTAATTTAGAAGTAACAGTATATTTTTTATTTAGTATTAAAGTGATAGAATATACATTTAATTTACATGAATAAAATTAATAACATTATGATCATCATATTACACAATTTTGAAATACATTAACATTTTGGCTTAAAATATATTTTTATAGAAAATTCTATTTCAACGCATGTTATGGGATTATTTTTAAATTAATTTATAAAAATTATAGAAATTTAATTTGATAAAATGTATTCCATAATTATAATTATTAGTTTCATATTTTTTAAATAGATCCCTTTTATTTTTAGTCATTATGTATAATAGTCGTGGTAAAATTTATCACCTCAACAAAGGGTAAATTGGATAATTAAGGTTAAAAATAATGTGATAAGGAATTAAAAATATATCCAAAAATTGAATTTATTTTATTGAATGATATTAATTCTACCATATCCATATTAAATTATAATATATGAAATTTTGGTGTCATTTTCCTTTGATAATGATATTTATATTATTATAAGTAAATAAAAATACAAAATGTCACTCTTTCAAATTAAAAATTCTCTTATAAGTTCACATAGGGATAAAAATAAGTTTTGAATAAATATTTATAGTTATTTTTTTATAATGAATCTATTTTAATTATGGTAATTTATTTATAATTTTTAGGGATTATATAATTACTTTAAATATGTATACTACGCTGACACAATGCTGGTGAAAGTAGTGAAAAAATCAATGTAAATAATCATAAAAAGATTAAAAATAATGTCTCCAGGATGAATTTTGGTTCCAAAAGAATTTTATATGTAAAAATAATTTATTATTTATAGTTGAAATAATTATATTCTAATTATATTTTATTCTTAATTTATTTGATGTAAAATTAAATAAATAGTGCCAAAAATAAAATTAAAGATATTTTTATGAAAAATAAAATTTTTGAAAATCATTAAAAAAATATAAAAACATTTAAAAAGGAAACCTATGATCATAAATGGTAAATAATTTCATACCTTGGTTACTTATGATAAAATTATTATGATATAGGTCAAATTATAACCCTTTGATATTGAAAAAGTCGTTACTGCACTTAGGGTTAAAACAGATTCAACAGAGGTTAAACCAATATATAAGGGTAATTTTTCCAATTAAACTTTTATAAATCATATTTTATGGACACATTTAGAACTATTAAAATCTTAAATTCAAATATATATCTATTTGGAATCATTTTTCTTTAGTATGAGATTATTATATTTTAATCTTGTAAGAAATTCCAAGTGTGTCATTTACCTTCCTTATAAAGGACACTGGTTATCTCTTTTATTTACAACATTTTGATCCATATAGCTCAAATAAATTACTCAATTATATTGTAAAATTATTTATCCAAGAATGGGAGGTTTTTTTATTCTTAAATATCCATTCTAGGTGTCCTTAAGAAAGGATCTAAATAAGTCTAACTGAAGGAGAGATAATCATTCCACCCAACCTATTTCAAATTATTTCTTCTTTTCCCTCAAATAAATTTATGGTATTAATAGTAAAATAAAAAATTTATTATTATAAGTATAGATAAATGTTTTTATTATTATGTAACGATCATTATTCATCCTCTTTTCCATCAAATGCTAAGTGAAAATATCGCTCAAACATACGTGCGGACTACCACCTCCAAGTAGTGATCAAATTAATTTTCCACCACTATATTTCATGGATGGATGTTATAATGGATTAATTATATATTAAATTTATTAAATAATTATTCTTATGTAATTATAATATAATATCTACCTTCTTACCCTCTAATCTATTGTAAAATGGTAACATCACTTGTGTGTACGTGTGGACTAACAACTCCATCAAGAGATGTGATCCATTTTTCATTTATACTTTACGTGGATAGTAATAAAGATATATTTAACGAATATATATGATATATATTATATAATAATTTTTCTATACAAGTTTATTATTATTTAATTTTCTTTTATTTCATTCTATGAAAATTTAAAACATTGTTCAAATGTACGTACAACCTGTCATCACTAGGAATGATGTAATTTATTTGTCTATATATATATTTTATGGATGTATATAAATAAATATATATTATATTAATATAATTATTAATTTTTTTATATGATTTTAACAAAATCAATGTATAAGGACCGTAATTACCAAACCAAAATTCACATGAAAAATGAAGTTGTTAATACCTGAAACAATGATAAAAATAAAAGATTATTAACAAATGGGTGATGATTTGTTATAAATAGATTTTATATGATATTATATATATATATATATGTATATGGTATTTATATATATTTATAATAAATCTTAATTTATTATAATAAATTTTAAAAACAATAATATGTAAATTTGAACTTGAGGTAAGGGATTTCATCTAAATTTCCACTCAATTGAGACATATTTGGTATTATGCACCAAGTTATTTTTATGTGGTGTATATAATACACATTTTATATAATTAAAATTAATATATATTTATTATTTCTCATTAAATTTTTAATTTAAGTTTACTCTGTCAAGGATTTACAATATAAAAGTTACCAAAGTGGTGAGAATTTATTCTACAATATCATTTTTTAGAGATTTAATATATTTTTCATTGAAGGAATATTATAATACATACTTAATATTCTCCATATATTTTATTAAACTATATAAATTTTAGTATTTTCCATGTTTTCATCCAATTTTTCCTCTCTTTGGCAGTTTAATCAAGAAAAAAAATATTTAAAAGAAATGCTAATTTTATTTCTCTTTTGATCAGATATATTTTTAATCTATATCCATATTTTTCTAATTTTTTTTGAAAATTTCCTTTTTATTTACTAAAATTATTTACTATGGGAATTTTATATTATCCTTGACTATTAAATTTTTTTTAAAGGAATGGTTATAATGTTTTCTTGAATGGTGATTTTCATCTTTATTTTAAAAAGTCAAAAGGAATGTTTCTTTTTAAAGTGTATAATGATAACAATATTTCCTACTTATATATCCATTTTATGATATATATCTTTTTATAAAAGTTTCAAATGCTTTTACAAATAAAACTCTTTATTATTTCACTTCCATTTTCTTTAATTCTCCAAAGGACAAAAAATTATTACAAAACTTATATTTTTGATAAATAGATGGTCATTTTTATCTCTTATTAATTTTGTGGTCTTTAAATTTCTCTTGAAATATTTAATTTTTTTATGATAATATTTCATTAGAATTAAATTTATATTAAGTATTCATATTCTTTATCTCATGGATATACTTATTTCCTTAAATATATACCATTTCTATATATAGATTTTTACTATGAAATTTATTGTTTGACTGGGGAAGCCTTTTTAGGAAACCATAGTCTTTTGTAATTATTTTGTTAGATTCATTCTAAGGAAACCTTATTAGGTGGTCTCTCTTTGAAGTTTTTTAACTATCACTACCTTTAATCAATATTACGATCAAGGGATTTTGAGGATAGGAAGACAAGGAATATGATCCATCACATCAAAGGCTTACGTGGATAGTAAGACATAGGTGATAATCATATCGAGGGATTCCAGGGATAGGAAGATAGAGAAAATCTGATCTTTAAATGGGGGGATTTCCTAATAAGGAAAGACAAAAATTAATGTAATTATAGAATAGTGGATGCCTGTAGTTTGGGTTATTTAATAACTCACTATTTATGTTAAAAGTGTTTTATTTTTAATAGCTTGTAAGTCATTATTAAATTTTTTCTCTATTGTATTACTTATTTTTTACAATTTTTCATTTATGTTGTGCATATAATAGAAAGATATTCATTAGACATAGCTTTATATAAAGTTTTTTTTATCAGTATCATTTTAAATATGATAATAAAAAAACTATGATAAATCAATTTCATAATGATTATGATAATAATTCACTATAATATAATCATACAATTCCTAGTTCTGATTCTGTAACTTTGTTAATTAGATTGAGTCTAAGTCCAATAATCTTACATAAGTGGCTTGTGTGTAAGAACCTAACTTCTCACTCGGGTATGGATCCTTTAAATATTGATCTAAATAATTACTTTGGTCATAATATGGGTACCTTTTGAGTTAGTAAGGGCCTTAGGAGTTTTCGAGGCAAGATCAGACACCAAAACCCATATTTTTTGGAAAACTGGACAGACGTATGGTTAGAACATGGTTGGAACATGGTTTGGAAAACCGTGCTTATTTAAATTTCTAGACAGAACCAGTTTTCATGGTTTGTGCATGGCCATGTGGCCTAACCGTGCAATACACCCCTTCTACATAAAAAACCCCACATGGTTTGTTCAGGGTTTGTCAAAGTGTTCAGACAAACCGTGCACATGATAATTTTATGTGTAATTTGAAAACATTTCTCTTAATGATCTATTAACCTCACTACATATTCCATAATTTGAGATTATGTGGGATTTACCTCCATGGATCTCATTTTAGATCTTTTTGAAGGACAAAGCTAAGGATTTTATTATCTCCTTCATTTGTGATCCAATCAATATTTTGTTCACCATGTTGGACACGCAATGAGTAGTAATTGATTCCTCTTGAGTCATTCTCTTTATCTCTTTCTATTGACTGATTTATCTGGGTATGAGTGTTTTTCTCTATTTCTTTTATCTACTCCAACCCAAGACAAATAAAAGGCCAATACTAGAGGAGGAGAGTCATACAAGCCTAAGGTGGGTGTTCTATAATTCATCCCTAATGTTCAATGATTTTGGATTTGTCATGTGGGCCCCGCCTATTTCATCGGGTGTCGTTCATTGAATTTACATTCTATGATTATACTTGTTAGAACTCTATGGAAATTCTCTTTACATATATGCAATTAAGTTCTTGTGGTTATGAACATAACTCCATCCCTTCTATTTCGAAGGTTATGCCATAATTGTTGTTTAGTTATTTGACACATTTTCACCACTATTCGAGTGTTACTTTTCTTGACCTACCTAAGGGAAGCATTTTTATATTAATTGGATGGATTTACATTTTGAATTTCATAATGAAAAGTACCATATATGTGTACCAGTTGACCTGCCTAAGGTAAGTGCTTTAAATTGATGATTAAATGTGAATGATTAATTGGTTGCATATCTGTAGAACCCATTACCACATTAATACAAGGAAGAGGAATCAACCTTAAATTATGGAATATGCATTAAAAGGATTAAATTTTTTCATCGTACTTTTCCTTGTCACACTAATGAAAGGCAAGGATTCAACCAAAAGACTAGATAAAAAGTTTTCCTTTAACCTGACCTTATCACACTAATTGAAGGAAAGTCTTAAACCGATGGAGATATTACATGACTTCATAATCAAATAAGAATGGATTAACTTGAGCACACCTTGGATTCTGATTGGAGAATGCCATGAGCACTCAAGAACCCCATTATGATTAAAGGATACAACTTACATAGGTTGAAACCCACCTAGATCTTGGTACTTGTATATTATTTGATGCCCGGTATGACAGTTTAGGATCCTTTCATTATCATTATAGGATTCCTTGTATAAACTCCTTGGATCCAGCAATGACAAGTATGTTCATTGTTAAATCCCATCATGCCTTTTCTCTGCTTAGCCCAATTTTTCCTTGGTCGATCACCTTGGACTCAGTAGGTGCCTCATTATGGAATGCCTTTGACCATGCTCCTTGTATTACTCTTACCCCATGTCAGGCTACAGTTATTACTGAGTTGGAGACCCTTGTGGTCTACATCACCTTGGTTGTTACCTTGGGACTTCACTATTAAATGTCATTGATCATGGTTTCCTTGTTACATCATGGAACCTTCACTATTTATACTATCACAAGGTGAAGTTAGTGTTGGCTATTCCTCATGAGACCTATAAATATAAAATTTGTAATTAATTAATTAAATGAATTTGTTATGATTTTAAACACTAGCCAAGGGTTGAAGGAGGTACATGGGTATTTAGTTACATTGTTATTCTTTACTTTATATATTCATGCTTTCACACTATTACATTTCTATTACATGGGCTGAATACTATAGATAACATTAGTGGTGGCCCAATGATAATTATCTCACTCCCTCTCCATACACCGTTTGGTACCCCTAGTAGATTACATGATTGCTGGTGTTGAAAAAGGGAAGCATACAGCTTCAAACACTTGATTGCTTGTTGTTTAGTACGAATCTTGATAGCAGATGATAAATCCGGAGCTCATAATGCTTTGGATAGTATTGATTTACTTTATACTTATGTGGAACATGTTTTCCTTCTATCTTGTATCCGTGATTTCTATTTTTCTAATGACGTGACATATCATCAGTTATTGAATGTTATTCAATTTATTTCAGTTATTGTTATTGGTGTCCTTATTTTTTCATTGGGCCTTCTGTTTACTTATATTGCTTCTGCTATTTACCTATGTTTACTTTCACCCACTTCTAAACACTTAGGTACTATGGTCATAGCCTCCCCATGGACTCACCCCATTCCCTCACTGCTAGTTGGAAGCCTCTAGTGTTCGGGGAGATGCACTTGAGGCCATGTGGCCCACTGGTCTCGGGGCTCCCGTTTAAGTGACATCCGTGTCCAAGACATCACAAAGTGGTATCAGATAATGGATTATTTTCATGATTTAATATTTTTAGACAATATATTGGAGATTAGGGATGTTTGGTACTTTTCTATAAGATATTCTTGGGCATCGCAAACCCATGTTCAGGGTAAAAACCAATATTCCCAAACTTATAATAGTTTTTCTGCTTTTTACACTTACATTTGACATTATTTCACCATTGGGCGATGCACATGATGTGTGGTGTTGTTTATTATTACTCTATTTTAGGATTTTCTTTCACACTTAGATCAATGATATGAGGTCAAGAATAATTGTTACATGAATCATTATATGAACCTAGAATTCACATGTCATGCATATTGCCATACCATATAGGTTAATTTCACTGCTTTTCAATGATTGATATACCTATGATTGTTGAGTGGTACTTTGATAGTTAGTATATTATTTTACTACTTTTTGTTATGACTGATTGATTTTCTATCACAATTCATGAGGTGTATGGAACCTCATGGGTTGGGATGATAAGTTTACCGAGTCAAGCCATTATGTTATAAATAAATGGGTGTAGTTTCTAGTGGTAGGTGTATGGGAACTGATTCACAGGAAATTAAAATCCATTATAAAGTGAATAATTCCTTCTAAAATGAATAGACTACACATACTTATCTTTCCTTGTTAGTTTTATGGATGGTAAATGAGTGAACCTAGTGATAAAATGTAAAATGAAATGAAACTTATATTTGAGCACTTACCGATACCTGGATGTCTAAGGTGGTAGTTTGGGTAGTATACCTTATTTAGTGAGTTTTCCTACATTTATATTCTTCTAGTGATGTTATCTTTATGCTTAAGCTTGTTCTGGGGTGTGTTCTTGGAAATTGATGACTAATGCCACCATGGCATCCTCGTATCATATGCCAGAAGAGTGGAGACAACTATGCTTTAGATGTGGTGGGCCTTGAGCCTCCAGTCTTATCTCCAAGAGTGCCACTTGATGTACCACCTACATTACCTGATTTTGGAACTAATTCCCAAGTTCGTGATAGTTTCCTATGTCTGATTTAGTCCATGCATGGTTCTCTATGTATTGCACCTATGATGAATGATCTGACTCGTGAGTTTCGGAAACATCATCCTCCTAAATTTTCACAGGATGGTAGTCTACTGGCTTCTGAGACTTGGATAGAAGCCACCCAATCTATCTTTGAGAATCTAGAGATGCCTCCAGATCTAAGGGTCAGGATTTTCACATACATGCTTTGGGATTCATCCAAGCATTGGTGGGCGTGATTACCCAAGCCAGACATCATCAGGGCATGTTTTGTGTTGATTTTCAGACTACCTTCTATGATCAGTTCTTTCCACATACACTATGATATGATAGATCCATAGTTTTCATTCATATTGAGTAGGGTCCAATATTAGTTATATAATATTCAATGCATTTCAAGGAGTTGCAGTGCTTTGCACTACTTCTAGACGGTGATGAGATTTCACAGGGTAGATGCTTTGAGGATGGGCTCCAGTACACCATCTGTACATGGGTAAATGTCTTTCACCTGACTTCTTTTTCTAAGATAGTTAATCAGGCTCTTATCACTGAGTGAAACCTGAGGGATGACAATAATTCTGGTTATAGAGGACCAGTGTCACGTCTGGATAGTAGTTCTTTAGGTGGTAAGAAGCATTCTATGAAAGTTTATTATTAGAGTAGTGGAAACCAGAGTATCTGTTTAGATAGCTCTAAAGTGTGTCATTAGTATAGAAGAAAGGGGAATTCAAAGCCTCAATGTGATAGAGACCCACTCGAGTGTTAGGATTGTATCCATATGGGGAATCTCTAGTGTTTCTGTAGGACCTTTCCACCAACCTCAAGTGGAAAATTATCCGTCCAACTCTACCTTTAGAAGTGAGTTCTTTTTTATCATGTTAGGCAGGAAATTGGGATAGCACCAGCAGGTCTAGCCGAGGAGGAGGTCGTGGACATAGTATCCAGACCCCTAATCACCAGTAGCACCAGCAGATTAGTTTTGATCATGATATTCTATCGAACAGGGTTGTGGATCAGGTCAGTTGTATGTACTACAACCAATACCTTTGGATTAGGTTGTAGGACCATCTAAAGTACGAGGTACTATTCTAGTATCCTCTACTATAGAGTCTACTTTATTTGATATAGGTGATTCAAACTATTTTATCTTTATATATATCATGGATATTCTAGGTATATAGATATAGTATCACTATGGTGTAATAACCCTAGATATTTCATTAGGGGTATGAACCGAGGGAATACACTAGTGTAGGGACTGTCCCCTTGAGGTTGATAGTTACCCTTTCTTATGGAACCTCTTCGTTATTGAGTTGATAGGCTTTGATGTCATTATTAGGATGGACTAGTTGGTTCACTATCTTCCTTTTATAGACTACTACTGATGTAAGGTATCTTTCACATCGCCAGAGAGAAGAAGTTATCTACATAAGTGTGAGTGAGATGTCCAGGATGGTCGAGTGGGACCATATTATCATGGGATAGGTGGAGTGTCCAACCAAATTTCAAATCTCTTCATGGAGGATCAGGGTTTACGAAAATATGATTTCCCTCTTATAGTGTATTGTTTCAGGGATTTATTTCCTAAAAATTCTTCTTGATTACCTCCTAAGAGATAGGTAGAGTTTACAGTTGAGCTTGTTCCAAGAGTAGATCCAGTTTCCATTACTCCATATAGGATAGCACCTATGGTTCTTCAAGAGCTTAAGCAGCAGTTATAGGATTTAAAGGCCAGTGTTTTTATACGGCCAAGTACATCCTCTTGGGGTTCTCCCATTCTTTTTTCTAGGAAACCAGATGGAACCTTATGTCTATGTGTGGATTTTAGAAAGTTGAACCAGACTATGATCAAGAACCAATATCCACTTCCTTGAATAGATGGCCTCTTTGACTATCTCTAAGTAGAAAAGGTATTCTCTAAGATCTACCTAAGATCGGGTTATCATCAGGAGCATGTTAGGCCATCAAACATACCTAGTACAACTTTTCATAGTAGGTATGGTCTGTATGAGTACCATATTATTCCATTCGGTCTTACTAATGTGCCTTTCGTTTTCATGTCTTTGATGGATATGGTTTTCACCACTATTTGGATTCTTTTGTCGTGGTCTTTGTGGATGACATCTTGGTGTATTATCACACTCATAGAGACTATGTCAAACATATTGAGATCATTCTGAGTACACTGAGAGAGAATCATATTTACACAAATCTTGCTAAGAACCACTTCTATATTGACAAAGTCCACTTATTAGGTCATATAATATCAAAATTTAGAGTATCTATTGAACCATAAAATATTAGTTCTATAGTTTCACAGGATAATCCAAAGAATGTGTTTGAAATACATAGTTTTTTGGGGATGGATGGTTATTATATGAGTTTCATAAAAGAATTTTTCTCTCCTTGATTTACCTCTTACTATTCTTACAAAGAAGGGTGTCCAGTGCATATGGTCAAAATCATGTGAGAAAGCCTTTCAAGATCTAAAAGGGAGTCTTATATCAACCCCTATTCTAATTCTTCCCCAGATGAGTATAGGTTATACCATATTTTGTCAGTAATCAACCTAAGAGAATTGATGATGCAGGAGGAAAAAGTTGTTGCGTATGGATCTTGGAAATTGAGGCCTCACAAGAGAAATTACTCAAAACACAACCTTGAGCTAGCAGCAGTTGTCCATAACTTATGATGTTGGATACATTATTTGATGGGTGAGTGCTTTATGGTGTAAACATACTACAATAGCCTCAAATATATCTTTTCTCAGTGTGACTTGTACCTCAAGAAGTGAATATGGGTCGATTATCTATTATAATTTGATTTTGATCTTTCCTATATACCTGGGAAAGGTAAATGTGGTTGTAGATGCACTGAGTTAGAAAACTCAGCCAAAATAAATACCGGAAGAGAGTGATGAATGGATGTTAATGGCCCTCTTTTATAAGCTACATATTGAGTTTCATGATATACATGAGCAATGTTATCTCTTATCCTTAACATTTACCACTTACCTCATTGAGAAGGTGAAGAGTATAAAATTTTTAGATCCTGAAGGATTGTTTATTTGTGAGAGTATATCATAAAATAACCCACCTCTAGATTGGTTTACGAATAGAGATGATGTCTTGTATCTAAGTGGACGTATCTGGGTTCCTATAGGTATGATATATTAGTTGATGAAAGAGTCCCATGCCTCTTATTAGGAATTTCATCAAAGAATCTTAAAGATTTATTGTGACATGCGGTGCTGGTATTGGTGGCTTGGAATGAAATGTCAGATAACAGGGTTTATCACTTGGTGTTCCACCTATCAGTAGGTGAAGGCGGAGCACCAGAGACATGAAGTCTTTTTACAGCCACATACAGTCCCAAAATGTAAATGGGAAGATGTTGATATGGATTTTGTAGTCATCTTACCTAGGTCATTGAGGGGTAGCGATGCTATCTGGGTATTCATTGGAGGACTAAAGAAATCATCCCACTTCATTCCTATTCGGGAAACTTTCTTAGTTGATGACCTGGGAAGACTGTATGTCAATGAGATGATATGACTATATGGGGTTCCATGGACTATCATTTTAGATTAGGACACTCATTTCACATCACAATTCTTATAGGTATTGAAAAAGGCTATGGGGGCTCAGGTGCTTCTAAGCATATATTTTCACCCATAGACTGGTGGACAATCAGAATGGACAATAGATTTTCTAGAGGATATTCTTCGATCATGTTTCAATGATTATGGTAGTTAATTGGAGAAGCATATCCCTCTCATTGATTTCACCTATAATCATAGATTTCAGGCAATAATTCAAATAGATCTTTTGAGGACTTATATGGTAGGCCATTCCGTTCACCCCTGTGATGGATAGAAGTAGGTGAGGCATCCCTACTAGGTCCTCCTCTCATTCAAGATACTTTAGAGAAAGTTCAGTTCATTAGAAAGAATATGACTACATCTTAGTCTAGACAAAAATCTTATACCAATCATTATCGATGACCTCTTGATTTAGAGGTTGGAGATCGTGTTTTCCTTCAAGTATCACCCAGGCTTGGACATTGATGATTACAAAAGTAGGTAAAGTTGTTGCATAATTATATAGGGTTGTTTGAGATTCTAAAGAGATTCAGGCCAGTAGCCTATTTGTTGCTACTACCTCTAAGGTACCATTCCATGCATGACGTCTTTCATGTTTCACATCTTCTTCAATATCATGCAGATCCATATCACACTTTAGATCCTAAGGAAGTGGAATTAAATGTCGATGGTACCTTTGAGGACTATCCATTACACATCATTGACTGAAGCACAAAGGATCTCCAAGGCTGGTATATACCTTTAGTTTGGGTCTATGGTAGAATGACCAAGTGCAGGATGAGACTTAGGAGAGGGAAGCCGACATATGTTCTCAATGGAAATAATTGTTCTCATATAGTGTTTCTACACCCTTGGAAGGTTAACTTGGGGATGAGTTCTTTTAATGGGGAAAGACTGTAAGAACCCATATTTTTACTCAGGTTTGTATCCTTTCAATTTTGGTCTAAATGTTTAATTTGGACCTAATATTGATTTATTTTGAGTTATTAAGGGTCTTAGGGGTTTCTGAGGAATGTTCGGAGCCTGAAACCCATATTTTTTGGAAAACTGGATAGTCGCACAGTTAGAGCACGGTTGGCACATGGTTTGTCTAATCGTTCAAATTGAAATTTCTAGACTGAACCACTTAGTACGGTTTCTGCATGGCTATGTGTCCTAAACATGAAATGTTCCCCTTATACCTAGAAAACCATGTATGGTTTTTTATGGTTTTTTAAACCATGTGGAAAAACCATGAACAGGATAATTTTCTATGTTATTGGACAAAAATTGACCTTAATGATCTATTAACCACCCTCCTTCGTCCCTAATCCAAGATTATGAAGGACTTACCTCCTTAGCTCTCATTTTGGATCTTTTTGAAGACAAAATCTAAGGATTTGAAGATATCTTTCATCTATGATCTGATCAATCTTCTGTTTGTCAATTTGGATGTGCAACGTTAAGTACTCAAGTCCTCTTGAGCCATTCTCTTTAACTATGTCTCTTGATCGAGTGATCGAGGTATGAGTGTTTTTCTCTTTTTCTTAGATCTACTTTGATCCAAGACAAATAAAGGGCCAATACTAGAGGAGGAGAGTTGTACAAGCCTAAGGATGGTGGTCTATAACTCATACCTAAAGTTTTTTGATTTCAGATTTGTTGTGTGGGGACCACCTATTTCAACGTGTGGTGTTCATTGAATTTATATACCATGCTTATAATTGTTATAAACGTATGGATATGATCTTTCTATATATGTGATTAATTTTTTTTGGTTATGAACACATCTCCATCCATTCCATGTCTAAGGTTGTACCATAATTTTTGTTTAGTGTTTTGACATGTTTGTGACACCGTTCGGGTGTGCCTCAGCTTTACCTATCTAAGGGTAAGAATTTCTATATTAATTGGCCTGATTTATATTTTGAATTGCATAATGGAAAGTACCATGTATTCATACCACTTAACCTTCCTAAGGTAAGTGCTTAAAATTGATGATTATATGCGGATGATTAATTGGTTGCATATCCATAACACCCCTTACCACATTAATGGAAGGTTGAAGAATGAACCTTAAATTATGGGAATATTCCTTAAATGGATTAAATGGATGCATGCTACTTGTCCTTACCAAACTAATGAAAGGAAAGGATTGAACCAAATGACTTGATAATAAGGTTGCATGATTCTTGACCTTATCACACTAATGAAATGAAAGGATTGAATTGAAATTTACATTACAAGACTTTGTAATCAAATAGGAATGGACTAACTCAATGTGGCCTTGGATTATGATCAGATAATTCCCTGATCACTTGGGCACCCCATTCAGATTCAAGGATACAAATTTCTTAGGTTAAAACCCACCTATATCCTGATCCTTGTCTATTATTGGATTCCTAGTATGACACCATAGGGTACTTTCATTATCATTATAGGATGCCTTGGATACACTCCCTGGATCCAGCATTGAAAAGTAGGTACCATGGTTAAATCCAACCAGGCCCTATCTCTGCTTAGCCATGTTTTACCTTGGTCGATCACCTTGGACTTAGTCGGCACCTCATTATGGAATGCCATGGACTATGCTCCTTGGATTACACTCTTAACCCATTATAGCCTAAAGTTATTACTGAGTTGGCAACCCTTGAGGTTTACGTCACCCTTGTTGTTACCTTGGTTCTTCACTATTAAATGTCATTTATTATAGTTTCTTTATTAGGTCTTGTAACTTTCACTATTTATACTGTCAGGAGGTTATGTCATTGATGGTTATACCTCATGAGGCCTATTAATATAAAATTGGTAATTAAATAATTAAATTAATTGGATACAGGTTCAGACACTAGCCGAGGGATGAATCAGATACATGTGAATTTAGTTACATTGTACTACATTCTTTTATATATGTATGATTTCTCTATATTACAATTCCATTACATTTGCTAAATGTTATAGACACCATTGGTGGTGGCCCACTGAGATTTATCTCTCACCCTCTTCATGTGTCATTTGGTACCCAAAGTAGATTATATGGTTGCAGGCTCTGAAAAAGGGTAGCATAAGGCTTCAAACACATTATTACCTACTGTTTAGTATAGATATTGATAGTAGATGACTGAGCCAGAGCTCAGGATGTTTCAAATAGTATTGATTTACTTTATACTTATTTGGAACATGATTTTTCTATAATTTTGTATCAATGTTTTCCGTTTTATTGTGACATTACATATCATCAGTTATTGTATGTTATTCCAGTTATTTTAGTTATTGTTACTATTGTCCCTATTTTACTGTTGTGCATTCTATTTATTTATATTACTTCCACTATTTACCTATGTTTACATTCACCCACTACGCTACACTTTGGTACTGATGGAATAGTCTCCACATGGACACACACCAATCCCTCACTACTAGTCGGTAGTCGTTGGCGTTCGGGGAGATGTGCTTGAGGTCATGTGGCCCACCGGGCTCGGGGCACCAGTTTAAGTGGCATCCTGTTCCGGGAAGTCACTTGTGAGTTAGTTTGTTTAAAATTAATAAACTAAGTTTTTCAAACAATAATTTAGCCCCTTATAATAACTATTTAAATTATAAGAGAATTATTATAATCCCTTAATCAGTATTATAGATATACTAATGCAACATTACTTTTAAAATAGGTAACTAGTTTTTTAACTAAGAGATTTTATATTCAATTAAAAATATATCACAACCTATATAACTAAATTTGGGGGTGATATAACTAAATTTAACCTCTATTTAGTTCAACTCAATTTATAAATATTATAAAATTATCTTTTAAATTTAATGAAATAATGTGTAGAAAAACTATTTTAGAAAAATGTCATTTTGACCATTATGAAATCTTAATATTATTTAGTGTTGATTAAAAATTAAATGAGTTTTAATATATTGATTTATTAGTTTATAAATCATACTATGTCCATTATTTAAAGGATAAAATTTCATTTATTCAATAACAATTACCTGATATTAATAAAAGTATAATGTTAAAATAATTGTTTTACTATTATTGTGTTAATTAGTATTAACTCTAATAATCTAAATTTTAAAACTAAAAAATTAATTTTCCATATTAAAATTATTTTCTAAAATATAAAAATAAATTTATCAAATTAACGCTCTATGTCTATGAAAAATAAATTTTAACACGTGCATGTAAAACACAAAAATCTATTTTTAATAAAAAATTATTTTTAATAAAAATGAATTAGAATTAGGATAATTAAATTTGTTCCAATGAATTTTTTTTAATTATTATCATTAAAATATTATTTATTTAAAAAAATAAATAAAAATTTTCATTTAATCATGTTATAATCAATTAAAAAATATAGTAGAAAACAATTTTTATTGAAAATGTTGTACAAATTTTCAAAATGTTAATGATGGGTTTATAAATTCAACATATTTTTTTAAAAATAATTTATTATAATTTATAATTTATAATTTTATTGGGAAATGGTTTTAAAAATTATAATGTATAATAAAATAATTTCATAAAAGTGATGATATTAATAAAATTGACATTTTAACTATTCACTTGAAAAACACATGTTTTAAAAAATATCAAAAATTCATCTTAAGTAAATATAATCATGTTAAATATTGAAATTATGTTAATTTTTTCAAATTATCATCTTAAATTTTATAATTTTTAGTTCTATTTTAAAATCAACAGAAAAAATGTTTTTATCAAAAAATAACTCTTTGTATATTATATATTCTTCTTCATATTTCTTATAAATTAATAATTAAAAAATTATTAATCCTTTATTCATAAAAAATATATTATTCCTTAAAAGAAGTAAATTAAAAAAACATTATTTTCTTAGCTACACTAGTTGAGTCGATATTTAAAGTGAAATTTATTTTGTTTATATATATATTGATTTATTTTCATAGCCCCATTACCACAATTTATACTATCCAATTATATTACTACCTTACAACTATCCATATTCGTCTAGTTTCAATTTTTCATGTGGAAAATCCATATAACACAATATTTATTTAAGTATAAATATATAGTGAAATATTGGAATGTTACATTCTTCCCCCTGAAATAAATTGCATCCTCTAATTTTAATTCTCATTTACTTGAAGGAATAGATAAAGGTAAAGTGAATTTTTTCATTCCTTAAGATATTATCTCTAATGATATTTTACCATCAATATCATAGGGATGACTAGAAAACACTTTTATTCCCAAAACAATTCAAGGAAATTTATCTCATAACTAGGTATTGAGGGCCATTAAAAGGATTCAGTTTCTTCTAAGATAATTCATAGTTAGACTTGCAATAATTGATGATCATAGTTGATACAGAATGTGTTTTTACCAATTTTATAAATTAATTTTGGGTAAAAGTAGTGATATCTTTTATATTTTGAAAATTGAATCAATTTTTTTAAAGGAGGATATTATGATTTTCATAATGTTTATTTTCACATAATAATCATACCACTAAATGTTTTCTATAAAATAAAAATCATTGAGGGGGTGAATTGATGTTCTTAGAAAACATCCTAGATAAAATTGGGTTGATATAACTAGAATGAATCCACTAATTCGAGGTAGAGGTAAATGAAACCTAATTACAACTATCCACTCCATCAATTGTCATTACATAGGTTCTTCCTTACTTCATAGGTCTAAGAGGTTGTGAATTACTACCATCCTTGGTAATCATTGGGTTAGGGAATTGACTTTGATAATGACCAAGTTCTCCACACATAGTCATTGAATTGTTATTGGTTCCCTTGGATGAGTTCTATCTTTTTTCCTCATGTTAAAAAATTATTTTCATATTATAGTTTGATGCTTGATGACCCCCAATTCCAAAATTAAAGTATATCCTGGTCCCCTTAAGGAAATTTACTTGGTGATTCTTTCCACATTTTTGGATTATATGAAATTAAAAAAAATTCCATCATCATCTCCATTAATTGATCTTGCATGAGAACCCATATTTCTCCTTTTTGATGTGATTGGTACTTTGACTATATTCACATTCATAATCATATTTCATGATAACGTTTTTGGAATAATAACATGGTTTCTCATTGTAGCTATAATTATGATGGCTTGTTTGTTGAGGTAATCATTGTATAGTCCCCTACACCCATGGTTCCTTCTAGTTAAATTCATTACAAGAAAAATATATTTGAGTGAAAAAACATCAACAATATAGGGGAATTATCATAATAATAAAATGAATTCAATATTAAAAAATTATGTTCTTTTATGTTTCCATGTTGGACCATATTTCCTTCAGTTTAATCTATATCAATATTAGTTTAATGTATGTGACTTTAAGGTGGGTTATCTTACACATATTAATATAATCCCTAAAATAAAATAGGGGTAAAATGCTTTATAGTGGTTTTTAAAGTGAATATTATTAACCAAATCATATCCCTTGGGAGTGTAAAACTAGGTATGTAGTAAGGTCCCATTCACCATGCACCAAAATGATGGATGTGATATACTTTTCAAACTGTTTTTTGGGTTATTACCCCTATATACATCTATGAAAACCCATGTTCACTTGTGTTATTCATACATGGATTTATTTCTTGGAAAACTATATAATCAATAATTTATCAATATTTCTAGATATCATATTATTCATAGACTCGTCCCTAGGGTTTTTACTAAGGTTATCCAACCTCATAACCATAGTTACATAAACTAACATTAAAAAATAACTAAACTAATATACAAAATAACTAAATGCTAATATTATACCAACTAAACCGAACCAATATAAACATGACATAAATTATATAATAATCACATGATTTAGATCATACACTTAACAAAAATCACATAACCTAAAGATCAAAAATTTTGGTGACTTGGAAATTAGTTACATAAACATATTAATTTTATACAATTGTGAAAATTTCTCCATAATATTACTCTTGTAGGACCTTTCTTACTTATCTCAAATGATATAATTATCTTCATAACCTATTTATTGGAAGTATAATAAAGTGGTGAGATCAACTATTCAGTAAGGGAAAACATTTCATAACATGATGGAAAACATGATAGAGACAAAAATATCACAATAAATGATCAAAATACCTTATATGATAATTAAAAAACATGTTAGAGTAACATAATATATTAAAATGTTTATTTATGAAGAATAAAATATACGAATTGGATTAAAAAATATCTCAATAGTCATATAACATTAGAGAATCGCATAAAAGTACAAAATACATTAAAACAAGTCATAATCATAAAAACATATAATTTCATGGAAATGAAATGAATTTTTGAAAAGTTAGCATAACATTATGAATAAATTTTAAATTTGGAATAAATATAATTATAAGAAAGCATGTATGAGAATATCATTAGGCTAATTTTTATGGGAACAAACTCATTATATACATGCCTAAAAATGTGAGAAAACTTGTCATGCCTATTCCTGTGTGAACAAACTCATCATTTACACTCCTAAATATCTCATGATATATGAACAGAAAACAATGAATTGGAGTGTGATATAGGAACCCACCCATCATCATCCATACATATTATCACCACTTAAAATGAATCATCGTCATATCTTAAATAACCCATGTTAAAATAATGGGTTTCATAAAATTATCAAGAAAACCTTGACTAAAGAATTCATAGGAAATAAAAATCACTTTTTTCAGAAATAATCATAACAAAACAACATATATAGGATGACCAAAACATCACTTCATTATATATAAACCTTGGAGGAAAAATATAAGTGATGATGAAAATGTTTTCAAAAAACCTTTTAAACTTTTTTATAAAAAATGATATGTAAATTACATTCAAAAAAAATTTGGATGGAAATATAATAATTTTATGAAACTTTATTATAAATTTTTCCTAATAAAAGTCCCATAAAAATACATAAATATTTCAAAAGTATAAGTGAAAATAATTTCTAAACATTTACTTTTAAAAGAGTCTTTAATAATAGATACTTTAACAAACACATAAAAAAAATTTAAAAATGGGAGTGAAAATAATTTGAATAATTTTACATTTAAAAATAATATTTAACAATGGAGCCTTGAAAAATACATAAATTTTTTCAAATTAAGTTATGGAGTGTATGATAAAACCTTTTTATTTTGAAAGGATGAATATTTTTTTTGAACATTTTAAAATTACCTTATTCAAAACCCACATCATTGAAAAATAGTGAAACCATTGTTTTAAAATTAATAAAGAGGAATAAAAGGATATGTGGAGATAAAAAAAATTTATTTTCCACTAGGTAAAATATAATATTGATTTAATTCCAAAACATGTACATGAAAAAAAAATACTTTAAAATAAATGGAAATTATTCATAACAAAAATGTATTTTAAAGAAATAATAGATTCATCAAGGATGAAGAATTTTGTTTGGAGCATTATTTTCCCATAAAATAATATTTAAACATAAAATAACATAATCATATGTTTTAATAGATCAATCATGAAATATTATGTCCAAACAAGAGTTATTATATCCCAAGAAAAATATTTGAGTCATTAAAACCCCTTACAGCCTTTGTAATATTTGGACCAACAACCCATGAGAGGTATATCCTTAAAAAACATTTAATTTTATGAAACATAAGATAATAATGATAAAAATTTAAAATAAGGTATCATTTACACCATTGAAATGAAATAATGGTGTATAGATTAAACATGTCTCGAGGGATTCAGATTTGAGATAAAGAAACACTTACAAATATCATAATATTTGAAGAAGTGATCCTTTATAATTGAATTCCTAAGAATGAATTTTAAATCCAGAAAAATTATTGTTAAAATTATATTTTATATAATAATATTATAAAATAATTCAACTTAGTGTAATGGGGTTCAAGAATAACCACTATAACTCAGGGAAAGGAAAATGAGTTATGAAAAACCCATACCTTTTTTCCCTACTTATTCAGATGCACTATAAAATAAAATATAAAGAAAATATGGAACCAAAAATCATATTTAAGAACATTCATCATAAATACTACCCTTTTATAATCCTCATTCTATTTTTTTATCATGATTCCATTAATTAGTTATAGCGTATTATGACCATTGTGTGTTTATAACTTTAACTATTTTGTGTGTGTTTAATAATGTTGATATAATTACCCATAATTTGATAAAAAGTTAATTATTGATATATAATTTAATATACTTTAATAAATAACTTGTATTGATTAAAAAATTATTATTTAATTCCATAATTGTTTTATTTATTCTGTATGAAAATGGAAATTATGTAGGCTTATTTTATTGATTTTAGCTAACAAAAGTGATACTTTATTAATAAGTTATATTCTTAATATAATATTTCAAAAACCATATACCAATAATGATTTTATTATTATTTTATAACAATATTAGTTTTCATTTTTCTATATTCATAAATAATGCTGTTGTATAGTATCGTTCATATAGGTGGTTTATCCGAGCCAAATGTGAACATGATTTAACTCGGATGGCAGGTATGGTTAAAGAGGTGTTTTCTTTTGACATAATATAATTATAATAGAAGAATAATGATATGTTTTTATTATTTTTAGCCATACTTTAAGTGTCACGAACCGGATCTGGTCGCCACCATTAATGGAACCAAACCCGGCCCGTGGCAAGGCCTGAAGGGCGTTCCCTATCCCCACGGGCTGGCACAAGTTCCCGGGTATCAAACAAATCTGTTTTGGGAATTATTTACCCAAGTATGAAAGCAGAAATCATAAAAAAACAATCAATTATTAAAATCTGAAATTTTTCATGATAAACAATTATTAACAAAACCAGATCTGAATACATATGTTTAAAGACACTACAAGTGGTCTAGAAACAAATCATGACAACATAAAGACATCCCCATGGACTCCACATGACAAGGGGATCATCACCCACAAGTCGTCCCCGCAACTCCGCCCCAACGATGGGGACTAACATCCCGAACCGCCATCACCCTTAGCCTTCCCTTTATCTGAGTCAAGCATAAGCAGGTATAATTACACCCAAGGGGTGTAAGTAGGGTGTGAGCCTAATCCCAATAGGATACCACCAGTTGAATCCAAAGTGTATGCAATACAATGTGAACAAAACAAGCAATTTTAATACACAAGGTGAAACAGTGTTAAAATTCAAAGAAATGCAACTTTCAAATGAAAACAGTTTTCAACCTGAGAATATCAGAATGTTAGCACATTAAATAGACATGTGAGCTACTGTAATGTACTACCAAAAACAACCCACAACAAGGGTATATACCACAAATCCTATGAGCATCAAAATCAGGAACACCCCTAAGCACTAGGTTGTCTCAGGCCCTATGTACCCCGTACCTCGGTGTAGAGTAACCATAGAAAAATCCGTTCTCGTGCACGATCCACTAGTAGGGAACATACCCATAACCTAGTGGTCCCCAATCGTCATCCAAATAGTTTAGTTAGAGTTGTCTTTATCCAGATACTAAGTGGAACAGGGACAAAACCCATCTGATCCACTAGCCGTACTAGTACAAATCTGCCCCACCTAAGTACCCGGGCTTCCCCTTTTTGTGCTCAAAAAATTTCAGAAAACAACACACATCATTTTTCATATAAAATATCACTACTGGTCACAAACAAATTGTACAGTAGCTACACACATTTTATACCATTTAAAACACACAATAAAATAATTTTATTTCCAATAGAACAACCTCTGAAAACATCACATTGTTTTTCACCCAAAGCTCTTTAAGATATCCACCTTTCACACTATGATAACACTTGTAAGTTATTAAAAAAAAATTTCAGTTCAAAACCCTTTAATGAAACCAAAAATTCAGTTATGGGGAATCCCAAAATGAACCAATAAAAGATTTGAATGGAAACACCTCAATTTCACCAAAAATTGGAACATAAAATTCATTTGCATTCTAAATGAAACTAACAATAATTTTTACAGAAACATTAAAGTGAAATAAACATTAGAGTACCATGAAAACAACAATCTAATTCACAAAAATTGCACACACAATGGAATCACCTACCAAATTAACAAAACCCCTTGAATCTCCGTGCGAAAATCAAATCGCACCCCCGCCGCACCAAGAGAGAACTATATCAAACCTAAAACCACACAAATTGGCCAAGAAAGCCCAAAGTTAAACCCTAGGTTCGAAATCCTAGTTTCTGGACATTAGTAAACTCAATTATAACCGAAGAAACCCTAATAACAATGAGTTAAACCCAAAGTAATTTGAAAGAGGAAAGAAAAGGGATCATTTACTTGAAGTATCTTAAAGTAATCACTCCAAAACTCCAGTATCTGAAATTTAAAAGGGCCCAAATTTTGGGTACGTTCGAACAAGATGTATTATCTCATTTAGGAACTGGAATTGAGGAAAAATATTGACAATTGAGAGAGTTATAAAAGAAATACTTTACCTATTCAAATCTGGGCGATTTGAGGAACCCTATGAAGATCAGCACCAAATAGCGATTCTACAGAGCTCCAAATGGGTAGGAGAGAGTTCAGACGTGCGTCTGGGTTACTTGGTATTGAGTGAGACTTGTAATCACCGAAAAATCCCAAATTTTTAATAAGTTATAACAAAATCAAATTTTATTTTTAAAACAGGAATTGGGATTTCGGGCAGGCCCAAACCCTTAAGAAAAAACCCAAATAACCCCTGGTTATGGATTTCTAAAAGCTCCAAATTACCTTGGTGGTGTTAATAGGTCAGGGGAGGTCAATTAGAAATTTGAATGGATGAAAAATGTTGAAAAATGAAAATGTTATAAAATATAAAAAATTTATTTTTTAATCTGGAATTGGGCTCACGGTTTGGCCCAATTCATGAATACTCATCTATTCCTCCATAAAACCTAGGGAAACCCCCAAAAAAAGAAAGGATGTAAATTAAATGAAAAAAATACCTTTAAAATATTTCGTTTATGTGACAATTCTCCCCACCATGAAGGACTTTCCACCCCAGAAAGTCAACATGAATCTCGGTTGGAAAACAAGAATGGGTACTCTTCCTCGACCCATGACTTTCGCTCCCATGTCTCATGTGTATCATTCCCATGATGCCATAAAACCCGGACTAAAGGAATAGACTTTCCTCAAAGTATCTTCTCTTGGGAGTCCACTGTTTTCATCGGTCTATCAACGATAGACAAGTCAGGCTCTATCTCCAGTTCTTCCCAACTCAACACATGGGATGGATCCGGATTGTATTTCTTCAACTCAGAGACGTGGAAGACATCATGGATAGACGTCAACTGAGAAGGTAAGTCCAACCTGTATTCCACCTTACCAATACGCTCGGTGATCTCAAAGGGTCCGACATACCGTGGCATCAGCTTACCTTGCCTCCCCAATCGATGATGGCCCAGACGAGGGGCCACTTTTAAGAATACCCTATCACCCACAGAAAACTCTAGGTCTCGATTCCTCCGGTCAGCATAAGATATATGACGACTCTGAGCTGTCAATAAGCACTGCCTGATCAACTTGACCTTCTCAGAAGTCTCTTGCACAAATCTTGGCCCCAACAGTGAAGTCTCTCCTACCTCAGCCCAACATAGGGGGGACCGACAATGCCGACCATAGAGCGCCTCAAAAGGTTCCATTCGAATTGTGGATTGGTAACTATTATTATAAGAAAACTCTACCAATCCCAAATGGCTATCCCAAGAACCTCCAAAGTCCAGGAAACATGCACGAAGCATGTCCTCCAATATCTGATTCGCCCGCTCTGTCTGACCATCCGTCTGTGGGTGGTATGTCGTGCTCATCTTAATCTGAGACCCCAAGGACTTCTGAAGGCCTTCCCAAAATCGAGAAGCGAAGTGGGGGTCTCTATCCGAGACAACAGCTGATGGTGCACCATGGAGTCTCACCACTTCCTGAAGATACAAATTGCCCAACTCATCTACATTATTTGTATCTTTTATCGGAATGAAGTGGGCTGATTTGGTCAGACGATAAATCACCACCCAAATAGCATTCTTACCCTAAGGTGTACGAGGTAAGCCAACAATGAAGTCAATGGAAACCTCTTCCCACTTCCAGGTAGAAATGGGTAGTGGTTGGAGAAAACCGGATGGCCTTTGGTGCTCTGCTTTCACCTGCTGACATGTGTAGCATCTCGAAACAAAGTTTTCTATGTCCCGTATCATACCAGGCCACCAAAACTACCGACGAACATCATAATACATCTTATTGGCACCCGGATGGAAAGACCACTAAGACTGGTGGCTATCTTGAATCACCACCTTCCGCAAAGATAATGGCACTACTGAACGGCCCTTGAAGCACAAGATTCCCTCGGGAGACGACGACCAATCATAGGATGTCTCCCCACCATGAAGGAACTGCTTAGACCATTGACAAAGATCATCACTGGGTTGTTCCTGCTGAATCAACTCCAATAGAGAAGGAGTCAACTGGACACTTGCCAAGAATTCCCCTCCACTGTATTCTCTGGTCTCCACATGCATCTGAGAAAAGAGACCCATCAATGCCCACTCATCACTAGACTTACTCAAAGCCTGCACTGGAACTCTTCTTCTCAAAGCGTCGGCCACTACATTACCCTTGCCTGGGGTATAGACAATGTCAAAGTCAAACCCTTGCAAGTACTCGATCTAGCGACGTTGCCTCAAGTTGATGTCCTTCTGCGAGAAGATATAAGCCAAGCTTTTGTGATCAGAGTATACCACAAACTTCTCCCCAAAGAGGTAGTGACGCCAAGTCTTCAAAGCATGCATCACCGCTACTAACTCCAAGTCATGGATTGGGTAGTTCTTTTCATGTGGTCGAAGGTGGCGAGAGCCATACGCCACCACATGATCATCTTGCATAAGCACGCACCCAAGACCCATACCTGAAGCATCCCAATAGACCACATATCCCTTTCCAGCCTCTGGCAAAATCAGCACGGGGGTGGTAGTCAGCCGCCTCTTCAGCTCCTCGAACGATGCCTGGCATTCTAGACCCCATACAAACTTCACCCCTTTCTGGGTGAGGGAATTCATCGGTGAAGCAAGCCGAGAGAAATCCCGAACGAATCGCCTGTAATAACCGGCCAAGCCAAGAAAACTCCTGATCTCGAACACATTCTTCGGTTTCTCCCATGACATGATTGCACTAATTTTCTCAGGGTCCACTGAAACTCCATGCTCTGAGATCACATTCCCCATAAATCTCACCTCTCTGATCCAGAAAGTTCACTTTGACAACTCTGCATAGAGGTAGTGATCTCGTAATGTACCCAAAACGATCCTCAAGTGATGTTCGTGTTCCTCCTCAGAGCAAGAGTATACCATAATGTCATCCACGAACACCACAACAAAGGAATCGAGATACTGATGGAACATCCTATTCATAAGTTCCATAAATACCGCTGGAGCATTGGTCAATCCGAAGGGCATGACCAAATACTCAAAGTGGTCGTACCTGCTTCGGAAGGTTGTCTTAGGGATATCTGACTCCTTCACCCTGAGTTGATGATACCCTGAATGCAGGTCTATCTTTGAGAACCACTTTTCCCCCTTCAACTGATCAAACAAATCATCTATTCTAGGCAAAGTGTATTTGTTTTTAATTGTTACCTTATTCAGCTTCCGGTATTCAATGCACAACCGGAGGGATCCATCAG
The DNA here is from genome assembly GCA_963277665.1 of Viscum album. Lineage (NCBI taxonomy): Eukaryota > Viridiplantae > Streptophyta > Magnoliopsida > Santalales > Viscaceae > Viscum > Viscum album. The sequence goes on along the minus strand of OY728143.1, from coordinate 1,751,634,712 downwards.
CCTTTTTTGCAAACAACACAGGAGCGGCCCAAGGAGAGACGCTCGGGTGAATGAATCCTTTGGATTCTAAGTCGTCCAGATGTATATTTAATTCCCTCAACTTGGTGGGGGCCATGCGATAATAGGGAAGAGATATCGGCTGTGTTCCCAGCACCAGATCAATCGAAAACTCCACATCCCGCTCCGGGGGAAAACCAGAAAAATCATCAGGGAATAACTTGGGAAACTCATTCACTACACGAGGTATTGAACCTTCAGGGGAAAGACCATCCTCTAGCACAATCGAAGAAAACTGGAAGATAACACTTCCCAACTCTGGGAGTGGAGGCCCTGCACGACTTGATTGTGGATCCCATTCTCCATGAAAAACCTGACGACTCCCATCAGGTGATGTGAAACTCACACGCCGTCTGTAGCAATCTATGTGTTCCTGGAAGTTTACTAGCCAATCCATCCCGAGTATGACATCAAAATGTCCATATCTAAGACCAGGAGGTCCCGCTCCATCTCGACCCCTAACACAGAAAGTGCACACGAGGGGCACCTCAGGCCCTGCTCCTTCTTCTTTCCCAATGGTGTCACCAACTCCAACACAAAAGACATCAACTCAGTTGGAAAATTCAGCATGTCCACAAAATGTACAGAAATGAATGAAACAGAGGCACCAGTATCAAAAAGAGCATTATCTATAGAAGATGGGATCAGAACGGTACCTCGAACTGTCGACGGTCCCGCCTCTGATTCTGCTGGTGACTGATCCACTGCATGGAGATGTCTAGTATCTGCATGAGGACGACCGCTAGTCTGTGGTTGTTCCCTGAACTGGATCTGCCCAGAAGATGATCCAGCCCAACCACAATGACCACCAAATCGAGATCCCCCATTCCTCGATGGCTCGGACTGTGCTGGCACTCCTCTTGAAGCCACTGACCCTGCCCCACTTGGGAGTGGACGTGCCACACCGCAGAAGCGCTGAAAATGCCCTATACCTCCACACTGGTAACAAGGCTTCAGAGGAAGAGGACATGATGGTTGGATATGCCCAGGCCTCCCACATTGGTGGCACATGACCAATCTCACATCAGAAGCCGCAGAAGAAAACTGCCTGGAAGAGTGGCCTGAACTGCCCCCTCTTTTCTTCACATGATCCTCCCGCTTCCTTTTCTTCTATGAGGAGCTGCCACTACCCACTGCTGATACTGAACCATAGAAACCAGCCCTACCTTTCCTATCAATCTCCACCATGCACGCCTGATCAACAACCTTAGCATAGGTCCTCAGCTTAAACAAGAACACCTGGGAGTATATCTCTGGTCGCAAGCCTTTCTCAAACCTCTGGCCCTTCACTTGCTCATTAGAGACAATTTCTGGAGCATACCGAACCAATTCAGCGAAACGGTTGGCATACTCCATCACAGATAGATTCCCCTGAATAAGTTCCATGAACTCTCTAGACCTGGCATAAGCCAACACCTCAGGGAAATACTGTTCATTGAAGACTGCCTTGAAATCTCCCCAGCGCATCTGATCATTCTTCCCAGCCTGAAGCACTGACTCCCGCCATTTACGACTGGGAACCTCCAACAGGAAGGAGTCACACTTCACCCTGAGCTCCTCAGGTGTTTCCAGGAACTCAAACATACGCTCGATCTTCTCGAGTCATTCTTCTGCTTCTTGGGGTTCTGCGCTACCTCGGAAGGTAGGAGGCTTTTTTTTCAGAAAATCTTGTGCTTTATTTTTTCTAGGACCTGTCTCCTCTGATATAACAGGAATAAGAGTATGAGATGGTCCCTGTCCCAAAGCTTGGATATCCCGAACAATAGCCTCCACGAGCCTCTGATCAATTGGCGTGGGAGAACTCTCTCCAACTTCCTCCTGTGGGTGCGTGGGATCTTTCTGGGGAGGCATGTTGCTACAAAATGCAACAGTCACAAAACAATAGTCAATACCACAATTCTGAAAATTGTAATCAAATACATCAAATATAAACAAACTAAACACATTCTTGTAATAAAAGAAACAACTACTCCACATCTGCCTGATAACCACATGTGGTCTGCAGCCCACACGTCTCACCTGGAAGTGAAGTCAATCAGAAAATTCCAACATCCTCTGGTGACTCAAGGTCTTCCATGAGAGGTGAGGGCCAGGAACCCTACTCACAACCAATACCCTGAGCCCCAAAAGTCCTAGCTTCTGTCTATCCTGACTCATCTCAAAATAAGAATATAACCCAAAAACATTAACCTCCTCTGATACCATTTTGTCACGAACCAGATCTGGTCGCCACCATTAACGGCACCAAACCCAGCCCGTGGAAAGGCCCGAAGGGCGTTCCCTATCCCCACGGGCTGGCACAAGTGCTCGGGTATCAAACAAATCTGTTTTGGGAATGATTTACCCGAGTATGAAAGCAGAAATCATAAAAAAACAATCAATTATTAAAATCTGAAATTTTTCATGATAAACAATTATTAACAAAACCAGATCTGAATACATATGATTAATGACACTACAAGTGGTCTAAAAACAAATAATTACATCATAAAGACATCCCCATGGACTCCACATGACAAGGGGATCATCACCCGCAAGCCATCCCCGCAACTCCGCCCCAACGATGGGGACTAACATCCCGAACCGCCATCACCCTTAGCCTTCCCTTTACCTGAGTCAAGCATAAGCAGTTCTACATACACCCAAGGGGTTTAAGTAGGGTGTGATCCTAATCCCAATAGGATACCACCAGTTGATTCCAAATATTATGCAATTAAATGTGAACAAAACAAGCAATTTTAATACACAAGGTGAAACAATGTTAAAATTCAAAGAAATACAACTTTCAAATGAAAACAGTTTTCAATCTGAGAATTTCAGAATGTTAGAACATTAAATAGACATGTGAGCTACTGTAATGTACTGCCAAAAACAACCCACAACAAGGGTAAATACCACAAATCCTATGAGCATCAAAATCAGGAACACCCCTAAGCACTAGGTTGTCTCGGGCCCTATGTACCTCGTACCTCGGTGTAGAGTAACCATAGAAAAATCCATTATCATGCATGACCCACTAGTATGGAACATACCCATAACCTAGTGGTCCCCAATCATCATCCAAATAGTTTAGTTAGAGTTGTCGTTATCCAGATGCTAAGTGGAATAGGGACAAAACCCATCCGATCCACTAGCTGTACTAGTACAAATCCGCCCCACCTAAGTACCCAGGATTCCCCTTTTTGTGATCAAAGAATTTCAGAAAACAAAACATATCCTTTTTCATATAAAATATCACTAATGGTCACAAAATAAATTGTACAGTAGCTACACACACATTTTATACCATTTAAAACACACAATAAAATAATTTTATTTCCAATAAAACAACCTCTCAAAACATCACATTGTTTTTCACCCAAAGCTCTTTAAGATATCCACCTTTCACACTATGATAACACTTTTAAGTTATTAAAACAAAATTTCAGTTCCAAACCCTTTAATGAACCCAAAAATTCAGTTATGGGGCATCCCAAAATGAACCAATAAAAGATTTGAATGGAAACCCCTCAATTTCACCAAAAATTGGAACTTAAAATTCATTTGCATTATAAATGCAACTAAAACCAATTTTTACAGAAACATTCAAGTGAAATAAACATTAGAGTACCATGAAAACAGAAATCTAATTCATAAATATTTCACACACAATGGAATCACCTACCAAATTAACAAAACCCCTTGAATCTCCGTGCGAAAATCAAATCGCACCCCCGCCGCACCAAGAGAGAACTAGATCAAACCTAAAACCACACAAATTGGCCAAGAAAGCACAAGGTTAAACCCTAGGTTCTAAATCCTAGTTTATGGACATTAGTAAACTCAATTATAACCGAATAAACCCTAAGAACAGTGAGTTAAACCCAAAGTAATTTGAAAGAGGAAAGAAAAGGGCTCATTTACTTGAAGTATCTTGAAGTAATCACTCCAAAACTCTAGTATCTGAAATTTAAAAGAGCCCAAATTTAGGGTACCTTCGAACAAGATGTATTATCTTATTTAGGAACTAGAATGGGGGAAAACGATTGAGAATTGAGAGTGTTATGAAAGAAATACTTTACCACTTCAAATCTGGGCGATTTGAGTAACCCTATGAAGCTCTGCACCAAATCACGATTCTAAAGAGCTCCAAATGGGTGGGAGAGAGTTCAGACTCGCGTCTGGGTTACTTGGGCTTGATTGAGACTTGGAATCACCAAAAACTCCCAACTATTGAATAATTTATAACAAATTCAAATTTTATTTTTAAAATAGGAATTGGGATTTCGGGCAGGCCCAACCCCTTAGACAAAAACCCAAATAACCCCTGGTTATAGATTTCTAAAACCTCCAAATTACCTTGGTGGTGTTAATAGGTTAGGGTAGGTCAATTAGGAATTTTAATGGATTAAAAATGTTGAAAAATTAAAAAGTTATAAAAGATACAAAATGTATTTTTTAATCTGGAATTGGGCACACGGTTTGGCCCAATTCATGAATACTCATCTATTCCTCCCTAAAACCTAGGGAAACCCCCCAAAAAAGAAAGGATGTAAATTAAATGAAAAAAATAACTTTAAAATATGTCTTATATGTGATATTAAGGTTTTTATATAATTTATGAAAATTTATATGAAAAATGAAAAACTTATTATCATGGAGGCAGTAATCTGCACGCATAAATGATTAGTGTTCCCATTTCTCAACATGTGAGAGGGGTGATGGTGGATATTAAATTGAAATTTTAGAATCATAATTATATAAGATATATCATATTTATTCATCATTATTACTTCTGATACATTCAATGAATGTAATTAACCAAAAATAAAAGACATCTTTTCGTGGAGGCAGTAGTCCATACAATAGACTATTGAAGTTATTTTGTTTTTCTAAGTGGGTGAAAACAGATAAATAATGATTAAAAAATTAATAAAAAATATAATTATAATAATTATAATTAATTAATAATATTATTATGGTGATTTTATAATTTAATGATTTAAATAACAAAAAATTAATAAGGAGATAATACTAATGATGGAGATTTGATATTTTCTTGGAAGTTCCCTTGATTTTTCCTTGGAATCCCTTGAAATTAAAGAGATTAGGCCAAATATGAGTGAATAGAGGCTTATGTTTTTTGGGATAGGGTTATATTGAGAGTGAAATATTAGGTTTTAAATTAGGAATTTGTAAGATAAGTTTTGGTTTTAAAGGGTGAAAGTGATCCCTTTTTAAAATAGAGGAAAATGACACTTTTGGAAACAAACATTATATTTTAACAATTTTATGAAACTATTCAAGGGTAAATGGATCAAGAAAGAAAAAAAGTGTGGTCTGGGGTATTTTGGGTTTGATAAATTATCAAAAAAAACTTCCACACATGTTTTAAACATTTTATATGATTTTATCAAATAATTTTTTACATTTTACTCTTTTACTTTTAAACTAGGTAACTTGTATTTAAATTTACGAATTATGTGTTTTATTTAAAATATATCCTAACCTATATAACAAAATATGGGTGTTCTATAACAAAATATAACATATATTTAATCTAATTAATTTTCTAAATATTCGAAAACTATGTTTTGAATTAAAATAAATAATATATATAAAAACCATTTTAGTAGAAAAATACCATTTTTGACCATTATGGATGATTAATATTATTTAGTATTTATTAACAATTAAATAAGTGATAATATATTCATTTATATGTTTATACATCCTACATGATTCATTATTTAATTTATTTAAATTTATCTTATTCAATTATAGAGACTCTAAAATTTCTGTTTTACACTTTTGAATATTTTAAATTGTATTTTCGAAGTTAGGTGTGGAGTTAGTGTGGAATTATAGGTCCCATAGATCCTCAGTGTTTATATATTAAAAATATTATATTTATTATATCACACACATCTAATTTTTCATAATGGAATTTCCCCCAAATAGCGTCTCATATGGGAACAATGGGACCATAATTAAATATGGAACATGGGTTGTACCTAGGCGTGACTTAAGTGTTGGTGATGTTGAACACTTTGATAGGGTGAATCATTGAGAGAGCTCAATGAATTAAATTAATTAATTAATATAATTTTAATTTCACTTGAAAACTCTAACAAAAATACTTTATAAACTCCACATTGGATAATTCTATAGGGTTATCTATGTCATGACTCCCTCCCATCAAAGATACCACAATAAAGGGAGAGAGATAATGACCACTGAGTCCCACCTCCATTAGGCCCTAGGTTGGCGAGCAACACTGAGGGTATGGAAATCTCAAAAATTGGGAGGCATTACCCTCTATAATAATATAGAATCATGAGATTTGATGAATCAACCACAAGAAAATAAATGAAATAATAAAAAATAAAACCAAAAAACATTCCAAAAATACATGTATAAATAAAATAGGTATAGATAAAAGTTCCCAAAGTAAATACCCAAAAGAAAAGATAAAATAGTGATAAAAATATTGTCCATGAGTTTGAACTAGTAAAACCTATAATTGTCTGTGTAATCTTCCAAGAAATCAAAAAATAATTTTTGTATTCATAGGTTGATCATGAAAGTATACTCAGTACGAAAGCCAATGTATCTCATGAACATGTGAAAGAACCATATTAATGCCACTATAGGAAAACAGTATATCCAATAACACCTAAATAGGTCAAATAACTAATAAAATCCTCACCATGTCATGCTCAACAAATAATAAAAGACAAGTGTAATAACATAATATGAATCATATCAGTAAAGGATATCCCACAATACATTCCCACTAATTTTCTACTCTCACACCCCAACGTCTTATGTAAGGGTTCTCCCATATCTTTCGTATAACATATACCACCACCCCATAACATGGTCACATAACATCATGCCCATAGACACCTGGACCAACACCCATAGCACGATCACATCACATCTCTCTTACAGACACCTGCACCATCACACCAAATCTACTGCTATAATCAGACTGGTTGGGTATCATTATCATGAATGAAATCACCCTTTTTCCCTCCTCATACCATGCATGAACCCCACCATAAGCTTCCACATAGCATTATCACATCACATCTCACCACGCCGAAACATGGTCAGATGACATCTCATCCCTAGACACCTAAGAAATTACCTAGTGTACCATTTAACCTCTGACAATCTCAGTCTGTGCATATCTACTTTCCTAGAAGAGAGAGATAGGGAAAGAGCGGGTTTCCATCCATCCATCATCACCACTAGGATGTTGGAAAAAATACCCCCATAATTATATATGATAATTGGCATGAGGTTTTTAATGTGTGCAGGGTGAATATTAAAATATTATGGAATATAAAATGTATATATAAAAATATACACACACGCCCATATTATGGGTCCACAATAAGCACAACCTAACTCACAATGTCACCACATACTTACCATCCCAAAATGCAGAAAACCACATAACAAACACATGACATAAGGAACTTCCTGCTTTTCATTATAATCCATGGAAATTTAATTTAAACATCTCATTCCTTTCATTATTTATCAATAACTACATTTAACCACAAAACCCATTATTAATTCATTCATTAACCATTTTCATCCAACTAACAAAACTAGCCCAATCCATTTGAAACATTATTATCTAGTTATTACATCACTATATGGGAATTTAGAACAACACAACCATTCTTGTCTCATCTTCCACATAACACAACCAAAAATCACATCCCCACAACACAACCTTATACCAACCACAAATCACCCATATACCACATCGCAACCACACATCATTGCACCAGAACCCATCCTTATAAAAACCAAACTTTTTCTCCCCATAGCATGGGATAATCACAACACATCAACAACAAAAACAACCCATCACATCATAACTGCACATCACCTCCCCAAAACATGACCACACCACAACGCATCACCAAAACATAACATTTTTTAGATTAAGGAAAAAAGGGTATTTCATCACACACCAAAAAACCAGGGGAACTATTTTATTATTTGAATATAAGTGTTTAGGAAATTTTAATTTTTGGATGATATCATAACAACATGAAACAAGGTTTATATATAACAAAAACTATAGCCCAAGTAAATGCTCCCAAAAACCCATGATTTTTAGTGGGGTGTCGAGCCTGTCAATTTCTAATATCAAGATAATAATATCAAAGCTTTAAAAAAATGCAGAACAAAAAAAATCCCCTTGATTTTATATTATATAATTTATTTATTTTTATTTGTTCTGTGAAAACCACCCCTCATGGAAAAACAATAGTAATCCCCTCATGTATGATACAAGATAGTGAGAAATGAGAGATTTCATACCTTATGGAAGCTTTGCCTACTCACTGCACACTTTAGGGAAAGTAAAAAATTCTCAAAAACCACAACTGCACACAGTAAACCATGTATAAACAAACAATTCACCCAAGGATCATAAAAACAAAGCCCACACATAATCCAAACCAAAACTACAACACCGAAATAGATTTCCCTCAGAAGAGGAACAGGAAGAAAATCATGGGGAAGGGAGGAGAACATACCTTGATCACTAAAACTGAACAAAAAAACTAAAGATAAAAGTAGAATAGGATGGGATAAAAGTTTTTTGGAAGGATCCTTGGGTTCCTCTAAAAAATGAGAGATGTCAAGGCAGTAAAATTACAAAAAGTTTATCTGAAATAAAAGATATAAAAACCTAGAACCTACCCCTTTCATGGCATGAATTCCATTCACAATGAAAATTCCAGGGGGTCCTATGAATTACAATCCATTAATCTATTATTGGGAATGAAAATACAATGGTAATTAAGTCACTTAAGCCTAGATTAATTACACATTATGAATTTCACTTTTCAAATATGAATTTGTTTCATGGATTTCCTTCACCACCACACACAATCCATGAAACCAATTGGCTACACAATCCATGAACTACCAACTCATGATGTGAATCTAGTTCACATTGTGAACCACCTGCTATGGAAATCATACAACTCCAAACTCCACTGAACCCTTCAAGACTTCCTCCAAATACTATCTAACCACTAAATATAGAAAATTAATGGGATAAAAAAGGCATGATCCATTATATCAAATACCTCTAAAAAGATTCCCATCTGTAGGAATCGAAACCAAACCTAGGAAAAGAATGAGGTTCAAAAAACTACCCCATGAGATACATATCAAGGATATAATCATACCAAAAACTCTACCACTAACGAAACACACCAACCAAAACACCCAAACAAATCCCAAAAAACCATATCACCACACAACCACATCAGCACCACTCACCAGTCACAACACCACATCATCCGTAAAAATCCATAAACCACCACATCTACACACATAGAAATCACCAAAAAACATTTTAAACCTTCACACATTATAATACAATATCTTATAGAACCATTAAAAAATAATCCACACACACACAAATCATGGAATTCCATCCTCCATGTCAAGACACTATCCACTTAGAGAGAAACTAACTCACCTATATAGTTTTAATCACGTAAAATTATAATGCTTCCTGATTAGGATTAAAAACCTCTTAAATTTATATATCAAGATCCTTATCACACATCACATAATAAGGAAATTATATAATAAAATAACAACACATATCATAGAACTGTGATATTCAAACATTACATGAAAAAAATGTAAAAAAACTCAAAACAACTCTGGGTATTGGGCACACATCTGTGTCTCACACTCCCTAGTACTCTCCTCTATAACATCATACCTCTACTAAACGTGCGCCAAGGTAATCGTTCATCTACACAACCCCCTCAATCGATAATTTTAGATCTCCACTAGACGCTCTAATAACATCAAATAATCCTTGATATTAAAATCTCCCCATTCAACAATATAGGAGTAATCATGAATATACAATGTAGATGAGATATATTGAACACATAGTGTATCATTTCAAACTATGGTGGAAATTCTAACCAATATGTCACCTCATCAACTCACTATAAAACTTCAAAGAGCCCAAAAATCCTTGGAGAAATATTACTCCCCCTTCCAAACATTTGATTCCCACATTGAGGGGATAATCTCAAGAAAACATGGTCTCTAACCACAAACTCCAAGGGCCTCCTATGATCATGATAATAATTATATCAGACCTTCAATACATTCATCATATCTTGAAAAAGTTGAAACTTCTCTATGATTCTCTAAATCACATCTAGATCAAGAACTACTGCCTCTCCATCCTCCATCCATCACAATAGAGAATGACATGAACACCCATAAAAATCCTTAAATGCGGTTATAATGAAGGATGGATGATAGTTGTTATTTTATGAAAACCCAACCAAATTAATGTGTTATTACCATTATCCTATGATGTCTAAGATGCACACTTTCAAAATATCCTCCAGTGTTTGGATGGTTCACTCCATTTTACAATCCATTTTAGGGTGAAAAGAAGCATTGAGGCATAAATGAGTAACAAAATAAAGATAAAATCTCTTCTATAATCATAAATTTAATCATGCATCTTGATCCGAGATAGTGGACCTCAAAACTCCAGAAAACCACACCACCTCATGCACATACATATTATCCAAAACATTCATGACACTCGAATATTTTATTTCTAGTAAGTAGTATTATTTCATCAATCCATCCAAAATTACCCAAATAACATCATAACCTTCTTGAGATTAGGTTATCCTTATGATAAAATCCATAAATATGTCATCAAATTTATATTTGGTAACATCTAAAGGCTACAAAAAACTAACAAGAACATAATGCCCAACCTTTACCTAAAGAAAAACCAAGCACTGAGCCACAAACTCCAACACTGTCTATTTCATCCTAAGCCACCAAAACTGCATCCTCAAGACATGAAACATCCTGGATACCCCCAGGTGCACCGCCAAAGGTAATCTATTAAACACACAAAGTACTCCCTCATGTATCACTAATGGAATAAAAAATCTCCCCTAAAATATTATCTGGTTCCAAACATCCCTCCAAAGCATCACTATGAACAACACAATCGAGTATCACCTCTTTCTATGAGTCAATATACTTAGAATCCTCCACCTTTTGCATCATACATGATTACACTATCATTTAAACAAACATCATATATTTTCAACTAATATGGCGTCTAAGTGTAGGCTTTAAAATTCCTACATACATTTCCAAACATCCATGGACTTTTAAACAACATCCCTCTATGACTTTCTTCTCAGAGCATCAACCACAAAATTTATGATTCCTGAGATTTAGAAGAACTGAAAAATCATAATCTTGAAGAAACTCCATCAACCTCCATTTATATAGATTTAGATCATGTGATGAAAAGATATAACTCAAGCTCTTATGATCCTTGATGATCACAAAGAACTCCCTAATGACGTAATGTCCCCACAACTATAGCCCAAACACACCCACTTCTAGATCAAGATCAAGGGTGACATATTTACACTTGTGGGGATGTAAATACCTAGACCCAAAAGACATCACTTTGCTATTCTTCATCAATTCACATCCCAATCCTACTTTGGAGGTATCATAAAACACCTCAAACATCATTCCATCCTCTAGAAACTGAAGAATGGAAGCACTAATCAACTTTTTCATTAGGTAACTGAACACTTCTAGACATTGATCAATCCTCACAAAATCCTAGTCCTTTCTGGTCAATGTAGTTAGGCGGGTTACAACTTGAGAGAAGTTGAATAAAAACCTCTAATAACAGCCTGTGAGATTAAATAAAATGAAATCCTCTAAAACATTCTTATGTTATTCCTAAGAAAAAATTTCCTTAACCTTGAATAGGTCCATTGAAACTCCTTGATAAGACAACATATGCCCAAGGAAATGTGACTCTCTTGTCAACATTTTACACTTGGACAACAATTAATAGATCTGGTGGCACCAAAGAACCTATAAGAAAACTTTGAGATGATCGACATGCTCCTCCTTTGACTTCAAGTAAATCAATATGTCATAAATGTACATGATTATGAATTGTTCTAAGAATTCATAGAAAATGGAGTTCATAATCCCTATGAACATAGCTAGTGTGTTTATGACACTGAAAGACATGGTCGTTAACTTGAAGTTCCCATACCTATATCTGAGGGAAATATTAAGGAGATCACCCTTTTTCACTATCAACTAGTGATACCAAAACCATATATTGATAATAGAAAACCAATTTTCCCCTCTCAACTAGTCAAAAAGATCATATTTTATCATAATAGTGTAATGGTTCTTGATTGTTACCTCATTCAGCCTTTTGTACTCTATGCACAACCTCAGAATACCATCATCCTTCATAGATAACAACACTAGAGTACCCCAATACGATAAAATAGTTCATATGAAACCTTCATACATTGGATCATCTATTTTAATTCTCATCTCCCATAACTTATGATGTGGAATTCTATAAGGATCCATCAAAATCATTGAAGCACCAGGTTGAAAGTATATCCCAAACGCAATATCATGTCTAGGGGTTGAATCATAGCATCCTTAAGAAAAACATATAACACCCCGCAACAACCCTGGGAACCTACACTTTCCATGTGTCCACCGATTCCACATATATCTCAACCATCAAAACCGTAGGAGCTCTATATGTCTACAACCCACATTTATACCTCGCTCACCCATTAAAACTACATTCTATCCATCCACATTCGAGAACATGACTATCCTATAGAAGTAATAAATAAAAACATACAAAAAATACAACTAGTCAATACTAAGTATGACATTATATGACTACATATGAAGTATGAAAAGATCAATATGGGATTTATGTGGCCCAATCAGTCTACACCCCCGAAAAACAACAAACACGATGGTGCAGCTTCTGAATGGTATAGTACACCCTATGGGAATGATAATCCTCTCTCTATATATATTCCTAGATAATGAACTAGTGTGGGTGAAACAAAGGAGTGCAAAGCTATTGAATCAAACAAATCACGAACAAGGGAACACATCAAACTGAGTGTACATAGAACTATATATGGACTCTATGGTGTTGATACCTCCATTTACTACAACTAACCATGCCTAGCTCTCATACATAAAATTCGAGGTCCCTAAATTAGAGGAACATCGTGAGGCTATCCCCCACCCACTTCATCACCCCTCATTATATCATAATCCTATTACTCCTTTCACTGAAACACTCTCACCAAAATCTATTGTTGAGGTTGGTTCTGAACCTATCCTCATCCACCAAACTGATCTTGGGGATCCATTGGTAAGTAGTTCTAGTGATTTCCATAAACCCTACATACAAAAAAAGTTTTACTAGAGTCCCTAAGAAACACTTAGAAACCACTGGCCCCAAAAGGATATAAATGAGACTACTGATGTCAACTCCCCGCTGGTAAAAACCTCAGAGGACCTGACACCTATGGCTTGGAACAAAAAAATTATATTCCTCAAGGAACCCTGTTGGCTCCCCTATCATAGTAAACCTCATTGCGAGTGAATCCACTTGATTAGATATGTATTCTTCTAAACCTCCAGATATGTTGGATACATAAAAGGAGTAACCACGTATTGAATCTAAGGACAAAGTGCCTCCTCAAAATGTCTCTCATAAGACTTCTCATCAATAAAAATATCTAGGAACAACACATAAGATCCTTGAACTTGATTCCCAACTCCTTCACTAACAAACTCCCATACTTAAGAGAAAGAAGATTCTACCTCTTCATTATGTTCATGGACAATGAAAGGAACTATTCCAAAAACTCTTTTTGAAATTCAACCCATGATACATCTAGCTCCTTCCAGTCACCCAGATACAATGTCAACCATTGATGCGCAACTCCATGCATTTAAAAAACTGTTAAAGGGACCCATTACTCCACTGGAGCATGAATTAAACTGAATGTGATCTCAATATCCTCCAACAATTTCTCTATCTCTACATCAGAAACTCTGACCTCATGCTTCCCAAAATATTACTAATGAAAATCGCATAACATCATCTACCATTGATCATCCTCCCAAACTAGATCAATGCTCAAACAATTATCTGTATCAACCTGCTAAACCTCAACTTTTCGAACCACATGTAGATAATGACCAAGAGCCATTGTTGAAAGGGAAAACAAAGATTTCATAAAACTATATATAATTTTCTTTAGATTTATTCACTTTATTTTAATTTATTTTAGCTTCCATGACCAAAACTACTCAATTCAAACAAGAACACAAGTCATCATGATACATGTTCATCTCCTAGGTCTCTACCCTACAAATAGGTTCACCTCACTTGGTCGTTTAATTTCCTTAGAGTATGTGAATTGGACTATGGGGTCCTAAAATCCCATGTCCTATCTAGTCACCATAATCTTTTTTCATGCAGCAAGATCTACCAACATTTTTTCCATACCAACCCATGCAATACTCATTATACCTAACTCCAAAATTTATCATATCTCTCAACCGTCACCTTTGATGCCACTCTATCATGACCCCTCCCACTAAAGATACCAAAATGAAGGGATAGAGGCAATGACCCCCAAATCACAGCTCTAATAGGCCCGAGTTGGAGACTAGAACTGAGGGTATAAAAATATCTTAAAATGGGAGGCATTACTATTTATAATAATATAGGATTGGTAGATAGGATAAATAAATCACAAGAAACTTAGTGAAATAATATAAAATAAAACAAAAAAGAATCCCATGATACATGTATAAATAAAATAGGTTTATATAAATGTCTACAATATAAAAACCTAAAAAAAATATATAGAATAAACATAGAAAAAGTATTAGAGTTTGAGATTGTAATGTTCATAATGGTCCTTGTAATCCTCTTGGAATCCTAAATACCAGTTTTATATATGTGGGGTGATCAGAAAAGTATAATAATTATGCAAACCAAAGTCTCTCATTCACATGTGAAAGAATTATACTAATGTACACATGAGAAAATGGAATAACCAAGATCACATAAATAGGTAAACTAATCAATCCCAACCTCACCATGTTACACTTACCAAATAATAAAATCCATGTGTAAAAACATATATGATTCATATCAATAAAGGGTATCGCGCACCACTTTACCACTGATTTTTCATTGTCACACCCCAAATTCATATTTCTTGGTGCTCCCATCTCTTCTGTATATCATATACCACTCCCCCATAGCACAATCACATCACATCATGCCCGAGGACACCTAGGACACCACCCCACAAGATTTTCACATCGCATATAACTCATAGACACCTAGGACATCACACCACATCTACTTCCATAACCAAAGTAGTAGGGTATCATGGAAATTAAGGAAAAAAACCTCTTTCCCTTCTTCTACCATGAACGACCGCAATTATAAGATTTCCCACAACACAGTCACACCACATCTCACTACCCCATAACATGGTCATATCACATCTTGCCTATAAAAACCTGATCCATCACTTAGTGCACTGTCAGACATCCATCCATCACAACCTATGTATGTCTACCCATCTGGAAGATAGCAAGAAAGAGTGGGTTACCATCCATCCAACCTCACCATCGGGATGTTAGAAAAAACACCCCCATATATATATATATATGATTGTCAGCACATGGTTTTCGATGTTGGTGGCGTGTATATAGAAATCACAAGGAATATAAAAAGTATATGTATATATATATAGACACACAAAATCCCATCCTATGGGTCTACAATAAGTACTACACAACTCACAATCTCACCATTTTTGCTGTCACCACTAAATGTAGAAAACCATATAACAAATACATTCCACAATCTACTTCCCATATTTCATTAAATCCACGCAAATTTTATTTAAACATATTATTCTTTTCATTATTTATAAAAAACAAAATTTAACCATATAATCCATTATTAATTCCTTCATTAACCAATTTCCATCCTATTAAACAAACCATCCCATGCCATTTTAAACATTATTATCTGGTTATTCCATAAATATCCAAGAATCTAGCACAACAAAACAACTCTCATCTCATTCACCACATAACATAACCACACATAATCTCCCTACAAAAAAACATCATTCCAAACACATATTTCCCCATACCACATCACAAGAACACATCACCGACCACAACATGACCTCATACCAACTACACATTGATTCCCCACAACACATCATCATCACAACACATCAATAAAACAACATATCACCCCCCACATCAAAACTTCACATCACTACCCCACATCACGATCTCACCAGAAAACCTAACACAAACATAACATTTTTGAAATTTAGGAAAAATGGGATTTCATCACACAAACCTAAAATCTAGTAGAACCCGTGTTATTATCCTAATATAAGTGGTTAGCCAATTTACATTTTGGGGTGATATCACAACAACATGATACAAGATTTCCATATCAGAACTAAAACACAAGAAATGTCTTCCAATAGCCATGATTTTTAGCAATTCATAAAGACCTTCAATTCAAAATATCATGATATTAATATCAATGTTGTAAAAACATGCAGATCAAATTCCTTTACCCTTAAATTTTGATTAGATAAATAATTTTTCTTGATTAGGCTAGTGAGAACCATACCCTATGGATAAAAAAGAGTAATCACCTCCATCGTGATACACAAAAGTGAGAAATGAGAAATTACCTACCTCAAAGAAGATTTGACTACTCAATGCACACAACAAGGCAAATAATAAATTCCCAGACACCCCAATTATACATGATAAACCACATATCATCCTACACCACACCCAAGGATTACTAACACATAGCCCATGTATACCCCAAAACAAAACCATAATGTCATAGTTGATTTCTCCCAGAAGAGGAATGAAAATAATACCTTGGAAAAGGGAGGATAACATACCTTGATAACCAAAACTCAACCACCAGAACCTATAGATTGGAGAAGGAGAGGATTGGTTGTAATATATTTTAAAGGTGTCAAGGTTTATTCAAAAAAAAATGAGAGAAGGGAGGGTAGATGAATGACAGAAGGGTTGATTGATCAAAAGATACAAAAATCTATAACCCGCAAATTTCATGGAAAGAATTACATTCATGACACGAATTCCAATGGGTCCCGTAGATTATAATTCAGGAATCTGTTATAGGGTGTGAAACTACCATATATTTTGTTTACTCAAAAAATTATGTCTCCTAATATATAATTAATTACACACCATGAATTACACTTTCATAATGTGAATTATTTTTATGGATTTTATCTATCACTGCACACAATCTATAAAACCATGAAACTACACAAACTGTGAACCACTAACTCATGACATGAATCTGATTCACATCATGAACTACCTTGTTCTACACTTCTATAGCTTCGAACTCCACAAAACCCTCTGAGACTCCCTCTAAAAACTCTCAAACCACTAAAACTAGAAACATAACATGATGGGAAGGAATGTGCCATTAGAAGATTCATAACCCTATAGGGAATGAGAGTATGGGGAGAGATTCATTAGAGAGTGCATTGGTAAGTGATATTAGGATTGAAAATCAATAATAAAAAAACATGGATATCTTTGATGCAAAGGAAAAACAAAGTAGATTTCAACAAAAACATCAATGTAGATTCATTAATCATTGATGATCGATCTAGCCCAAGGTACAATGTTTTTGTGGTTTAAATCCCTATTTTCTGTTCTTGATATGAACATAAATTAAATCTTTTTAAAATTATTTTTTTGGATTTTTCATTGTTGGTTTGTTTAAAAAAAATCACTTACTAGATATAGAAATTTTATATTTATTCATATATATTTTTTATTTGATAACCCATCCCATTATTCAGATTCTAATGATGATGGAAAAAATTAACATGAACTTCACTTGATTATCACTTTTGTGTTTCATGTATTTCTCACTTAGTTCTTCAATGTTCATTATTGGTGTTTTGATTAGTTGATATTTTGATGATACCCAGGGAACTAATCATCATGTGTTCATTCTTTAGCACAATATATCATGGTTGTGGGTTCTGTTTTGGGGTATAGAGATGTGATATATGCATGGTAGTGAGGATGAGAATCTGACAATGGTTTAAGTGATGGTGGATTCATGATTTTATTGATCAGGTATCTATAGAGGTATGACAATGAGTGATTTTGATAAATAGGTGGTAATAATATAACCACTAGTAATGATAATTATTATGTGATAGATTAGTTCAAATAGATTTCACAACCCGATCCATGTAGGTGCTCTGTGATAGTGAAAACAAGTGATTTTTGATCAACTTGTTGCTAGAATCTAGCCATTGGTGACATTTAAGGCTTAGTTAACTTGGATATAGTAAGTTATGACCATGTTATATGGTTGGATAAATTGAATAGGTGACATAGGCAGATACATGTGAATATTTGAATTTTCTCTGCATTTTGTGATAAAAAGAGTGTACTTCAAAATAACACATGTCATGTGGAGGTTTGTGATTAAATGATGAAGTTAAATATCATATATTTTGTGGAGGACACACATTCCATATGACCCTTAGAAAATTATCTTGGTGTGTACAAGGAGTAAACACCTAGGAGGCCATGTGACTCTATACACCATGTGTGGCAGGAAACACCCCATGTACATTGGAAAGTGAACGATCTTGGCTAGGCGACACACCCCATGTGTCAGCCTGCACTCTACATTCCATGTGTCATAACAATATTCCATGTATATAGGGAGGTACATAAGGTGTGATGTGGTAGTAAAAGGGTAGTTCTAGAATCAGTGACACACACTACATACCCCATGGGGTGCACCATGTACTACTTCTAGGGCAGGTTAGAGCCTTTTCCTCCTCGGTTCAAACTATGTTATGATCTTGGATGAGTTCCCTAAAACAATATCATTATCGTTGAATTCCCTCGGTCTATCCCTAATAGGTTAAAATTATGTATCTTATCCTATGCATAGGATACACGGTCTTATATATGGGTTAGTTATGGAGTCATACATCCCTATGTGAGGCTAGGGGTGTGATCCTATATCATTCTACTCTAGGTTTGGTTAGGTATCTCATTTTCAACATCTAGACACGTGACCCTATTCCTAGTGGATTATAATAGTTATACTTAGGTGTATACCATAGACCATAGGAATGATATTCTATCTTTGTATCAACATCTATTGTTTTCCAGTGAGATGTAGATAGATTAAGTGAGTACATCAGATGACCCCTCTTAGTTCTTAAATGATTCTTCATGGAAAGTATTTATGATTGAAACCTATCAGATAAGTTCCATTAGTGTTAGAAAGACCCAACGAGTGAGATATCTCATATAAATTTTAACTTTGAGCCTCAACTAGAATCCTTCACTGGCGATGAGGACATGACCTTACCTTGATACTTGGAGTCTTCCTTTGAGAATATCTAGGTTATTTTTTTATTCCCTTATATTTTTTATATAAATATAACTCACTCTTGATGATTTGTGTTTGGTGATTTCGAGGTTCCCTACTAGGTATGTTTATACTCATCCTATTTGGGATCTACCCATACATATAGTGTATTATGCATATGAAAGACCTTTCAATGAAGTCCTAGTAGGAAAAGTTGGAGGTAGATATTATTTTTGCTAAAAGGACCATGGATAGTTCGTAGAGTTTACATATTTCTAATAGTAACATTTTTAGCATGTTAGACTCTTGTAGTTTTAGTGGGCCTATATATAGCCCTTTTTGCCTCTTCTATACTTCTTATTACACTTTGATGAGGTATTGTTTTATGAATGAATTTATAGTTTGAGTTGTTTATCTTTTCCAATTTATATTGGGTATGGAGTTATGTGTGTGTGCATAGGTACTTTAGTATAAGATCTCCCATGTGTGTGATATGTATACTTGATACTGTTCATCTGCCCTTGGCCTATTGGAGGTGGGATTGGGGTGTCATTCTTATGATACCACCGTCTAAGTGGGACCTGGTGGGTCGGGTTTTGATAGAGTGGTATCAAAGGCATGCCGTATTAGGATAAGAGTTTACAAATAGTCTATCTATGATTTTTTTTTTGAAACTATGGAAAAAGTTTTTATGTTTTTTGAGATTGGATATCAGGACAGGGAATCCATTGATGGTGTTAAAGTTGACATACCCATTCATCAAAAATCTAATAACCTACTTGTTGACTCAACATAAGTAGTCACTAGTTTTACGGGAAAAAAGGAACATGAATCATATAGGGATGTGTTGTGATTTCTATGTCCTTCTTGAGCCATCTCCCTTGATAAAATCTGTTGACCATGGTGCATCTGAGATTTCGAAAATTCCTCCATAATATCTTCTAGCTATGATTTGAAAAAAAATTGTTATTATGATATTCATAACGATGATACATCTATCTAGAGACCTATGTGGGTGGTAGTTCCTATGAGTAGATTACAAATGATTCCTCCACCAATTGAGTGGCATTTTGAGCCACCTACAACCATTCAGGTGGATTCTCACAATAATGTTGAAAAAAATATGTTTTCAATAGTACCAAAAGACAAAAAAAACTTTTCTAATTGTTCTCTATGATTTTTAGATATAGATACCACCCATGTTTCATGGCGATACAAAACTCCCTCATAAGGTAGTAGAGGACTGTCTTCAGTATGTGGTGTGAGTTTTTCCCTGGGTTAGTACCCTTATTAATGGTGGTTCTGATGAAAATCCTTCTACAAGGTGATATATAGCATTTCTGGACCCATGTGCTAGTGATGTTTAATGTTTTTTCTAACATGAAAAGAAGATGGATGTTTCCATAATCTAGATACATTCTCTTTTGATACACTTCAAAGTCATGAAGGAGAGTCAGTGCCACCCAAAGTGGATAATATTGAGGTATTATTGATGAATTTCTTCATTTGTATGTTTGGTATATTTTTGAATGTGCTAAGGACTTAGTGTGAACTATTATTTAGAGAACATGTATGTAAGGGGAAGGATAGTTGTAGGATATAGATCTAGATAACCCATAATCTCCATTTTTGATCCAAGGTGTAACCTATATATTTTATACTTTATCTATAGTTTAGGAAGACATAATCATTGGACACTATTTCCTTGTTGTATCCATTTTTTTAGAGCTAGAGTTTCCAACAGATCCATTATATCGAACCTTGTTCTTAGAGACTCCCATTGAGAATTTTTTGATGATCACGCTTCTCTTTCACCAGTGTGAATTGTCTCTTGGAAGAGAGACTTTCATGGGATCTCTCTATAGTGGTGATGAGACCTTATGATGTTTTCCTCAGTATGGTTTGGTTTTTTGGTTTCCATTCCTAGTTTTAATATTACCAGCAAGGGTTACAATGTATCCAAGTTGGTGGGATGGTATTTTCCTTATTTTGGGAGAACAAAACCTAAGTAGAGTAGGGTGAGAATGTATATAGGAGGAGAAAATCAATTTCTTAAAAATTGGTGAGTATAACCCTTGTAGTAGTAGATAATATATTATTTTAGTTTCCTATAGTAGTAGATGAATATGATAGTGACTTTAAAAAGGGTGTTCCAATCTTACATCCCTATCAAAAGATCAAATTCTATATTGACCTACACCCAGGGACAACCAAATATCTTCACCATCACACCAGATGACCCCATAGAGCTGGGCGAGATGAAGGTGTTTTTGGAGGATCTATATAGTAAGGGATTATTAGACATAGTATGTTCATTTGGGTATCCCCAAGGTAGTTTAGTAAGAAGGAAGATTATAACTTGAGGTTTTTTGGATTAACGTCACCTAAACTAGGTGACTATCAAGAATGAGTATCCACCTCTGATAATCCATGAATTCTTCAACTAGTTGTTAGGGGAGAACTGGATCTTGGGGTTTTCCATCAGGATGGGTTATCACCATTTTTTGGTTCAAGAGGTGGATATACCAAATGTGTCTTTCCAAGGCCACTACAGCTACTTTAATTTCGTAGTGATGCCCTTAAATGTATTGAACTCTCCAATAGTGTTTATAGAACTCATGAATTAGATATCTCAGGAAGATCTCAAAGTTTCAGTTTAGGATTTTAGAGGTCCACTTATTGATATATGTCATCGCAAAAGAAGTGGTAGTGTTGGACCTAGGAAATTTTGAGGTAAGGATAGCTTGGGAACCACCAAAGGGAATGAACTAAGTCTGAAGGTTCCTTGGGTTTATAGGATTTCATCAAATATTTATACCTAAAACATCTAGGATAAGGTCAACTATGACATCTTTGACCCTAAATGGGAATCCTTTCATGTAGACATATCAATGTTATCTAGATTTCTAGGAGTTGTAGCAGTGATGGATAAGCACCCCCATATTGAGAATTATAGAATATGGTGTTGATTATGTGTTGTTCCAATTTTACTCCAGATCTAGTCTTGGATGTGTTTTGATATAGAGTCATGCAATTATTTCTTATGGGTCCCGATAGCTGAGACCCCATGGGAAGAAATACGTGACCCACAACTTAGAGCTGGTAGCAGCAGTTTACACCTTGAAATATTAGTGACACTATATTGAGAGATATATTGCATGAAAATAAATCCAATGGATGAAATCCTGATGAATTATGAAGGCCAGGAGCATGTCATCCTTTTTTCAAGGATGGATGACGGTGTCAGTCACACTGTGATATGAGATATTGAGGTAGTTTCTTACTTTCCCCTTAGTGGTATGTTCAATAGTGGTGAGTATGTACTAGGACATTTGATGACTGTTTTTCTGGCCAATAATAATGTTTTTTTTTCTGAGTTGGTCTCTCAATGCCTCACCGACAAACATGTGAAGGGTGAGGTTTTGGGGTGGATGTGGAAGTGGGGGAGTGTCTTCATGGATTTCATGACGGGAATTCTATAATCAGTAAGAGTTTATGACATAATATATGTGTTTGTAGACTGAATCACCAATTAGGGGCACTTCCTAGACATCTAAGAGTTGATTTTGATTGAATTATTGTGATGCATGTGCATTCAAGAGGTAATCTGACTTCATGGAGTTTCATTGATGATCACATCATATCATGATTCTCACTTCACATATCGATTATGGATAGGATTACATGAGTATTTGAGGCTCAATTATGGATAATCATGTCATTACACCCTAGGAATGCATCTAGATGGAGTGGACCATTTAGGTTTTGGAGATCATACTTTAGGCTAGTATGGTGATTGCTGGACAAAGCTAATAGTTTGATCCACTATTGGTGGAGTTGTATGTAATATCAATTATCATTCCACCATTATTTATGTCACTATTCAAGGACTTCTATGGGAGACCCTTTATGTCACTACTGTGCAAGTTGGAGCCATAAGGGATAGTGATCATGGGCCTAGAGTGGGTGTGAGAAATGATGGGGAAGGTGTAGGTCATCTAGGAGTGGATCAAGATTTCCCAAAGATTTCAAAAGTTTGATGCTGACTAATGATGTATTCAGTTGGAGTTTGATGATTGGGACTAAGTATTATTGAAGGAATCACATCAACAATCATTTGAGAGATTTTTTTTAGGTGACAAGCTATCTCTGAGTTTCATAAGCCATTTTTTAGTCACTATGAAGGGTTGGTAAGGGGTATACCACTTGGACCAACCACTATAGTTAGACTGGGTGTATTGGGTTTTCAATGTGTCCCAGCTAGAGAGATATTTTTATAACCCACCACACATTACCTACCTAGGTGGTCTAGACATTAAGAATTGAGTTACCCTCTTAGAGTACCCATTTTCCATCAAGTATCATTAGGAGAAGATTCTTTTAGGGCCAGAGATTCCCTTGGAGTTTGTTTTTTGGTAGCACAGGAACCTCTAGGAGAGCTCATGGGAGTAGGAGAACCAGATACGAGCTCATTATCCTCACATGTATGAGTATATTTTCACTTTTTGGGATGAAAATCCTTATAGGTGGGGAGAATTTAATAACTCAGAAATTTATTTTTGACACATTGTAATATTTTATATAATATTTTTTCATTTAGGTGTGGAGTTGGTGTGGTGTTATGAGGCCTGTAGAGCCTGTGGGTTGATATATTAAAAATATTAAATTTATTATATATTTCATGTGTGTTTTTTTAAAATAATGTAATTTATCCCAAATTGTATCTCAGATATAAAAATTGATACCAGCATTAAATCAAGAGTGCTAGTTTTACCCTAGGCACGATATAATTCTTGAAGGCGCCAGACTCTTCGATAGAGTGAAGTCGTGGATGGGTTAAATGAATTAAATGAATTATTAATTTAATTTTCATTTAATTTACAAACACTAAGGATTCTTCTTTATAAATTAATCTTTTAATAATTCACTACCTGTGGTTACCCACATAACCCTAGAGATAATGATAGGATTAAGAGAGCCTCGATGGAGAGTGCATTCCTTGGTGATCTCAAGATTGAGGATAAAAAATGAACGAACACAGAGTTTTGTGGAGCCAATGATGTACATGGTGGATTTATTCAATGGAATCAATGAAAATTCATTCTTCAACAATTATCAATCCAACATGAGGTATGATTTTTTTTGTGGTTTAATTTCCCATTCCTAGTTCTTGAGACAAACAATAATTAATTTATACAAAATTTAATTTGTGAATCATTCTTTGTTTGTTTATCCAACATTTTTTTTCTCTTCCATGAATTAGGATGTTGAGATTTATTCATCTCCAAATTTGTTTATTTGATAATCCACCCTATTCTTCGTATTTTTATGATGATGGTAAAAACATACACAACCTCCATTTGATTATCACTTTTACATTCATGTATTTCTCCCTCCATTATTCAATGTTTTCCATCAACATTTTGATTGGTATATGTTTTGATGATAGCCAGGGTACTGATCAATTTTATGTCATTCTTTTGTCCAAAAAATTATGGTTTCAAGTTTAGTTTTGGGGTTTGGAGATAAGAAAAATTCGTAGAGGTAATTATGGGAATCCAACAATAGTTCACACAATGGTGGTTCCGTGATCCAGATTGAGTGGGTATCTCTAAAGGTGATATAATAGGTGATTCTAGGAAATGTGTGGCTACAATTTTTCCACTGATGATGATGTTGATCTAGTGATAAAGCAGTTGATAGAGATTTTGTGACCCAGGTCATACGGGTGATTCATGATTGTGATAATGGATGATTTCTAATCAATGGGTTTCCAGAATCCAACTATCGACAACATTGAAGGATTAGTCAACTTAGATCTACAAATTTATGGTTGTTTTTTGTTCCTAGATCAATGGAGAAGTTTATGCCGGTAGATACACATGAAGACTGAAATTTTCTATGAAATTTTGTGATGCATGGCATGTAATTTGGGAGAACACACCTAATGGGGACCCCTCTATTTGGTGCCTAGTGTTTATACAGTGAAGTTTAATATCACACACCGTGTGGACACACACATCATGTGACCCATAGACATCCAATTGAACATGTACAGGGAGTACATTCCTAAGTGGATTTATTGCCCCCACAAGATATGTGTGATGCGGAACACCCATTTTTACTTTGGAAAGTGCATGAGAATTGGAATACAACACATATTGAGTTCTTAACTAGCCTCTATATGTTATGTGTCATGAAAACACACCATGTATGTAGGTAGGTACATGCAGTGTGAGATGACAGGACACAGGCCGTTTCGGACTCAGCGAAACATGACAGGTACCCCATGGGATACACTGTTTACTTCTTCTATGGTAGGTTAGATCCCTTGTTCTCCTCTATCCAACTATTGTATAAGATTTGATGAGTTCCCCTAAACAATATTATTTTGGGTGTGTTCCCTTTATCCATACCCAAGAGGTCACAATGAGGTCTCCCACCATATAAATAGGATTAGCAATCCCCTCTATAGGCTAGTTATGTATAGAGTTAGGTATCCCTATATGATGCTCAGGTTGTGATCCTCTATCATTCTTCCCTATTTTGGGTCAGGTATCCCATTTTAGGAATCTAGAGCATGTAATTACCTTCCTAGTGGGTTAACCCAGTTAGGGTTAGGTATCACCCATAGGCACTGGGAATGATCCCCCATCTATGTATCAACATCTATTGTATTTCATATCTAATGTGGGTTCCCTATACCCAAATTATGTATGTACTTTGATTACCATTTCATATATAAAATTTGGTATATGCATGTATTAATCTTATTAGAAAACTGTTAATACTTCTACATCTACTATATTTATGGTAATTTTCTATGATTCCATGTCGTCTCAAAAGGTCATAACAGTTCCAATGCTATAATGAGAACCTAGAGATACCATGCTAGTAATCTTAAATATACGTACTATGGTATAGATATATCATATTTACAGGACACATATGATGTGGGAACATCAGGTGCCAGAGGTTCATGGGAACTAAGAATTCTTCTCATGAAGTTCACACTTGGAAATGTCAAGTTAATGAGATCATGAGGACATACCTGTTAATAGGAACACCACGTGTTTGAAGTGTCATTGGTTGTTCCTATCTAGAAACATGCATATTGGTCTCTTGACATGAGCTCATTATTAATGTGTTATATTTGATCACATACTTTGATGCAAGGAAAATACCATGACAAAGAAGTTGTGGTGATGTAGCTTGTATTGGGTTTATCTTTAGCGATATAAAATTAGTTGAAAGGTAAAGTTATATTTTTTCACTTTTGAGTTGGGGAAGTGATATCTTGGGCTTAGTTGATCAGGATAGTAGTACCTTCATAAATCCATGTTCATGGTAGTCGAAGGTAATTATGTTCAGTTTGATCAAAAAAATAAGAAAGCAAGAATGGATGATGACCCATGATGTGAATCCTTCTTTATCAGATATCTCCGGACAAAGAGATTATATTACATAGTGCATGTTCATAGGAAAGGTTTTCATTACTATGACTTTTCATCATCTATTTTGGGGCCTTGATGGGTTTCTAGTTTCCACTCTTAATCTATGAATAGTATTCACTACTATCAAGATAAGGTCCTAGAGGGTCACACACAATAGCATATTCAAGAATCTTCCCTATTCTGATAAATAGGATTATAGGAAATAGTAGGCCCCACCATAGGGGCTACGAATTATTCTAAGTATTAATGATCATCAATAAGAAAATAAATTCATTATTATTTGAGTATATAATAATTGGGTTGAATTTATATATTAAAATTATTTATAATGTATTAAGTGAATACAAGGAATAACATTATACAAACAAATATTATTTTAATATTCAAGGTTTGTCTAAAATTAGTGGGAATTACAAGTCGAGTTAATGAATCAGGTTTATCACTTAATATATTTATATATTACAAGTAGGTGATAAAATATATATAATATTTATGATGAAATTATTTTTTCATAATTATTTATTTATTACTTATTTTGTGGATGTTTAATATATAGGGGTCAGGGAACCTCATCCAGATATTTCTCATATCCCCTATATAATTCTGCAAGATCTCATTTACATTGGGCAGTTCATTCCAACGGATTGAGAGCTCCTATCTACTCATTTTACCTAGAGAGATAAAGTATCTATGTGAGTGAATGATCGAAGAATACCTTTGGGAATTTAAGGCACAATATCTAGGTGATCATCACGACATCGAATGAATCGTCAGATCTCCCCACTATCACCATAAATTTCAAGAGCGGTGTACACAAAGATTCCTAAAGTTTATGTGGATGATCTAGATGGGTTTGGATTCTAATCCTTCATACAATGGTCACTACTAGAAAATTTGGTTTTGGAGGCGGGGCATCTATAGGGGCTGCCATTTGGTGGCCTCTAATACCATCAACAATGGCCGCCAAATGGCAGCCGCTGCAATTTTTCCTAAAAAAACCCCTAATCCCCACTCCCTCCCCTCCCTCCGTTCCCCGACCCCGCGACCCACCCTTCCCCGACCCCCGCGACCCCGACCCCGACCCCCTGAGACCCTCCCCGACCCCGACCTCCAGCCACCCTCCCCGACCCCCGGCGACCCTCCCCGACCCACAGCGACCCTCCCCGACCCCGGGTGACCCCGACCCCACCGGTGACCCCGACCCCCATCGACCCCGACCCCCGACCTCCCGGCGACCTCGGCAACCCCCGGTGCGCCCCCGTGACCCCACCCCCCTTGCCTCCATGCTGCCGGAAACCTCCCAGCGACCCCGACCTCCCAACGACCCCCCATCCCCGACCTCCCGGCGACCTCCCGGCGACCCCGACCTCCCGGCGACTTCTGTGCGCCCCTGACCTCCCGGCGACCTCCCGGCGATCCCCACCCCCTTGCCTCTGTGCTGCTCCACCGACAACCCCCACTTCCTTGCCTCCACGGTGCGCCCCCGTGACCCCAACACCCCCTGCCCGCGCTGCACCCCGGCGACCCCCACTGCCTTGCCTCCACGCTGCGCCCCCATGACCCCGACACCCCCGCGACCCAGCAACCCCCACCTCTACCCGCGCTGCACCTTTGGACAGCCCTGCAGCCGTCGTTCCCTCGCGGCCCCGTTGTATCCCTCCAGCAAGCCCTCTTGCCTCCATTGGACCCTTCCGGTCCATTGTGCCCCGCCGTGTAGAACCCTCCACGCGTCCAACGGTTCCGCTCCTTTCGAGTTAGACCGTCGAACTTATGTCGTCAATTCACTGCGCCCTCATGGATCCGCAATCGAGTCAGACCCCGTTACCCGCGGTCGAGTCCTCCGCAGGTAATGTTTTTTATCCAAATTTGGTTTTTAAATTCTATTGATATGTGTTTTTTTTAGAATTTAAATAATATATTTCACTTTTTCTTTCTATTAAATACATATATGGATAGGAGTTGGATTGATATGCAAGATAGATTTTCAGCTGAATATTATGAGGGGATTAAGCGATTTATGGATTTCACCAACAAATTTCCAAGCGATATGATTAGTTGTCCATGAAGAAAATGTGAAAATAGATATCTCTTCAAACGAGATAGTGTTAGAGAACATTTGTTTTTGAATGGGTTTTGAAAAACTATAAGACATGGACATGTCATGGAGAAGATTCGGTTTCATGTCATCGCTCAGAAAATATTCATATAAATGTTGATTCGGGAACAGTTGATCCAATGAACATAATTCTTAATGATATGATGCGTCAGTTTTAATCTGAAGACAGTAATTTCGTAAATGATGACGTTGGATTGAGTAATCCTCATTCTTCAGCAGATGGAGAAGCATTGAAATTCTTTGAAATTCTTGACTATGCGCGTATTGAATTATATCCTGGATGCAGTAAATTTAGTAAACTGTCGTTCATCATTTAATTATTACACCTGAAGGCCTTGAACCAGTGGTCAGACACCTCATTCAACATGTTTTTGGTATTATTGAAGAAGGTACTCCCTGCTGGAGCGAAGATTCCGAAGTCATTCTACCAAGCTCGCAAGTTAATCAATGATCTTGGTTTTACATATGATACAATTGATGCATGTCACAATAATTGTATGTTTTTCAGAAAAGAGAATGCGCAATTAAATAATTGTACAGTTTTCTATACATCCAGGTGGAAGGACAATGAGATTAATCAAGGTAGTCAGATTCTTCCTGGGAGAGTCTTGAATCAAGGGAAACAAGTTGCTGGTAAACAGATGCGTTATTTCCCACTGAAACCGAGATTGAATAGATTCTTCTTGTCCGCTAAAATTGCTAAATTGATGACTTGTAATTCAGAGAGAAAGAAAGAGGTTGATAAATTAACTCACCCGGCAGATTCATTGGCATGGAAAGAGTTTGATCAGAGACACCCAGACTTTTCCTGAGATGATCGTAATATTCGACTGGGTTTGGCAGCAGATGGTTTTAACCCATTTAGGTCCATGGTTGGTGCGACACATAATACATGGCCAGTGGTGTTAGTTCCATACAACATTCCCCCGTGGGTATGTATGAAGCAACCTTTTTTGTTACTGTCAATTCTAATTAATGGACAGAGAGGACTTGGTGATAAAATCGATGTTTATATGCAACCTTTGATTAATGAGCAGCAAGAATTTTGGGCCGATGGTGTAATGACTTTTGACTCGGCAGCAAATGAAATCTTTAGACTTCGGGACGCTTTGTTATGGACAATTAATGATTTCCCAGCGTATTCTAACTTATCAGGTTGGAGTACAAAAAGAGAATTTGCTTACCCTTGTTGTAATAAGAGTAAGAAATCTATATGGCTTAATCACTGTAGAAAGTGGGCATATCTTGGTCACAGACGCTTTCTTCCTCCATTTCACAGGTTCAGAAAAGACTGTGTATCATTTGATGGGAATAGAGAGTTTGACCCATCACCACAAATACTGTCTGGGGTTGAAATTTGTGAACAACTTGATGAAGAAAACATTCGTACAATGTATGATTTTCAAGATTTATTAGTTCCTGCATTTCCTTCTATTACTGCTGCAAATAGATAGCGAAGTCATAATTGGAAGAAACGAAGTATTTTTTTTGAATTGCCTTATTGGAAATATAATATTTTAAAGCATAATTTAGATGTGATGCACATTGAAAAAAATGTATGTGATAATATTTTGTGCACCATTTTAGGTGTCAAGGGGAAATCAAAGGACAGTGCTAATTCTCGATGTGATTTGCAAGAAATGGGATTGAGAAAACCTTTACATTTATAGCTGGGTGAAGGTAATCGGGTATACATGCCTGCTGCACAGTACACAATGAGTAAAAAAGAGAAACAAACATTTCTATCAATTTTGAAGACTGTTAAGATGCCAGATGGTTATTGCTCTAATATTTCGAAATGCGTAAATATGACGAGCATGACATTACACGGTTTGAAAAGTCATGATAATCATATTCTACTTCAACAGTTAATTACTATAGCAATTCGTGATTGCTTACCTTCCCAGGTTGTTGAGCCGTTGATTGGAGTTTCTAATTTTTTTAGACAGCTCTGTTCTAGGAATCATCGCATGAGTGATTTGAAAAAGCTACAGGATAAGATTTTACTTGCACTATGTCACCTAGAAAAACTCTTTCCGCCGTCTTTTTTTGATGTCATGGTTCACTTGACCGTGCATTTAACTGGTGAAGTCATTGATGGCGGTCCCGTGTAATTCAGGTGGATGTATCCAATAGAGAGATACTTAAATACATTGAAATGCTATGTGCACAACAAAGCTCGTCCAGAAGCATCAATTTCAAAGGGATATTTAATGAATGAGTGTACTAATTTCTATGCTTCATATATTGATGAGGTTGAAACAAATATAGATAAACCGTCCCAGACTGACGAGGGTCCAATTGGAGAAGGAATAACATTTGATATGCGGAACGACGAGTGGGTTCAAGCTCATCGATATGTGTTGTTCAACACTCCATCAGTTGTGCCATTGATGTAGTAAGTTTCATAGTTGATGTGTATTTTGTTTATATATTTATTTTATTGTTTACCTTATATTGTGTTGTGATTTAGGATGCATATCACTGAGTTAAAACGTGAAAGGCCCCGTTCAACTGAGTATCAAATCCAAAAACATCATTTCAACACATTTCATGAGTGGTTCAAGACTCATGTACGTATAATTGATTTAATTTTTTTATAGCGCAACTAAGTTGTATTTTCACAATCCTTTATCCATTAAACTATATATGTGAAATTTTCATATTCAAAAGTTACGTGATTTAACCCAGCATGTGAGCGAAGAACTCAACCAACTAGCTGATGGTCCATTTATTACAGCTCGTCGCTACAAGTCTTTGGATGCTAACGGATTCCGATTTCGTATTAGCGATGTTGACATGAACCGAGACACACAAAATAGTGGCGTTGGTTGTTCTTTTGTTGGTGCGGGTTATTATTATGGATTGTTGAGAGATATTATTGAGGTTATTTATGATCGTGGCTTAAAACACATATTGTTAAGGTGTGATTGGGTCGATCCAGTTCGTGGAACGAAAGTTGATAACTTCCAATTTACATTTGTAAACTTTAACAATATTCTATATAAAGATGACCGGGTTAGCAATGATCCCTTCATACTGACATCGCAGGCAGAACAAGTTTACTCTGTCGGCATTGATTCTGATTGGAAAGTTGCGGTGAAAATGTCTAGAAGAGGGGTTTTTCTGATTGACCAAGAGGAACCTGAAGTTGTCGCATTTCCTGATCAAACACTTGACCAAACAATAGTAGATGTACGAGATGAAGATATACAATGGACTAGAGAGACGGTTGAAGGAGATACAATAGACTTGTATGATTAGTGGAAATTGTAATTATATTCCTAGTTATTATTTGTAAAAATATTTATCAGTTATATATGTATAAAAATTGCTTGATTTAACTATAATTTCTTTTAATGTAGGTATGTCATAAGGTGTTCACAGTGGTTCACCTGATGTTGTTGGTATGTATGTTTTCATTTTTCTAAATTAATTTATTGCAATTTTCTGTTTATATTTCCCTAACTGTTTCTAATCATTAGTTTATATTGTAATTGAATTATGAATTTATGTTTATCAGGATCTACTGCTTCTTCTAGCAGACGCAGGGGTCCTGGTAGAGGGTTTAGATCCTGGAACTCTGGAGCCCGATTGGATGTGTTATTTAACGACACATTTCATCCAATTGGAGATGGTGCTACTGCATTGAGTCATCAGTTTGGGCATATGATACAAGACTCACACAGATTCCCTCTGACGACTCGTGACTGGAGTTCTTTCCCTCAGGATACGATGGACAGATTATGGAGGGAGGTTCAGGTAAATTCAATGTTTAATTTTTCATGATATTGTTATTATTATTGTCCCGTCTACTGACAAAATTTTTAACAGGATAATTTGACATCCTGTCCAGATGAGTTTCGGGCTGTTTTTATGTCGAAATGCAGACAATTATGGAAGGATTACAAGTCAAGGGTGAAGAGAGATCACTGGACACCATTTGCGGGTGTTCCAGACATTCTACAGCGAGTCCCTTCGGGCATTCTTCCTGCGCAGTGGCAGGATTTGGTTGCGTTTTGGTCGAGTGAGGCAGCGATGGTAAGATTTATTACTTTTAATCTATAAATGACTAATTTGGCAAATGTCTATTAAGTGAATACGTTGAATGTAGATCGAGTCTTCTCATCATTCACATAATCGGGCGATGCAGGCCACGCCTTCCAGACTTGGCACTCGACATGTGTCACAGCTCAGACATGATGTAAGTTCAGAATTCACTATTTCATTCATATTTTAAAAATATTGTAGTATAACATGGTGAACCCTTTTATTATAGTTACACCAACGCGGCGATCCAATCGATCGGATGTCCATATGGATGAGGACTCGTAGGGCGGGTGATCCAAGTGTTGCCGGTGTTATAGTAAGAAAATTATTTACTAATTAATAAATTTATTTTTTATTTTATATAAATTATGTATATTTGCTCATTGATTCATTATATGATACAGGCTCAGTTTGACGCTCAGTTAGCAGAGTTTCCAGAGGAGCCACGTCGTAGTACTGTGCATAGAGATGAAATATTTCACCGTGTCGTGGGGCGTGACGGTCATGGTTATTCTTTGACTAATGGCGGCGGTGTCCCACGACATGCAGTTGTTAGAGCAGATGTGATGAGTGCATGCAGAGAGTCTGGGATGCGCACACAGGCTGAGATAGATGCTTCCATCCAGGATATGCAGCGCAATTTTGATTCACAGTTTCAGCAGTTACGTGTAGATTATGAGGTGAGGTTGTCACAGATGTCATCACGTATCGATGAAATGACGACGCAACAAGTGGCGCCACAGGTAAACAATAAAACAAACCATAATCAGATTGAATTTTATTGATATGTTTAAGATACATAATATTGATATATATTGTAGGCTCTGAATACATCTGGTGGACATCACAGTGATATTGGTGATCCAGATGAGAATGAACCCCATGCATGAGGTAATTTCATTTGTCTTGATGAATTCTTTAGAATTTTTTATATCCTTGATGAAATAATTTTCCTTTTTACCTAGATTAGTTTGTTTTAATATTTTTGGATGACATCTTCGTGCACTCCAAGAGTGATTATGATCTTACCCAACATCTTGACATCATACAGATTACACTTATTGACTATACATCAAGCTATATATATGTCAGTTTTGTATTGATTATATAGGTATAGTTATTGGGTCAAATAATTTCAGAGGAAGGTGTGTCGGTGGATAGAGAGAAACTCTAGACAGTTGTTTCTTGGGAGAAACCCAAGAACTCTTTCAATATTTATATCTTTTTAGGGTGAGTGAATTGTGATGTGGTCGAGCAGACGACACGTCAATCAGACGTGCGGTCTGCGCAGTAGGGCTCATTATGCATTCTTTAAGCGTTGTGCGCGCTTGATAAACGCGCGTGGGGGGGGGGGGGGTCCCAAACTGGCTGAAAGATGTCTGAATGGCCTGAAATCGGACAACATAAAAGGTTGAGTGAATTGTGATGTGGTCGAGCAGACGGCCCGTCAATCGGACGTGCCGTGTGCCCGCGGTGACCGGGAACGCCGTTCTGGTGTCATAAACGGCCAAAACTGGCGTCTAATGGTAAAACTCATAGAGGACGACATCGGATTGACCTGAAATCACAGGAAAAAAATAAAATTATTATTCACGACGTGTATGCGCAGACGGCACGTCAATCGGACGTGCGGTCTGCACGATAGGGATCATTATGCGTTCTTTAAGCGTTGTGCGCGCTTGATAAACGCGCGTGGGGGGTCCCAAACTGGCCGAACGATGTCTGAATGGCCCAAAATCGGACGACATCAAAGGGTGAGTGAATTGTGATGTGGTCGAGCAGACGGAACGTCAATCGGACGTGCTGTGTGCCTGCGGTGACCGGGAACGCCGTTCTGGTGTCATAAACGGCCAAAACCGACGTCTAACGGTCAAACTCATAGCGGACGACATCGGATTGACCTGAAATCACAGAAAAACAATAAAATTATTATTCACGACGTGCACGCGTAGACGACACATCAATAGGATGTGCCGTCTGCGCGATAGAGCTCATTATGCGTTCTTTAAGCGTTGTGCGCGCTTGATAAACGCGCGTGGGGGGGGTCCCAAACTGGCCGAACGATGTCCGAATGGCCTAAAATCGGACGATATCAAAGGGTGAGTGAATTGTGAAGTGGTAGAGTAGACGGCACATCAATCGGACGTGTCGTGTGCCCGCGGTGACCGGGAACGCCGTTCTGGTGTCATAAACGGCCAAAACCGGCGTCTAACGGTCCAACTCTTAGCCGACGACATCGGATTGAACTAAAATCACAGGACAACAATAAAATTATTATTCGCGACATGCACGCGCATACGACACTTCAATCGAACGTGTGGTCTGCGCAGTAGGGCTCATTATGCATTCTTTAAGCGTTTTGTGCGCTTGATAAACGCACGTGGGGGGTCCCAAACTGGCCGAACGATGTCTGAATGGCCTGAAATCGGACGAAATCAAAGGGTGAGTGAATTGTGATGTGGTCGAGCAGACAGAACGTCAATCGGACGTGTCGTGTGCCCGCGGTGATCGGGAACGCCGTTCTGGTGTCATAAACGGCTAAAACTGGCGTCTAACAGTCAAACTCAAAGCGGATGACATCAGATTGACCTGAAATCACAGGACAACAATAAAATTATTATTCGCGACGTGCACGCGTAGACGGCACGTCAATCAGACGTGCGGTCTGCGCGGTAGGGCTCATTATGCGTTCTTTAAGCATTGCGCGCGCTTGATAAACGCGCGTGTGGGGGTCCCAAATTTGCCGAACGATGTATGAATGGCCCTAAATCGGACAAAATGAAAGGGTGAGTGAATTGTGATCTGGTCGAGAAGACGGCGCGTCAATCGGACGTGCCGTGTGCCTGCGGTGACCGAGAACGCCGTTCTGGTGTCATAAACGGCCAAAACTGGCATCTAACGGTCAAACTCATAGCGGCCGACATTGGATTGACCTGAAATCACAGGAAAACAATAAAATTATTATTCGCGACGTGCACGCGTAGACGGCACGTCAATCGGACGTGCGGTCTGTGAGGTAGGGCTCATTATGTGTTCTTTAAGCGTTGCACGTGCTTGATAAACGCGCGTGGGGGGGGTCCAAACTAGCCGAACGATGTCCGAATGGCCTGAAATCGGACGAAATCAATGGTTGAGTGAATTTTGATGTGGTCGAGCAGACGGCACGTCAATTGGACGTGTCGTGTGCCCGCGGTGACCGGGAACGCCGTTCTGGTGTCATAAACGGCCAAAACTGGCGTCTAACGGTCAAACTCATAGCGGATGACATCGGATTGACCTGAAATAATAGGAAAACAATAAAATTATTATTCGAAACGTGCACACGTAGACGGTACGTCAATCGGACGTGCGGTCTGCGCGGTAGGGCTCATTATGCGTTCTTTAAGCGTTGCACGCGCTTGATAAACGCACGTGGGGGTCCCAAACTGGCCAAACGATGTCCGAATGGCCTGAAATCAGACTACATCAAAAGTTGAGTGAATTGTGATGTGTTCGAGCAGACGTCACATCAATCGGACGTGCCGTGTGCCCGCGGTGACCGGGAACGCCGTTCTGGAGTCATAAACGGTCAAAACTGGCGTCTAACGGTCAAACTCTTAGCGGAAGACATCTGATTGACCTAAAATCACAGGACAACAATACAATTATTATTCGTGACATGCACGCGTAGACGACACGTCAATCGTACATGCGGTCTGCGCGGTAGGGCTCATTATGCGTTCTTTAAGCGTTGTGCGCGCTTGATAAACGCGTGTGGGGGGGGGGGGGTCCCAAACTGGCAGAACGATGTCTGAATGGCCTGAAATCGGATGACATCAATGTCTGAGTGAAATTTCATGTGGTCGAGTAGACGTAACGTCAATCGGATGTTCCGTGTGCCCGCGGTGACCGGGAACGCCCTTCTGGGGTCATAAACGGCCAAAACTGGCGTCTAACGGTCAAACTCATAGCGGACGACATCGGATTGACCTGAAATCACAGGAGAACAATAAAATTATTATTCTCAACGTGCACGCGTAGACGGAACATCAATAGGATGTGCGATCTACGCGGTAGGGCTCATTATACGTTCTTTAAGCGTTGCGCGCGCTTGATAAACGCGCGTGGGGGGGGGTCCCAAACTGGCCGAACGATGTCCGAATGGCCCAAAATTGGACGACATAAAAGGGTGAGTGAATTGGGATGTGATCGAGCAGACGGAACGTCAATCGGACGTGCTGTGTGCCCGCGGTGACCGGGAACGCCGTTCTGGTGTCATAAACGGCCAAAACTGGCGTCTAACGGTCAAACTCATAGCGGACGACATTGGATTGGCCTGAAATAATAGGAAAACAATAAAATTATTATTTTCAATGTGCACGCTCAGATGGAATGTCAATCGGACATGCGGTCTGCACGGTAGGGCTCATTATGCGTTCTTTAAGCGTTGCGCTCGCTTGATAAACGCGCGTGGGGGGTCCCAAACTGGCCGAACGATGTCCGAATGGCCCGAAATCGGACGAAATCAAAGGGTGAGTGAATTGTGATGTGTTCGAGAAAACGGCACATCAATCGGACATGTCGTGTGCCCGCGGTGACCGGGAACGCCGTTCTGGTGTCATAAACGGCCAAAACTGGCGTCTAACGGTCAAACTCATAGCGGACGACATCGGATTGACCTGAAATTATAGGACAACAATAAAATTATTATTCGCGACGTGCACGCACAGACAGCACATCAATCGGACATGCAGTCTGCGCGGTATGGCTCATTATGCGTTCTTTAAGCGTTGTGCGCGCTTTATAAACGCGCGTGGGGGGTCCAAACTGGCCAAACGATGTCTGAATGGACTGAAATCGGACGACATCAAAGGGTGAGTGAATTGTGATGTGGTCGAGCAGACGACACATTAATCGGACGTGACGTGTGCCCACGGTGACCGGGAACGCCGTTCTGGTGTCATAAACGGCCAAAACTGGCGTCTAACGGTCAAACTCATAACGGACGACATCAGATTGACCTGAAATAACAGCAAAACAATTCAATTATTATTCTTGACGCGCACGCACAGACAGTACGTCAATCGGACATGCGGTCTGCGCGTTAGGGCTCATTATGCGTTCTTTAAGCGTTGCGCGCGCTTGATAAACGCACGTGGGGGGGGGGGGGGGGGGTCCCAAACTGGCTGAACGATGTCCGAATGGACTGAAATCAGACGACATCAAAGGGTGAGTGAATTGTGATGTGGTCGAGCAGACGGCACATCAAACAGATGTGTCGTGTGCCCGCGGTGACCGGGAACGCCATTCTGGTGTCATAAACGGCCAAAACTGGCGTCTAACGGTAAAACTCATAGAGGACGACATCGGATTGACCAGAAATCACAGGACAACAATAGAATTATTATTCGTGACGTGCATGCGCAGACGGAACATGAATCGGACGTGCAGTCTGCGCGGTAGGGCTCATTATGCGTTCTTTAAGCGTTGCGCGCGCTTGATAAACACGCGTGGGGGGTCCCAAACTGGCCGAACGATGTCCAAATGTCCCGAAATCGGACGACATCAAAGGGTGAGTGAATTGTGATGTGGTCGAGCAGACGGAACATCAATCATACGTGACGTGTGCCCACGGTGACCAGGAACGCCGTTCTGGTGTCATAAACGGCCAAAACTGGCGTCTAACGGTCAAACTCATAGAGTACGACATCGGATTGACCTGAAATCACAGGACAACAAAACAATTATTATTCACAACGTGCACGCATAGACGACACATCAATCAGATGTGTGGTCTGTGCGGTAGGGCTCATTATGCGTTCTTTAAGCGTTGCGCGAGCTTGATAAACGCGCGTGGGGGGGTCCCAAACTGGCCGAACAATGTCCGAATGGCCCGAAATCAGATGACATCAAAGGGTGAGGGAATTTTGATGTGGTCGAGCAGACGGAACGTCAATCGGACGTGCCGTATGCCCGCGGTGACCGGGAACGCTGTTCTGGAGTAATAAACGGCCAAAACTGGCGTCTAACGGTCAACCTCATAGAGGATGACATCGGATTGACCTGAAATCACAGGACAAAAATACAATTATTATTCGCGACGTGCACGCACAGACGGAACGTCAATCGGACGTGCGGTCTACGCGGTAGGGCTCATTATGCGTTCTTTAAGCGTTGTGCGCGCTTGATAAACGCGCGTGGGGGGGTCCAAACTGGCCGAACGATGTCTGAATGGACTGAAATAGGACGACATAAAAGGGTGAGTGAATTGTGATGTGGTCGACCAGACGACATGTGAATCGGACGTGCCGTGTGCCCGCGGTGATCACGAACGCCGTTCTGGTGTCATAAACGGCCCAAACTGGCGTCTAACGGTCAAACTCATAGCGGACGAAATCGGATTGACCTGAAATCAAAGGAAAACAATAAAATTATTATTCGCGACGTGCACGCGCAGACGGCATGTCAATCGGACGTGCGGTCTGCGCGGTAGGGCTCATTATGCGTTCTTTAAGCGTTGCGAGCGCTTGATAAACGCGCGTGGGGGGTCCCAAACTGGCCGAACGATTTCCGAATGGCCTGAAATCGGACGACATCAAAGGGTGAGTGAATTTTGATGTGGTCGAGTAGAGGACACGTCAATCGGACGTGTCGTGTGCCCGCAGTGACCGGGAACGCCGTTCTGGTGTCATAAACGACCAAAACTGGCGTCTAACGGTCAAACTCATAGCGGACGACATCGGATTGACCTGAAATCACAGGACAATAATACAATTATTATTCACGATGTGCACGCGTAGACGGCACATCAATTAGACGTGCGGTCTGCGCGGTAGGGCTCATTATGCGTTCTTTAAGCATTGTGCGCGCTTGATAAACGCATGTGGGGGGTCCAAACTGGCCAAACGATGTCTGAATGGCCTGAAATCGGACGACATCAAAGGGTGAGTGAATTGTGATGCGTTCGAGAAGACGACACATCAATCGGACGTGCCGTGTTCCCGCGGTGACCGGGAACGCCGTTCTGGTGTCATAAACGGCCAAAACTGGCGTCTAACGGTCAAACTCTTAGCGGACGACATCAGATTGACCTGAAATCACAGGAAAACAATAAAATTATTATTCGCGACGTGCACGCGCAGACATCTTATCAATCGGACGTGTACTCTGTGCAGTAGGGCTCATTATGTGTTCTTTAAGTGTTGCGCGCGTTTGATAAACGCGCGTGGGGGGGTCCAAACTGGCCGAACGATGTCCGAATGGACTGAAATCGGACGACATCAAAGGGTGAGTGAATTGTGATGTGGTCGAGAAGACGAAACGTCAATCGGACGTGTCGTGTGCCCGCGGTGACCGGGAACGCCGTTCGGGTGTCATAAACGGCCAAAACTGGCGTCTAACGGTCAAACTCATAGCGGACGACATCGGATTGACCTGAAATCGCAGGAAAACAATAAAATTATTATTTGTGACGTGCACAAATAGACGGTACGTCAATCAGACGTGCGGTCTGTGCGTTAGGGTTCATTATGCGTTCTTTAAGCGTTGCGCGCGCTTGATAAACGCGCGTGGGGAGGTCCAAACTGGCCGAACGATGTCTGAATGGCCCGAAATCGGACTACATCAAAGGGTGAGTGAATTGTGATGTGGTCGAGCAGACTATACATCAATCGGACGTGCCGTGTGCCCGCGGTGGTCGGGAATGCCGTTCTGGTGTCATAAATGGCCAAAACTGGCGTCTAACGGTCAAACTCTTAGAGGACAACATCGGATTGACCTGAAATCATAGGACAACAATCCAATTAGAACAATATAATTAATGATTTTAAATTTATAAAACGGTAATCAAATTTATGAATATTATTTTGAAAATCAAATACTTTAGATCTGTTACAGTAAGTTTGAAGTTAAATATTTGTTTTCTAGGTTTTATTCGGTACTAAGTTTGTTATTAAATTTTGTTATGCAGTTATATGTGATGATGGATGCGAAGCTTGGAAGATGACAGCCGGGATTTATTTTTTATATTAATGTATAATTGATTTTTTTTTTAAAAAAAGTTAATATTTAATAGTGGCCGCTATAGGTGTCTCCATGGACACCTTTAGCGGCAGCCATATGGCGGCCGCTATAGGTTTTTCAAGGAGACCTATAGCGGCAGCCAATTGGCAGCCGCTAAAGCCCATCTCGGCTTGCCCACAGCGTCCTCCAAATGGCGGCCGCTGATAGTAACAGCGACGGGGAAAAAGCGGCCGCCGTTTGGCGGCCGCTATAGGTCTTTAGTGACGCCTTTTGGCGGCCGCTAAAGGTCATTCTTGTACTAGTGGTTCATTGAAAAAGAGTTGCAGTCGAATGCCCATCGAATCGAATGAGGTATCTACTCATGTTTAAATTTTGTGATTTGATAATTCACACATGATTCTCATACTATACTAGGGCTTGGATCACTAGATATGATAATATTTCATTGCTTAGATGATGTTTTTTTAAATCTCTATCCAACTAGCTTATGCCATGTGCTCAACTACCAATAATTGGTATCAAAGGAAGTGTGAACATTTTGAGTCATGGAAAAATTAATTTTCTTTAAATTTAAGTAAAGGGTTTTAATTTGGTTAAAAATGATGAATATATATATGTGTGTGTTATTTTAGAATGGATTAGAGATAAATTTCCATAAAAGTTATTTAAGTAATGAGATTACTTTTTTTCCATGTTCCGGCCAAAATCCGGTGGTCCGAACCCCACCGGCCTGTGTTACTCATTCTACATGTTTGTGGAAATTTGAAAGAATTATTGCCCATGGAATAGGCTTTAGAGAATTTTATTATAAAAAAATACCTATTTTAATAAATTGGAAGTGACGGCGCACAGTTGATAAAAATGTGATTTCGCAACCACAGATCCTGCAATCACCGGTACCATCTACAGCGGCCGAGCCCACTGCCATCGGCGACTCCCTCCTCCTATTAAGACAGAAATTCCATGCACGTCCCTCCTTAAGTTTTCTGATGTGTTTCTCCAAGAGCCGACCAGATCTAGGTTCTCGTGCACCGTAGGTCAGTTTGGGCTCTCCCGGGCAAAACCCATCAGGTCTTGTTGGACCTGATCCACCCCAAAATGGGTTAAGGAGGACTATCCTCGGCTGAAATTTCCCTATGAAGGTCTGCACATCATCCTTTTAATTCAATATGTATAAGGGCATACACATCCATTCATATATGTATGTATATTACGCTTCTTGAGACTCTCTCACATGCGTTTGAGTATTGTTTGTATGATTGATGATAACGTTGCAAGAAACAAAACCCACAAAGATGAGGTAGTTCCCCAGATGAGAAGTGAATACACTTGTCACGACCCGTCCTCGGGGCCCGTGCCGTGACTACCCCAAGCCCGCCCTCCATAGGCCAGGGGCTGGCGACTAGTACCAAAGACATAATTCCCGATAACTGGGAAGACATTGCCTTTATAAAAGTAAACAAAAACACCCCAGAGAAAAAACGGAAGTAAAACACTAAGTACAAAAGGAAGTGCTGAAAAGTAAATGGACCAGAATACAAACCCGACTGAAAGTACAGCTACAACTGAACGAAAATACAACACAAAAAGAAAAATATCTGGACGAATGAAGAAGCTCCTGGGTCATCCTCCTCGGATCCTACCTGAAGGGTAGGTACAGATAGCACAGTTCCTGGATCATCCACCACGGTCCTACCTGAAGGGTAGGTACAGATAGCGCAACTCCTGGATCGTCCTCCACAGATCCTACCTAAAGGGTAGGTACAGATAGCCTCCACAATGCTCTCGCTCGTCAACCTCCTCCGAGTGTCGTCTTGCCGTGAATTCCACCTCCGGATACTGACTCGCCGTGTGGTCCACCTCCAGGTACCATCCAGTCCTCGAACACTCGGCCTCTGACAGAGATTCCCATCATCTGCAACCAATACAACGAGGTGCGGGCATAGCCCGTGCAGGGGTGAGTATACGATACTCAGTAGGGACCATGAGACCCTCAAGGTCTCACTAAATCCAACAAAGATAACCACAAATAAGGATCTCAACAGATAACTTTTACTTAGGTATAAGCCCATACTTATACCTAAGTTATCATGTAACCCATCTGAATCAAGAGGAAACACAAAGGTTATGAAATCAACGGATAACCACCACCCAGGTATATGCCCATACATATACCTAATTTATCAAGTGACCCATCTCAATCATGAGGTAAACACAAAGGTTATAGACTCAACTCAAATCAGGATTTTCATTATCAAAACTGTAACTGCTGAAGAGCCCCGTCTCTGTAGTGTACAGTGGTTTTATCACGACTCCGAGGTACTGCTCACTAACCTAAGACTGCAGAGGTACTCCTCCTGTAGAGTAATGCGTGCCAGCGACCCAAACACAGTAGTGCTTCTCGCTGGGGTATACCACCCAAACACAGTAGTGCACACCCTATAATAGCCTGCAGAGGTACTCTCCGGACGAGTACCGCGGGTCTGCACCCAAGCTCAGTAGTGCTCCGTCCGTCATGGGTCTGCAACCAAACAAAGTAGTGCTCCGTCCACTGGGCTAGTCGACTCACTCCAAGTCGAGTCAGTCAAGCAGTCGTTAGGTCTCAGCCGGCTACACGGTCTCCGTACTCCGCACGCTCGTCTCTGGGAGGGTCCGCTCCACGAGCTACTCGTTGATACTCCAAGTATCACAAAGTCCCACGAAGAAGTATCTCAAAGGACCGCCTCGTCATAGGGGTCTCAACGCAACAGACGGTGCGTCATTCGGACGCTCAGTCTGTGAGTTACTAGACTTTTCGTCCTAGGGGCCCGGTTGGTTTCGTGTGCGAACCAACCTGGCCGTATATCAACTGTACCCCGAACTATCAAAGGGTATATCCATAGGGACCGTTTCTCAACGTGATCACCAACGCCGCTGACGGTTCGTCAGACGGATTTCTGGTCTGAAAGTTATCAGCTTTTCC
Organism: Viscum album; assembly: GCA_963277665.1. Classification (NCBI taxonomy): domain Eukaryota; kingdom Viridiplantae; phylum Streptophyta; class Magnoliopsida; order Santalales; family Viscaceae; genus Viscum; species Viscum album. The sequence goes on along the minus strand of OY728143.1, from coordinate 1,751,590,718 downwards.
GTTCCAGGGGCCCGATTGGTTTTTGGGTACAATCCAACCCGGCCACTATCCAACTACATCCAAACCACGGGCGAAGTATGCCAGAAGTTCCGTCTCATCAAGAGGAATTCAACGACACAGACGGTGCGTCAATCAGACGCCCGGTCTGTGAGTTATTGACTTTTTCGTTCCAGGGGCCCGGTTGGTTTCGTGTGAGAACCAACCCGACCGCACTCTGACAGCATCCAAACCTCGAGCGGAGTAAGCCAAAAAGCCCGTCCCACTAAGAGGAATCCAAACAAGTCGACGACACGTCAATCGGATGTCCGGAGCTCAAGATATAAACGTTTCCGCTCCGAGGGCCCGGTTAGTTTCGTATCCGAACCAACCCTTCCATACTCAAGGTTCTCCTAAACCTTGAGTGAAATATACCAAAACGAACGTCTCGATCCAAGGATCACATCGCAACTGACGGTGCGTCGATCAGAGGTCCGTAGCCCAAGATATGGACATTTGAACGGAAACTGCCTGAAAATAGGGGGTTCAGGCCCGGTCCGACCCAGCCCGAACCGGGTCGACCCGACCCGGGTCCGGGTCCGGCCCAAAAGGGCATGACCCATCCCGGATGGCGCGGCCCGACCGGTTGGCTTGCCGCGCTGGCGCGACCGCACGGCCGCTCGGCTGTCCGGCTGAGCGGAACAGGGGGGTGCGGTTGCCCCCCGTGAAAGAATCTGCGGGCACCGCGTGGGGGTCGTTCCCTGCCAGCGTCGCGGCCTGGCGCCGCGTCATCCTTGGTCCTACGCGGCCGTAGGACCAGCCACCTGCCACCGCGGCTTTAGCCGCGACGGCCCTTCCCGACGGCGTGTCGGGCGCCGCCGTGCCGGTGTGGCACGCCGGCAATATTTTCGACGGACCACTGGACGCACTCCGGTGGTCCGTTTTGCTCGCCGTCGTTCCCAACGGTCCTCCTGGGACCCGACCTTCACTACGGAGGCCTCAAATTGACTTTACGGCCCCGTTTGTCGTCGCCCGTCAATCCGTGCACAACGTTCAACTAGAGGAGTCTTCAAATTGCCTCTGCGGCCCCGACTCCGGCCGCGGTTTCGTTCGGCCTCAATGGCGTAGTGTGACGGCGCCGCGCATCCTTGACGTATTTATCCATGAATCTGTGCGGTGTCGTTGCACCGCGCTGCCTTCGTTCGAGCCGCAACATAATCAACAACAAGGGGGAGGAGGGTCGGTCGTGTTTGTGCGGTCCGACCTCCTCCCGTTATAATGATAGCAAGCGGCCAACAAAAAAGAAGTCGACGTGTGGCAAAGAAATAATTCACGGGCAAAAACAAACAACCCCAACATCAACCCGAAAGAACGAACGATCCGCGAATCAACCTGGAAATGGTTGGTCCGCGCTCGTCGTTCTTTTCTCAAATGATAAGGAGAAAACCAAATAAATTCCCCTACCTTGAAATTGACGCCGCACGTCGTCAGGTCGCGGAAGTCGAACGTCGCGGAAGAATGGTATCGCTTCCATCGATGTCGGAAGAAGAAGAAGAATGAAGGTTCTTCGCGGAATTGCACGTCGTAGAAGAAGGCATCGCGGAAGGGGGATCGTCGCGTTGCAGAGAAAAGATTCATCGGCGTTGCGTCGTCGATCTCCGAGGATCTGACGTTCTTGTTGACCTTCGTCGGAGGTCGGCGTTCTTCGCGTTCTTCGTGTTCTTCGTCGAGGAAGAATAACTTCAAGACTTCTCTTTTTCTCCCCAAAACTCAACACAACAACCCAAAAATAATAAAATAATCCACCTCTTATTTTATTACTCATGCCTTAAGTTTGAAATTCAAAAATTGAATCAATCAATTAATTGAATTACTTGAGGAGTTTAAACCGCCCAATTAAAGGGGCGTTTAATATACAGTTCAACGTAAGAGTTGACTTTAATTTAATGGGGGGGGGGGGGTGGGGGTGCATTACCCAATTAAAGGTGGGGGTTTCATGGAAGTTAAAAAAAGGTGGGGATCATGTGGGTCCCACCTCACAATTATCCTACCTAGTGGGTAGGATATTGTGGGTCCAACCTCATCCACTTAGCTTAGGTTAAACAAAAATAAAATAAAATTAGTTGCACCACTTTTATTTTATTTCTTTACTTAACCCCAAAATTTAGTAACCACACCCGAGCAAACGCAACTCCGGAAAAGTTGTTCCTAAGAAATTACCGGTGCTACGATTCCATCAGTGCCCTCAGATTTGAATTTCGAGCACCGGTTCAAAAGTTAGAAAAACCCGCTCGTTCGTTCACTGAACGTACCCAAGCTAAACTTCGGAAAATGATTTCGGGCACACCGGGCCTCAGAATCATGTGGCGTCAGAAACTGCGTTCTTGTAAAATCTCAAAGAAAATTATGAAAAAAAATTTCTTGAATTTTACGGGTCTTTACATTACTCCCACCTTAGGGCTTTACGTTCTCGTAAAGCTTTAACACAAACTATGGATACAAAAGCGGTATTGAGCACGCATCTGAGCCTTTCGCTCCAATGTGCTCACCTGGAGGTTCCCGTGCTGCCAATGAAAGTACATAAGAGGAATAGACTATCCTCGTAGGACTGCTTCTGTCGATCCCCAACTCCTACTGGAACCCCGGAAAAGTCACCCCATCGCCAACGTCCATCTCCTCATGGTCGATGATATGCAAAGGGTCCTGCTCGTATCTCCTCAGTTGAGATACGTGGAAATCGTTGTGCACCTGGTGCAACTAAGGTGGATGGGTCAAGCGGTAAGCCACCTCGCCTACCCCGTTGAGGACTTGAAAAGGTCCGCTGAACCTTGGAGGCTACTTGCCGCCTCGGCCACAACTCCATAGACCTCGTCGTGGTGAGACCCGTAAAAAAAACGTGGTCACCATCCTCGAATTCCAGAGGTCTCCAATTCCTGTTAAGAACTGAAACTCAAAACTCCTACTGCCATGAGGGTAAGGTTGACCGACTCAAGAGTGATCGGCCGCACCCTCCTATGCATGAGTTTATCCAGTGCTGCCTGAGGTTTCCTTTTCACCGACCGAGGAAAACCCATCCCGACGTTGTAGTTAAACCACAACCTTTTGCCTAATATAGTCAATCTGAGCATGAACTGTGAATCCAATCTATACCAAGACCAATGTCGTAAGGCCTCGACGCTGCCACCAAGAGATTCCAACTTAAACTCTCACCTCGAGGGTCAGACCACACTGTCGGCATAAGTTTGATTATCGAGTCTCCTCCCAAGGTATCTCTAGACATGAGGGTCAAGTCTACGACTTATCAGAAACTCTAGGTATGGGACAAGATTCGTGGAAGGAAGGAATGATTCATATCGACGTCTGTTACTACGACAGCTAGTAGTGGACACAGACTGTCCCTTGAATCATTTTTTAGAGCCATTGGGTCACACTCCTTGACTGCATGCAGCCGCACTCTTCCCCTGCCCTCTAGCTCCCTGAGCCGGGCGGGGACAGCTAAGGTGGGTGGTTGTAGCATGTTGAAATGTACACCACCTCATGCTGCTCTCCTAGATCTACCTCCACATCTGCTGCTCTGCAGATTTATCTGTCCTTAACATTTCCTCTTTTTGAAACATTCACACGCCCAAGTCTCTGAGACTGGCACCGGTTTCCTGTTTCTACAGCACTGTGCAATATTCATCTGCTCCTGGATGATCTTCACCTTCTTTGCCTACGATCTGTAAGGGATGATAAGATTTCTCCTTCGCCGAAAAGAGAAACTCGGTCTCATCCCCTGGATGAACCATTCCTTTACCTAATACAGTCAATCCTGACATGAATGATGCATTCATTCCATGGATGACATCGTAAGGCCTCGACGTTACTACCAAGAGATCCAACTGTCACTCTTGCCTCCAAGAGTCGAGTCACACTGTCGGCATCAGTGTGAGGTCACTGGGTCTCCTCCAGTAGAAATCTCGAAAGTGAGGGTCAAGTCAACAGTTTTAACCGGTACCTCTTAGTATCAACCAAACAAAATGATAGGAAAGAAAACATCACAAAAATAAGTGTCTTTTATTACTGCAGCTCATAGTACAAAGACACAAATACAACAGCAACATGGAACTAGAAGTACAAGGGACGTATCCACTAGTTCCACTCCTATCCACCTGCTCCCAGATCTCTACTGCCTTGTCCACTGCTCGCCTGTTGCTCAAGCACCCGCCACTGCTTCTACCTTGGTGGCTCCTCTAAAGCCTTCAGATCAACTATGTGGGGGTCGGACAATCACATGCCAGGTGACCCTTCCTGCCGCATTCATAACACTTCCTAATCCTCATATGGCTGGATCTAGTCCTTTTGGACCTCTTCATCATATGTCTACTGCCCACATATGACTCGACTACTGATCGAAAAACCTACGGCAAAGGCAGCAGCTCCTGTACACGCTCGGGGTGTAGAGCTACTAGCATAAACTCCACCCTGAAGAAGGTCTCGAAGTCTTCCCATGTGAAGGTCATCCCGTCGCAAAACTGGAACAAGTGGCTCCACCACCTGCCTACTGCTTCCTGAAGAAGGCTGGCAGCAAAGATCACCATGACGTCTGCTAGCGTTCCCACTAGCATGAAGACTCTTACCACAGCCACCAGCCAATCCTCATCCGCCTGCGGGTCCATCTCTCCCCTGAACCTGGGTGGCCTCTGGCGCTGAAACTCGTGCAGTGCGCTCAAGCGACGTGCACTCTCTGCTGCTGGGGCAGATGGCATTGGTGGCCTAATGGGTGGTAGTACCGCTGGTGCCTCCGCTGGTGCCTCAACTGCAAGAGGGCCCTGTACCAAAGCCTCATTGCTCGGCAGGCTGTCAGTACATACATCTATCGGGGTTCTAGATGATCGTCCGTGGAAAGGAATCCTGAAAGAAACATACGTGACACGATCAAACGATTTATACCTGGTGAGATGACATGGTTTGAGCTGTTTTAAGGGGAAAAACTTTTGAAAACTCACACGCAATCAGTGTTTTCGTGCACAAATTCGGAAATCAGTTGTCAGGGTCCTGGTGTATGGATACGTCGGCCGCCCGTACAAACACTGAACTCCCTGAACTGAAAACCAAACTCGGTACCCTTAACACTATTGATTCACAGAAAGAAAAAAAATATCAGAGTTATAAGTTCTACAGTAGAACCGACTCCTATGATACCAATTTGTCACGACCCGTCCTCGGGACCCGTGCCATGACTACCCCAATCCTGCCTTCCATAGGCCAGGGGATGACGACTAGCACCAAAGACGTAATTATAGATAAATGGGAAGGCATTGCCTTTATAAAAGTAAACAAAAACACCCCATAGAACAAGCAGATGTAAAACACTAAGTACAAAAGGAAGTGATGAAAAGTAAATGGGCCAGAATACAAACCCGACTGAAAGTACAACTACAAATTAACGAAAGTACAACGTAAAAAGACAAACAGCTGGACGAATGGAAGCAGCTCCCGGGTCTTCCTCCTCGGATCCTACCGGAAGGGTAGGTACAGATAGTGCAGTTCCTGGATCGTCCACCACGGTCCTACCTGAAGGGTTGGTACATATAGCGTAGCTCCTGGATCGTCCTCCACGGATCCTACCTGAAGGGTAGGTACAGATAGCCTCCACAACGCTCTCGGCCATCAACCTCCTCCAAGTGTCGTCTCACCGTGAAGTCCACCTCCGGATACTGACTCACCGTGTGGTCCACCTCCAGGTACCATCCAGTCCTCGAACACTCGGCCTCTAATAGCGTTGCCCGTCGTCTGCAACCAACACAATGAGGTGTGGGCATAACCCGTGCAGGGGTGAGTATACGATACTCAGTAGGGACCCCGAGACCCTCAAGGTCTCACTAAATCCAACAAGGATACCCACAAAGAAGGATCTCAACAGATAACCTTTACTTAGGTATAAGCCCATACTTATACCTATGTTATCAAGTAACCCATCTCAATCAAGAGGAAATGCAAAGGTTATGAAATCAATGGATAACCACCACCCAGGTATATGCCCATACATATACCTAAGTTATCAAGTGACCCATCTCAATCATGAGGTAAACACAAAGGTCATAGACTCAGATCAAACCGGGATTTTCATTATCGAAACCGTAACTGCTGATGAGACCCATCTCTGGAGTGTACAGTGGTCCTGTCACGACTCTGAGGTACTGCTCACTAACCTAAGACTGCTGAGGTACTCCTCCTGTCGAGTACCGTAGGCCAGCCACCCAAACACAGTAGTGCTTCCTGCCGGGGTATGCCACCCAAACACAGTAGTGAACACCCCCTAATAGCCTGCAGAGGTACTCTCCAGACGAGTACCATAGGTCTGCACCCAAGCTTAGTAGTGCTCTGTTCACCATGGGTCTGCACCCAAACAAAGTAGTGCTCCGTCCACTGGGCTAGTCGACTCACTCCAAGTCGAGTCGGTCAAGCAGTCGTCAGGTCTCATCCGGCTACACGATCTCTGTACTCCACACGCTCGTCTTCGGGAGGGTATGTTCCACGAGCTACTGGTCGATACTCCAAGTATCACAAATTCCCACGAAGAAGTATCTCAAATGACCGCCTCGTCATAGGGGTCTCAACGCAACAGACGGCGCGTCAATCGAACGCCCGTTCTGTGAGTTACTAGCATTTTCATCCCAGGGGCCCGGTTGGTTTCGTGTGTGAACCAAACCGGACGTATATCAACTGTACCCCGAACTATCATAGGGTATACCCATAGGGACTGTTTCTCAAGGTGATCACCAACGTCGCTGACGGTTCGTCAGGCGGACGTCCGGTCTGAAAGTTATCAGCTTTTCCGTTACAGGGGCCCGGTTGGTTTCTGGGTACAATCCAACCCGGCCACTATCCAACTACGTCCAAACCACGGTCGAAGTATGCCAGAAGTTCCATCTCATCAAGAGTAATTCAACGAGACAGACGGTGCGTCAATCGGACGCCCGATCTGTGAGTTATTGTCTTTCTCGTTCAAGGGGCCCGGTTGGTTTCATGTGAGAACCAACCCAACCACACTCCGAATACTTCCAAACTTTTAGCGGAGTAATCCAAAAAATCCATCTCACTAAGAGGAATCCAAACAAGTCGACGGCACATCAATCGGACGTCCGGAGCTCAAGATATAAGTGTTTCCACTCCGAGGGCCCAGTTGGTTTCGTATCCGAACCAACCCGGCCATACTCAAGGTTCTCCGACACATTGAGTGCAATATACCTAAACGACCATCTCGATCCAAGGATCGCATCTCAACTGACGGTGTGTCGATCAGAGGTCCATAGCCCAAAATATGAGCATTTGAACGGAAACTGTCTGAAAATAGGGGGTTCGGGCCTGGTCCGACCCGGCCCGAGACCCCCTGGGTCGGCCCGAACCGGGTCGACCCGACCCGGGACCGGGTCCAGCCCAATAGGGCGTGACCCGGCCCTGCTGGCGTGGCCCGGCCCGGCCTGGGCGCGGCTCGGTCCGGCCTGGGCGGCCCGGCCGGTTGGCTTGCCGCGCTGGCGCGGCCGCGTGGCCGCTCGGCTGTTCGGTTGAGCGGAACAGGGGGGGTGCAGTTTCCCCCCGTGAAAGATGTCGCGGCCCTTGCGTGGGGGCCACTCCCTGCCAGCGACGCGGCCTGACGCCGAGTCGTCCTTAGTCCCGCGCGGCCGCGGGACCAGCCGCCAGCCGCCGTGACTTCAGCCGCGGCGCGCCTGGCGCCGCCGTTTCCAGGCAGCCGGTCGGTGTCGGCCGCCGCCTCCGGCCGCCGGTGCCGCCGTGCCGTCGTGGCGTGCTAGCAGGATTTTCCGTGGACCACCGGACGTGCTCCGGTGGTCCGTTTTTCTCTCCGCCTTCACCAACGGTCCTCCCGGGACCCGACCTTCACTGCGCAGGCTTCAAATTGACTTTGCGGCCCCGTTTGTCGTCGCCCCTCATTCCGCGCACAACGTTCAACTAGCAGAGTCTTCAAATTGCCTCCGCAGCCCTGACTCCGGCCATGGTTTTGTTCGGCCTCAACAGCACAGCGCGACGGCGCCGCACATCCTTGCTGTATTTCTCCATGATTCCGCACGGTGTCGTTGCACCGCGCTGCCTTTGTTCGAGCCACAACAAAATCAATAACAAGGGGGAGGAGGGTCGGCCGTGTTTGTGTGGTCCGACCTCCTCCCGTTATAATGATAGCAAGCAGCCATCAAAAAAGAAGTCGATGTACGACAAAGAAATAATTCGCGGGCAAAAACAAACAACCCCAACATCAACCCGCAAGAACGAACGATCCGCGGATCAACCTGGAAACAGTTGGTCTGCGCTCGTCGTTCTTTTCTCAAATGATAAGAAGAAAACGAAATAAATTCCCCTACCTTGAAATTGACATCGCACGTCGTCGGGTCACGGAAGTCGAACGTCGCGGCAGAATGGTATCGCTTCCGTCGATGTCGGAAGAAGAAAAAGAATGAAGGTTTGTCACGGAATTGCATGTCGCGTAAGAAGGCGTTGCAGAAGGGGGATCGTTGCGTCATGGAGAAAAGATTTGTTGGCATCACGTCGTCGATCTCCGAGGATCCAGCATTCTTGTCGACCTTCATCAGAGGTCGGCGTTCTTCGCGTTCTTCGCGTTTTTCGTGTTCTTCATCAAGGAAGAAGAACTTCAAGACTTTTCTTTTTCTCCACAAAAACTCAACACAACAACCCAACAATAATAAAATAAGCCACCTATTATTTTATTACTCAAGCCTTAAGTTTGAAATTCAAAAATTGAATCAATCAATTAATTAAATTAATTGAGGAGTTTAAACCGCCCAATTAAAGGGGCATTTAATATTCAGTTAAACGCAAGAGTTGACTTTCATTTAATGGGGGGTGCGGGTGCGTTACCCAATTAAAGGTGGGGGTTTCGTGGAAGTTAAAATAAGGTGGGGCTCATGTGGGTGCCACCTCACAATTATCCTACCAAGTGGGTAGGATATTGTGGGTCCCACCTCATCCACTTAGCTTAGGTTAAACAAAAATAAAATAAAATTGGTTTCACCACTTTTATTTTATTTCTTTACTTAACCCCAAAATTTAGTAACCACACCCGAGAAAATGAAACTCCGCAAAAGGTGTTCCTAAGCAATTACTGGCGCTGCAATTCTATCGGTGCCCTCAGATTTCAATTCTGAGCACCGGTTCAAAAGTTAGAAAAACCCGCTCTCTCGTTCACTGAACGTACCCGAGCTAAACTTTAGAAAATTATTCTGGGCACACCGGGCCTCGGAATCAGGTTCCTTCAGAAACTACATTCTTGTAAAATCCCAAAGAAAATTAAGAAAAAATTTCCCTTGAATTTTACAGGTCTTTACAACACTAGGTTGGGGGAAAGCTGTGTTACGAGTCATGAATCAATTCTGGTATGAAATCCCTAGGTCATGGTTTATCCATTTAGTTTAAATGTATTTACTAATAATATATGCTCATCACCAGTTGAGTAATTTATTTACTTTATAAATTTTTTATTATTTCATACAATTGCATGTTTACTATGAGAACACATAAAATAATAAATAGGAAAAATTCATAAAGACACTATGAATATTTTTCTATTATTGCATGTTCATTTGTGAGAACCAAAACACAGTTTGAACATATTTAATAGGAATGTATTACATTCATCAAGAAATATTAAACCCCCTCAACGTAATATTAAGTCATAATTCCTTCTGTTGCTTAAATTTTGAATAAAATCGAGTGTATAAGGTGCTCATCAGCCAAAGTTGAGGGTGCTTCAAAATATCAGAGAGTTATTATGAGATTAATGAAATTGGTAGTAAAGAATTAGATAAAAATAGATTGATACCACTTTAGAGGAAAAGTGTTGAGGGAAACCATGTTACGATTTTGATAAATTAAGACTTTTCTCAATAGTTCAAGGACCCTCTTGTCAATGCGGTTGTCCATTCTAGCAACATAGCCAAATCATGTAGAATATTATGAGAGATTTTAAGGATCTTTTCCACTAGAATATGCAAGCGATAGAGTATTATATATCTATTAATGATGTATAATGATATTTGATAAAATAGAGGGAGAAATTTAATGATTTAATTAACTAAATTATAATGTATAAAAGGTAATCGAGATAAAGTACTAACTGATAAATTTATTTATTATAGATAAAAATGGAATTCACTAACAAAATCAGATCATTATCACTACAATCGATATTGGATAAAGAAAATATCTTGACTTTCTATAACATCTAGGAGTGGTACAACTGCTTGCACATCATACTATTCCAAGAGAAGAATCTTTATGTGATGGAGTTCTCACTTCATGCTGAACCTCATAAGGGAGAAAGAAAGGTGGATAAAGACAAATGAAAAAATCATATAAATGTTGCACTAGACGTACAATGTATCATGTTGTCATCAATGTCTATTCAATGGAAGAAAAATGAATGCGGATGAAAATGCCTACACGATGCTAACTCATCTCCAATAGTTATATTAAGATAGTTATAGGTAGTGAATGTATGAGATATCATGGGTAATTTATAGGTGTAGGCTAGCAGAAGTGAATCAAACAGTACCTCATGTACTTTAGATGACCGGGTACATTGAGATACTTAAATCCCTTGGGTTTAAGATGAACCAAGAACTAGTGAAAGATCTCATTATTGCCTCTTTACTGTAAATATTTTTTATTTTCATTGTTAATTAAAATATTAATAACATGAAAAACGTTCTCCTATATATTTTGTATTTAATTTTCCAAGATGATAAGGATATGAAGAATATCAATTGTTCATTCTTTATGGTGAACAAGAGGATGAAGGAAAAGGCTAATGGGGGTAAATCTAAGCCCAATCCAAAGACACAGATGCACCATCATCCCAAAATGCCAAAGATAAACATGGATAGAAATGAGAAGTAGACAATCGGATTTCTATGTGGAAATAAATGACATTGAAATAAGAATTATAGAGCTAGGAAGAAGAAGAAAGGTGACACTTCTACTTCAAATATTTTTTTCATTGAATGCAATATGTCATTATCTAAAAGTTTGGTATTGGATACAACATATGGATCACACATTTGTATTCATATACATAAACCAAGTAGATTCATAAATATTGTAAAAGGTGAAGTGGTTATTTGGGATAAAAATAGTATGAGTCTAACAACATTGGTAGTGGGAGATTATCATTTGAATTTTATTAGTGGTTCAATTCTTGTATTTAATAATTGTTATTATGTTTCTTCACATACTAGAAACATAATTTCAATTTCAAGTCTGGACACTATGAGATTTTATTTAAATATTATAAATAAATGTTTTATCTTTTATTATTATATAATGTGTTATGGTATGAAACATCTTAACAATGGATTATATATACTAGAACTCAAAAACCCTGTAATAGAAATCAATGACAAAACCAGTGAACATGACTCATATAACACCTGCCTATGGAACTCTAGTTTTATTCATGCAAATGAGAAGTGTTTACAAAAATTAAACCAAGTATGGTATTTAGACTCAACTGAGTTAAAAACCTTGGATGTATTTCATTCTTATTTACAAGGGAAAATGACCAAAGAATCCTTTTTTAAGAAGGGATTAAGAGCCAATGAATTTCTATAATAAATTCATATTATTGTACGTGGCCTATTTCCAGTAGAGTAAATGGGTGGGGTTTTATACTTAATTAATTTTACCTATGACTATAGTAGGTATGGATATATCTACTTAATGTGATATAAGTCAGATTCATTTCAGATGTTTAAGGAATATCAGTGAAAATTATAAAACCATCTTGGTAAGAAGATTAATGCACTATGATCAGACTGTTGCGGAGAGTATCTTAATTAATATTTCATTGATCACTCAAAGGAGTGTAATATAATATATCAAATAAATACTCTTTATACACCTTAGTTTAATGGTTTTAGTGAAAGGAGAGATCATACCTTTCTTGACCTGTTCAAATCAATGATGTGTCAGACAACTCTTTCATTATCCTTTTTGGGATATTCCTTTAAAACAACAATATATACTCTCAATTGAGTACCAACTAAAGAGAAAAATGAGATTCCATATGATTTGTGGTGTAGAAAGAAACCTATTATATCACCCAAACATGTATGGGGACACAAGGCTTTTTTGAAGACTATACATAGTGAAAAATTATCATCGAGAAGAAAAAAGTGCTTCTTTATAGGTTATCCTAGAGAAACCAAAGTATATTAACTATATAACACTTTAGATAGAAAATTGATTATGGATAGACTAGCCATATTTATATAAGGGAACACATTTCCAATGGAAATAGTGAGTGAAATATTGAATTATATGAAGTTGATGCTCGAGATGCACAAGATTTGGTATAAGAACAATCTCCATAAGAGACAGTGGGAGGTGAAGATGCTCCGAAGGCATAATGACTATATAGGTAAAGTAGATAGGTCAGATAACTATAACATTATGGTTTTCTTATCATTAATTCATGTGACACATTACTCCTTAAGGATGATGAACCTATAACCTACAAGGAATAAGTATATGGAAAAGATGCTACTAAATGACAAGAAGATATGCATTATGAGATAGTGTCCATATACCAAAATAAAGTTTGGATTTTGGTAGACCCCTCATCTAATGTAAAAATAATTGGGTGCAAATGGGTATTCAAGAAAAATATAGACATGGATAGTAAATTAAATACCTATAAAGAATGGGTGGCATTAAAGGGTTTCAGGAAATGTCAAGATATAGACTATGATAAAACCTCCTCATCAATAGAAATGTTGAAGTCCATCAAAATATTACTTGGAATAGAATCCTTCCATGAATATAGGATTTGGAAAATGGATGCTGAGAATTCTCTTCTAAATTTTAAGTTGGTTTAAGACATATATATGACTCAACCCAAAGGGTTTTTCAAGTCTAAGAGTGAAAACAAAGTTTGAAAGATGCAAAGATCCATTTATGGTTTGAAGTAGACATCATGATCATGGAATATTCATTTTGATGAGGCCATAATTGAATTTGGTTTCATTAAGAATGAAAGTGACCCATGTGTCTATAGTAGGGTTAATGGTAATGTAATCAGTTTCTCCATATTATTTGTTAATGACATATTAATTTTGGGAAACAAAGTATAATTATTAAAACTAGTTAATAGCCACTTCAGTGGTGGTGCGGTGGTGAAGGTGAGTGGCATATCAATGCTGTTCTTTGGGAGGTTCAGGGTTCGAATCCTGGGAGTCTTCATTCAGGGCGAGCCTCTCCCCCGGGATCCACCCACCTTGCCGGGTCGCCTAGTCTCACCTGGGTGGGCAAAATGAGGTGTGACCCATTCGCTGACGGATCATTTGATGGACCATCGTTGCTGAGCTGTCACCCTCCAGGATGCTCTGCCATATCGGCTGGAAACGACTCCTTCCCTGGCCAGGGCGCTACCATTGGGAGTGACCTATTCATGGGGGAGGGGGGTTTCCATGTGTGGAGGGTTCGAAAAGGCCACACAGGGGAATTCCCTTTCAACAAAGAATTAAAACCAGTTAATAATTTTTAAATGATTGATTATACATGAAAGACATAGGTGAAGTAACATACATTATAGGGATTAATATCTATTAAGATATATCTATGAGGATGCTTGGGTGTAGTCAAAGTACACATATTAATAAGGCAATTAAAAGGTACAATATGGAACAATCCAAGAGAGGGTTGTTGATAATGTAACTTGGTATCATTATCTATAATAATTTTTTTCCAAGAAAACATGATAAGATTTAAATAATCCCTTATGCCTCAACAATGGGATCTATCATGTATTATGTGCTATCTACTAGGTTTTATATTGCCTTTTCATTAAGCATTGTGGTAAGATATCAAGCTAATCCAGTAGAGTTTCATTGTAAAAACAATATTGAAGTACTTAATGCTTAAAAATGATATGTTATCGGTGTATAGAGGAGATAAGGAACTAATAGTGATAGGATACATTGATACTAGTTTCTAGATAGATCATGATGATCTAACATCACAATCAATATATGTCTTTTTCTTGAATGGTTGTGTTGTGAGATGGATAATGTTGAAGAAACCTATGGTCGTTGATTATATAACAGAATCAAAGTATATAGATCCTTCCAATGTATTTAAGGAGGCAATCCAGATATAAATATTTGTCTCATAAATTGGTTTTGTGCCTAGAAGAGAAGACTCAATTCTAAATTTTTATGATAATACTCTACCAATGGTGATTTCCAAGGATCCCAGGTAAAACTAGAGGAAAAATAATATACTTCATAAGTTTTCTCTCTTGAGTTATTTTACACAGAGAGTTGAAGTCATAGTTAGAAGAGTATTCATTGAGGATAACATGGAAGACCCCTGACTAGAGCCATGTCTTAGCAGATAAATTATTCTCATGTGAGAGATAATATATTGAGAATTTTTAGCAGTTGAATCTAGTGAATGTTGGAGTCTTAAAAGTGGGTGATCTATACCTAACTTATGTATGTAAATTTATTAACATTACATGTATATAGTTTTGTATATACATGTTTTTATCTTAACAGAATAGAGTTGATACTTCTCTATCAAAAATATTTATGGTAATGTTCTTAAATCATATTTTGTATCAAAATTTTATAGTAGTTCCTGAGCTATAATGAGGATTTAGAAATAACATGATAGTGATATTAAAGATATTTCATATAGTCCAGATACATCATATTTTCAGGGCACATATAATGTGTGACCATTAGGTGTGGGGGACTCATAATCATTGAAACTTCTTCTCATGAATTTTACACTTGATGATATCGAGTTGATGATATCATGAGGATAGAACATCCAATAGGAAAACCACTTATTTCATGTGTCATTAGTTGTTTCTATCTATAAACATTCTTATTGGTCTCCTTAATTGATGTCATTATTGTTGTGTTGCATTTTATCATGTATTTGATGAAAATAAAAAACCATGAAAATGAAGTTGTGGTATGGTATCTAGTCTTGGGTGCATCTTTGATGGTATGACTTTGGTTTAATGGTCAAGATATAATTTGTTTACTTCCTAGTTGAGAGAGTGATATATCATGCCTAGTTGATCAGGATGGTAGTACCTTCATAAATCAATGTCTATGGTAGTCGAAGGTAAGTCCTTACAATCATATTTATAAATAATAAAGCAAGAATGGATGATGGCATAAGTTGTGCATCATGCTTTATGAGATTTCACTAGACAAAGAGATTATATTACATAGTGTGTGTTCGTAGAAAAGGTTTTTCTTTCTATGAATTTTCATTATCACTTCAGGGACTTGATGGGTTACTATAATTTTCTCCTATTTTGCGAGTAGTATTCACTTCTATCGAGATAATGTCCTAGAGGGTCACACACAATAGCGTATTTAAGATCCACCCTATTATGGTAAATAGGAATATAGGACATAGTCAGCCCTACCAAGGGGTATGAGAGTTTTCCAACTATTAACGATTACCAATATATAAATAGATTCAATATTATCCATGTATATAATAATTGGGTTGAATTTATTTATTGAAAGTATTCCCACAAAATTAAGTGAATAGATAGAATAAAATTATATGAATGAATATTATTTTAATATTCAAGATTCATTTAATATTACTAGGATTTATGAGTCGAGTTAATGAATCGGTTTTATCACAAAATATATTTATATATTACAAGTATGTGAAAAAATATAAATAATATTTATGACATAGTTAGTTTCTCATAAAAATGTATTTATTTTTTATTTAGTGGATGTTAAATATATGGGGGGTAGGGGAACATTATTTGGGTATTTCTAACATCCACTATATATGTATATAAGAGATTATTTCCATTAGGTAATTCATTAAAATTGATTGATAGCTCCTCTATCCTCCCACTACTTAAAGAAATAAATTATCTATCGAAATGAATGATCTAAGAATGCCTTCATGGGTCGAAGGCATTGGGCCGAGGTGATCACCACAACGTGGAAGGAATCGTCTAAGCTCCACATTGGCACCCAAAATTCAATAAATGGTGCATGTAAAGATTATTTAAGTTTGTTTGGATGATCTATAAGGGTTTATATTTGGATCCTTTATGAAATGTTTAACGATTAAGAGCTTTAGTTAAACACATTTCAAATTGAATGGGGTAACCATTCATGTTTAAATTTTGTTCTTTGATTATTCACATGAGATCATTGGATTATATTGGGGCATGGATCACCAGATATGATGATATTTCATCTCTCTGATGATGATTTTTTTTAAATACCTAGCCCAAAAACTTCCATTGTGTGCCTCAATACCAACATTTCAATGAGGTATAGAATGATCAAGTGAGTATCTCATATGGTCTCTCTCAGTTCCTTCATGCTTCTTCATGGAAAGGCCCGGCGAGTTTGGTCTCTTGAATAAGTGATGTCAATGTTAGTAGGACCCAATGAGTGATTTCTATTATAATAATGTTAACATTGATCCTCTTCTATAATACTAGGCTGACAATGAATATATGACATCACCATGATACTTGGAGTCTTCTTTTGAGAATATCTAGGTTGTTTTGTTTATTCCCTTGGATTTGTGATATAGAGTCGACTCCCACTTTGATGATTTGTGTTTGGTAGTTTTAGGGTGTCCAACTGGGTATGTTTTTACTCACCCATACATGGGATCTAGCCTGAAAATGTTGTCTCTTATGAAAATTATATGCCTTTCCATGGAGTCCTAGGAGGACCAAGGGTAGGTGGAGATTAGTTGTTCAAGACGAACCACAGATGGTTCCAAGGGTTTTCATCTTGATAGTAGTTCCCTTTGTTAACAGGTTGAAATATTTTATAGTTTTTTTGTAATCTATTTAGAATTTTTTTTATTTTTATGTATTTATTGAGGTGACCTTATGTGGGATAGTTTTTATGCATGAATTTATATTATGAGTTGTTTATCTTTTCTACTTTATACTAGTTATGAATTTGTGTGTATGGGTATAGGTACTTTAGCCAATTGCCTCTAATGTGTATGATATTTCTTATCGGTGCTAGTCACTAGAAATTTTCCTATAAGAGGCAGGATTAGTGCATCATTATTAGCTTACCATTGTTTAGGAGGGTCCTGGGGGATCGGGTTGTGACATCAATAAAAATTCCTTGATATTAATAAATCAATATTATTAAAATACTTATTTCAAAATTATTGTGTTAATTAGCATTAAAACTAAAAATATGAATTTTACACTTAACAATAAATTGCCTATATTAAAATTATTTTCTAAAATAATTTTTTATCAAATTAACTCTCTATGTGTAGTGAAAATTAATTTGAACACAGGCCGTCTTTTTGAAAAATGGGTTTTTAATAAAAATGATTTATGATTAGGATGATTCAATTGATTCCAACAAATTTTACAATAATATTATCATTAAAATAGTATTTAATTAAAAATAAAATAAATAAAAAACTTTATTTAATCATGTGATAATTAATTTTTTAAAACAGTGGAAAAATACTTTTCATTTAAAACTCTACATAAATTTTCACAATGTTGACCGTTGGATTATAAATTTAACATATTATTTTAAAATAATTTATTATAATTTATGTTATATAATTTTAAAGGAAAATGTTTCAAAAAATATTAATGTATAATAAAATAATTTCTTAAAAGTGATCAAATTAATAAAATCGACATTTTCACTGTTCACTTGAAAATCAAGTGTTTGAGAAAAATCCCAAAAATTAATCTTAAGTAAATATGATCATGTTAAATCTAAAAATGATGCTAATTTTTCACAATTTCACATCCTAAAATTTTGAAGTTATATTTTTAATTAAAAATATGGTGAAAAAATATTTTTAATGAAAAATGACTTTTTTTATATTTCATATTCTTCAACGTGTTTTTTATAAATTACTAATTAAACTAGTGTTAATCCTATATTCATATAAAAATATATTATGCTTGAAATGAAGTAAAATTTAGAAGATAAATTTCATTAGTTTCATAGATACACAAGTTGAGTAGATATTTAAAGTGAACTTATATATATATATATATATATTCGTACTCTTATTACCACGGTTTATACCAGTTAATTCTATGGCTACCTTAAAACTGTACATGTTTGTTTGGTTTCAATGTTGAGTATAGAGAAATCCATACGACACAGTATTTATTTAAGGAAAAAAATATAGTGAAATATTAGGTCATTACATAAGACCTTTTTAGGTTTAGAGTTTTATAGAATTAAAATAATCATTTACATAAAAAAACCAATGCATTTCCCATCTAATGGGCATTTTTCTTATTATACTTAGATTTTCTTATTCCATAATAAGTCTTCAACATCCACCAAAAAATTCTCTAAACATGATACTATTATAGAAATATATTATATAATACTATTCATAATATCCTGAGGAATGGAAAACATAAGAAATGGTTGAACTCAAATGTTCAGTATGGGTAAAGATATGCATTTTAAATCGAAGATACTTAGTGAGAATAAGATAAAAAATGGTTATAAGTACATAATAAATGTGTAAGAATATAACTTAATATATTCAGACATAATAAAAAATAGATCAAAGACCATGAGTTAGGTCATAAAGCTTTAGCATAACATAATACATCAATCACAAGAGTACATAATCATTAATAAAAAATAATAAGCAGTGAGAGCATATCATAAGAATACAACCTAAATTTTTGGTATAAAAGAGTGGCATAAACATAAGACTATAATTCATATGTCAAGGATTCTCATCATGGAATTACTCTTATAATAGGATTGGGATAACCACCTTTGTACCTTATTGGGCTTAGGCCAACCACCCATGTACCCTATTGGGGTTGGGATTATCACCCGTGTACCCTCTCGGGCATGGGAAAACCTCCCATGTATCTTTTCGATCTTATTAGATATAAAAATTTACCAAATGAATTTGAGGGATATATAATTACGGTCCCACCCATTACATAATTAAAACCATAAACATTTGTACCACAAGATCATAACAACAATCATCATTTCATTATAGCTTAATTACCTCATGGGAATGAAATAGCTTTCATAAAATTATCCTTAAAACACTATCATTAAAATACACTTATATAAATAAATTGGATGGTATCATAAGATAATATCCCCAATAAATAAAAAATCAATAAAGGATGTTTACATATATGAAAAAAATACATTTATAAAATTCTTATAAATATACTTTAAAAAATAAGAAGGAACATCATTTCCTATGTAACATTTAAAAACCAAAAACTCTCGAAAAAATAGAAATAATATTTAATTTATAAATTTTTTTAACTTTTAATGTAATTTAAATGATTAATATAGGAATTTAATATGGTAAAATCCATTAATTCAATATACATTTAAGAAAAAAATTATTTTTACACTTTTGTAATGAAAGTAAAAAAGGTGAGTTGTATGGAAAATGTTTGAGAAGATCCCTTTAAATCATTTATAAATAAATTCAAGAGTAATATAAAATAAATTTATAAAAAATATATGTGTGGATAAAAACTAACATAAAAACTTATTATGAACCTGAATATTGAGGAAAAAAATTCCCCAGAAAAAAAAAATAAGGTTGGATTTTCTTTAAAACATCATTTTAGTATTTCTGAGTACCAAAGAAGGAAAATGGATAAAATACTTGATAAAACAAAAAAATAGGATAATAAAATAGAAGTGTTTTAAGAGATAAATTATATACAAATTCCCACAATGGAAATTTAAATATAAACAATCTTGATTAAAAGTGAAACTATACATAAACTCTCACAAATTTGGTAATATTTGAATTAAAATATCATGAAAAAGATAACCTTGCATAGATGAGTAAATCCTCATAATATTCATGAAAATTATCATAAAATACATTCATGGGAAGAATATACATCACAACAAAATGGAAGGTAGTGAATATAGAAAATATCTAAATGAAGGGAAAATGAGATGAAGAAACCCTTATAACATTGGTATCACTTGAATAAAAATCCCATGGAATATGGAACTAGGGATTTGTTTTCAATTAAATTTAATTTCATGAAATTATGATAAAAAATTATCAATGTTAGTATATACATCACATAATCTAAAATAATTTTTGCGTATAGAATATGTCTCCAAGAAATAAAAGTGAGACGAGAAACATTTTCCTTAACACCCGTCTTCCATGAAAGTGATTTAAACTTATATATAATAAGTAAATTTATCAAAATGAATTATTTCAAAACATTATTGACATATGTTACCTTTCATATTCTTCCATTATAATCATTTACTACACATGTATTAATTAATTTATCTTTTAATCATCAGATTTTAGTAATTTCGATTGTTTCATGCATGTTTTATAATAGTGATATCAGACCCCATTATTTGATAAAAAGTTTATAATTATAAGGGTATTCAAGGTATTGGAATAAATTTTAAATAATTATTAATAATTTTTTTATTTCATTCCATGAGTTGTTTTGTTATAATTTTTGAAGATAAAATTGGCGAGGTGCTTGTTTTCATGTAATTTTCCAATATCATTGGGTTAGTGTATAATTATCATTAATTATTATGTTATACTTATAGAATAATACTCATGATATATATTACTCTTTAATATAATATATATATTCAACAAATACATTTTTATAATCAGTCATGTAAGGTGGTGATGAAAAATGAATTACATCACTTCATGGTGGGAGTAGTCTACACATACACATGAGTGATGCTTCCATTTTTTAATGGATGGAAATAATGGAAGTTAAGTAATATTTTATCTTTAAAGAATCATAATTATGTTAAAAATATAATTTATATTTATTAAATCCATATATATAACCATACATATTAGGTGATGATGAAAAATGAAATATATCGCTTTATAGATATGGTAGTCCATATATACGCATGAGAGACACTTTCATTTTCCATTATATAGAAAGGAGATTAAAAATAATTATAACATTAAAAATAAATTATTATACTTAATTTATTTATTTCATTATGTTTAAATGGTTATAGAAAATTTAGAGGAGTTTCAAAAAGAAAGAAACTTGAAAAGGCTAAGTAAGAACACATAACGCTTCCCTGGATAATCTCCTTTGGAAAACATCTTAAGACTTCATAGATGATTCTTTTGGGAATAATAAAACCTATAGGTCATAAATAAAGGTGTTTTTAAGGTATTGGTGTAGATATTGGTATATATAAGGTGTACAAGTGATGATAATGAGAAGAAGAGGATCCCTTTTATAAGTGAGGGGAGTGAGAAACTTGTAAATACCCATAACATTAAAATAATATAAAGTCATTTTCTTAGGAACATGGAACCAAATAGATGAATTTTAAAAGAAATCATAATATAGGGTTTAAATCAACTCAAAAAATCATTTTTACAAAAACAATTAGTGATATTTTAAGCTTTATCTTTTAGTTTATCCCCTTTATTAACCCTTACCACAATGATAAGATTTTTAACATGATAACCATTCATTATAGATAAAAAATTAAATGATAATTATTAAATTATTTTAATGTTATGATTCCAAATAAGTAATAAATTTTATAATATTAAATTCATTAATGCAGTAAAAATTAATTATAATATAAATAGAAAAAATTTAAACAAAACCTATTTTTAGAAAAAAAATGTATTTTTTGCATAAAAAATTTTTTATGCCAAAATCATGTATAAAATTGATTCTCATGATATTTATTTATTTATTAATAAAAAATATAGTTATATAAATTTAAAATTGAATCAAAACTGAATGTAACATTTTAAATATTTAATTAACAAAAAATATCCAAAATAGTTCTTTTAGTAGAATAAAAATTCACTCGGGGTTTAAAATGTCATACATGGGTTTCACTACCCAAAATTGTAGTGTTGATTCTCTTATTCAACAATAATTTCATGAAATATAATCATTTTATCATAAATATCTACACATGATCTAAAAACAATAATTTATACTTAATATATTTTTCTCAAAGCTCCAGCATACCTATAATTTTGTGTCGGCTTAGCCTGGGGGTAAACACCATACCCCAAAATCAACAGGAACATAAAATAATTTATCTAACATTTGATACAATGGAATTAGAATTTATCTAATTCTCAACTGATGAAAATGTAGTGTTGGAATAGTTATGAAGAATATAAAGACACAAGGGAGGGGTAAATTGCGTTCTTCAAAAACATTGATAGATTCAAAATACCTCTCTTGTTATAAAGCAAAACATTACTTCTATATTAAAGAAGAGTGAGTAGTGTAAATAAATAAGGAAAATAACACAATTATGTATAGTGGTTTAGGGAAAAAATATCCCCTAGTCCACTCCATTAATGATCTAATTCATGAGCATAATGATTTTCACTAGTAGGTCCTCTTATCCAGAGACCTTTTAACAATTGAGGGAAAACAGTTGAAACCATACAAGGATTTTACACGCCCTTCTTTTTATTTTTATAGGGAACAAAAAATCCATTGATTAGTATAAGAAGATGAAAATCCACCAAAATAATGAATGAGTTTGAGCAACCAAAACTCCAATAAATCAAGAGGTTGATTTAATTGAGAATATAAGTTTTACTTCATAGTTGCAGTATCAACTAAAATATGTATTTAGATATTCAATAATACAGAGTAACAAATAGATCTTCAACTTTTCATAGGATTTCTAAAAACAGTGATAGAGAAAACACCAGAAATATATGTAAACATTTATGTATCCAAAGTGTATCTCTAAAAAAGTCTTCATCGATCTTGCAGAAGAATATGTAACAATAAGATGCAGCAATAGTGACAAAAATGAGTCAATTAGATAGATCAAAAAATGTATCTCTCTAAAGTGTAGCTATGAAGGAAATAACACACTTGTTGTTTTTAAACAAATCTCTTCCTTTTCTATATATATATCTATTGTGTATATTATATATCTTTTTTCAATAAATATTTCCTTGATATTTATATTGTAGGTTTAATAGCTCAAGGTCAAACTAGAATCATAAATATCACATAATAAATCATAAATATTTGACTCAAAATCATTCAAGAGAGTCATAAATTCCCGTAAGAATATAATTTATTTATTCCATTAAATGTGATACTTTTAAATGATAATAAAATATATTTGAATAGATATTTACTTATAGTGAAACCATTTCAAAACTAATGGATAATATATTGAATTTAAAACTCCATTGAATAGTCAAATTTAAGGTCCCTTCACATAACAAAAAAATCTAAACGTATGGTTGACAACGTATGGTTGTTCATAAATGTAGGGTTAATAAAATAAGGTTGTTTACAAATTAAGGTTTGATAAATAATACTTTCCTTTTCACAAACATAGTATTCCTTACAAATTAGGGTATATGATCCATACACTTTCTTCCAAATGTAGGTTTTTCAAATCATATGATATGCTTACAAACATATGGTATGAATAGTGTTTCTAGAATAATTAAAAAAAATCCAGAATACTTTAAGAAATATTTCATGTGTATAAATGAATTGAATATATTTCTAGAATAAATATTATAAAGAATATTAACTTCTTGAAATTTAATTAAAAGAAACATCATTAGTAACATAAATGTGGGTATTTGTGAGCATCAAAACCAAAAAAAATTATTGAAATTGTTGAATCAAAAAATTCTCAACAATCTCTCCCTTTTAATGATCACCAAACCCATAAAAAATTGTATAATTTAATAATTAAAACCATTTTGAAAAAAAAAAGAATTCCATAACCATAAATAAATCAAAAGCATATTTCTCCCCTTTAATATTTCTCCAACATTTCTCATAAGTTATCATATAAATATCTCCATGAATTTCTCATATCACCCTATGATAAACATATAAATTTCTCCATATGTAAACTTATACCCCTTTTGTGACATAAAAAAAGGTGATATTAAAAATGTGGCAATATAAAATCCCCTAAGTCATAACATATAGGATATTAAAGGAAATAAAATATTAAAAATATTTATAATTTTTTTACATTTTATATTTGGACAAAATGATTTACTACATACAGTAATAGAATAATTTACCACATATAATGAGATAATAAAATATTAAGTACATTCTTACATATGTGTGGGGAATGGTTTGTTTGGAGAAATTCCCTAGGTGTGAGGAATCAAAATTTTGACTTTTCATTTGATTCCAACCTAGATTCATGATGGTTTAATATTTAGGATACTCCATTGGAGTTGATAGAGATTTTTATTTGAGATTTTTAGGAGACACAGAAACAGAAAGGGGAAAAGATAATAGAAACTAGGGCGAGAAAAGAGAAAATAGGGAGAATAGAATGATAGGATATAAGGTTACTTACTTGGGTCCCCGAAAATAGAACCAAAATTTAGTTGCACTCAATTTTACCCTAAACTTAAATGTGGTTGTTGTAGTATAGGTAGGGGTTGAATCCACAAGGATCTAAGAAGAACACTTGAGACACTAAGATTTGTTGGAGGTTGGGCTGTGAAGGATTGGCTATAAAGTGGAAAACTTTTTGGATTGATTTTATTTTAATAAATAATGAGTTAACTTAAATAATAATAAAATAAACACAATTAATTAATTTAAAAAATTAAAGATGACATGCCAATCCTATACCATTGTTAGGGAAAGAAAGGATGTAATTGTTTTCTTATTAAATTTCCATTGACTAGTTCAAGAGATATTCAATCAACAAAATAAGTCCAAAATATCATTCTCAAATTCAATAATGAAACAATTCCAAGTATAATCACCAATACACATAGAGGATCACTTTCACATTCATTCCAAGGAATTGTATCGTATTATCTCTCACAATGTGTCATCGTTAAAGTCGATGAATACAAAGAATAAATAAGTTGAAGAATTTGAAATATCAAACAATAAAATGAATTAAATAATTTTATAACGTCAAATAACATCCAATAAGGCCCTAAGAAACTCCCTATAATCAAAACATAAAACGTTTATCCTTAAATTGATGAAAATATCCCAATAGAAAGTCGAAGATTACTAAATGAAGTGGGATTGACGAAGGAAAACATTGAAATAACGATCACTACACCATTGTGTAAAAAAATTCACAAAATATGAGCTGAATTAACTCACTCCCTAAGGAAAAATTATCCATTTTATATTGAAAATAATAAAATAATATGATTATAATAATAAATTTTATTAATAAATGAACATGAATAAAAAAACATGCATGGAAAAAATGAAGGTGCAATTACAAAATGAAAGTGGGAAATTACAATGGAAATAAAAACATAGAATACAATTCCCTTCACTAATAGATCCTTATATAGGAAAATGGGGAGACTAGTTTCGATCCCCCATCAATAAATTAGTTCCCAATAATTTAGTATTTTCAAAATGAGGGTGAGAAATTAATGGAAATTGGATGTTTCAAAGTTGACAAGGAAAATTATCCAGATTCATCCCCCTTTTTGACATGTGAATTTGGAACTCCATAAAGATAAATCATGGATGGTCATAGATTGGAAAATATTAATATAGTTTTTCTATAATATTTTAAAAAATTTAAGGCCAATTAGATTAACCTTTTGGTTGTTATGCATAAATGGTGGGCTGACATTATGGGCGTTCAGATCTGGCCATAAATTTAATATTTATCATTGACTGCTTGGATCACCATGAAAACTTATGAATTAAATCTAGATGGAGTTTAATGAAATTATACCCATAATTTTATATTTTTAAAATTAAAATCTTAACTTCATTGGGCTTGTATTGGGGCCCAACACTTTTTCTTGATGGGATTAAGGCTTATTATGCTTTGTCCAGAACATTCTACATTCATTCCCCAAAATGTCTATCTTACCTTCTGATTCATCTACTGATATGAAAATAAAAAATATAAAATAAAAATTTTTCAATAATATCCCAAAAATATAAAATTAAAATAATTAAAATAATTAATTCCACAAGAAGATGATATATTAGGCCCAAATTTTAACTTTAAACATGAATTGCACAATGATGTGAAATGTAGTTCAATTTATGAAATTCACTAAAAATTTGTATTAAAGGATAATAAAGCAGATAAATATTAAGATACTAACCATGAATATTAGCCTCTTTTTGTGGATAATCACTTTGATTTTCATGGCTTCTAGCCGGTGATGAGATTTTGGGTGCTAGATGCTTCAAGGATGTGCTCCTATATGCCATCCATACTCAGGTGAATGTCTTTCACCTACCTAATTTTTCTGAGATCATCAATTAGGCTCTTATCACTAAGTACAACCAGTAGGATCGTGATAGTATCAGGAAAATTATATCAATACCATAGCAGTACAGTAGTTCTTCTCATAGGAATAAATGATCCCTCACAGTTTCTTGTTAGGGTAGCGGTAGCTAGAGTGCCCATACTATATCTATATGGTGTGACATTAGTGTGGATGAAAGGGTAACTTGAAGCCTTGCTGTGGTAGAGAAACCTTGGAGAGTGGGGATTATGGATTTATAGAGAACCTTCGTAGATTCTGTCAGAACTTTCCATCAGCTTCTAGTAGATCAGGTTTTTCACTAGTTCCACCTTTATAGGAAGGTTCTTTTACACTATGTCAGGAGGGGATTTAGAGTAGCTCTAATAGGACTAGCTGAGGAGGAGGTCATAAATGAAATAGATAGACTTTATATTATCAGTAGCTCCAATAGAGTAATCAAGATTGGGGTAGTCCAGCTATAACATAGGGCTGTGGATAAGGTTAGTTTCATAAACTACAACAGGTACTTAAGGATGAGGTTACAGGACCATCTACAGTACATGGTACCACTCTAGTAGCCTCCACTATAGTATTTGATTTATTTGATATAGGTGATTTACACTCCTTTATCTATTTATATGTCATTGAAAGTATCGAGATGAAAATAAAGTATTACTATGATGTAATGACCCTGGATAAACCATTGGTAGTATGGTTAGTGGGAATATGCCAATGTAGGGACTACCCCCTTGCGGTAAGAAGTTACCCTTTCTTGTGGGAACTCTTTGTTCTCAACATAATGATCTTCTATGTGATTCTCGGGATGGATTGGTTGGTTCTAAATCATGACTTTGTGTACTGTTATCATCATAGGTTATTATTTATGTCACTAGAGGGAAATGAATGTCTACAAAAGGGTGAGTGGAATATCTAGAACGGTAGTGCTAGACCAGAGAATCATGGTCTTGGTGGAGTGACCGACCATATTTCCAATCTCCTCATGGAAGATTAGGGGTTACATCAGGCTGAATTCCGTACAGTATTAGATCACTTGATGGATGACTTTACCAATGATGTTTTTTTATTAAATTCTGAGAGAGTGGTAGAGTTTATGATTGAGCTCATTCTATGAGCAGCTCCAATTTCTATTCCTCTATATAGGATGGAATCTACCGAGATACATGAGCTTAAGATGTTGTTAAGGGATTTAGAGGCCAATGTTTTTATATATCCCAATACTTCCTCTTGGGGTTCACCTATTATTTTTTCCCAGAAGGCAGATGATACCTTACGTTTATTCATGGGTTACAGATGGTTGAACTAGCTTGAGATCAAGAACCAATATCAACTACCATGAATAGATGGTCTCCTTGACCAGATCCAAGGAGTTGGCGTGTTTTCTGTGATCGACATGAGATTAGACTATCATCGGGTTTGAGTTAGGCCATCATACATACCTCATACAGCTTTCCATAACAGGTATGGTCTATATGAATATCTCGTTATGTCATTTAGTCTTATGAATGCACCCACCATTTTCATGGCTATGATGAATAGGGTGTTCCACCCCTATATGGATTATTTTGTAAAGGTATTTGTGTATGAAATCTTGGTGTATTCTCACACTCCTAGAAACCATTCTAAACACCTTGGGATTTTTCTGAGTACACCAAGATAACATCGGATTTATGAAAAGATTTCTAATTGACCCTTATAAATCAACAAAGTTAACTACTTGGGTCATATTATCTCAGAATTAGTAGAATCTATTGACCTAGAGAAGGCGAGTGATATAGTTTATTGGGAGAATCCCAAGAATGTGTTTGATATATGAAGCTTCTTATGGGTAGCTAGAAATTATAGGAATTTCATACAAGACTTATCAATCCTTGTTATACCTTTTTCTAGTCTTATAAAGAAGGGTGTTAAGTTTTTATGGTCAGAAGCATTTGAGAAAGGATTTCAGGAGATAAAATGAGGGCTTGTCTTGACAACTATTCTGATTATACCAGATCCTAAAAGAGGTTATACCATGTTCTGTAATGCATCAATAATTGGTCTAGAAGTAGATCTGATGTAGGAGGACATATTCATTGCATATGTTTCTCATCATTTGAGTCCTCATGAGAGAAATTACTCACCGCATGACCCTAATCTAGAAACAGTTATCCATGCCTTACATTTCTAGATACACTATCTATTGGGTGAGATATGTTTGGTGTATACATACTACAAGAGACTCAAATATATCTTTACAAGGTGTGAATTGAATCTAAGATAGAGGATATGGGTTGAATATTTGAAATCCTTAAATTTTGAGCTTGACTATATGTCTATAAAAGGCAATACGGTAGCAGATGTGCTGAGTTGGAAAACTCAAGCACAATTAACATGAGAAGCAAGTGATGAATAGAAATTGATGGAACTCCTTTCTGAGGTATATCTAGAGTTTCATGATAGTCACAAGTAGTATTATCTCTCGGCATTAATAGTTACCCCTTCCTTCCTTGAGAACGTGAAGAGAATAAAATTTTTAGATCTTGAAGTCTTGGTTCTCCATGAGGGTATTTCAAGAGATGACCCGCCTCTGAATTATTATGTAAAAAGATACAACATCCTGTGTATACGTGGATGTGTCTAGGATCCTACAGATATGATAGAGGAGTTTATGTGAGAGTCCCACACTTCTCAGTGGTCAGTTTATCCTAGAATCTCTAAGATGTTTTGAGATATGACATGCCAATATTGGTGTCCTATAATTAAATGTCATATAGTAGGATTTATCACTAGGTGTTCCACCTGTTAAGAGGTGAAGGTAAAGCATCAGAGACCGGTTTTCTTGTTACAACCACTTCTAGTCCTTGAATGGAATTGGGAGGATGTTTCTATGAAATTTTTAATCAGTTTACCGAGGTCTCCTAGAGGTAGTGATGTTGTATGGGTTGTCATTGATAGACTAACATATGTATCCCTCTTTATTCCTATCTGGTAGACTTTCTTAGTTTAGGAATTACGAATTTTTTATGTTTGTGAGATCATCTGACTGAATGGGGTCCCTCATACCATAATTTTAGATATGGGAACTTATTTCACATCATGGTTCTGGTAGGGCTTATAAAAGGCTATGGGTACATAGGTTCTCCTAAGAAAAACTTTTCACCCTTAGATTGATGGCTAGTCAAAACAAATTATATATGTTCTAGTGGACATGCGCCAGGAATGTTTCATTGATTTCAGTGGTTATTAGGAGAAGCATATCTCATCATATTTTCATATAATAATATATTTTATAACATAATTTAGATGTCTACTTTCGAGGCCTTGTATGGTAGGTCATTCCGTTCACTCACATGCTCACTAGAGGTAAGAGATACAACCATACTAGGTCAATGTATCATGAAAGAGATTTCAAAATAGGTTCATCTGATTAGAAAGCATATGTCTACTACTCAGTTTAGAAAAAAAAAATGTCAATCAACATTGATGAACTTTAGAGTTTAAGGTCGGTGATCATGATTTCCTATGGGTATTGGCATGGATAGGGAATAGACAGATATGGAGGAAAGGGAGGTTGTTTCCTCTTATTTAGTGATGTTTGAGATTTTGGAGAGAGTTGGGTCAATATCCTATCAGTTGTTATTACCTCATAGGTACCTTTCCATGCATAAACTCTTCCAAATTTCACATATTCACCATTATCATGATAACACATCACATACATTTGATCGTGAGGAAGTTGAGTTAGATGTAGATACTACCTTTGAGTAGTATCCTATACACATAATTGAATAGATAAAAAAGGCTCTCTAAGGATACTTTGTCCCTATAGTATGGGTGCTATGGAAGGAAATCCATGTATAGGATGAGACTTCGCAGCATGAGGAAAAAGTAAAAGCCCAATATCTTGAGTTTTTCTTAGATAGTGTTTCACCACCCTTGGAAGGTGAAATGAGGGACAAGTTCATTTAAGGGGTGAAGAATATAAAAAAACAATTTTTTTAACTTAGGTATGTATCCTTTTAAATTTTTTCTAATTATTTATTTTGGACCTAATATAGATATATAATGAGTTTACAGGTGTCTCAGGGGTGTTCGGGACAGGTTCGGAGCCCAAAAACTAGATTTTTTAGAGTAATAGGCTGGCCACATGGTTAGATTTAACCATACAGGGTAGGCCACATAGTTAGTTCTGACCATTGAAGACTAGAAAACAGGGTGCTTATCTTTCCCTAACCATACACCAAGGTCCTCACATACATGCAAAAATCTATAGACATGTTTTATAGGTGTTTTGCATGGTTGGCGTAAGGTTTCCCTAGCTGTGTGGCCTGATCATGTAAAATGATCCACCCTCTAGCAGAAGGTGCATGGTTGGCACATAGTTTGGAAAACAATGAAACCAAACCATGCGACTCAGTTTTTTGGGTGGTTTTTTTGAAAATTACCTCAACTATTATGTTTTAACACATCATACTTCCTTATTTTTCTCTGGTGTACAGAAGGATCACCATACTCTTATTTTGAAGCCCTTTACCCCTATTTCATAACTTTTGATCCTGAACACTAATCCAATGTCCATTTTTTTCTTCGTTCATCACATTAGGTGCGTATCAGTAAGATCTCAATTCCTTTTTAGATTTTAATCATTATTTTTTCTTTTAGTGATGCTATTTAGATGTAGGCTCATATGCCTTATTTTGAGGGAATTGATCCATTCATCATATCTCATCCAATACAGTCCAAACTAGAGGCTGATACTGGATGAGGAGAGTCATATGAGTATGAGGTACATGGTTTATAACTCATCCCTCAAGATTCTCCATTTTATAAATTTATGTGTACACACGCTGATTTCATCAGAAGTCACATGTTTAATTAATTTTTCTTACTTATAGTGTTAGGACCAAGAGGGGACTATATACCCCGAGAGGGGGGTGAATCTGGGTATGGATATTATTTTTCAAAGTTCTTCCTACCCCACTGGATCATGACCTCTTTATTATAAGGGTCACTTTGTTTACACTTATGTGTTTGTTATGATCACTTATTTTCTTCTTTATCTGATGATGATGCTTTAAATGCAATGCAGGGAAGTAAGCAGACAGACATAGAGATTTTTACTTGGTTCACCCTCACTAGGCTACATCCAAGGAGCATACGCCGACAAGTTTCCAGTCGTACCAAATTCAACTATTCTTCACTAGATGTGGATACAAAGGTTCGGGATATATCACTTCTATTCCCAGGCTCATTTCCTTTACAAATTTTAGGATCAGTTCACTGCTTCCCCAAGGGTCACTCCCCATTTCTCTCTCTCTAGATCACTGCCGGTGGAGAGGATCACCTTCTTCCTCTTCATTCACTCACTGCTCTGGAAGGGATCCACTCACAGTTTATAGACCTGTAGGTCTCTTCATTTTCATGAAGGAATGAGTCTTTCTCTTTAAGTAGATACTCTGTTGAAGTACAACTTTCACCCATAGATGAATATTTCTTTGCACCAAAGGTATCATGAAAACTTACAGCTTCTACACAGCCTGAAAATCACTGCTGGAAATAAACCTTACTTGGCAAGAAAGTCAACATCAGCGCGCAAGTATCGACGCGCAAGTCACAACTGGAGCGCAAGTCTCCCTCAACTACTTGTGCGACTCAAGATTCTTCAACTCAAAACCTGCGCGACTCAATTCCTTCCTCGCCTAAACCAACTCAGGGGCGCAACACACCCTTGGCGCACAACTTCCTACTCTGGCGTGCAAGTCCCACTTGTGCGACACACCACCACTTGCGCAACTTCCACACCTGTGAGACGAGAGCTCTGAATCTTCAAAGTGTTGAACTTTGGTGAAGAATGAAGAGGGGTGGTACAGTATTTATAGGAAAATTGACCACCTTGTGCAACGACACTCAATTCTTCCTTCGGCGCACAAGTCTCGACACGTAGGTCTCTAACCCTGCAGGTCACTTGCACGACCTAATTCCAAAATTGCGCGAACCTCTTTCCTTTGCCATATTTTGATCTTATGATCTTGAAAAACCACAGGTTCACAAGTTCTCAAGCTTCTAAGGCATCGGTGCGCAAGTCTCTTTCACAAAAACAACTTTTCATCATTTGATAACTTTCAGGCCAAAAGATTTGGCAAACACTGGAAAACGGCACCACCTTGTATCTGTTCTTTTTATGCCACCTCCAGATCATTCATTCCTTTATTGACGTTCTTGAATCAATCACGGATCTTTGACCACAGCTCTTTAACTCGACATTCCACCATGAAATCCTCTCTGTCAACAATCACAACACAGATGTTAACTTTGTCAACAAACACAACCACCTTAAAAATACTTCAATGATGCCTTGAGGGATTTTTTTCCAACAATCTCCCCCTTTCGGTTTTTTGAAAAATCTTTCATAAAAAGATACATCGTTGATTCTTCAGCCACCATTCACCTTTTGTGATTCTGATAGCGATCAAGGATTTACTCAACACATACTCTAAGCCCACATGAGAAATGCTCAGCATGAGAAACAAGAGTAAATGAAAAGTTCATCAATGAATCACTTCATCTCTAACATCCACTGTTGACACCAAACTGATGCCAATTTTTACCAAACTGATACCAATTGTTGGAAATATTCTTACCACATTCCAACATCTCTCTTTTGATTTTATCACAATCCTCACCTATCATGATATCTATTCTTTGATCGAACACTTCTAGCATCGTCAGATTTAAAACGCTCCCCCTTTCTGTTCATAGCTTCATCCCTTGTTAGCTTCAAAACATCTTTAGCCTTATTTCTTGTGTTGTTCAAGCTAAGATCTAGATAAGAACGTTCAACTAGCTTCAACTCCCCCTATCTGGCTACTCCACCTGTCAGCTTCTCCCCTTATCTGTCAATATTTCTTAAATAGACACACTATCTCCCCCTTGAACAGTCACTATTTTCTCCCCCTTTGTCAACGAACCCAAAGGTTACTCCTTTGAAGTCTGTAACAGAGTAGAGAACACATATCAGTACATTAGGTAAAACACATCATACCTCAGGGAGGGGGGGGGGGGGGGTTTCTCATCCACACACTTTTAAGTGCGGGGAATCGACTGAACTTCCAGAGCCAGTCGATGCATTTCAAATGCTTCCTTGGATAAGGCCTTTGTCAGAATGTCTGCAACCTGTAGTTCTGTAGGCACATACTCCAACTTCACGATTCCCTGCTCAAATTTCTCCTTGATAAAATGATACTTTATCTCAGTGTGCTTTTTACTTGAGTGATGGACAATATTTTTGCTGAGATTAATAGAACTTGAGTTATCACACTAGATTCCGATCAGAAACTTCACTTCAACTCCCATATCTTCAATCTGCTACTTCATCCACAATAACTGTGTGCATGCTTGAGTGCCTACAATATACTCAGCTTCTGCGGTGCTCAATGAAATTCTATATTGCTTCTTGATAAGCCAGGAAATACACAATCCACCAAGATAGAATGCACCACCTAACTTTGATTTTCTATCATCTGCTGAACCATCCCAGTCTGTATCAGTATATCCCAATAACTCTGTATGAGATTTGTCAGTATATGTTAGGCCGAAATCCACTATGCCCTGGATATATCGAAGTATTCTTTTCACTGCAGGCATGTGGCTTTCCTTAGGATTAATCTGATATCTCGCTGCTTGGAATATGGAAAAAACAATATCAGG
The DNA here is from genome assembly GCA_963277665.1 of Viscum album. Lineage (NCBI taxonomy): Eukaryota > Viridiplantae > Streptophyta > Magnoliopsida > Santalales > Viscaceae > Viscum > Viscum album. The sequence continues at coordinate 1,751,556,752 of OY728143.1, read as the reverse complement.
CCTTGTCGCAGTCAAGTACAACAGACTTCCAATACTTTTCCTATATTCTATGGTATTAATTGCCTTACCATCCTCATCTTTTGATAATTTCATCCGGGTAGCAACCAGAGTCTTTATCTCCTTGGAGTTCTCCATTCCAAACCTTATGAGAACCTCCTTGGCGTATTTTGATTGAGAAATAAAAGTGCCATTACTTCCTTGTGTCACCTGTAAACCAAGAAAAATGTTAGCTCTCTAATCATTGACATTTCAAACTCATTTTTCATGAATTTGGAAAACTTTCTGCACTGAGCTTCATCTGATCCACCAAATATTATGTCATCGACATAAACCAAAACCATCATCGTTTGATTACTATTGTTGTTGAAGTAGAGATTTTAATCAACTCCCCACGCTGGAAACCAAGCTTCTTCAAGTACTGATCAAGCCTTGAGTACCATGCTCTTGGTGCTTGTTTCAGCCCATACAAAGTCTTCTTTAGCCTGCAAACTTTGTTCTTTCCTCATGAATGAGAAAACCATCTGGCTGCTCAATATAAACTTCTTCCCCCAGAACTCCATTCAAGAATGCAGATTTGACATCCATCTGGAGCACTTTGAACTTTCTTTGCACTACTATGGCCAATAATCTAATTGTCTCTAGCCTTGCAGCTGGTGAAAATTTCTAATCAACTTCAATACCCTCAATCTGGGAGTATCATTTGCATACTAGTCGTGCTTTGTTTCGAACCATTGTGCCATCTTCATTCATCTTGTTGCGAAAGACCCATTTAGTACCAATGATGTTCTTATCTGCTGGCCTTGAAACGATCTCCCATGTCTAGTTCTTCTCAATCTGATTTAGCTCTTCATTCATGGCCTGAACCCAGTTTTCAACTACAGCTGCATCAGTAAGGAATTTCAGCTCAACCTGTGATTGTAATGATTTCTTCTGTAGTGATTTCATTCTTCTTGTCTGAACTGAAGCTCAATGATCACTGATGATATTCTACCTGTCAATTTCAGCTCTACTTTTTGACTTTTGTGTAGATAAGGATCTTACTTCCTCGTACTCACCATCAGTATCATTCTTCTGAATCATCTTCTTCCACTTCTTCTCTTCCTGAGTCTCTTACTACTTCCTCACTTTTAACAGAAAACTTTTCATTGTGTCATTGTTCAATGACATCATTTCTTTGAACATTTTCTCTAAAAATTTTGTTGACACACCTTTGATTTTATCTTGTGGCTTCTTGGTATCCTGAAAGCAGTCAATTGATACCGCATTGATAGAGAAAAATAAATAAGCATGAAATGATTGATTATTGCTTCTTCCCCTACAATATCTCTTCCCTCCATAGACAACACTTGAGACGAGTCATCCGATTATTACATTGATGGCTCTTACATCTGATTTTGTTATTGAATTCTCCCCCAATGTTATGAAACACTTCCTAGGGTTAGTCCCACTATTTAGACTCATAACCATTCATCTCCTCATGCATCATTTATTCTTATCTGGAACACAACATCGAGCCATTAACCAAATCTCTATGCCTACTAAGTTGGAACTTGGTTTAGGAAACAAGAGATGGAGTTAATAACACAATCACTTCCTATTGTGATCTGTTTCTCCCTTTATTATTCACCTTATATACCTGATTTGAGGTAATTGAACCTCTGAAGCATATCAATTTATACTTTTCATCTTTAGATGACACTTCCCCTTGGATCGTATCTCCCTAAAACCTGAAACACATGAACCATCAGTTAATATAATTTATATACATAGGGAGATGGGTGCTTTCTGGAATCCTCAAGATGAGGATAGTGGTTGATCCTGAAGGGTCAACCCTTTGATTCTTTCCTGCAGAGCATCACACTCTTTCTTTGCTTCTTCTAGCTGCCTAGCCAACTTCAACTGCTCTGGCCAAATGACTAAGCATTCATTACCCACATGCTGAGTCTTTTTCTGATATGTTGATTCTGTAGGCCTAGCCTTTCTCACCATTTTGGGTTTAAACCCACTAGTACACATTTCTGTCTTTGATGTTCCTCCAAAATTCCATTTCCATTGATTCCTTCTCTGAGTAGGAATATCTTTTCTTGTCATCTTTCCTTGCTCCTTCCTCCATTATAGGGATCTTCCTCTTTCCTCCACTTCTTGTGGTGGTACATGACATGAAACTTTTTTAATGCATCCTTTGTTTTGTTTTTTTCTTAACATATTTCTGAGTTTCCACCCTATTTTTCATTGGTGGTGGGTCCTCCACTGAACTTACATTCTTCTTACTCACAGTTGTAGCGTTTCCTCCCTTTTTATTCTAGATTTGTTCATGTTGTTTCTTGGGGGGAAGTTGTGAGTGTGACAGAGGAGGTGACATATACACTTTTCATTCAACTCCATATGATTCCCCTAAGGCTCTAAGCCTATTCTCTAACTTTCCACTTTGTCTCCTAGTGTACAATTTCTCTCTATGCATCGCTGGATTCAAGATTCTCTTTCTGGGCTCCTTTTTCATTATTGCATTCTTCTTGCTGCAATTTCTTGCCAAATGTCCATGATTAGAACATATGAAACATCTTCAATTAAAGGCATACCTCATTTCATCATCTCTTAGACAAGATGTTGATGCATCTTGAGTTCTTCCTCTAACATTGAACTCCTGAGCTTCCTGACACATATTCATGGTGTGTCCCATCCTTCCACAGTAATAGCATCTTATGAATTCTTTCCTCTGAGATAATCTTCTCTCTAACTTCTCATGATGCTTCTTCTTATTCCCAGATTTATAAAAGTTTCTATTTTCACAGCCTAAAATGTATTCCAGAGCCTCTGAACAGAATCTTGATGTGTGGCAATGAATTCCGCAGAAATAGCACATGTCGTCACTACTTCTTGTAACTATCCTCTTAGGCCTATCTACAGCACCTACAAGATTTTCTCCACATCTGGAACTATTTACAGATCATTTTATATCATTCATGGGAGGTGATTCATTAAATCTAAAGCCAATTTTTTCCAAACTGTATGGTCTTTATGCTGAGAAAATTTGTTCTTTCCTCTTTTCAGAAATGGAAAATTTGATTTTCATTTCATCATCACCTGCTGAAGGATAATTAAATAGTAAGTGCAAGGCATCCTTCATTTTAGGCTTTCCTCTAGCATTGAATTTCTCCACTTTCTTCTTTACTGATTGTAGATCTTCTTCCAACTTCTAAATCTTCATATCACTTGATTCAAGTTGGGAATTTAATTCTCTTATGAGATTCTTTCCACGACTCATCTCATCTGCTAGTTCTTGTGTGAGCTTTTCTACCACATACCACTTTGGTTCTTTACTTTAAATTTTTCTTGAGAAATAGATTCAGAGAAAGATTCATTCTCTTGTTGGAGACTCTGATTCTTTTGAACTTCTTCAGACAACTGTGTGACTAGATCATCATTTCTAGCTTTCAGATTTCGAACTTCATCTGAAATTTTATTCTCTTCATAATCACCATCCTTTTGTTTTCCTTTCATTTTACCCATCTTTTGAAGATCTTCACCTTGAGAATCATTCTTCTCCGTTAGGTCAGTATCCATATCAATAATCCTTTGATTTAAACCTCTTAGCTTGTTAACCTCAATCTCCAATACTTTGATCCAGATATCTTTAGATTTGACTTCTTCTTCCAACTTCCGGTCTACTTCCTTTGTCATGTTGACAAAATCTACTGGTGACCTCCTTCTTGAAACTCCATCATCATCAGATGTTTCAGCATCACTTTGAAGTTCAAGTACTTCACTCATTCCTACATCACGATTGAGTGAATCAATCGTTTCCCTATCAGATTCATCTAGGCCTTCTTTCAGTAAGTTGTTTGATTCTTTTAAGTGAATCACACTTTTTCCATACACACTTCCACACTGAGGAATACCACCTGACTTTTGATCCTTATTTTTTGTTTTTCCGATTTCCATGGCACACCGAGATAAGATCATACTGATTCTTTGACCACACAAATCAACTCCACCAAGTCAGAGCAAACAAATATAATAACGACAACCTCCCCTTTGATACCAATTGTTAGGACCAATAGGGGCCTATATACCCTAAGAGGGGGGTGAATCAGGGTATGGATATTCTTTTTCAAAGTTCTTCCTGCCCCATTGGATCTTGACCTATTTATTACAATGGTAACTTTTTTTTCACTTGTGTGTTTGTTATGATTACTTATTTTCTTCTTTATCTGATGATGATGCTTTAAATGCAATGCAGGGAAGTAAGCAGGCAGATACAGAGATTTTTACTTGCTTCACCCTCACTGGGTTTAGGTGCGAAATGTGTTTTCAAGTTCTTTGAGGTGTCTGTGTAATTAAATGTAAGAACCCAGTTTTTGCTGTAAAAGACTTTGGAATATTCTTGATGATATTCCAGAGAAGTGCCTTCAGACGATGTTCGATTCCGAGCCCCAGAGTGGTCGGAATTAAATTTTTAGTGCGTTCACACTGGAAACGCTAAATAAATGGGATAACTCCTAAATAGAGTTCCGGATTAGGGATCTAAGTGTACAGATGGGTCCGGAATTGGGTGTTTACCCTAGGAACGGCATAAAACTTGTCGGTGCGGGATGTTTGGACCCCTCGCCCGCTCCCGGAACGCTAAACGGATAAATTAATTGATTAATTTATTCGTTTATTGGAGAAACGCTAGTATCTCTTAAACGGTGGCTCGGATCAAAAAACTGAGAGCACCGTTGAGTTCGGAGCGTGCCATTTACCCTAGGAGGGGTATAAGTTTTGCGGGCGCGGACTGTCTGTGAAAAATGGCCCCAGGGGCATTTTCGTAATTTGGCGGCCTCAGGCGCTAAGTTTAATAACTTTTGAACGGGGTCTCGGATTAAAATTCCGAGACCACCATTGTTCTCGGGAGGTCATGTTTACCCCAGGGATGCCCTCTTTTTTGTCTGCTTCGGGAGCGGAGTCGGGGGCGTGCGGGGCGGGGTGTTTAAGTGTTTTTATTCAAACACGCACCCCCCTTTTTCCTCTTATTCTTCTTCCCCACAACCTCACCCCTTACCTCCTCCATTCCGGTGAGCTCCGACGAGGCGAGCTCTGGCGAGCCAACTCCGGCGAGGCAACGGCGCGGGGCGGATCACGCGGGAAGCGCCGGGCGAAGCCCAACGAGGTTGGCGGATTTGAGTTTTCCTCCCCTTCCCTGTTTTAATCCTCATTTATGCTCAATCGCGCCATTGGACCCTCAAAAAAATCCCGTGGTTGCGTAGATCCCATCCCGAGATTTCCGGAAAGCTATCCGGATCAAATTTTCGACCACCGGATCGTTTCTGGTGGTCCTTGGAATTTTCCAGCCACGGCCGGTTTTCGGCGAGGGGCGAAGGCGGCAGACGGCGGCGGCGCGGGGCGGAGCGCGGCGCAGCAGGGCTGTCGGACGGGGCATCGAAGGTGGCAGCGGCGCTTCCGGGAGGCGGCGGCGGCCGTCGGCGGCAGCTGTCGGAAGCCGGCCGCGGGCCCCGGCAGGCGGAGGAGAGGGGGGGCCGCGTAGCGCGCGACCCCCGTGCGTCAACCGTGACCCGCGAATCGCGGGTCGCTGTGGGGAATCAACCGGCCGCGAGGCGGCCGCGAGGCTGAAGCGAGCTGCGGCCATCTGGCCGCGCCAGGGTGAACCGGACCCGTGGCTGAGCCGCGGGCCGGCTGTGCGGACAGGGCCGGCCGGCCCAAGCAGGGCGGACCGGCCGGTCCGGTCCGGTCAGGTCCGGTCCCGCCCAAGGGGCTTTGCCCCTCATCCTTCGGACGCCCGTATTTCGGGCTACGGGCGTCCGTTTTGCGCGCCGTCTGCGGCAGCGCGGAGCTTGCGTCAAGGAGGAGTTATTAAGATGGTTTTGGGAATTTTTAATTCCCGAAACGAGGGGTCTCGGAGACGCGACACGTCTTTAAGCGTACGAGCGTTCTTCCGGAAAATCTTGTTTTGGACGGAGCAGACGCATGCGACGTCCGTTTTGAGCGCCGTCAGCGGCGTTGTGACCCTGGCACTAAGGCGGAGGTTTCCAGTGCGGTTCCAGGTGTTGAGGCTGGAGTTGAGGCATAGGCCCCATGGCCTGTCTTTTGAGCTGCGTGCAGCTTCTAGCGACTTTTTCCTCGGTCGTCCGTTCGCGGCGTGCGAGCAGTCGATGTTGGGTGTTATTTCGAGGGCAACGTGTTGGCGCAGTCTGCCCGCTGTAATTCGGCACGATGGTGAGGGGCCCACGAGGGCTGTTTGGGCGTCGACGGTGAATTTCCATCTTTATCACCAGACGACCGTTTTGGACAAGTGAGTAGTCTATATTGTGTGTTTTTTTGAGGGGATCGCAACGGTGCGATCCGTTCATTGAGTTTCGGGATCTGGTTGCGGGTCCCACGTGGCACCGCTCGTGTGCGGTATGCTGGAAGGCATCTTTTTCTCCGGGTACCCGTCCCACGCAAGTAAGCAGTCAATTTGACGTGCTTCTCCAAGAGCTTTGCGATGGTGCAGTTCGCCCGACCTTTTTCGGGGACGTGGTGTGGGTCCCACCCGACCAGGCTACGGTGAATAGTGCCCTTTTCACCGGGTGTCCGTTTTGGGCGATTGAGTACTCAATCCCGTGTGTTTTTCTGAGGGGATCGTAGTGGCGTGATCCGTTGGTTCAGTTTCGGGATCTTGGGGTGGGCCCCACACGGGTTTGGTCACAGTCAATAGTACCTTTTCTACATGTTGACCGTTTCGAGTGAGTGAGTAGTCTAACTCACGTGTTTTTCCGTAAGGATTGCAACGGTGTGATGCGTTTGGATGTATGGAGCCTCTTGCGCGATCTTGTTAAATGTGGAAGCATGGAAGGTGCTCCAGTAGTGGTTCGCCCTACTTTGTCTGTAACGGACCCTTGGCGTGTGATCGCGCACTCTTGGGAGAGTGATGTAAATGGTTCACAAGTTGTGGTTGGCCGTGCCTGGGCCTTTGAGGTGGGGTTGTTACGTCACGCCTTTGCATTGACGCTGGGTGTCGTGTTCACGATAACCTATGGGCTGGAACGAGGTATACTCTGGGAGTATACGAGAGCGCTTAGAGGTACGTGTGGTTTGTACCTGAGATGTTCGGGCGCTTAGTTGGGGTTTGACTTGGGGCCACACGTCGTGTGGGCCCCAAGTGCGTGCTGTGTTCTGCTTCGCGTACTTGGACCTCTGGCGGCGTGGAGGGTCCCTCTGTGTGTTGGTTTGACCAGCAGGGTGGAGCTCTTCCCCTGGCTCTGTGCTCATTTGTTGACCGGTAGGGTTGAGTGGTCTCCCCCTGGTTTCGTTCTCGCTGGTTTGGCCGGAAGTGGTGCTAGTGACACCCAGTGCTGGGGCAGACGTTGCACCTCTTTTGGGAGAGCTGTTATGGAGTGGGGTGGTTGCGCGACACCCACTCTGTGTTCGGTCAGCCAGTGTTGTACCCTCCTGTAGAGATGGCAGAGCGGTTCTGAGTTTTACCCTCCAGTAATACTGGGCAGTGGGTTACTCATCAACTTCCTCGGGCTTACCCTCCAGCAGGGTTGGGGCAGTGGGTTTCTCACTGACTTCTAGGGTCTAACCTCCAGCAGAGACTGGGAAGTGGGTCATCCGACGCTATTAGGGTCTACCCTCCAGCAGAGAATGGGCAGTGGGTCACCCGACGACCTCTTGGGGTCTACCCTCTAACAGGTTGGGCAGTGGGTCACCCGTCGTCTAGTTCCAGGTCTACCCTCCAGCAAGGCTGGGCAGTGGGTCACCTATCGACTTATTCCAGGTCTACCCTCCAGCGGGGCTAGGCAGTGGGTTGCCTGATGATGTATTAAGGTCTACCCTCCAGCGGGGCTGGGCAGCGGGTCGCCGGATGATGTATTAGGGTTTACCCTCCAGTAGGGCTGGGCAGTGGGTAACCCGATATTTTGGTTATGAATTACCCTCCAGCAGGGCTGGGCAGTGGGTCATTCATTGGCATTCCAGGCTCAGTCCTTTCTTTTAGGCTAGTCAGTGGCTTTTCTCCGTGATTACCGGAGTGGGACCCTTGGTTATATGGGTCAGTGTTGTGACGGCTATGGCTTTGAGGAGACCTCTCAACTGCAGGGCAGTGACGAGTTGTGGTTTGAAGTTCCCCCATAACTCTCGAGTACGAGGGGATCTTTCCCTATCGAGACGCGTTCTTGTGACACGATCTAAAACCGTGCGGGCGAGTCAGTGCCGCCCAAAGCAGATAGTGTCGAAGTGCGGTGATTGAGCCCCTTGGCTTGCGGTTCGGTGCAGACGTGCGGGATGCTGGGCGATGATGATGGTTATGTCTGGGACTGTTGGCGACTCTTTCTTGGGCTGAGCTACGGGATGGGGATCCCCTTACGACATTGTTCGGGTTTCTTGTTGAGCATACAGATATGTATATACCTTGTTTCAGTACCCACTTCTTGGGTTTGGTTACTCTCCTTCCAGGAGAGGTGAAGACGCGCGGGGTATGCCACGTGCTTTCCGTGTCTAGCTTCTCGTGGTTGGATGAGTCTACTCTCCTGCTATAGGTAGCGAAGACTCGACGGGAAGTTTTTCTTCTCACCATTTCCATCTCCTTGTTCTTGGACGACTCTACCTTCCTTTCTCTTGTTGGGTTGAGCTGGACTCTTTACTACACCCTCGGTTGTACTCCTCTACTTTTCTGTTCGCTCTACCGCTCACCCTTCAGTACCTCCTTTGTTGCTCCCTCAAGCCTTCGGGGTATCCTACTGAGTATTTTTTTTATACTCACCCCTGCTTGGGCTTTTCCCGCACTTAGTGTGCCCTTGAAGACGACAGACAGGTGGAGCATAGGAGCTTGGGAGCTTGGACCGCGTGCGGTGGTCATGGCCGGGTTCCAGGTGGGAGACCCATCAGCAGTTTCTTTTATTTACCTGTTGCTGGGTTGTAGCACTTTCTGGTTGGGTGCGTGTTTTTCCCCTTTTCCTTTCAGTTTGTGCTTTGTACTTGTAAAGGTCAATGCACTCTGTGGTTTTTATATAGCAGTTACCCTTTCCTTTTCTTTGCTTGTATTTACTTTTACTCTGCACTGTTGCATTGAGTTTTCTGCGTCTCTGTGTACAGGTGATTAGGCAAAGGTCTCCCCGAGTTATTGTGCCTTCGGCGCTGGTCGCCAGCCCCTGGACTATGGAGGCGGGCTTGGGGTAGTTGCGACGCGAGCCCGGGTAGGGTCGAGTCGTGACAAAGTGGTATCAGAGGTGGTTCGTTCCTTGGGACATTGTGCGGACATCCCTAAAAGAGGAACTGGTTGGGATATAGGGCAACAGTGTTAACGTGTCTCAAGAGCAGCTCTCAGGCCAGGGAGTCCAGTGATGGTGCGGCGACTGACGTATCCATTCAACAGGACCTTGATAACCCGCTTGTCGACTCGGCATGCTGAGACACTTGTTGCAGGGAAATTTGTTTGTGCATCACATAGGATCGAGTCTTTGACCGTCCTTCTTGAGTCAGCTCCCCATCGTTGTTGTTGTATTGGTATATACATATTCTCATCTGACCGCGGAACTCCTTGATAATATACAGCATGTCTCCGCGAGGACAGCCATCCAAGATACCAGCTTTGGTTCGTGACGATGACCCTATGAGCTACGAGGCCACAGTCCAGAACCCATAATGCGAGCCCTTTCTCTGGGTGGGTCGGTAGCAGCACCCCCACTTGTTGAGCATCCGACAGCTTTAGAAGAGCAGGCTGAGCTTGAGCGCAGGTTGAGCGCGCTCCGTGAGTTCCAGCGGCGGAGACCGCTGAGGTTCAGTGGTGAGACAGACCCTCAGATAGCAGAGGTTTGGCTCGAGGTAGTGGTTCGACTTTTCAGACTTGTGTAGACGCCAACAGATCAGAGAGTGGCTTTGGCAGCCACCCTTTTTCATGGATCATCTCAGCGTTGGTGGAGTCTGGTGACTCAGTTTTTTTGACGAGTCATCGTTTTCGTTGGAAAACTTTCAGTTGTTTCTCCGTGAGGAGTTTTTCCCCTCCTGCTTGTGCTCCGTTCGGATTCAGGAGCTCCTGCAGTTTCAGTAGGGAGGGATGACGGTGGCCGAGTACGCGGCTAGTTTTGCAGACCGTGCACGCTTTTACCTGGACTTAGTCCATGACGACAACCTCCGAGCGCGGAAGCTTGAGAAGGGTCTCCGCCGAGAGATTCGTGCTTTCAGAGTACCCTTGGGCATTTCCACGTATGCCGGGGTGCTAGAGCAGGTACTGGTGACAGAGGGCTTCCTGTCATGTTTTGCGGTTGGTAGTGGCAGTGGGCACGATGGAGCTGGGACATCTACCGCAGCTAGCAGGCACCGGAGGATAGGGCCTCGATGCAGGTGGCCTTCCCACTACCGGTTTCGGAGACGTGGTCGTATACCACTGTGGCGTAAAGGCGCAGGGCCTCAGTTGAGGATTCCATTCCGTGAGTGGATCCCGGGCCGTGGTCATTAACCACAGTGGCGCTGGAGGGTACCAGGGCAGCCAGAGAGCGCTGGTTCTATTCTTGTGACGGGCGAGGTCACTTGGCACGAGACTACCCGACCCGAGTTACTGGGAGCATCGGGTAGGCAGCAGGTGCCCCGCCATGGAAGAGGCAGCACCGTGATCGGAGTGGTACCCAGAGAGGTGGTACTAGCAGAGGAGCGGGAGGAGCTGGAGGTGGGGGATGACATTACAAGATCTCCCCATCACCACTAGGCAGTCCACGTCAGGCTCTAGGAGCTAACGGTTGGGACCGCGGGTAGCCGCGAGCTTGGATGTCTATGATCCTGCAGAGCATGGGATGGTGAGAGGTACCCCTTGCGACTCTTCTACTTTTTACTGCATAATTGTTAGGCTCTGCGTGTGGAAGGCTTTTCTCCCTGCTCCTTGTGTGAGGTGTTACTAGGGTGATGCAGGGCGTCGGGTGTAACCCTATGTTGGTAAGGGAAAAAGGCGTGAGACATTTTCCTTTAGTCGATGGTGTTGACTCCTTCGCCTTTCGAGCGTGTAAGAGAGCCTCGGCTGTGGAGTCTTGCATGACAAGATATCCTTGGGTGTTTCACCATATGGATATTCTGAAGGAGGGAATCACTGGGCCTTGTTCCAAGTGCGGGCGGTGATTCCAGTCGCGAAGTGTGACGCAGAGGTTTGACTGGGGAGGTGAGCTACCCCCGAGAGCCTTCGGGCCATTTGAGATCCTGCAGAGGGATGACGAGGTTCCCTACCACCTTGCCCTAACCCCGAAGTCTGGACTGGGTCCACGATGTCGGCAAGGGCCGACCTAGAATGAACGGATCAATCCTTTGGTCCGTGTGCAGTGATGCAAAGCTGTGCGTGGGTTCTTCTGGGTATGGGAAGCCAGGTGTGGGCTTCGTACCTTGTGTTGCTCCCTAGTTTTGCTTTTCGAGGACGAAAAGCTTGAAGGAGGGAATGATGTAAGAACCCAGTTTTTACTGTAAAAGACTTTGGAATATTCTTGATGATATTCTAGAGCAGCGCCTTCAGACGGCGTTCGATTTCGAGCCCCGGAGTGGTCGGAATTAAATTTTCAGTGCGTTCACACTAGAAATGCTAAATAAATGGGATAACTCCTAAACGGAGTTCCGGATCAGGGATCCGAGTCTACGGATGGGTCTGGAATGGGGTGTTTACCCTATTAACGACATAAAAATTGTCGGCGCGGGATGTTTGGACCCCTCGCCTGCTCCCGGAATGCTAAACGGATAAATTAATTAATTAATTAATTCGTTTATTGGAAAAACGCTAGAATATCTTAAACGGTGGCTCGGATCGGAAAACTGAGAGCACCGTTGAGTTCGGAGCATTCCATTTACCCTAGGAGGGGTATAAGTTTCGCGGGCGCGGGCCGTCTGTGAAAAATAGCACCAGGGGCGTTTTCATAATTTTGCGGCCTCAAGCGCTAAGTTTAATAACTTTTGAACAGTGTCTCATATTAAAATTCCAAGACCACCATTGTTCTCATGAGGTCATGTTTACCCCAAGGACGCCCTCCTTTTTGTCTGCTTCGGGAGCGAAGTCGGGGGCGTGCCGGGCGGGGTGTTTAAGTGTTTTTATTCAAACACGCACCCCCCTTCTTCCTCTTCTTCTTCTTCCTCACAACCTCACCCCTTCCCTCCTCCATTCCGGCGAGCTCCGGCGAGGTAAGCTCCGGCGAGCCAACTCCGGCGAGGCAATGACGCGGGGCGGATCGCGCGGGAAGCGCCGGGCGAAGCCCAACGAGGTAGGCGGATTTGAGTTTTCCTCCCCTTCCCCGTTTTAATCCTCATTTATGCTCAATCACGCCATTGGATCCTCGAAAAAATCCCGTGGTTGCGTAGATCCCATCCTGAGCTTTCCGGAAAGCTATCCGGATCAAATTTTCGACCACCGAATCGTTTCCGGTGGTCCTTGGAATTTTCCGGCCACGGCCGGTTTCCGGCGAGGGCCGAAGGCGGCGGCGCGGGGCGGAGCGCGGCGCAGCAGGGCGGTCGGATGGGGCTTCGAAGGTGGCAGCGGCTGTCGGATGCCGGCAGGCAGAGGAGAGGGGGGCTGCGTAACGCACGACCCCCGTGCATCGACCGCGACCCGCGAATCGCGGGTCGCTGTGGGGAACCAACCGGCCGCGAGGCGGCCGGTCGGCTGAAGCGAGCCGCGTCCAGCTGGCCGCGGCGGGGTGAACCGGACCCGCAGCTGAGCCGCAGGCCGGCTGTGTGGACCGGGCCGGCCCAAGCAGGGCGAACCGGCCGGTCCGGGCCGGTCCGGCCCAAGGGGCTTTGCCCCTCAGCCTTCGGACGCCCGTATTTCGGGCTACGGGCGTCCGTTTTGCGCGCCGTCTGCGGCAGCGCGGAGCTTGCGTCAAGGCGGATTTTTTGAGATGGCTTTGGGAATTTTTAATTCCTGAAACGAGGGGTCTCGGAGACACGACGCGTCTTTATGTGGACGAGCGTTCTTCCGGAAAATCTTGTTTTGGACGGCGCGGACGCGTGCGACGTCCGTTTTGAGCGCCGTCAGCGGCGTTGTGACCCTGGCACTAAGGCGGAGGATTCCAGTGCGGTTCCAGGCGTTGAGGCTGGAGTTGAGGCGCGGGCCCCACGGCCCGTATTTTGAGCTGCTTGCAGCTTCTTGCGACTTTTTCCTCGGTCGTCCGTTCGGGGTGTGCGAGCAGTCGATGTTGGGTGTTTTTCCGAGGGCATCGTGTTGGCGCAGTCTGCCCACTGTAATTTGGCACGATGGTGTGGGGCCCACGAGGGATGTTTGGGCGTCGACGGTGAACTTCCATCTTTATCATCGGGCGACCATTTTGGACAAGTGAGTAGTCCATCTTGTGTGTTTTTTTTCAAGGGGATCGCAATGGTGCGATCCGTTCGTTGAGTTTCAGGACCGGGTTGCGGGTCGCACGTGGCACCGCTCGTGTGCGGTACGCCAGAAGGCATCTTTTTCTCCAGGTACCCATCCCACGCAAGTAAGCAGTCAATTTGACGTGCTTCTCCAAGAGCTTTGTGATGGTGCAGTTCGCCCGACCTTTTTCGGGGACGTGGTGTGGGTCCCACCCGACCCGGCTACGGTGAATAGTGCCCTTTTCACCGGTTGTACGTTTTGGGCGATTGAGTACTCAATCCCGTGTGTTTTTCCGAGGGGATCGCAGTGGCGTGATCTGTTGGTTCAGTTTCAGGATCTTGGGGTGGGCCCCACATGAGTTTGGTCACGGTGAATAGTACCTTTCCCACCTGTTGACCGTTTCGGGTGAGTGAGTAGTCTAACTCGCGTGTTTTTCCGCAAGGATTGCAACGGTGTGATCCGTTTGGCTGTACAGTAGTGGTTCGCCCTACTTTGTCTGTAGCGGACCCTTGGCGTGTGATCGCGCACTCTTGGGAGAGTGATGTAAATGGTTCGCAAGTTGTGGTTGGTTGTGCATGGGCCTTTGAGGTGGAGTTGTTACGTCACGCCTTTGCGTTGACGCTGGGTGCCGTGTGCACGATAGCCTATGGGTTGGAACGAGGAATACTCTGGGAGTATACGAGAGCGTTTGGAGGTATGTGTGGTTTGTACCTGAGATGTTCGGGAGCTTGGTTGGGGTTTGACTTGGGGTCACACGTCGTGTGGGCCCCAAGTGCATGCTGTGTTCTGCTTCGCGTACTTGGACCTTTGGCGGCGTGGAGGGTCCCTCTGTGTGTTTGTTTGACCAGTAGGGTGGAGCTATTCCCCTGGCTCTGTGCTCGTTTGTTGACCAGCAGGGTTGAGTGGTCTCCCCCTGGTTTTGTTCTCACTGGTTTGGTCGGTTGTGGTGCTAGTGACACCCAGTGCTGGGGCAGACGTTGCACCTCTTTTGGGAGAGCTGTTCTGGAGTGGGATGGTTGCACGACACCCACTCCGTGTTCGGTCGGCCAATGTTGTACCCTCCTGTAGAGATGGAAGAGTGGTTCTGAGTTTTACCCTCCAGTGAGACTGGGCAGTGGGTTACTCATCGACTTCCTCGGGCTTACCCTCTAGCAGGGCTGGGCAGTGGGTTGCTCACTGACTTCTAGGGTCTACCCTCCAGCAGAGACTGGGCAGTGGGTCACCCGACGCTATTAGGGTCTACCCTCCAGCAGAGACTCGGCAGTGGGTCACCTAACGACCTCTTGGGGTCTACCCTCCAGCAGGGCTGGGCAGTGGGTCATCCGTCGTCTAGTTCCAGGTCTACCCTCCAGCAAGGCTGGGCAGTGGGTCGTCTATCGACTTATTCCAGGTCTACCCTCCAGCGGGGCTGGGCAGTGGGTTTCCTGATGATGTATTAAGGTCTACCCTCTAGCGGGGCATGGTAGCGGGTCGACGGATGATGTATTAGGGTTTACCCTCCAGCAGGGCTGGGCAGTGGGTCACCTGATATTTTGGTTATGAATTACCCTCCAGCGGGGCTGGGAAGTGGGTCATTCGTTGGCATTCGAGGCTCAGTCCTTTCTTCTAGGTTAGTCTGTGGCTTTCCTTCGTGATTACCGAAGTGGGACCCTTGGTTATACGGGTCAGTGTTGTGACGACTATGGCTTTGAGAAGACCTCTCGACTGTAAGGCAGTGACGAGTTGTGGTTTGACGTTCGCCCAGAACTCTCGAGTACGAGGGGCGCTTTCCCCACCGAGACGCGTTCTTGTGACGTGATCTAAAATCATGCGAGAGAGTCAGTGCCGCCCAAATTGGATAGTGTCGAAGTGCAGTGATTGAGCCCCTTGGCTTGTGGTTCGGGGCAGACGTGCGAGATGTTGGGCGATGATGATGGTTATGTCTGGGACTATTGGCGACTCTTTCTTGGGCTGAGCTACGGGACGGGGATCCCCTTACGACGTTGTTCGGGTTTCTTGTTGAGCATATAGATATGTATATACCTTGTTCTAGTACCCACTTCTTGGGTTTGGTTACTCTCCTTCCAGGAGAGGCAAAGACGCGCGGGGTATGCCATGTGTTTTCCGTGTCTAGCTTCTTGTGGTTGGATGAGTCTACTCTCCTGCTATAGGTAGCGAAGACTCGACGTGAAGTTCGTCTTCTCACCGTTTCCAGCTCCTTGTGCCTGGACGAGTCTACCTTCCTTTCTCTTGTTGGGTTGAGCTGGACTCTTTACTGCACCCTCGGTTGTACTCCTCTACTTTTCTGTTCGCTCTACCGCTCACCCTTCGGTACCTCCTTTGTTGCTCCCTCGAGCCTTCGGGGTATCCTACTGAGTATTTTTTTATACTCACCCCTGCTTGGGCTTTTCCCACACTTGGTGTGCCCTTGCAGACAACGGACAGGTGGAGCGTAGGAGCTTGGGAGCTTGGACCGCGTGTGGTGGTCGTGGCTGCGTTCCAGGTGGGAGACCCATCACCAGTTTCTTTTGTTTACCTGTTTCTGGGTTGTGGCACTTTCTGGTTGGGTGCGTGTTTTGCCCCTTTTCTTTTCAGTTTGTGCTTTGTACTTTTAGAGGTCAATGCACTTTGTGGTTTTTATATAGCAGTTTCCCTTTCCTTTTCTTTGCTTGTATTTACTTTTACTCTGCACTGTTGCATTGAGTATGCTGCATGTTTGTGTATAGGTGCTTAGGAAAAGGCCTCCCCGAGTTATTGTGCCTTCAGTGCTGGTCGCCAGCCCCTGGCCTATGGAGGCGGGCTTGGGGTAGTTGCGGCTCGAGCCCAGGTAGGGTCGAGTCGTGACATTAAATGTAGATTTTCAATGGAAATGAGTCACTTTGGGTGTGTTTGTCGTGTTGAGTACTTTTGGAATTAAATTGAAAATGGTTTGAACAATGGGAAAACATGTTTTAGTTTGTATAAGATGCACTTTTGGTTTTAAAGTGACGTTGGTATATGAAATCAAGTTCTTCGTTTTGGTGAAAACCTTTTCTTTCTAATTTTTAAGTGTTTTATAAATTGTTAATTGCACTTATTAAATTATATATGGAGCTCGAGAGTTGTGTTTGACAGAATTATGTGTGTGTTAAGTTTTTAAAGGTATTCTTACATGTGAAATTGGACATGCCTCGTGTGCAAACTCTTATTGTGCTATTTTGAAATCTTCTTTTAATTGTTTATATAGTTTATCAAGTCACGCAAGTGATTTGAACTATGTGATAAAATGGTCTTGGTGTGCGTGTGTTTTTTTAATGGTGTTTGGGTATGCAAACGGTGATGTGTATGTGTAATGTTTTGTTTGGTTCGGGATATGTGAAAGCGATATACATTATGTGAATGTGAAACTTGATTGAGCACAAGGGAAAACCCTGGGTATCTAGGTGGGCGGACTAGAACTAGTGCGCTAGTGAGCCGGATGGGTATCGTCCCTGTCTCACTTAGCTGGATCGACGATTACAACACTAACTAAACACGTGATGACTGAGGGTCGTGGCCTTCTAAGCCACATTTTCTGAGGGTCGTGGTCTTCTAAGCCACGCTTCTGAGGGTCGTGGTTTCTAAGCCACGTTTCACCGAGACACGAGGTTCTAGGGTCCCACTTAAGCTAGATGAACCTTAGGGGATGTACCCATAGTGCTCTACCATCTATGGCGTGGTGCCTTCCGTTGGCATATGGAGGACCACTTGGGTGTGTGTGTGGGGGGGGGGGGTATGTGTGCGGGTGTGTGTGTGTGTGAGTATGTGTGTGTGTGCCCATAATGAACTTTTCTCTTCCTCTTTAAAAATTGTTTTGTGAAATGAGTTATTTTTAGTGTTTTCCTTTAGCATTTGGCTTGTAAATGTTTTCTTTAAAAGCATTTCAAAAGTATAATTCTGAATAAGCACATTGAATTGTCTTTTTGATGTTGTGGAATGGAACCTTTTTATTGGGTGACCTCCTACTAGGCCTTTCGCTCACACCCTGCATACACCTTCGGGTGTATGTAGACCGTGTTTCTTGTGTATTTCAGGTTGTGCGTCATGCTCAACGATGGTGGTTCGGGTTGTTAGTGGCCTTCTCATGCAGGTTGGTGTTGTGGCGTGCGGATGCTACACCACTCTTGTCGCTTGGAGGTTTGAGTTATAGTTTTAGTCTCTTTGTTGTCGTTTATTTTTGGACATTGGTTCTAGTTGTAAAACTTTAAATTTTGATTTTAGTTTTATGGTCTCTTTGGTTGTCGATCCCATGTTTCATTTTTATTATTTTGTTAGTGTTTGTTTATACCATTTCGAGTAAACTGTTCCCATAGGTTACTCTTGATACCCGGGCACTTGTGTCTGCCCGTGGGGATCAGGAATGCCCTTCGGGCCTTGCCGCGGACCGTGTCGGGCGCCGGGTCGGCTGGAGACCCGGCCTGGTTCGTGACAAGATGTGGATACAAAGGTTCATGATAGATCACTTATATTCACAGGCTCACTACCTTTACAAAGTTTAGGATCAGCTCATTGCTTCCCCAAGGGTCACTCCCTGTTTCTCTCTCTCTGGCTCACTACCGGTGGAGAATATCACCTTCTTCCTCTTCCTTTGCTCACTGCTCTGGAAGGGATCCACTCACAGTTTATAGACCTATAGGTCTCTTCATTTGCATTAAGGAATGCATCTTTCTCTTTATGTAGATTCTCTATTGAAGTACAACTTTCACCCGTAGATGAATATCTCTTTGCACCGAAGGTATCGGGAAAACATCCAGCTACCATGCAGCATGAAAATCACTGCTGGAAATAAAACATACTTGGCGTACCAGTCATTCTTGGCGCGTAAGTATCGGTGCGCAAGTCACAACTAGCACACAAGTCTTCCTCAACTACTTGCGTGACTCAAGATTCTTCAACTCAAAACCTGTGTGACTCAATTCCTTCCTCGCCTAAACCACCTCAGGCACGCAACACACCCTTGGTGCGCAACTTCCTACTCTGGCGTGCAAGTCCCACTTGTGCGACACACCACCACTTGCGTGACTTCCACACCAACACGACGGGAGATCTGAATCTTCAAAGTATTGAACTCCGGTGAAGAATGAAGAGGGGTGGTCCAGTATTTATAGGCAAATTCTAAATTTTCCTAATTCCAAACCTGCACGAACCTCTTTCCTTTGCTATATTTTGATCTTTTGATCTTAAAAAACCACAGGTGCACGAGTTCTCAAGCTTCCAAGGCATCGACACGAAAGTCTCTTTCATAAAAACCACTTTTCTTCATTTGATGATTTTCAGGCCAACAAATTTGGGAAACACTAGAAAACAGTGCCACTTTGTGTCTGTTCTTTTTTATGCCGCCTCCAGATCATTCATTCCTTTATCGAAGTTCTTGAATCAAACATGGATCGTTGACCACAACTCTTGAACTCGACATTCCACCATGAAATCCCCTTTGTCAACAAATTTTTATGTCATTGTTTTCTTTGTCAACAATCACAACATAGATGTTCACTTTGTCAACAACCACAATCACCTCAAAAATACTTCAATGATGCCTTGAGGAATTTTTTCCCAACATATAGTCATTATAATCTTATTCTAAGACTCTTTTTATGACTTTCATTCATCATTGGTGGTTACAAACACAACATAGACCACCCCAATAAGTTTTTTTCCATAATTGGATTTTTAGTGTTTTGACATGTCATTTGCTCCACCATTCGGGTGTGTGGCTTGAAATTGTTAATGTTAACCCCCTTTAATTAGATAAATTGTGAATTTATAAATTTATAGAACCATGTATTCTAATCACTTGACTTTCCTAAGGTAACTACTTAAATTTTTTAAATAAATCTTACTTGGAATTTGGAATTATACTATGCATATGACTTGGCATAATTGAATGTTTGAATGGTAATTGGAAAGTATAGTATTGATATACCTTGCACTAGTTTACATCAAATTAGTTGCTCATAGTTTCTCATCCTTAGCCCACCTTTTCATGTTTATTAAAGGTAAAGGATAGAACCATGTAATAAAATATTATTTGATATAAACAGTTTCATTCCCTTTATCCTTATCATGAAAGGCAACAATATGAACCTTGATATATTAAATGGAATGACTACTACATAGCCTAATTAATTAAATGAAATAATATAAAGGTGCTTATTATATATAGACTTTGACATAATTATAAGCGTGTTTAGACTCAATCCCTCTTTGGATTCTTGAGGGAATTCCTTGATCACTTGTGGACACTATTCCAATTTAAGTTTGTTGGTTTCTAAGGGTGAGACCCACATTGAACAAAATTCTCACCTATTAGTGGATTCCTATTATATAACTATAGGATTCATAGTTTATTATGTCACTACAAAAAAATCATGATTTAGCGGCAGTTTTGAAAAACCGCCGCTAAATCATGCGTCGGGAAACTATTCACGGCGGTTTTGAAAACCATCGTAGAACGTTTCGCGGTGGTTTAAATCTCCGCTAAATGATTTCGCTGAAGTTTTTTTATTTTTTTCATTTTTTTAATTTTTATTTTTTAAATTTTATTTATTTATTTATTTATTTGATTTTTTTTGATTTTTTTGATGTATTTGATATATTTAATTTATTTTCGTATTTATTTAATTTATTTCTTTCATATTTTATTTATTTATTCATATTTATTTTATTTATTCATATTTATTTTATTTATTTATTTCATATTTTATTTATTTATTTCATATTTTATTTATTTATTTTGTATTTTATTTATTTATTTCATTTAATTCACATTACTTTATTTACTTTATCCATCCATGCATGCTCATCCCCATAAACATGCCCATGCAAATGCCCATGCAATATAAAGAAATACTGTGTTTGGTGAGATATGAACCCCTAACCTTTTGCATATTTTCCAAAGACTTTACCACTCCAGCAAGCTCGTCATGTGGTTAACAAATAGAATTTATTATACTTATATATAATAATTGGAAAAACAAATAATACATAACTAATAGATATAAAATAATAAAATAATAAAATTACGAAATTAAAAGAATAAATAATAAATAATAAATAATAAATAATAAATAATAAATAATAAATAATAAATAATAAATAATAAATAATAAATAATAAATAATAAATAATAAATAATAAATAATAAATAAGAATAAAGAAGAAACAATAAATAAACAATAATAATAAATAATAATAAATAATAATAAAAAATAAAAAGAATAATAATAATAAATTATAATAATAATAAATAATAAAAAATAAAAATAAATAAAAAATAAAAAATAAGAAATAAGAAATAATAAATAAAAAATAACAAATAACAAGTAATAAATAATAAATAATAAATAATAAATAATAAATAATAAATAATAAATAATAAATAATAAATAATAAATAATAAATAATAAATAATAAATAATAAATAATAAATAAATAATAATAAATAATAAATAATAAATAATAAATAATAATAAATAATAATAAATAGTAATAAATAATAATAAATAATAAGAAATAAGAAATAAGAAATAAGAAATAAGAAATAAGAAATAAGAAATAAGAAATAAGAAATAATAAATAATAAATAATAAATAATAAATAACAAATAACAAATAATAATAAATAATAAATACTAATAAACAAATAATAAATAAGAAATAATAAATAATAAATAATAAATAATAAATAATAAATAATAAATAATAAATAATAAATAATAAATAATAAATAATAAATAATAAATAATAAATAAATAATAATAAATAATAAATAATAATAAATAATAAAAAATAATAAAAAATAATAAAAAATAATAAAATAATAATAATAAATAATAAATAATAAATAAGAAATAAGAAATAAGAAATAAGAAATAAGAAATAAGAAATAATAAATAACAATTAATAAATAATAGTAAATAATAAATAATAAATAATAATAGACAAATAATAAATAAGAAATAAGAAATAAGAAATAAGAAATAAGAAATAAGAAATAAGAAATAAGAAATAATAAATAAGAAATAAGAAATAATATATAATATATAATATATAATATATAATATATAATATATAATATATAATATTTAAAAAATAAAATAAAATAATAAAATATAATATATAATATATAATATATAATATATAATATATACTAAAAAATAAATAACGAGTAAATTTTTTTATTATTAATAATAATAAATAATAAATAATAAATAATAAATAATAAATAACAAATAAAAAATAAAAAATAAAAAACAAAAAACAAAAAATAAAAAATAAAAAATAAATAAAAAATAAATATAAATAATAAATAATAAATAATAAATAACCAATAACAAATAATAGATAATAAATAAATTAAAGTATATTATAAATAATAAATAATAAATAATAAATAATAAATAATAAATAATAAATAATAAATAATAAATAATAAATAATAAATAATAAATAATAAATAATAAATAATAAATAATAAATAATAAATAATAAATAATAAATAATAAATAATAAATAATAAATAATAAATAATAAATAATAAATAATAAATAATAAATAATAAATAATAAATAATAAATAATAAATAATAAATAATAAATAATAAATAATAAATGAAAAATGAAACACATGAAGAAGTACAAAAAGGCGTGATAAGGGATGAAAAACTATGAAAACGCATGAAAACAGATGGAGAAGCATGAAGAAGGAAGCATTAGAAAGCATGAGAACGCGTGAAAACTCATGAAAACTCTGGAAAACCCCTTAAGAATTCAACATAATCATCATAATTACCCACAAAAAACCATTGATAAAGATAACAAGTCACAGAATCCCAAATAAACAGTAATAAATGGAGCAACCATTAAAACCCGTCAAAAGGGTCATAAAGTGACAAAAACATTGGACTCACAATAATAAAGATAACTTATGATCAGAGAGTCCATTCCAGATCCGCGACCAGTCAAATCAAAGATCCTAAAATGATATTCAAGCTGATAGGTGAAAGAGGCCGAATGGACCAACGGATTGGAAGTTATTAGCATTTAAAAAAAACTGACGGGGAACGGGTGCTAGAAACGAGGCATCGAAAAACATAACAAACATGATACCCACTAAAAAGGCCATAACTTATGATCCAGGAGTCCATGTGGGCGCCACTACTAGTCAAACTGAAGCTCATGGAATGAACTACGATCTGGTAGGTGGAGGAGTCTGAACTGACACGCGGATCAAAAGTTAGGCCCATTTGAAGACAAGTTCGACGGGACACCAGTGACATAAATGGGGGTTTTGAGGACTTTGGAGGGGTTTTTGGGATCAAAAAACATGACAGAAACTTTTTTGTGTCAAACTGGTGCGTAGCTCTCTTCGCTGGCTTTGATTTGATATGTGGTAGAGCCCAAACGGACACCCGGAGTGAAAGTTATGGTCGTTTGAAGTTGGAGAACTTTTTTCAACATTCTTATAACTCTCATATCTTTTTCACCTTAGACCGTCTCACAGTTTTGATTATACGTACCTCTAGATCTCTTCATGAACTTCGATTTGACTAGCCGTAGCGCTCCAATGAACACCCGGATCAAAAGTTATGGACGTTTAGTGATTTTGGGGTTTCTCATGTTTTTTTTTATTTTTTTCTTTACATTTCGTGGCGGTTTTACCCAAACTGCCGCTATTTCACGGTGGTTTTTTTGAAAAACCGTTGCTAATCCTTGAAAAAATAATTTTTTTAAACATTTCGCAGCAGTTTTTAAAACTGCCGCGGAAAAACTGTCGCGAAATGCAAGTTTTCCTGTTGTGCGTTAGGATGCATTGAATACACTCCTTAGATTTAACTTAACTTCTATAGACATGAGGCACCTTGGATACATCATTGGTCCTAGTCACTCCATATCCCGTTTTACCTTGTATGTATTCCTTAGACTCAGATAGAAATAATTTATTACAAAATTCCTTAGGAGATGCTCCTTGGGTTACACTCTTACCCCTATATATATGATACTTTTACTATATGAGTTAGATCAACCCTTGAGGTCAAGTTTTATTTGGTTATTACCTTTGGGACCTCTTGATTATTATTATCATCATAGATTCCATGTTACATCGTGGATCCTTAACTATTATTATCTTGTTATGATTTCAATTCTAGTTTTAACTTAGGTGACTTAATTATATAAACTGGAACTAAATTAATTAATGAACATGTTACATATTCAGATGCAAGATGAGGGCTAAAGTTTCTACTTGGTTATTTACTTTATTATACTACTTTAATTTCATATATGCATGATTGTACACTATTTTATTTTATATTACATGGAATGGATATCGTAGATGCAATTGTTAGTGGCCTAATGAGATTTATATCACACCCTATCTAGGGTTCCATTGTCACCTAAGAAGATTACATGTATACAGGTGTTAAAAAAGGTAAGTGTATTACTTTATAAACTTGATTGTTTGTTTACATTAGGATGAAGCTGGGCAGTAGATGACCGAGAGGGAGCTCGGTATGCTTGGATAGTTTTTGGATTCCTTTTTTTTCTTTTTTATAGCATGTTATTTCTGCTGACTTGTATCCATTTTTTGAGTTTTATAGAAACATGACATGTATAATTAGATTTTGCATATGATTATCAGTTATTTATTTATTTATTTATCCTATCTGCTTTTATTGTGATAACTGTTTACTTATAATGTTTCAAATATTTACCTATCATCTTATTTTTATGATGTTTTCCACTTTAGTAATGAGGGAATATCTCCCTGTAAATATACCATAGGCCCTCGCTTCTAGTCAGAAGCCTTAGGTGTTCAGGGAGATGAGATTTAGTCCATGTGGGGAACCGGGATCGAGAAACCTTTTAGTGGAATCTAGGTTCAAAATGTCACATAGGTAGTTGACACCTTATATAGATTTTATAGGGCCTTTTGGGTTCTTTTTAGGGGAAATTAAAAATTCAAATATGTGTACAAGAAGTTGACACTCCACCAAAATCACAACTGAGTTCGAGCATCCAAAACTCAAAAAAAAAACAATAAGGAATGATTTAATAAAGAAAAAAGTTTTTTTTCATAGTCACAGCAAAAAATCAAAGATGTATTCAGATTTCAATAATGCATAACTACTAAAATATCATCAAAGTTACGCAGTATTTCATCAAAAAATGATAGAGAAAATACCAGGCATATGTTTAAACTATTGGAGTTGGTTCCATATAACTAGATTCTATATATTTTATGATAACATGTATTCATAGTTTGTAATATTAATAAACTTCTTATCAAATCATGATTTTTCTTCTGTGTAACATTTTATGTTATAATATCCTAAGCATAGTTGTCGCACTAAAATGCTATAGAAGTTCCCCACTATGATGAAAACTCAGAATTTCTATGACACTATTTTTAAATATATGCTCTCTAGATGGATGATATCATTTGAGGGACACAAATGATATCAGATATTAGGGATGCAGACTCATAGTACTTTGATGCACCTTCTCATAGTGTACTCCCTTGGTAATATCCGATGTAGGATATTATGAGAATGAGACCCACCAGTTGGAAATCCACATTTATATGTGTCATTGGATATTACTATATATGGATGTGTGTATTAATATTAAAACATTAATATTATTATTAATTAGAATTATGTGTCATGTAATTTAATGTATTGATGAAAACCATGACGACATATGTTCACAATGAGGTAGGTTACGTTGGGTGCGTCACAAGTAATATTGCATTAATGAATAATGAGACAAATGATTTTTCCCTTCTATTATTCAATGGAAGTTGATATCTTAGGCCCTTTTTTGGAAATAATATATCCTAAATAAATCAATGGACATGGTGTTCTATAGGAAAGTCCTATTTCCTGAAATTCAAAGAAAGAGACATTGAGTACATAGGTTAATGGAACCAGCGTACAAGTTGTTTAATTATAGATATCATGATAAAGGGGTTATATTACACAATAAGCATCTGTATGAGGTATTATGTCATTGCGGCATTAACTTCATTTTATATGGGTGCCTTGGAATGTTCCTATATGCTAACCTTATACTTTAGGCCGCTTCTCCCAATGACACTGTGAAAGAGGCCTAGAGGGTCACACCCTAAGTGTATTGAGAATCTCTATTTATAATTTAGCAAGTTTAATAAATATTATTCACGTATGTGGTTAAGTAATTATTCATGTATACTTAATCGCATATATTTTGTCACCAATTATTCGAGAGAATATTATGTGAGAGGAATATTTAATAAATAATATTAACTATTTAGTGAATATAATATTTATTTATTTATTGGAAAATAATTTAGTAATATTTAGTTATTAAATAGGTAGTCATTATTCAAGGCCTGATAAGTCTTATGGAGGAATGGAAGACCAAATTTTTAGGTATGGTAAGAAATAATATATATTGAATATTATTTTATTAAATAATATTTAATTTAATTCATAGGTTATGTGCATGTCAAGGACATAATAATAATATTATTATTATTTTAGACATGGGGTTTCACAATGGATTAAATAAATATTAAAGGGAAATTGTGAAAATATTTATTGATAAACCCTAGAGGTATTTATACCCAATTATATTATTTTATTAGTGATAAAATTCATTATATTGTGTATAATGACATCCAGAGAGAATCTTATCAAGCTCTAGAGAGCTCCCTCTCTAATAACGCTCTCAATAAAATAGAGTGATATTCCTCCACCTCCCACTCTCGAGTCTAGAGATATCAAGGAGAATGATTTGGAAGTGATTCTTGTGGAAATAAAATGAAAATAATGTAAGTTATAGGATCTATCATGATAGAACCTATAGATTCTTACAACGACATTCAATGATTTGTGGAACACATGTGGATCACCAGTAGAGGGAATCTTCTCTAAATTTGTACAATGAAATGATGGTACAATATAGATATTTTTTCAAATCCATCAATGAAGAAATAATTCAAGTAAGGTAATTCTTTAATTGATTAAATTAATTATAAATTATTTGTGATGATCCTACCTCTGGTTCTAATGATTTATCCATTTTTTGTTCTCATTGATTCAATTTTTTTAATCAGGATGTTTATTATCATGTAGATCTCAGATTTATAATCGATCAATACAAAAATAAAAGTTGCCTATGGTCCATTTCATGCTTCTACTACACCTAGAACCTAAAAGTGGAATCATAGTAGTAAAATAATTATTTATAATTATTTAAAGATTTTTGATTGATTTAGAAATTTGTGATTTAGTTTTCAATTCAATATTAATCATTATTTTAATATGAATTTCATGATCTTATTCTTACTCTTTCGTTTCTCATTGATCTAATAGAAAAAATTAATTTTATGAACGAAATAAAATCCAAGATCTCATACAGAGGTACCGAGCGTTCTGGCCAGATAACACAAGAGTATACACCATGTAACCAGAGTTACATGTCATGTACTAGTGGTCAATACACCATTAATTAATTTTGGATTAATTCAAACAACATGAATTTAATAAATGTAGGGCATTTAATATCATACACCATGAGTCAACTAGGCAGGCCTGACACATGGTCATCTGGAGTACATGTTGTGTATCCCACATACACGACATGTAGTCCTATAAGTCATAAACATACCATGTATTTCCATACATGGCCTACCTGACTAGGTTCCATGTAACTTGAATACCACACATCATGTAGCCCTTTGTACACATTGCATGATCTAATCTTTATGATCCATGATTTACATGATGAGTCCCTAGATGTGTGCCTCAGATAGACTATGAGAGATGTACACACCGTGCATCTTTCTTGTACAAACCATGTACTTAAACAAAATTACATGTAATTAAAATTAATTCATTATATTGTGTAAACATTATCGATATATGCTTGTGTGTGGTCATTAAGTTCACAGGATATGCCATGTGATGGATTTTAATATATATATATATATATATATGTTTAATTAATTTTTTTCATAATGTTCAGATCTACATATCATGTGTGAGTCGTACTATAGATATTACTCGATGTGCATTGAATCATAACACATTACAAAAAAATCATGTAATTTAGGTAATAATTAAGTTGATAGTAAACATCATGAAATTACGTGATAAATCATGTACTCCCTATGTCACAAGAGTAAATAATATATCTGTATAATACATATTGGGTAGATTTGGAATGGTATTCACTGTGTTGCCTCCAAGGTACAGTTTTATACCTAATTAATTTTAAATAAATTTATTTAATTTGTTTATAATTATGATGGATTATAATCTCAAGGAAATTTAGATGAGAATTAAGATAAAAGAATTTATTAATTAAAGAAGATAATTAATTGATTCAATTGTGATTTAACATAAATAAGAATGATTAAGAATTGAATTCTAGTTTTATTAAATTTTTTAATTTTTTTCATGCACATGGATGATGATGATCATTGACCAATCCTTTTTAAGTGATTGGTTTCATTTAATTTATTAATAAATTAAATTGTTAGCTTATGCACATTATCTTCTATTATTATGTAAGGGTCATCATGCCCATGGTTTCTTTTATGTAAACTATTTTCCCTAACATTTATGTGAGTAAAATTATATGTAATGGATGAATCTTCCAAGATAGTGGAGGAGGTTCAAGTTTGAATTTTAGGAGAAACCAAGTCAAGATATTTACATAGGTGGATAGGTGGAATGATATAACACAAACCTTAATTGGTTCAAGGTGTTTTTCCCCTAGGTCCATGGTTAGTTTAACAACCGCTAGATAAACTAACCATTAATAAAATCTCATGATCATAAAACTTTATTATTTTATTTCTATCATGTTGCATGACTATTTCATTAGGGATATTTTTTCATGATCACATGGATTAATTAATTAAAAGTATACAAGATAGAACAAAAAAAATTAGTTTTGTTTAAATATTATATAATTTATTTTTAATCAATTAATTAAATCCACTAAATATAAACAAGAATGTGATTAAGATCATAATTTTAAATTCACACATAAAAGATAAAATCCCTGAAATATATATTATGTTGGTATATACTTCCAATAATTTAATTAAAATCTAACCATAATTGAATGTATTTGACTAGAAAAAGGTGGGGTTCTTTCAATTATTGGGAAATTCTAACAAGAAGTTTTTGGTTGAATTAACTTAATTCAAATAAAGGGTTGAATGCCAAAGTAGAAGTTAGTGTAACTGAGAGGAAAGGGTAAAGGAAATCCAATTTAAGGATTTTAGGATTAGGGAGTCCACTCAACTGATCAAGGAATTGTGATTTAATACAGTTGGAATTTAGAAAGCCTACCTAAAACCATTCATGTTGCTTAACCAACCAAATTTAGTGTAATGAGAAGGGGAATATGGATCCTTTCCATTATAATGTCCAAGAAACAATATATTCTGAATATAATGGTAAGGGATATTGGGTTTCAATAAAATAGTGGTAGATTAATAAATATAATATTTATTTAGTTGTATAAATTTTATTAGATAAAGTACTAAAATTATTCTCATCTTATTTATAGAAACAATATTAAAATGACTTCAAACATATCATTGTGATCTATACATGATAAGGACAACCTTTTGATCAACACAAATTTCCGGGATGGGAAAATTCACTTATGTGTTATTGTTCACCATAAAAGGAAATTTTATGTGATGGAATAACCTATTCATAATGCATATAGTAATGGGGAAAGTGATGATGAGTTATCACTCTATGAGAAACATTTGAACTATTCCACATATGTTCAATGTTTCATGCTATCATCTATGAACAATGATCTTTTGAAGAAACATGAGGGCATGGATGCATATAGCATGATGTATCACCTTTAGGATATCTATCACGAGATGACGATACATGATAGATGCAAGATCTATTATTATTTATTTACAATTAATCTTAGAGAGCGAACACCATCCGGGCCTTATGTAGTCAAGCTTATTGGGTATACTAAATGCTTAGAAATATTAGGGATTAAATTCCTAGATGGGTTGCATACAGATCTCATACATTCATCACTACCCAAGAACATCTATAGTTTATTATTAATTAAAAAATGAGAAACAATTATAAGAGTCTTTTAGAACTTCTTACTTTGATTTTCCAAGTGGAAAAGCACATAGGGCATGATAAAACTGCAATCCTTGTGGCGAATTAGAAAATAAAGAACAAGGAAAAGGGGCCTAAGAATAATGAAACATCTAAATCACCTAAGCACCATACTTCTAAGAAGAGGAAGATCCAAAGTTAGGGAAAGAAAAGGGTAGAAATATGTTTTCATGTGGAAAGACAGACCGCTAGAAATGGAACTACACCAATAATAAAGGGGAATCTAAATGTGTTTTCTTTATCGAGTGTAATATTTCAATATCTACACATTGGGTATTAGTACAGCTTGTGGTGCTCACATCTGTATCCAAATTCAATAACTAATTAGACTATGAAATATTTCTAGAGGATATGTGGATTTGAGAGTTCCTAATGGTGTGATCCCGGCTACTCTAGTCATTGGTGACTACCACCTTTCATTTCCAATAAGAATTATTTTGGTTTTAAAAGATTTTTATTATGTACCAACTATTACCAAGAACATAATTTTTTATCATGCATAGATGTAGATGATTTTATTTTCATGTTTGGAAATAATAGTTGTTTCTTTTGTAAAGAAAACATATGTTATGGTATGTCACATTTAAATAATGGTCTTTATGTATTAAATTAAAAAAACCAAGTATTGGAAATTGATAACTAATCATGTTCATACAACTCCAATAACACCCAACTATGAAATCACCATCATGGTCTTATAGATGAGAAGAGTTTGAAAAATCTCTATCAAGATTTTTACTTCGACTCTTCTGAGCTAAAACCACTTGAAAGTTGTCATTCTTTTTTATAAAGAAAAATGAACAAACCTTCATTCAATGGATAGGGAGAAAGGGCCACATATATTCTAGGATTAATACACACTGATGTTTGTGGACCATTTCCAGTAGAATCTAGAGGTGGGTATTCTTACTTCATAACTTTTACTGATGACTTGAGTAGATAGGGTTATGTCTACTTGATGAGTTATAAGTCTGAGTCCTTTGAGTAATTCAAGGAATTAATGAATGAAGTAGAGAATCAACATGGAAAGAAGGTAAAGAAGCTTTTATTAGATTGAGGTGGTTAATATCTTAACCAAGAGTTTATATAATTTTTATAGGAGTTTGGTATTCTATATCAACTCACTCCACCATATACACCATAATGGAATGGTGTTAGTGAAATGAGGAACCGTACCTTATTAGACATGGTAAGGTCGATGGTTAGTCATGTTGATCTTCCATAATCCTTTTGGGGACATGCATTATAAACTACTACATAGACACTAAACCAAGTACCAATTAAAGAAGAAAATGAAATTCCCTTCAAGTTATGGAGTGGAAAGAAACTTATTTTTTTTGCATACATGTGAATTAGGTTTCAAGGAATTTGTTAAGGCCTTCTTAAAAAAAACACCCTAGGGTATAAAGTGTATCTTTGTAGGGTATATGAAGGAAAAAAAGGGATAATACCTATACCGCCCCTTATACAAGAAAGTTATGATCGCCAGACAACCCATCTTTCTTAGGAGGGACAACATCCACACAAAAAAAGATATTGGGTGAAAGATTGAAATCAGTGAAGTTGATGCTCAAGATACACAAGAATCGGTACATGAAAAGATTCTATAGGTCCCTGTAGAAGAAGTAGTTCCTGAAACACAAGTACAACATAAGATAACGAGATAGGTAAGATAAACAGAGAGATATGTTTTTCTAGTAACCAGATTTGGTGACTCATTATTGGTTGAAAGTGATGAACCTCTCTCCTAAAAAGAGGTAGTAGAGATATTAAAAGGTACAAGATAGAAATAAGCCATGAATTCTGAAATAGAATCTATGTATCCTAACAATGTTTGAATTATGGTCCATGTGACAGTTTATGTAAAGCCTGTAGGGTAAAAATTGGTATTCAAGTGAATAAAATACATTAAATGTAAATTAAATACCTATAAATAAAGGATAATGGCTAAAGGGTTTAAAAACGTCATTTAATTGACTATGATGAAACCTTTTCACCAATTTCCATTTTTAAATCTATCATAATTATACATACTATAAGAGCTTACCTTGACTATGTGATTTTGTAGATGTATATAAAAAACAACATTTCTTAATGGTAAACTTCAAAAAGATGTCTATATGACACAATTAGATGGGTTTGTGACTCCAGGTGATGTAAAAAAATATTTTCAAGTTACAAATATCCATTTATTGATTTATGAATCAATCTAGGTTAAAGAATATTTGATTCGATGAAGCTATAAAAGAATTTGGTTTCTTTAAGAATGAATGTGATCCATGTGTTTACAAGAGGTTTGGTTGAAAAGAATTCTTTCTCCTAGTAGTGTATGTGGATGATATATTACTTATTAGAAATGAAATACCAGTCTTACGGTCTCTTAAGGACTGATTAAAAAAATGTTTCTCTATAAAGGATTTAGGTGTAGTAGCATATATTCAATGGATCAAGATCATTCGTGATAGATCCAAGAGGCTGGTGGGACTATGTTAAAGTACATATATTGACCAGATACTAAATATATATAGTATGTAACAATCCAATAAGGGATTTGTTCTAGTGTCACGTGGTTGAAATATTTCTAGGAAAGTATTTCCTTAGACACAATAGGAGAAAGAGAGAATGAGTAAGATTCCATATGATCCAGTGATAGGATTAATCTTTTATGCCTTTTTATATACTATAATTGATGTTGCCAATGCATTGTGCATGGTAGGAAAATATCAAGATGATCTTGGAGAACATCATTGGTCTACTATTAAGGCTATCCTGAAGTATTTTAGAAGAACTAATGATATGTTCATAGTGTACGAAGGATATGAGGAGTTGATCATCAATGTTTACACTAATTCTAGTTTTCTAGATAGACCAGAATGATATGAATTTTCAATAAACATATGGTTTATGTCTCAATGGAGGAGGTGTGATATGGAAGAATTTAAAGAAGCTAGTTTTCATTGATTCTATAGTAGATTCTGAGTATATACCATCTTTTGATTCATCCAAGGAAGTTTTCTGGATATGAAACTTTTTCCCATGATTTTTATGTGGTACCTAGATGTAAAGACCCTATCACATTGTATTGTGATAATACTACAACAGTGGATATTAAAAAAGAGGCAAGGTGACAACAATAGATAAAGTATATACTTTATAATTATCACCTCTTGAGGAATTTTTATTAGAGGGGTAAATTTTTAGTATGTAGAGTTACCATATAAGAGATCATGACAGATCCCTTTAAAAAAGGATTATCTTAGTAGAATCATGAGTATTATGTTAGAGCTAGTAGACTTAAGATTGTTAGTAGTTGGTTTTATTGAAAGTGGGAGTACGTTAGAGTTGGTTCCCTAGAACCAACTTCTATTTACATTATGATAATATTTATTCATAGTTTTACGTATCAATAAACTATTTATCACATCATGATTATTCTTTTGTATAACATAATATGTGATTATTTCCTAAGAGTAATTGTTTCACTAAAAGGTCATAGTGTTTCCCTACTATGAGGAGAACCTAGATGTGATATGAAAATATTCTTAAATATATGTTCTATAGCTAGGTGATATCATTTAAAGGAAACAAAAGATACAGGATATTTGGGTTGGAGACTCATAGGATGTCGGGGCACCGTCTCATAGTGTAAACCCTTGGTAATATACAGTGTAGGATATTATGAGAACGATTCCTACCAGAAGGAAATCTACATTTATATGTGTCATTGGATGTTTCTATTTGTGGATTTTTGTATTGATCTCTAGTCTTTAAAATTATTAATAATGAGTATTACGAGTCACATAATTTTATGTATTGACAAAAAAATGTGATGATATATGTTCATGGGGATGTAGGATATGTTGGGCGCGTCATGAGTAAAATTGCATTAATTAATAATGCAAGAAAAGTTTTTCCCCTTATGTTCTTTAATTAATGTTGATATCTTTGTCCCTTCAATGGAAATAATATCACCTAAATAAATCCATGGTCATTGTGTTCTATAGGAAAGTTTAATTTTTGAAAAGTCAAAAAAAGTGACATTGAGCACATATGCTAATGGCAGCAATGTGAAACCTACTTGATTAGAGGTATCATGATAATGAGATTATATTACACAGTAATCATCCGTATGAGGTATTATGTCACTATGAAATTAAATTATCTCTCCATGAGTACCTTGGGGTGTTTTTAGATTATAACCTTGGACTTTAGGTTGCTTTGCCTAATTCCATCAAGAAAGAGGCCTAGAGGGTCATACACTAAGTGTATCAAGAAGATCAATTAAATAATATGTTATTATTTATTATTTAACAAGTTGAATAAATATTATTCTCACATGCGGTTTAATAATTATTCATGTATACTTGATCAAAAATATTTTTTCACCAGTTAATAGAGAGAATATTATGTTAGTGGAATAGTTATTAAATATTTTTTAGTGAATATAATATTTATTTATTTATTACGGTATAATGAAGTGATATTTATTTATTAAATAAATATTAATTATTCAAGGATTGATAAATATTATTGAGGAATGGAAGGTCGATATTTTAGGTCTGGTGAGAAATGATATATATTGAATATTTTTTGATTAAATAGTATTTAATTTAATTCGCATGTTAAGCGCATGTCATGATAATAATAATATTTTTATTATTATTTTAGACATAGAGTTCCATAAGAGATTAAATAAATATTCAAGGGCTCATGTGAAAATATTTATTGATAAATCCTAGTGATATTTACACCTAGTAATGTTATTTTCATAGAGAGCCAATTAATTATGTTGTGCACAACAACAACCAGAGAGAATATCCTCAAGACCTAAAGAGATTCTTCTCCAAGAATGCTCCCAAGAATAGAGAGTGGTCTTCCTACACCTCTTACTCTAGTGTCTAAAAAGATCAAGAAGAATTATTTAGAACCGATTATCATAAATATAAAAGTAAAATGATGCAATTGAAAGGATATTCCGTGATAGAACCGAGATATTCCTACTACAATGTTTAGAGATTTTTGTAACATGTGTGGATCATATCTAGAGGGAATCTTGTCTTGATTCCTACAATGCAATGAAAGTACAATGTAGACCTGTTGTTAGATCCATCAATGGAGAAATAATTCATGAAAGGTAATTATTTAATTGATTTAATTAATTATAAATAATACATGATGATCCTTCCACTGGTTCCAGTTTTTTTATCCATTATCTATTTGTAGGATCTAAATATAGATGTACATGTATATGAGATGGCACAATACAAGAGGGGGTGAATTGTAGGTTTAAAAGTTTTGTATTTAAACTCTTAAGAATAAACATAGTTTAATATATATTAAACTAATAAAATTCACAATGCCTCTTATGAAACAATATAAATGATCGTACTGGTCCTAGATCTGATGGATATAATATGACACCAAAGCTTATTAAAAACAATTGTATTTGGATTGAATACAATTATCTGAGTATAAAAAATGTGAATGATTCTACCATACAATGTATAGATTATTTTACTACAATGTAATGTGAATGAATGTATTGTAATTAAAACAATTATAATAGAAAATAATATGAATATAAATAGGAAATACAATTATTCACATTCTAATACAAATAGCATCAGAAATGTAAAGGGTATTACAATTATTTTATACCAAAGTGTAGGGTATCCTTTCACCTAAGATAAAAGGTCTTTCTTACCACCACCCGGGTAAGCCCTTGATAGGATGATTGGCATGTTGGTCTTCATATCCACAAAATCCCTTGATTAAGAAGGTAATTGACACTTCTGTATTTCAAATACATGAAAACCCTTGATACAATGATCGACAACACCATATTCCTTTCCCCGAAAGCCTTCAATCATTATCACAATGGTTGGTCACACAAAGTAATACAAATTACTTATTGAAATAAAAGAACTAGGAACAATCCATTCACGTCTTATATCTTCAAGGATTTTTACACGAATCAAGAGAGAGGTTACACCATATCTCTCTAGAATTTAATTCACAATAGTGTTTCTTATATGTTCAATGGTCCAAGTCTTATATCCTAATTTTCAAATGACATCCTATTTATAGGCCTCCTTTCCAATGGTCATATTTTATTTAAACAATCATATTTCTCCAAAAAAACTCAGAGGGACTTGGACACCAGGAATTATAATGGTTAAAACAAAACAGAATACATTACATCGTTTTAATTAGTATATAACTAACATTATGACATCATTTTTGTTAGAAAACAAT
Source organism: Viscum album (assembly GCA_963277665.1). Taxonomy (NCBI): domain Eukaryota; kingdom Viridiplantae; phylum Streptophyta; class Magnoliopsida; order Santalales; family Viscaceae; genus Viscum; species Viscum album. Next base: position 1,751,521,042 of record OY728143.1, on the reverse strand, counting down.
AAGTACATAAGTATTAAATAATGAAAATAATGAATATATAAATCATGTGAAAAATTATAATGTGAAACATGTATGTAGTTTTAGAGTAAGACATGAGTACAATACATGAATACGATGAATAAAGTGGGTATGATGCATAACATGGTTACGATGTATATCATGGTTATGATGTATAACATGATTATGATGTAAAACATGATTACGATGTATAAAATTATTAAAATGTATAACATGATTATGATACATATCATGGTTACGATACATAACATGGATACAATGCATTACATGGTTATGATGTATAACATGGTTATGGTGTATAACATGGTTACGATACATAGCATCGTTATGATGAAAAACATTATACGTGGCTATGATGCATAACATGGATCTGATGCATAACAAGGTTATGATGTATAACATGGTTATGATGCATAACATGGTTATGATACATATCATGGTTATGATGAAAAACATCATACATGGTTACGATGAAAAACAACATATGTGGTTATGATGAAAAAAATCATATGTGGTTATAATGAAAAACAAAATACGTGGTTATGATGAAAAACAATATATATGGTTATGATGAAAAATAGTATATGTGGTTATGATGAAAAATAAATGAAATAATTTGTGATTTCCAAAACAAAAATAAATGAAAGGGAAAGTCCAAACACAACTTTTGACCCAAAAATCTCCCCCTTTTTGGAAAAAACAATACAAAACAAAAATAAAGGTTTTTCTCCCCCTGAGTTTAGTAATTATTCTGAAAGTAATAGTGAATATGAATAATTTCACCCTATGATAAAAATTATCTCTAAGGATCGTATTCTCTTTACTTCAAATTTTTTTATGAGTTCCCCCCCTTAATAAGGTATTCTCTCTTTTTTCCTTTCTATGGGAAAAAATTATTCTGTATAAAGAAATTTATTCTTTTCCAAATCATTCTCCCCTTTTGGATTTTCAAAAATAATAAGGTAAAACATTCTTTACTGCAAGGATTTAGATAAAAAAGTATATGAAACAATAGAAATTACTTGAAATAAAATAAGTTTTGATTATAACAAGAGATCAAAAATTAACTTTTCTCCTTCTGTTTTCTAAGAGTTTGAATACAAAGAGCTTAATATTCTTGAACTCTTTTATATCCTCTATCAACTTTTCAAGAGCTTATTACTGAGCTTTTACCTTCTATACTATTCTATAGTAATACTTTCATATTTCTCGAACATTTCTTCACAAAGTTGATTGATTGCTTCTTATGATTTGATCCTTACTTATTGGAAATTATAATCATCCATTCTGACTCTGTATACATTTTCTATGATTAAAACTCTATTTGAGATCAACAAAATCTCATTACAACCATTTTACAATTTTTCCTTTATATGTTCAAGCTCTTAAGAGGATATTACTTTTGAGGTACCCAGTCTTTGAAAGGCTTCTATCTTTTCATTTAAATCTGTGACCAGCTTTTAGTAGACTGAATTGAGATCATTAAAACTCTTAACCAATTCATCAATATTTTCTACATGATACTTGAGGTTTTCATTAATGTTTTATGAACACTTAGAAAATTATTTACAAGCCTTTCTATGCTCAAAAACACGTTCATTGAATTCTTTAAAATCAGCTTCAAGTTTAAAAAACATGTCCATCATAATTTTTACAGAATATATTCTTTCATTTTAACTATTTGAAATGATATATAGCTTGGATTCAATTTTTGGAAATAAAGGGATAATATTTTTTAATCTATTCAAGGCTTGTTCAATATATTGAATTCCTTTCACTATGATTTTCCTTTCTGAATCTGTATCTTCAGTATATTTTGGAAGATCTACAAAATGAGTTTCAGTGACAATAATTTCATCTAGTTGATTCTGATTCTTATCTGATTATTCTTCTTATTTATCTGATATTTGAATAACCTTCATGGAAGTATTATTTGGAGAAAATCCTTTTCATGATTAAAGATCAGAATATGGAAGCTTAAAGGATGGGGATTCTAATGATTCTGCAGAATGATTTTTATTATTTATAGCTTAATTATATTACACCTATTCTTGTTATTAGCCTTCTTCTTCTTATTTACGTTATTCTTCTTCTTATTCTTCAATTTATTAATTAGGAAATTGTGTATCCAATTATTCAGTTGCATGTTTTTCTTTCCCTTTCTTTGCTAGATCTGGTTGGGTTTGAAGAGCTGGTTCCCTTACGACTATTCTAGTTCTAGCTTCCTTAACTATATTTAGAATACTATCAATATAAATAGGTTGATTATTTCTATTATTAATTATATTTTTCTTTTCTTATTATTTTAAGGTTTCTTTGGTTCTTATTTTTTTATTCAGGTCTTCAACAGGTTTTAATCTGAATTGTGGATAACCTTTTTTCCTTTTTTCCTTCTTCTTTCTCCATTATGTCATAACCACATCTAATACTAATTTTTTGTTTCTTTTCTTTATTAGGAGTTGTAGCCTTAAATATATTTCTCTTCCTTGTTGTTTATTTATATGGATTTGAACGTTTTTCACCCCCTTCAACTATTTCTTTTTCTTTCTCAGCTTCTAGATCCTTCTCAAAAATTTTGGATTCAGGGTTGAATCGTAACATGAGTATCCTAATCAAATCCTTACTGATGAGAGGCTCCATAAAAGTTATAGGATCTGATTTAATTGAGAAATTGCACAAAATCAGGAATTCTTTCAAAAACTTTCTTATAATAGTGGGAAACATGATTAACTGAGAATTGATTGCACTAGATTTATGTTTCTTGATGGTCAAGAAAATAAAACCCATAAGATTGAACTTCATCATATTCATTAGTTAGTCAAGAACATAGACATATGAGACTTTTAGAGTTTTTTATCACCCTTTCTCGGTACTAGGAAACCTTTCATCCAAAGGTCTATGAGACGATTGTCAGCTGATAAATGATTTAGCTTCCTCTTGTCATCTTGAATCTCAAAAAGAGATTCCTCTGCTTTTATTTTATCAAACGCTCCACTCAATTCCGGTAATTTTTGGGAAGGAAAAAGAGCATCTCCCTCGGATGAAACTCCCATGAAATAAGATTCTTGTTTAATATAGGTTGTGTATTTCTTTTCATACATCATAAATGAGACTTTGAGTTCTTCGTCTATCTCTATTGTTTTTTATAACTATAACACTTCTTCATAAAACACAAAATCTAGATCTGATTCAGGTCTTTCAATACACAGAGATTCCCATCCTTGGATGTTTTTATCCTTTTATAAAAAGAATTATAAGTCTCATAAAAATCAAGAGAATATAACCTTTCTCCTTGAAAGGTCACAGAAGAGAAATCTTTTGGAGACATTTATTTTGGAGATGAAGTAGTTGACTCAGATATGAAAGACTTGAAAAAAATATCATACGCTGAGGTTTTTTCTGGTTACAAAAGCTGATAACTTCTCTAATTATGGAAACTAAGGTGATCTCTAATTAGAAATACTAAAGACTTACCTGATTACAAAAACTGAATACTTCTCTAATTAAGAAAATCTAATACTTCTCTGATTACGAATTGTGCCAGCTATTTATAGAGAATCCAAACTTTGGTGAAGTTCAGAAATATTTCAATGTGGGATGGGTAGGGGTTATTTTAAAAATTAATTTGATAGTTGAGATTAGATCTATAATATCCAATAATTTATAATGACTTTGAACTCTTGGAATTTTTAAATTTTTTTATTCAGAATGAATCTTATTAGAAGTTAAAATAAATAATTGAAATACCAAAAATTTCAAATATAATGAACAATATAGGGTTTTAGAATTTATATATGTCAGTGTATCAGGATAGAAATATTGGTTTCAATATATTGTTCTTAATATAACAATACTCAAGTACTATAACAAAGTAATTGTAATACCAAAAAAATATGACACCGATAAAAATACTAATACTAAAAAAATTGTAAAATTGATAAAATTATAATGCCAATAAAATTGTAAAACTGATAAAATTATAATACCAATAAAATTTTAAAACTGATAAATTTCTAATTCGGATAAAATTTTAAAAATGAAAAAAAATTGTAAAATTGATAAAATAGTAATACTGATACAAACATGAAACTAATAAAACATGAAACTCATAAAACATGTAACCAATAAAACATGAATAAAAACCAGAAACTGATAAAATACATGTATATTCCCCATTTGAAAAGGAGTAACTTAATGTAAGGAGATGGTTTAAACAAGAAGTATAAGTGAATTATTAATTTATAGTGATCATTCTTATATTATGTTTAATGTATTCCAATATATCATAATATAATGTTTTTATAAAAATGTCAGCAAGTTTATCTTACATTCCGATGAATTGTAAAACAATTTCTTCTTTTATTGTGTGGTCTCTAAGAAAGTGATGCAAAATATATATGCGTTTTTCACATGAGTGATGCGTAGGGTTTTTAATTAGAGAAATTTCCCTAGTATTATCACATATTATTTTAGTTTTGGAAAAACTCATGCCATAGTTAGTTAGTGTGTGTTTCATCCACAACACTTGATCACAACAACTTCCAACTGCTATATATTCATCTTCTACAGAGGAAAGTGCTACTGAATGTTTTTTTTTCATAACCAAGAAACTAATTAATCTCCTAATAGATGACAAGTTATGGATGTAATTTTTATATCTATTCAATAACCACCAAATTCAGTATCTAAATTTTTTTTTAAAACAAAATCATTTCCATAAGAATAAAATAGTTCTAAATCCATAGTTCCTTTTTAATAGAGAAAAATTCTTTTCATTGATTTTAAATGGGATTATTTTGTATTTTCTTGGTATCTTTAACATAATAATATGGATAAAATCAATTCTATACAACTAGAAATTAGGTATGGTAATATTCCTATCATTCAATTGAAATTTTTTTGATCAACTAGTTTCCAAGTTTTATCAAGATCAAGAGTATTTGAGGTTTCGATTGGAGTAATAATACTTTTTGTGTTTTCATATCCACACTTTTTAATTAAATATTTGATATACTTATGTTGGGATATATAGGTTCCTTTATGTTTATGAGAGATTTGAAAACCTAAAAAGAATTTTAACTTACCCATCATACTCATTTCAAACATAGATTTCATGATATTCGCAAAAGAATCAGTTAGGGATTACTGAGTTGATCTGAATATCATGTCATCAACATAGATTTTAACAATAAAGTTTTTTCCATTTTTATAAAAAGAGTTGGATCTATATCTCCTTTAGAATATTTTTGTAAAATAAATCCTATAATCCTATCATACTAAGCTCTAGGGGATTTTTAAGGCCATATAAATATTTGGTAAGTTTAATAACATGATCAGGATATTTTGACTCTAAAAAACCAAGAGGTTGTTTTAAAAAACATCTTCTTGTAAATATTCACTAATGAAATCATATTTTACGTCCATTTGAAAATTTTTGAAGTTAAATAATGCTGCAAAGGCTAATAGAATATGAATATATTCAACTATAGCTACCAGAGCATAAATTTATTCATAGTCTATTCCTTCTTGTCAATTATATCCTTTAACAACAAGCCTTGATTTATTTATTATAATGACTCCATTTTCATCACATTTCTTTCTAAAAACAAATTTGACTCTAATTATAGTGGTTTCTTTTGGCCTTTATGCCAAGGTCCAAACATTATTCCTTTAAAATTCATTTAGTCCATCTTGCATTTCTTTAATCCAATCCTCATCACCTAAGGCTTCATTAGAAGTTTTAGGATCAAATTGATATAGAGAAGCAAAGATGTTCTATTTTATATTTCAAGGAATTTCTTGTCCATACGGATTAATTTACATCACCAATGATATTATCACTAGGATGATTCCCAAGAAATAATTGATTTCAATTTTTTAAAACCTATTCATGAATATAAGGTAGAAAGTATTCAGGGGTAAATATTCTAGAAATATTTTCTCAAGTATTTCCCTTTTCAGAAGAAATTTCAATCAAAGGTTGATAATCAGTTTGTGAAAACACATCCATTGATGTAGGAAAGCATTGTTTGAAAACAAAAGGACCAGTTTCATCAAATTTAACTTGCACTATTTCCTCAATTGTAAAAGAGTTTTTGTTAAAAACTTTGTAATCCTTAGAATTAGTGGAATAACCTAAAAGGAATAATTCATCAGATTTTGGTGAAAATTAATGCAAGTTATCTTTAGTATTCAATATAAATAATGTACATCCAAATAATATAAAGTAAGAAACTTTAGGTTTTCAACTTATCCATAATTCATATGGTGTTTTATTAAGAAAATTTATAGTTAAAACTCAATTTATAGCATAACATGCAGTACTTACAACTTCAGCCCAGAAATTCTTAACAATTGAGTATTCACTCAACAAGGTTCTTGTAATTTCTTGAATAATACAATTTAATATTTAAATAACACCATTTTTCTGAGGGGTTCCTGGAGTAGAAAAGTTTTGAGTAATACCTTTCTTACTATAAAAAGTTTCAAAATATGAATTTTTAAATTCTTCACCATGATCACTTAAAATAGTTATCAGTGGTGGGTTTTTCTCATTTTTATCTTGAGATCTAAAAATTTTGAAAAAGTAAAAGGCATAAAATTTCATTGCTAGAACATAGACCCATGTAAACCTGGTTTAGTCATCAACTAAAACAAATATATATTATTTTCCTCCAATACTTAAGTTTGTGTGGGACCAAAAATATCCATGTGCACAAACTGTAATGCATTAGTAGTTAAAACTCCAGTTATAGATTTAAATCTAGTTTTATATTACTTTCCATATTGATAAGGTTCAAAGACTTTTGAAGAATCAAACCTGATATCTAGTAGATCATTAACAAGAATTGTATTTGAGTGTTTTCATATGTTTCTAAGGTTATAGTGTCCTAACTTCTATTCTATAACTAAGATTGGTTTTCCATTACACTTAAGCACAATATGTATTGGATCCTAAGATCATCTAAGTTAAGTGTGTATACATTCTCATGCATATACGAAGAAAGACTAAATTAATCCTTGGAATTGAGAACTAAAAACTTATCATTCTAAACATCACAAGGTAACCTTTATCACATTATGTACTTATGGTTATATGGTTATGATTAATAACTTTAACAAACAAAATATTTGAAATTAAAACTTTTCCTAAAATAACAATATTACCTTTACCAATGATGTTTCCTTGAGAATTATCTCCGAAGGTCACTCTTCCACCATTAATTTCAATGATATTTTTAGAGAAATCATTATTTCAAGTCATATGTCGATAACACCCCCTATCCATGTACCAAATATTCTTATTGTTGGTACAATTTTGTTTTTCCTGAAAAAAATGAAACAATTAGATTTTCAGAACCCAAACTTGTTTAGATTCAAAAATATTAGATAAAACAAGTTTAGGAAACCAAATTTGTTTTGCTAAGTGATATTTATGAAATCCAAACGATTGAATTTTATTAAGGGAAACATTTCTTTCCTAATGTCCACGACTCTAAAACTTAGTGAAAAATGGGGGACTTTTTTGGAACGAAATAGTTATGTCTAAAAATAGGGTTTGAGCAAGAATTATCTATTCTAGAATTATTTCTTAGATGAAGAATTTGAGAATACATCTTTTCAAAGTTTTCTTTACCAAAAGTAAATTTTGGAAACAAGTTTATTAAGAGATATTTTTTATTTTAGTCTAATGACTAAATTTTCATTCTCATAAGAAATTGTTTTGGAATTGGTTTTTATTTCTAAAACCTTTTTCTCTAAAACAAGTTTTTTTAAGTACTTAGAAAGTATATCATTCTCAGAATTTACTTCCATAAGGTTTTTTGAAATATCTATGAAATACGAAGTTTTCAGATCAAGATCTTTTGAAATATCTAACACTTATTTGTAAGGATATATATTCTAGAGTTTTCCTTTTCATGGTTTTTCTTGAGTTTGAAATTCACATTCTCATGTAATTTTGGAAAATCTAGATAGTTCTTCAAAAGAAGGTAAATTATCCTCTATTGAGGAATATTGTTCATATGAAGAGTAAGAATATTTATCATCAGGGTAGTTGGAATTTATAGATACATTTTTAAGATATTATACATTGTGTACCATAGTCACAAGAAAATGATTTTCAATAGGTAGACTGGTTATAAGTCCAATATTCTTTTAACCAGAAGATTCATATTCAGATGATTTATATGAAGAGTCATCCCCCAATAGCACTCTATGTTTCATTTTCATTCATGAATTTCTTATCCTTAGACTTATAATACGTTTTGTTATTTCTTTTAGAATGTTTATCCTTTCTATCTTTCCATTTAATCAAAGGAAAATCTGGTCTAATATGACCTGCACTTTTACATTAACAACAAGTTACTTCCGAGCCTTTTTATCCTTTATATCTTTCTTTTTGATTTCATACTAAAAATATTTGTTTTCCACATTCTTGTTCATTCTTCGAGAAAATTGTCTAGTTCATTCTCTGAATGATCACTTTCAATGGATCCAGATATAACAACAACTTTCTTAGCTTTATAACTTATTACCCTTCCTAGAGTCTTGAATTTAGATGTAGTAGTAAAAGATACACTTCCATTACTATTATTCTTCATATTAAAATATGATTATACTTTCATTATTATCTCATACTATAAAAGAGTACCAAATAATTCATCAAGAGTGATTTAAGTAACTTTCCTATTCTCTTTAATAGCTATCATTTTTTATTCCCACTCATTAGGCATGCTATATATAATATTGTCCACAAGTATCTCATCATCAAGTCCTTTTCTCCCATAGATTGAATAATGTTAACGATTTACATAAATCTTTATTGAATCTTGCATACCGGTTCTCCATAGGGGGAAAAACCATGATATTCAGCTCGGAGCATAGATCTTCTTGTTTCTATAACATTAGATGTAACAAAATGTGTAAATTCTAGTTTCTTCACGACACAGTTGACTACTTCGCATGATGATATCTGACTATATATATTCCTGGTCATCGAACATAATATATTATTTTGTACCTTTTAATTTAGTTCATATTATTTTTTCTCTTGTTATTTAACGTTTTGAATTCCTTGTCGGGAATTTTGTAATCTCTAGTTAGCAACACAAAATTATCTACTCCAGTGTTAATAACAAATGTATTCATTCGATCTATCCAGTACTCATAATAATTCCCATAAAAAATAGTTGGTCTAGTTGGATTTAGATTATCAATTGATCCAATATTCATTCCTACCATATTATAAAACAACAATTTTCCACTTCACACGTTAGTGTATAAAAAAAAGGTTTATAAAAAAATATAACTATCTTATAGAAAGAAATAAAGCAAGTAAAAAAATCAGTGGAAACCTCCTCTTATACCAATTTTTAGATCGAAATATAGATGTAAATCTATATGAGATGGCACAATACAATGGGTGGGTTAATTGTTGGTTTAAATGTTTTATATTTAAAATCTTAATAAGAAACTTAGTTTAAGAGATCATAAACTAATAAAATTCACAAATCCTCTTATGAAACAATATAAATGATTGGGCAGGTCCTGGATCCGATGGATATAATATGACACTACAGGTTATTAAAAACAATTTTACTTGGATTGAATACCATAATAAAAGTATAAAATGTGTGAATGATCCTACCATACAACATATAGAATCTTTTGATATAATGTAATGTCAATGAATGTATCATAATTAAAACAAATACAACGGAAATTAATGTAAATAGAAAGAGAAAAAAATGATTCCCTTTCTATTACAAATAATAGTGGAAAAGTAAAGGGTATTATAAATCTTTTTCCCAAAGAGTAGGGTATGCTTTCACCTAGGATAAAAGGTTTTTCATACCACCACCCAGGTAAGCCCTCGATACGATGATTAGTACATCATGACTCTAATCTATAGAATCCCTCGATTAAGAAGGCAATCAACACCTCTGTCTTTCAAATACTTTAAATCCCTCGATATAATGATCTGAAGCACTATCTTCCTATCCCCAAAAGCCCTAGATAATTATCAAAATGATTGGTTGCAAAAATAATTACAAAGCACTTATTTAAATACAAGAACTAGGAACAAGATGTTCATATCTTGTATCTTCAAGGATTTTTTCATGAAGCAAGATAGACGTTACACCATCTCTCTCTAGAACTTAATTAACAATAGTGTGTCTTCTATGTTCAATGGTCCAAGTCTTGTGTCCTCTGGTTCAAATGACCTCCTATTTATAGGCCTCTTGTCCAATAGTCATATTTTATTTCAATGGTCATATTTATCTGGAAATCTCATAGGGACATAGACACTTGGAATTATAACGATCAAAACAAAGAAAAATACACAAAGTCATTTTGATTAGTATATAAATAACTCCATGACATCATTTTTTTAGAAAACAATAAGTAAAAAAGTATGAAAAAATGAGTATGATGAATATATAAATCATCTGAAAAAGGATAATGTAAAACATGTTTGCGGTATTAGAGTAAGACATGATTATACTGAAAAACAATAATAAGATGAATCACATGGGTACGATTCATAACATTGTTATGATGTATAACATGTTTATGATGTATAACATGATTAAAATGTATAACATTATTATAATGTATAACGTGATTATGATGTATGATATGATTACGATATATAGAATGGTTACGATGAATAACATGGATATGATGTATAACATGGTTATGATGTATAACATGGTTATAATGCATAACAAAGTTAAAATATATAGCATGGTTAAGATGAAAAACAACATATGTATTTACGATGAAAAATAAAATATGTAGTTACGATGAAAGACATCATATGAGGTTATGATGAAAAACATCATATGTGGATACGATAAAAAACAACATATGTGGTTACGATGAAAAACAACATATGTGGTTACAATGAAAAACAATATAAAAAAATATATGTCTCCAAAGTGTATATATAAAAAATGATTCATCGATCTTGAATAAGAATATGTAATAATGAGATGCATCAGTAGTGACTGCAGTGAGTCAATCATATCAATCAAAACATGTATGTCTCCAAAATGTAGATCTAAAGATAATAATATATTTTTTTTTAACTCAACTCTTCCAATTGTATGTATATATTTGTTTCATATCTCATATTGTTTTGGTGAATATAGTCCCGATATTTATAATGTAGTTTTAATTGATCCAGGTCAAACAAACTCTAGAAATATTGCACAAAAAATCATGAATATTTGAATTCAAAATCATTCAAGAGAGGTATAACATCCTGTAATAATAAAAACAATTTATTATGTTGAGTTCAAGACTTTAAATTGATCATAAAACAGATTTGAATAGATATTTTATTATTGTGAAACAATTTTAGAAATAACAGATAATATCTTAAATTAAAAACTTCGTTGTTGAATAGTCAAACATATGGTTCCTTCACATGACTTCAAAATCCAAATTTAGGTTTGAAAATATATTATTGTTCACAATGGTAGGGTTGATAATGTATGGTTGTTTATAAATGATTCTTTGATAAATAATACTTTCCTTTTTTTTCAAACACAGGGTTCCTTAAAAATGTAGGGTATATGATCTATATTATTTCTTTTAAACATAGGGTTTCCAAACCTTATATTACACTTAAAAATTATGGTTATGAACAGTGTTTCCAGAATACTTTCAAAACACATCCAAAATACTTTAAAAAATATTTCTCATAGATCAATGACTTGGATATATTTCTAGAATAAATATTTTAATGGATATTATCTTCTTGAATTTCATTTAAAAGAAACTTTATTAGTAACATAAAATGTGGGTTTTTTTTTATCATTTAAACCAAAAGGAAATTAACAAAATAATTGAATTAGTACATGATGAAAAGAAAACTTTATCATGTTATAAAATATTTAAAAATATATAATATAGGAAAGGGGAACTAAATCATGCTTCGTCCCATCCTTTTTACTCACCTTTTTTAATCTTTTTTTTCGTTTCCCTACATTCTTCTGATTTCTTATTCCCCTAGCCCATCACACACAACACTATTTGGACTACCATATATAGTTAGACTAATGTTCCCAACATGCCTCAAAAAACCATCAAAATTGAACACCTTAATTTTTCACTTCCATTTGATCTCCCTATCCTCCTCCTATCATCAAACCCTATCCAAATACCCTACAGACAACCATCATCTCATACTCCACTCGTGTGAGCAACATCACTCACCTGAGCTACCACACTTAAACACTATTCTCCAAGTTTCATATGTCATTGTTTCCATCCATTATGCGGGAAAATGGACCTTTATCAACAAGAGTGGGAGAGTGAGATGCAAGAGATGGGAGAGAAAGAGATTAGAGAGAAGAAAAGGGTGGAATAGATAATACTGTTATATCATTCTATGTTGATCCATCAATGATTTTTCATAATCAATATAAAATTAGGATTTAAAAATTATAACCTATATATTTTATTTTGAGGGGTTTATAATTCAAGTACCTAAATTTTCGATTATTACCATGGATATTTGAGAAAATAAGTATAATAACAAATAAATAATCCCTCTCTAACCTGAATATAGAATGATTTCACATTTCTAGTAAGGGATCATAGAGAATGAATTAACATGAAATTTAAAATTCATACCTTTATGGAGAGTATTCATTACTTCGATCCATAATCACTACCATAAGACCATTTATTATCGACAAGCATCCATTTTTTGTTCCGAAATCCTCCAAACGGTTCAACCATGAACCATCCATTCTCCTTGTACCCTTAAATAGGGTTCTTGTTGCTCACAAAAGTGACCAATCCTAAAATAGAACAATATGAGGGATTTTATAAGGGAAACATAGGCTTTCTCCATGATTAAAAAAATTAATCAATCAATTAATTAATAAGTTTAATTAATTCATTAACCAATTAATGATTGCGCAAACTAAAAAACTTTGATATGGACCCATATTAAAATATGACTAGGGTGAAACCCCCCATTTATAAGTAACCATGATGTTAGTTCTCTCATATTACACTCAATTGGAGAGATATACTATTTTTTGTCACAAATATGTGTGCATGAGGTAAAAATAAAATTTTTATACATTATATATTTTTCTCGATGCTCCAATATGCCTGAAATATTATTTTCTATCAACTCAAGGTGAGGAATACACCCAAGAATCATTAAGTACATTAAATAAATTTCATGAGGTCACCTGATATGGTAAATTTACAATTTTACCTTTGAGGAGGTTCTTATGACTCCAAAAAAACTCAAAATTGTTCTATGTCTCTACCTGGGAAAATTGGAATCACTAAAAATTCAATTTTTGACATACCATTTCAATATAATCATATAAAATTCTACAATGTATATTTATTTCAAATGTATGAGACTTGAAAGTTAAATATTTATCATCATGTGAACTATAATAACATGAAATGATAGTGAGATCAACATTTAAAGTTAAATTAATCTGAAATGTTTTCACATTTTATGAAACTCATTTAGGTCAATAATCTTATTATATGTGGTTTTAAAAGGAAAATAACCCTAGTGAATGTTTTTTTAATAATTTCTCTAGAAAAATAAAAGAATAATTTTAAATTTCTTTTCAAAATATGATAATCAATTAAATTTAAACCCCTAAACATAAATTTATTCATTGTTGATATATTATTTAATTTTTATGAATACCCCTAGTAAAAATACAATTTTAATAAATGATAAAAAAATTTATCTTCCTAAAAAAGAATACATGTTGTTGGAGGAATAAAAATAAGCCTTTTGTCCTCTATTGGGGATTAACCTTCTTGTATCCCCTTATTACTCATGACTAGTCTCTCTATGATGTCATATTTATTCTTTTATCATGAATATAGTAATTTACTAATGAAACTATCACACATATTTTTACTGATTTGTTTGATGCTATAAAAAGTTCATAAAAACGTCTTCTAATAAGGTAATTTGAAGAAATTAATTTGTTCTAGTACATCATCCCATGGTTTTTGAAAAAAAAAATCACCAAAATTATTGATAAGTTTTTTTACTTATAAAATAGTCTATGTGATATTAATGGATAAATTAATACACTTTATTTTAATTTCCCATCAATTTTTTATCTACCATAGGTAGTGCCTTTGTTGTGGTAAAAATATATTTTGTCTATGAATCAAATTCTTAATATAATATTATTAAGGAAACTAAGAATGTGCTCTATTTTCATATTGTTCAACCATAAATTTTATTATAAAAAATTAATTAAAAAATATCGTTTTCAAGAAATTAATTTATGCACTATAATAAAATGCATGATATCAAGCACTGCCCTTTGTCAATGCTAAAAAACGAGCCTATAAAGGGGGTGTCTTTATGAGTTCTCTCTAAAAGAACTGATAAAAGGTGATATTTATTAGCACTATTTTATCATTGATATATGTTATATTTCATAAAAAAATCTTATATATCTTTAAAAATCAAATATTAATATATAAATATATTTTACTGATATAAATATAATATATTTTATTAAATATGATTTATATAAGACTAAATATGCATTTACACTTCATATATAGGATGCTCAGTGAACAATGGATTATAAAATAATTAAAAATTAATATTAATTATTAATTTTTAAATTATTACTAATTAATAGTCATTTAATAACAATTAGATGATAGAAAAATTAAATAAATTAATGAACGATCTAACATAAGTTGAAAACATGACTTGAACTTTAAATAATCACAAATTTTGATCTAGATTTCCATTTGGGATCTACCACATATAAAATGAAATCTTGTAAAATGATATATGATGTAAAGACTTGGATGGAACACTATCAGCATTTTTTCAAGGTAAAAAATGGCATACGAGGCCTCCAAAATTGATTTTTTCAATGGGTTACCTTAATTTTTGAACATATGATAGAATTTCAGAATCAGTTGAGTGGGTATTTTTATATTGTTTTTAGTGGAGACTAAATTTATTCTCAGTTCTTAAAATCACATAGATATTGTGATGTTTATATTTTACAGTTTTTAATATTGTAGTGTTATTTATAATTAAATATATAGATATTTTAATATATTTACATATAATAAATTAATATTCAAAATAAAATATTTAAAAATATTTATATTAAAATATAATTTTAAATATATAAACCATATAACAATAAATATTTTTTAATTTATTTAATTTTTTTAAAAATTATCCACTATATTTGCCTTATAAAAATACATTAATATATACCTATATTAGTAAGCTTTATATATAAATATGTGTGTTTCAATAAAAAAATATATTCATGTGTATAGTCTAATATATGTAAATAAATACATATATGTAAAATTTGTGCATGTATATGTGAAATATAAATGTATATATGTGTGTGTGTTTGTAAATATGTGCATGTATGTGTGTATTAATATTATGAAAATACATAACATATAAATATATTTTTATAAATATATAATTATCATTATGTTTAGTATATAAGTTATTTACAATTAATAAATATAAATACATTATAAAAAAATTATATCTCAATCTAAAATTATTTGTAATTATGTATATATATATATATATGTAAATATGTATACAATTTATATCTAAATATACAATATATATACATATTTAAAAAAATTATATAAAAAAATATTTAAATCACCTGGAAATAATTATTGTCCATTTTATTAAAAATGAGTTCTAACCATTTTTTACATTATAAAAATGTATGAATATATATACATATATATACTTATATAAAATGTATATATAATGTTTATATATACATATGTGTGTTTTCTAATAAACAATATATATATATTTATACTTATATTATAAAATATGTAAATAAATATTAATATGTAATATATTTAAATAAATAATATATATATATATCATATATTTACACACATGGATAGAATGTATAAACACACACACAAACATATATTTTATAAATGTATTTACAAATAATCATATATATATATATAAATACATGGATAAAATATGTATGTAAATATATATAAATAAATATAAATATCATAAAATATAGAATAAACCAAAATAGGGTATCCATAAAGGGGTTTACTTTGTACATGGAGGTATAGGGTTCAAGTCAAGGTGTACATGAGTGAGAATGTAGTGGGGCAGTTGTGGATCACTGACAAAGGGGTGTCACAAGCACTGAAAAAAAGGGGTCTATCCACCATCACACATGAGAAGGTGTGGGATCTATTCAAGAGACCATAAAAGGGGTGGTTAAGAATTGGAAAAGGTTACGAGTGGGAAATGAGTAGGAGAAAATAATATTTCTAATTTTACCTGTGCTAAAAAAGAACTAATAAATGGGGTATTTATTAGCACCGTAAAGGTTGTCTTTATCAGTTATTTTTTAGCACTAATAAGGAGAGAATCTATCAGTTATTTTGTTAGCATTGATAAAGGATGCATGATTTTAAGGGGTTTTAGCCTCTCAGTGCTTTTTAGTATTCACAAAGCCCATTTTGAGAGGTGACTATATCCCGATCTATAGTAGTGATGGTTAAAATTAACATAAGAATCAATCTAATTTTTTTCTTCATTATGCACATCATACCTCATAAAAAATATCTCATATTATAATATTAAATCTTCAGTTAATTGCATCAAGTAAATGTCAAAGTGATTAGAAATTTGTTTTTTCCTTCAAACCAATAGAGATATCGTGAAATATTTTTGCTTTACTTATAACAAAAGAGGAAAGTTATAAAGTATACACATAACTGATCGTGTACTATGAGTGTTTCGTTTAACACCATAGGGATTCATTCCATCCATAGATAATTCTAGTAGAAGGTTTCATGTTTCATTTTAAAATTCATGGTACGATTGATCAAATTTATTATAATGGGGAATATATGGTCTGTGACCAAGTTTTCCACTTTTAATTATTTTATTATCATGCCACATTTAATGTATTATGGCCTCTAAAAAATTTTACATGTTTTTAAATCTTACACGATTGAAAATTAACATAATTGTTTTTTCTGATTTGGATTCATGTTTTTAATGAAAATCGACACATTTATGTCATTTTTGTAATAAACTATACCCTTTTTGAAATAAAATGAAATACTAAGGACACAAATGTATCTATTTGTATCACACCCATAGAATATTAAATACATTTAACTTCATATATTATAAAGGTAAGTTCAATGTTATATAGTAACATTTCATTCAAGGGATAAAGTAATTCTATGAAACTAGTGTCACTCCATCTGTTGAAAACTTTCATGTTATATAAATTTTGCACCACATAGAGTTTTTTAAATTTTGTAAAACCAACATGTATTGATTTATTTTCCTATTTTTTAACTTATAAAATTTTTAGTATAGCATCTTTGTCTCTCTTCGACAATAATTTTCATTTCGTTAATACATTTTACGTCATTATATAAACTTTAATCGAATGCATGTGATCCATAACTCACATTTTTGTTCCAATTAATTGATGAATTGGATTATTCTCCATGTTTAGTCAATAATGCATAACTCTGATCATTTGAGTATCAAATTAAGTTCATGTACAACATATCCCCACCCATTCACATTAAGTGATGACAATTTAAACACAAATACATAATTCAAGAAGGGTAGTTTTTATTACCTATTTCAAACTCAATGTACTTTTTTACTCATCATTATGTTCTTTGGACAACCAATTTGGAGCCTTCCATTTTTTATCCATGTTCATCCTATGAAATTCCTAAAATATATTTCAATGGTGGAATGATTATTAGGAATGTTTTAAATAATATTAAAAATAAAAAAATTGAAATCGAATTAGACTAGTTTACTAAATATTAATTTAATTTCACATTAATATAATAAATGATAATTAATTTTATTTAACATTTCTTGAAAAATTTTGAATTAAAAAAATAAATAAATATTACATTATACTTATACTGGACAATTTTACGAGGTCCTTTTAGATCTTTAAAAAAATCAATAGTGATTAATATTATATAAACCCATGCACTTTCTTCTTCTCACCATATTTATATTTTTTTCTTTGATTTTTTGCTATTTAATTCTTAATAAAAAGTTGTTACATGATATCAATCTTTTTTATTTACTTAATTTAAAGAAATATAAAAATTCTGGAAATTACATATGAATATACCACAGTGATAATAAATATTTATATAAACCAACTTGATGATAAGTGCCATAAAGTAATTCAAAAGAGGTAATGTGTGTAGAGTCTAATAGATGGATCAAATAGGAGATGATGTGTTGATGAGTTAGTAATGAGTGTGCATCAATATTTTAATATTATTTAAAAGTTTTTATTAGTTCTAAAAGGTGTCATTATCAATGGTCATACCCTCTTTCAATTTTATTTTTTATTATAGTAGTATTTATATTAATTGATTTTAAAAATTAGTCTTTTTCTAATATATTTTTTAAATTTTAGATTTTTAAAATAATTTCCTTGATTATCATAAAAATTAGTGTCATTTTCCATAATTTTATCATATTTTATATTTTATTATATGGTATGAAGTATTGAAATAAACCCCAATTACATAAGTCACTACTAGATATTTGTGGAAAAACATAACTAGGCTTTCACAATAAATTTTTAAATCAATGGTAAATGTTTACTTTTTTTTCATTTTCTAGATACATTATTTTTATTCATCTCTTGAAACAATTGATTGATATTAAAATACATTAATAAAATAAAGAAAAATACAAGAAACATGATAGGGAAGTGTCTCATAGCCTGAGTGTCAATGGGGTCTGAAATAGTAGAGGCCAAGGGAGTTGACTATAATTATGTTTGTACACTCGGGAGGGGGAGAACACGTGATAGAGAATGATAAAAATTGACCTTCAAGGGGAATCAAAGACTCTATAAAATAATCCACTTTTTACCCTCTCTCTAAGTATCAAAAGTATCCGTGTGATTTTTGATGAGTGACTTGCACATGTAAATTTGGTAGGAGATTGACCAAGGAGTATCAATGGTGTTATATAGAGAGTTTTAGGTAATCTTAGAATCATTTTCAACCACCGTGAGAGGAATGTTATCAAAAAAGAAGAACTTTAGTCTTTTGAACATTACCTAAGCCTCTATCTGGAGGGAGTCACTTATCTTGAAGGAAGAATAAAAGGAAACCACTATACAACCCATGTGATCCTGAATGATGCTACCCCCTCATGATGTCCAACGTATAAGAATCATCAATGTTAAGCTTTAATAAATTGCTATGGGGTATCCATCGCACCCACCTTCCCTGAGGTAACTCCTTTTGAAAGACATTAGGGGTATACCTTTAAGATAAAATACATATTAGGAATGGGGTATCTTCCTATTTTCTCATTAGAAACCCCAAGTTAGATGTTAGACTCCTCATTCTAGAAATAATAGTTTTCTTCATGAAAGATATTCCTTCACACTGATTCTTGTTTTAAGAAACCCATATGCACCAGTATATAGAATCCATTAGAATGTCTCTCACATTATTCTTGATAACGTTCCTTCTTCTCCCAGAATCCATATTTGGAGGAAATTGTCTCTTTAGAGAGATGAGGAAGATAAACTAGAAAACTCACCCATGGATTTCCACACTAAGTTGGACCAATCAACCTTGAAAAATAAGCGACATGTTGACTCCTTTCTGGGGTTCTGATAATAAGAAAAATTAGAAACTATGGTGATACCCTTCCATTTGATTCCTCATAGGTGGACAGGGCAAGATGATGTATATGAAAAATTTTAAAATTGAATTTTATGGGGATTTATTTACACTAGAGAAGATGATTCCAGTTGTCCCTCCCTTGAAAATTAATAAAAATGGGCTTTTAGGCCTTTACATAAAAGGTTCATGAGGATAAAATCATGAAGGAACGCTTATCCTACTTACATTGTCTTAATGAGATTGAAAAATTTACCATGTTCTTTGTTTATAGCTACCTATGTAAAGGATAAATAATCACATTCTTGAATAAACATTATATCTGGAGTTAGGCTGCCGTGAAATCCAAGCGTGTAACTAACCCTATTATCAAACCAAAAGATGATGTCTCAACATCTTATTATACTACATGCATGGTATTGTAGACATGGGATATGGATCATAAGAGTTTTCCAGAGATAAAAACCTCCCCCTTTGGTGAGTCCATGTTCTTCTCATTATTCTCCATGATAAACTTGGACCATATCATATATCCTTCAATCATATCCTAATCTAGACTAGCATGAAGTCAATGCATTATGTTATAAATGATTCCCAAACCCATTCCACCTTCTTCTATAGGTTTTTTAATCCTATCCCACAATGCCCACTGATTATTTCTATCCAAAAGAGCGTCCCAGATGAATAGATTCATGAGGATATCAATTCTACTAATGATTCTATTTGGATCTTTGATAATAGATAAGGCGTGTAATGGGATAGAGTATAAAAAACTATTTATGAGAATAATTCTGACTCTGAATGAAATGAATATATTTTTCCAATTTGTGATATGGGAGGAGATATTATCCACCATCTTATCAATACATTGTATCTGAATCCCTCTAGATGAAATAGAAGCACATAAATATTACATAGAGAAGCTACTTCTATGGATTATAATTCTAGATATAATAATGTGGGATCATCTCTTCTAACACAACACAGAGATATAAAGATACAGTCATTACCAGTGCTGACAGGGGGCCCTTTTGTTAGTTTTTTTAGCAGAGATAAAGAATGGCCTTTATCAGTCCTTCTTTTAACATTGATAAAGAGTTCCACTTACCAGTGTTATTTTAGGATAAATAAGTGGTAAATTTTTATGTAACTTTTTTAGCACCAATAAAGGTTACCTTTATCAGCACTTTTTTCAATGCTAATAAAATTTTCCCTTTATCAGTGACATTTTGGCACTAATAAATAGTGTTATGCATAAAATTCATATCTAAGGTTATTAATTATTATTATAATAAAAATTTATTATAAACTTTATTTTCATAATTTATGTGATAGAAAATTATTATATTTATAGAAAAATTCATTAAAATACATGATAAATATGCATATGTAAATGTAATATATTATAAATATATTCAAATAATTATATATATATATTTAAATCAATTATATAAATTCATTACAAAAATTTATATAAATATAATTAAAAAATTTTATTTAAATATATATAATGTTTATATGTAAACAAATATACATTTATTTAAATATTTTGAGAGTAATATATACAAATGTGTGTGTGTGTGTGTATGTGTTTGTGTATATTATTGGTGTTATAACTTGAATCTAATTTGACCCAGTCCAAAAAAGTTTGTGTTATGGAAAAAGAAAAGGAAGATAAAAAATAGGGGTCAATGATATATATAAATATAAATATAACTATAAAAATATATAAATATATATATTCATATCTTGGAACAAATATATATGCATACATTTCACAACATATACAAACACACACACACAAATATATAAATACCCACATAAAGGTGTTTCGAGAAATATATACATATAAACACACACATATATACTAATATAAATGTATATACACACATATACATATATAAACATACACAAACACATATATAAACAAACACATATATAAAGAATCGTTTTTAAATTGTGACATCCCTGATCTGTGACCACTCACCGGTGTTCAAACTAGATATGTCACTAGGACCTAATATCTGTCTCCCTGTATGCTATAGAAGACAACAAGGGTTCTAGGGAGATATTGTGGGGAGACAATACCTTGATACCAAAGTGAAAAATAATAGAAAATAAAAAAAATATAATAATTCACAGTAAATAAATGATCAGAGTATGAATAATAAATAAAACATGTCCAATAAAATAATGAAATGTGGAAGAAAGTAGTCACACATACTCACAGTCATTCCATTACTCCACAATTTTTCTACCAATAGACTGATCGCATATACAAATAAATTAAAGAATAAAAACACAAATGATGACCTACAACCATCCTAGATCCCCATGTCATCCTAGTCTTTAATCATGTCTGAGTTATCTCACTCAATCATTATACATCAAGCTTCTACCTAACCTGAACCTGTGATTAGTGAAGTCTTCATGGGTACCCACATTTCATGGTCACCGGTTAAGGGTGTGAGTACAACATAGTAGGGAACCACCAACATGGTATAATAAATAACCTGTGAATATAGATTACACATGTGATATTCTCATAATATAAATAAAACATAGTGTAGAAACATAAATTAATAACCATTATTAACCCTTAGTTTCTAACAAGAAACTCAAGATTTACCCAAACTTTCTTCGACCAGTGTTGGGATGTATCTATGTATTCCACTTAACTATGAAAACCAATATAAGTCCCATGGGAAATTATTAAGAGAAAGAACTAGAAAATCTAGTAGTATCATTACCAATGGATGATTCCAAGTAGAATGTCTTAGGAAATCTAAATCATGAATGGAGGTCACCTAGGAGGGTCATATCTCCAACCCAAGTTCCAAGGAACAAGTCTAAGGAATTTTTTTATCACATTCAAATATAAGGAGCATGCCCAAGGCATTACAATCCATTTCACATTTTAATATAAGGAGAATGTATAATAAATTACAAACCATTTAAGATATAATTCTAATTATCATGTCTAAGGCATTCAAAATCAAGCTTGGAGACCACCTGGAAGGGTTTCATCCCCTTCCTTGATTCCAAGGAACAAGTCCAAGCCACTCCAAATCACATCACATCTGAGGATAATGATAATGTAAAAGGTATTCAAAAACTATATCACATTATAATCCAAGGAGCATGTTAAAGGAATTAAAAACCCTATCACATCCATCCAGGGTGGGGTGGGGTTGGGTGGGGGTCATGTCCCTTACCCTAATTCCAAGGAATAAGCCCAAGGAAATCATCAATTTTAGGATTAATAGCCAGATCCTTGGAGAAAATCCAAGTAATACCAAATGTATCAGTACATATTGGTGGGAAATCTATCTCAACTAAACCATCTCATATAAATGAGGTCAGCCTCTCAAGCTTATGACCTACCACTGTCATAAAGAGAACTCTCTCTAGGGTCAATATATCTTTAGGGAACCCTCTAGGGTCCCCTAGATCACACCATAACATAGTCACTTACCTAGGTATCTTTATAGAAACATGTCTATCAGTCCAATACCATCACTTAGACGGAATGTTTTACCTCAATATCACCAAGATCTCATATAGTCCTTTTTGTCCCCCTAAGAAATTCATATAGAAATAAGTCCCATGAGATAGATCAAATTCTATCACTCTTTCCATGTCATAGGTCAGTGCACTCCCCAAACCCATAATCAAGTCTTACTAATAGAATACCCACCCATGAACTCACATCTCAATAGGGGAGGATCACCAGCCCCATTCTCATCTCTACTATACCGAAGGATTTAAGATATCTTAATTTTGAATTAAAAGCTACATGGTCTATCCATTTCTAACTCACCACTCTCCTCTAAAAGGAGGAGTAAATGTCACATATAGTCAAGGAAAAAACATCTCACTCCTATCAGTTATACCCCTATATGGTTTTTGTATCACAAGGAATACATTTATAATCAAGGCTCATCCATCGGTGGATAAGGAAATCAATCTAGTGCACAAGTGTTTATTGTGTCCCTTGGAACATTGTTTAGCCCATAAACATTTCATTATTATTAAAATTGTTCAGGTAAATAAAGGGTTAGTGAACCTTAGTTATGATACCACACATAAAATGAAATAATAAACATATGGAATAATATAAACGGGGTCTATTTGAGGGACTTCCTACCTCAATAATGAAGCCATTTCCCTTTACAAGCGTGCTTGACCATGCTCACTAAAGACCAATCCAAGATCAACCGACCACCGAACATCACCAAAAGGTCTTATCTCACATAAAAAACATACAAATTAATTAATTATAACAAATTATAATTAATTAAAAAATTTACAATTAATTAAATAATTAAATATATTTAGTCTTAAATGCCTAATAACTCACCAGGTGCCCTCGTCACACAAAAACTATGACCAACCACTTGCATAAGGTACGTTATGCACTTTCTACACTATCCTGAGAAAAATACTTATCAAAAAACACCCATTCAATAAGTAATTTAATTTAATTTAGGTTATATATCTTGAAAAATCAATATAGAGACATTCATTCATCAAAACAATGTGCGATGTTGTGAAGATACCATCTTGGTACATCCTCTCACCAAGCCATATGAAAGAATCATTATAATTGGATGATTCAACCATGATTAAGTGGAGTATACACTAAAACCCTAATACAGAGGACTAAAATCAAGTGGGAAATAATAGAAAATTAATAAAAGATAGGAAGGGAGGATAATTCACCTAAAACACAGAATGAATCACCATAAACCACTCATAAATCGAGGGGAATAAAGGAAGAAAATGGGCCAGGAGACCCCCTAAGTTTGGACACACATGATAGAGAGGAAGAAAAATAGGGACCGAAGCCCTTAATAATTGATGATGGAAAAATTGGGAATTAAATTTTTTTTAAATCATATAGTGGATAATCAGTTTTCACCGTGATTTTCCTTTCATTGTGGCACATGACCAAGTAGACCCGAAGGTGCTCGACATGCCCAAACCTATGATGTGGACCCCCCCTTCATCATCATCTCTACCTGAAAACACATACCCACACCACGCCCATAGAAATACCCGATATTGGGGTGTTATTATTTGGTTAGGTTCCCAAGCTCCATACCCCATGCACTATACACCACAGCTAGTGAAACGCCCAACCAGGGAATTTCACCCTAGATGTTTCTTATAGGAGATGGTGACTAGTATCCACACCCAAAAAAATTCCCAGAACCCAAACTCAACTTCCTGTTGGAATTCATCAAGGAATTTCAACCCCTAATAAAGTGAACATTATTCCATTGTTCTCCCAATTTTTCATAGAGACAATCCCAAGCACGCTATATGCTCACCTCATCCCTCACCAGAGTTCCTATAACCCTACTAGGCCTCATTACATAGGCCAAAAAATATATGTGAGATTTTAAAACAATCAATTACTTTATTCTAAATATTATTCTCAAAATGAACCTCTCTCTAAAATAAAAAATTCATTTTTTTTCAAATTTCACAAATCTTACTGATGAGGGTCTTTAAAAACTACCTGCAATAGAACTTATCTTCCTTAAAAATCCTCAATAGTCTCTTAACCATTAATATCCACCTACCCATGTCATCAATACATGTCCAAATCATTGAGTTATACTTGAGAACACTAAAAGATATTCCATTGTAAAACTCTAAACATGAGGTGTGGTATTCTTCCAAACCCAAGCCACCACTTTTCATCACCACAGAAACACCAGGACAATGCTTACTCATTCCCATCTATCCCAAGAAATAGTAGTGTTGTTAATCAATTCATCACTCAACTTATGGTGCTCTCCACTATAATTCTCAACCAATAAAAGACAATTTAGATCCATGATGTTCCCACCATTTCAATTTACTACTGAATCAAATTTTCTATAGTCCAATGAAACACTCGTTTTGGTTTTTATATCACCACACCAAACTATATATGAAAAAATTGGACAGTCTGCCTCTAACTGATTGTTATAAAAAATTATCGGCTGCACCCATCATCATACTATCAACTTTTCTCAATCATAATGCCTCAACTCCTAGAGGCATTACATTACTGTTCACTCCACCAACAATGATCTCACTCCCAAAATTGGAACATCACCGATCTGACCCAGTTTGATCATCTCAAAACCATCTCACGCCCGATGCGAATTCATAGAATCCAACCAAAATTATATCTAAAACACCATATATAATTTTCTATAAAACTATATAAAATTGGATTTACCCACTCCCAAACATCCAAAAGATACATTGACCATCAAAAAACAGGTATAATAATTCTCAAGATCCTACCAACAATGCATCGTTCCTCCTCGAACCATTCATTTTCATCACTACAAATGATGACTGGACATTCTCATTCTACTCATGATCGAGTGATAATATGAAACATTAAACATTCCCCCTTCTCGAATCACCATGAACATCACCCTAAAAAACTGCTAAATTTCCATCCATAATGGGGGTCACACCCCCAACCAGATAATGGTGTAATACCCACCATGTTTCTCTCCCTAAAACTGATCAATGAGAACCACCTCATTAGGTTCCATCCCAATTCATATCCAACCATAATTTTCAAGGAATAACCTAAGTTCGACTGTACAATGACACCTCAATCTATTTTCAAGGTTACCTCACACTAGAGTGGGAAATTTTCCATTTTATAAAATGCTCATGGAACCTTTCCCTTCAATGATTCTTTGAATCCATTGGTCCTCATATCGCACACAACATCACATTGATCCATAAACAATGACAGTAGGCATAACTAGGGTGTACCATATCAATCTTATCTAAAACCAAGGTGTGTATGCTCCCATAGAACTCTATCATAGAACCCAACACATTATCCCATGAGTTTCGAATCTAAAAAACTATTCTCACATGCCTAATCCACTTACCATGACCCTCATTCATGCCAGCCTCATCTCATTGTAAGAACCTCATTACTTCTCTTCAATATCAATAATTTCACCTATGACATGGTCAACTACATTAACTCTCATAAACTAAAATCATTATAAAACCCAAATTATCTAACCAAGCTATTTACATTCTAGATTCAACCATCCATGATCATTTTCCACTTTATCTTTTTAAATTACACCCAAAACCAATAGTTTCAGGTATCCTACTAATCATGTCCTTTAAAATTGAACTTCAATACCCAAATAAATCCAAGTTCTTCACATCACAAATTTAAGGGATTTCCATGCCTATACCATACACCCAGTACCACTTCTCATGCATCAATATAAATAACCAAATTATCTACCCTTTATTCCAATCTCTATGAAACTCACATTCTTAGACAAACCCCTCTCATTGGTTACCCTCATATATCACATCTTCCTTCATCCATAACACTTCGACCAAAAATATCCTAAGACCTTTCCCAATGTACTAGGCTATCCTGCCTAACCCATAAGATATATCTCATATAAACCACATACCAGGGGAAACACCACTATGTTCCCATTGTTTATATCACATAGAAACAAAAATATCAAAACTCATTCTTAGTTTCTCATGCATACACATTCACATCGGGAATCCTAAGATGAGTCATCAACCTACTCATAAGTGCTAATTTAAATTATGAATCCAAATATAAGAAAAACCCTTGAGAATCAAGATCTAGGGTTAATAATCACAAGGATACACATAAAAGAACCACTCCTTGAGGATCACTATCTCATCTATGTACACACAATGATATAATCCCAAGACAATTTGTATTGAGTAAACTGTATTCTTATGGTTAGTTAAGTAGAATTATACCAAGAAGATATATGGAAAAAATACTATATTGGTTGTTATTGAAACTTTAAATAACTAAAACCATTTTATTTTTGGAACTATTATCTTAATTACACACTAGGAGATAATAATTATGTAATTAAATGCTTGTACTAACCTACTAGGGTCATTATACATCCATTATACTAAGGGAATTCATGGTCATTGGATCATCTTTCTATAGATCCACATGAATTTTCATTAGAAGAAACATATATTATGGTTCAGATAAGTAGAATTCCATCGCAAAGTTATATGGGAAAACACTATATAAGTTTTTTTGACAATTTAAATAACCAAAACCTAATCGTTAGTGATTTAAATCACATATAGGCAAACATATGTCATGTGGGTCCAACTTTCCAAGAAGGATGCATATACACAACCTCTTTACATTAGGAAAAGATCCAAAAACTTATAAAACATAAATATCCAAAACTCATGTGTGTCATTCAATATGAAATCTTACACACTTAAAAATAAAAAATCTAAGAACATCTATCCCATATCCATAGTAACTTATGCTTCTTATAATGGAGATTTTTCATAACATAGTAGTTTGATATCCATTACAATCTTTGACACATTCTTATATCACATATCTACCACCTCCCAACATGGTAAGACAAAAAAAATATCTAATACAATCTATGATATTAGAACACAAATTCTATAATACCACTTTATCATGTCCCTATCCCATGACCACTCATTAGTTTCCATACCAATGATTCCATTGGGACCTCAAGCATGCCTCCCCATACACCAAAGGCTACCGACTATCATCGAAGGTCTAGGGTGATACCATGGGGAGACTATAACCCTATATCAATGTGTGAAATAATAACCATTAACCAAGAACCATCGTCCACATTAAATACATGACCAAAGTATGCTTAATCAAAAACAATATATAGAAAAATAAGGAAAGATAGTTTAAAGGAGTCACACAGACTTATAGTCATGATAGTATAAATGATGCTCTACTACCATCACCAAGCCATAACTAAACCTAGTATCCAATACCATTTGATTCATCCCACTTGGTATTGATACAACTAAACTATTCCCAACCTAAACTAGAAATTTTTTAAGTCTTATCACATACGTATGTGCCATGGCTGCCCAAGTAGGTTGTGAATACAAATCAGTAAGTCACCACCAATGTGTTACTATACATAACTAGTAAATGGATTTTATACGTTTGATATGAAAAAATATAAATAAATCACAATGTGAAAAAATAAATAAATAATCACTATTGATCCCCAGGTTCTAACATGAAGCCCGAGATTGATCTCAACATAATTTAGCCAGTACTGGGGTGTCTCTAAGAATGTCATGTAACTATTCCAACCAATATCAAGATCATGGTTTATCTATTAGAGAAATTACTAGGAAATCCATTATTATCATGTAAAATGGTTGATTCTTATTAGCATGTCCTAGAAATACAAGACAATCCTGGAGGCCACCTAGGAGGGTTGTATCCCTAACCAAGATTCCAAGTATCAAGTCCAAGGAAATCAAAATCATATCGCATATGATTCCAAGGAGCATGCCCAATGCATTCCAAACTATTTAACATTTGAATCCATGGAGAGTATCCAAGTAATTCCAAACCATTTCACATATAAATCCATGGATTATTTCCAAGGAATTCCAAATCTAGTATAGAGGTCAGTATGGAGGGTCATATCCCTTACCCAGATACCAAGGAACATGTTCAAGGAAATACAAATCATATCATGTCTAAATATAAGGAGAGTATTCAAGTCATTGTAAAAAAATTTGAATTTGAATCCAAGGAGAATTTCCAAGGCATTCCAAACCATATCACATCCATTTGTGGGAGTTCATATCCCCTGCCCTAATTCTAAGGAACATTTCCAAGTAAATCAATAATTTTAGGCTTAATATCTAAATTCTATGAGAACATAATAGGAATCCCATATATCATGGTACATCATGGTGGGTAGTGTATCCCATTGAAATATTCTTATATAAACGAGGCTGGTATGTTAAGGTCATGAACTACCACTATCACATCATGCACCCTCTCTAAGGTCAAGATATATTTGGGGCTCCCTCTGGGATCCCCTAGGTCAGACCATAACATATACATCCAATATGGGTCTCTATATATCAAAAAATCTATCATAATAACCCAATCACTCAGAGGGTATTCCATCCCTTGATGACACCATGATCTTATTGTGTCCCCATCCCCCCTAATAAATCCATACAAGTATTAGTATCAAGAGATGGATCAAAGCCCATATCACTTTCCAGGTCATAGGTTGGTCCCCTCACCTAGAATATCATCAAGTATTGTTTAGGGTATACCCATCCAAGTAATCACATCTCTATTGGGTAGGATCACTCAACCCATGCTCATATCAACTATATCAAAGGATTTATGACATCTAAATGTTCTAATATTTCTAGCTCGGTTAATCCATTTCAAACTAACCACTACCCTCTAAAAGTAGGTATCAAGGGAACCTATAATCTTTGTAAATATGTAGATATCATCATTATTGTACCCTTAACAGTTCAATTTATCCCTAATAATATGTTTATAATCAATTCATCGATCATTATTGGCTGAGAAAATCAATTTAGTACGCAAGGGTCCATCGTGTACCTTGGATCTTTGTTTAGTTGGAAAGCATTTTGTTTTAATTAAATCTATTAAAGTAAATAAAGATCCAATCTCCCTTGATTGATATACCATAACTCACATATAGCAATAAAAATTATGCATAATACCAAATAGGTATCTACAAGTGACTTCCCACCTCAATATAAACTCAATTTCCCTTTATAATCATGCTTGACCTTCCTCATCGAGACACATAAAAGCTCAACAAACCATCACCCATCACCATGAGGTTAAATATCATCTCAAGAAATCCAAATTAAATAATTTAACAACTTATAATTAATTAAACAATTTAAAATTAATTAACCACTTTAATTCATTTATAAATAAATTCCAAATAACTCATTGATTTCCCTTATTAAACCAAAACCATAACCAACAACTAATAAAAGATCCATGATTCACTCATAAAACTATTCAAGAAAAAATCCAAATCATCTAACACCCATTCAATATACAATTTAATTGAATGTAGGAAAAACCTTTAAAGATCTATACAGTGACATCCATCCATAAAAAATATGTGTGATGACATGAAGATATTGTCTTAAAACATCATCTTTCCAACACATATGAAAGACCCATAATTATTTGCCGATTGTACCATGATCCGATGGAATCAAAACTAAAACCCTAATCTATAGAAAAAAATCAAGGTAAAATATCAAAAAAGTAAAAACTAAGATATAAGATAAATCACCTCAAACATTGAAGAAATCACCAAAAAATTACACATAAATCGAGGGGAAAAAAACAAACAAAGGGGGGATGTGACCCCTTGGTCTGACAGCATGCAAGGGAGAGGAAGAAAAAGATGGACGCAATCCCTTAATAATTGAAGATATAAAAATGGGGGACTTCACCAAAAATTTCAAATCATTAAAGGGATAAATTTCTTTCACTACAACTTTCCCTATGTTTTGGTTCATGCCTAAGAATCCCCACAGGAGCCCAACATGAAAAGACCAATTATGTGGATTATCCCTTCCTTGGTGTTTCTAACTAGTATCACACACTCACACCACACCCATTGAAATTCACATACCTGGGTGAAATGATGTGGTGGACCTCTTAGCATCCATGATCCATGTACTGCACTCTATGACTAGGGAAACTCCTAACTAGAAAATTTCACCCTAGCCTTTTTTGATATGTGAGGGATCCTAGTCACCCTACCCAAAAAAAGTTCCTGAAACCTAGAAGCTACAAAATAGTGGAATTTCCCATGGTTTTTCTCCCTCTACTATAGTGAACCCTATGACATAGTGCTCCCTATTTTTCCCAGGGACAAGCCCAAGAGAACCACCAGCTCTCTTTAGTGGCTACTCAAGATATAGAACACCCCTTAGTCCTTGTTACTAATACCAAATACATACCCTTGAGACGTTTCAATAACTCAATACCTTTATCTAAAATCCATTTCTAAAAATGAACCTCTCACTAAAATCAGAATTTCATATTCATTCTAAATTTTACAACTCATATAGATAGGGGTCTTTATAACCTCCCCACCATAGAACTTCTTGAATGTCCCAGGCACAGTGGAAGCACGTGGGTGGATGTGACCACTTGGAATTTTGTCATTTTCAATGATCAATCCAGGATCAATACGACGATAAACACTAGTCTCCACGGATCAAATCATAGAAATAGAAAAAGAAGAATAAAATTCCCAAAACCATAAAGGAAGGATCATCATAGGTTGATTATAATTAATTTAATTAATTAAAAAGATGTACCTTTTATGGTGTTATTTATTTTTTTATATTTCTGATCACATTCCGATGTGATTCTTCATTGCATCGTAGAATCCAAGTGTATACTTCTTCTAGCGGTGATCCCCATGTGCACCACGTATCTCTGGGTGTCACTAAAGGAATCTCTAGGTGATAGGGTGGAGAAGCCTTTTCTTGTATTGTCTGCCTTAGATCTCCTTGATCAGATGGAGGTGGATCTCTCTCGGTCTTGAGAACGTTCTTGGAGGATGGAGTTCTTTCGGTCTTGAGAGAATTTTTCCGAAATTTTGTGCACAATGATTCTTTTGAAAAGGGTTGGGGTTGTGAGGATATTTATAATCGGGTTTGAGGTTGTAGAGTTATGACAATAAATAATCACGTTACACATTTTATTTATTTCATTAACTCTTTTGAAAACCCCATGTCGAATCATTAATTCCTTGACACACACCCACGCTGATTATAATAAATATAATTTAATAAAATGATATTTCCTAAAAATCCAAACTAGAAAGACTACATGATGTGTAATCATAAATACATGGCGTGTACTTTTTTTTCATTAAAAACTACAGGGTGTGTAATCATTAATACACGGCATGTACTTGTTTTCAAAATAAAAACTACACGGTGTGTAATCATTAATAAACATCGTGTACTTGTTTTCATTTTATTCTTCCTCCAACATTAAAACAATTTATGCTTCCTTGAATAATTATTAAAACATGTATGGGAATAATCATTATTCTACTTGAGATACTTGGATACACTTAGTGTGTGACCTTCTAGGCCTCTTTCTCATTGGCATTAGGCAGGCTTGCCTAAAGTCCAAGATTACTGTCTAGCAACGGGTCAAGGCACCCAAGAGAAATAAGTTGACACTACATTGACGTGTCACCTCATACGAATGCTTACTATGTAATTTAATCCCTTTGTCTCAATATCCCATCAAGAAGGTTTCATGGAAGTGTCATAAACCTATATGATTGATCTTCCATTCTTTGACTTTCAGAAATAAACTCACCGTGACACCATGAACATAAAATTTGTGCCACAGTTCTGTTTCATTCAAAGGGACTAAGATATCTACTTCCATAAATATGGAAGGAAAAAATACTTCATCGACTTATCCATTAACAATATGTCATTCATGACACACCTAACATACCCTACTTCTCGCCAACTCTCTTCATGACAATTTTCATCAGCAAATCTAAGTGCGTGAGTCATGACATGAGTTAATGATAATCTTCCAGTCTAAGGATCATTACACACGCTCGTAGATAGAAATGTCTGATGACACGAGGACATGCATAATTTCTACTAGCAGGTCTCTTATCATAACCTCCCATATTATAGATTACCATGTGCGAACTCCATGAGATAGAGTCTCATCTTCTTACGAGTACTCGCACATGACAGTCTGTATACTATGTGTCCTATAATAGTGTGTCATCCAACCGTAGAACTTTGTTTAAGAATATTGTTATAGCATTTCAAGGTTCTCATCATAGAGGGAATATTCCATGACCTTATCAATGCAAAAAATATTCCATAACATTTTATATTATAGTCATGCAAACAATGAACAATATATAATAAGGGTACATTCATGTAATCAAAGTAAAAAACAGTTGGTTCTCAGGACACCAACCCTTACAAACTCCCACTTGGACTAGAGCCAACTGCTTACAACTTTTACTCTGCTAGACCTTGCATTATGATCATGTTTTTGATAAGTCAAGGCTTTAGTAAAGGGGTCCTCCACGTTGTCTTCTGTGGAAATACTGCTCACTGCAACTTTATCTCTCTAAGAAAAATCCCTTAAGAGATGATACTTCCGACGTATGTGCTTTGTCTGATGATGTGACCTTGGATCTTTTTCAAGTGCCACCGCTGCAGTATTATCACAATAGAGTGTGATAGGATATTTACTGCTTAGTACTAAATCTAGCTCTTGGATGAAGCTTTGCATCCAAACTTCTTCTTTAGCTGCCTCAGAATCTACGATATACTCGAAATCTACTGTAGAATCTGCGACCACACCTTGATTTGAGCTCTTCCAGCTCACTGCACCTCCATTAAAACTGAAGATGTATCCAGTTTGCAACTTCATGCCATCTTGATCAGTTTGGAAACTAGCATCTACATTTCCTCTGATGACTAGTTCCTCATCTCCTCCATAAAACAAGAACATATGCTTAGTACGCCTTAGATACTTAAGGACATTCTTGACTGCCATCCAATGGCGGTCTCCTAGATCAGCTTGATATCTTCCTACCACACTTAATGAGTACACAACATCTTTCCTTGTATATAGCATATCATACATGACTGACCCAATCGCAGATTTGAAAGGAATCCTTGCCATTTTCTTTCTTTCCTCATGTGTCTGAGGACACATTTTATTGGAAAGATGAATTCCATGTGACACTGGAATCAATCCCCTCTTGGATTGTTCTATAATGAATCTCTTCAGTATCTTGTCAATGTATGTACTTTGACTCAAGCCCAACATTCTCTTGGATCTATCATGATGGATCTTGATCCCAAGAATATATGCTGCCTCTCCCAAGTCTTTCATAGAGAAGCATTTATCCAACCATGCCTCAATTGACTGTAAGACAGGAAATTCATTTCAAATTAGTAATATGCCATCAACATATACTATTAAGAAAACAACTACACTTCCACTAAACATTTTGTAGACATAAGTATCACATTCATTCTTAAAAAATCCAAAATCTGTTACAACTTCATCAAAACAAATGTTCCATGACCTTGATGCTTGTTTTAATCCATAAATGGATTTACACAACTTTCATACCTTTTTGGCATCCTTTGGAGTCACAAACCCTTTAGGTTGTGTCATGTAGACGTCTTCCTGGAGGTTCCTATTAAGAAATGTTGTTTTGATATCCATTTTCAAAATTTCATAGTCATGGTAAGTGACAATGGCCGATATGATTCTGATGGATTTCAGCATCGCAACCAGTGAAAATGTTTCATCATAGTCAATTCCTTGATGTTTTCTAAAACATTTTACAACCAGTCGTGCCTTATAGGTGCTAACTTTCCCCTCCATGTCCAGTTTTTTATTGAATACCCATTTATTACCAATAATCTTTACCTCAATTGGAGGATCTACCAAAATCCAGACTTGGTTTTAGTACATGGAATACATTTCATAATTCATGGCTTCTTGCCACTTGGCAGCATTTGCGCCTTTAATTGATTCCTTGTAGGTAAGAGGATCATCATTGTCAACCAATAATGAGTCACCATACTTGATGATAAGAAAACCATATTGTTCTAGTTCTCTCACCTCTCTCATGCTTCTACATAGTTCTTATGTCTCTGAAACATATTTTTATTCCATGGGGCTTTGTGGAATCTGTTCTTGTACCAAATCCTCTGTATCTTGAGCCTAGACTTCATCAAAGCCTATCTCACTCCCACTATCTCTTTTAGAGATGTGATCCCTTTCAAAGAATGTAGCATGTATTTCCACTGTTAACTTTTTATCTGAGGGGTTGTATAGGTAATGTCCCCTTGTTTCCTTGGGATATCCTATAAAGATACACTTTGTGCCTCGGGTTGCAAGCTTGTTACCTGAAGAGGCCTTAACAATTTCTTCGCTACCCCACACATGTAAATTTGATAACATGGATTTGTGTCCACTCCATAATTTGTATGGAATACCATTTATCTATTTAGTTGGTACATGGTTTAGTATACGTGCTGTTGTTTGTAATGCATATACCCAAAAGGATAATGTAAGAGTTTCATGACTCATCATTGATCTGACCCTGTCCAATAGGGTGTGATTACTCCTTTCACTTATTCCATTCCACTGAGGCATGTAAGGAGGAGTGAGTTGAGATAGAATCCCAAACTCCCATAAAAAATAAATGAAGTCCTGATTAAGATATTATCTTCCTCTGTTTGAGAGGAGTTTCTTAATCTTCTTACCAAGATGGTTCTCAAATGCATTCTTATATTCTTTAAACCGATCAAAAGAATCTGACTTATACCTCATTAAGTAAATATATCCATATCTACTAAAATTATCAGTAAATGTTATGAAGTATAAGAACCCACCCCTTTCTTCAATTGGAAATGGTCCATATACATCTGTGTGAACTGATTCCAGAATCTCTTTAGCCCTTTCACCTTTCCCACTAAATGGGGCTTTGGCCATTTTTCCTTGTAGACATGCATGACATACACCAAGTGGTTTTAGTTTGAAATAATCTAAATACCCATCTTGATGTAATTTTGTAAAATGTTTCTCATTGACATGACCTAGCCAATGATTCCAAAGTTGGGTGTGGTATGAGTCATGTGAATTAAATTTGTCATCGATTTCTATTACTTAGTTTCTGTAGTCTAACACATAAAGGCCATTATATAAATGTGCTCTACCAAAACAAATGATATATTTATAAAAGTAAAAACATTCATTTCCAAACTTTAAGATGAATCCATCAATATATAATCTGTATACTCAAATAATTTTTTTAGTAATAGAATTCACATAATAACAACCCTTTAACACCAAGATCATTCCAGTTGGAAATGTGAGGTGGTAGTCCCAGACAGCTACAACAGCAAGTCTGGATTTGTTGGATGCTCATAGATCTACCTCCCCTCGATCAATCTTCCTGAATCTACTTAGTTCATGTATTTAGATACATATGTGAGCACCAAAAGCTATATCTAATACCCAATTTGTAGAAACAGATAGATTGCATTTGATGACAAACGCACCTGAAGCTTCCCCTTGCTTCCTTGGCTAGGTGCAGTTTTTCTTCCAGTGGCCCTTCTTTCCACATGAAAAACAAATATCCTCATATTATCTTTCCTCCCCTTTGATATTCCTTTTCTTAGAAGGGCTTGAAGAAGTTTTGGTCTTAAAGCTCTTTGCCTTCCCTTTCCTTTTATTCACCATAAGGATAGAAGGCTTTTCACGCTTCATGTCATTTTCCACTTGGAAAATGAGGATAAGAAGATCAGATAAAGACTTCTCAATGTTTTTCATGTTGAAATTTACAACAAAGTTAGATAAGATCTGGGGGAGTGATGCAAGAATGGGATCGGTACCTAGTTCCTCAGAGAGTTTAAAACCTAGAACCTCTAAGATCTCAATTTATCCAATTAGCTTGACTACATGAGGCCCGACTGGGGCACCCTCTCCATGCTTTCTCTGAAATAGAGCCTTAGAGATCTCAAACCTTTCCTGTCTTGCTCTCTCCTGGTATAGACCATGGAGGTGCTCGATCATGATATAGGCAACCATGTCTTCATGAGACATCATGAGCTCACGGGACATTGATGATAGCATAAAACATTGAACGTCAAGTGCATCGTTCAAATGTTGACCATAGACCAAGAAATCTTCATCACTTGCCCCTTGGGAAGGAGAATCAGGAAGTGAGGACTCCAACACGTAAAACTTTCATTCATGGTGTAGGATAAACTGAAGGTGCCTAAACCATTCCTGAAATTTTCTGCCGGTGATGATATTGTCTTTTTCTAGAATTGATTATAGAGAAAATGTGGTTTATTATCTTGTCATTTTGATTCTACAAATTAAAAGAGAAAATTTATCAGTACCTTTTGATTACATTTGATGAAAAATAATAAATGAATTTTTTATTATCCCTCTATTTTATCAAGTCTCAATGACCCTCACCATTGAACTCAGAATGTCTAGTTGCTTTGACATTCTAGTGGAAAGAATCCATATTCCCCTTCACATAACCCCAACAAGGGTTGGTCAAGCTATTTAAAGATATTTAGGTAGGCAGGTCTTTTCCATCTGTGCTCTTAAAGTTCCTTGATCTATTGAGTGGAATCCCCAATCCTAAAATCCTGACTTGGATTTCCTCAAAACTTGCCTCCATTTTAATACAAAGCTAGCAAGGGCTACTCCTCTTGATGTAAAAAGTTTAATTCAACCCAAAACTTTTATAAGAGCTTCCTTTATAAAAGTAAGTGTCCCAACAAGGGTTGTTCAAACACATAGTTTTATTGATTCTTGCCCTTAATCAAGTAATGAAAGGCTTAGTATGACTTAATATGGTATTTGAGGGATTTTATTCTTTATGCGTAGTTTTTCATTATCATATTCTTGTTAATATTAAGTGATTCTTTTTTAAGTGATTAACCATCTTTTGATAATGTTTACACATAGTCCAGTTTTTATTTTATTCCATCTTTTCATGCTTGTTTATCTCATTAATTATATGATTGTGACAATACATACATAATAAATAAAACATGCAATCAGTCAAAAATAAAATAAGATGGCATGATCATGAGCTTCTATTGGTTAGCTTATCTAGCAGTTTGACAAGCTAACCCTGACCTAGGGGAAAACACCTTTAACTAATGGTTCATGTTTTGTAGCTCCCACCTATCCACCTTTGTATCTTCTTGGGTTAGTTTCACCTTAGCTTTGGGTTTTTAACCATCTCCACTGGCTTGGGAGATCCTCCATTGCATGGGGTTTACATTAAAGAAACCATGGGCACACAAGCCCAACATTTTATTGGAAGAAGGCTCACAGGCCAACGAATTTAAATTAAAAAAATTTAAAAGAAACCATACACACATAAAAAGGGTATTTGGTCTAACTCATGATCATCCATAGCATGAAACAACATTTACACATATTTAGAATTCAAATTATTTTAAAAGTTCTATTATTTAAGATAAGTCGTGCTTGAAATTAATTAATTATGATCTGATAATTAATCAATTCTTTATCATAAATTCCTTTCTGAATTTCCTTGAGATTATTCTCATCTATATCCCTTTTATAGGTCTTTGTACTTTTGTAGGAAACCTGCTGAAATTTCATTTCTGGAAAGTACAAGATTTTTATTTTTCACCCTTTATCCAAAGTACACACCAGGGGCTTTGGTGTGTTTTCTGTACTTTGGAAATTTTGGAGTACATGGCATGTATATTAATCTAACATGGCATGTACTTCCTTGTTACGCGGTTACCGGCCTAGTAATCTCATGTATTCGGAACATGACTTCTTCATGTACATGGATTCACTTGGGCCAGATCGGACTACATGGCGTGTTGATTCAACATACACGCTGTGTATTCCAGTTCCACGTGCCATTCATTTCTGGTCAACACAGTGTAATAAAACTCAGGTATACGCAATTTACACGGCACTGTTTGGCAGACCAGTACCTGTTCATTGAACCTAAGTACATGACATGTAGTTTTCACCACACACCGTGTATTCTTGTGTTGTACAGAAAGAAAGAGCGGATCCTCCAGATGAGTTCCTCATTTTTAATTTAATCAAAATCAAAATTAAAAGGTCATTTCTATGATGTGAATCGAGAAATGAAAGAGGAAGAACAGATCTCGTTCATTCAGTTTTATAGAACGATTTATCTTGAATTGAATCAAATATAAATGCGTAAATTATCAATGAAAATTAAATAACTATAATCAACATTGTGACCTGATCTTACACCACTTGAAGGTCCCGGGCATAATGGAAGCACGTGGGTGGATGTACCCACTTGGATTTTTGTCTTTTGAAATGATCAATCCGGGAACAATAAGACGACAAATGCTAGTCTCAACAGATCAAATCACATAATTAGACAAAGAAGAAGAAAATTCCCAGAACCATAAAGTAAGGATCATCACAGGTTGATTATTATTAATTTAATTAATTGACAAGATGTACCTTTTATAGAGTTCTCTCTTTGTTGATATTTCTGATCACATTATGATGTGATTTGTCATTGCTTTGCAGAATCCAAGTGTAGACTTACTCTAGCGGTGATCCACACATGCACCATGTTCCTCTGGGCACCGCTAAAGGAATCTCCAGGTGCTAGCGTGGAGAAGCCTTTGCTTGCATTGTCCATCTTAGATCGCCTTAATCCGATGGAGGTGGATCTCTC
This sequence comes from Viscum album, assembly GCA_963277665.1. Lineage (NCBI taxonomy): Eukaryota > Viridiplantae > Streptophyta > Magnoliopsida > Santalales > Viscaceae > Viscum > Viscum album. The sequence continues at coordinate 1,751,481,164 of OY728143.1, read as the reverse complement.
TCGGTCTTGAGAGCATTCTTGGAGGATGAAGTTCTTTCAGTATTGAGAGAATTATCTAGAATTGTTGTGCACAATGATTATTTTGAAAAGAGTTGGGGTTGTGAGGATATTTATAATAAGGTTTTAGGTTGTAGAGTTATGACAATAAATAAACGTGTTACGCGTTTTATTTATGTTATTAAATCTTTTGAAAACCCCATGTCAAATAATTAATTCCTTGACACACACCCACGCTGATTATAATAAATATCTTTTAATAAAATGATATTTCTTCAAAATCCTGACTAGAAAAACTACATGGCGTGTAATCATAAATACACAACGTGTACTTGTTTTTCATTAAAAACTACATGGTGTGTAATCATTAATACACAACATATACTTGTTTTCAAAATAAAAACTACACGACATGTAATCATTAATACACAATGTTTACTTGTTTTCATTTTATTCTTCCTCCAACATTAAAATGATTTAGGCTTCCTTGACTAATTATTAAACCAAGTATGGGAATAATCATTATTCTACTTGAGATACTTGGATATGCTTAGTGTGTGACCCTCTAGGCCTCTTTCTCATTGGCATTAGGCGGGCTTACCTAAAGTCCAAGATTACTGTCTAGCAACGGGTCAAGGCACCCAAGAGAAAGAAGTTGACGCCGCATTGACGTGTAACCTCATACGAATGCTTAATGTTTAATTTAATCCCTTTGTCTCAATATATCATCAAGCAGGTTTCATGGAAGTGTTATAAACCTATATGCTTGATCTGTAATTCTTTGACTTCCAGAAATAAACTCGTCTTAACACCATGTCCATGAAATTCATGTGACAGTTCTATTTCAATCAAAGGGCCCATGATATGTACTTTCATAAATATGGAAGGGAAAAATCCTTTATCGACTTATCCATTAACAACATGTCATTTTGTGACGCACCCAACATACCCTAATTCCCACAAACTCTCTTCATGATGGTTTTCATCAGCAAATCTAAGTGCGTGAGTCATGACATGAGTTAATGGTAATATTCTAGTATAAGGACCACTACACATGCTCATAGATAGCTATGTATGATGACACCAAGACATGCGGAATTGCTACTGGTGGGTCTATTCTCATAATCTCCAATCTTAGAGATTACCAATTGCAAACTCTTTGAGAGAGATTCTCTTCTTCTTACGAGCACTCACACATGATGGTCTTTATACTATGTGTCCTATAATAGTATGTCATAAAACCGTAGAACTTTATTTAAGAATATTGTTATAGCATTTCAAGGTTCTCATCATAGTGGGAATCTGCCATGACCTTATCAATTAAGCAAATATTCTAGGACATTATTATATTATAGTCATGAAGAATAATGAAAAATATATAATAAGGGTACATTCATGTAATCAAAGTTCACAATAGTTGGTTCTCAGGACACCAACCCTTACACTTATTATCTTTAAGAAGTATCAGTTGTATCTTAACCATTAAAATAAAAATACCCAACTCATCAATTCCTTTCCAACTCATTGTGTTCTATGCCAAAATTATGAAAGAGTTTCTGCTGTGAAACTTCGAACATATGGTGCACTATTCATCAAAACACAAGCCCCCACTCATCATCAGCACTAAAACACAAAGATAAATCTTACCCATTCCCATATACCTTAGGAAATTATGGTTTAAACAATAAATTCATCACCTAACTTATTAAGATTTCCACCATAAGTCTCACCAGAAATAGACTCTATGTTTTAGAACCCTGTTTGGGTTCTGGTCAATGTGCCAGCTGATATTGAGTATGTAGGGTGAAAAAAGGATATTCAAGATAAAATTGAACATTGATGGTAAATTAAATATCTATAAATCAATATTATTGTATAAAGGGTTTAAATAGAATCTAGGAATTGACTATAATGAAACCCTTTCAGTAGTTTCCATGTTTAAATCCATCAAAATTATACATGATATAACAGCTTACCATGACTATGAGATTATATAAATGAATGAAAAAACTACATTACTTAATGTTAAACTTTATAAAGATGTCTATATGTATAAAGTAAAAGGTTTTGTGATTCTAGGTGATGCCAAAAATAATATAAAGTTGCAGAAATCCATTTATGGATTGAAGCAATCATCCAAGTCATGTAACATTTGATTTGATGAAGCTATAAAAGAATTTGGTGTTTTTAATAATGAATGAAAGATATGTGTTTTCAAGAGGTTTAGTGTAAATGAATTCATTATCCTAGTACTATATCTTGATGATATATTACTTATTTTAAATGACATACCAATCTTACAATCTCTTAAGGACTAGTTAATCAATTGTTTCTCCAAAAGGACTTAGGTGAAGAAGACTATATTATAAGGATAAAGATAATTCATGATAGGTACAAGAGGATTATTTGACTAAGTCAAAGTACATATATTGATGAGATAATAAAGAGATTTTTTATGGAACAATACAAGAGGGGATTGGTCCCAGTTTCACATGGTTTACATCTTTCTAAGAAAATGTATCCTCAAACATGGCAGGAAAAAGAGAGAATGAGTAAGACCCCATACTATTTTGTGATAGGATAAATCATGTAAGCCATGTAATGTACTAAAATTTATGTTGCCTATACATTGAGTATGATATGAAGATATCAAGATGATCTAAGAGAACAACATTGGTCTGTTGTTAAGGCTATCCTTAAGTATATGAGAAGATCTAAGGATATGTTCATGGTGTGTGGAGGAGATAAGTTACTAGTCATTAGGTGTTGTACTAATTATGGTTTTTATAAAGATATCAAAGATCTAAATTCTGAGTAAGGATATGTTTTATGTCTCAATGGAGGTGCTTTAAGATGGAAGAGTTCAAAGTAGCTAGTTTTTACTGATTCTACAGTTGAGTCCGAGTATATAGGGGCTTCTTATGATTCTAAGGGAGTCATTTGGATATGAAACTTTTTCTAGGATATTGATGTAGAACCTAGTAATAAATACTGTAACACATTGTATTGTGATAATACTACAATGGTGTCTCTTGAAAAAGATTCAAGGTCAAACTAGCGGAAAAATAATATACTCCGGAAGAATCACCTCTTGAGGTATTTTTATCAAGCAGGAGAAATTTTATTAAGAAAAATACCCACGGAAGAGAATGTGGTGGACCCCTTGACTAAATTCATATCTTAGTAGAAACATGAGTATCAAGTCAGGGCTAGTGAACAAAATGTTGTTAGAAGTTGGCTCTAGTGGAAGTGAGGGTTTATTGGAGTTGGTTTCCTAGAACCATAATTTGCATACTTTAAGATAACATGTACTCATAGTTTGGAATATTAATAAAATCTTTATCACATCATGATTGTTATTCTATGAAATATAGTATGTGATAATGTACTAAGAGTAGTTTTCAATCTAAAAGGTCATAGCGGTTTCCCACTATAATGAGAACCCAAAAGTTCTGCGACACTATTCTAAAATATATGCTATATATCTGGATGATATCATTTGAGGAAAAAATGATACAAGATATCAGGGGTGGAGACTCATAGGAATTCAAGGAACCTTATCATGGTGTATGCCGTTGGTAATATCCAGTATAGGATATTATGAGAATGAGACCTGATAATAGGAAATCAACATTTATATCTATCATTGGATGTTCATTTATGTGTGCATGTGTATTGGTCCTTATACATTAAGATTATTTTTAATGAGTATTATGAGTCACTTAATTTTATGTATTGATGAAAACTGTGATGATATATATTCACGGTAAGGTAGGATACATTGGGTGCAACACGAGTAATATTGTATTAATGAATAATGAGAGAAATGATTTTTCCCTTCTATTTTTAAATGGAAGTTGATATCTTAGGACCTTTGATGGAAATAATATAGCCTAAATAAATCCATGAATATGGTGTTCTATAGGAAAGTTTAATTTCCAAAAATTCAGAGAAAGAGAGATCGAGCATAAAGGTTTATGGCACCATCATGAAACCTACTTGATTATAGATACCATGATAAAGGGATTATATTACACACTAAGCATCCATATGTGGTATTATATCATTGTGACTTTAACTTTTTTTCACTACGGGTGCCTTAGAGTCTTTCTAGATTCTATCCTTGTAATTTATGCTACTTCACCTAATGTCACTGAAGAAGAGGCCTAGATGGTAACATAATAAGTGTATCCATAATCTCAGTACAATAATATGTTATTATTTATTATTTAACAAGAAAAATAAATATTATTCTCACACGTGGTTTAATAATTATTCCTATTTACATGATCACTTATATTTCATCACCAGTTATTCGAGGGAATATTTTGTGATCGGAATATTTGATAAATATTTATTTGTTATTTAGTGAATATAATATATATTTATTTACTGAAAAATAATGTGGTGATATTTTTTTATTAAATAAATATTCATCATTCATGGCCTAATAAGTATTATGGAGGAATGGAAGACCGAGTTTTTTAGGTCAGTTAAGAAATAAGATATATTTAATATTTTTTTTAATTAAATAATATTTAATTTAATTCTCAAGTTAAACACATGTCAAGGAAATATTATTATTATTATTATTATTTTAGACACGGGGTTTCACAAGAGATTAAATAATTATTAAAGGGTACTTATGAAAATATTTATTAATAAACCCTAGTGGTATTTAAAAGTAATTATTTTATTTTAATAGAGATACAATTCCTTATGTTGTGAACAATGAAAGTGGGAGATAATCCTCTCCAGACATAGAGAGCTCACTCTCCAAGAATTATCCCAAGAACAGAGAGCGGTCTTCCTCCACCTCCCACTCTAGTGTCTAGAGACATCAAGGAGAAAAATTTGTAAGTGATTCTCATGGTGATCAAAGGTGAATTACACAAGCGATTGGATCTATTATACTAGAATCCTAATATTCCTATGGCGATGTTCAGAGATTTTTGGAACATGTTTGGATCACCCCAATATGGAATCTACTCTTGATTCCTATAATGAAATGATGATACAATGTAGATATATTTTCAAATCCATCAATAAATAAATAATTCATGTAATTTAATTATTTAATTGATTAAATTAATTATAAATTATATGTGATGATCCTTCCCCTAGTTCTTTTGTTTTATCCAGTGTATGTTTTAATTGATTCAATTTCATTGATCAATGTGTTTATTTCTATTTAGATCTTGGATTGATCATCGTTAATGAAAAAACGAAAAGTTGGGATGACCCATCACACACTTTCTTCGTACCCAAAACATATATGTATGTCTCCAAAGTATATCTCAACAAAATGCTTCGTCGATTTTGAAGAAGAAAATGTAACAATAAGATGCATTATTAGTGAAAATAGTGAGTTAATCTGATAGATCTTAACATGTTTGTCTCTAAAGTATATATCTGGATGAAAAAACACACATTTGTTTAAATATAACTCCTTTTCAATGTATATATGTAATGACCAGAAATATTATAAATAAAATTTCCCCTTTTAATTTAATCCAATGACTTATTATATAATACGGTTATTGAAAACACATGATTTTTTAGTTTTATTATATTATATCCTATTTAAAAAACCATTATGAAACATTATTGTTAATATTATGGCCATTTAACAGTGATCACATGATTACTATAAATATAGGAGTTAATCAAAACCAATTGACATACAAAACTGAAGTGATGACCCCAACCAGTAAGATCATACCCTATAAAGACCATTTACCAGAGCTTATAAGGGAGGTGAAATTATTGGATTTTCCCTTGACCAATACCAATATATGATCTAAAAACATAAGCATGAGTGAAACCATTTACAAGAGAATCTCAATATCATCCATATCACAGCCCAAACCATGTTCACCGAACCACCCTATGAAGGTCTCACCATCACCCACCTTACCCTTAGGGAATTTACTGGTGTATTAAAGGGATATGTATCAATACCATAATAATATGAGTATGTACATTAATTTTTTATATAATAATAAATATATTTCATCATATTTTTTTATATTATAAATGATTTTAATTTTGATATAATAAAACACAACTTATATTTTCAGGTAATATTCAAATTTAAATAAGGAATTTATTTTAATAAATTAATGAATTTTTTAAATAAAAAATATACTAAAAAAATATTATTATTAAATAATTTTTATTAAATATAAATGATAAAATAATTTTTATGCTTTCATATGTAATTTTAATAATGGTTCAAAAACTGTTATTGCAAAAAAACTCAGCATTTCTCAATAAATTATGATTTTATTTGAAATGTAAAAAGTCTTATATTTATAAAATTATTTTGATTAAATTAATATTATTTTTGGAATCATAACATTGAAATTATCCAATGGTTAATTTTTCATAATTTTCTAAGACAATCAAATTTTCAGGTAAAAATTAAATACTGTATAAATATACTTTGTATATTATGAAAACTTAATCACCCAAAAGTGATGTAATAAATACTATAAAGGGTATCCATGACCAAATATATTTTTTAACTTTAATATTTAATATTTTATTTTTATTTTATTAATTTTATAAATCCATTATGAATCCTCCAAAACCATTAATATATTTTATGGTTTTAAAATCATTTCTTTAAGAGTATAACTGACCTCCACCAAAGTAGGGAATTAATTTATTAACATCAGCCCTTGGATTTATAAAATTTTATAACCCCTCTCATTTTTCATGAACAATGGGAAAAAACCATGTGAAGGTTTGTGGTTTTGGTTATTTTATTATATATATTCCAAAACCCATGTTTGAGAAATATTAAAGAAATCTTCAATCATTTCTTATACAAACCCACCCAAGACCCAATGTAACATCACTAAAATTTATTTTATCACATCCTTACTCTGACTTCCTCCCTCTAGAGTCATCCTATGGTTCCCTCAAGATATTAATAAGCCCCTCCCAAGCATGGGAGACTATTTCCATTCTAAATGTTGGCTTAATACTGTGAAAGATATGATCCTTCTTACTCTTTGGATCATACGTATTGTTGGAGTTCACATTCCTTATACTAGGCACCATTTCTATACAATAGCATAAACTAGGTTAGTTTATGAATTGCAATGAGTAATTCTAAACTTGTAAAATACCTAACGTAAATTGAATGGTTTATGGATATAATCCATAATAATAAAGATGTTTTCATGGAGGAATTATATAATCATAAACCCTTCATAATTATTTGTTAAGAAAATGAGAATTATCCTAAGAATATCCACCAAGAGTGTCGTAACCAAGAGTGAAGCAAGGCCTGTTGTCATGAACCAGTTCCCATTCGAGTCTAGCTCAAAGCGGTGTTTTCAGGTTTTACCCCTAGGTACATCTGTGCCAGAGCCGCCTCTACCTGCTCATATCCAGATAGGGATGTATTTCTCAGAAAACTCACAAAATCTCTACAATACAAAAATTATAGGAAGTTCTTCTATACTAATCCTCAAAGTCCATCTTAGGTCTATGTTCTCTAATTTGAGTTTATCTAAATCTAGCATCCAGGGTTTGTACTAAACTTCCTCTGATACCAACTGTAATGCCCCGACCCCAATTACCCAGAGTCAGTGCATTATTACAAAATATTGGCATGATCACAAAAGATCAAGTCTCGAAAGACTGATTAGTTTAGTAGCCTTGGAAACACTAGATACATTCATAAGTCTTACATTACATCATAAAGTGAAAAAAACTACAACAACATAGTCTCCATAGTCTACAATCATATCCCCTCAGACTGTCCCTGTAGGTCAGTCATAAAATACTTCTTCACATCCTAGAAAAAATAAAACATAGATAGGGGTGAGCTCAGATGCTCAGTAAGGATAACAATACAACAAAAACTTTCATAAACAAGCTTAAACATTTAAGGTAATGTATAACTAAAAAAAGCCTTTTAAACTTAAACTTCAGCATAATATGACAAAAATAAAATGAAATAATTCCATTTACTTATTCACATGGATATTCTACTAGTAGAATAATAACATGCAATATCAATAACCACTTTCATAATGATGGAATGCATAATGCCAAACAATCATAACCACATAGTCAAGGCCTTGTTCCAAGACTAAAAATAATATTTTTTTCAAGGCCTTGTGCCAAGACACTATTTTGTCTCATGAGTCCTACCGATCCATCGAGAAGCTATAGTGGGCTCCACCCATCACTTACTAAGTCCAATAAATTCCCATACGAAAAGGTTTAAACATAACATAAACATTCGTATTAAAACTAGCATACGAAATGTAAATACTTTATCCATAAACCAAGAATGGTATAAAAATAACACATCCATAGTCAAACATATCACAAAACCTTCAATACAATATGGAAGTTTTGTATCATAATAAATAAACTTCAAATAAGCTTAAAATCAATCAAAGGATGTTGACATAGATGAAATCAAAACTATTTGAGAGAAATATCTCTTTTATTCAAATCATTTAAAAGTCACATAATTATAAAAGAAAACATTTACATTGAAAATATTCTTATAATATTGTAAGGGAAGCTTCAATGATTTTATAATGGCAGAAAATATATGCACCCACCGTATAAGTTAAAAAGGACATTCTTACCTTAATTTTGTCGAAAAGGTTAAAAATGACCTTGTTTGGAAAACGACGAAATGATTCCTTTAAAAACATTTTATAAAAAGTCTAAAAAGGGTATAAATGACTTTAACCCATAGTTTAGTAAATAGTAAAAATGTTTTGAAATACATTTTTAAGAAACAAGGATGTGGATGATAAAGAAGTCCCAATAGATAATCAAGTATAAACAACCTCGAATAAGGAAGAGATTGTGAAATAAACCCTTACCTTGTACTTTTCATTTGTTTAGGGTAGTTTAACCTCCTGTATAATGGTGAAATAATTGTTATTAAATTATAAAAGAGTCATATACATTAATATGATATCACATATGATCTTTTCACATTGATTTGTTAATAATATCTTAGTATTATCGTCATTTCGGGTGTTAACTTACTCATTTTATTTTATATGTTTTGTTACATAAGACATGTTTGTTATAGATAGGTTGTATATTATTCATATCCATAATGATATAAATTACATAAAAATTATTTTTAATCATAAAATGAGAATTATACTTGAATGGAGATGATGGGGAATGAATCTCACCGCGTTCGTGGAGACGGTAATCCATATGTACGTACGAACGCTACTTCCATTTCATATTTCATTTTAAAAGGAATAAAAACCAAATGATTCATAGGTATATTATTATTCCATTATTATATAATATCTTATATATGTTACTTAAGTTCATTAACACCATCCTTTATATGTTCCATGTATGGTATGAACGAGTCATATCACTTTGAGGGGGAGGTAGTCCACACTTCCTCAAATGAAATTATCGTATATATATACAACATGAAATGAATAATGGTATGCTATAAAATGGAATTAAAGAAGATTATATATAAAATAAATATCATTAATACCATATTTAATTATAGTTCCATCATAATGGCCACCATGAGAGGCGGTAGGAGATAATTAAATAATCATCGTTTTGTGAGGCGTTTGGTTGCCATCCACAGAAACATTATGGTCTTCACCCATTAGATTGAGGTGTGTAACGACCCGAAATTTTGAATAAATCTTGTTTCCTAATTTTATGTGTTATTTTTATTTTATTTTTATACTCAACACAAATTTTTCATTTGATAACATGAGTATAATTAAAATTATATCATTGGTTTTTGACTGTTATATGACCATTGGTCAATATGACTGCTGGAAACTGAACGTTTTGATTATTGTCTCTAAATACAAGTAATCTTGGTTAATTAATATAGAAAGAATATTTGATGGCCTCACCCAGTAGTCTTGGACCGATCGAAGCCCATCTAACAGAACTTGGGAAGGAGGTAGCACCACTGGGCTTTGCTCTGGACCAAACCCAAGCTGAACTTCATCGTGTGAAGCTAGAATGGGATCGCCTTCGTGAGAAGTTCAAACTGATAGAAATTACTACTCGTGCGATGTTGGCCGAGCCTCCCTCAGATTCTCTAACCTTAGCACACCTTACACTTAGGTCCTATGCTGGTGTGATAAGGGGCTATGTAAGGAGACCATAACTGCCTTGTGTAATCCTTTGTTTTAAATAAAATTTTGAATTTCTTCTTATGATGAAGTTTATGAATTTTCAAATTACCAGATAAATATAGAATGCATATTTTTGATGAATTTTAGAGAAAGGATATTTTAAAAATGTTTATGTAAACCTTAAATAAATAAAAATGTGTAATGATTTTCAAAAAATGGTCTTCTACAAATATGTTCAGTACGGAATTTAGAGTCTAATATGATCAACTTAATTTTTGATGAATAGTAAATTATGAATAGTGATTTTATGCTTAGGATTAGTAATGTGACCAAATGGATTAGTAATCTCACTTAAAGAAAGTATTAATATAATCTAGGCACCTTGATTTAAGTAATGTGATTCAGTAAAATGGTTAAAAAACGGTTTCATAAATTATTATTCAAGTATTAGTTTTTTCGGGTGAATAGTGTTTTTTAATTAAATTTTAAATTAAAAATATTTAGAAAATTATTTTTATAAAATGGATTTCATTTTTGAACTCAGAGCATCGATATTATGTTAAGGTAATTTTGGGGGTTTTTTCTAAAAATAATGAATTTTCGGTGAATAGTGTATTTATTTAAAAAATAAATTAAAAATATTTAGAAAATTATTTTTATAAAATGGAGTTCATTTTTGAATTCAGAGCATTGATATTTGGTTAAGGTGAAATTTTGGGTTTTTTTCTGAGAAAGTTGAATTTTCAGTGAATAGTAAAAATACAGTTTTAGGGTTTCGGTATGTTTAATGACATCATAACTATGTCATGATGATGTCATGAGATATTTTAAAGGATGTTCGACTAAAGAGGATGAAGTATTGTGTGGGGGTACTCATGTGGCCTAACTTTATGGGAAGTAACATGGGAGGGCCCATGCTTTTGAGAAAACCACTTTTGAGGTGTCCATTGGCCATTATTGCCTTGTCCCCTCACTTTCCCTATAAATACCAAGACCTCCTCTCATATTTTCGACTCCAAAACCATCCTCAACGAAGTTCTGGTCTCCTTACCTCCCAAGTAGTCCTCCCAAGGTGCCCCCAATCCCTCAAGGTCCCAACCTTTGAGTTTTAAGAGTTACGTTTTAAGGTAAGGGATCCGACCTCTCTCTTTCATTTCAAGTAATCTCTTTTATGTCATTCCTTTTATGCTCCATGTTCTTATGTTGTAGGATGTTCTTTTATACTCCTATTACTTCCCTTTTAATGTTCATATAATGAGAGATCCCCTCTTCCTCTCAGTATTTCGTTTTATGAAGTTTTAAGTGGCGCCGTTAGGCTGCCGAAATTTTTGTAACGGATTCTTTCTCCCTTCTCATTTTTCAAGATCTATTTTCATGTAAAGTATTTCAAGTTCCTTTTTATTATGTTGGGGTATGATCTCTAAATTTATCATACTGATCTTTTATGATCATATGATGAGAGACCCCATTTTATCTCTTCAATTCAGTATTTTGAAGTTTTAAGTGGCGCCGTTAGGCTGCCGAATTTTTAAGTGGTTCTTCACCCTTCTCGTTTTGAAGTTCTAATTTCATGTCAATTATTTCAAGTTCCTTTTTGTTATGTTGGGGTATGATATCTATATCTATCATAATGGAATATTATGTTCATATGATGAGAGACCCCATTTGATCTCTTCAATTCAGTATTTTGAAGTTTTAAGTGGCGCCGTTAGGCTGCCGAATTTTTAAGTGGTTCTCCACCCTTCTCGTTTTGAAGTTCTACTTTCATGTAAATTCTTTCAAGTTCCATTTTTTTATGTTGGGGTATGATCTCTATATCTATCATACTGGAATCTTATTTTTATATGATGAGAGACCCCATTTGATCTCTTCAATTCAGTATTTTGAAGTTTTAAGTGGCGCTGTTAGGCTGCCGAATTTTTAAGTGGTTCTTTCACCCTTCTCATTCTTTTCAAAGTTTCACTTTCATGTCAAGTCTTTCAAGTTCCTTTTTAATTATGTTGGGGAATTATATATATATCTATCATACTTAACTCTTATTTTCACATGATGAGAGACCCTATTTGATCTTTTCAAATCATTTTGTTTGAAGTTTAAGTAACGCCGTTAGGCTGTTGAACTTTCATAAGAGAAATCTAATTTTTGTCTTCCTTCCATGTTTTTCATTTCAAATGGCATGTCCTTGAAATTTCATTACCATGATCATGTATCCTTCTTATTCTGTCCATATACTGTTTTATGGGTCATTTATGAATGTTTGAACCATTTTCCCTCTCTTTTTAATGTCTTCTAAAACCTCGTAACATAGCTGTTATGCTGCATAATTTCCGTCTCAAAATGTCTCTCTCTTTTTCTAAAGTTCTTTTATATTATTAAGTGAAGACTCAAAGATCATTATTTTAAAGGGGTATTCACATATATACCCAAATTTTATATTTTAAATTATGGGATTTACATACATGAGACCCAACTTCCATTTCTGTGGGTTTTAAAGTGACGTAAAGATCATGTCTTTAAAACAGTTTTTGAAAACGTTATGATTATGAAATGAAACCCATTTATTTTATGCTATATGGGTTATTTATTAAATGTTTGATGATGATATATGTGGCTCACATGATAATAAAGGCAAATTTAAGGGTGCTCCCTGATAGCGCTCCAATGCATTGGGTAATGATGTAACCACTAGAGATTACAATTTTCACGATAACTTGGTGAATAACCTTGGTAATTTTCAAATGACACCTTGGGGATGGACCTTGGTTATATGTTCATTATTGTCTATGTTAAATGATGTATCCACATCTTCTAGTTATGAAAAAGTTATATTTTTATTATGATATGTCGCATGATTTCATTTTCATGCCTTAAAGTTCATTTCATGACTTTATTGATGTATCTCAAGTTCATATGTAAAATGTTTCACTTGTTTACCTTGGTGGGCCTTCTGATCACCCTTTCTTTTGATGTATGTCCCCAGGTTATGAGATTCAGTAATGAGCCTAGGGTGAACATGAGGAGAATCCTTTCAAGTGTTTAAGAAGAATGTTTTATGTTTTCGTGTTTTAAGTTCCTAGTTTCCAAGACACTAAACCTTAAAGCTCCTCAGTTTTGTAAAATGTAATGAAAGTTTATGTGATAAAAAGGAAGGATGCTATAGTTGGTATCAAAGTATGGTTTAGTTATTTGTATAAATTAGGATATTAAAACTCTAGGAATAACCCTATAGAAAAGATTAAATATAGGAAATCTTCCTCGTATTTTGGTGAGTATTGAGTAAGGGGTTTCCAAGAAAATACATCCATGTCTGGATACGAGCCGGTAGAGGTGGCTCTTGCACAGATGTACATAGGGGTAAAACCTGAAAACACCGCTTTGTGCTAGACTCGAACATGAACTGGTACACGACAACGGGCCTTGCTGCACTCTTGGTTACGACACTCCCGGGGGATATGCTTTGGTAAATTCATAAGCTTAGTATGAACCATTGTTAAAGGAATAAAGATAAAATAAAACAAAGGATCACATAAGAATATATGATCATGGATAACCTAGATGGGAACCTAGGGGATCACAAGTTAGGGTATACTTTTCAACTACAAGTTATCCTTATATGCTTTAAGTTTCTTTTCATGATTATTGGCTAAGTATTTAAGCCCCTATTTATAGTTTCTTTTCTTAGTTAATGGCGGGAAATGGAAGAACATGTCCCAACAACCAATGTGATAGGAAATGCTACGATTGCCGTATTAATACGACAGAGATGATTAGGGGATTAAAAGATGATTATTATTTTGGAAGACGTTCACTATTTTGAGGACCCTATATGATCGAGTTAAATAGATTACTACGGTATTTTCATTGAGGAGTAAGGTTGACTTATATTTCGAAGAATCAATGATCTTAAGGTGGACTTATAGTAATTTAGGTTACTTATGGGAATGATTAACCTATCTTGGGTAAAATATGTTTAGGTTAGCTACATTTGTTATAAGATGTTAGGTGTGGTTGATGTTGTTTGGAGATGAACAATGAAGTTTATTTTGGAAGACTATGTTATCAAATCCCTCTTGTATTGGGTTTCAATCTTAGTTTGGTTTATTTTGAAGAATTTTAAGGACCGTTATTTATGGGATGGTCTATGATGAACTTTGGGTAGTACCATGGAACTTTGAAGATTTAAAAATAGTTTCCCTTCGTATGGGATTCTTTCTTTTTGAAGAGTTGTTTTAGCTTACCCTTTCTGTTTTGGGATAATGTTTAAAGATAGAAGAAATAGATAGTTAATCTTTTGTGGATTATGTGATTCCCTAGAAGATGATTCTTGTGTTTTGATGAGACCAAGTAGTTTTGAATGCTCATCATTGGGAGAAAAGATTAGTTTTGGTAGAAACTTATTAAAGGATGAAACTCTACATGAAGGTAAGTATATTTTCTTATGTTTTTCTTCTATGTAGTAAATGAATTCCTCAAAATTATGAAAAGGAACGTAAAACGAAAACGTTGTTGGTTTACGTTTCCTACTAGGTAATCAATGACCGTTTACACACATCATAACTTTGGGATTTTCTTATGGTTAACTTTCTCATAATAATGTTCTCTATCACTCTCCCTTAGAACTTGACCCTTTGTTTTTCTTCCATGTCCATGTTTTCCTACATGGAATCCCAGTGTGGGCTAACTCGGGTGACCTTCATACTTTACTTTCTTTCTTTTAAAGTAATAGTTTTACTGAATCCTTTTCCGATGTGGGACTTTCAATGAAATTTCAAAACCTAATTTTAAAAATTGAGAGGACGCAATTTCTTAAGGGGGGAAGATTGTAACGACCTGAAATTTTGAATAAATCTTGTTTCCTAATTATATGTGTTATTTTTATTTTATTTTTATACTCAAAAAAAATGTTTCATTTGATAACATGAGTATAATAAAAATTATATCATTGTTTTTTGACTGTTATATGACCATTGGTCAATATGACCACTGGAAACTGAACGTTTTGATTATTGTCTCTAAATACAAGTAATCTTGGTTAATTAATATAGAAAGAAGATTCGATGGCCTCACCTAGTAGTCTTGGACTGATCGAAGCCCATCTAACAGAACTTGGGAAGAAGGTAGCACCACTGGGCTTTTCTCTGGACCAAACCCAAGCTGAACTTCATCGTGTGAAGCTAGAACGGGATCGCCTTCGCGAGACGTTCAAACTGATAGAAATTACTACTCGTGCGATGTTGGCTGAGCCTCCCTCAGATTCTCTAACCTTAGAACACCTTACACTTAGGTCCTATGCTGGTGTGATAAGGGGCTATGTAAGGAGACCATAACTGCCTTGTGTAATCCTTTGTTTTAAATAAAAATTGGAATTTCTTCTTATGATGAAGTTTATGAATTTTCAAATGACCAGATAAATATAGTATGCATATTTTTGATGAATTTTAGAGAAAGGATATTTTAAAAATGTTTATGTAAACCTTAAATAAATAAAAATGTGTAATGATTTTCAAAAAATGGTCTTCTACAAATTTGTTCAGTACGGAATTTAGAGTCTAATAAGATCAACTTAATTTTTGATAAATAGTAAATTATAAATAGTGATTTTATGCTTAGGATTAGTAATGTGACCAAATGGATTAGTAATATCACTTAAAGAAAGTATTAATATAATCTAGGCACCTTGATTTAAGTAATGTGATTCAATAAAATGGTTAAAAAACGGTTTCATAAATTATTATTCAAGTATTAGTTTTTTCGGGTGAATAGTGTTTTTTAATTAAAATTTAAATTAAAAATATTTAGAGAATTATTTTTATAAAATGGATTTCATTTTTGATCTCAGAGCATCGATATTATATTAAGGTAATTTTTGGGGTTTTTTCTAAAAATAATGAATTTTCGGTGAATAGTGTATTTATTTAAAAAATAAATTAAAAATATTTAGAAAATTATTTTTATAAAATTGAGTTCATTTTTGAAATCAGAGCATTGATATTTGGTTAAGGAGAAATTTTGGGTTTTTTCTGAGAAAGTTGAATTTTCAGTGAATAGTAAAAATACAGTTTTAGGGTTTCGGTATGTTTAATGACATCATAACTATGTCATGATGATGTCATGAGATATTTTAAAGGATGTTCGACTAAAGAGGATGAATTATTGTGTGGGGGTCCCCATGTGGCCTAACTTTATGGGAAGTACCATGGGAGGGCCCATGCTTTTGAGAAAACCACTTTTGAGGTGTCCATTGGCCATTAATGCCATGTCCCCTCACTTTCCCTATAAATACCAAGCCCTCCTCTCATCGTTTCGACTCCAAAACCATCCTCAACGAAGTTATGGTCTCCTTACCTCCCAAGGAGTCCTCCCAAGGTGCCCCCAAGCCCTCAAGGTCCCAACCTTTGAGTTTTAAGAGTTACGTTTTAAGGTAAGGGATCCAACCTCTCTCTTTCATTTCAAGTAATCTCTTTTATGTAATTCCTTTTATGCTCCATGTTCTTATGTTGGAGGATGTTCTTTTATACTCCACTTACTGCCCTTTTCATGTTCATATAATGAGAGATCCCCTCTTGCTCTCATTATTTCGTTTTATGAAGTTTTAAGTGGCGTCGTTAGGCTGCCGAAATTTTTGTAACGGATTCTTTCTCCCGTCTCATTTTTCAAGATCTATTTTCATGTAAAGTATTTCAAGTTCCTTTTTATTATGTTGGGGTATGATCTCTAAATTTATCATACTGATATTTTATGATCATATGATGAGATACCCCATTTTATCTCTTCAATTCAGTATTTTGATGTTTTAAGTGGCGCCGTTAGGCTGCCGAATTTTTAAGTGGTTCTTCACCCTTTTCGTTTTGAAGTTCTACTTTCATGTCAATTCTTTCAAGTTCCTTTTTGTTATATTGGGGTATGATCTCTATATCTATCATACTAGACTCTTATTTTAATATGATGAGAGACCCCATTTTATCTCTTCAATTCAGTATTTTGAAGTTTTAAGTGGCGCCGTTAGGCTGCCGAATTTTTAAGTGGTTCTTCACCCTTCTCATTTTGAAGTTCTACTTTCATGTCAATTCTTTCAAGTTCCTTTTTGTTATGTTGGGGTATGATCTCTATATCTATCATACTGGAATCTTATTTTCATATGATGAAGGACCCCATTTGACCTCTTCAATTCAGTATTTTGAAGTTTTAAGTGGCGCCATTAGGCTGCCGAATTTTTAAGTGGTTCTTTCACCCTTCTCATTCTTTTCAAAGTTTCACATTCATGTCAAATATTTCAAGTTCCTTTTTAATTATGTTAGGGAATTATCTCTATATCTATAATACTGAACTCTTATGTTCAAATGATGAGAGACCCTATTTGATCTTTTCAAATCATTTTGTTTGAAGTTTAAGTAACGCTGTTAGGCTGTCGAACTTTCATAAGAGAAATCTAATTTTTGTCTTCCTTCCATGTTTTTCATTACAAATGGAATGTCCTTGAAATTTAATTACCATGATCATTTATCCTTCTTATTCTGTCCATATACTGTTTTATGGGTCATTTTTGAATGTTTGACCCATTTCCCTCTCTTTTTAATGTCTTCTAAAACCTCGTAACATAGCCGTTATGCTGTAGAATTTCCGTCTCAAAATGTCTCTCTCTTTTTCTAAAGTTCTTTTATATTATTAAGTGAATACTAAAAGCTCTTTCTTCTAAAGGGGTATTCTCATATATACCGAAATTTTCTATTTTAAATTATGGGATTTACATACATGAGACCCACCTTCCATTTCTGTGGGTTTTAAAGTGACGTAAAGATCATGTCTTTAAAACAGTTTTTAAAAACGTTATGATTATGAAATGAAACCCATTTATTTTATGCTATATGGGTTATTTCTGAAATGTTTGATGATTATATATGTGGATCACATGATAATAAAGGAAAATTTAAGGGTGCGCCCTGATATCGCTCCAATGCATTGGGTAATGATGTAACCACTAGAGATTACAATTTTCACGATACCTTGGTGAATAACCTTGGTAATTTTTAAATGACACCTTGGGGATGGACCTTGGTGATATGTTCATGATTGTCTATGTTAAATGATGTAGCCACATCTTCAAGTTATGAAAAAGTTTTATGTTTATTATGATATGCCGCATGATTTCATTTTCATGCCTTAAAGTTCTTTTCATGACTTTATTGATGTATCTCAAGTTCATATGTAAAATGTTTCACTTGTTTCCCTTGCTGGGCCTTCTGCTCAGCCTTTCTTTTGATGTATGTCCCCAGGTTATGAGATGCAGTAATGATCCTAGGGTGAACATGAGGAGAAGCCTTTCAAGTGTTTAATAAGAATGTTTTATGTTTTCATGTTTTATGTTCCTAGTTTCCAAGACACTAAACCTTAAAGATCCTCAGTTTTGTAAAATGTAATGAAAGTTTATGTGATAAAAAGGCAGGATGCTATAAGGTGTGTGTAAGAGTAGTTATAATAATTCTGGTAAAAATATCCTAGTATATTTAGGATACTGTTTTTGTTACAAAAGAAAAGAATAAGAAGATTTTAGGGGTTGTAGAAGTAAAATAAAAGAAAAGAAGATAAGAGAAATTGTTACCTTTAATTTGGGTAACTCCCTTTGGTTTGAACCAAAAAGGACTCTTGAAGTGCTTTCTGCCTAAGGTAAGGCTTATATAAGGAGGAGAGGGATTTATGGAGCTTAATTGAGTAGATTTTGGATGAGGAAAAAGGCTTTATAGGTGTGAGGAATTGGTTAGAAGTGGTGCCCTTTTATAAGGGGGAGGAGGGGCTCTTTAGGAAAAACTTAAAGTATTATTTTATAATAAATTAATATTTGGTTTATAATGGATTAAAACTTGATTATTTAAAGTCTAATGTGTGGATGGGTAGAAAACCACTCAACCAATAGGTTTTAGACAAGATTGGGTCACTATTTTACCCTTATCTTTTAGATTTAACTCTTAGTTAAATTGTTTGCCATTTACCACGTCTCTTTGTATTTTTATATTATATGGTTAATAAACTTACCATAAACTGCCAATCGAACCCCAAGTGGTTCATTAATGACATAACTTTCATCATATAAGTACTTTGGCCAAACCTTATATTTTTAGGAATATTATATCAATTAATAATATAATATTTTTTTAAAAACTCCTTTATGTCAATTTTGACACTATTTAATAATTGATTTTTGTTAAAGTCTTAATAACTTTATTACTTAAAAAAAATTCATTTAATAAATCCTAATTTGTCATATTTACCAATATAATTTTCATAATTCATTAAAAGTCACAAATTATATTTATTTGGGTATTTATAATATCGATTATTTTAATATTTCACTAATAAGGTAATTAATGCATCGTCACTGTGTCATAAATAAATTAAATTAATTAATGTCTAAAAATTATAAATAAAATACCATTATGTATGAAATATTTTTATATTTCTAATTAATATTTATAATCGAATTTATCTTATTTATAACCCTATATTAAAAATGTTTTAGTTATTAAACTTTGATTTTAACTCTTTTAACTCTTCTTTGAATCAAATAATAATAAATTTCCTAATCTAATCCAAGTGGACCAAAGAGGTTCATATTTTATTACTAAGATTGTTTTTGGTCTAATTATAATTAGCCAATAGAATTAGGATATGTGTTAGGGTAATAATAATATCATTTTTACCCTTAATTACCCTATTTACTTTTTACCGTGGTAAATAAAAGTAAAAAGTTAATATTCACTAAAAATTATTTTTATCTTATTGAACCACATTTTACTCCTTTATATTAATCGTGTCTCTTGGATTTTGTAAATTCCACTCACAGAAGCGGTAAAATTATGTTTTATGTGAATTTGCAAATTCTCCTAGGAGGTTGTAAAAGACGGTGAAAAGTTCAATAAAATTTTTATATATCTAAAATTATTATAAACTGACTACAATTAATTAAATTGAACTTATATAGGTATTATGTATCTATTTTTACATAGAATAAATTTAAATAAAATAAATAATTATTTAAATAAAAATTCAGTTTTAAACTATAACTTTGTGTTTTCACTATTCATCAAAAATTAAAATTTTTCAGAAAAATAACAAAAATTTACCCTAAGACAATTTTGATATTAAAAATTCAATAATTAAGTCTATTATACAAAATTCAAAACATAGAAGTTGCATTTATTAATTTAAAATTAATTCCTGCTGTTAAAACCAAAAGGCGTATTTTTAAGAAATAATAACTACCAAAAGTTTGACACTTATTTATGTCCAATTTCAAAGTGAAATTACATTGAATGACCATCATTGGATTAAATGGTAAAGATATAATCTATTTATACTTCCTAACCCTTAAAATGTATAATTTAACAATATAAATTATTTTGATTTAAAAAGTTGTTTTCAGTTAACATATAGTATTTTTCACTATGCACCAAAATATGAATGTTATCAGAAAAACACCAAAACTTTATTGAAACTAAATTGTTATGTACTGATTATAAAGAAGAAGTTTATTTTGTAAAGTTGAATATATAAAAGTTTCAAATATTGGATTTCAAAAATCTTTTCCATTAAAAGGCGGTAAAATTGCATTTTTTGAAAAATACTTCTCTTATCTGAAAAAATGTATTTGTTCTTAAATTATGTCTAAGAAACTCATAATATGGATTCTATAATTATAAGTATTATATAAAGTTTAAAATTCAGTTAATACTATTCATAACTGCTTTGGAACGACTTGTTTGGTAAGTCATGGTGCGCTAGAACTCGGTGTTACGTGTAGTGAAAGTTATTGAATTACTTTGAAGAAATAACGTACTATGAAATCTTGGGGTGTTACATTCTTCCCTCCTTCAATAAATTGATTCCTCGCAATTTGAAATTACTTTTCAATAATAAAAGGTTTAAAATTGGAAATACCTTTGGGAAAATCCACATCGGAAATTAGGCTAATAAAATTTAGTCTTAATAAGAGGAAAAGGGAAATAAAAGGGTCACCACCAAATTATGATCTCGATTAGGAGAACATTGGTGGTAATTAAATAAATATAATTGGAGGAAAATATTAAATATTTATAGGTAGTTATTGAGGTCATCAATCACAAACAAGTCTAAAATTGAGGTCCTTAAATTCATCAATCTATGATGATTTAAAATACCATCGGTTCATCAAAACATATGTTATTAGGATAACACATTTTTTAAGATCCTTTCACTAAAGTATAAGAATTAATTTCTTCATAGAATAAGAGTAGAATAAAAATATATACTTGACAAGTAGATTCCCATCTTTTAACTAATTTCTACCACAAACTCATCTTTCACTCTAAAAGATAATAGATCTTAAAAATAATATTCTATTTATCCTATTCGTATAGGGTTAAAAAAATCAATTTATAATTCATCTACCAGAATATTTTTAAAAAAGACTACATTATTCAATCCAGGACATCACGTGGGCCAGTGGTAGGTGATACATCCTTGTCGCCCTTCTGTTGCGGGTTCAAGTCTCGCGACCTTGCCATACGCGATGGGTTGCTGCCCGAACTCCGGGTTGTCCTTTTATGGAAATCCAACAATAATCTCAAACTAGAATTATCCCAAAATATTATGTCCAAACTCACAGTCCAAAATTTATAAGGAAGGTAAACACAATGAAGATCCTTTTTTTGTGTAATAACTTGTGAACACCTTGATCATGTATTCTTTTAAAACACTACAACATCCTGAATTACCATAAAACCTTATTGATTACATTCATGATACCTTATTCCTTATAGAATACTGGATATACTCCTTCTATCCAAAAATGTTTGTAAATTCCAACAATGATGGAATATACAAATCATTAATCAGTTTCAAGGTAGTAAAGAATATCCAATATAATTTATCCAAATCAATCATGTATTATTCCAAAATCACTACCTCGGTATCAAAACCGTATTATGGTTTATCTTTCTCTCAACCATATATTTTACAAAAATTTAACCTGCTATTGAGTCACTTTTCTTGGTTCCACACAATCTCAAGTCCTTTATGAAATAGTACTACAATACAATCCTTATATACTCCATAATTATTATAACCAGTACATTGTTGATACAACATTCAAATGACATAATTCTCTAATAAAAACATAAGAACTCTAATCATTCCTCCTCATCTGTGGTAGTATCATAACTTGATTATTAACAAATAGCATCACTTGGGGAATACTCTGATGATTTGTACATCGGTTCGTGTAGTGTAACAACTCCTTGTAGATGAAGCATTGTTCATTTGAAACCTTTTTCTTACCGTTGCAGTCACTTATTTGGTGTCCTTTTTCTCCACACTTATAACAAACTCCCATCCCCTTCAGGCAAGTTTTAGGGTGTTTATTCCCACAATTATCACATATGGAAAAATTCTTCTTTTTCCTCTTCCCTTTATCCATCTTTCTCTCTTCCATCCTTTTCTTCTCTTTCTTCCCTTCAAAGCCATATGACTCGGAGAATTCTTTACTTATTTTATTAACACAAGATACTATTTCTTAATATGTTGAGAATACATGGGAGACTATTTCCCTTCTAAATGTTTTCTAAATACTGTGAAAGATATAATCCTTCTTACTCTTTGGATCATACGTATTTCTGGAGTTCACATTCCTTCTACTGGGCGCCATTTCTATACAATAGCATAAACTAGGTCATTTTATGAATTACAATGAATAATTACAAACTTATAAAATAGCTAACATAAATTGAATGTTTTATGGATATAATCCACAATCATAAAGATGTTTTCATTGAGGAATTATATACTCATAAACCCTTCATAATGATTTGTAAAGAAAATCAGAATTATCCTAAGCATATCCCCTAGGAGTGTCGTAACCAAGAGTGTCGTAAGGCCCATTGTCATGCACCAGTTCCCATTCGAGTCTAGCTCAAAGCGGTTTTTTTGGGTTTTACCCCTAGGTACATTTTTTCCAGAGCCACCTCTACCGGATCGTATCCATGCAGGGATGTATTGCTCAGAAAAATTGCAAAATCTTTACAATACCAAAAATTCTAGGAAGTTCTTCTATACTAATCCTCAAAGTTGATCTTAGGTCTATGTTCTCTAATTAGAGTTTATCTAAATATAGCTTCTAAGGTTTATAATAAACTTCCTCTGATACCAACTGAAACGCCCCGACCCCAATTACCCAAAGTCGATGCATTATTACAAAATACTGGCATGATCACAAAAGATCAAGTCTCGAAAGACTGATTAGTTTATAATCCTTGGAAACACTAGATACATTAATAAGTATTACATTACATCATAAAGTGAGAAAAACTACAAAAACATAGTCTTCATAGTCCACACTCATATCCCCTCAGACTATCCCTATAGGTCAGTCATAAAATACTTCTTCACATCCTGGGAAAAATAAAACATAGAAAGGGGTGAGCTCAGATTCTTAGTAAGGATAAGAATACAGCGGAAAATTTCATAAATAATCTTAAAAATTTAAGGAAATGTATAACTAAAAAATCCTTTTAAACTTAAATTTCAGCATAATATGGAAAAAATAAAATGAAATAATGTCATTTACTTATTCACATGGATATTCTACTAGTTGAATAATCACATGCAATATCAATAACAACTTTCATAATGATGGAATTCATAATGAGAGACTATCATAACCACATAGTCAAGGCCTTGTGCCAATAATACAAATAAGATTTTGTCAAGGACTTGTTCCAACACATTAGTTTGTCTCATGAGACCTATCGATGCATCAAGGAGCTATAGCAGGCTCCACCCATCACTTACTAAGTCCAATGCATTCCCATATGAAAAGGTTTAAACATAACATAAACATTCGTATTAAAACTAGCATACGAAATGTAAATACTTTATCCAGAAACCACGAATGGTATAAAAATAACACATCCATATTCAAACATATCACAAAACGTTCAATACAATATGGAAGTTTTGTATCATAATAAATCAACTTCAAATAAGCTTAAAATCCATCAAAGGATGTTGACATAGATGAAATCAAAACTATATGAGAGAAATATTTCTTTTTTTGAAATCATTTAAAAGTCACATAATTATAAAAGAAAAAATTTACATTGAAAATATGCTTATAAGCTTGTAATGGAAGCTTCTATGATTTTATAATGGTGGAAAATATCCGCACCCATTGTATAAGTTAAAAAAGACATTCTTACCATAATTTTGTCGAAATGGTTAAAAAGGACCTTGATTGGAAAACGACGGAAAGATTCCTTTCAAACCATTTTATAAAAAAGTCTAACAAGGGTAAAAATTACTTTAAACCATAGTCTAGTAAATAGTAAAAAAAAATTTGAAATACATTTTTAAGAAACATGGATGTGGATGATAAAGAAGTCCCAGTAGATAATCACGTATAAACAACCTCGGATAATGAAGAGATTGTGAAATAAACCATTCCCTTGTACTTTTCCTTGGTTGAGGGTAGTTTAACCTCCTCTATAATGGTGAAATAATTGTTATTAAATTATACAGGAATAATATACGTTAATATGATATCATATATGATCTTTTAACATTGATTTGTTAATAAAATCATAGTATTATCGTCGTTTCGAGTGTTAACTTACTCGTTTTATTTTATATGTTTTGTTACATAAGCAATGTTTGTTATAGAGAGTTTGTATCTTATTAATATATAGAACTATATAAAGTGTTTAAAAATTATTTTTAATGTTAAAATGATAATTAGACTTGAATGGATATGATGGGGAATGAATCTCATCGCGTTCGCGGAGATGGTAGTCCGTACGTACGCACGAACGCTACTTCCATTTCATTTTTCATTTAAAAAGGAATCGAAACCAAATGATATATAGGTATATTATTATTCTAGAATAATTGAATATATAATATGTGTTACTTAAGTTCATTAACACCATCCTTTATATGTTCCATGTGTGCTATGAACGAGTCATATCACTTCGAGGGGGCGGTAGTCCGCACTTCCTCAAATAAAATTATCATATATATATAAAACATGAAATGATTAATGGTATGCTATAAAATGGAATTACAGAAGATTATATATAAAATAAATATCATTAATATCATATTTTATTATAGTTCCATCATAATGGCCACCATGAGAGGCGGTAGGAGATAATTGAACAATCACCGTTTCGTGAGGCGTTTGGTTTCCATCCACAGAAACATTATGTTCTTCACCCATTAGATGGAGGTGTGTGTAAGTGTAGTTCAAATACATATCATAAAAATATCATATTATATTTAGGATACTTTTTTTGTTTCAAAATATTAGAATAAGAACAGTTTAGGGGTTGGAGAAGTAAAATAAAAGAAAAGAAGCTAAGAGAAGTCATTACCTTTAATTTGGGTAACTCCCTTTGGTTTGAACCAAAAAGGACTCTTGAAGTGCCATCTGCCTAAGGTAATGCTTCTAGGAGGAAGATAGGGGTGTAGGGAGCTTAATTTGGCAGATTTTGGATGATCTAAAAGGCTTGAGAGGTGTGAGTAATTGGTTATAAGTGGTGTCCTTTTATAAGGAGGAGGAGGGGCTCTTTATGAAAAACTTAAATTACTATTTTATAATAAATTCTTATTCAGTTTATAATGGCTAAAAAATGGATTATTTAAAGTATAAGGTGGTTATGGGTTGAAAACACTCAACAAATAGGTTTTAGACAAGTTTGGGGCACTATTTTACCCTTATCTTTGAGATTTAACTCTTAGTTAAATAGTTTGACATTTACCTTCTCTTTGTATTTTTATATTATATGGTTAATAAACTTACTATAAACTGCCAAGAAAACCCCAAGTGATTCATTAATTACATAAATATCATCATATAAGTCCTTTGGTAGAACCTTATATTTTTTGGAATATTATATCAATTAATAATATAATATTTGTTTTAAAAACTCCTTTATGTCAATTTTGAAACTATTTAATAATTGATTTTTGCTAATGTCTTAATAACTTTATTAATTAAAACCAAATTTATATAATCAATACTAACATGTAATATTAACCAATAAAATTATTTGAATTCATTAAATGTCTCAAATTATATTTATTTTGGTATTTATAATATCAATTATTTTAATATTTCACTAATAAGGTAATTACTGCATCATCATTGTGTCATAAATAAATTAAATTATTTAATGTCTAAAAATTATAAATAAAATACCATTATGTAGGAAATATATTTATCTTTATAATTAATATTTATAATCGAATTTATCTTATTTATAACCCTATATTAAAAATGTTTTAGTTATTAAACTTTGATTTTAACTCTTTTAACTCTTCTTTGAATTAAATAATAATAAATATACTAATCTAATTCAAGTGGACCAAATAGGTTCATATTTTATTCCTAAGGTTGTTTTTGGTCTAATTATACTTAGTAAATAGTATTAGGACATGTGTTAGGGTAATAATAATATCATTTTTACCCTTAGTTACCCTATTTACTTTTTACCGTGGTAAATAAAAGTAAAAAGTTACTTTTCAAAAAAAATTATTTTTATCTTATTGAACCACATTTTACTCCTTGATATTAACCATATCTCTCGGATTTTAGAAATTCCACTCACAAAAGTGGTAAAATTAAGTTTTATGTAAATTTGCAAATTCTTCTAGGAGGTGGGTAAAAGACGGTGAAAAGTTTAATAAACTTTTTATATATCTAAAATTATTATAAACTGACTCCAATTAATTACATTTAAATTATATAGGTTTTATGTATCTATTTTGACATAAAATAAATTTAAATAAAATAAATAATTATTTAAATAAAAATTCGATTTTAAACTATAACTTAGTGTTTTCACTATACATCAAAAATGAAAAGTTTTCGGAAAAATACCAATAATTTACCCTAAGCTAATTTTGATATTAAAAATTTAATAATAAAGTCTATTTTTCCAAATTCAAAACATAGAATTTTCATTTATTAATTTAAAATTAATTCCAGCTGTCAAAACCAAAAGGCGTATTTTTAAGAAATAATAACTACCAAAAGTTTGACACTTGTTTATCTCCAATTTCAAAGTGAAATTACTTACAATGACCATCATTGGATTAAATGGTAAAAATATAATCCATTTATACTTCCAAACCATTAAAATATATAATTTAACAATATAAATTATTTTGATTTAAAATGTTTTTTTCAGTTAAAATATAGTATTTTTCACTATTCACCCAAATATGAAAGTTATCAGAAAAACACCAAAACTTTATTGAAACTAAATTATTATGTCCCGATTCTAAAGAAGAAGTTTATTTTTTCAAATTAAATATATAAAAGTTTTAAATATTGGATTTAAAAAAGCTTCACCATTAAAAGGCGGTAAAATTGTATTTTTTGAAAAATACTTCTTTTATCTGAAAAAATGTATTTTTTCTTAAATTATGTCTAAGAAACTCATAATATGGATTCTAAAATTATAAGGATGATATAAAGTTCATAATTAAGTTAATACTATTCATAACCGCTTTTGAAGGTCTTGTTTGGTAAGTCATGGTGCACTAGAACTCGGTGTTGCGTGTAGTGCAAGTTATTGAATTACTTTGAAGAAATAACGTACTATGAAATATTGGGGTGTTACATTCTTCCCTCCTTCAATAAATTGCATCCTCGCAATTAGAAATTATTTTTCAAAAATAAAAGGTTGAAAATAGAAAATACCTTTGGAAAAACCCACTTCAAGAATTAGGTTAATAAAATTTAGTCTTAATAAGAGGAAAAGGGAAATGAAAGGGTCACCACCAAATTATGATCTTGATTAAGAGAACATTGGTGGCCATTAAAGACATATAGTTTTGGAAAAACGTAAATATTTATATGTAGTGATTGAGGTCATCAATCACAAAAAAGTGTAAAGTTGAAGGCCTTAAATTCATCAATCTATGATGATATAAAATACCATCAGTTCAACAAAACATATGGTATTAGGATAACACATTTTTTGTTTTAAGTTCCATTCACTAAAGTATAAGAATTAATTTCTTCATAGAATAAGAGAAGAAGAAAAATATATACTTGACAAGTAGAGTCCCATCCTTTATCTAATTTCTACCACAAACTCATCTTTCACTATAAAAGATAATAGAAATTATAAATAATATTCTATTTATCCTATTCATATAGGGTTAAAAAAATGAATTTATAATTCATCTACCAGATTTTTTTTAAAAAAGATAACATTATTCATAATGAATTACAATGAATAATTACAAACTTGTAAAATACCAAACGTAAATTGAATGGTTTATGGATATAATAAATAATCATAAAGATGTTTTCATTGAGGAATTATATACTCATAAACCCATCATAATGATTTGTAAAGAAAATGAGAATTATCCTAAGCATATCCCCCGGGAGTGTCGTAACCAGGAGTGCTGCAAGGCCCGTTGTCATGCACCAGTTCCCGTTCGAGTATAGCTCAAAGTGGTGTTTTCAGGTTTTACCCCTAGGAACATCTATGCCAGAGCCACCTCTACCTGCTTGTATCCAGACAGGGATGTATTTCTTGGAAAACTCACAAAATCTCTACAATACCAAAATTCTAGGAAGTTCTTCTATACTAATCCTCAAAGTCCATCTTAGGTCTATGTGATCTAATTAGAGTTTATCTAAATCTAGCTTCCACGTTTTGTACTAAAATTTCTCTGATACCTACTATAACACCCCGAACCCAATTACCTAGAGTCGATGAATTATTACAAAACATCGGCATGATCACAAAAGATCAAGTCTCTAAAGGCCGATTAATTTAATAGCCTTGGAAACAATAGATACATTCATAAGTATTACATTACATCATAAAATGAAAAAATACTACAACAACATAGTCTACATAGTCCACACTCATATCCCCTCAGACTATCCCTGTCGGTCAGTCATAAAATACTTCTTCACGTCCTAGAAAAAATATAACATAGAAAGGGGTGAGCTCAGATTCTCAGTAAGGATATCAATACTGTGGAAAGTTTCATAAATAATCTTAAACATTTAAGGCAATGTATAACTAAAACAAAAGCCTTTTAAACTTGAACTTCAACATAATATGGAAAAAATAAAATGAAATATTTCCATTTACTTATTGACATGAATATTCTACTAGTCGAATAATCCCATGCAATATCAATAACCACTTTTATAATGATGGAATGCATAATGATAGACTATCATAACCACATAGTGAAGGTCTTGTTCCAATACTAAAAATAAAATTTTGTCAAGGCCTTGTTCCAAGACACTATTTTGTCTCATGAGACCTACTGATGCATCGAGGAGCTATAGCGAGCTCCACCTGTCACTTACTAAGTCAAATGCATTCCCATATGAAAAAGATTAAATATAACATAAACATTTGTATTAAAACTAGCATACGAAATGTAAATACATTATCCATAAACCATGAATGGTATAAAAATAACACATCCATAGTCAAACATATCAAAAAACCATTAATACAATATGGAAGTTTTGTATCATAATAAATCAACTTCAAATAAGCTTAAAATCCATTAAAGGATGTTGACATAGATGACATCAAAACTATTTGAGAGAAATATCTCTTTTTTTGAAATCATTTAAAAGTCACATAATTATAAAAGAAAAAATTTACATTGAAAATATTCTTATAAACTTGTAAGGTAAGCTTCGATGATTTTATAATAGTGTAAAATAGCTGCACCCTCCGTATAAGTTAAAAAATACATTCTTACCTTAATTTTGTCGAAAAGGTTAAAAAGGACCTTGTTTGGAAAACGACGGAAAGATTCCTTTCAAACCATTTTATAAAAAGTCTAACAAGGGTATAAATGAATTTAACCCATATTCTAGTAATTAGTAAAAATATTTTGAAATCCATTTTTAAGAAACATGGATGTGGATGATAAAGAAGTCCCAGTATATAATCACGTATAAACAACCTCGAATAATGAAGAGATTGTGAAATAAACCCTTACCTTGTAATTTTCCTTAGATGAGGGTAGTTTAACCTCCTTTATAATGGTGATATAATTGTTATTAAATTATAAAAGAATCATATACATTAATATGATATCATATATGATCTTTTAACTTTGCGTTGTTAATAATATCTTAGTATTATCGTCGTTTTGGGTGTTAACGTACTCGTTTTATTTTATATGTTTTGTTACATAAGCCGTGTTTTTTATGGATAGGTTGTATCTTATTCATATACAAAATGATATAAAGTTATTAAAAATTATTTTTAATCATAAATTGAGAATTAGACTTGAATGGACACGATGGGGAATGAATCTCATCACGTTCGTGGAGACGGTAGTCTGTACGTACGCACGAACGCTACTTTCATTTCATTTTTCATTTTAAAATGAATCAAAACCAAATGATACATAGGTATATTATTATTCCAGTATAATATAATATCTTATATGTGTTACTTAAGTTCATTAACACCATCTTTTATACGTTCCATGTATGGTATGAACGAGTCATATCACTTTGAGGGGGCGGTAGTCCGTACTTCCTCAAATGAAATTATCGTATATATATACAACATGAAATGAATATTGGTATGATATAAAATGGAATTAAAGAAGATTATATATAAAATAAATATCATAAATATCATTTTTAATTATAGTTCCATCATAATGGCCACCATGAGAGGCGGTAGGAGATAATTGAACAATCATCATTTCGTGAGGCATTTGGTTGCCATCCACGAAAACATTATGTTCTTCACCCATTATATGGAGGTGTGTGTAAGTGTAGTTCGAATAATTCTCATAACAATATCCTAGTATATTTATGATACTATGTTTTTTACAAAATAAAATAATAAGAAGAGTTTAGGGGTTGGAGAAGTAAAATAAAATAAAAGATGCTAAGAGAAATCTTGACCTTTAATTTGGGTAACTCCCTTTGGTTTGAACCAAAAAGGACTCTTGAAGTTATTTATGCCTAAGGTAACACTTCTCAGAGGTGGATAGGGATGTAGGGAGATTAATTGGGTAGATTTTGGATTATAAAAAAGTCTTTAGAGGTTTGAGGAATTGGTTAGAAGTGGTGTCCTTTTATAAGGGGGAGGAGGGGCTCTTTAGGAAAAACTTAAAGTATTATTTTATAATAAATTCATATTTGATTTATAATGGATCCAAACTAGATTATTTAAATTCTAAGGTGTAGATGTGTAGAAAAACACTCAACCAATAGGTTTTAGACAAGTTTGCGTCACTATTTTACCCTTATCATTTTGATTTAACTCTTAGTTAAATAGTTTGACATTTACCATGTCTTTTTGTATTTTTATATTATATGGTTAATAAACTTACTATAAACTACCAAGAGAACCCCAAGTTGTTCATTAATGAAATAAATTTTATCATATAAGTCCTTTGGCCGAACATTAGATTTTTAGGAATATTATATCAATTAATAATATAATATTTATTTTAAAAACTCCTTTATGTCAATTTTGACACTATTTAATAATTGATTTTTGTTAAAGTCTTAGTAACTTTATTAATTTGAACAAAATTAATTTAATCAATCCTAACATGTCATATAAACCATTAAAATTCGTTTAATTCATTAAAAGTCTCAAATTATATTTATTTGGGTATTTATAATATCAATTATTTTAATATCTCACTAATAAGGTGATTACTGCATCATCATTGTGTCATAAATAAATTAAATTATTTAATGTATAAAAATTATAAATAAAATACCATTATTTAGTAAATATTTTTAGATTTTTAATGAATATTTTTAATCAAATTTATCTTATGATAACCCTATATTAAAAATGTTTTAGTTAATAAACTTTGATTTTAACTCTTAACTCTTCTTTGAATTAAATAATAATAAATGTCCTAATATAATCCAAGTCGACCAAAGAGGTTCATATTTTATTCCTAAGGTTGTTTTTGGTCTAATTACACTTATCCAATAGAATTAGGGCATGTGTTAGGGTAATAATAATATCATTTTTACCCTTAATTACCCTATTTACTTTTTACCGTGGTAAATAAAAGTAAAAATTTACGATTCACCAAAAAATATTTTTATATTATTTAACCACATTTTACTCCTTGATATTAACCGTGTCTCTAAGAGTTTTGAATTTCCACTCACAGAAGCGTTAAAATTAAGTTTTATGTGAATTTGCAAATTATCCTAGGAGGTGGGTAAAAGACCGTGAAAAGTTCAATAAAATTTTAATATATCTAAAATTATTATAAACTGAATCCAATGAATTAAATTGAAATTATATAGGTATTATGTATCTATTTTGACATAAAATAAATTTAAATAAAATAAATAATTATTTAAATAAAAATTCGGTTTTAAACTATAACTCATTTTTTTCACTATTTATCAAAAATTAAAAGATTTCAAAAAATACAAAAAATTTAAACTAAGATAATTTTGATATTTTGAATTCAATAATGAAGTCTATTTTACCAAATTAAAAACATATAAGTTGCATTTATTAATTTATAATTAATTCCCTCTATCAAAACCAAAAGGCGTTTTTTTAAGAAATAATAACTACCAAAAGTTTGACATTTTTTTATGTCCAATTTCAAAGTGAAATTACTTATAATGAACATCATTGGATTAAATGGTAAAAATATAATCTATTTATACTTACAAACCATTAAAATGTATAATTTAACAATATAAATTATTTTGATTTAAAAAGTTGTTTTCAGTTAAAATATAGTATTTTTTTACTATTCACCCAAATATGAAAGTTATTAGAAAAACACCAAAACGTTATTGAAACTAAATTATTATGTCCCTATTCTAAAGAAAAAGTTTATTTTGTCAAATTGAATATGTAAAAGTTTCAAATACTGGATTTGAAAAAGCTTCGCCGTTAAATGGCGGTAAAATTGCATTTTCTTAAAAATACTTCTTTACTCTGAAAAATGTATTTGTTCTTACATTATATCTAAGAAACTCATAATATGGATTCTAAAATTATAAGGATTATATAAAGTTCATAATTCAGTTAATAATATTCATAACCGCTTTTGAACGTCTTGTTTGGTAAGTCATGGTGCGCTAGAACTCGGGTGTTTCCTATAGTGCATGTTATTGAATTATTTTGAAGAAATAACGTACTATGAAATCTTGGGGTGTTACATTCATAAATTAATGGATTTTTGAAATAAATAATAATTTAAGAAAATATTATTATTAAATAATTTTTATTAAATATAAATGTTCGAAGAATTTTTAAAAAGTCAAATGTAATTTTAATTAAGGTTCAAAAACTGTTAGTGTCAAAAAACCCAACATTTCTCAATAAATGTTGATTGTATTTTAAAAGTAAAAATTTATATGTTTATAAAATTATTTAGATTAAATTAATATTATTTTTTTAATCAGAGAATCTAAATTATCAAATGATGATTTTTCATAATATTCTGAGATAGTCGAATTTTTGGGTAGAAATTAAATACCGTATAAATATAATTTGTATATTATGACATCATAATAAACCAAAAGTGATGTAATAAATTCTTTAAATTCTATCCACAACCAAATATATGTATTCCCTTTAAAATAATGTGATTTTATCTTTATTTTATTAGTTTTATAAATCCATTATGAATCCTTAAAAACCATTATTATATTTTGAAGTTTTAAAATCATTTTTGTAAGAGTATGACTAGCCTCCACATAATAAAGGGGATTATTTTATTAATTTTGGACCTTGTAATTATAAAATAATTCTAACCACTCCCATTTGGTAGAAAACATGGGCAAAAACCATGGTGGGTTTGTGGTTTTTGTTATTTTATTATATAGAGTCCAAAACCTAGGTTTGAGAAATATTAAAGAAATATTCACCCATTTCATTAATAAACCCACTAAAGCTCCAATTAATATTCACTAAAAATTCTTGGAGAATTTTCTTACTCTTACCTCCCCTCTCTATAGTCCTCCCAAGATGCTCACAATCTCTCAAGAATCTCCACCCAAGCATTTGGAGTCACTCACTCAAGTAAGGGATCCTCACCTTCTATTCTTTATCAAAGTTTCTTAATTATATTATGACTCCTATTTCCAATTCATAAAGTTGGGATATGACTATACATGTACCTATTACTTCCCATTTTATTTACAAATGATTAAAGACCCTTTTTTCTCTTATCAACCTATTTTTTAAATTTTTAAGTGACATAGTTATGATGTCGATATTTCATCATGATTCTCCATGCCAAAACAATTGTGTAGTGACAACCATACCCTTTTCATATCAAGAGTATTCACCTTTATATAGTTATAATTTATTTACTTGGGACTGAAATATATTTATTCCACACTCCTTGATCATGGAATAAATTATGATGACGAATTAATACATTTTGTATGATCTATGTGGCACACTTAAGCATGAGAATGAAATGAAAGTGATGAGTGTGCTTGAAATAATATAGTGTTCCAATGCATTGGGTAATGTTTAGTCTCACGGGACATCATGTTGGGATAGGTATTAAATCTGATTCCATTATGATACTTTTTCCATTATGATTTCTTAGTAGTTATACTTGACCTATATTTATGATGCAGTGTTTTAAGATGTTGCCACATTTCCCATGTTGACTTTATGATTATCATGTTATATCATGTCTCATTTTTTATGTTATTATTCTCACTAATTTTTGTATATTTTATAAAATTTTATAATTTTATAATTTTATTCCTTATTTATTCCATTACTAGGATTTATAGCTCACCCTTTTGTTTGTTTGACCCCAAGTTATCCCATGCAGTTTTATGTTCAATGGAATATTATGATCATGTTAAGGATGTTTTCAATAAATATGTTCAATTTCCTATTTTAAGTAATCATGTAATGTACCTAATTCAAAATTTACACTAGACTTATTGGTATTCTTGGTTCTATTATGTTTACTTTTATATAATAAATCAATGGTTAATGTGTAATAAAAATAATGTTTGTTAGAATATATCTGTTGTGTATCTCATCTCTCTTTTTTCTGATGAATATTGTCTCGATATTATACTGTAGGTCAGATAGTTTCAGTTCAAACAAAATCCATAAATATTTCACCATAAATCATGAATATTTGTTTCAAAATAATTCAAGAGAGTCATAACTAACTATAACAATAGAAATGATTTATTCGGTTGAATTCAAGACTTTGAATCAATCCTAAAATATATTTGAATATATATTTACTTCTTGAGAAACCAATGTAGAAATCAAGGATAAAATCTTAAATTTAAAAATCCTTCAATGAATATTCAAACTTAGGGTTCCTTCATGTAATGAAAAAAATACAAACATAGGGTTGAAAACAAATTTTTGTTCACAAAGGTAGGGTTGATAACTTACAGTTGTTTATAAATGTAGGTTTGATAATCAATAATTTCCTTTTATAAAACGAAGGGTTCCTTCCAAATGTAGGGAATGTGATTATTATGCTATATTCCAAATGCTGGGTTTACAAACCTTAAGTTATGCTTAAAAATATAGGATACGAACAATGTTTCTAGAATACTTTCAAAACACATCCAAAATACTTTAACAAATATTTCCCACAGATTAATGGCTTGAATATATTTTGAGAATAAATATTCTAACAAATATTATCTTCTATAAATTAACATAAAATAAACTTAATTAGTAGTATAAATGTGGGTTTCTATGAGCATTAAAACCAAAAAATAAACAAATTATATTGTTGAATCAACAAATTCTCAAAAAAAAAATATATCATGTTGTAATATATATATATATATATATATATAATAGGCAAAGGGAACTAAATCATGCCTCCTCCCCTTCTTTTCGATCACCTTTTTTAATCTTTCTTTTGTTTTTATATTTCCCTACATTCTTTTGATTTCTTATTCCTCTGACCCAGCACCACAACACTATTTGGACTATCATTACTAGTAAGACCATTGTCCCAAACATACCTTCAAGCACCATATACATTAACCACCTGAATCTTTCACTTTTGTTCGATCTCCTAGCCTCCTCCTATCATCACACCTCATCCAAATCCCCTCCAGACTGAAATCATGTCAGACTCTAATCATGCGAGAAACCTCACTCACCTGAGCGACCACACCCATCCTCCATGCACCACGCTTCCTATGTCACTACTTTCAGCCATCACTAGGGCCAACACCCCTTTATACATAAGAGTGGGAGAGAGGGATTATATAGAGGGGAGAGAAATATATTAGAGAGAGGAAAGGGGAGGAAAGGATAATCCAAATATCCCATTCTACATTTATCCATTAATGATTTTCCACACTCAAAATAAAGTAGGATTTAAAAATTATAACCTATATATTTTATGTAGTTGGGGTTTAGAATTCAAGAACCTAAATTTTTTATTATTAACATGGATTTTTGATAAAATAATTATAACAAAAAATAAAAAATCCCACTTTAACTTGAATGAAGAATGATTTCACATTTCTTTTAAGGATTCATGGATAATGAATTAACATGAAATACAAAATCCACACCTTGATGGTGATTCTTCATTGTTGTGATCCATAATCAGCCCCATAAGACCATTTAATATAGATGAAGATCTATTTTTTGTTCCACAATCCTCCAAATGATTCCACTATGGACAATATAATCTCTTTATACACCTAATTAGGGTTCATTTTAGTCACAAAAGTGACGAAACCAAAATTGGAACCGTAGAAGAGGTTTTATAAGGGAAACCCAGGGTTTATACATGAATAAAACAAACAAACAAATCAAATAATTAAATCGATTAAATTAATTATTTAACCCATTCATGATTGACCAAACACAAAATCTTCAATATGGACCCAACTTATATAACTCCTTGGGTAAAACCCCCATTTTATAAGTAACCATGAAGTTTGTTCTCTCATATTACGATCTATTCAATAGATATAATATTTTTATCACAAATATGTGTGTGCGAGCTAAAAATAATGTTTTTATACTTTATAAATTTTTCTCAAGGATCCTATATTACAAATAATCCCCTTTCATATCAGCTCGAGGGTGAGGAATACACCCAAGAACCATCAAGGCTATTTGAAAATTTTATGAGGTCACATCATAGGGAAAATTTACCACTTTACCTTTAGGAAGGTTCTAATGACTCCAAAAAACCCACAATTGAGCTATGTCTCTACCTGGGAAAATAAAAATCACTACAAAGTAAATTTTTGACATTCCATTTCAATAT
Organism: Viscum album; assembly: GCA_963277665.1. Classification (NCBI taxonomy): domain Eukaryota; kingdom Viridiplantae; phylum Streptophyta; class Magnoliopsida; order Santalales; family Viscaceae; genus Viscum; species Viscum album. The sequence goes on along the minus strand of OY728143.1, from coordinate 1,751,443,773 downwards.
CATCATATAAAATTCAATAAGGTATATTTCTATCAAATGCATGAGAGTAAAAATTTAAATCATTATCATCACGTGAACTATAATTACAATAAATGATAGTGATATCAATATTTAAATTTTAATTAATTTGTGTTTTCTTTCAGTTTTTTGAAACTCATTTAGGTTATTAATTGTAATATATGTTGTTTTGAAAGGAAAATAACCCAAGTGATAATTTTTTTTATTTTTTCAATGAAAATACAACCACTAATTTTATTTTTTTCCAAAATATGAAAATCAAGATAATTTAAACCCCTAAACATAAATTTATTCATTGATTATATATTATTTAATTTGTAAGAATACCCTTAATATAAATACATTGATAATAAATGATAAAAACTGAATATTATCTTTCTAATAAAAAATACATGTTTATGTAGGAATAAAAATAAGACTTTTGTCCTCCACTAATGCTAAATCTTCACATATCCCCTTATTATGCATGACTAGTTTGTCCATGATGTCATGCTAGGTATTTCATCATGCATTAAGTAATGTACCAACGAAACTATCACATATATTTCTATCGACATGTTTGATGTTATAAAAATTTCCTAAAAAAAGTCTTCCAATAAGGTAATTTGAAGAAAATTAATTTTTGCCAAGCCATTATCCCATGTTTTTTGAAAAGAAACATCTACCAAAATTATTAATAACGTTTTTTGTCTTATAAAATTGTCTAGAGTTTATTAATGGAGATGAAGATACACCTTATTCTAAGTTCCCATCAATTGTTTTATCCACCATAGGTAATTATTTTGTAGTGGTAAAAATATATGATGTCCAAGAAGTAAATTCTTCATATAATATTTTAATAAAACTTAGAATGTACCTTATTTTCATATAGGCTAACTGAACCTTTAATTATAAATATATTATTAAAAATATCATATTGAAGAAATTAATTTATGAACTACTATAAAATTCATGATATTAGGCATTACCCTTTATCAATGATAAGAAAAGACACGATAAAGGGGGTGACTTTATCAGTGCTAGTAAAAATAACTGATGAAGGGTGACCTTTATCAGTGCTATTTTATCATCGATAAATTTTATATTTCATAAAAATGATTATATATCATTAAAAATAACATATTAATATATAAATATATTTTTATTGATATAAATAAAATATATTTTATTAAATATGACTTACATAAGACTAAATATGCATTTACAATTAATATATATGATATTTAGATAAAAAACCAGATTATGAAATAATAAAAAAATAATATTACTAAATAATATTCTAATTATTACTGATTAATAGTCATTTAATAATAATTGGATGATATAAAAATTTAATAAATTAATGAGTTATCTAAGATAAGTTAAAAACATGACTTGATGTTCAAATGACCACACATTTTTATCTATATATCCATTTAGGATCTACCACATATCAAATCAAATCTCATGAAAATATCTATGATTTAATGAATTGGTTGTACCCATATCATAATTTTTTTAAGGTAAAAAGTCGTCTGTAAGGCCTCCAAAATTGAGTTTTAAATGGGGTACCTTAATTGTTGAACATATGATGGAATTTCATCCTCGATTGAGAGGGTCTTCTTATCTTTTTTAGTGGATACTGAACTTATTATTAGTTATTACAATCATATAGTTATTATGATAATTAATTTCTATTGTTATTCATATTTTAGTGTTATTTATAATTAAATATATACATATTTTCATATATTAACATATAATGAATTAATATTGAAAATAAATATTTAAACATATTTATATAAAAATATATTTTTAACTATATATACCATATGAAAATAAATATTTATTAATTAATTTAATTTTAAAAAATCTATCCACTATATTTAACTTATAAAAATGCATTAATATATACCTATATAATTAAGGTTTATATATAAATATGTGTGTGTCAGTAAAAAAAAATATTCATGTGAATACTCCAATATATGTAAATAAATACATATATGTAAATATTTATGCATGTATATGTGAAATGTAAATGTATACATGTGTGTGTAAATATGTTTATGTATGCATGTGTCAATATTGTTCAAATACATCATATATATATATATATTATAAATATATCATTATCAATAAATATATATTATAAACATATTTAAAATTAATATTATTAAATACATTATAAAAAACTTATATCTAAATATACAATTATATGTAAATTTGCATAAATATATAAGTAAATGTGTATACAATTTATATCTAAATATACATTATATAGACATATTCAAAATGTATTTTTAATAAATGTATTTTAAAAAAATGTATTTTTAAAAAATATATTTTTAAAAAATTATATAAATATCATGGAAGTAATTATTATCAATTTTATTTAAAATGAGTTCTAACCATTTTTTCACATTATAAAAATATTTGTATATATATATACCAAAATAAATGTATATCATAACATTGCAGATCATGGAGGTAAATCCATGATCCATAAAATTATTATTAAAATTAAAGGTGAACATATAGGAAAGGAAAGAGTTTTGTGGTACAAGTGACAAAACACTAAAGAAAGACGAACAGAAATCAACCTTTGTTCCTGCCACCCCTTCCACCCCTTCCATGGTGACCACTAGGTCCACTTGGATTCCTTTCTCTTCTCCGCTGATTCGTAGCCTTCCATGCACCACACATGGATATAATGTATAAACACACACACACAAACATATATTTTATAACTGTATTTAGAAAATTACATAAATATATTTAAATACATGGATAAAATATATATGTAAATATATATAAATAAAAATAAATATCATAAAACATAGAATGAAAAAATATAGGGTAGTGGTAATGTGGTTCACTTTGAACATGGAGGTCTAATGTTTAAGTGTAGTGGGGTAGTTTTTGAGCACTGACAAAGGGGTGTCACAAGAACTTAAAAAAGGGGGTGCTAGCTAGCATCGCGCATGAGCTGGTGTGAGAGAGATTAAAGAGCCCTAAAAAGGGTTGTTTAAGCACTAATAAAGTTTAATGGTGGTGAATGAGGGGGAGATAAAAAATATTTCAAATTTTATCATTGCTAAAAAAGAACTTACAAATGGGGTATTTATTAGCACTATAAACGTGGTATTTATTAGTGATTTTTATCACTGATAAGGGGAGCCTTTATCAAGGATTTTTTAAGCACTGATAAAGGATGCCATATTTTAATGGAACCTAGCGTATCAATTCTTTTTAGTATTTAAAAATACCATTTAGAGCATTGACTATATCTCGATCTATAGTAGTGATGGTTTAATTGAACATTATAATCAATATTATTTTTTCTTCATTATGAACATCATACCTGATAACACATATCTCCTATTATAATTTGACATCTTCACTTAATTTTTTCAAGTAAATTTCAATGTAAATTTAAATTTATTTGGGCCTTAAAACCTACAGAGATAACATGACATATTTATGATTTACTTATAAGTAAAGAGGTAAGTTATAAATTAAACACAAAATAAATCATGTACTATGAGTGTTGTCTTTCACACCATGGAGATTCATTCCATCCATTGGATATTATAAGATATGGTTTCATGTTTTATTTTCAAATTTGAGGCATGATTGATCAAATTTATTATATTGTGGAATATATGTTTTGTGACCATGTTTTCCACTTTTTATTATTTTATTATCATGCCACATTAAATGTCTTGTAACCTCTAAAATATTTTACATGTTTATAAATATTTTAATGATTTGAAATTACCATAAAATTATTTGATGATTTTGATTCATGTTTTTAATGATAATCAACATATTTTTGTCATTTTTGTAATGAACTATACTCGTTTTGAAACAAAATGAAATAATTTGGACACAAATGTATCTATTTGTATAATACCCATAACATATTCAATATATTTAACTTCATATATTCAAAAGATAAGTCCCACGATAAATGGTAACATATCTTTCAAGGGGGAAAGTAATTCTATAAAACCAGTGTCACTCCATCTGTTGAAAACTTTCATGTTTTGTACCACTTATAGTTTTTTAAATTTAGTAAAACCACTATATAGTTAATTATTTATATATTTTTTCAACCTCTAAAAACATTTATGATAGTATCTAAGTTCATAATGAACAACGATTAATTTATTTAATATAGTTTAAATCCCTATATAAACTTTAATTAAACTAATGTGATCCATAACTCATATTTTTATTCCAATTAGTAGATGCATTGGGTTATTATCCGTTTTTAGTCTATCATATATAAATTTGATCAATTGAGTAACAAATTAAGTGTTAATAAAACACATCTCTAACCATTCACATTAAGTGATGAAAATTTAAACTCAAATACATAATTTTAAAAGGGTTGTTTTTATTTCTTATTTCAAACTCAATGAACTTTTTTACTCATCTTTATATTATTTTGACAACCAATTTGAAACTTTACATTTTTTATCCATGTTTATCCTATGAAAATTTTAAAATAGATTTGAATGGTGGAATGATTATTAGGAATGTTTTTAAGAATAAAAAAAAAGAAAAAAAGTAAAATAAAATAATTCTAGTTTACTAAAATTTATTAAAATTTCACATAAACATAATAAGTGATAATTAATTTTGTTTAACAGTTCATGAAAACATATACATTATACTAAATAAAAATTACATTAGAATTATACTAGCCCTTATTATGGGTTCCCTATCCATCTATAAAAAAAATCAATGGTGATTAATAGTATATAAACCCATTCATTTTTATTCTTCTCACCATAATTTTATTTTTTCTTGGATTTTCTATTAATTAATTCTTAATAAAAAATGTTACATGATATCCATCCTTTATATTACCTAAATTGAAAAAAATATAAAAATTATTGAAATTAAATTTTAATATACCATAATTATAATAAATATTTACATGAACCAACTTGATGACAAGTACCACAAGGTCATTCAAAGGAGGCAATGTGTGTCGAGTTCAACAGATTGATCATATATGAGATGATGTGGCGATGAGTTAACAATGAGTGAACATTATTATTTTTATATTATTTAAAATAATTTCTTAATTCTAAAAGGTGTCATTATCAAATGTCACACCCTATTTTAATTTTATTTTTTTATTATATTATTATTGGTATTAATTTATTTCAAAATTTAGACATTTTCTATGAATTTTTTGAAATTTAATATTTTTTAAAATAATTACCTTGATTATCATAAAAATTAGTTCCATTTTCCTAGTTTTATCGTATTTTATGTTTTATTATATGGTTGAAAATGTTGAAATAAACCCCAATTACATTAATTTGTACTATAGATTTGAGGAAAAACACAACTAGGATTTTACAATCAATTTTTAAACCAATGATAAAGGTTTCATTTTTTTAATTTTCTAGAATTATTATTTTTATTAATCTCTTGAATTGATTGATTAATATTAAAATACATTAATAAAATCATGATAAAACAAAAGAAACAAGATAGGGAAAATCCTTATAGCTTGAGAGTCAAGGGGGTCTGAAATAGTGGAGGTCAATGGAGTCGCCTCTAATAAGGTTCACAAACTTTAGAGGAAGAGATCTCATACTGGAGAATGATACAAATTGACCTTCATGAGGAATCCAAGACACTATAAAATCAAGCACTTTATTACCCTCTCTATAAGTATCAAGAACATTCATGAGATTTTTGATGAGTGAATTGAACATTCAAATTTTGTAGGAGATTGACCAAGGATTATTGATGGTGTTATGGAGAGAGTTGTAGGTAGTCTTAGAATCATTTTCTACCGATGTGAGAATAATGTTCTTAGAAAAGTATAATTCCATCCCTTTGAAAATTTCCTAAACCTCTTCCTAGAGGGAGTCACATATCCCAAAGGAAGCAAAAAAAGGAAACAACTGTACTACCCATGTGATATTGAATGATGATACCCCCTCATTATGTCCAACACATAAGACTCATCAATTTTATGCTTCCAGAAGTTATTTTGGGGGATCTATTGCACCCATGGTCTCGCCCAAATTTACCCAAGTTTTAAGGGTCAAGCGGTCGCTTGCAGTGCATCTTGGGTTGTCGAATCCTCAGAGACCTAAGAAGAATCTTTAGAAACTCAATAAAAAGAGATGGATTTTTGGCTATGAAGTGGCCAACTTGGGTTGATTTTTGATGGTTTTGAAAGATAACTAAAAGATCTATGTGAATTCAAATTATGAGAAAATGAGTTGATCCTAGGTTATTGCTTGGGGTGGATTGAATGAATTCCTTTTTTTACGATTTTAATTTCATTGAATCGAGAAGGATTCATGCAATGAATTCAAACTAACCTCATCACTTACTGATTAAACACCTTCAAAACATATGATAATCACCTATACACTTGTAGTATCATTTTCATGATCACTACAAGGTAAAGGATGTAATTAGCACATGAAAGTGGGGTGAAAAAATTCAATAAGGAAGAGGAAGAATAAAAATCATTGAATGAAAGAAACTCAATTAAAAGAAATTAATAACATTTAGGGAATGATAAATAACATTCAATCCAGCCCCTTGCTATTCCCTTGGATCAACCCATAAAAGTGATATCCCTCCATTGATGACAAGTTCTCAACGGAAGCGGAAAGTAGACTTTCAAGGGTCGAATTGAAGAAGTAAAAACAACAAACAATAACGGTCACTCCACCGTTGTGTGAACAAAATCACAAGGTTTGGTGTGAAAAATTTCACACATTGAGGAAACGGTATAAAGGTTATATGAATAAGAACATAATAAGAGAAGAATATGAACTTTTATTGAAGACTAAGGTGATTCGAACAACTTACATGAGAAGGAAGAACATTACAAAGGCAAATTGGCATAGTAACATTACAATGAAAATAAAGCACCAAGATCCTCAAATCCTCCATCCCTAATGCCTTAAATAGAAATTTTGGAAGCCTTTGGCCGAGATCCCATCATACCATGTGCATTTAATTAATTTTTTTGGAGAAAGGTGTTGTACCTCTCGAACCCCTCAAGGTTTTATTTTCATGATCACAATCACCCTCATATTTATCTAATCCTCTTTCAAGTGTTTTTGGTTGATAGGAATCATCTCAGGTGGCCAAGGAGTTGGGCCAGGAAAGCAAGAAGGCACAAATGGACTGATTTCCAGACCACCGGCCAACCGGTGGCACACCAGCGGCCAACCGATGGCACCTGCACAGAAGAGGAAGCTACTGCCTCACCACCGGCCAACCGGTGGCCTCAGCACCGGCCAGCCGGTGGCACCCAGCAGAACAGTGGGAGATACTGTCTCCACACCGGCCAACCGGTGGCCTCAGCACCGACCAGCCGGTGGAGGCTGAGCCCGAATCCTATGCCTTTTTGCACACACCGGCCAGCCGGTGGGACTGTACCGGCCAGCTGGTGGAGCCAGTCAAACTAGCCGTTGCAGTTTGACCAGGCTGGCCCACTTGGCTCCCAACGGCTCTTTTAGCCTCTCCAACGGCTCCGAAGACTCCCCAAGGGTTCCATGCCTATAAATAAAGTCCAAGGAAGCCCCAGACACCTACCGGAACTATACAGAAGCCCACGGACACCTTTTTGATCATTTGGCGTACCTCCGGCGCATTCCTCCAAGGGAATCCCAATAGCTCCAACTCAATTCCACATCCAAGGAGCTCCTTCAAAGAAGCTTGGAAGCGGCCTTCAACATCTCCAATCAATCAAAGGCGCCCAAGACTTCCTCCATTACGGTTTTTCATTCTTTATTTATTTTGAGCTTAATTTGGGTTTGTGTCTACAAACCACTCTATTTCTCATCCCCTATTTCTTTTGGGTTTCACATCACCATTAAGGTGTGAAAAGGTTGCCAAGCTTTCCTTTAAATAGCTTGAGACATAGGTGAGCTATCCTTCACCTGTAAGAAGGATAGTGGGTTCTTGCTAAACCAATTAAAAGCAAGTGGGTTCTTGCTCAACCATCAAAAGCAAGCTGTAATAGGTCCTAGTGCTACCTCAAAGACTAGTGGGTTTCTTGCTAAAACCATTGAAAAGCAAGCGGTAGGAATCTCTCAATGGTTGAGTTGGGAGCGGAGACGTAGGCCGGGTTTTGGCCGAACTCCGTTAACAATTTCTTGTGTGATTGCCTCTTTTATTTCCGCTGCACTTTCAACTTTGATTTTAATTTGTTATTTTTTTTAAAAAGGCAATTAACCCCCCCCCCCCCCCCCCTCTTTCCATCCTTCCTGTCTTTGTTCCGACCCAACAATTGGTATCAGAGGGATAATTTGAGTAATACCTTAAAAAGTTTCAAATTCAAAGATCCGTTGTGATGGCATCCACCTCTTTCGCCCCCGAGGGCTACTCATTGGGTCGGGCTCCATTTTTTGATGGGACCGACTATAATTATTGGAAAACCCGCATGACCACTTTTTTAAGAAGCATAGGTTATCCGATTTACAAAATTGTCATGCAAGGTTATTCTTTGTCTTCCCCCGACGAATCCAAATGGACCCCCGCCGATATTAAGAATTTTGAGCTTGATGTCAAAGCCATGAACGCTTTCCATTGCGGCTTAGATAGAAATGAGTTCAATCGAGTGTCTACTTGCACCTCCTCACATGAAATTTGAAAACTTTTAGAAGTAACTCATGAGGGCACTAACAAAGTTAAGGATACTCGGTTAGATATGTATAGACAAGACTTTGAATCTTTTTCAATGCATCCAAATGAGTCTATTTCTGAAATGTTTACACGCTTCACTGACGTTTGCAATGGAAGGAAATCTCTTGGTGATGATGTTTCAGCCGAGACGATGGTCAAGAAGATCTTATGGGTCCTTCCGAGCTCATGGGCACCAAAGGTGACGGCAATCCAAGAAGCTAAGGACGTCCAAAATATGCCGGTAGAGGAGCTCATCGGATCTCTCATGACTTATGAGATCACGATGAGGAGGCAAGCACAAAAGGAGGGCACACCAGTCAAGAAACCAAAGAACATTGCCCTAAAGGTATAAAAGGAAGTAAGCTCCTCCTCATCTTCTTCCTCATCTCCTTCCTCATCGTCCTCATCATCAAGCGGCGACTCGGAAATGGAGAATCTCGCCCGCCAAATGCACAAATTTATGAAGAAGCACAAGAAGAAGAAGAAATCTCGCAAGGCGCGAAAGCAAGAACCCACCGCAAGATCCGAGCCCAAGGTAAAATGCTACGGGTGCGGCGAAAAGGGCCATTACAAGCCCGATTGCCCACTCAACAAGAAACGGGCTAAGGAAAAAGGAAAGAAAAAGGTCCTCAAGGCGACATGGAGTGACACCTCCTCATCATCCTCCTCCTCCTCCTCCTCAAGCGACAACGGTAACAAATGCCTAATGGCATTTCATGAGGTAACATCTTCCGATTCCTCTTCCTCATGTTCTTCAAATTCTTTTAATCATTTATCATATGAAGAACTCCAACATGCTAGAGACCAATTAGAAAATGGTTTTCATGAGCTTTCTTCAAAATTTGTTGCTTTAAAAAAGAATTTCAAAAAGCTTTCCTCCGAAAAAGAACAACTTCTCAAAGAGAAGGAGGAACTCTCCCTAAAAATCCAAAATTTCCCAAATGTTGAGTCTTTGGAATCAACCATCAAGGACCTTAGAGAATCCCTAGCCAAATACACCCAAGGGGAACAAAATTTGAACAATCTCCTAGGTTCCCAACGAATTTCTAGGACCACTCAAGGACTTGGCTATACCAACCAAGCCTCCTCCTCCCATACACCCACTGTTTTTGTAAGGGGGAGCTCTAGTTTTAAATTTCGTAACTATTGTAAAAAACCCGGGCACATGATATATGATTGTAATTGCAAAAACGCCCGGTATGGTAGGCCCAAATCGATTTTTTATTCGGATGAATTCTATAGGAGAAGACCCGCTACAAGGCAAGTGTGGATTGAAAAATCCCTCTTAGTGAGTCTCTCCGGGCCTAAAATTGTCTCTTTTCAAAATCCCTCTCCCCGGTGACTTTTTGTTTTTATTTAGGGGGAGTTAGGTTTGTTTAAGCTTTTTGTTTCAATTCAAACTTTCAATTTTAAATTAAGCCCTTTTGATTACAATTTCAAAATTTTCGATTCCAACTTTCAATTTCAACACTTGGTATCAAAATTTTCATTTAAAAATATTCAATTCGAATTTTTCATTCAAAACATTCAGTTCAAACTTTTGATTCAAAACTTTCAATTCAAAATTTTCATCTCAATTTTGATTCAAAACTTTCAATTCAAACTGTTATTCAATTTTCAATTCATTCAATTTGTATTTACAATTTTCATTTCAAATTTTCATTTCTAGTTTTTCAAATCTCTTTTCCCTCAATCAAGTTTTATGCCCCGTGCTATTTTGATAATCACAAAGGGGGAGAAATTTCTTGATTGATTGGGGGGAAAAATCTTTTAAAGCATGCCTTTCATTTCAGTATTTTTCATTGTTTGTTTCGGTGATTGTGATCATCAAAATAGGGGGAGATTGTTGTACCTCCCGAACCCCTCAAGGTTTTATTTTCATGATCACAATCACCCTCATATTTATCTAATCCTCTTTCAAGTGTTTTTGGTTGATAGGAATCATCTCAGGTGGCCAAGGAGTTGGGCCAGAAAAGCAAGAAGGCACAAATGGACTGATTTCCAGACCACCGGCCAACCGGTGGCACACCAGCGGCCAACCGGTGGCACCTGCACAGAAGAGGAAGCTACTGCCTCACCACCGGCCAACCGGTGGCCTCAGCACCGGTCAGCCGGTGGCACCCAGCAGAACAGTGGGAGCTACTATCTCCACACCGGCCAACCGGTGGCCTCAGCACCGGCCAGCCGGTGGAGGCTGAGCCCGAATCCTATGCCTTTTTTCACACACCGGCCAGCCGGTGGGACTGTACCGGCCAGCCGGTGGAGCCAGTCAAACTAGCCGTTGCAGTTTGACCAGGCTGGCCCACTTGGCTCCCAACGGCTCTTTTAGCCTCTCCAACGGCTCCGAAGACTCCCCAAGGGTTCCATGCCTATAAATAAAGTCCAAGGAAGCCCCGGACACCTACCGGAACTATACGGAAGCCCACGGACACCTTGTTGATCATTTGGCGTACCTCCGGCGCATTCCTCCAAGGGAATCCCAATAGCTCCAACTCAATTCCACATCCAAGGAGCTCCTTCAAAGAAGCTTGGAAGCGGCCTTCAACATCTCCAATCAATCAAAGGCGCCCAAGACTTCCTCCATTACGGTTTTTCATTCTTTATTTATTTTGAGATTAATTTGGGTTTGTGTCTACAAACCACTCTATTTCTCATCCCCTCTTTCTTTTGGGTTTCACATCACCATTAAGGTGTGAAAAGGTTGCCAAGCTTTCCTTTAAATAGCTTGAGACATAGGTGAGCTATCCTTCACCTGTAATAAGGATAGTGGGTTCTTGCTAAACCAATTAAAAGCAAGTGGGTTCTTGCTCAACCATCAAAAGCATGCTGTAATAGGTCCTAGTGCTACCTCAAATCCTAGTGGGTTTCTTGCTAAAACCATTGAAAAGCAAGCGGTAGGAATCTCTCAACGGTTGAGTTGGGAGCGGAGACGTAGGCCGGGTTTTGGTCGAACTCCGTTAACAATTTCTTGTGTGATTGCCTCTTTTATTTCCGCTGCACTTTCAACTTTGATTTTAATTTGTTATTTTTTTTAAAAAGGCAATTCACCCCCCCTCTTTCCATCCTTCCCGTCTTTGTTCCGACCCAACAAAAGGTGGGTGGACATTTAATGCATAAGAGACTTTTCAACTCTTGCCTCGAAGTAGGAGCCAACTTTATACACTGAATAGAAGCGCCGAAAGAACCTTTTAGAAGGCCTAATTGGAGTGGGACATAGAATACATAAATGGACCCCCAGATTTCTCCTAATAGAATGTAAAATTTCAGCCCAAAATACTTTGTGTTTCGGGAGATATTATTGAAATAGTGGGCTGTTTTTCTGGGCCGCAAAATCTGTCCTAGAATTGAATCTTCAACTTGGGACGCCTTAATCACCACCATTGAAGACGAATTATCACTGGCTAAATCATAATGATTTGTTCTTATATATGTCTTCTAGCCTCCCATGAATTTTGGGATTCATTGGGCCTGTATTGTGGGCCCCACATTCCAATCAGTGGGATGATATCTAATATGCCTTCTCCAGAATTGTTTCCTTTCATCGCCAAATATCCCCATCATAATTTATGAATCCTCCATTGGTACCTGAATAAAAAATGTTCATATTTATGTTTATATCTATTTCAAAAAATATCAAATTAAAATATGGATAATTAAATTCTTTTAAATCAGATGAAACATTGGTCCTAAATTGGTGCATATTAGGAATGAAGTGCACAAATGATGAGAATGGATGTTCAAAATTAAAATCCACTAAATCAGGCCCATAAGATAAAAAATGATCATTTAATACCATTAAAATATAATGAAAATATGTGTTTTTATTGGCTAATCATACCCCCCAACTTGATTTTTTATAGTCCTGAGAAAAATATACCTCACAAAAATGAAATTCGAATGACCTTTTCCAAAAACATTTTAATACACATTTCTCACCCAAAGATCACATACCAAACAATTATGAAACCCATCAAAATAATTTAAAACAAGCTATTTCCATAAGCATATCTCAAGCCCAAGCCCATTACTTTTTTCAAATTCATCACCATATTTCATCCAAATTCAATTAAGCATGATGAAGTGTTGTGCATCACAATAGACATGGGGGTTCATTTTCATTTGAGGGAGAAAAGATGGAAGAGCTAGTAGAAATAAAATTTTAATAATAAGATGAGGACTCATTTGTTTTTTTTCAATTTTTCTATAGTAATTGAAATTGAACTCAATTGAGTCAACCCATGTAGCAAGACTTTGCCGATGACTCCCAAGCTCAAAGACCTTAGGGCACCAAGTGAAGCTCACATACTCGGGCATAATCTCGATTTAACTTAATCAAAAAATAATTAAAATCACCACAAATAGAGATAAAATTCCCAACTATGGGCCAGAAAACTATGTTGTCACAATCCCCAAGTGTCGAAAGCCACACATTAGGTCAATTCATTGCTCTACGTGCAATTGATTTTTTTTGAATACTCATGTTAAAATTCAAATGATCGCCAATCCTATGCTATTTATTATGGGTCCCCAAGAACTCAAACTAAAACCCCACAATCTAGAGGACGTGCATTGTGTTTTTTTAAAATAATTTGATGAAAATATAAATGGTGAAAAATTACATTGGACAACCGAACTTTCCAATATCTATGCACATGAACATAAACTTGCATTAAAATCAGAATCAAGGCATGAAAAATTATTTGATATCCAATTTCAGAGTTTGGAATGTGTGTTATCATGTTCAAGGTTAATGAAATTTTTCCTTCCACAGATTTTCATCCCCCCCCCAACTTAGAATAACATTGTCCCCAGTGTTTAAATAATTGAAACATAGAAGGGGTAGGATATAAGTTCAACAAAGACATTGAAAATGAAAATTATGGAATGAAGTCACCTGGTGGTTGATGTTCAAAATGCATTCCCATGTCTCCCTTCAGTTCTGGTGTGTCTCCCAATGGCTTGGACGATTGTGCCAAGATTTTACCAATGACCTATGACATGAATTTTTTTTTTAATATAAATATTTTTTTGTATATATTTTTAACCTAAAAAAACATAAAAATAACATAAACTGATGATACATTGTCTTCTCTATATTTTCTGGGTAAGGTATTACTCAGGGATCACACCACGTGACACAGATGAATACGGTGCTCCCCTTTCATACCCATCTTTACTCATAAAAGAAGAACATGTCAACATTCTATTTTTTTAAATACCTACAAAAACATAAAATAAAATAAATTAAACTGATGATACATTGTCTTCTCTATATTTTCTGAGTAAGGTATTACTTAGTGATCACACCGCATGACACAGATGAATACGGTGCTCCCCTTTCATACCCATCCTTACTCATAAAAGAAGAAAAGGTCAACATTATATTTTTTTTAAATAATAAAATGAAGAAGAAGGAAACAAAAGATGATTCACAATGATTAGAAACATGAAAACCATGGGTTGCCTCCCATGCTACACTTTTGTTTAACGTCGTTAGCCCGAAATGGATCCTAAATCTATCCATTTTTTCTGAGTTCATAGGCTGGCTCTGTTAACTCAACCTCTATTCCTTGTTTATTAAATGATTCAATGAATGGTTTTAACCTATGACCATTGACCTTAAAAATGTTACCACTTGTGGGATCCTGAATCTCTACTGCCCCATGGGGGTACACATGATGCACTATAAAAGGACCTGACCATCTAGACCTTAACTTTCCCAGGTGTAAATGAAGTTTTGAACTATACAAGAGCACAGGTTTTCCCAGTTCAAATTGTTTGACTATGATATTTCTAGATTGTTAGGCTTGAAGTCTATCTTTATTTATCCTTGAATTTTCATACGCCTCCATCCTAAGTTCCTCAAGTTCATTAAGATCTAATTTCCTCTTTTCTTCCGCTAAAGAAATGTCGAAATTCATTTTTTGATTGCCCAAAATGCCTTATGCTCAATTTCAACAGGTAAATGGCATGCTTTTCCATAAACCAACCTATATGGTGACATTCCTAGGATGGTTTTGAATACTGTACGATATGCCCAAAGAGCATCCAAGAGTTTCTCAGCCCAATCTTTCCTAGAGGGGTTGATCATTTTTTCAAGAATTTGATTAATCTCCCTATTTTCTAACTCAACTTGACCATTGGTTTGAGGATGGTACGCAGTGGAAACTTTATGAGAAATTCCATACTTAGACATGAGTGAAGAGAATGGGAAATTACAGAAATGGGTTCCACGATCACTGATTATAGCCCTCGGAACTCCAAATCTAGAAAAGATATGCTCTTTTAGGAATCAGATCACAACTTGATGATCATTAGTCTTGGTGGGAATGGCCTCAACCCATTTTGAGATGTAATAAACAGCTAAGAGTATGTAGAGGTATCCCTTAGAGTTTGTAAAGGGTCCCATGAAATCAATTCCCCAACAATCAAATATTTCAACGACCAGAATGGGAGTGAGGGGCATTTGATTCCTTTTGGAAATGGATCCTAATTGCTGACACTGAGGACAAATTTTACAGAATTCGAAGGAATACTTAGTGAGGTTCGGCTAGTAGAAACCAATTTGGAGGACCTTTGCGGTGGTTTTATTTATAGAAAAGTGGCCTCCACATGCCTCTACATGACAAAATTTTAGAATGGACTCTTGCTCAGACTTGGGAACACATATCCTGATGATTTGATCAGGACAGAACTTGAAGAGGTAAGGATCATATAACACGTAGTGTTTGACATCAGAAAGAAATTTCTTCTTAGCTTGGGTCCCCAGGAATTTTGGAATGTCACCCGTCACCAAATGGTTTTCTATGTCAGCATACCAAGGGAAATCACTCACTGAATAGAGGTGCTCATCGGGAAAGGAATCAAACACAGATAGGTGGTGTGAGTTGTCTTTGAATTCCATCCTAGAGAGGTGATCAGCTACAACATTTTCGACACCCTTTTTATCCTTAATGGTTAAATCAAACTCTTGAAGAAGAAGGACCCACCTAATCAATCTAGCCTTGGCATCTTGTTTTTAGAAAAGGTATTTTAGGGCTGAATGGTCAGTGAAGACAATGATGGATGATCCTAGGAGATAAGACCTGAATTTCTCTAAGGTAAAGACAACAGAAAGCATCTCTTTCTCAGTGGTGGTGTAGTTTATTTGTGCATCATTTAAATATTTTCTTGTATAAGCAATTACACATGGGGTTTTCTCACACAGTCGTCCTAAGACTGCTCCTACAGCGAAGTCACTTTCATCACACATGAGCTTGAAAGGAAGTTTCCAATTTGGAGATTTCATGATAGGTGGAGATGTAGGAGTTGAATTGAGTGTAGAGAATGATTCCTCACAGCTTTCTGTCCATAAAAATGGAGCATCTTTTACCCATAGAGCACAAAGTGGTCGAGAAATAGAGCTGAAATTCCTAATGAACCTTCTATAAAAACCAGCATGTCCTAAGAAGGACCTCACTTCCTTAATAGTTTTATGAGAGGGAAGGTGACGAATGATGTCAACCTTAGCTTTATCAACTTCAATCCCTCTACCAGATACCAGATGACCTAGAACATTTCCTTCCCTTACCATGAAATAGAATTTTTCCCAATTTAGTATGAGATTCTTATCCTCACACCTTGAAAAAACCTTTTCAACATTTAGAAGGCATCCCTAAAAAGTATCCCCAAAGATTGAGAAATCATCCATGAAGACCTCTAAACAATCCCCAACCATGTCCGAGAAGATTCCCATCATGCACCGCTGGAAGGTACCAGGGGCATTACATAACCCAAAGGGCTTGCGCTTGAAGGAAAAAGTGTCGAATGGACAGGTGAAGGTTGTTTTCCCTTGATCCTCTAAGGATACTTCAATTTGATTATACCCTGAGAATCCATCTAGGAAGTAATAGAATTGATGACCCGCCACTCGCTCGTGGAATTGGTCAATAAAGGGAAAGGGGAAATGGTCTTTCTTGGTACAAGAGCTGAGCTTCATATAGTCAATACAGACTCTCCATCTAAGAATAACCCTTGTTGGAAGCATCTCTCCATCCTTATTGGTTATTACTGTGATTCTAGACTTCTTTGGAACCACATGGATTAGGCTAACCCACTCACTCTCAGCTATAGGATATATGATACCAGCTTTTAACAATTTCAAAAGTTCCTTTCTCACTACTTTCATGAGATTAGGATTAAGTCGCCACTTAGTTGATGACATGGATTTGAATCGAATTCTAGAACAATTCTATGAGCCCCGATAAGTGGGCTAATCCCAGGAATATCAGATTGGGTCCATCCAATGGCTTTCTTGTGTCTCCTAAGGACATCTAAAAGCATCCTCTCATGATTGGCTTCAAGAGAGGAAGAAATGACAACAAGAAAGGATTGATTTTCCCCTAATAATGCATACTTGAGTGATAAAGGTAACACCTTAAATTCAAGATCAGAGTGGTTATCACTTTCCAAGAAAGTATGAGACTTTGTATTGAACTCAGCTTCTTTGTTCAGATTTCTTGAAAAAATTGGTTCCTTGTGAAAAGAATTTTCATCCAATAAATTAGCTAGAGTAGTTTCATGAATGGGTATGGACTCAATGTTATTGATTTCACCCATGGTATCATTGATTGGTGATTCTATAAAATCATCAAAAGAGCAATCTGAAAGAGATTCAAGCCAAGGAGACAAATTTCCCTCACGTGAACAAAGAAAATCAATCTCTTCTTGACTTAAACATACTTCGGTAATTCCTTAATGTTCCTTGAGTCCACTATCAACACTACCTATCCAATTAAATTCATGGATCTCTTCATCATCCCCAATTTGAGAGTTTTCATTGTAGATGTTCAAGTCTAGACTAATGTTTCCAAAGGTGATGGTCATGTTCCCATTTCAGACTCGGATAACGGAGTTGATTGTTGCAAGGAAGGGACGACCAAGGATGATTGGGGTTTGCTCCCTAGGACCTAAGCTTGAATGATTGTCTAGAACAATGAATTCAGCTGGGTAAATAAAATTATTAACTTTCATTAAAACATCCTTTAAGACCCCCTTTGGAACTCGAATACTACAATCAGTAAGTTGAAGAGTGGCAGATGTGGGTTGGAGTTCTTCGAGCCCTAACTGATAATACATAGCATAAAGAATGAGGTTCACACTGGCTCCTTGATCACACATGCCTTTGACAACTTTGTTATCTCCTAGTTCAACATTTATGTAAGGGCATCCTGGGTCTTTCATCTTTGGAGGAAGGGTTCCTTGTATTGTTGTGCTAACATTTGCTGCCAGAAGGACTTGGTTCTTATGTGAGAATTTCCGTTTAAATGTGTAGAGGTTCTTAAGGTATTTTGAGTATGTAGGAATGGTTTGAATGGCATCGAGGAGTAGAATGTTGAACTTGACTTGTGAGTATATTTCCCTCAATGTTTCACTCAATTCAGGCTTGGTTTTCCCCCTCATGCATTGAGGAAATGGGGACAGGTTGTGGGGTTGTTTATTGAAGAGTTGTTTCTTTCACATTTTTATTAGTAATTTCAGTTTGTTCATGTGTTTCATTTGATTTTTCATTAGAGTTTGAATCTTCAGGTGGGTTTTGAACTTTTTGTTCAGGTTTCTCAATTGATTTCCCACTTCTCAAAACTGTCACAACCTTTAGTTATTCATGAGTTGTTTGAGTGCAACTTGTCTCTCCCCTTGATGTTTGTTGTGGAATGGCCTGTGTAGGCATGGGTGCCCTTCCAGTTTTGATGGTTTGAAGTTCTTGTTTAAGGGAAGATACTTCTGAGTTCATCCTTTCCATTTTTTTGCATAGTTGTTCAAGGATTGGGAGAGGGACAGATTGGGAAGGGGTTTGTGTTGGTTGGGTTATCCCAGGGGGATACTTTGGTTGTTGGATGGGTTGTTGGTATTGGATTGGAGAATGTTGTATTGGACTGGTTGTGTTTGGAATTGGTTATGGTTTTGAAAATTTTGTGTAGGGTAGGGGTTTGGTCCTTGTGGTTGGCTAGGTTGTTGGTTATCTTTCCATCAGAAGCCTGGGTGGTCATTATACCTTGGGTTGAATGTGTTTAGGTATTGATTATTTTGAATGTTTAGGGCATTGACTTCAGCAGGTGGTTCTCCTAAAATAACATCCTTGATGGATGGAATGGTTGGGCAGTTTTCTGTTTTGTGGTCATGTTTATCACATATTGTGCAAACAGGGTCTACAGTTCGGATTTCATTGATTTTACTATGGTCTATCTCTTCAACCTTCCTAGAGAGTGATGCAAGTTTCTCCCTAAGGCTTTCCTCTTCTTTAAGTATATGCATTCCAGCAGTTCTTTTAGGCTTTTCAGAATAAGGTGATGTTCCCCATGTTTGGTTTTGTTCAGAACGGATTTCTAGATACTCATAAGCATCATTTGAGGATTTGTTTTTAAATGTCCCATTACACATCATGTTAATGAATTGTTTGTTCTCTGGGACCAAACCTTCATAGAAAATTCTAACTTGTTCAGGAATAGAAAAACCATGGTGTGGAACCATGTTTAGGGTGTCTTTGAACCTCTCCCATGTTTCATAAAATGACTCTCCCTCTTTTTCAAAAAAAATTGGATGCTCTTTTTTAGTGAAATGGTTTTGTGATAGGGGAAGTATTTTTTGTAAAATTCTCTTTGCAGTTGGTTCCAAGTATGGATTGATGAAGGTCTCTGATTATTTAACCAGTTCTTTTCTCAATCCTTAAGTGAGAAAGGAAAGAGACTCATCTTAGCTGACTCAAGTTGATGTGGTGAGCACATGGTTTCAACAATGTCATTGAACTCCTTGACATGAAGGTAAGGCATTTCTGATTCCATCCCATGGAAAGTTGGAAGGTGGTTTAGGACATGAGGTTTAAAGACATAGTGGGCATCTCCTAGGGCATAATGCCTAATGCAAGAGGGTTCATTGGTCCAGGTAGGTGTAAGATAGTCATTCATGGTTTGATCGACTGCATTCCCCAAATTTGGGGCAGCCTCATTTGGATTTCCATTTTGGTTCCCGCCCGGGTTTATGAGTTGGTTTCTTTGAAGACCCTCCATTGAAATTGACTCAATATTTAACTCTAGGGTATTAGGAAGGTTAGGATCCAATGGTGTACTTGACTCCCCTATCCTATGACTTTCCACCCTAACTAGTCTGTTTGAGTTATCGTGGGTGAAGGCGAACATGGGAAAAAAAAGCGAGAAAGGGAAAAGATAAGAGATATTGGGTGAGAATAGAAGAATGGGGGTGAGGAAAGAAGGTTTTTGTCTAAGGAACTTACTTGTTCCCCAGAAACGGTGCCAAAATTTGGTATCTCCCAAATTTACCCAAGTTTTAAGGGTCAAGCGATCGCTTGCAGTGCAGCTTGGGTTGTCGAATCCTTAGAGACCTAAGAAGAACCTTTAGACACTCAATAAAAAGAGATGGATTTTTGGCTATGAAGTGGAAAAATTGGGTTGATTTTAGATGGTTTTGAAAGTGAACTAAAAGATCTATGTGAATTAAAATTATGAGAAAATGAGTTGATCCTAGGTTATTGCTCGGGGTGGATTGAATAAATTCCTTTTTTTTACGATTTTAATTTCATTGACTCGAGAAGGATTCATGCAATGAATTCAAACTAACCTCATCACTTACTAATTAAAATCCTTAAAAACATATTATAATCACCTATACACTTGTATGATCATTTTCATGAGCACTCCAAGGTAAAGGATGTAATTAGCACATGAAAGTGGGGTGAATAAATTGAATAAGGAAGAGGAAGAATAAAAATCATTGAATGAAAGAAACTCCATTAAATGAAATTAATAACATTTAGGGAATGATAAATAACATTCAATATAGACCCTTTCTACTCCCTTGGATAAACCCATAAAAGATCTATCCCTCCATTGAGGAGAAGTTCTCAACGGAAGCGGAAAGTAGACTTACGAGGGTGGAATTGAAGAAGTAAAAACAACAAAAAATAACGGTCACTCCACCATTGTGTGAACAAAATCACAAGGTTTGGTGTGAAACATTTCACACCTTGAGGAAATGGTATCAAGGTGATATGAATAAGAACAGAATAAGAGAAGAATAAGAAATTTTATTTAAGACTAAGGTGATTCGAACAACTTACATGAGAAGGAAGAACATTACAAAGGCAAATTGGCATAATAACATTACAATGAAAAGAAAGCACCAAGATCCTCAAATCCTCCATCCCTAATGCCTTAAATAGGCATTTTGGAAGCCTTTTTCCGAGATCCCATAATTCCATGTGCATTTAATTATTTTTTTTGGAGAAAGGTGGGTGGACATTTAATGCATAAGAGACTTTTCAACTCTTGCCTCGAAGTAGGATCCAGCTTTCTATACCTAACAGAAGCGCCAAATGAACCATCTATAAGGACGAATTGGAGTGGGAAATAGAAGACTTAAATGGACCTCCTAATGTACCCTAATAGACTGTAAAATTGCATCCCAAAATACTTTGTGGTTCGGGATATATGATTTAAATAGTGGTATGTTTTTCTGGGCCGTAGAATCTGGCCCAGAATTGAATCTTCAACTTGGTCCGCCTTAATCACCACCATTGAAGACGAATTAGCACTGGATGAAGAAGAATTATTTGTTCCTATATATTTCTTATAGACTCCCATGAATTTTGGGATTCAGTGGGCCTGTATTGTGGGCCCCACATTCCAATCAGTGGGATGATATCCAATCCGCCTTCTCCAGAATTGTTTCCTTTCATCGCCAAATATCCCCATTATACTTTATGAATCCTACATTGGTCCCAGAATAAAAAATGTTCATATTTATTTTTATATATATTTCTGAAAATATAAAATTAAAATATGGATAATTACATTCTTTGAAATTAGATGAAACATTGAGCCTAAATTGGTGCATATTAGGCATGAAGTGCACAAATGATGAGAATGGATGTTCAAAATTAAAATCCACTAACTCAGGCCCAAAAGATAAAAAATAATAATTTAATACCATTAAAATGTAATCAAAATATGTGTTTTTATTGGCTAATCAACCCACCATAGAACGAAATGAGGGGTATAACTTTGAGATAAAATACATATTAAGGATGGGGAGTCTTCCCATTTTCGTAGTAGTATCCCCAAGTCAGATTTCAGACACCTAATTCTAGAAATAACAATTATCTTCATGTAAGAGATTCCTTCATACCAAACCTTGTTCCAGGAAACCCAGATGCACTAGCAACTAGATTCCATCAGAATGGATCTCAACTTCTTCTTGATATTGTTCCTCCTACCTAAATCCAAATCTGGAGGAAATTGTCTCCTTGTAGAGCTGAAGAATAAAAACCGACAAACTCACCCATGGATTTCCACTTGAGTTGGCCCAATCAAAACTGAAAAATAAGTGAAATGTTGAATCCAAATTATTTTTATCATATTAATAGAACATAAAAACTATGGTGAGGACCTTTCATTTAATCTTCTTATTAGTGGGAAGGGCATCATGTTGTATATGCCAAATGAAAAAATTGAATTTCAAAGAGATTTATTTGCGCAAGAGAAAAAGATTCTAGTTCCCACTCTCTTGAATATCAATAAAAATAAGCCTATAGGCCTTAAAATAAAATGCTCATGCGGATGAAAACAAGAAGAAACACTTATCCTACTCGTCTCTTGGATTAATGAGATTGAAGAAGCCACCATGTTCTTTGTTTAAAACTGCCTATGTAAAAGAGGAATAATCACATGCTTATCTAAATGAAATATACAAAGTTGGGCAGCCATGAAATCCAAGTGTGGAACAAACCTAATTATCAAACCAAAAGATGATGTTGCCACATCCTATTATCCAATTTTCATGGTACTATAGACATGGGATATGTATCAGAAGAGTCTTCCAAAGATAAGAAACCTTCTCCTTCGATGAGTCCAGGTTCTTCCCAATCTTCTTTATGATGAACTTGGACCATTATTCACATCCTTCAATCACCTCCCATTCTATACTAACATGCACACAATTAATCATGTTAGAAACTCTTCTCAAACCTATTCCACCTTCTACTATAGGTTTTTTCCTCCACACCCATGATGCCTAGTGATGCTTTCCATCTGAATGACCATCCCATATGGAGTCAGTCCTGAGGATCTCAATGATCCAGATGATGATATTTGGAACTTTGAGAAAAGATAATGCATGTAATGGGATATATCATAAATTGTTTTTTATGAGAGTAGTTCTGCCTTTGAAAGAAATGAATCAATTTTCTACATAGTGATGTGGGAGGAGATCCTATCCACCAGCTTATCAAGATGTTGTATCTGAATCCCTCCAGATGAAATAGGAACTCCTAAATATTCCATAGGGAAGCTACTTCTATGGATTCCAATGCTTAATACAATAATGTGGGCTCATCTCTCCTAACACAACATAGATATATAAAGATATCGTCATAATTAATGCAGATAGAGGGCCTTTTTTGTGTTTTTTTGCATCAATAAAGTATGACCTTTATTAGTTCTTCCTTTAACATTGATAAATGATTCCATTTACCAGTTCTATTTTAGTTGTAATAAAGGGTAAATTTTTCTATAACTTTTTAGCACCATTAAAGTTTAACTTTATCAACACATATTCTAATGATGACAAAAGTTTCCCTTTATCAGTGCTATTTTGGAACTGATAAATAATTCTCTATTTAAAATGTATATCTAAAATTATTAAATCATATTATAATATTTTTTTTATCAATTTTAATTTCATAATTTATTTAATACAAAATTATTATTTTGCATTGGTAAAATGAAATCAAATACCTTATAAATATGCATTTGTAAATATAATATTTTATAAATATATTTTAATAATTATATATATATATATATATAAATCAATTATATAAATACATTACAAAAATATATATAAATATACTTATAAAAATGTATTTAAATATATATAATATATATATTTAAATATATTTAGAGTAATATATAAAAAATTTTGTGTGTGTATGTGTATTATTGGTGTTATAACATGAATCTTATTTGACCCAATCCAAAAAAGATCAAGTTACAAAAAAATAAAAGAATGATAAAAA
Organism: Viscum album; assembly: GCA_963277665.1. Taxonomy (NCBI): domain Eukaryota; kingdom Viridiplantae; phylum Streptophyta; class Magnoliopsida; order Santalales; family Viscaceae; genus Viscum; species Viscum album. The sequence continues at coordinate 1,751,420,027 of OY728143.1, read as the reverse complement.
TTAGGGGTCAATGAAACATATAAATATATAAATATAAATATATAAATATGTATGCATGTCTTGGAATAAATATATATGCTCACATTTCACAACATATACACACACACACAATTAAATAAATAAACACATAAAGTTTTTTCAAAAAAATATATACATATAAATACACACATATAAACTAATATATATACATACACACAAATATACATATATAAGCATATAAATACACATATATAAATACACACACATATAAAGACCCTTATATAAATTGCGACGTCCCCGATCTCTAACCACTCATTTGTGTCCAGATGAGAGATATCACAAAGACCTCATGTGTGTCCCCCATATGCCAGAGGCAACAATATGGGGTATAAAGAGATATTTTGGGGAGACTATACCCCAATGATAGAGTGAAAAATAATAGAAAATAACAAAATTTCATCATACACATTAAATAAATGATCAGATTATGCATAATAAATAAAACTTGTCCAATAAAATAATGAAATATAGAAGAAAGTAGTCACACAAACTCATAGTCAGGACATTACTCCATAGTTTTTCTCCCACTAGACCGATCACATATACAAATAAACATAATAAATAAAATTATAATGATGACCTACTATCATCCCCGTGCCTCATGTCATCGTAGTATTTAATCTGGTCTGAGTTATCTCACTCAATTATTCTACACCGAGCCTCTTCTTAACCTGAACCTGTGATTAGTGAAATCTTCATGGGTACCCACATGTCATGGTCACCTGAGCAGGGTGTGATTATAAATCAGTCGTTCACCACCAACATGGTATCATACAAAACCAGTGAATGTTGATTTCACATGTGATATTCTCAAAATATAAATAAAACATAGCATATAATCATAAATTAATAACCCCTATGGATCCTTATGTTCAAACATGAAACTCAAGATTAACCCAAAAATTCTTTTACTAGTGTTGGGGTTTCTCTATGTCGATCACATAACTATGAAAACCAATATCAGTCCTAGTGAAAATTATTAGGAGAAATTTATAAGAAATATATTAGTATCATTCCCAATGGTTTATTCCCCTAAGAATGTCTTATGGAATCCAAATCATGATTGGAAGTCACTTAGGATGGTTGCATCCCCTACCCTGGTTCCAAGGAACAAGTCTATGAAAATCAAAATTTTATCACGTTCAAATCTAAGGATAATGTTCAAGGCATTCCAAACCATTCCAAATTTGAATCCAAGGAGAATGAATAAGGAAGTAAAAATCATTTCACATCTAAATAAAAATTATTTTGTTAAAGGAATCCCAAATCAAGCTCGAAGGACACCTAGAAGGGTTGAATCCCCTAACCCAATGCAGAGGAACAAGTCCAAAGAAATCCAAATCACATCACATCTGAATGTAATGATTAGATCCAAGGAATTCCAAAACTATTTCACATTCAAATCTAAGGAAGATTTTAAAGGCATTCCAAACCATATCACATCCATCCAAGGTGGGGTGGGGGTCACATCCTCTACCCTAATTATAAGGAATAGGTCCAAGGAAATCTTCAATTTCAAGTTTAATAGCCAGATCATGTGATAACATCCAAGTAATCCCATATATATTAGTACATATCATTGGTTAATGAATCCCAACTAAATCATCTCATATAACCGAGGTCCGCCTCTTAAGTGTATGACCTACCATTTCCACAGAGAGAAAACCATTTAGGGTTAATATATCTATGGGGAAACCTCTATGGTCCCCTAGATCAAATTATAATATAGGCACATTACCTAGGTATCTATATCTAAACACATCTCTCATTCCAAGACTACCACTCAGAGGAAATTTTGTCCCTCAATATCCCCAAGATCTCATCACGTCCTTGTTTCCCCCTATAAAAAATCATATATAAATAATTCTCAAGAGATGACTCAAAGTCCATCTCTATTTCCATATCACAGGTCAGTCGAATCACTAAACCTATCATCAAGTCCTACACATGGAATACCCACCGAATAACTCACATCTCAATAGGATAGGATCACTAACCCCATGCTCATCTCAACTAGACAGAAGGGTATATGATATCTCAATGTTCTATCACGACCTACCTGAGCCATGCATTTCCAAATCACCACTCTCCTCTAAAAGGAGGCATAAATTTTACCAATACTCCAGGAAACAACATCTCAATATTCTTATTTATACATCTCTATAGTCTATTTATCAGAAGGAAAACATTTAAAATCATGTACTCAACAATAGATGGCTGAGGCAATCAATCTAGTGAACACGGGTCTATTATGGTCCGTGGAACATTGTTCAATCTATAAATATTTCATTATAATTAAAATATTTTATGTAAATAAAGGTTCATTCAACCTTATTGGTGAGACCACACATCACATTAAATAATAAACACATAGAATAATATCAAAGGGGTATGTATGAGGGACCAACTACCTCAATAATGAAGCCATTTCCCTTTATAATTGTTCTTGACCATCCTCACTAAATACCCATCCAAGCTCAATCGACTATCTCCCATCACCACAAGGTTTTATCCTATATAAAAAATAAAAATTAATTAATTATAATAATTTATAATTAATTAAACAATTTATAATTAATTAACCAATTTAATTCATTTTGGCATAAATTCCCAATAACTCACCAGGTGCCCTTGTCACAAAAAAACTGTGACCAACCACTTGTAGAAGATCTATGGTGCACTCCCTACAATATACTAAGATAAATCCTTATCAATCGAAACCCATTAACTATTCAATTTAATTTAATTTATTATAAAACCCTTAAATTCCATATAGATACATTTGTCCCTCAAAACAATGTGCGATGTTTCGAAGATACCATATTGGGATATCCTCTCACCAATCCATGTGAATGACTCATCATTATCAGATGATTCAACTATTATTTAGTTAAATAAACACTAAAACCCTAAACCAAAAGACTAAAATTAAGTGGGAAATAATGTAAAAGTGAGAACATAGAGGAGGGGGGGGGAATCACCTAAAATGTTGAAGGTCTCACTATAAGCCACTCATAAATAGAGTGGAATGAAGGAAGAAAAGGGGGGAGGAGAGCCCCAAATTTGGCCACACATAAGAGAGAGATAAAGAAAAATACGGACTGAATCCCTTAATAAATGAAGAGGGAAAAAGTGGGAATTAATTTTTTTTTAAAAAATCATGCAGGGGATAAATAGTTGGCAATGTAAATTTATTTACACCTTTGTGCATGCAAATGTAACCCCCAAAGAGCCCGACATTACCAACCCTAAAGTGGGGATACCCCTTCCTCATCATTTCTAACTAAAAAAATATACCCCCACCATTACCATAGAAAATCTTAATATTGGGGTGCTACGATGTGGTTAGGTTCCCAAGCACCACCACCCATGCACTGCAGACCACAACCAGTGAAACACACGACCATGGAATTTCACCCTAGATGTTTCTGATAGGAAATGGTGTCCAGGGTCCACCCCAAAAAACTGCCTATAATTCAAATTATACTTCTTGGTTGAATTTACCAAGGCATTTCAACCCCCAATAAAGTAAACATTATTCTATGGTGCTCCTCATTTTTCATAGATACAATCCCAAGAGAATTATACGCTCACCTCATCCCTCAATCGAGTTCCTAAAACCCTACTAGGACTCATTCCACATTCCAAAAAAATCTACTTGAGATGTTAAAACAATTAATATCTTGATTCTAGATCTCTTTCTCGAAATTAACCTCTCACCAAAATCAAAAATTAAAATTCTTTCCAAATTTCATGACTCTTACCGATAAGGTTATTTACCAACCTACGTACAATAAAACTCCTCTTCCTTGAAAATCCTAAGTAGTCTCTTAACCATTAACCTCGACCTACCCGAGTTATCAATTCAGGTCCAACTCATTGTGCTATACTCATTAACGCTAAATGATATTCCACTACACAACTGCAAACATGAGGTGCACTATTCTTCCAAACCCAAGCCACCACTTGTCATCACCATCAAAACACAAGGACAATTCTTACTCATTCTCATCTATCCCAAGATATGATGGTGTCATTAATCAATTCATCACTTAACTTATGGTGCTCTCCATTATAATTCTCAACATATAAAGGACAATTTTGATTCATGATGATCCCCACCATAAGAATTTCCTACTGAAACATATTTCCTATGGTCCAATGACACACTCGGTTTGGTTTCTATCTCACCACACCAATCTATAAATGAAAAAATTGGCTAATTCTTCTCTAACAGACCATTATAAAAATGCTTAACAGACCATTATAAAAATGCTCAGCTGCCCTTGCTAACATGATATCACCTTTTCTCGATCACGATGCCTTAAATCCTAGAGGCATTACATGACCATTAACAACAACCATCATGCTCTCACTTCAAGAATTGGCACATCACTGATCTGATCCAATTAGATGATTTCAAAATCATCTTAGGCCTGATTCTAATTTATAGACTCCAACCAACATTTAATCTGAAAAACTATCTGGTATTTTTTATAAAACTCGATATAATTTGATTTACCAACTCAAAAAAATCCAAAAGCTACATTGACAGTCCAATGATCAATCTCATCATGCTCGATACCCTACCAACTTTGTGTCATTTCTCCTTCGCCCATGATTTTTATATCACCACACATGATGAATAGACATGGTCATTCTACTAATGATTGTATGCTAATATGAAACATTAACATTTTTTCCCTCTCAAATAACCAGGAAATCACCCTCAAATTCTTTTTGAATTTCCATCCATAATGAGGGTCACACCCCCAACCATATAATGGTTTACACCCCTCAATGTGTCTATCCCTCACACCAATCCAGGAGCACTACCTCATCAGGTTCCATCCTCATGCCTCACCAACTGTACTTATCATGGAATAACTTAAGGTTGACCATAAAATGACACCTAAACATATCTTCAAGGTTACCTACCACTAGATATGGATATTTCACATTATATAGAACTCTCAAAGAAAATTTTTCCACCAATGATTCTTTAAATCTGTTTGTCCTTAACTCACACACAACTACATACTGATCCCTAAACAATGACACCAGGCATAAATAGGGTGTACCATCTCAATATCATCTAAAACCAATGGGTCTATTCTAATTTAAACTCAATCATAGAACCCAAATCATGATCCCATTAGTCACACAACTAAAAAACTGGTCTCACATGACTAATCCACTTACCATGCTCCTCATGCATGCCAGCCTCATCTCAGTACAACACCCTCATCACTACTCTTCAATATCAAGAATTTCACCTATGACATGGTCTACTACATGAACTGTAATCAACTGAAATCATTCTAAAACTCATATTATCCAACCAAGTATATTCATCCAAGATTTGACCATCCAGGATCATGATCCACTATCTCTTTGGGAATCACACCCAAAACCAATAGGGTCAGGCATCCTACTGATCCTTCCCTTTTAAATTGAACTTAAATACCCAAATCACTCCAAGTACTTCACATCGAAAATTTAAGGAATCTCCATGCCTATACCATATACCCAATATCACTTCTAGTTCATCAATATCAATAACAAAATCATCTACCCATGTTTACCATCTCCATGAAATTCACATTATTGGGATAACCCCTCACATGGGTTACCCTCATATATGATATCTTCCCTCATCCATAGAACTCAGCCAACCATTATCATGATCCCTTTATCAATGTAATAGGATCTCCCACCTAACCCATAGGATATATTTCATATAAACCACCTTCCATGGGAAACAATAATTTTTTCCCTTTTTGATATCACATAGAAACACTAATATCAAAAACCCACTCTCAATTTCTCATACATATATATACACATCAGGAATCATATGACAAGTCATCATCCTACTAATGGGTTTTAATTCACATCAAGAATCCACATATAGGACCACCCCTTGAAAATAACAATCTCAAGCTAATCATCATAGGGATACACATACAAGAACTACCCCTTAAAGATTACTATAATATCTATGTACACACAATGATATAATCCCAATATAATTAGTATTGAGTAAACCATACTATTATGGTTCAGTTAAGTATAATTATACATAGAAACTATATGGGAAAACACCATATTGGTTATTATTGAAACATTAAATAATTGAACCCATTTTATTTCTAGAACTAGAATCATAATTATCCACTATAGGACAATCATTATGGAAATTAATGCATGTACCTACCAAATAGGTTAAATATAGATCCATTAAATTGAGGGAATGCATGGTCATTATCATGGTGCATATCACTGTAGATCCACATGAATTTTCATTAGAAGAAATATATATTGTGTTTAACCTAAGTAGAATTACACCACCAAGATATATGGGAAAACACTATATAAGTTTTTCGGAAACATTAAATAACTAGACCATCATAGTTAGTGATATAAATCACACAGAGGCATATATATGCCATGTGAGTCCTACGTGCCAAGAAGGATGCATATACATAACCTCTTTCCATTAGGAAAAGAGCAAAAAACTAATAAATCATAAATATCAAAAACTCAAGTGTATCATGCTAGATGAAATAATACACCCTTAAAATAAAAATATATGAAAATAAATACCAAATCCCTAGTAACATAGGATTTCTATCTGGAAGGGTGTTTGTAACACAGTAGTTTTATATCCATCATAATCTTTGACACATTCATATGTCACCTGTCCACCACCTCCCAAAATGGTAGGATAAAAAAACTCTGATAAAATCTATGATATTAACAACATAAATTCCCTAACACCAAATTGTGATTCCCCCAACCCATGACCACTCATTAGTGTCCATACCAATTATGCGACTAGAACCTCACGTGCGCCTCCTCATATACCAGAGGCTACCGACTAGCACCGAGTGTCTACAGTGATACCCTGGGGAGAATATAACCCTATATCTATGTTTCAAATAACATAATACAACCAAACATCATTATCCATAATAAATACATGATCAAAGTATTAATAATCAAAAAATTATTCAGAAAAGTAATGAAATACAGAAGAAAGGAGTCACATGAACTTATAGTCTTGCTAGTAAAAATGAGGCTCTACTACCATCACTAAGCCAGAACTCAACATATTATCCAATACCATTTAAGCCATCCCACCTGATCATTCTACAACTAACCTCTTCCTAACCTGAAATAGAAATTAGTGAAGTCTTATTAGGTAACCATGTGACACGGTTTCCCAAGTAGGTTGTGAGTACAAATCAGTAGGTCACCAACAATGTGTTCTTACACATAACCAAGAAATGTAATTTACACATTGTATATGAAAATATTATAAATAAAACACATTATAAAAGATTAAATAAATAACCAAAATCTATCCTTGGGTTCTAACATGAAACATGAGATCAATCCAAACCTACTTGGGCCAATACTAGGGTGTCTCTGATAATTCCATGTAACTGTTCTAACCAGTATTCATCTCATCGTCGATCCATAGGAGAAAGTAATAATAAATCCATTAGTATCATTCCCAATGGTTGATTCTTGGGAGCATGTCCTAGTATCTTTCCCAAACCTACTTGGGGAAGTAGCATGAACAAGTCTTTCTAAACTATTCTTTATTCAAATTCAAGGACTTATAAACAATGTTTCATATAAATTCAAGGAGTGTGTCCAAGTCATTTGAAATCAAGTCCATAGGCCACTTGGGAGGGTCGTATCCCCTACTTCGATTCCAAGGAACATGTACATGAAAATCCAAATCATATCATGTATAAATATAAGGAGGGTGTAAAAGGAATTATAAAAAATTTCGCATTTGAATCCAAGGAACATGTCCAAGGGATTGAAAATCATATCACATCCATCTATAGGGAAGTTTGCATCCATTATCCTGATTCGGAGTAATATGTCCAAGGAAATCAATAATTCCAGGCTGAATATCTAAATCCTAGGAGCACATACTAGGAATCCCATGTATATCAATACATCACGGTGGGTAGTGAATCCCACCCAAATCTTCTTATATAGACAAGGTCGGCCTCTCAAGAGCATGAACTACCACTGTCACATCATGCACCCTCTCCTGTGTCAAGATATCCTGGGGATCCATCTTGGATCCCCTAGGTCACACCATACATAGAAAACAAACATGTGTCCCTCTATATCAACACATATATTAGGATAATCCCATCACTCAGATGTAATTTCATCTCTTGATGACACTGAGATCTCAATGAGGCCTCATTTCCCCCTTAAGAAAACCATACAAGCATTAGTCTCAAGAGATGGATCAAAGCCCATCTTGATTTCTAGGTCATAGTTCAGTCCACTCACCAAGTCTATCATCAATTACTATTCAGGGAATACCCACCCAAGAACTCACATATCAATTTGTGAGGATCCATCAACCCATTATGATCTCAACTAACTCTAAGGATTTACAATATCTCAAGGTTCTAATACAACCTTATCGGTCCATCCATTTCAAACTCACCACTACATTATAAAAGTAGGTATTGAGGGAAACTATAATCTTGGCCACTATATCTCTCTCATCATTATTATACCCTTATTGGGTCTATTTATGACAAAAAATGTGTTTATAATAAAGGCCTTGATCATTAGTGCCCAATAAAATCTGTTTAGTGCACAAGGGTCCAATATGGACCTTAGATTTTTGTTTAGTCCACTTGTATTTTGTTTCAATTAAAGATATTCATGTAAATAAAGGGTCAGTATCCCACTATGAGGAGATTATACAACACAAGAAACAATAAAAAATATGCATAATATTCAAGGGGTATCTTCAAGAGACCACCTAACCCAATAATGATTCATTTTCCCCTTATAAGCATGCTTGATCATCCTCACTGAGACCCATCAAAGCTCAACCAACCATCACCCATCACCATGAGTTCCAATATCATCTCAAGTCATCCAAATTAATTAATTATAATAATTTATAATTACTTAAACAATTAAAAATTGATTAACCAATTTAATTCATTTAGACATAAATGCCAAATAACTCATCAAGTTCCCTCATTACACCGAAACCATGACCGATAACTCATAGAAGATCCATGATGAACTTCTGACACTATCCTAGGAAAAAACCTTATCAAACAACACCCATTCAATAACCAATTTAATTTAATTTAGTCAATAACTTGAAATATCCATAAGGGTACATACATGAGTCAATAAGATGCATGATGGCATGCAGATACTGTCTTAAAACATCAACTCACCAAGCCATATGAAAGATCCCTCATTATCATATGATTACACCATGCTCTAGAGGAATCAACATCGAAACCCTAAAATGTTGAATGAAAATTAAGGGGAAAAATAAAAAATTAAGAACTAATGGGGAGGAGAAATCATCTCAAACGCCAAAGGAATCACCACTAAATCTCTCATCAATTGAGGGGAATGAAAAAAGAAAAGGGGGGATGAGAGCCCATGGCTTTTTAGCATGTAAGGGAGAGGGAAAAAATAATGGACCCGAGCCCTTAATAACATTTGTGGGGGAAAAGGGGATACTTCACCAAAAATTTTGAAATCCTTCATGGGAAAAATCACTTGCACCACTACTTTCCTTAAGTTGTGGTGCATGACGAGGTAGCCTTGAAGAAGCCTAACATGCTAGGACCAATGATGTTGATCCTCCCTTCCTTGGTGTTTTTAACTAGAATCACACACTCATTCCACACCCAATGAAATTCCCAAGCCTAGGGTGATATGATGTGGTGGAGTTCTTAGGATTCATGATTCATGCACTGCACACAGTGACTAGAAAAATTCCTAGCCAGGGAATTTCACCCAGACCTTCTTCAAAATGCTAGTGAGCCTGAGCACCCCACCCAAAACAATTCCTAGTACACATGAGCTACAGCATGGTGGCATTTACCATGGTGTTTCTCCCTCCACCATGGTGAACCCCATGACATGGTGCTCCCTATTTTTCCCAGGGACAATCCCAAGAGCACTACAAGCTCCCTTTAATGGTCACTCAAGCACCAGAGAACCTCTCGATCATAATTCCTCATACCAAATAGATCTCCTTGAGATATTTCAAAAATTCAATACCTTGATCTAAAATCCAGTTCTCAAAATGAATCTCTCACTAAAATCAAAAATAAAAATTCATTCTGAATTTCACAACTCGTACAAGTGAGGGTCTTTACTACCTCCCCACTATAGCACATTTTATCATTGAGAAGTATCAGCGGTCACGTAACCATTAACATTGAACTACCTGAGTCATAAATTCATTTCCAACTCATTTTTTTCTATTATATAATGTTGAAATATTATTTTTTGTGAAACTTTGAACATAAGGTTCACTATTCATCCAAACTCGGGCCCCGACCCATCATCACAACTGAAACACCAAGACAAAGCTTAACCATTCCAATCTATCACAATAAATGGTGGTGCCAAAAATCAATTCATCACATGACTTATTGTTCTTTTCACCATAATTATAAACTTATAAAGTTTTATTCTATACCACGATGCTCCCCACCACTAGAATCACATCCTAAAATTAATTCCCCACAATCCAAATACATTATTGGTGTTGTTTATATCTCATCACAACCAACTATATAAAAAAAATGTTAATTACTTCTTGTAATAACTATTCTTGAAAACACTTAGCTACACCCATTGGCACACTATCACCATTACCTGATCATAATGCCTTAACTTCCAAAGGCATCATAAGACCATTCACACCAGTTGTCATGCTCTCACCCTAAGCATTGGAACATCACCATTCCGACCCACTCAAATTATCTCAAAACCATCTAGGGCCTGATACCATTGCATGTAATCCAACCAATATCATATTCTCAAAACCCATATAGTATTTTCCACAAAACCATATATAATCAGATTTACTTGCTCCCTCACATCCAAAAGTCACATCGACCATCCAACGACCATACTCATCATGATCAAGATCTTACTAACAAGGGGTTGTTCCTCCTCAACACATTCTCAGTATATCACTGCACATGCTGACTGAACATGGCCATCCCAATCAAACATGAGCGCTAATACAAAACATTAACATCTACCCACTACTGAATCACCAGTACCATCACCCTTGACAACCATTGAATTTACATCCATAACGAGCGCCACACCCTCAACTGGATAATGGTTCACTCCCCACCATGTGGCTCACACTTACACCGATACATGAGTTCCACCTCATCAGGTTCCATCCTCATGCCACTCTAATAATACTAGTGAAGAAATAACCTCAGGTCGACTCTACCACAACACCCCGATCCATTTCGAAGGTTACTTAAGACCATAGAGGGACATTTTTGGTTTTATAAAAATATTGGGAAACCTTTCATACCAATGATTCATCAAATCCATTGGTCCTTGGCTCACACATGATCATTCATTGATCTATAAACAATGACAGTGCACATAACCAGTGTGTACCACAAAATTCCCATCTAAACCCAACGGGTGTATGCTCCTATAACACTTGATTGTAGAAAAACAATGCAACATGAAACCACCTACCTCAAACATTAATAACCCTTCACACTTGATGGAAACCACCAAAGATGGTGTCAAGCGATCCTAAAGAGGAAAGAATAAAACTAAACATCAAGACACAAGACATATATTTCAAGAAAAAGGTAACTCTAGGCCTCCATGCCTTAAGGGGAAAGTGAAACTCAAGATGGGGAGAAAGAACCAAGAGGAATAGAGAAGACCACTTTAGAGATCCCTTGAGGAAAATTAATGGGAAAGGATTGGATTTAGGCCCAGGAGGAAGTGGGAGACCAGATTATTGTGTGGGAAGGATTGAGAGTTGAATGGGGGAAGAAAAACTGGATTAAGGGCTTTAATTTGGGCAAGGGGTAAAATAGTAAAAAGATTTTTTTTAAAAATGAGGCTACATGGTTCATGTTATGAACCATAGGTTCACATCATGCACCACCCTTATATAGATGGTTGTTGATGTGAACCTATGGTTCAAACCACAAACCTCCTTTCCCAAGGTGAACCACCATTCTGTAGTTAGTTCACGACATGAACCTACGGTTCGCGCTGCAAACCTACCATTCTATGAGAGAGATTCCTTTTCCCAGATCCATTCACTACGTAAAACTATGGTTAATGCCCTGATCCAATTCTCCACAGAATATTCCCCTTTTCTTAGGATTGTTGCATGGCATGATCCTATGGTTCACGCCGTGAACCAACTACCGCTTTATAGAGGACACAAATGACCATAAATGGGAGAAACTCTATTAAAAGAACATAAAATAAAAATGAATGAATATTTCATGCCTGAACAAAACATTATGGGTGTGAGATAGACCCACATATTATTCACACATTTATAAATACACAGATCTATATAAATACACACACATATAAATACACATATTTATACACACATATTCAAACATGCTCATATATATAAACACACAAATATATATATGAAAATTTTTAGAACAAAAATATATTATTACACACACATTTTGTAATATATATCGATTTATACATATGTTGATAATTATGTAATAAAAAGAACAACTTAGTATAGTGGTAAAATTTCACTACCACAGAAACAACTTTACATAGCCTTACCCTTTATCAATGCTTTTTTTAACACTAATAAAGGTACCCCTTTTATTAGTGTTTTTAGTGCTATTAAAGCGAACCCATTTATCATCGTTTTTAGTAGCGCCGATAAAGGGAGTCTTTATCAGTGATTTTTTACTAGCATTGATAAATGAAATATTTTAAAAAAAAATATTTTATTAAAAATAATATATAAATATATTTATATTGATATAAATATTATATATATATTTTTAAGTATGTTTTAGATAAGGATAAATAGAAATTTACACTTAATATATAAGATATTTAGTGAAAATGACTTATAAAATAATTTAATAAGAATTCTTAATTAATAATTTGCTAATTTTTATCGAGTAATAGTCATATAATAACAATTTGAAGACACAAAGAATCAAAAAATTAATATAAGATCTAAAGTAAGTTGAAAACATAACTTGAACTTTAAATAATCATAACTTTTGACCCGAGTGTTCGTTTGAGATCTATCATATATCAAATTGAAACTTTTGATGAGTTCTATGCACTGATAATATATGAGAACCCCCAGTTCAAGCCAAAAAGGCCCGAAAAACCTTCAATACTGAGTTTTTAGTTGAGGTATTCCAATTTTTTAACATTCAATGGATATTCATCATCGTTTAAGAGGGTCTTTTTACCTTTTTTCAATAGGGACTGAATTTATTCTCTAGGATTACATTTATATTGATATTATTATTTTGAAATTTTATCATCTTTCATAATGTAGTTTTATTTGTAATCAAATATATAAAAATATATACATATTTTCACAACAAATAAAGTGATCTTTTCCAATAGAAAATTATCGACAGATAATATATCTGATGGTAAAAATGATTAATTCCAATATATATTCAATTATGTTGATATTAACCATAGATACCAATAATTAGTTTTACCAACATATATAATTGTTTATATTAGTAGTTCAATACTAACAAATCTTTTTCTAACATTTAAATCTATTACCTTATCATGATAATACCAACAGTTGATTTAATGATAAATGAATATGTTGTTATTAGTTATTATTTCCAACAAATATTTTACCATTTAAAAAAACTATTACCAATAAATTATTTTATAATATAAAATATTTTACAAAAAAATGAATATATATATAACTCATTATCAACATATAATTTTGATAAGAAAAATATATAATTAATTAAAATATTTATAATTTTGTAATTAATTAAAATATCCATAATCCATATAGAATACAATTTTTATATAAATTCATAAATTTTTTCTTTATATATATATATGATATTATATAACTTGGTTGGATATATATATATATATGTGTGTGTGTGTGTGTGTGTGTGTCTGTGTCTGTGTGTGTGAAAAAAGAAAAAAACCTAATACACCCCCATGTCGTTCCCCGCGACCCCCTCCCCAACCCTAGCTATCTGTTCCCCACCGTCATTCATCACGGACATTGTTCCTCACAGAAAAAGTTCCTCATGATCCTCCTAGATGAATACCCCTTCCTATTCCCAGCCGATGTCACCCTTGGACTTCATCACACGGTGCTCCTCGATGAATGCCTCTTCCCTATTCTCGGCCAACGTCACCCTGTGACATCTTCCTGTGAACCCCCTCCCCGTTCCCGACTAACATCCTCATGCAAAATCCCCTTATGATGGAAGGATAGAATAGAGGTGAAATTAATCACCATTAGTCAACAGGGTTTGTTTTAGTGATTAAGGTTAGAAAAATCTCTGGTAAAGGGTTCTTGATCCATTTTTTATTATGCTTCGTTAGTTCTTGAGTTTTGTACCTGCTTCATTTTCTTAATATTTTTCATATGAAATGACTGATGATATTCACTTTCCCATAAATATTGTGTTTATTGTAGTCTCTTTTGTTCAGTGAGAATGTTTCCTATGGATACTTTGAGTGGTTCTGTTAGGATTATATTATTCCTTCACACTGCTTGTAATTTCATTCCTTCATAGTAAATCCTGTGAGGATCCTACCATGTGCACATAGGAAATTTTCCAAAGAACATAATTCCTCTTCTCTATTTACTAATTTCTATGTTTTGTTTACTTTGAATTTTGGAAATATTGTGTTAATAACTACAATAACATATGCATGGATGAAAATATCAATAATCTACTTTCATTAACTCTTGTATGTTTCCATCTCTTATTGAAAGGTGGCATGGGAACTACATTCTTCTTCCCTATTTTTCATGACCCTTTTTTATTTTCTCGTCTTTACATACTTTTTTCTGTATGTGGAAGAGGGGTGGGGATGGGTTGGGATGGTAAGTGGTTTATGGAATCCATCTCTTTCTCTATTTTTTGAACCCATCTCTTAAATCTATGGTTATGTACATTGACATCACTAGGAAATTGACTGTTCGAATCAATAATATGTTAATAATTTCTCACTGAGACAACCTCTGTTGGCTAAGATGCTTGGGGGATGTTCTGTTGTTTTTTGAATCACCATCTTGATAGCCCATCTAGAAGGGATATAAGGAAATCACAATGTAACAGTTATTAAGGTATTCTTTGTTTGATTGGTTATTTTGTTTATTTATGTTGGTATTTTTTGTAGGATCTAATGCCTAGGTACAGTTAATGTTCATGGAATTTGTAATGTTTGAGTCTACTCTTTTTCCTATGCATAATTTTGTTACTTTTATATTTTCATTCATTGTGTCTATAGATTATTATAGGGAGTAATAGATAGGCATTGTGATTCAATCCCTTGATTAGGCATTTTAGGAGGCTTAGTTTGCTAAGTGTCATTATGTTAAAAGTTATTTTGAATTTATATCATAGCTAAATATTTCATCCTTGCATGAAATTTTGAACAGATATCTTGAATTTTTTTCCTATTTTCTGTTTTATATAACATTTTTATTGTATGTTTAGATCTATTTGCATTACAGTGGTGGAAATAAAATGATTATTTCAATAGTTAGAAGCCTTTGACTAGTTACTAGCAGTTAAAAATCAATTAAATGTTATGAATATTTTTATAAACATATTTAACAATTTCTTAACCAATGATGAAAGTAAGTCATTCTTTCTTTTCAAGGTTTTAATTACTTGGATTTTTCCTAGTAAAATTTTTGCACTTTCTACGAAGATCATGGTTTAGATTGCGATGGGTGATACTTATTGAAATAGGTTTATATCACTTCCAATAGATGTTTAAAAAAACAAGTGATGTATGTTTTACGTTTATATTTAAAAACATATATCAGTCTCAGTTTTGTTAATAAGAAATCTTGAATTTTTTTTATAGAATCTCTTATCGTAAGTGATAAATTGTATAAACACTTTTTTACAAGTGTCATTAAATTCAGTAAACATTGTTTTTACTTTTTTTTACCAATTTTTCATCACTCATGATGTGCGAAATGATAACCATTGTATACATCAATCTATAGCTAGATATGGATAAGGGGGTATGGAATATATATAGTGAGATAAAAAAATGGTTAAGTATCCTATTTTAGATGGATCAATGATAATTGAGCATTCCATGGTGATTTTAGGATTTCATTTAGGTCTTCATGTTTATATTTTGTAAATGGATTATAAACCCCTAATTTTATCATTTAGATTTTGATCAATGTCCTAGCTGGTCCGATACATGTAAAATACCATCCCAACCAGGAGTCAAGTGATCTAGTAACCAAAATCCCATTAGCCCAATAGTTTCCAATAGCTACTCAATTACCCCTTGTTTCTATCACTTTTTTCTAGTGGAGATTTAAATCAAGAATATAGTGAAAATAATGTCCTGGAAAGAATGTTTAAACATAAAAAAATTATATCTTATTTAAGTTGGTTCAACCACTTTCTGGGGTTCTATATATTATGAATTTCTTATATCTTTTATATTTCAACTATTAAAAGATATTATAGGACCTAATTTTATGGATTTGAGTTAAATCAATAACAAGACTTCCCTCACAAGTCATAAAAATCATAATTGTTTTTGGACCGGAACTATTTTGGGTGGATTTATAAATAATTGAAGGTTTTGAAGTTTCCTTCCCTCCTTTTATCGGTAATATGTGACACCCTTAATGTCTTATTCATGCTGGTTTCAATCATATTAAAACTTGAAAATCACTATGGATACTTATAACTATCAATTTTTTCCTTTAGATGTGTTCCCTTCACTCTCTAATGATACCATTTTTTTGTTGAATGAAGTTTTGAACATTTATTTAGGGTCTGTTTGACAACACTAATGAAATGAAAACCGCTTAATGTTTTGTTTCTAGTTATGTTTTGATTCCTTAGGTTCTATAGAAACTACTTTCTATTTCTAAGCATGTTGAATATCTCATTTTTTTGTATTCTAAAACCAATTTTTTGTTTACTTTTATAAAAAATTGTTTTGATTCTTTTAATCCTTTCTTGATGCATCCCTCATTTCTTTATTACTATAGACGATTCTTTGTGTCAAGAACGTGCTCATTGGTTCTGGAAATGACAGGTGTAAATATGCTGTGTCAATTCAAATGTTTTAGAATCACATTCTTAGGTTTTTTATCCTTGAATTAGATAAATCAATATATAAATATTATTATTTCAATTTATATTAGAATTATGCAAGCATTTTTTACTTGTATTTACAACTATTCTGTGATTTGTTCACTGGTGTCATTATAATCATTTTTAATTCCTAGAATTTAGGAATCTATTTCTAAATTAGTTCACCTTTAATTTTTTATATTTATTATGAACGTGGTAAATTCCTATGTTTTGGAATTGCATTATCAGGTTTTTACCTTTATTTTAGGTGAATCACTCTATGCAGATTTTTATTTATGTTTCTATGAGAATTATCCATGTATTCATTACATGAATTTTCCACTAGTTTGTGATTTGGTCACTATTACAATCATCTTGAATTCCTAGAATTTAGGAATCCATTTTGGAATTAGTTTATGTTTATAGGTTTAGAGTCATATAAGCTTTACTTCCATTGTGCATGGATGATAAACCTCTTTACCCTACACACTAGGTGTTCAAAGAGAAAGCTAGATGTTTGGGAATCACCTTCAACCCTCTAACCATGTTGAATATCTCAAAAAAATTATTCTAAAACCCATTCTCTATTTACTATTATAAATAAATTCTATTATGATTCATTTAATCCCTGCTTGCTACAACCCTCAGTTTTTTTATTGTTGTAGATGATTCTTTGTGTCAAGAACAAGCTTATTGGTTCTGAAAATGACAGCTGTGAATATTCTGTGTTAATTGCAATGTTTTTTAATATTATTATCATTTTTTTCCTAGGTCTAGATAAATAAATATGTAAAGAATCTTATTTATATTTATATGAGAATTATGCAAGCATTTGTTACTGGTATTTTCTATTGTTTTGTAATTTGTCCACTGCTGTCATTATAATCATTTGGAATTATTGGAATTTAGGAATCTATTTCCAAATTAGTTCGCCGTTATTGGTTTAAATTTCTTATTAACTTAGTAAATTCCTTTGTTTTTTAATGGTATTCTCATGTTTTTGACCCTGGTTTTAGGTGAACCAGTCTGTGCAGATTCTTGTTTCTGTTTCTATGTGAAATATGCAAGCATTCCTTACATGAATTTTCCACTTGTTTGTGATTTTGTCACTGTTACATTCATTTGGAATTCCTAGAATTTAGGAATCCATTTTGGAATTAGTTTATTTTTATTGTTTTAGAGTCATAGAATCTTTACTTGTTCTAATATTACCAGTTCATCAAAAATATTAACCATAAATTCATTACGATGTTCAGTAGCTTCCATCCCACTCTTCAAAGCTTCACGATAAACATTTTTACCCAACACAGTAGTTATTTAAAAAGAAATCTAGAAGTTTGGGCATCATCTTCACCCCTTTAGAGGTGAGATTAAAAGCCATTATTGAAGGCTTCTAAGAGATGGACTTGATGCATTGAAATTTTGAGAAAAAGGTGAGTTTTTATGTTTTAATCATAGTTGTTATGAGCTTACACTTGTTTGGTTTTTTGTTTCATTGAACAACATGCATTGGATCTCCCTAATTTGCTATTTGAGTGCTAATTTGTGGGAGTTCTATCATTTTCTCAAGTCCTTGATATGTCGATAGGGGTCTTGAAAAATGATCGCTATGAAAATCATTTTTTTATACTTCCATTTATTTATTCTTTGGTTTCAATTCATGAAAATATTTTGCACTAATTTTTGGGTATGTTTTTTGGTTTTTCGCGATGTAGATATTGGGGCTGAAGGGTGTGGAATAAAAGCGACATAAGGTTTCTTGTTGGTATTGGTGTTGACTCGTTTTTTTTTCTCACTAGTACCAGAGTTGATGCATTTTCTGGTATGCTATTTGGTTGTGTGTGGTGGAGATTATGGAGGTACAAGATGTGATATTACAGCTACTTAAGGTTTCTCACTGGCGCTGAAGTTGGCTCACTGGTCCTAGGGCAAGGATGGGTCACTAGAACGGTTGTGCTGAAGGTTGTGGTATAGATGGAGCTGACTTGCTGGTCCTGAGGCATGGATGGGTTGCTGGTGTTCGAGCTGGCTCACTGGTACTGGGTCATGGGTGGGTTCTGGACATGGATAAGTCATTGGTACATGGGGGGGGTGAGGATCTTGTTCGGGGCTGGATAATACATTTTTGTATTAAATTTCATTATTAACATAATTATTTTTTATTTTTATGTTTTAACATTCGTGTAAATCATCTTTGGTTTAATAATTAACATAGATGAATTATAAATGATAAATTAATAAATATAATAAAAAAATATTACCGGTGATAAAAATTTATAATTTTTATTCAAATGTAATTTATAAATAGATATTACATGTTGGACATATTATTATTAACAGAAAAATTAGTCATAAGAATCTGTTGCTAAACACTTTAACCAATATATATATATATTATCTGTTGGTATTATTATAATTGTAATAGAACTATTTTATTTGTCGCAAAAACATTTAGCGACAGAGTTTTTACCGACAATTTAGTGATATGGACATATGTGTTGGTAAAACGTTTTACCAACAGAAAATGTACTTTTACCAACACATACCTCACTGTTGGAAAAAGTTAAATATTTTGTAGTGTTTGTATATATTTACACATAAAAAATTAATTTTATAAACATATGTGCAAAAATATTTACATGTAAAGTATATTTCTAGATATATAAACCTTATCTAAATAAAAAAAGAAATATTAATTTTATTTAAATTAAAAATGTATGAATATTTATATACATATACAATCAATGTATATACAATGTTTATATATAAATAAATATATTTGTGTGTGTCTTGACAAACACACACACACACATATATTTATCTATATATTCTAATATATGTATATAAATATAAATATATAATATATGTAAAGAAATATAAATATGTATAATTATATTTACAGATGTGTACACATATATAACTATATGTATGTATGTATGTAAGTATGCATATATTTATTTATAAACATACATACACAAACACAGAAAAAAAACATTTTTTATATATGTATTTAAATATACATATATTCATATGAAAAAATATTGTAATGAAATATATATAAATATATAGATACATCATAACATATAGAAGAAAATGATATATAGGAGTGGAAAATGTGGGAGGTTATGAGGAGTTCTTAGGTTCGAAACATAGTAAAGGTAGGGGCACGCGCGGGTGGGTGATGCAGGTCTTGAGTTCTAGACTCATGTTGTTAAAAGGGGGATCAAACGTTGATAAGGGGGGAGGTCGCACCTTCTGATTTGCATATTTTTTTTCTTTCATTTTTTAATTTTTATTAGCGTTTTTTAGCGCTGATAAAAGTGTATTTATCAGTGTTTTTTTAGTGGTGATAAAAGAGATCATTTTTAATAACTTTGAGAATAATATGACTTTCTTAGCGTTATAAATGCTCTTTTTACACAACGTTATAAGCATATCTACGGTAGTGTTTTTTGTTCATACAATGTTTATTGGTTCAAAACTTATAAAGTCCAAATAATTGAGAATTTCGGTCATATCCCATAAGATCCGATCTCTGGGGTTGCCTCAATCAACAACAGCGCACACCAAGTATGCTTGGGCGCGACTTCAGAAGCAAATATTATTTAAAATATTTTTGAAATCTTTTATCAATGTTAAAAAAGAAGGCTAAGTTAACATAGATAAACACCGTTATACTTTATAAACCAATTATGATCATTTTTTGAGCTGTAATAAAAAATATTTTTAAACGTTTTAGAGCCCATGCCAAACATGAACTCTACATGAGAGAGGGTGTTGGTGAGTCATGCTTCCCACACGCACATACCCATCACACTATAAAATAAGTGGGCCTGGAACCCAAGCATCCTGGACAATTCCTCCAAGCCGAACAGAAAAAGCGAGATGTATATGCAGGAGGCGGGAGGCGAGAGGAGGGGTGAGGCCTCCGGGGCCACTCTGCTGCTGCTGGTGCTGGTGGTTGCGGCGGCTCAGCCGTGGGCGGTTCAGTCGCAGCAGTCGTGCGAGCCGGTGGTGGACATGGTGAGCCAGTGCAGCCCCTTCGTGATGCCCGGCATCCACTCAAGCCCCAGCACCCAGTGCTGCGACGCCCTCCGCACCGCAAGCCCCGGCTGCGTCTGCGATACTCTCAGGATCGCTTCCCAGCTCCCCTCCCTCTGCAATCTCCCCGCTCACTCCTGCCCCACCGCCCCATGAGATGGTCCTTTCACAGTTTCTTTCCTTTAATAATGAGTCGCCGTAATGATATATGCATGTTCCTTCTTCTTGTTTCTTCTCTGGTTATAACTCCTCGAGTGCACTGCCGAACCATCAATGAATAATACAACAGTGGGATGTTCTTATCTGTTCTTTCTTCAGTTTTTGTTTGGCGTATGTGTGGGATATATTGGCTGTATTTATCCAATGATTCATATCCATCTTTCATAGGAAAAACAGTTCTGAAGTTAATTATTCTTGAATTTTTATGTTGATTTTTTAAGACATTTTAATAGAAGACATTGAAAAGTAAACACTAACAATCTCTTGTAATGCCGAATTGAAGGTGTCAAAGGATCCACACTTGTAAAACCCACTTAAATGTCAAATAAATTGAACTTAACAACAAATGGTATATCACAAATCTTCAAAACAATAATGTTTTTTATGTGATCATTTCCACAATAGTAATGAAATATTTCAGCACTTCATGATGACTTCGACTTCCAATTCTAACTTATCTTCCAAATATAAACACTAAAGAGTTAAACTTATATGAAAAGTAATAAAATATTTTAGAACATTACATCTCTTATTTAGCTATCTCAATAATTTTATCCGCCCATATGATTATAATGAGATTCATGTTTTCTTATTCATATGACATTTTTGATGTGTTTTAGGGTGTTCATCGAATGAACTTGGCAGCGAAAGAAACCCACAAAACGCCCCATTTTACTTCAACAAAATCAACATGCTAAAACAATGAACATAAACAAGTGCACCTTAACACCAACATGTTCCAACTTTTACTCTTGAACTAAGTAAGCTTGATAGGGATCACTGTAGCAACAACCCATAAGCTCCTGCCTTAGAGGGGATTACACTGACCTTTGGATCCTCATTTGTACTAAGAGGATTACCCAATCTCTCACGATATGCTACCACATTCTTCACACTGACAAAAAGAGAACCAAGAACATGAAGTGGTCTTCGGAAAGGCTAGCATGCATCAATGGTACATTCAATGGGATGGTCACATCCCTTTTATAGACTCTTCATTAAATGAAGAGAGTCAAAGCACTAGAGCGTCGACTGCTATCTCTTAAAAGTTGTGACATGTTAAATCTCATTGGAATGTTATAGATTCATATGAACTTTTCAAACAAATGCACCACGCAAAAATCCATTAATGAATCAATCTTGTGATTCATAACCAATGATAATTTGAAGGAAGATGTTGTAATGATGCATGCATGTGATATCATATATCACATGTCCCATCATACACTACGATGGTATCGAATCATATGTTACAATATTGGCATCAACATGTGTATATCACCAGCTATGATTTAATGACATCATAAAATATGATTTCCTTATTTTTTTGTATCTCTAACAATCTCCCACTTCGATAAAAATATCATAAGAACTCTATGAAGAATTTCACAACTCTTTGTGAATCCATCCAAACTCTTTTGGATTACGGTTTATCAAAATATCTTCATTTTTTAACAACCACTTTGTCTAAAACATAATCCTTATCCAAAGGCCTGACTATGTGACCTTGTGGGTCTTAATTGCATTAGAAAAATACATGTAATACTAATTTCATAAATGTAAGAAAATATACGCCTCTTTCAAAACATTAGTACTACTCAAGCTACCAAGGGGTTTACTGTGATCCCCATCAACTATACTCATATGTCTATATGAATATGTCCACAAAAAATGTATCATGTACATCGTATGTATACTTATATAATCCCTATATCCATGAAATTGAGGAACCACTAGACATGGAACAATGTTAATCTAGTATATTCCATCTCACACATTGATTTTCCAAAAAAGATTGACCAAGTCGATTAATACAACACATGTTATTCATCTAGTAGATGAGTACATCACATGTCCCTCATCCATGTAGCTGAGAAAATATCATGTCACTCAACTAATCTTGGTCATGTATTTGCTCAATATAATTCACTCAATGGAATGATGCATTTTCTAATCATATGAGAGAAACAAATACCATATTGGTTGGGCTACAATTGACAAAAAAATCAAAAACATAATCAACCACCCCATAATTAGCTGAGAATCAAGTCTTGTGTAAGAAAGGTAATTATAGTATGAAGGTTCTCAACTTAGGTATCCCACCATACTCAAGTAAAAAGGATCCATAATTATATTGATGACTCTATTAAAATCCATAAGACATACTTTGAAAGGTCAGTCCAAGTAATAAGTCTTAACTTATTACTTCCCGAGTCTATTATTCATATCTCATATATGACTCCTTGTATTATGTACAACATTATACTCATGTAAACTTTAACATCCCATCATACCCATAATACATCGTGATGATCATTGACTTGGGATAACTCACATTCATACTTTAAGGAGATATTATCATTCTATTGTTCAGGTATAATAAGTTTTTTCACACATGAATGAATGATGAATGAAGAATTGATTTATTATAAAACCATGATACATTATACATATGTTTCATTCAATCTAATATGTATCTAATAATAAGAGATTGAACATAACCCTCATGATCATGCTGTAGTAATAGTTTCATCAATAGATTTGTAACATTCTCATTTGTAGCTGTTATGTTCAAATGTGAAAACCATTTTCTAGACAAGGATTTAAAACTTTTGATGGGAGAAGTTTTGAAAATCTAATTTTAGATGGATCAGATGGAGGTGGAAGAAGAATCAATGATGAGGCCTAGACATCCATATATAGGATGGATAGAATTTATACAGATCATAATGTGAAGCTGAAAGATGCAATCGAAAGTTACGCCCCCTCAACCTCATCTTCTGAATGATGTGTGGAAATCCCATCCGACTGACCATGGTGATGGTGTTTAAAATCACACTTCAGTAGCATTATTATGCACTTTTTCTTATAGGATATTTTTCAAAAAGTAATTCTTGATTCCTCTTACATGTTTTAGAATTTAGTGGGAGTTAATTAAATTCTAAAGGAATGGTGTTGGATGAGGGTAAGGTCCTGGTGGTTATGTTTAATGACATGGATATTGGGTTTTAGAGAATACAGATTGAGGATTGTCTATCGTAATAGGACCTTGATCTTACGTTGATGGGTACCAAGATAAAAAAGATAAAGCAGGAAGAATTAGAGATGCTGGATAAGAAAGAAATGGGATTGATTAAAATTTCATTATCTGTATTGAATTCATTTTTTATAAATGAAATTCCATTTTCAAATGAATAAATGCCTTATTATGTAATGTACTTATAGAAAACACATGCACTACATTGGTTATTTCAAAAAATTATAAAATATAACCCATCTGATTTAATAGATCGTTAAGAATCATAACCATTGATAACATAGTCTTTGTACAATGTCTGTTATGATTAGTATATATTAAGAGTTATGATAAAATCCAATTGACACAAACAAATGAAGCGATGAACTAGATAAGAAGGATTATACCCTATGAAGCCCATTTATCGGAGCTTCTAAGGGAGATGGAATCACTGGGCTTTTCCATTGACCATTCACAAGATGAGATTAAATTACTAAAGCATTAGAAAACCATTTTATAGGATAATTTAACGTTTATTGTGATCACGACCCAAACCAAGTTCACTGAACTGTAAGGGTTGGTGTCCTCAGAACCAACTGTTTTGTACTTTGATTACATGAATGTTCACTTATTATATATTGTTCATTGTTCTGCATGACTATATTATAATAATGTCCTGGAATATTTTTTTCATTAATAAGGTCATAGCAGATCCCCGCTATGATGAGAACCTTGAAATTATATAACAATATTCTTAAATAAAGTTCTGCGGTTGGATGAAATACTATGATAGGACACATAGTATACAGACCGTCATGTGTGAGTACTCATAAGAAGACAAGACTGTCTCTCATGGAGTTTTCACTTGGTAATCTCGAAGATGGGAGATTATGAGAACAGACCCGCTAGTAGTAATTTCGCATGTCTTGGTGTCATCGGATATTGCTATCCGTGAGCGTGTGTAATGGTCCTTAGACTGGAAGATTATCATTAACTCATGTCATGACTCGCGCACTTAAATTTACTGATTAAAACCATCACGCAGACAGTTGGTGGAAAGTAGGGTACATTGGGTGCGTCACGAGTGACATGTTGTTAATGGATAAATCGATGAAGGATTTGTCCCTTCCATTTATGGAAGTTGATATCTCGGCCCTTTGATTGAAATAGAACTGTCACATTAAATTCCATGGCCATGGTGTAAACGATGAGTTTTTTTCAAGTAGTCAAAGAACGACGGATCAATCATATAGGTTTATGACACTTCCATGAAACCTACTTGATGAGATATTGAGAAAAAGGGATTAAATTACACAGTAAGCGTTCGTATGAGGTGATACGTCAATGCGGCGTCAACTTTTCTCTTGGGTGCCTTGACCCGTTACTAGACAGTAATCTTGGACTTTAGGAAAGCCCACCTAATGCCAACGAGAAAGAGGCCTAGAGGGTCACACACTAAGTGTATCCAAGTATCTCAAGTTGAATAAAGATTATTCCCGTACGTGGTTTAATAATTATTCAAGGAAGGCTAAGTTGTTTTAAATGATGGAGGAAAAATAAAATAAAACAAGTACACGCCTGTATTATTAAATGTACACGCCATGTAGTTTTCATTTTGGAAAGGAAATGAATAAATGAAAACAAGATATACACGCCGTGTACATTTAATGTACACGCCGCGTAGTTTTCAATGAAAAACAATTACACACCGTGTATTTATTATTACACGCCCTGTACTTTTTCTAGTTGGGATTTTGTGGATATAATATCATTTTATTGAATGATATTTATTATAATCAGCATGAGCGCATGTCAAGGAATTAATTATTCGACATGGGGGTTTTCAATAAGAGTTAATGAAATAAATGAAATGTGTAACACGTTTATTTATTTTCATAACTCTACAACCTCAAACTTGATTATAAATATCCTCACAACCCCAACTATTTTCCTACACAAGATAATCGTTGTGCAAAACATCTCTAGAGAATTCTTTCAAGGACGAAAGAACCTCTTCCTCCAAGAATTCTCTCAAGACTGAGAGAGATCCTCTTCCATCGAATCAAGGCGATCTAAGGTGGACAACGCAAGAAAAGGCTTCTCCACGCTAGCACCCAGAGAATCCTTTGGTGACATCCAGAGATACGAGGTACACGTGTGGATCACCACTTGAGGGAGTCTACACTTGGCTTCTGCGACACAACGACGGATCATATCGACAACGTGATCAAGAACATCAATGAATAAAGAACACCCAAAATGTATTTCATTATAATTAATTAAGTTAATTATAATCAACCTGTAACGATCCTTGTTTGTGGTTCCAGGACAAACCTTTTTCTTTGTCTTTTTTTGTGATTCGATCCGTGGAGACTGGCGTTTATCATGGTATTGATCCCGGATTGATCATTGCTAATGGAAAAAAGCCAAGTGGGCACATCCACCCACGTGCTTCCGCTGCGCCCGGAACCTTCAAATGGTATCAGAGGGAGGTTTCAACGTTGATTATAGTTATTTAATTTTCATTGATAATTTACGCATTTATATTTGATTCAATTCGAAATAAATCATTCTATAAATCTGAATAAACGAGATCTATTCTTCCTCCTTCGTTTCTCGATTCATATCACAGAAACAACCTTTTTAATTTTAATTTTTGATTAAAATAAAAACGAGGAACTCATTCCGGAGGAGCCTCTCTTTCTATATGTACAACACGGGATTACACGACGTGTAATTAAAACTACATGCCGTGTACTTAGGTTCAACGAACCGACACTGGTTCGCCAAACCATGCCGTGTGAATTGATTATGCCTAAGTATTAATCACACCGTGTTGACCAGAATTGAACAGTGCGTTGAAACCAGAATACACTGCATGTATGTTGGAGCAACATTCCATGTAGTCCATTCCGGCCCAGGTGAAACCATGTACAAGGATAAGCCGCGTATCGCGTACACGGGGTTTCCAGGTTGGTTACCACGTAACAAGGAAGTACACGCCGTGTATTATTTTTCTACATGTCGTGTACTCCAAAATTTCCAAAGTACAGATAACATGCCAAAGCCCCCGACGTGTACTTTGGATAAAGGGTGAAAAGAAATACACGCCGTGTAATTATAAACTACATGCCGTGTACTTTCCAGAAATGGAATTTCACCAGGTTTCCTCCAATGTGCAAAGACCCGTAAAAGGAATATGGATGTGAAAAATCTCAAGGAAATTCATAAAGTAATTTAAGATAAAGAATTGATTAATTATAAGATCATAATTAATTGAATTCGAGCACGACTTATCTTAAATGAAAGAACGATTAAATGAATTTGAATTCTAAATATGCGTAAATGTCGTTGCATGCTATGGATGATCATGAGCTAGACCAAAGACCCTTTGTATGTGTGTATGGTTTCATTTAAATTTATTTAATTTAAATTTGTTAGCATGCGAGCCTTCTTCCAATAAAATGTAGGGCCTGCGTGCCCATGGTTTCTTTAATGTAAACCCATGTACTGGAGGATATCCCAAGCCAGAGGAGATGGTTCAAATGCCGAAGATGAGGCGAAACCGATGCAAGAAGATACAAAGGTGGACAGGTGGGAGATGAAAAACACGAACCAACAGGTTCAAGGTGTTTTTCCTAGGCCAGGGTTAGATTATCAAAACCACTAGATAAGCTAACCAATAGAAGCTCATGATCATTCCATCTTATTTTATTTCTGTCTGATTGCATGGTTTATTTATTATGTATGTGTTGTCATGATCACATAATTAATAAAATGAACAAGCATGAAAAGATGGAATAAAATAAAAACCGGACTATGCATAAACATTATCAGAACATGGTTAGTCACTTAAGCAAGCATCACTTAATATTAACAAGCATGTGATAATGAAAAACTACGCATACAGACTAAAATCCCTCAATACCATATTAAGTCAGAGCATGCCTTCCGTTACCTGATTAAGGGAAAGACTCAATAAAACTATGTGTTTGGCCAACCCTTGTTGGGACACTTACTTATATAAAGGAAGCCCTTATGAATGGTTTCGGGTTGACTTAACCATATTACATCATGAGAAGTAGCCCTTTCTAGAATTTATGTAATATTGGAGGCAAGAGTTGAGGAAATCCAAGTCAGGATTTTAGGATTGGGGAGTCCACTCAACAGATCAAGGAACTGTAAGCTCACAGTTGGCAAATACCTGCCTACCTAAATACCTTCAAATAGCTTGACCAACCCTTGTTGGGGTTATGAGAAGGGAAATATGGATCCTTGACACTAGAATGTCAAAGCAACTAGACATTCTGAGTTCAATGGTGAGGGCCATTGGGACTTGATAGAATAGTGGGAGAATTAATTAATTAATTCGTTATTTCTCATAAATTGTAATCAAGAAAGTACTAATAAATCTTCTCTTTTAAATTGTAGAATCAAGATGACAAACTCATCGACCACATTTTCTCTGCGATCAATACTGAATAAAGACAATATCCTCACCGACAATAACTTTCAGGAATGGTTTAGGAGCCTTTTGGGTTATCCTATGCCATGAACGGAAGTTTTACGTGCTGGAGTCCTCACTTCCTGATTCTCCTGCCCCATGGGCGAGTGATGAAGATTTCCTGGTCTATGATCAACATTTGAATGACGCTCACGATGTTCAATGTTTGATGCTATCATCAATGTCTAGTGAGCTCATGAAGTCTCATGAAGACATGGATTTCTATAGCATGCTCGAGCACCGCTGTGGTCTAAACCAGGAGAGAGCAAGACAGGGAAGGTTTGAGATCTTCAAGGCTCTATTTCCGAGCAAGCTTGGAGTGGGTGCCCCAGCCGGGCCTCATGTAGTCAAGCTCATTGGCTACATTGATCACTTAGAGATTCTAGGGTTTAAACTCCCCGAAGAACTGGGTACCGATCCCATTCTTGCATCACTCCCCCAGAGCTTCTCAAACTTTGTTCTGAACTTCAATATGAACAACATTGAGAAGTCTCTGTTTGATCTTCTCATCCTCATTTGCCAAGTGGACACTGACATGAAGCGTGAGAAGCCTTCTGTCCTCATGGTGAATAAAAGGAAAGGGAAGGCAAAGAGATTTAAGCCAAAATCTTATTTAAGGCCTTCCAAGAAAAGGAAGATCAAAGGGGAGGAAAAGGAACATGATGTTATTTGTTTTTCATGTGGCATGAAGGGCCACTGGAAGAAAAACTGCACCCAGCCAAGGAAGCAAGGGGAATATTTAGGTGCGTTTGTTATCGAATGAAATCTATCTATTTCTACTAATTGGGTATTAGATACTACTTGTGGTGCTCACATCTGTATCCAAATAAAGGAACCAAGTAGATTCAAAAAGAATGATTGAGGTGAGGTGGATCTACGAGCAGCCAACGGAGCCAGACTCGCTGCTGTAGCTGTCGGAGACTACCACCTCACATTGCCTACTGGGATGGTCTTGGTTTTGAAAGGTTGTTATTATGTGCCTTCTGTTACTAAAAACATTATTTCAGTATCCAGATTAGATACTGATGGATTCATATTCAAGTTTAGAAATGAATGTTGCTACTTATAAAGATAGAATTTGTTTTGGTAGGGAAAATTTATATAACGACCTTTATGTGTTAAACTACACAAACCATGTGATGGAAATCGATGACAAAGTTAATTCGCAAGACTCATACCACACCCAAATTTGGAATCACCAGCTAGGTCATGTCAATGAGAAACGTTTGACAAAATTACATCAAGATGGGTATTTAGATACTTTCAAACTAAAACCACTTGGTGTATGTCATGCATGTCTACAAGGAAAAATGACCAAATCCCCATTTAGTGGGAAAGGTGAAAGGGCCAAAGAGCTTCTAGAATTAGTTCACACAGATGTGTGTGGGCCATTTCCAGTTGAGGCAAGGGGTGGGTTCTCATACTTCATAACTTTTACTGATGATTTTAGTAGATATGGATATATCTACTTAATGAGGTATAAGTCAGATTATTTTTATCGGTTCAAAGAATACAAGAATGAAGTTGAGAACCAGCTTGGTAAGAAGATTAAGAAACTCCACTCAGACAGAGGAGGAGAATATCTTAATCAGTACTTCATTGATTTCTTATGGGAGTTTGGGATTCTATCTCAAATCACTCATACTTACACACCACAGTCGAATGGTGTAAGTGAAAGGAGGAACCACACCCTGTTGGACATGGTGAGATCAATGATGAGTCATGTGATTCTTCCATTATCCTTTTGGGGATATTCATTACAAACAACAGCACACATACTAAACCAATTACCAACTAAATCGATAAATGGTATTCCATACGAGTTATGGAGTGGACTCAAAGCCATGTTATCGAATTTACATGTGTGGGGTACCGAAGCATTTGTTAAGGCCTCTTCAGGTAACAAACTCACGCCCTAAGGCACAAAGTGTATCTTTATAGGATATCCCAAGGAAACAAGGAGATATTACCTATACAACCCCTCATACAAAAAGGTTATAGTGGCAAGACACACCATATTCCTTGAGAGGGATCACATCTCAAAAAGAGATAGTGGGAGCGAGATAGACTTCGATGAAGTCGAGGCTCAAGATACACATGATTTGGTACAAGAACAGATTCTACAAAGCCCCATGGAAGAACAATCTATTCTAGAGACACAAGAACTGCGTAGGAGCACGAGAGAGGTGAGAGAACCAGAACGATATGGTTTTCTTGTCACCGAGGATGGTGACTCATTATTGGTTGAAAATAATGATCCTCTTACCTACAAGGAAGCAGTTGAAGGCCCAGATGTTTCCAAGTGGAATGAACCCATGAATTCTGAAATGGATTCCATATACCAAAACCAAGTCTAGATTTTGGTAGATTCTGCAGTTGATGTAAATCCTATTGGTAATGAATGGGTATTCAAGAAGAAACTGGACATGGAGGGGCAAGTCAGCACCTATAAGGCATGACTGGTTGCAAAAGGTTTTAGACAACGTCAAGGAATTGACTATGATGAAAACTTTTCACTGGTTGCGATGCTGAAATCCACCAGAATCTTATTGTCCATTGCTTCTTACCATGAATATGAAATTTGGAAAATGGATGTCAAAATAGCTTTCCTTAACGGGAACCTCCAGGAAGATGTCTACATGACACAACCTAAAGGGTTTGTGACTCTAAAGGATGCCAACAAGGTATGCAAGTTGCAGAAATCCATTTATGGATTAAAGCAAGCATCAAGGTCATGGAACATTCATTTTGATGAAGCTGTTATGGAATTTGGATTTGTTTAGAATGAATGTGAGCCTTGTGTCTACAAAAGGTTTAGTGGAAGTGCAGTCGTTTTCCTAATTGTATGTGTTGATGACATATTACTAATTGGAAATGAAGTACCTGTCTTACAGTCAGTTAATGCATAGTTGCATAAATGCTTCTCCATGAAAGACTTGGGAGAGGTAGCATATATTCTTGGGATCAAGATCCATCGTGATAGATCCAAGAGAATGTTGGGCCTGAGTCAAAGTACATACATTTATAAGATACTGAAGAGATTCAGTATGGAACAATCCAAGAGGGGATTGTTGACAGTGTCACATGGAATTCATCTTTCCAAGAAAATGTGTCCTCATACACATGAGGAAAGAAAGGGAATGGAAAGGATCCCTTACGCATCTGCGATTGGGTCAGTCATGTATGATATTCTATGTATGAGGCTAGATGTTGCTTACACATTAAGTGCAGTAGGAAGATATCAAGCTGATCTAGGAGACCGCCATTGGATGGCAGTCAAGACTATCCTTAAGTATCTAAGGCATACTAAGGATATGTTCCTGGTTTATGGAGGATATGAGGAACTAGTCATCAGAGGACATGTAGATTCTATTTTCCAGACTGATCAAGATGACATGAAGTCACAGACTGGATACATCTTCAGTTTGAATGGAGGTGCAGTGAGCTGGAAGAGCTCAAAGCAATGTGTGGTGGAAAATTCTATAGTAGAGTCCGAGTATATCGCAGCTTCTGAGGCAGCTAAAGAAGTAGTATGGATGTGAAGCTTCGTCTAAGAGCTGGATGTAGTACTGAGCAGTAAAGATCCTATCACACTCTATTGTGATAATACTATAGTGGTGACACTTGGAAAAGAGCCAAGGTCACATCAGCGGACAAAGCACATACTTCGGAAGTATCATCTCTTGAGGAATTTTTCTCAGAGAGGTGAAGTTGCAGTGAGTAGTATGTCCACAGAAGACAACATGGC
Organism: Viscum album; assembly: GCA_963277665.1. Taxonomy (NCBI): domain Eukaryota; kingdom Viridiplantae; phylum Streptophyta; class Magnoliopsida; order Santalales; family Viscaceae; genus Viscum; species Viscum album. Next base: position 1,751,387,313 of record OY728143.1, on the reverse strand, counting down.
AGACCCATTGACTAAAGCCTTGACTCAGCAGAAACATGATCATCATGTGAGGTCTAGCGGACTAAAAGTCGTAGGCAGTTGGCTCTAGTCCAAGTGGGAGTTTGTAAGGGTTGGTGTCCTCAGAACCAACTGTTTTTTACTTTGATTACATGAATGTTAACTTATTATATATTGTTCATTATTCTGCATGACTATAATATAATAATGTCCTGGAATATTTGTTGCATTAATAAGGTCATAGCAGATCCCCGCTATGATGAGAACCTTGAAATGCTATAACAATATTCTTAAATAAAGTTCTGCGGTTGGATGAAATACTATGATAAGACACATAGTATATAGACCGTCATGTGTGAGTACTCGTAAGAAGATGAGACTCTCTATCATGGAGTTTGCACTTGGTAATCTTCAAGATGGGAGATTATGAGAACAGACCTGCCAGTAGTAATTCCGCATGTCTTGGTGTCATCAGATATTTCTATCTCCGAGCGTGTGTAATGGTCCTTAGACTGGAAGATTATAATTAACTAATGTCATGACTCGCGCACTTAGATTTACTAACGAAAACCGTCACGCAGACAGTTGGCAGAAAGTAGGGTACGTTGGGTGTGTCACGAGTGATATGTTGTTAATGGATAAGTCGATGAAGGATTTGTCCCTTCCATTTATGGAAGTTGATATCTCGGCCCTTTGATTGAAATAGAACTGTCATATTAAATTCCATGGCCATGGTGCAAACGACGAGTTTATTTCAGGTAGTCAAAGAATGACGGATCAAATATATAGGTTTATGACACTTCCATGAGACCTTCTTGATGAGATATTGAGACAAAGGGATTAAATTACATAGTATGCGTTTGTATGAGGTGATACGTCAATGCGGCATAAACTTCTTTATCTTGGGTGCCTTGACCCGTTTCTAGACAGTAATCTTGGACTTTAGGCAAGAACGCCTAATGCCAACGAGAAAGAGGCCTAGAGGATCACACACTAAGTGTATCCAAGTATCTCAAGTTTAATAAAGATTATTCCCGTATTTGGTTTAATAATTATTCAAGGAAGCCTAAGTTGTTTTAAATGATGGAGGAAAAATAATATAAAACAAGTACACGCCGTGTATTATTAAATGTACATGCCGTGTAGTTTTCATTTTGGAAATGAAATGAATAAATGAAAACAAGATATACACACCATGTACATTTAATGTACACGCAGTGTAGTTTTCAATAAAAAACAAGTACACGCCGTGTATTTATTATTACATGCCGTGTAGTTTTCCCAGTCGGAATTTTGAGGATATAATATCATTTTATTAAATGATATTTATTATAATCAGCGTGAGCGCATGTCAAGGAATTAATTATTTGACATGGGGGTTTTAAATAAGAGTTAATGAAATAAATGAAACTCGTAATGTGTTTATTTATTGTCATAACTCTACAACCTCAAACTCGATTATAAATATCCTCACAACCCCAACTCTTTTCATACACAAGAGAATCGTTGTGCACAACATCTCTGGAGAATTCTTTCAAGGCCAAAAGAACCTCTTCCTCCAAGAATGCTCTCAAGACTGAGAGAGATCCTCTTCCATCGGATCAAGACCATCTAAGGCGGACAATGCAAGCAAAGGCTTCTCCATGCTAGGACCCGGATAATCTTTTGGCGACGTCTAGAGATACGAGGTACACGTGTGGATCACTGCTAGAGGGAGTCTACACTTGGATTCTACGACACAACGATGGATCACATCGACAATGTGATCAAGAACATCAATCAAGGAAGAACACAGAAAAGGTATTTCTTTGTAATTAATTAAATTAATTATAATCAACCTATAACGATCCTTGTTTGTGGTTCCAGGACAAACCTTCTTCTTTGTCTTTTTCTGTGATTCGATCCATGGAGACTGGCATTTATCATCGTATTGATCCCAGATTGATCATTGCTAATGAAAAAAATCCAAGTGGGCACATCCACCCACGCGCTTCTGCTGCGCTCGGAACCTTCATGAACCACCCCAAGAAAATGTCACCATCACACACCATACCCTTAGGGTGTACATGGGTGTTATATGGGGTTATATAAGAAGCATGAATGTTTTTATCTTATTTTCAATGAAATAATGTTTATATTTATCCTTTTTTATTATTAATTTATAAAATGAATATATAATGAGTTTGATAAAAATTATATTTTGATATGAAGAACCCAAAATTGTATTTTTGAAAAAATACATGGTTTAAATTAAAATACTATTTTTGAGAAATTCAAGAATTTTGAAATAAATGAAATTTTTATGAAATATCCTTATTAAATATTATTTATTAAAATATACATTTTAATATAATTTAGTAAAATCCAATATAATCTTAATAAGGTTCAGAAAATTGTTATTGTCATAAAAAACGATTTTTTTTTCAATAAATGAGTATTTATTTATAAAGAATTAAATTACCAAATTTATAGAATTATTTTTATAAAATAAATATTATTTTTAAAAGAATCACAGTAAAATTATCCAATAATAAATTTTTTATAATATTATTTTATAGGTGACTTTTTGGATAAAAATTAAATATGGTATAAGTATACATTATGTATTCTAACATCATAAAAGCCCAAAGGTGTTGTAATAAATACAATAAAGAGTACCCAGAAAAAAAGTATTCCTCATTAAAATAATGTGTTTTATGTTATTTAATTAATTTTATAATCCTTTAATGAATCCTTTAAATCCTATTTTATATTTTAAGGTTTAAAAATCAATTTTTTGATCACAACTCAATTACACATCACAAATGGTATTATTTTAATGAGATCAGCTCTTAACCTAATAAAATATTGAAAACCACTCATCTTTGGTGAAACCATGTGAAAACCCATGGTATGGTTTATTATTATGATTATTTTATCATATAGAGTCCAAAAACTATGTTTAAAAATTAATAATGAATTCATGTCTCTTTTTCTATAAATACCCATACAACCTCCCACTCCTCTTCACTTGAAAACCATATATAATTAATTTAATATCTATTCCCCTCTCTAAATCCCTCCCATGGAGTTCTCATTATCTTAAGAACCTCCACCCAAGCTTTTAGAAGTAACCATTCAAGGTAAGGGATCCTCTCCTCTTCTTTATTTAATCACTCCCTTTCTATTATAAAATTTTATTTTCAATTTTTTTTGTTGGAATGTGTTTTTACACTTAAATTTTCCCTCCTTATGATGTAAAAGTAAGGATATACCACCTTTGACTCCTATTAAACCCTTTTATGAATCATTATGTACACTTGTTTTTCTATCAAAACAATCCTATAATTTTTCTGTGCCAAATATTTATGTAGTGAATACCCATACCCATTTCCATTCAAGGGAATTCACTTATATATACCTATCCTTCTTGATAAGGGACTTCCATGTATATAAACCACACTCGATAATCATGGTATTGAAATTGATGAATGTATTTTTTATGTTTTATGATATATGTGGCACACTAACTCATGTACATGATATGAATGTGATTGGTGGGACTGGAATTATATATCCCTCCAATGCATTGGGTAATGTTTTTATCACATTATATTCTATTTATGGTTTATGTGAGAGTATCTTAAGCACATTATGTTATGATTTCTTAGAGGTTATCCTTGACATATGTTAATGATTTCATGTTTTAATTTGTTTCCACATTCCTTATATTTCCTTGATGTTATTATCTTATATCAATATTTTATGTTCATGTTAATGATTATCACCCCCTTTATGTTACCCTGATATTCCTCTGGACTCATGTTCATTACTTCCATCATGTAATGCTTTTATTATTCTCTTATTTTTCTTTATTACCCACCCCTTTGTTATATATATCCCCAGATTATTCCATGTAGTATTAGAAGATCGATGAAATATAGTGGAATGTTTTGAAGATTTTAAATATTGTTGTTATACCCATTTTGGAAGTTATTATTTTATATACCTAGTTTCCTAAATACACTAGGACTCACTATCTTCTCTGATTGTATTATGTGAATCTTTTGGTAAGAAATCATGAATTAAGTTGTATTAAAATATTGGTTGTCATAGTTGGCATCAGAGGAAAGTCTAGTTATTTTTTGGGAATAGAATTATAATACCATAGTGAAAGGATCAAGAGTAAGAATAAACATAGGAAACATCCCTATATTATAGTAAGGAATATAAGAAGTGTTTCCCAAGAAACCAAATCCCTTTATAGATACTAAAATGGATGTGGCTCTCGGAAAATTGTACCTGGGGGTAATAATCCTTAAAAGGGTGCATTGGGATTGAATCAATCATCACCTGGTGTAGGAAAAATGGGCCTTGCTATATAACTGGTTTAACACTCCTAGGGATATGATTTAGTAAATTAACATGCTAAATTACCATAAATTTTTTATGTTAGTAAATAGATCATGGATAACTTAGATCGAAACATATAAATTCATAGGTAAAGTAATATATGTCATTTATGAGTTATTGCTGAAATATTTATGGTTTTACATTTTTGTGTTTAATAGTTCAAAAATTCTCATTCACAATTTTTCATTATTTTAGTCAATGGATAGAAATAGGAGAGACTGTGTCAAAAACTAATGTGAGGGGTCATGTGATAGCTATCCAAATGAGATTCCCAACCTGATGAGATAAAGAATCAATAACTTTATTATGATAATTTCTTAATTAACTAATTTTTTAATAGAAAATTTAATCAACATAAACACACAAATACCCTTAAGAAATAGAAAGTTATAATTGAGACCTTTATTTGATAAAGGCCAATAAATTTTAGTGGATTTTCTGATCCCTTAATTAAGAAATTGTTGATAAACTCAATTGATATGATCTTATAGATCCTTCAATGATATGTGGAAGATAAGGTTGTGGTAGATTATTATCGTATAAAAGGATAATTTTATCAATGGTGTACATTGATAAAAAATGAATCCTAATGAGGAGATTAAAGTGATGGAGTAGAAAGAATTCTGGAAAATATTTTTCGATAAATGTTTTCATCATACTCTCTGAATAAAACTAGAGATGGAATTACATGGATTTAAGCAAAAGGATGATGAATCCATGAATCCATATGAGAATAAAATCACAAGACTTTCACAATACACATAAAAATTTATCGTTGACCTTGAAATTAAATTTGACCACTTATTTGGTGAGAAAAAGACAGGTCTATTAAAACATTTGTTGATTAGAGGCTTTGAAAGATATAAAGAAATTTTCTGATGTGCCCTCAAAGTTGAAATGGAGATCATATAATCTAAAGGGTCTCAAGGTCTTAGAGATAATAAGTAGAAAATGAATTTTAATTATGGTAGTGTGATGGAGAAATATTATAGGGGAAATATTTTCCAACACCCAACTTGTCAAAATCAAGGGATGAAGAATCTTGAATATTCCCTGAAGGGGATAAGAAAATTATTTAGGCACATGAAGGAAGGGAACATATCAAATAAATTCTTGTGGGAGAAACCAATGATTGTGATGGAGGAAAGGAATGCTCCAGTCAACCCTCACCCTATTTTCCAGTGTTTCAATTGCATGAAAAATTGAAACTATTTGAATCAATGAACTAATCCAAGGGATGTCGATGAAAAACAATGACAACAACCTCCAAAGACTATAGTGAAAGAGATATCTTATTCCATCATAACTGCTGTGGTGGATCCTAAAAATTAAGTGGTGACAAGTAAACTAATTATTCATTAAATGATAGTGGGCATACCACTTGATTCTAGTTCTACGCATTGTTTCATGACACATAGGTTTAGTAGAACTATTTAAACACCACCTCAAAAAATATAAGTAGTGTTATTAGGGAAGATGGAAAATGGGTCAATTATTACATCCTAAGCATATAACTCATACCATATAAAAATTTGTTGGTTGAATTTCCCCAAAACCTTATGATATTCCATTTAGATGAATTTTATGCTATTTTGGGAATGGATTTGATTTCCTTTTATATATCCACCAAAACTTTCTGAGAGAAGGAAATCACCCTATGTATCACAAATTACCCTTCAATCATATACAAGTGCAAGGAGGAGGATGAAACTCCTTTGGTATCATTATATCAATCATAGATATTATTTTCCAATGGAAAATCATATCATCCTCAAATGATTGATACTAGGGAAAATATCATCCATGATGACATTCCCATTATAAGGGAATTTATAGATGTGTTTTTTGAATAATTACCAAATCTTCCTCCTAGCCAATATCTTGAGTTCTCAATAGAGAATATACTTAGATGTTTTCCAATATCCAAGAATCCATATAGAATGTCTACTATTTGACATTAAGATATAAGGAAGAAACTATAAGAGAATTGGGATAAAGGGTTTATACACCTAATGCTTTACCCTGGGGTGAACCATTCATTTTTTAATAATAAGGATTGGTGAATGTTCCTCTGCAATGATTATCATGATCTCAACATGATCATAATAAAGAAAAAGTATCAACTTTTACGTATTTATGATTTTTTCAATAACCTACATGGATCCCAATACTTCTCCAAGATGGATCTTTAGTTGAGATATTATCAAGCAAAGTTGAAGAAGGAGGATATACCCTATAATTATTTTAGTAAAAGGTATAGGTACTATGAATTCATACTGATTCCATTTTGACTTAATAATTCTATAGCTACATTCAGGGACATGATGAATAGTGTCTTTAGGGATTACCTCAATAATTTTTTTGTAGTATTTATAGATGATTTTCTAATCTATACCAAACGAAATGAGGAATATATAGAGCATTTTAATGATATACTAAATATATTGAAAAAAGTAAAGCTATATGTGAGGTATAGTAAATGCTAGTTATGGATGGAGAAAGCAACATTCCTAGGGTATTCTATCATAAAAAAGTTATTTTCAGGTCCTTCAAAAGTAGAGACAATTGAAGGATGGCCCAAAACAACATTGGTGTTGGAAATCCATAGTCTTCTTGGATTAGTCTGGTGCTATCGTCGATTTTTGAGAAACTTTTCATGAATATAAATACCACTAACCAAGATAACTTATAATGGAGTCATGTTTTTTTTGGAATGAATAATTCTATGAGAAATTTAATAAGTTAAAGAAGAGGTGAATCACTACACTTGTACTCACATTACCCACAAGAGGGGAAAAATAGGTGATCTTAAAAGATGTGTCTAAAAATTTATTGGGTTGTGTACTCTTTAAATATGAAAAAGTGACAGCCTATTCCCCCCTCTAATTAATGATACATGAGTAGAACTACCCAACACATGATCTAGAATTGGCTATATTGATCTTCACATGAAATATTTTGTGACATTATCTCTATAGGGCGAATCATGACATATATACACATTATAAAAGCCTAAAGTATATATTGAAACAAAAGGAGATAATTATATACCAAATAAGGTGTCTATATATAATCAAGGATTATGATTTTTCAATCCATTACTATCATGGTAAGGTGAAAAAGTGACAAATTCTATGAGTAGAAATGATCCTATAACCCTATCCATTATGAGGATTATAAGGGATATAATTTTATTGGACATGTAGAGGAAGGACATAGGAATAATAAAAGAATATTTATCCTACCACCATCTATTCATGATAGGATCAATGATTCCTAAACAGATGATGAAGTGGTATAACAAAAGGAAGTGAATATTCAAGAGTTCAACTTTATTGAAGATGGAGTTATATGGTTTAGAACCCAAATGTTTGTCCCATAAAAACCAGAGTAGAATAATTAACTTCTATATGATGTAAATAAACCTTCATTATCTATTCATACAAGAAGCACTAGGATGTATAAGGATATGAAGTAAAACTTGTGGTGGGATAACATGAAGATGGAGATTTCAGAATTTTTATCTCAATGATTAGTATGCCAACAAGTCAAGGTTGGATGATTAAAGTATAAGGGTATGATGCAAAAGTTTCCCATACCAGTATAGAAGTTGGAAAACATAACCATATAATTCATCATAGGAATTCCTAGGTAATTAAAATGAAATAACAACATTTGGGTGGTAGTTGATTTCCTTACAAAGTGAATACATTTCATGTCTATAAATAAGGATTTCACTCTTGAATAACTCACCAAGATATATATAAGGGAAGTACTAAGGCTATATATAATGCCACTCTTTTTTTTCTGATTGATATCTAAGGATTACATCAAGGTTATGGAGAATACTTCCGTGAAAATTGGATATAGAGTTGAGTTTTAGTATTTATTATCACCCTCTAAAGGATAGCTTGTTTGAAAGAACCATTTAACCATTAGCTGATATGATGAGATATTGTTTTATGGATTTCCAAGTATGTTGGGATAAAATTTTTTTCCTTGTGGATTTATTATATAAAAAAAATCCCATTCTAGAATTCAAATGGTACCTTATGAGGCCCTGTATGGGAGGAGGTGTCAGACTTCAACATTTTGGGTTGAAGTTATAGAGACAAAGCTAATGGAACCTACTATTGTCAAATAGATGATAAATAATTTCCAAATAATTCAACATCATATGTAATTTTTAAAAATATGACATAAAATCAATGTAGTCAATCATCAACATGACCTAGAGGTTGAGGTTAGAGATATTGTGTTCCTATGTATATTGATATATAAGAATAACATGAGGTTTGGGAAGAAGAGAAATATTATTCCTAGATACATCAAACCCTTTGATATTCATGATCACATTAGATTCATGGCTAATCTAATACCACTACCACTTAATCGATATCAAGTACACGATGTGTTCTATGTATCCCACTTGAGGATATACATACCATACCCATTACAAGTACTAAATATAGAATTGGTACCCTTTTATAATGATCCTTCATACAAGGATAATTTATTAAAGTTCTTATATCATTGATATAATGATATATGAAACAAGGAAACTCACGTGACGAAAGTGATATGGTGGAACCACAAGTTTTGGGAAGCAACATGTGAACCAGAAGAGGTGATCAAAAAGAATTACTATCATATGTTTTAGTGTATGAAATGAAATTTTGAGAGAAAATTTTTTATATGGGGAAGAATGTAATGAAAATAATTTTTATAAATGAAATTACCTTTTCAAATTAATAAATTATTTATTAATTAATTTAATTATAGAAAACATATGCACAACTTTTTTTATTTTATACCATTATAAAATATTACCTATCAGATTTAAAAGATAATTAAGCATCATAACTGTTGATAATATATCCATTTTATAAAGACTATTATGATTATTATATAATTAGGGATATGATAAAATCCAATTAACATAGATGAAAGAAGTGATGACCTCAAACAGTAGGATCTTACCCTATTAAGCCTATTTATCAGATCTTTTGAGGGAGATGACATCACTGGGATTTTACCTTGACCAAGACCAAGATGATGTTCAACAACTAAATCATGAAAAGGAAACATTTATAGTATAATTTAAAGTTTATCGAGATCATGGCCGAAACCCTGTTTTATAAACCTCCCCAAGAATGTGTCTCTATCACATACCTTACCCTTAGGGCATGCACATGTGTAATAAGGGGTTCTGTATCAATAATCTTGAAGTATGATTTTTTATATCATATTTTAGATGAAATAATGACTATATTTATTCATACTTATAATTCCTTTATAAATTATTATATAACGAGTTTGATAAAAATTAATGTTTGATTCGAAGAAACAAAAATTTCAATTTTTGAAAATATATGGTTTTATTTTAAACTCTTTCTGATAAATTAATGAATTTTGAATTAAATAAAATTTACATGAAGTAAACTTACTAAATAATATTTAATTAAATAAAAATGATAAGATAATTTGATAAAGTCTAATGTAATCATTTTAAGGGCCAAAAAATATTTATTATCGTAATAAATGATACTTTTTCATTAAATGAAGATAATTATTTAAATGAAAAAATTCTCATATTTAAAGATTTTTTTTGATAATATAAATATTTATCTTTAAATCATCATTTTGAAATTATCCTATGGTGAATTTTCCACAATTGTTCAATATAGTCTAGTTTTTTGTTAAAAATTAAATACGGTATAAGTACACATTATGTATTATGTCATCATAAAAGACCAAAAGTGATATAATAAATATTATAAAGTGTATCCATGACTGAAATTCTGTATGAAAATTAAAAAATGTTTTTTATGTTATTTGAATAATTTTATAATAATTTAATTAATCCTCCAAAATCTATATCATATATTAAGGTATTAAAATCAATTCTTTATGAACACAAGTCACTTCCATATCACCAATGGAAATATTTTACTGAGTTAGGTTTTTAGCCTATTATAATATTTAAATTCACTCATATTTGGAAGAAACCATGGGAAAAAACCATGGGTTGGTTTTTAGTTTTAATTATTTTATCATATATAGTACAAAACCTATGTTTATAAATTAATAAATAATTCTCATCTCTTATCCTATAAATACCCAATCAAAATCTCATTCCTCCTCACTCATAAACCATTGATCATGAATTTACTCTCCCTAACCCTCTCTAAATACCCTTTAAGGTGTTCCTAAAAACTAAATAAGCTCCTCCCAAGATTTTAGAAGTTCCCACTCAAGGTAATAGATCATATCCTCCTCTTATTTGTTCAAGAAATTCCTTTGTACTATGCCATTTGTTTTTCAAATGATCATATTGGGATGTATTTTTAAACATCTATTTTACTATCCTTATTACGTCCATGTAATTATTGACCCCATTTCAATCTCATTAAACTATTATATGAATCATTATGTACACCCATTATGCTACTAGAATTATCCTATGATTTTTCATGATTTTTTTAGAGTGAATACCCATACCCATTTTCACTCAAGGGAATTCAAATAGATGTACCTATAATTAATTTATTTGCTAATTCCATGTATGTAAAACATAATCATTAATAATGGGATTAAAATTGATGAAATGTGTTCTTAATTTGTATGATCTATGTGGTGCACTAACGCATGTACCTAATATGAATGTGATGGGTGGGATTAAATTATATAGACCTCCAATGAATTACATAATGATTTTATCTCATAAGATTACATATATGGTGAACAAGATGATATCCTAAGAAAATTATGTTATGATATCTTGATGGTTATCCTTGAATTATTCTTATGATGTCAAGTTTTATGTTGCTTACACATTCCTTATGTTTCATTCATGTTATCAACTTATATCATGCTTCGATGTTCATGTTTTTGATTATCACCCCTTTATGTTATGATGATATGAATCTTGAATCACATGTATTAATTTCATCAAGTTATTATTTGATTATTACCTTAAAAGGATTTATAGATCACACATTTCTTATATATATCCTCAGGTTATCTCACACAGTATTAGAAGATATATGGAATATAGTGGAATATTTTGGAGTTTTTAAAATTGTTTTTATACCCATGATTCGTGTTATTATGATATGTACCTACTTTCACAATTAAACAAGGCCCAATGATCACCTAGGATTTTAATATCTGTATCATTATGTAAAAAATCATGAATTAAGGTGTATTAAAATATGTGTTATCATATTACCTTGGAATGTTTCTTGTAATATTCTTGATGTAAAGACCATATTAGTAGTTATGAAGACTCTCACTAACAAGTATGAGAATCTGACCATAATGATTATACTGTTCCTTTTTTCTAGATTTTTTATGAGGATGTTATATGATAAACTAGTGGAAGATATTATCAGTGTCTTAAATATGATCTAGATTTAGTTGGAGTTAGTAATGGTGAGATTTGGAGATATGGAGTGGGAGGTATTATTGATTTTATCACTCCTTGAGTCCTAGGATGTGATGGTCACTATGGTGAGAAACTCTAGTGAAAACATTGACATAGTGTTTTAGAATGATAAGGATATAATAATGAACATAAAATTCATAAAAATAAGTTTTAGTAATATTTCAAAAATTCCAATAATGTGGCAGGGGGTGTACCACAACATAGAAAGGTTAGAGAAAATGGATGGAAAGAAGAAACTGTAGTATGAATAGCTTGATAAAATTTTTTCCCAGGTGTTTTAATTATAGGAAGAAAGGTCACATGAAGATTGATTGTAATGAGAGGATAGTGAACTCAAGAAGGTACAATTCGAGAAGTGGATCTACAAATTCTATATCATATGATAAGAGAGGTCTACTATTGGGAACCACCAGTGTACTTAATTCTTGTATTATAGTCTATGGAGCTTAATTTCACTTAAAATCCAAGAGAGAAAGTATATAGAACTATACTTATAAAATATAGGTAAAGTTTCATATTATAAATGATTAAGAGCTTGATATTATAGGAAAGGGTGGAATTTCTATTGAAATAAGAAACAAAAGTATGATGGAGTTGAAGGGATTGTGAAACATATCAAGGTTAAGGAAGAACTTAATTTCCATTGGGAAGTTAGATGATATAGGTTTCTTCATAGCATTCCTAGATAGATCATGTAAAACTTCATATGATTCTATGGTTATGGAAAAAGGAGTTAAAGATATGATGTTGTGACCCATGACAGTATCAGAAGGTACAATTCATGCTAGAGAGGTGACTTCTACAAAGTTTTGGAATGAATGTTTGGTTCAATTGAGTGAGAAAGTGATAAATATCCTTTATATTAAAGGTATCATGAAGATCAGAAACATGGAGTATGGAACATTTGAATATTTTTTCTTTGCAAATCAACAGGAGGTGTCATTCTAGAAAGGTATCACTACAACAAAACATTCCTTTAACAACGCTAAAAATGGATTTTATTAGTACTAGAGAAGAAATGATTACCAGAACGAGATTAAAATCCATAGTCTGTTATCATCATGAAAAAAGATGATAAAAATATCGTTTATCAGTGATAAGAAAATCACCAATAAAGGAAAAAATTTATCAGTACTTTTATTTAGCCCCAATAAAGTGTACCTTTATCAGATATTTTAAAATAACTCATAAAGGTTAACTATATTGGAACCTCTAAAATTGATGGTAAAGGACCACTTTATTAGTTATTTTAGAAGTGTTAATAAAGGGGCATGCTATAGTGTGCTATAACATCACACTGTAGCACCAGTGTAGTATATTGTAACAACACACCATAACACCAAAAACACCACTAAATAATAAAAAATAATGTACCAATACAAAATTTAAATGAAATAAAATTTATAACCCAAATATAATAAAAACAATATATTATAGAAATGTTAAGAATTGGTTTATATAATTACATAAGTATAAATTATAACATACATTTAAAAAATCAATGTTCCTTTATCTTTTGATCCTAACCCCTGCTCGAGAAAAAAAATCACATGTAAAAAAAAAAATTATGTTAGAAATAATATAAAAAGATAAATTAACAGAAATTTTTAATTTTAAACTAAACATTGAGTTATACTAGGAACATTGTGTGTCATATTGTGTTACAGTTGATTCTTGCACATCACACTATTTGTTGTTCATCCTCAAGAAATATCTCTTTTAAAATTAACTAAATAAGTGTAATATAAAAATGTTAAGAAAATTAATTTGGTAATATTTGATATAATTATAAAAAAACAATCTAGTCTTGTTTTCTCTGTTTGGGTGATGTGATGCGCGTTTTAAAATAAAATAACACTTATATATTGAAAAGACACACTTGGAGTCATACAGGACACACTGTGTGTCAGATTGAAGTGTGGATGATTCTTAAACATCTCAAATGACTTATAGATCATTTTTATAATGTATCAAAAAAATCTGAATGAATTTTATTAGTTTTTAGTACATCACTTGTATTTTTCGTAAAAATGTAATTTTAAAATGAAAACATGAAATTAGATCATATCAGTCACATAATGTGATAGTTTGATGTGAGGATAATTCCTACACATCAGAAATGACTTATGAATCAATTTAATAAATTATCAATAAAATCTGGGTGCATTTTCTCAGTTTTCAATGAGAGACACTTTTTGAACTAAAATGTCAATTTTAAACAGATAACAGACACATTGAATCATATTGGTCACACCATGTGTCAGATTGTGGTGAAACTGATTCCTAAACATTCCAAATGAATTATGGATCACTTTCCTAAATTATCCAAATAATCCGAATTATTTGTCTTGATTTTGAGTAGATTAGTTATTCTTTTTTACTAAAATTGATGTCAATTTTAAATAAAAAGGCAAACTTGGAGCTATAAAAGTCACACTATGTGTCAAATTGCGGTCAAGATGATTCATTCACATCCCAAATGATTTATTTATCATTTTCCTAAAGTATCAAAATAATTATAATGTGTTTTCTTAGTTTTTAGTACATCACTTCACTTTTTTTTGCTAAAATGTCATTTTAAACAAGAAACACACACTTTGAGTAATACCGATCACATCATGTTTAGGTTTGATTTTATACTGATTCATACACATCAAAGATTATTTAGTAATCAATTTCATAAATTATTAGGAAAATATGAGTGTGTTTTCACAATTTTTAGTGAGTGAAACTTTATGAACAAAAATGTCATTTTTAAAATGATAACATACACTTTGAGTCATACCGGTCACACCATGCATCATATTGAGGATTGATTTATTCCTCCACATATAAAATGAATTATGGATCATTTTAATAAATTATCAAAATAATCCAAATGCCTTTTATTAGTTTTGAGTAGGTCAAGTTGTCCTTTTTTCTAAAATTGCTTCCAATTTTAAATTAAAAGATGCACTTAGAGTCATACCGATCACACCGTACATTATAATGAGGAAAGTATGATTAACACACATTTAAAATGACTTATGGATTGTTTTCTTGAAGCATTTAAATAATCTAAATGAATTTTCTTAGTTTTGATTACGTTACTTGTCTTTTTTTACTAAAATTTCATTTAAAAATGGAAACACACACTTTGACTCGTACCAATCACATTATATATCTATTTAACATGAGAAATAATACTACAAATAAAAAATTATTTATGAATCAATTTCCTATATTATCACAAAAATACGAGCATGTTTTCTTGGTTTTTAGTGAGTGACTTTTTGAACTAAAATTTCATTTTTAAAATGATAACAGACACTTTGAGTCATACTAGTCACATTGTACATCAGATTGAGGTGTGGATAATTAATCCACATCCCAAATAAATTGTGTATATTTTCTTTAAAGTATCAAAATAATTTGAATATGTTTCTTTGGTTTTGAGTATGTCGCTTTTATTTTTTACTAAAATTTCATTTTAAACTGGAAACATGAACATTGACTCATATCAATCACATAGTGTATCAGTTTAACATGAGATAGATTCTTATAGTTTAAAAATACTTTATGAATTGATTTTATAAATTATCAATAAATAATAATCTTATTTTCTTGGTTTTCAGTGAGTGACATTTTTTAATATAAATATCTTTTTTAAACTGATGACAAACACTTTGAGTTATACTAGTCTCATCGTGTATCTGATTGAGGTGTAGATGATTCCTACACATAAAAAATTACTTATGGATCAATATATAAAATTATTAAAATAATTGGAATATTTTTTCTTTGTTTGAGTATGTCACTTTTCTTTTTAATTAAATTAATGTCAATTTTAAATAAGAAGAAGAACTTGGAGTCATATCGGTGACCCCAGGTGTTAGATTGAGGTGAAACTAATTCCTACATATCAAAAAGTCACAAAAAATATTTAATTCCAATTTTACCATGATTTACATTTCCTTTATTTATCCAAATGCCAACACTTCATACTGGCTTGATGTTTTTAGCTGAAAAACCATTCTCATTATTGAAATCTAGAAGAGCATATGAAGATTATATATCCATTATATCTCGAGAAGTCCCCAAAATGGTCACAATATCTTCCTCTAATATTTGGGATTTCAACAATGAGAAAGGCTATTAGGCTAAAAAAATTGAGTCAATATGTGGTTTTAGAAGTCCAAAAAATAAAGGCAATGGAAACCATGGTAACATTAGAAGTTATGAACATTTTATCTCTTTTTGGATTGTTGAAAATTGTTGAAAAGAAAGATATAAATTCCCAAAATATATGTAAAAAAATATAAATAATTATTATATAAATATGATAAGGAAATTAATTTACAAATATTAGATAAAATGATGAAAAAATTAATTAAATATTTTGTTGGAATTCACCTTTTCATGATGGTTGTATACATTATTAACACATTCCATTATTTTCATTATCTCAGTTGTAGGATCAAATAACAGAATCCACTTTTATAATAAAAAAATTCTTATGTGAGTAATACTAAAAAGAAATAAATTAAACATAATTCTAAAACAATACATTAATTATATCAACAATGATTTTATTATGAAAACATAAAGATTACCTTTGTGATTGAGCAGTGGAGAAAACTTGAAGGAAAGTGATAAATGCCAACACTACAGGGTTGAAGAGGTTTTTAGGGAGAATAAGTCTATAAATTTATTTGGGAAACATGCATGAAAATGGACAAGCCACCCAACTCGAAAAAAATAATCCACTTATATAAGAAAACAATTATTTTGTGAGTAATACTAAATATAAATAAATTAAACATAAATATGAAACAATAAATTAATTCTATGGTCAGTGATTTTACTGTAAAAACATCATGATTAACTCTATGATTGAGTAGAGGTAGTGTCATTTCTCTTCTTGCAAAGTTAGTGGATGGAACTTGAAGGAAAGTGATAAATTCAACACTGTTGGGGTGAAAATGTATTAAGGAATAAGAATTTTATGGAAGTTTTGGTATATGAAGGAATGAAATATGGACATAAATATTCTAAAATAAATGTACTATTTAAGGAATAATGAAAATTAAATCAACATTTCATTATATAATTATAAATTAAAATAAATAAAGTATAACATAAAATTACCTTTACATCTTTCCAAATGGTTTCCTTCATTATAGTTTGTTCTTCTGAGGGATTGTTAACATCATTGTATTAGAAGGCATTGTCTGCATGAGTAGTCAAAAATGTAATTTATATTATGTTAATTTATTAAAGAACATATAATATTATAATAAAAAACATAATATATTAAAAAACATTTACCTTCTCATGGAGCTCTCTTTATTTTTTTAAAGGTTTTAGAGATTTGGTTCCTCTATCAAGAATCAAAATCCCCTCTCTATGGTCCTCTCTAATATACAATAAATAGTCAATATTGGGACCAAAATGAATTTATTGATATATCCCAATGAACGGGTCATCCTCAATTAAATTTTCATCTAACCTAACATTTTTTCTTATTTCCAATAGGTTAATCAAATGATTCTTTTTTTTTTCAAGATCTGAGACATAAAATAATTACACTACCC
Source organism: Viscum album (assembly GCA_963277665.1). Classification (NCBI taxonomy): domain Eukaryota; kingdom Viridiplantae; phylum Streptophyta; class Magnoliopsida; order Santalales; family Viscaceae; genus Viscum; species Viscum album. The sequence continues at coordinate 1,751,369,904 of OY728143.1, read as the reverse complement.
GTGATTCTATTATGAATGGCTTGTCTTTTTTCCCTTCTACATGGAAATTTACATTCAAAAATCCCATTTCATCAAATTTCACTACACTCATATATTCAATGAATTTGCAATGAAAAATTGGCAGTTTAAATGTTTTATAATACAACTCATATATCTATTTGATAATGAAAAAATATGACATATTTTCGTAAATTGGATTTCTATATTTGGAACCAGATATGTGAATCGCTTCTGCCATAACTATAACATAATTATTTTTTATCATACTATATTCATCATGTTCTTTTGTAAAGAACTTATAACCATTTATTACAAAACAATTGTAAGATATAAAATTTTTATTCATTCCTCTTGCTATCCATTGATGTCCTTCGACAATTGAATTATAATTTTTAGATAACTCCTTATAAATTTTATCTCAGAACCATCCTATAAATTGTTGATTATGTGTATTGGATATCCATCCTTTAGTCCTTGATGGATTTAAAAATATTTGATTTTTTTTGGGATTCAATGTATGGATCAAAACCTTCACTATTATGTAAAATGTAATGGTGCAGTTGTTCCCACTTTGTCAAGGTAATTGTAAAAAAATCACTTCTAGAAATCACTTCACCCATAAGACTTTTTCTATGACGAGGCTTTTGAAGACCTATGCTGTCAAAATTTGATAGGTAATTTGTATAGAATTCAATTTATTCTTCAACAATATATCTTTCTGCAATAAAACCTTATGGCTAACTTTGAATCTTGACACACCCTTTCAATATTTTCATATAACGTTCGATGAGGTACATCCATTTAAAATGGACAGGATCACATATTTGAATCTCTCTAACTAAGTGAACCATTGGGCGAACCATTATATCAAAGAATTATGGTGGGAGGAACATTTATAATTCACACAATATTTCTGAAACCTCCATACTCATGATTAGAAACTTCATCGGGTCTATAACTTTACTTAATATGGACTTGACAAATAAGTATAGTCTGGTTAATGTAAACCATACGTTTTGAGGTATAATGCAATGGAAAGAAACAAACATTAAACCTTACATCAAAATATGTTCGTCATGTGATTTTAGTCCTTTTAACGTCAAGTTAGTCTTTGAATCAACACTCTTTATATTTTACGAATACCCCTATGGAACTTTGTTACTATGAAGGAAAATTAAAAATTGTAATTTTTCCTATATTGATAGAGTGTAAGCTGTTAGAGGGAAACTTTTTTTACCCTTTACCCATCACCAGTTCCAAATCTTTCCATATCCACTTGTCAATCATGTCCAACCTAGCATTGATTCCATCGTTCATATTATAAGTAACATTTAGTAACATTCCAATAACACTATCGAATAATTTTTTTTCTATATGATTGAATATAAGAAAATGTATGACATACAAACAATTACAATATGGTAATTCAAAGAAAATTGTTCTCTTATTCCAACCTAATTTCTTATGGTTTTTAAAAAATGGTTTACCGAAAAATGTGTCAATATCTTTTACTTTATCAAACAGTTGATCTCCCATTATTGGAGATGGTGTTGTACCTTTTTTGATATTCCCATTGAATAATGTTATTCTGGATTGGTATTTATGTCATCGAGGTAAAAATTTCGGATGTCTTAAAAAAACATTCATTGAGGAATGTTTCAACCAAAATGACTGTGTGTGTTTTTTTATAAATGGGACATCCCAACATTCCTTTAATGCTATTGCTTGATAAATTTACATAATTGAGGAAGTCATTTATCAGCCTGTACAATATGCACCTTAATGTGAATTATTCTCCTCTATGAGAATCATAAAATGTAACACCTGTATCCCACATCAATCTCATATCATCGATTAATGGATCCCAATAGACATCAATATCATTACTGGGTTGCTTCAGTATAGATATAAGAAGAGAAAACATAATGTATTTTCACTTCATGCATAACCGTGTAGGCAAGTTATAATTTACCAACATGATGTACCATGTAATGTGAGTACTACTCTGTACACCAAAAGGATTTATTCCACATGTAGATAACACAAGATGAAAGTTTCTCATCTCATTTCCAAATTTAGGATACTCATAATCAATTTTATTTTATTAAGAAGAATCGACTAGATGATGTGGGTTCCTTTATTTAATTTTTTAATCTACATGCTATGTCAATTATATCATGGTTTCCAGATATCTTTATAGTCTTCTAAACAATGTAATGATAAGAAAATACAATACAAATTTTGAATCACTTGATTCATTTTTCTTGTATCGATCCAAAAAACACTTTGGTAATTTTATGAGTGATTCAGGGTCCTTAAGAAACAATATACAATAATTTGGAAAAGAAGGTATTTTTTAGATATCATTCCCCTTGAATGTAGAATTATTTTAGCATCATATTCTTGATATGGTAGTTTATTTTATTTTGGCAGCATATCATTTGGGAGACCAAGTAGTTCTATAATGCAGGTGTCACTCCATTTGCTATTAACTTTTAAATTATATAACTTCAATATTGCTAACAATGTTGTGTATTTAGTACATTAAGTATATAATTGTCTCTTAGTATAGCTATTTAAATTCTCAAACAACTTTTGAAAATCAAGCAGGTCATCTTCAATTTCCATTTCCATTTCTCCCTTGTGATCTTTGTCATCATTTACACTGGTATTCATATAAAATGATTCATAAACCACAATATCATTTCAATCAGTGTGAACATTAAGTTTTTTACATGTTTAGTCCAAAATTTATAGCTTTAATCTATTCCATGAAAAATCAAATGTTCTTGCAACTCTTTTAGACTATTTTTTCTTGAATAACAATAACATAAACATGGAAAAAAGATTTGATAAGGTTCATATGCATTATCTATTGTAAACTTGATGAACTCTTTATCTCTAACTTCATAATCTTTTGTTAATTGATTATTGTGCATCCATTTTTGATTCATATCCATCCTATTGGGTTCATAAAATATTCATTTTATATAATAAATAAATAAATACACGTAGGATGTTTATTATCGAAGGTGAATGTTATAGATAATTCTAATAAGGGAAACCCAACATTTGGTTATTTCAAATAATTTGAGTATTCTTTGAAGAAAATGGGTAATTGAATTTAAGAAAATAACTAATACACTATGGAAGGTGTTATCCTCTAAATTCATCCAAAGGTGAAAGTTATAGACAACTGTTATCCTCATCTTTTCATCTTCCGAATAATTATCATTGAATTTTTTTGTTTGGAACTAATCTTTCTTATCTTGTGTACATGAACCAATGTTTCTTGAAATAATGAAAACTATAGTCATCCACAGGATGACTAATGCTCAGATTAGTACAAGAAAATAACAGTGATGGGGGATGAGTCCCAAGTAACAAATTGGAATAATAACAATTTGGGAGATGAAACTAATGGGGATTACAGTTTTACTCTATCGTGTTCTCTAAAAGGGGTAATGCCTCCCGTTTGTGAGAATTACATGGATGATAGATAGAGATTTCTAAGGGTGGAACCAAAAGTCAATGTTAAAGAATGATATATTTTTAGATGTATTAAATTAAATCATATATAGTGTTTTTTAGATGTGTGAAAAAATTTATGGTAATGGTTTTTGAAATAGGAAATTAATTTGTGGTAGTGAAAAATTGAGCATATTAGATAATGAGATAATTATATAATGAATTAAAAAGTGTTGTTCAGTTGTTTTTATAATTAAAAGATAAAAGTGATTGATATTTTTTACTAATTATAATGGGAATATTGTTAATAATTAAAATAATGATGAAACATTAGAGGAAATAAATTTTTAATTGAGTAGCATAGGGTGGAGAATATGAGGTTGAGGTAGACTCAAAATAATACATTTATGGTGTGGAAAATGATGAAGGATTATCAACTATAAGAAATAAAATCAAGGATGAAATCAATGAATAAAATGTCATTGGAGATCGAATAGTTTCGGTGCAAACTCAGAGGAGTGATACTCTACAAAAAATCACATTTTTTCCCAAGTAGAGCCTAAATCATTTGGATAGACTGACAAAGATGATAATTGGATCAAATCTATGCATTATAAGCTTAATATGAATAATAACAATGTGGCACGAGAAATTTTCTGAAGGATGGAAGGGAGAAATGTTATTAGAACCAAGTGGGTTCTCTATAATAAAATAATTGACTATGGAAAAGTGTCACATAATAAAGAATGGATTGTAAGAGGAATTCATAGATCAAATGCATTTAAATTTATAATAAATTTACTCCCATAGTCTAGTTGGAAACTATTTCAATTTTCTGGGATATTTGAGCACAAATATATTTAAAATTATTCCAAATGGATGTGAAATCTATGTTCCTTGATGTATTTTTTAAGGGGGGAGTATATATTGGGAAATTAGATGGGTTTATTTTGGATGAAAATGAGAGAAAAGTGTGGCAATTAATGAATTATTTGTATAAGTTAAAGAAATCACCAAGGACCTAGTATTTAATGATGTATCAATAGCCAAAAAATATTTGTTTCTAGTGAGGTAGAGTTGATCACAACCTTTACACCAAGAAGGAGAATGATAAAAGGATATCAGTACTCATATAATTTGAAGACATAATATTTGAGGATTTAACAAAGCGCAATGAATTTTTGTTGTGGATCATATGAGGTATGATATCAAGATGTCTATGATTGGTGAGTTAAACATTTTTATTACTTTATAGGTTAATAAAGGAAATAATTTCACATTAATTTCATAATCAAAATATGAAAAAGTGGTTCCTAAGTGATTTTTAATTAAATATTCCAAACCAATGATAACCTCAACGGTTATATGGATGAATTTTTCCAAAGTGGGTGATTCCAAAGAGGTTGATGTCATGGAATATATGTATTGGGATCTTATTATACCTCACAAAAACATGACCTAACATTGGGTTTGATATATTTCAAGTCACACAGTACCAATGTTGTCTCGAGGATAGGCACATGCTATTTGAGAAGATGATACTCCAATATATCTAAAAAATAATGAATTTTGGGCTGTTTTATTACAGGGTTGTGAAACTAGAGTTGTTGGGATATATAGATATGGAACAAGAAGGTTCAATGGATAACCGAGAGAAATTAGAGATATAAAAAAACCTAGATTTTGTTTGATCCTTGATTCATTTGACCCTTGAATCATTCGAGCCTTGAATTTGAGCCTTGGAATAGTTGGATCCTTGATTCTAGCATATATTTGATATTGGATTCAACAATGAGGAGTATCAGTAATAGGTGGCTTCTACAAAGATCTTTCATATATCGTGAACTAGTTTACAATATTTAGGGTTCTTAAAATAGATCAAGACAATTTTATCAACGCTTCAAAAAAAGCTCTGATAAAGACCTCTTTTATCATCACTAAGTTAACAATCATTGATAAAATGATTTATAATTATAATTACAAATACGATTTTAAAAAAAAAAATACATAATTATTTATATATTTAATAAATATGTATATATAAATATAGTAAATAAATTAATTATTTATATATATTTATCATTATTTTATAATTATTTAAATATATAATTATTTTTTTATAATTATATAAATATTTTTTTAAAAATAATATTTATATCATTATATACATTTATATATATATAATAAATATAAATATAATTAAAGTAAATATATTCATTATTTAAATAAATTTATTATAAATTTATAATTATTTAAATTTACATAATTATTTGTTTATAATTATATTAATAATTTTTTAAAAAATAATATTTATTTATATATAATTATAAACGTATAAATATAGTAAATATAAAGTTTTTAATATATTTATTTACAAATATTTATTTACAAATATAATTTTAACATTATTAATGAATATTTAATCTTAATTACATGCATGTTAAAAATGATTGAAATCAAATAATTAAAAATGAGTACACTTTAACAATATTGAAGAAATTGCTATGTTTTATTAAATTAATATATATTATTAAATAAATATGGATATATATTAAAATAAATATGAATAAATGTTGAAAATATTAAAACACAGTAAATAAATATATATATAAAATAAATAATATAAATTGATTAAATTCACCAAAAATAAAAATTAAAGAATAAAATACAAAAACATATTGAAATTAAATAAATAATACATAAATTTAATAATATTAAAAATAAATAAACAAAATTTACTAATTGAGAACATAATATATTAAATGTCTCATGTTATAATGAAATTCTAAAATGAATATTGAAATTTGAACAAATTACATAAATATTATATGTGTTTATGTATAAGATTTCGTTATTTGCATAAATACTTGTGTGTGTGTTGTATATAAAAGTTTATTAATTACACAAACACACACACATATGAGAAATCAATATAACACACATTTTATCAATGTTAAATAGAAAAATCAAACAACATTCAATTATGTTCATTACTTAATGCAATTAGTTAGTATTTTTAAGTCATATTAATTATTAATTATAACCCATTATTCACTAAATATATTAATATTTAATATAAATGAATAAATATTTTTTATTATATAAATCATATTTATATACATTCATATCTGTATCAATATATTTAATATATACTATTTCTTAACATTATAACTAATTATTTAATTAATAAATTTTCTAATATTTTTCTCAATTTATTTCTAATTAACTTTTATTTGTTTAATATACATTTTACATATATCTATATATTTAATATATAATATTTATTAGTATTTTTAACTTATATATAGAATAACCAGTTTATTCATTTTAATGAATAATTATTTAATTAATAAAACGTTTAATATTTTTTTTAACAAACTTGTTTTTATTTTTTATTTATTTAATTGTTTAATTTTTTTAAACCATTATCTGTGATAAAAATAAAACACTAAAAAGGATACCCATTATCAGTACTAAAAAAAGCACTGATAAAGATCAACACTGATAAAGACATGTTTTATAGTAGTGAAGGTAAATCACTAAAGAAATGAAAGTTTGAGTTAGAACATATATATGTATGGGGATTAGATCTAGTTCATTCTAATAGAGGTTCATTATTCAATATTACCTTCATCAATGGTGTGACATAGAAAGTATGTGTGTCATTTCTAAAGAACAAGTCCAAGGTGTTTGAAACATTTATTTTATAGAGAGACATGGTGGAAAAGGTGACTATTTGAAAGGTTAAGTGCATATGGTATGATAATAGTAGGGAGTATGAAAGAAATGACTACTAGGGGTTCTATTGGTGGATTAGTATATGGTTTGAGAACAAAATACCAAGTACTTTAGGACATAACTGAGCCACAAAGAGGATGAATTGAACTTTGGTTGAAAAGAAAAAGAGTATGAGAATTTACATTGGGTTCCCCAAGGTTTTTTGGATTGAGGTAGTGACTTATGAAACATAATTAACCAACAAGAGTTCCTCTTATTTGTTGGGATAGGAAGTATGAGAAGTCTATTGGTCTATAAAGAAGGATAAATTCACCCACATCAATTTCTTCATATCACTCACCAATGTCTATATTTATTCAAAGGAGAGGGATCATCCGGAAGATAACTTGAATTTGTGTTACATTAATGGGTATAGTAATGATAGGTTTTATTTTTGACACTAGAATAAAATTTCACGGAATATTTCTAATGTATAAATTATGTCTTCAATGAAGGGAAGTTGTGGAAGGATCAAAACCCATATAATAATATTTTTGAGAGTAATGTATCAATAGAGGCATAAGTTAATCTGAATGGATTTCTAGAATCTAGGGATGTTTTGAATAATTCTGTAAGTACATTGGTATTAGAAACACCAGATTATATGAAAGTTATAACATAAAAGAGTTTAGTACCAATGGTGTTTCCATGGTTGGATGTACCATAAATATATAGGACTATAGAATATCATGGTAGAATCTGAGAAGAAAGTTATCTATAAGATATATATTTGGGATTTTTAGTACTAAGAGGAGATGAGCCACAAATAGAGTTATAGTGATATACCAGAGTTAGGTTCTATGTGAAGATATATGGGAGTGATTTACATTATCTGTTACTCGTAAATGATGGAGATTCTGAGATCCTAGAAGAGGGTAGAAATATGAAAAACTATAATTAGTGGGAGTTAGAAATTAGGGATGAGATTTATTCCATTCGTATTTTTAAACAGGGAGTTAATAAGAAGGCCTTCAGGGAATAAAATCCTTTAGAAAAAATGGGTGTATCGATTGAAGGAGGAGGTAGATGGTAGAAAAATGTATAAGTAATTATTAGTTAAAAATAGATTTTAGTAAGTATAAGGTGTGGGTTTATATGAGATATTTTCATTGTTAATTAAATATAAGACTATTCATATTGTACAAAGTATAGTTTCCATGGAGGGATTTAATCAAGAATGGTTGAAAGTAAAGAAAAACTTCATTCAGATTGATATAGATGAGGAAATATATATTAAGAAACCTGTTGGTTTTGTGGAGCATTTTAAGCAGGAACTTGTGTGCATCTAAAATTAGAGCCTTTATAGTTTGAAATAGGAACCAAATAAATCAAAATTGAAATCCTAATAAAATTTTGATGAAGTAAAATTTATTCGAGGGAAATGATAGATATTCTTTTTATCGGAAAGTGTAAGATAATGTGAGTTTCATCATAAATCTTATCTATGTCAATGATATGATTATTGTCCGTCCTATAAAGGAAATGGTTGATGAGGTAAATTTTGAATTATGGAGAAGATTTTAGGTGAACGATTTCAATCCAAACAAACTAATCTTATGTATTTAGATGATGAGAAAATTCAGTTTTGGTACGTATTACTTGACTTAGTTGGATCATATTTAGAAGGTAATGGAGTGCTTCAACATGTGTGAGGTGAAGCTAGTGACCATGCCCATAGATAAACATTTTAAATTGATAAATGAGGAGAAACCATGAATGGAAGATGAATTTTAGTACATAGAAAAAGTCATTAGGATCCAATGGTCAGAATCTTGATGTATTCAATGTATTATTATTGTCCAGATATTGAAAAATTCACGGGAGTTGTTCATAGATACATGTAGAATCCTAAAAAGAAAACACTGTGAGTCCAAAAAGTGGATTCAATATATCTTAAAGGTTTTATGAGGTATTGAAAATTTACATGGAGTGTATAGGTTATGGTAGGGGTTTTCAAACATTGATATTGGGGGATATTTTGAAACATTAAGAGCATTAAATGATAGTGTTCACTTTTAGTGGGATAGATTTAAGATTGATGTTAAAGCTTCAAAATGGTAGTTACACTATAAATGATGAATGCAAAGAATGTTTCTTTTACAAAATCTTTGAGTAAGTTTATTTATCTTAAGGGGCAACTATAAGATCTTGAAAATAGTCAAGATGATGGAATGTTATTTTGAAACTAAAAAAGTGTGATCTAGATAAACAAAAATTCAATGTTTCATTATAGGGAAAACCTTTTTTTACCTAAAGTATCACTTAATTAAAAAAATTTAGAGTATAAGGTGATAGATCTAAGAATTATTGAAGGGGCTAAAAATATTAAATATATGATAATAAAGGTAATAGTTGGGATGTGGTGAGGGAGGTATGTTCCTTAGTATGGTTGGGATGAATGAAAGTAATGTGGGGAAACATGTAGTTACAACTGATGTTTGAGGAGTGGTGGAGGTTTTATTTATATGATAGAGGACTTAGTGTTGAATAATAGAAAATAATTCTCCAGTGGGTGATTATTAGGTTTGTCTATGAATACCATTTTAAGAACTAGGAGTTAGAACTTTTTAAAGGTGTAGTTCTGAAACTCTAATTTTATATAGATAAGATGGAGATAATGGAAGAAATAATTATGAGGTATAAACATATGGATGTAGGGAATATGAAATCTATGTATATTGGAAGGTTTAGTCAGAAGATGGAATCAAAAGTTTTCCCCCCTTAACCCATTCTGATAGAAGTAGATTAAAAAACCCAAATGAATTTCACAAGGGTAACTCTTGAAATCATTAAAGTAACTTTCATGGAGCATAAGGGTAAACTTATGGGAGATTAAAAATGATTTTTTTTAAATAGGTAGATGAGTTGGTGTAACTCATTGATCAAACATATGTATTTTTGGGGAGATCAAATCAGGTGGAATCCTCCACTGGAATATCAAGAGACAATGATAACTGAATGCACCAGGAGGGTCTTACTATTAACAGTAGGATGAAATATTTGATCATTACATACTGTATAATTTTAATCATATTCTTTTTTCTTAATAAAGTAATTTAGTATCCCCCCATGGATTAGGACTCACATATGAAATGATTCAATTGTATTGTTATTGTTTCTTATATTATTTCAATTATTATCTTCTGGTAATTCTTATTTGTGTTCATTATATGGTTGTGTGTTATGGTGAAGTGATTTAGTTTTAGTTGTTTTATATGCCTTGAAACTATAGTGAGGTATCTCTTTACTTATTTGTTCCATCATGTTTGTTCAGGTGGATATGTTCTATGGGATTTATGGAAGATATTCATGAGCCTAACATTAGACATTCAGTAGATCCTAACATCACCCCTATCAATAATATTTTATATGATATGGTATTTTCTATGTATGTGTTTAGTCTTTTGGAAAGACCATGGATATTTTTCCTAATAAAGAGCTCCATTATTGTCATATTAAAGATCAATCCCCCTTCAATACTAAGAACCACACTAAGTTCAATGAAAATTTTCTCAATAAAAACAACTTCCTTTATATAATCTGATATAGTGTTGTACTCTACATTTTTATTGATTATTCTGTGATATCCCATTTGAAACTATTTAATTAATACACCCATAAATATGGAATGACCTAAAATACATTTAGAACTCATTTAATCTTTATCGAATTAGAAACTAACATCATTGGAACCCTTTACACAGATCTCATCCACTCATATAATGATTAAGAACATATTCTTACTTCATATTATGTTATTAAGGATGTTCTTAACAATAATCCAGTGACCCCCACTAGGATTGTATTGGTATCTACAACTTATACTCAGATCCTAAGGGACATCAGGTCGAGTACACACCATATCACATATAATAGACTCTATAGTGAAAAATTAATGAATTATATCCATCATTTTGAAATCATTAGAAGGATGATGACTATTCATAAGATTAATTCTATAAAATACTGATAAATACACCTTATTAGAGTTATTTATGCTATACATATTTATCAATTTACAAATATTTTTGTTTGAATCAGTATAAGGAACCTATTAGATCTATCTCTATAGATCTTCATACTTATTATGTGGGATACATCACCAATGTATTTCGTCAAAAATAATTTACTGACCTCATATTTATAGTGTGTATAGTTGGGATATTATTTTTGATAATAATAATTTCATCCACATAAAATATAAAAAATACTACCACATTCCCACTAATATTTTTGTATTCACAAGAGTTATCTGCATTACTGATGAAACCAAAATATTTTATTACATAATCAAACCATGTATTCCAAATCTGTGAAACTTTTTCTAATCTATAAATGGACCATATCATATTACAAACCATAACATTCTGATTTAGAAATTTGAAACCTTTAGGTTTTATCATATACACATCCTTAACTAAATTAACATTAAGGAAATCATTTTTGAAATCCATTTTTTATATCTTATAATCAAAATGAGTTTTCATGAAAGAAATATCCAAATAGAATTTATCATCATAATATGTGAAAAGGTATCTTTATACCTAATACTATGATTTTTTTTGTAACAATTTTCCACAACACGTGCTTTATAGGTAGAAACTATACTATCCATGTCATTTTTCTTATATAAAATCCACTTACACCCTATGGGTGACACCCCTTAAATATCTTCTTCCATGTTCCAAAACTATTTGGTGTACATAGAGTCCATTTTATATTCCATGTATTTTAACCATTTCTTGGAATCATAACTCTCAATTGAATATAGGTTGGTAGTAAGTTCATCACCTATGAAAACGATCTCATAATAATTTTTTACAAGAAATATTTATCTCTCATGATACTGATGAATCCTACTAGAACATTATGGTTATTGTGTAACCTGAGTCAATTATCCTACCGTAACTCTTTGTGGAACTGTCTTAACTTCCATCTCATGAGCACTTCCTATTTTTTGTTCTTCAACTTCTCTGAATTCAAAATTTATCACACTGAATCCTTATCATATATATTCATTCTCAATAAATATACCAACTCAAGTCACAAACACTTTGTTTTTAGTAGGATTTTAGAAATAACATCCCTTAGTTTCATTAGGATAACCAATAAATGAGAACTTTTTAGACTTCAGGTCATGTTTTTTAGAATCCAAACATTATATGAGTTCTTTATAGCCCTAAATATTCATAAAATATAAAATAATACATTTACCATATCAAATATCATATGATGTATTTATGACTACATTAGATGGAATGTAGTTATGTAAGAACGAAACTATTTCCAATACATAACATTAGAACCAGATAAAAAGGTTAAACTGAATCATCATCAATTGAACCATATCAAACATGGTATGATTCCCCTTACCAGATAGACCATTCCACCATGGTGTTATAGAAAAAGTGAGTTGTTGAATAATTAGACAATCTATTAGAAATTTAGTGAATTCCTAGATCATGTATTCACCACCCTAATTTGATTAGATAATCTTAAAACTCTTTCCCAGTTAATTTTGAACATTTTTTGAAATTATATTGAAATATTAAAAAGTTTCATACTTGCATATCATCAAAAAATATACCAAACTAACTAAATTCGATTGTAAAAGTATCAATGTTCCATAGACCACCACTTTATTGAGTACTCATTAGTCCACAAACACCACTATGTATGAGATCCAATTGTCCCAAATCCATTTTACTGTTACCACTAAAATTTTATTTGGTCATTTTATGAATAAAAAATATTCAAAATTATTAATCAATTCATAATTGAATGGTTACAAAAACCTATATCTATGAAGCCAGTAGGTATATTTCACATTTATATTTCCAAGGAGAAAATACCAACGGTAGGTGAGTTTATAATCATACCAAACATTATTATTCTAGATTTTATAAAAAGTATTTTCCATATAAAAAATGTACAAACCATTTACCATTTTACCAATTGCATAAATAATTTCATTCTTATATATATAGAAACTCTTGTTCATAATAATTAATGAAAATCCCATATTGTTTAAAAAATATATAGAAATCAAATTTATGTTTATGTTGGTAACATAAAAATTGTTATTTAATTCTTAAACTAATCTACTTGGAAAATATATATCATAATCGAAGACATCGAATGTAGAAACTCTTACTCAATTGATGACATGTAGATCTACATTACCCATTTCCAAATCATTTAAGCCTTTGAGTTTGTGTTTATTAGAAGAAAATTTTGATTCACAAATGGTATCTAATACCCATGAGTCAAAGTAGGAGAAGTTGATCTCATTATAATTCACATTTAGATACTTAGAATGCTTCTCTCTGAGTACACATTACAACTATAAATACCAATCTTGAATAGTTTTATAGGACTTACCTATAATAAATATTAGAATGTTATATGTGCTCTATGCCATAATCTATAATGAAGACATATCTATGGGTTAGTATCATGTTTTATAACTTTTCATCACGAAATTTTAATAAAAGTACTCTCATTAAATTAAGAGAAAATACATTATATCCATTTTGTGAGACAAGATCCATATTTCACTAAGTAATGAGTCTGCTATACCATTTCTCTCAACACTTAGTTATTTAAGTAGGAAAACATTCCAATCATAATAGATATGATTATTAGATATTTTAGCAGATAAATATTTATCAAATTCATAAAATAAATAAAATCAACTATATTTCTATAGTAACCTAATCCTATTAGGGTCCCCTAGCTAGTGTAACCTGAATAAAACACTAAGAACCGGTGGTTAATCATTTTTATCCCACTTATTACTTTATTTATTAACAGGATATAATATAGGGGCACTATGTTATGACATGTCCTACCATTCTTAATGATTGTGTTCTTGAAAAGTTTCACTTTTTAAGGAATCTCACACTTAATATTTATGGGGTTTTCTTTAAAAAGTAACACCAAAATAAAAAGAATCATTTTCAAGTTAAATACAATACCTTTTCACCATATAAAATATTTTTAATCTCTTGTTTCATTTATTTTTTATGAATTATTCTAGTAATATTGTTTTAAAATCGACATTTCTTCCACAAAATTAAAATGTTCACACAATATTAATTTGTTACTGTTTACACAACCCACATGTTTTTGTTACTAACCTGAATATAGAATCAAATCAAATTTATGCATGTACAAATTTATCATAAGAATAAGGTATATGAAATATTCATGTAAAGGTTTATAAATACATGATATTGAAAATATATACATGAGTAATCCTAGAGATAGAAATAGACCACCCCCACTTTTTAGAATAAGTCATAAGGCTCTAGTCTTGTGGGAAGTCGGAATCAAATTCCCTCTACCCAGAGATACTTTACTCATGGTAGAATCCAATTTATTAAAATTATATAACCTTAAATATATAAACTATCGTTAATAACTAAATTTAAAATGATAAAATTAATTACAAACTAAGGTCAAGTCATATTAAATCTAAATCTTATGTCTCATACCCAATATACAATTCATGGCTAGACAATTTAATATGAACCAATTTATCTCTTAAATTAAATTTTAAAAAATATTCAAATTTTAGAAACCCTTTATAAAAATGAATATTAAAATGGAAAAAAAATGAACACTTCATTTATTTCTCAAAATAAGAAATTCAAATTTATAACATTTAATATTTAGTATAAGTATAAAACCTATCATTTTAAAATACCTATAACTAATCATTTATAATTTGTTGATAAAAAATAATAAATTCATGAACTATATTTTTATTAAACTTTTTCTAATATCAAATTTTTTGATTGATAATGAAGATTATTAATAATAAAACACGATTGATATTGTTATCTATGACAAGCGATATTGAAATTCTTCAATCGTATTTTATGATATAACCTATATCATCAACATAACTCGATGCTCTATTTTAGAAAAATATATGGGTAAATCATAGGTTATGATGATATAAATTGTGTCCTATGACATAGAAAAAAGACACAAGATTTATATATATTATACCTTTCGATATAAGACAATCATACATGATGACTAAGCCAAGAAAAATTATTTCATCATATAATATGCTATGATATAACCCCAAATGCCTTATATTTTCCATTTTATTTAAAAAACTGGTATAAAATTTTATTTATCCATTTAAAAGAAGGGATTTTGTACCATATATTGGTTTTAAAGTGCTCACCGAATAAAATTGGAAGTGGAAGAAACCCATGATAGACACTATTTTTCTTCAACCAAAAGAACAATAAAAAAATACGGAACATAAATAGGCATGAATTAATATTAAAAATATTCATATTTTACTATTAAATTGAGTAATATTTATAGTTATTGGTGTATAAAGTCCCAGAAGATCATTTTCATTAATAGGATCACACTAGCTTGTGGATCCTTATTCATAATGAGAGGATCCTCCGATCTCTCACAGTATGCTAGAAGCATCTTTATAAAGACAAAGAAGAAAATAGGAACTTGATTAGAGATTTGGAAATGATAACATGCCTCATTGGTAAATTTAGTAAGAGTGATAACATCTCTTTTATAGACTCTCTTCACTAAATGAATAGAGATAAATAACTGGATCATCGACTGCCATCTCATGGAAAACATCACACATTATTCACAGTTAGAATTTTATAAATTCATTTAAATTATTCAAATTCATGTATCATATATAAATGATCATTTTATATGAACCAAAAATTTGAATTTTATTTAAATTTCATGGACTTTACCCCATAATTAATTTAAATCCTAGGAAAATAATACATAGATGATACATTTTGGGATTTTTTAATTTTTTTGATAATTGGATTAAATGTTGATTTTTAGTGTTTTCATATTTTTTAAATTAATTAAAAGACATAGTTTAATTATTAAAATAAATTTATTCTATTTTAAATGTTTTAATTAATTATTATTTTAATCATGAATAAGACAATGATCAGTTACACATTTTAATTGTATAGGATGGAGAAAAATGGCAGTCCTCAAGTTTCCACATGAAATAATGAACCTATAAAATGTTCACAATAAAAGATAACCTGATCACTCATCACATGGATTACCACTTGAAGAACCCTCACTCACCAGCCCCATGAAACCTACCATAATGGCATCAAGTTACCACTTGTTGAAATCCAACCTACTGTACTCGGCTTACCATTTGTTTCATCTACCTAACATGATTTAACCCATAACACTATATATCCACAGATAGTCATCATAATGACAGAATGAAAAACTCATGGTCACTCAATTGATCACAACCATACATCAATCTACCGGACACCTGAATTTCTGCATGCCCGTTGGTCGATCAAGTCACCATAAATCCCAACCTTATAATGTATTACCAAATTCATTCACCAAAGAGTGAGGCCAACCACATTTAATTATTGTAGAATTGAATAGAGACTAAATAAATAAGTTTACTAAATTGTGTTTAAATATTATACCTCACCTAATTTCACTAATGATCAAGTTGCATTCATGAGTTATCTCATTATGTAAAGATGAAGATGCTGAGGCCTCAGTTCATTCCTAATGTACTAGTTATAATATTGAAGGTTGATGCACACCATCAATTTGATAATATGACTCAATGATTTCTACCATAATAGAATGATATAACTAAGGTGTAACACCCCAAGATTTTATGAGACATTTTTTTAATTTCTTTGATGTCTTGTATTGTATGCTACACCAAGATTATCTTGCACTATATGAAACACTGTGTTAGCTTACAGTATACACAATACTATTCTTAGCTTGTGATACAAAAAATTTCAAGTTCTTTTTATAGAATTAATTTCACACAATAATGATTATAAGTGATAACAAAATATTATAACCTAATAATTATAATGGAGGGTATGAAAATGATTTAATTCCTTCTAAAAAAACTATTTAGTTGAAAATAAGTGAGTATATAAAAATAATAAAATCACTCTTTAAGAATTTTATTAGTGAAATATATATGTAATTTATTAAATTAAAATTTTAAAATTAATATTATATGTTTTATATATGATATAATAATAAATTCAATTTTTCAGATAAAAGAAGTATTTTTCAAGAACAAAATATTATTTCACTGCTTTTTGAGGGATAACCCTTTTTAAATATAGGTTTTTACAATTTTAAAAGTTATATTAGACAAAATAAACTTCTTTTTTGGAAGTGGGACATCAAAATTTACCGCTTTTGAAATTTTGGTATTATCCTGATGAAATTCATATTTTAATGAATAGTGAATAAAACTGTATTTTAATTATAAACTGCATTTCCATCTAATTTATTTATATAGTTATATTATCTTTTTAATTGGTTTTAAAGTGCAATTATATTATGTTTTTATCATTTCATCCAATTCTGGTCATTTTATGTTATTTCATATTTAAATTGGACATAAACACATGCCAATCTTTTGATAGTTTTCATTTCTTAAAAACCTAGTTTGTGGTTTTCATAATGAAAATAAATTTTAATTTAATTCCTGAAAATTATGTGTTTTGAATTTATAAAAATGGATTCCATATTTGGAATCATATGTTACAAATTATGTAAATACAACCTTTTTATTTTTAGTCATTATAAATAGTAACTTTAGTAATTATTTTTATTTACAATGGTTAACGGGTAAATTAGGTAAATATGGGTAAAACATAATATTTTAATAACATAAAACTATCATAACACATGTAATTATCCTATTTTATGAGTCATGGTAGACCAAAAAAATCCTTCGGTAGAATGTCTGGGATTTGAGAACCACTTGGGTGTGAAAATGACATGTTATAATAATTAATTTAAAGAGAAATATGACATAAACATGTAACTTTTCACTAATACAATTTTATTTTGGTTTCTATAAATTAAATACTAGAATATAAAATTTAATTATAAATTTAAAATATTTTATACTTCATGGTATTTTATTTATAATTTTTATACATTAAATAAATAAATTTATTTATGACACAATGATGCTGTAGTGATTACCTTATTATTGAAATATTTAAATAAATGATATTATAAATATTAAAATAACTGTAATTTTAAAATTTTGATGCCATCCATGATTTTTTTGATGACATGAACATGTTAGGGATGATTTAATTCATTTGGTTTGAATGAATCAAGTTTGTATGACTTTAACAAAAATCAATTACTAAATAGTGTTAAAATTGACGTAAATGAGTTTTAAAAAAACTTTTTTATTAAATGATATAATTGTCTTAAAAATATAAGATTCAGAAAACTAACTTATATAATGTAAAAAATGTAATTAATTATCCAATTGTGGTTCTATTGTCATTTTATTGTTACTATAGTAACCATATATTATGAAAGTACATGAAGACATGGTAAGAGGTTATGTTTTTGACTATGGGTTAAAGCTAAAAGTTAAGGTCAATTTTGTGAACTATACTTGTATAAAACCTATTGGTTGAGATTATTTAAAACAATAATTATCTAATATTTAAAATAAATGATTTTGGTACGTTTAGAAACAGAAAATTTATTGATAATAAATTAATATTTCAAGACTTTCCTAAAGTGCCCCTCCTCCCTCTTATAAAAGGCCACAACCTCTACCCACTTACTCATACCTTTAAAGACCCTTGTATCATCCAAATTATGCTCAAATAATCTCCCAAAATCCCTAACTTCTTCTAATATTCCACAAATTGGGATAAATCCATATTAGGGGGACCTTTTGTTCAAATCAAAAAAAGATACTCGAAAAAGAGGTAATTGTTTTATCACCTCTTTAAAAATTATTTTATTCTCCTACTTCATATTCTTGTGTTATTTCTATAATAAAGTAATAAAATATATAATATTATACATTATTATATTTTATTATAATTATGGGATAATCGTATACCTCCATTTTTTCATCATACGAATAATAATATCATCATGCATGCGTACGTACAATTTACTGTCTCCACGTCATGGTGTAATTTTTTATTCAACAATACATAATTTGGATGGGCATATTGAATATTATAATGGATTTAAATAATTAATATAACATTTTAATTAATCTTTATAATTAATATACCATCCACTTCTATTCTATTTTACCATTATGTGAATGATATCGTCGCTCATGCGTACGTACGACCTACCGTCTGCACGATGCGATGAGATTCGTTCTCTACATTAACCATTAAAGAGTTATTATAATGTTTATATAATAAATAAATTGAAATATATGACATAATAATTCTACTATATTTATGAATATATATATATATATATGAAATTTACTTGTTTCCCTTCAATTCAATAAGGAAACAGAAACTGCGTTCATGCGTATTTACGTCCTACTATCTCCATGAATGGTGTATTCCATTTCATATATCAATTTATTATATATATTTAAATAATGAATATTTATGATTTATAAATCATTTTTTACATTATGTAATTAATTAAATCATGATCTACGTAATAAGATCAAGAATAACAAGTTAAAACATGTACGCTAAATAAAACGTTTATTACCCAAAACATTACTTTAACATGGAATTGATAAATAAATGGGTAATATAAAATCATAAGTGAATTATATATTATATCATAAATATTATTTTGGTTTTCTTAAAATCTATTAATATGTTTAAACCCACTATACAAGAGTTTTAGACATATATGGATGAAATCAGACCTAAGGTAAGGGATAATTTCACAATCTCATTATTATTTGAGATTATTTTTACGTAAGTATTTATTGGGGTATATTTATCATCCACACCCATGTTTCATAAATATGTAATATTATTTTTATTATTCTATAATTGTTTAAATTAAAATTTAACCATTGGTAAATTTTTATTAAATGGTATGAGAATAATCTTTTGGAATTTTTCGATACATGGTACTTTTTTGTTTTTTTCCAGAAAAAGTACGAGGAGAATGTTTTTTTAACTTATACTGCATTAATATATTTTTACATATTCATAATTCCTTATTTCCATCAATCATCTATTATATTATTTTAAGTTTATTTTTTATAAAATTATTTTCATTTAAAATTTCATGTCATTTTGAGAAAAGAAAAATTCTTTGAAGAAGAAAGGATATTTTCCTCAAGAATTAAGTTCTAGTGTTTTATAAAAATTATTTTCCATCCAAGATGAGGCCCTTTAAATAGGTTAATATTTATATCCCTATTATTAATATGATTTTATTGTGTTAATTATGGAATGATATTTTATAGGGATTATTTTATGATTGAATGATGTTTAAGAAACACATTTTATTTCATGTGTTATGCTATGATGAATGATTAATGTCTTCATAGAACATGTAAGAATGATTTCATTATGAGATGGGTGGGACCTATATCTACCTCCAATGTATTGGGTAAAGATTTATATCTCATGATATAAACATTAATAGAATGAAAATAAAATCTGGTTTAGTAATACATGGCTAGAATGACAAGTAAATCCGGTTTAGTAATACCGAGCTAAAATGACATGTAAATCCAGTTTGGTAATACATGTCTAGAACTTCATATAAACCAAGTTCAGTAATATAATTTTTTCACTGTGATGGTATTGGAAGAAATTCCTTGTATACTATGGAAAAAAATTTATGTTCTTATTTTTTTCCATAATTCCATGTTTTATCTCATTTTTATTTTATCATGGTTCATGTTCATTTATGATTTATTCCTTACAATCTGCCATGATTTATTTCATGACTCTCGATTTTGATATTTAAAATATATGTTCATATTTTTACATTCATGAGTTTATGTTTTGTTTGATGTTCTTCATGTTTACCCTTACTAAGCATTTGATCTCACTATTTTTATGTTTTCTTTTCCCCATGATATAAAGAATGATTTTAGGTAGAAAAACTAATGGGGAAAATCTTTATTAGAGATGTTGAATATCATTCATTAAGATAGAAGAATGTGTACTTAGTTTACAAAGACACTAAAATAATATGGTATTTGGGATTCTATTTGTGTAATGTATTATATATTCTGTAAAATAAATGTAATATCCATGTACATTAATCTTGGTTCATTAGAGTTGGTATCAAATTGAAGGTTTAGTCAACCTTGAGAAACTAGGATAAAAAAACTTTAGTGAGAAGCCTAGTGATATTTCTATGGATATTTCTAGGGATGTCCTAAGGATAAGTTAAATATAGGTTAGAATACTATAGTTTTTGTGATAATAATGAATAACCTATTATTAAACCTATGATATCATATATTGAAATATTATAATTAATTTACCATACTTATGTGTTTTTATTATCTGATATGTATTTCTTATACTTTTATTTTTGGTCCTAGTCAATATCCCGAACTACATAGAACATGGTTAACCATTTAATGTTTCAATGGTCACGCCGGGGGACGTTCAAGGTAACCCTTTCTGAGGTTTTTACAGCTTTCTGATGTTCTTGTGCCCTGGTTCGTGGTTTCTTGGACATTTCTATTGGTTTTTGATGTTTTTGTGTAATGGTGAAAGTGGTTGTATTGGAATCATGTAGTGGGGTACCGGGAACCCATAAACCAGCTTTAGAAAATGAAAAAAAATGATTAGCCCAATCATGACAATGGTATGAGTATAGGTCATACTACTAAGGATTAAGAGAATGTAAATAACATGTGAATGGTATGTGAAATTCTTCCAGTATGTTTTATATTAAACATAAGAAGCTTGAAGTTGAAAAACCTTAAGATATGATTCATATTTTAGGAAATAAGAAGATGATGGATCATGAGTAATGGTTTAAAAATAAAGTTGGAAGACTGAGGTGTAAATGTTTCATATTTCAAAGATTATGTTGTAAGAATCATGAAATATATATGTGTTTTTAGTATAATTTTTTAATTAAGGATTGGAAAGGATAGGTTGAATAGTTCTTTGGAGATAGAAAAGTGAGGTAAGAGTAAGGTTATATACTTTGAGAACACATGATTAAGGGGAAGATAAACCTTAATATGCCCTTATGTTAAGATAATGATGCTTGGCTAAAGATATGTAAGATTTTAATATGTAAATTGGATGATTATAGTTTCTTTGAAACAAATAATGGTGTTTTTGAAAAGAGGATTATGCTATCATAGATAAAGTATACAACCATTTGGGACATAAGGAATATATTAAATAAGTTTTTTAATAGAGAAACATCCATGTTTTCAATAAGGATATCTGATAATTATGGTTGTTACTATGACTCAGGAAAATACATGATGAAGGTGTTCACATTTTTGGAATGTTACCAATAAGATATATCTTATGATTTGTGAGGGATAAATGTTAAGCCAATTTTGTGATCCTTTTTCTATAGTTATGGATTTTTATCTTTTAAAAGGATTGTATGGTTATGAAAATTTTGGAAAGTTAAAGTTAAACATCAGATGAAGTTTGTTAGAAGAAAGTATTATCTTACCATATATGGACTTATGCATGTTTGATAACTTATTCTAACCTTTTTGTGATAAATACAGATGAAATGAACAATCATTTAATTTAGGGATCGTATGATATACTAACACTTTAGGAATGAAAAATTAAACTTCATTTATTTGAATAAGCGATGAAGTGAAAATTGTTCAAGGCATGACAAATGATGGGATTGTACATAAATAAAGTATTTCCTATCACGTTATTACAGTTTAGGAAAAGGATCTTTAAAATAAAAAATGTTATCCCTGTACCTTCTTATCTGATATATTAGACAGTCCCTTAAATCATCGCAGATTTATGGATTTCTGGTTGTTAACATTATTCAATGTTGTTATCTATCACTATCCATCAGAAATTTATGGCTATATTTCTCTTCCATATCCATGTTTTCAATTCCCACCTATGTTATCCTATGTGGAAACCCAATTATGAGTTACTTTGGGTAACTGTTATGTTTCTAACTTTCCTTTTTTAAAATGAAGTTTCAATATTCCTTTTTAAGATGTGGGTTTAAATGAAAGAAACATTCAAGTATTAAACCTATTATAAACCCAATGAATTTAGAGGGAGAAATTAAACTTAAGGGGGGTATACTATAACACTACATGATTTTATGAGATATATATTTTTTAATTTCTTTGATGTCTTGTTTTATACACTGCACCAAGACTACCTTGCGCTATACCCAATACCGTTTTAGCTTGTAGTATACATAACAATATCCTTGTATTGGGATACAAATAATTTTTAGTTCTTTTGATTGAATTAATTTCATGCAATACTCAGTATAAGTGATAATTAAATATTTTATCCTAGTCATTATAATGGAAGATATGAATAGAATTAACTTCCTTCTAAAACAACTATTTAATTGAACATAAGTGAGTCTATAAAAATAATAAAATCACAAATTATGGATTTTATTAGTGAAATATATGTGTAATATATTCAATGTAATGTTTCAAATTCATAATATTTTTATATATATGATATAAGAACAAATTAATTTTTTTTTCAGATAAAAGAAGTATTTTTGAAAAAAAAACTTTTACCGGCTTTTGATCTAGAACAATTTTTAAATATAGTTTTTGAAAATTTAATAAGTTATATTGGACATAATAAACTTCTTATTTAGAAGCGGGACATAAAAATTTACCTTTTTTTAAATTTTGTTATTTTTCTGATGAAATTCATATTTTAATAAACAGTGAAAAATACAGTATTTTAATTCCAAACCGCCTTTTCATATAATTTATTTATATTGTTAGATTATATTTTTAATTGTTATTAAAGTGTAATTAGATTATGTTTTTATAATTTAATCCAATTTTGTTCATTTTTTGTAATTTCTCATTTAAATTGGATATAAACACATGTCAATATTTTGATAGTTTTCACTTCTTAAAAACCCACTTTTTAGTTTTGACAACATGAATTAATTTTAAATTAATTTATGAAAAATTATGGGGTTTTATTTAGAAAAATGGATTCCATATTTGTAATCATAAGGTAAAAATTATGTAAATAGTTCCATTTTACTTTTGAAAATTAGGAATGATAACTTTAGTAATTATTTTTATTTACCATGGTTAAAGGGTAAATCCTGTAAATAAGGTTAAAAAAATAATATTATAATAATATTAAACAATCCTAACATGTTTCCAAATCCTATTTAATGATTCATGGGAGACGAAAACAATCCTTGGGAAGAAATTTTGGCCTTTTAGAACCACTTGACTGTGAAAATAACATGTTATAATAATTAATTTAAAGTAAAGGGAAAAATAAAATAAACATGTGTCTTTTTACTAAAACAATTTTATTTTGGTTTATATAAATGATATATTCAACTATAAATAATAATTAGAAATATGAAAAAAATTCCCTACATCATGTTATTTTATTTATAATTTTTTGACAGCAAATAAATAAATTTATTTATGACACAATGATGATGTACGTATTACCTTATTAATGAAATATTCAGATAAATGATATTATAAATATTAATATAAATGTAATTTGAACATTTTTATTCCATAAATTTTTTTTTGTGTTAAAGTGACATGTTATGGATGAGTTAATGACTTTTTTTCTAAGGAATCAAGATTTTATGACTTTAACGAAAAAAACAATTACTAAATAGTCTCAAAATTGACATAAATGTGATTTTAAAACAAGTACTATTTTATTAAATGATATAACAGTCCTAAAAAATCTAATATTAAGCCAAATGTATTATATAATTTTTAAAATTTCATTAATCATCCACTTTCAGTTCTCTTGGTATTTTATAGTAACTGTAGTAACCATATATTATGAAAATATAAGAAGGCATATTAAGAGTTAATGTTTTTAACTAGGGGTTAAAGCTAAACGATAAGGATAATTTTGTGACCTAAAATTATATAAAACATGTTGTTTGAGAGGATTCAGACTCAAACTCATATTATATTATAAATAAATGAGTTTTGGACCATTATAAACTGATAATAAATTGATCATAAATTAATATTTTAAGATATTCTTAAAATACCCATCCTCCCTATTGTAAAAGGCCACCACCTATACCCACTTACTTACACATTTAACACCCCTTTGATTATCCAAATTATGATCAAATAAGCTCCAAAAATCCCTCCCTTACTCCTATATTGAACACATTGGTCAGAAATCCATCTTAGGGAGACCTCTTGTGAAAATCAAAAGGAGATAATCGAAAACGAGGTAATTGTTTTATCACCTCTTTCAAAATTATTTTCTTCTTCTAATTACTTTAATTATATTGTTTCCACAATAAAGTAATAAATAACATATATTATACATGATTATATGTTATTATAATTATTGGGAAACCTTATACCTCATTTTATCCTTCCTACGAATAACAATATCACCATGCATGCATATGTATGGCTTACCATCTTCACGCTATGATGTAATTTGTAATTCAACAATACTTAATTTGAATTGTTATAATTTTGATTATAATGTATTTAAATAATTAATATAACATTATAATTATTATATATAATATATATAGCATAAAATTGTTCACCATTTAACCATTAAGTGAATGATATCATCGCTCGTGGGTACGTACGACCTATCGTGTCAAGGACACGATGAGATTCATTCTCCACATTAACCATTCAAGAATAATTATAAAGTATATATAATAAATAAGCATGAAAAATATGAAATAATAATTCTAATATATATATATATATGTCATTTACTTGCTTCCATTCAATTCAATAAGGAAATGGAAACAACGTTCATGCGTACGTACGACCTACCCTCTCCATAAACAGTGTATTCCATTTCATTTACCTATATATTATATATATTTATATAATGAATATTTATTATATATAAATCATTTTTAAAATTATTTAATTAATTAAATCATTATCTAATTAATATGATCAATAATAAAAAATAAAAATATGTACGCTAAATAAAATGATTATTACCCAAAACGTTGATTTAACATAGAATTGATAAATAAATAGGTAATATAAAGTAATAAGTGAATCATATATGATATCATAAATATTTTAATGGTTATATTACAAGTTAATGATATTATTCAACCCATTATACTAGATTTTTGGACATATACATATGAAATCAGACCTAATTTAAGGGATAATTTCACAAACTCATTATTATTTGAGATTATTTATATGTAAATATTTACTAGGGTATATTTTTTATGCACATCCATGTTTCCTAAATATTTAATATTATTTTCATTCTTATAAATTTTTTAATATAAATTTTACCGATTGGTAATCTTTTATTAAAAGGTATGAAAGGAATCTTTTGGCATTTTTCAATATGAGGCACTTTTTTGATTTTTTCGGGAGAAGTACGAGGAGAATGTTTTTTTAACATACACGACACGAACATATTTTTAGGTCATTATAACACTTTATTTTCATGAATATTCTTTTACACGATTTCATGTTTATTTCAACTAATTTTTTTTCTTTTAAAATTTCACCGCATTTTGAGAAAAGATAATGTTTTTGAAGAAGAAAGGATATTTTCCTCAAGGATTGAGTTTAAGTGTTTTATAAAAATTATTTTCCATCTATGATGACACTCGTTAAAAAGGGTATTGTTTCTATCCCCATTATTCATATAATTAAATTGTGTTAATTATGGAATGATATTTTATTTGGATTATGTTATGATGGAATGATATTTAAGAAACCCTTTTTATTTCATGGGTTATGCTATGATGAATGATTTATGTTTTTGTGGCCCAAGTGAGAATGATTTCATTATGAGATGGGTGTGACCTATATATCACTCCAATGCATTGGGTAAATATTTATATCTCATGATATAGACTTGAATGGAATGGAAAGAAAATATGGTTCTGTAATATTAGGTTGGAATGGAAAGTAAATACGGTTCAGTAATATAGGGTTGGAATGACATGTAAATCCTGTTCATTAATACATGGATGGAATGAAAAGTAAACCCGGTTCAGTAATAGATTTTTTCCACTATGATGGTATTGTAAGAAATGCCTTAGATACTATGGAAATCATATTATGTGATTATTTTCTTTCCACAATTCCATGTTTTATGTCAATGTTATTTTATCATGGTTCGTGTTAATTTATGTTATTCAAGTTTACCATTAATGAGCATTTGAGACCATCCTTTTTATGTTTTCTTTTACCTATGATATAATGAATTATTTTAGGTAGGAAAACTAACAGGGAATATCTTTATGGGAGATGTTGAATATCTTTCACCAATCTAGAAGAATGTGTTCCGAGTTCTGAAAGACACTACACTAATATGGTGTTTGGGTGTCTGTTTGTGTAATGTATTATATATTCCTCAAAATAAATGTAATTTCCACGTATTTCAAGATTGTTACATTAGATTAGTTACCTATAGTCATGAAAGGGTAGAGGGAAAGTTTAACACATTGTGTCAAGATAACTAAGGAATATCGAAGGCTACGTGAAGGTACAGGTGAACATTACATGCCACATATTGGTCACTACATCACTCCATAGGCTACATAAAGGTAAATGAAAACTCATTTCAACGTAGATATATGAATAATGAAGCTAAATTAGGGTATCTATGCTTATTTAAAGCTTGTGTAAGGGTAAATCATGCCAAATTCGACATCAACTCATTGTTAGATTTAAAATCTTCAAATAATGGTATGTATGAAGATGAATAAGTTTTAAGTTGATATTTCTCATACTATGTAAGGGTAGAATTTATGGACATGGTTTTATGTTTGGGTCATCACATCACTACTATTCGTGTGTGGGTTACACCAAAGATAAGTAAGTGTAAACCCTTTACTATAAGCATGATATAATACATGAATTGGAAAATTCAAAGAAAAAAAAA
Source organism: Viscum album (assembly GCA_963277665.1). NCBI lineage: Eukaryota > Viridiplantae > Streptophyta > Magnoliopsida > Santalales > Viscaceae > Viscum > Viscum album. Next base: position 1,751,341,795 of record OY728143.1, on the reverse strand, counting down.
CAATTTACCCAGTTCTCCCAATTTAAGAAGATGTTCTTGAGATCCATGAAATATAAATATAGATATAAATGAATTATAATGAACATGGGGATAGTTTCAATTAGTTGGAATATTTGAGTGATCCCCTTCTAAGAATATCCTGATGCTCATACTATACCCATGGAGGATATCAAATAAGTTTTAGTTGGGAACTAAAATTGAGGAATATTTTCAAAAATACTAGAATTTTTAGAGATAGAAAAGATATATATACAACTCATGTAGATGAAACATTAAATCATGTGAATAACCTATAATCATTTTGCTATAAAAAGGTAATTATTCACCAAGGAGAGGGGGATACATACAAGATTTACAGATCAATTGGAGTTGGTGTTTCCTTACATTCTTTCATTTTATTCTGGTCATAGTTTTATTTTGATAGCACATCATACCCTTTGTGTTCTATCCATGTAGATACACCTTAACCAATATTTATTATTTTTATTCTTAATTATTCATTCTCTTTTTTTCATCTCTTGAGAACTATTTAATTACTATGAAATGTTGGAGATTTCCACTATTTTATGAATTTTAAATTCTTTTTCTCTCTTTTTTAGTTTTAATACACATTCAACCAACAAGTATTCATTACATATGATAGTAAGATGTTTGATAAACCATGGGTGATGTAAAATATATGATCAGTGGGATAGGATAGGGTATAATATATAGTGATCATTTCATTCCACTACCTAAACTGAAATCATAGGGTGGGGGTAATTAAGTGAGATTTGACTTGATTAGAGAGATAAAATAACTATAAAATTTAAATTATGATTTAAGAGGTAAAGTGAGGGGATGATATGAGGTTCATAATTATTCTTAATATTGGTTTAAAATTTAATTAAGGCATAATATAATATAATGAACTCACAACAAAGAATAGAACTCAATTAAATACTTCCCCCACTAGAAATAACTAGAGTACCACTATATCTAAATTAAATTTTGGTTCATAAATTAATTTACTAATAGACCTAAGATAGGACACTAATCAATTTAGTTCTTTTTTTTGGAATGTTAATTTTTAATTTTTTTTATTTAAAAATGTATTCAATACATGACCAGGTCTAGTTCTAATCACTACACTAGTTCTGATCCAAAGGTTGACTAAACTATAATTATAAGATTGATGAAATTAAAAATCACCCAATAGAGGGAAGTTAATTTGTCACTATCCCATTGAAAAATTCTCCTTACTCCACTTATTCAACTAGGTCCACTTTAGTTAGTGAAAACATGGGTGAAAATTATGATCAATTGAATAGAACCTTTAAAGAACTTTATAAACCCAATTTAAACAATGATAATTTGATTCAAAAACCAAATAATCAATATGATTGTGATATTAGAACATGAATGATTTGTTTTCTACCAAAATTTCATTATTATTAAGGAAAATATCCCAATTGGAATATGATAGAATTTTAAGAAACACACAATGGGTTTAGACCTACAGGATTCACCGATGCTCAAATTAGTTGAAATGTTATCCTTATATCTCTTCAAATATTTACCAAATATTTTATCTATATCCTCTACTCTAGATAATTCACAATACGGGGTGATTTATAGAAATATTTCCTACAAAAATATTTCCCTACCTGAAGGATTACCCATTTGTGGAAAGAGATGTATGGAATCAAGAATGATAGTAGAGAAACCCTCTTTGAGTTTTAAGATATATTAAAAATGATGATAACCTCATTAAAACCTCAAACCTTTAGATATAATAATTTTTTTGGAATTATTATACCAAGGGTTGATGGATAATGATCAGAACATATAAGATTTTTTTATACAGTATCACGAATAAACAAGATGCCTACTGGTGTTGGAGAACTGATTGAGAGGATCTCCCAATTGTTTTAGTATTTTAGTATATGAAGAACCACATTTGGAGTGCATGAGGTAAAAATTATCAATATTCATTTACTTGAAAATAATATTTTACAACTAACCTCTATTTTGATATTGTTAGATGTGAACAAGGTATATGAAATAATACCCACTACACCCCCTCGAGTCTTCCAAATCAATCACTCTCAAGAAAAATATATATATGGCTATCCATAAGTGTAATAAATCCATGATGATATGTTCTATATGAAATACTAGTATCAATCAACAAGTAATATAAGGTTCAATGAATATTCCAGCACTCTATTTGGGGATGGGAACCAGTAGAAGAAAATACCACACTTCCAGTTAGGTTTTTAACCATATTTTTAGCCACTATGCTTTCAAAGAAAAATCCATTAACCCTATAAGAGCTAAAAATATGGGAATAGTTAAGAAACCTCTGTGAAATAGTTTATAGAACATATTTTGGATTCACACATCATATAGGAAACTACTCTTATCACTCACAGATCAACAGTAAAATATATACAAGGATAGTATAACTAGACCATGAATAAGATTAATGACTTGAACAATCCAGGATTAGGTAAACTTACTACCCAGTCTATCAATAAGGGGAATGTTAGTACCATTTCATTGAGGAATAGAAAGGTGCTAGGAAATAATGATTAATAACTATCTCATGATTAATATGGATATTGAGATCCCACTAAACCTGAATAAGCTACACCAAAAAAATCAACAGAAGAAGTAGAACCAATGGAAACACTCCCAAATAAGAAAAAATGGAAAATCCATGTTGGACAACTCAAATTAGACCTAAATTTCCTTCTATTATAGATTAACACAACCTAATAAAACTAGTGAAAATTCACTATAGTAAGAGATCTTGGAGATATTAAAAATAATTAGAGATCAATATTCCTTTACTAGAGTCCATCAAAAAATTCCAAAGGTAAGCATGATTTATCAATGAAATGGGAACAAAAAATGTGATTGTGAGGGAATGAAAAGATAAATATAGGTAGAAATTTATTTTTCCTTGTTTGACCAAAAATACCTAGAAAATTACAAGATCTAGGTACCTTCAATATCCATTGAACCATAAAATAAATCAATTTTTCAAATGAACATTGTGATTTTAGAGAACAAACTAATGTAATTATTTAGTTATATAATTCTTTCTTACATATAAGAGAGGTTAGAATAAACTGATTAGTTTTTCAACTTTCCAACCAAAATATTTCTAAACCAATTAGAGTTTTATAAGATATTCTAGAAAGCATAAAAGTTTTTTTGTTCCTAGAAAACTTATAAATCTTGAATATAGGGGAAGATAGTGGTAAATATAAATCTATTATCATATTAGTTGGGAGATTTATTAATAATGATAAAATAATAATAAATGTTAATGAGGGAACTATTTTAATAAATTTTAGAGAAAAAACAGTAAAATGTATGATTATCGAGTCAATGAAAGACCCCCCATGTGAAGAAAAGTATTTTCACATTAAACCATTTTAAATTTAACGTTTGTTTGAAAGAATAAATTCAAATTTTTGCTGACATAATTTAATTATAATAATATTTGGAAACACTATATTTCTCTGATGAATCTATTTTTGAAAATAAACTCACTCTAGAATATGTTTTATGTGGTAAAAGTTTTGAAGAGGTTGATGTAAGTTATTTAGATAAACTACTCAAAATTATCATCAATAATTTTAGCTTATATGTGTTGGTAGTAAACATGGTTAAAATAGTGTTGAAAAAGTCAATAAAAAACCCCAAAATTGGAACTTAATCTAAAAACCTGAAACCTAAAATACAACTTTCTCATGAAAAATGAGATACTACTATTAATAATCGCAATTTTTTCCCAAATTACGAACACCGCATTTTGGACATTCTAAAATCAAATATAATGAAAATTAGATATAAACTAGGAGGCATACCAAGGATTATCCCTACCACTTGTATACATAGTCTTTTTTCTAGAAAGTGAATCTAAAGTGATGAGAAAACCCTAAAAAGGCTCAACCAAACCCCCTAGAAGATGTAAAAATGGAACTAGAAAAATTTATATAAGATGGAATCATATACCCAATCTTAAACACCCAAGGGTTGAGTCAAATTAAAATTTTTAAAAAGAAAACTTGATACACAATTGTGAAGAATGGGAACATTGAGTTAGTACCCAAAAGAATTTAGATTAGTGGAGAGATTTCATTATCTACCAGAAATTGAACCAAGTTAACCAGATTGACTAATTATCTATTAAATATTTAGACCTAATATTATAGAGACAAGAGGGAAAGGGTGGGTACTATTTTCTTGATGGATTTATAACTATTTCTAGGTTCTAACAACTTAATAAATCTTGAACAACAACCCATTAACATGAAATTTAAGTATGTTTTCTTACAATAGGATACTATTTTGGATTTAAAAATCCTTAAGTACCTTTCAATAATATATAGTAAGAATATTTTTAAACATAATAAAAATATTCTTGAAGTTATTACATGATTATTTTCCTATGTATATATCATTTTTTCAGTGTTTTTTTAAGGATATATATATTTAATAAAATAATTAATAAAAAATTTATTTTAAATTTTTATAAGTCCCATTTTATGTTTTAAAAATGAATTTTGTTGGTACATATAACTTTTAATCGTTAAATTTAAGTAGATAAGGGAAAGAATGATTTTATTTCTATATAGTTGTATTCCACTACTATTCAATATATATGATCATTTTTAGGACATGTTGTTGTTTTAAGAAGGTTTATTATGGATTTAACATGATTGAACTTCCCCTATCTAGGCTTCTCAAGAAAGAGACTGATTTTATATTTAATGATTTAGATAGGATAATCTACCCACCTAATTGAAATAAAACCATTGAGATACTATGTGTTGCCTTGAATAGATCCATGGAAGATATGATATCCTAGAAAGTTGATAGACCCCCAGAAGTGATATCTTTCACTTCTCAAACCTGATAAAAATCCCAAATAAATTATAAAAAATATATTATAAGTTTTCTTCAATTTTTTTCCTTATAATTTTTTTGTCTTACCTATTAGGAAGGAAAATAACTATTTATTCTAATCATATAGCACTAGGATACCAGATCAAGAATATTGATGAATATCTAAGGATAATAAGATTGATATTGTAGCTAAAATAGCTTGAAATGGAAATCAAGGACCAAAAGGAATGTGGATATCTAGTTACAAGACACATTAGAAGACTAAACCACATTTAAGAGGTAAAACCACCCACAAACACAAACCAGGTTGATTCATTTTCATAGTGAAGAACTATATAAATTCACCCATGTTCCCCAGTATGATTATATAGTAGATTTTTTATCCACATCAAAGGTACCCATTATTTGATAAGAATAAATATTCGATGTTAGCATTGTTTTCCAAATATTATTGCATTGAGGATCCTTAGTTATAGAGAATTTTTAATGACCATGTAATCAATATATGGATCCATGAGGAATAAAATAAATCTATGATTTATTTTTTCCCTACACTTTAACATGGGGACCATTTTTACCTTAATGAACTTCTATAATGTTGTTAGAATATGGCTTATTTTTCCCTCAATTTTCAAAGATTCAATTTTTTTTATAAAATAAGTAAGAATTATCAGTTTACCAGTGGAGTTTCCAAAAAACATGAAATTCCCTAAAAAACCTTGATTTTATATAAATTAATTGATATTTGGGGATTATATTTTGTTATTCTATTTTCTATCTCATTTGTTTTCTTCAATATCTTATTATCAATGGATTGTGTTTCTATGTGGATTGAAGTAAAATAAATTAGAGCTGATTACTCTAAGGTTGTCATTAAACTTATAAAATATTTTTTGAAATATTTAGAGTACCTTGATAAATATCCGACCACCAAGGAACAGAACTTTATAAAAATAACATGGAAATATGATAAAAAATATGGAGTTCCTCACAAGACCTCAACTATATACCACCCACAAAAAAATGGGAAAGAAGAGGTGTCTAATAGAGTGCATAATAATCCTAGAGGAGATAATATATCCGAACATGGAAGATTGGACTAAGAAGAATTAGGATGAATTATGGGAATATATAACTACCTAAAAAACCCCTTTATGTATCCCCACATTACAAAATTATTTGGGGAAAAAATTTTCAAATTCCTGTTGAGTTTCAACACAAGAATTACTGGGTTGTGAAGAAGGTAAACATGCAATTTGGAAAAATGGAGAGAAAAGGAATCTCTAGATGACAGATATTGATTAAATGATAAGAGAGACATATGAGAATTCAATACTATAGAAGGATAAAGCTATATATATCTATGAAAGACCCATCTAGCGAAGATATATTCAAATTAGATGTAAAGTGTTATTATACTCCTCAAGAATAAAGCTCATGCCTAGTAAACTTCATTCCAAGTAGACTGAACCATATTGTTGACCAATACTATTTTATCCAGTAATATTGAGATCAAATTAGAGGATAAAATGTAGATATTGAAGCTAGTTGTAAAATAGGTGAAGCATTACTATAAATTCATATAGAACAAGACAATAGAGGTGTTGAAAATAATACATGTTGTTGTTGAATAAAGGATTTCTAGGCTATCTCTCCCCCCGCAAATAATCAAGATACCTTTTATTTTAAAATACATTTTACTAAAAAATTAATGGTGGAATTGATTAGAATGGCGTCCTAAAAAAGTGTAAGAGAGCTGAGAAAGTATGTTAGCATATGAATACATTTGTCTATCTTATTGTATTTCTGAGTATTTTTGGATTCTGTTTTTAATTTTTTGGAGTGTCTTCAGTCTAGGAAAACATGAGTTAATTGATTTATGCCTAGGAAAAATATCATGATAAAATTGAAGGAGTTTGTTGGTTCTGAAATTTTTAGAGTTGAATGATTCATGAGTGAGTTTTTCCACTATTCTGAAGGAAATTTTGTATTTAAAACATCGATAAAGAGTGAGAGTGAAAAAACATTGTTTAATTAAAACTATAACATGAGCTCACAATAATATTGAAATAAATTCAAGGTAACTTGGACCTTGGAAAAAATAACATCCGTGGTAGATAGATCAAAAAATTGAAATTAGTCATTTGAGACTGAAGTAAAATTTGCAATTTAGGTCCCATAATGAATCTTTGAGACATTAGGCACTTTGTGTATGAGTAAACAACATTGTTTTATATTCAATAAGTTCTTTGAAATTAAATTATGGGAAAAAATCTTAATAAGTTCCAAATTTTAAAAAATGAATACATTCCAGTGAGGGGAATATTGAACCTAGAAGAAAAAAGGGGAAATTAAATTATAATAATTTCATTTGAGATGTATCAATGATGTGTAAATTAGAACTCTGGTTTAAATAAAATTGGATAATGGGATAAATATAATTTCCACTTGTTAAAATTCTATTTCAACATAAATCTACATCTTTCACATCTGAAAATATATCTTGTGATTAAATTATAACAATATAGTACATTATTGAAATAATAGAGGAAATATAATTATAATTATGGATAAATATATGATTTTATTTTAATTTTGTTTTTGTACTAAGGACTAAGAAGGATAATTATTTTTAAAAAATTAAATTAATTATGTTTCCCATGATTACGAGAAAAAAGTGTGGCAGAGTGATGTGAACCAAAATTTCAAAAACATTTTCAAATTTTCACAGAAATTGACCAAATAATTAATTTATATCTTGGGTAAATCATACTTAGTTGATAAATTTTTATAATTTTTCATGTATATTGATAAATTTCTTATATGATTAATTTTAGTGTTTTATTACTTCTTGGAATTAACGAGAAGTCATATTTTGATTATTCAAAGGCCATTATTCTATTTTTAATGTGTTAATAAATTTATGATTTTATTACAGAATAAGGAAATGTAATTTTTAATTTTTTTAATATCATGGGATGGAAAAAAATGAAAAATTTCTCAATATGATACTTGAATGAATGAACATAATGAAAGTCCACAATAAAATCTACCATGAGTACCCCTTAGACTATCAACCGCATGACGACCCCTCACTTAACATCTACACTAAACCTACTTCAAAGGAATAAAAATACTATATTTTGGAATAAAAAAATATTATACTCGATGTGTCGTGCCTTTCGCTTACCTACCATGAGTCAAACTGCTGCACTGCATCTCCATGGCTAGACATCGCACCGACCGCTTAAAGGCCTCATGTTCACTCAATCAACAACAACCATACTTTTAATCAAAAAACACATGAATTAATATACACCCCTAATTTTGATCAAATTACTACACATCCCTTTCTTGACACACATGCTCAAAGTTGTTCACCATGGGATGATTCTGACCGTAATCATTAATCGTAATACTAAACTAGGACTAAATGCAAAAGATGACTACATTGGGTTTGAAGATGAATCCTCGCCAGTGTTTTTAATGATTGAGATATATTATTTAATTTTCTCCTCATATAGAGACAAATATTAAAAGTCCTCATTTCATTCCCAATTCACTAGTTTCAAGATTGATGGTTGACACAAACCATCAATTATACACTACGATTAAATGATTTTTAACATGAAAGAAAGCCACATCTTAGGTTCCTTTAGCTATGCAAGGGTATATGGTGAGTTAAAAATCCCTTTTCAAGGTAACCAAGGAATATCAAAGGATATGTAAAGGTATAATAATTCATTACATAACTTGAAATGGTCACTCCATCACTTTACAAGCTATGTCAATGTATTAGAAAACTAACATCAAGGTGGATTCAAAAATCCTGAAGCCATGTCAGGGTATATACAGTTATCCAAAGATAATATATGGGAAAATCCTTCTAAATTATACATTAAAGTCTTTATTATATGTCAAACAATCACATCAGGGTATGTAGAGACATTCATAAGTGTCAGGCCAAGCTTTATCATACTATATAAGCATATAAACCACACCTAGGGTCATTCCCTAGGGTCACCAAATCACTTATTCTCTTTTGAGGGTTACACAAAATATATATAAGGCTAAAACCTTTACCATAAGGTTAAAATAATACCTCAAGTGGAAAATTAAAATAAATATTATTTTACCTTGTTCACCCAAATTTATATGATTTTATCGAGCTCCATGAAGCATCAATCGAGTTGATAAATAAGAAAAATGATCATGGGGAGAATTTCAATTAGTTATAAGATTCAAGTGATTCACATATATGAATATCAATACCCTAGGATAAACACAAAGTAGATATCAAATAAGTGTGAGATGGGCATTGAAATAGAGGAATATTTTTTAAAATACTATAATGATTAAATATGGAAATGAGATTCATGATTCTCACATGAATCAAACAATGAAGAATTTGAATAATCTATGATCATTAAATTATATATGGAGATTTATTCACTATGAAGAGTGGTATTATTACTAATTTCTAGATCAAATAGATTGTATACTTCATTAATTTATTTAATTTAACTCTTTTTATAATACTTCTATAATAAAACACTACACAATATGTTTTCATGTTTAGGAGACTCCTAGTTACCCCATGCTAATAAATTCTATGATTAATTAATCATTATCTTATATTTATCTCTTGTGAATTATTTTATTTTTGAAATAAAAATGACATTTCTACTGTTTTATCCATTATAATTTTTTTATCACATTTTCAGTATATTCACAAAGGCCACCTTGTACATTTTCATTGACTATGATAGTAAGTAGTGAGATTAACCAGGGGTGATGGAAAATATCTAATCACTAGGATATGATTTGACATAAGTTTTATTGATAATTTTATTTCACTTCCTGAACCAAAATCACTTGATGGTGGGTGATTGAGTATGGTTTCACTTGATTAGAGAGAGAAAATCAGAGTAAAAATTGGAATTATGATTTAACATGTAAATTTATGGGAACAATTCAGGTAAACCACTATTCTTAATGTTGAATTAAAATTCAATTAAAAAAAATATAACATACTAAATCTATAACAAAAGAAAAAAACATGCCAAAACACTTCCCTATCTAGAGAAAACCCGAGTCCCAATATCATTTCATTCAATTTGGGTACATTCTTTTCTGAGGGATTTGAGAAATTATTCTAATCAAAATTAATTAATTAGACTTATTTATTCATAACCAATAATAATTTTAAGCAATATGTCATTGTGATTCAAACATTGGATATCATATATTGTGTTCCCCATCAATGACTATAATGGCGTCTAATCATAGGAAACAAAATTGTAATGAACATTCCAATATTGTAACCTTGATTTTGGGATATTGTAAAATATGAAATCTTTATTTTTCTGAATCTCTAATAATTCCATTATCCAAATAAAGAAAAAATGAAAATAATTTTACATACTGATTAATTTTTTTAAAAATATAATTATTTTAAATCTAATTAAAAAATTGAAATATTAATTAGATGAAATTATTTTTTATAATTTATTTAAATTTATTTCAAATATTTTTTACATAATTATTACATGAAAAGTTAAAAAAAATTATGTGTAACATCATGGGGTTTTGTAATTAAATTTAATGTAAATGAATATGAAAAAAATGACGGACTAATTGTTTTTGTTTTAAATGTATTTTTTATCTATTTGAATGATTTTTTGAGTTTGGAGAATCCTAAAACCTCAAAATATTATTTTATAAGTATGTATGTTTTAGATGAAATATGGAGGAAAACACACTTGATAAGCATTTACAAGGTCCATATACAATAGTAAAATAATTAATTTTCTTTATCTGTGCTAAAAATATAATTATAAGTGCTTTTGAAGTATTGGTAATTATCTTACTGATAAAGTAAAATGATATTTATTAGTGTAAAAAAATATTGATAAAGATAGTATTTTATAAGTACTATATTCTAGTATTGACAAATTTTTTGTGTTATTTCTCAAAAACCAAATGAATTTGAACTTTGTATTACTAAAATATAAATATACATCTTGTTATATAATAATTTTTATTCTTTGTGAAATTAATGTTGAAATTTCCCTAGAGTATTCATCACATTAATGTGTTCCCTACTATAATGAGAACCTAAAGAATCTATGATGATATTCTTAAACATATTTTCTATAGCATAGATAAAATCGATCTGAAAGAATATATATGATATTTGCCTATCGGGTGTTGGATGATCATATGACATTGAGACTTAATTTCACAAAGTTCGTACTTAGAGATCTATAAGAATGGAGATCATGAGGATTTACCCACCCATAATAATTTTATATATTTATTTTTCAATATATATTCATATATATGAGCATGCTTATTAGAATTTAAAGTCAATTTTATTATTAACACATATCAGGAATTATTTACTAGGATGTTGAGAAAACTATATCAATGACATATTATTATGGCAGGGTAGTATATAGTGGTTACATCAGATGTGATATGAAATTAATTGGACATGTTTAGGAAGGATTCATCCGCTTCATTTATATAGAATATGATATCCATGTCCCTTTGATAGAAATGGAAATGTCTTGTTAAATTCATGGGCATATTAGTTAATAGATGATTTTATAATATAAATTTAAGGAAAGATAAATCAGTTATAAAAGGTGATAACACAATTATGCATCCTGCTTCATAATATATCAATAGATACAAAATATATTACATAGAAGCATTCGTAAGAAGGTTTTCATTATTATTGTTGGAGTTGGTTCCCAATAACCAAATAATTTTTTCTTTAGATTACTTGTATATAAAAAGTCCTGAATATTAATAAATTCATTATCACATTTTGATTTTTCTTCTATGAAACATTAATTTAGTAACAATCTTGGAGTATTTTTCACGTTGAAAGGTGATAATGATTCCCCACTTTGACGCCAAACTTAATATTCTATGAAAATATTCAAGATAATATATGTCTTATTGTCATTTGACAACATATGACAAGAAATAGATGATGTATACTATCATGTTTTGGATTATTATAAGTAGATAATGATTATTCCATGACATTTCACTAGTTAATTTCCACAATGGAAAATTATGAGGACAAAACTACTGGTAGGAATTGCACATGTTTTCCTATAAATGATCATTTATATCTATGAACACGTGTTTTGGTATTTTGACTTGGGATTATTAGTAATGAATATCATGTGTCATATACATTGATGTATTTCTCAAAAACTATTAGAACATTTGATTATAATAAAGTATGATATGTTTGGTGCATTATGAGTGACATTTCATTAATTAATAAGTCAATATATGATTTCTCAATTTTTTTGAAAGAAGTGAATATACCTAGACCTTTTATTGAAATAGAAATATCAAAATAAATATATGGACATGGGATATTGATGAGTTTATTTTAGAAAGTTAATGAAATAAAAATTTACCACATAGATTGATGACACACGTATAAAAACTTTTTGATTATGAGAATTCATGAAAAAGGTATTATATGTAGGGACCTGAACCCAAAATCTCAGAGCTGGTTCCTGATACAATTACATTGTCATAAGATATACAAGGAAACACATCTTGAAGGAATTATTAGTTTAGTAGTCTTGGTAAACTAGATACATTCATGAGTCTTTTATTACAATTGAGTAAAAAAATTACAATATAACATTTTTACATTAAAAATAAATTTATTTCATCTAGAATATCCACAAATATCAATCATAATAAACTTCATAGAATCCTGTGTAAAGGAAAAAATAAGGGTGATAACAAATTACCAATAAGGGTTAAAAACCGTTGAAGCAATAATGAATCAATGAGATTAAACAATATGGAAAGGTAAATAATTGAACAGAATTTCCATGTAATTAGTAAACTGAGATAGAAGTATGTAAATAATATGGCAAGGTAAATAAATAAAAATAAATTCTATTTAAATAACATGATTATCATGATAAGATAAGACACAATCAATATATAAAGGTAAATAACTGAAAACACATTCCATTTAATCAATAATCTAAGAATAAAATTCATCAATATATTTTTTCACAGTGAAAATGTCTTGGATAATAATAACTAAAATCTGAATATAGGAAATGTTTCTTTATTGGATGTCATTTTTCCCAGGTACATAGTTCTTTTACCACAATGGACTTTAAAAACATGGTTTAAAGCATACTAGGTGAAAACCCATACATCTAACTTATTCATACCATGCGACTATAGATGAATCAATGGGATTACTTTAAATGTCCCCCAACCCATGTCATAATAGTCCAAATCATTCCTTATATATTGAATAATCATTTTAATTTATGAACAACATTCCATATCAAGTATATGTATTGAGTAAAGGATATAAATTTATCAACATTTACCTAGATAATCAAATAACTTTCAAAGTGAACAATTTTTGTAAAAATGGTATATGATTTAGGAAATAATGACAAATATGATAAATAATTTAGATATTTAGAATATAATTCATGTATAATTATCAATTTAAAGTTAACATTTTAAGAGAAAGTTATTGAATACAAAAAAGAATTAATCAAGTGAATGTAAATAATTTTCTTAGTCATAATGACCATAAAACATACATAGTAACAATAAATATGGTATCAATACAATATATACCCAGTGGAGTATGTGTAAAATAATGTTTTTTTCATTGATGAATATAAATAACATAATAATATATTAAAAAACATTCTTCAGGAAATTATGTTTTTCATTTTTATTTTTTGAAAATCCTTTTTTTTTGAAAATCACTTTTAGAAAAATTTTATTTAAATGTTTCTTAATAAAACTACAAAGAAATATTTAAAGAAATGAAATACATGTCTGTGGGTAATTTTTTACTTATGGTAAAGAACATTCCTTTTGCATGATAAAAAGAATAAATAAGTTCCTTGTTCAGAAATCGAAAAGAAGATTACTTTAAAAGAATTTTAAAAAAAAGAAAAAATGGGTAAAAATTTATTTTGATAAATAAATTTGAAAAGTTTATAGAATTTTTTTTACTATCTTTATTGAAAACATGATTTTGTAAGAAAACATATTTCTGACTGAAGAGATAAATGAAGTTAGATTTTATTAAAACATTTACTTAAAAAATATAAGTAACAAAAGTAAAAAATGGTAATATCACTTAAAAAAGATCACGGATAACCATTGAAGAAGAAATTAAATGGTTTATTATACAGTGTTTATATAATTTTATTTACTGGTAATTCAAGTGTAAATAATCCCAAAAAAAATGAGATTGCGAAGTAAACCCTTACAATGATCATAATGTTGAAGTGAGAATCAACTAATGAATTGATTAGGTATATCAATTTTAAATCCGCATAAAAAGTGAAAATAAAACAATATATATTCAAAATTGGTTATACGCATAATCTTATAATATTAAAAATAATGAGAAAGTAATATAACATAATGAAAATGAATTAAGCTATGAAATTCCTTATCACCTGGGTTAATTTTTAATTTAAACCCAATTAGATAAAATAATTTATATTTAAAGTTAAAATAACATGAATAATGATTTATTAATTATATTACATGTCAAGGGAAGTATATACACCATGAAAAAGTAATTAGGTGTATCATATTACAACATGCCTCAATGAAAAGAAATTAAGATGAAAACCCATAACTTACACAGACTTTGGGTTAAACGTTCTTTAGCCTCATGTATAATGGTATTAAATATGATATTAAATTATTATAAAACCATATTAATATTTATTATATAATATATGATCCTTTTATAATATATTATTACCCATTCGTTTATAATATTTTGTTGTTTTCACCATTTTTGGTGTTAATTACCTTGTTTTTTGAGTATGTTTTGACTTATTATTCTTTGTTACTATTAATTAAATCATTATTTCATTATATAAATAATATAAAACATGATTTAAAAATCACATATATTCGATATATATTTATCAAGATTAATCCATGAAATTTGGTAATAGGAAATGAAATACACCATTCATGGAGATGATATGTTGTACGTATGCATGAATGATGTTTCCATTTTCATTTCATATTGAAAGATAGAAAAGTAATATATATATATATATATTAAAATTTAAAAATAATTTTAATGTCTTATAAATCACATATTTTTATTAAAACCATCATTAATAAATTCCATGTAATGCGTGAACAAATCACGTCGCTTCACGAGGTTGTAGTCTGCCGTACACATGAGCGACAATATCATATTCCCAAAAAATTGAACGCAAGAAGTTATGTGTGATATAAAAATTAAAATAAAATAATAACATAATAAATATCATATATATTATATATAAAATATAAACCCATCATTATTGCAAACCTTTAAAGGTGGTATTGGAAAAAATAATGACATCAATTCGTGAGGCGGTAGTCCGTTGTACACAAAAACAATGATTTTGTAGCCCATTGGATGGAAGTTTATGTTTTTTTAGGAAATAAAATTAATATAAAAACACCTAATTATATGGAATATAATCTGTGTAATATATAATCATGGAATAATAGTAATTGAAGGAAGTAGATAAGGAAATAAAATAAAAATAGTTTTTGAAGAACATTACATCTTCTTCGGGTATCCTACTTAGAATTTCACTAATGTATTCATAAGTTGGATTTATACCCCTGATAAGGAATCCAGGATTAAGGTATATTTTTTATGTTTTTTGGGTTGGTATTAGATGAATGAAAGTGGTTTGAAGGTGTGAAGTGGAGAGGAGAGTGGGTGACCTTTTATAAGTGCGGTGAGTGGCGCACTTGTAATATTTTTAAAGAGTGAATTCCAACCATGTTTTGATCACATCATCAGGACCCAATAATGTTACATTATAAATAATATAATCTATAATTCCTAACTAGGTCTATATAATGTGTTTTTGAATTGTTTTGGATATTTTTTACACTTTATTTTTATGTTTAACTACTAAGTAAACTCATTTTCTCTTTAATCACTATAATTAATTTTAAATATTTTCAGTAATAAATTTGGTAAAAAATTAATTTTAAATCATAATGGATTATAATTTATTTTTATTATAAAAATGGAATATTTTTTTTATAAATTCAATTCATAGATATAGAGAAATATATTTAAAATTAATCACGTAGACGGGACGAGAAATCGAGTTTTTAAAGTGATAATGTTCAAAAGTTCACAATGTTTTTATATCAAAAGTAAATATGAAAATGATTCCAATGAAAAAAATTGATTAATAAATGTTTAATTTAAATATTTTTTATTTATAAACAATTCAAAATATAATTTAACATTACAAATAATTTAGATGAAAAGTTATTTTTTTATTTAAATTTAGTATTTTTTATTATCCTTCAAAAAATGAAACAGTTATAAAAAATACCAAAAATTTACCATTGGATAATTTAGTAATTAAAATTAAAAAAACGTTGTTAATTTTTTCAAATAATATTTATTAAAGTTCCAATTTTTTTTATAAAAAAACTTCGCCATTAAAATTCTGCAAAAAAGCCTTTAAAAAATACATCTTTTTATGCATAAAATTGGATTTGTTCTTATCTTATGCTTATTAAATCTATTGGAAAAAATTCAAACAAATTTATTTAAAATATAATATATAAATTTTATCGAGTTTATACACTAATATTAATTAATTTAATTTAATAATATATTAATTCCTTTGGCACATATTTTTTTTATAAAAACTTTTCCTTACATTCAATTGGATTTTAAGTTAATTTCTAATTAATGGATAACAAATTAATTCAACCATATATATTTCATAAGTAAGTTAATAATATTTATACAAAAATTTTAACTAATAGTAAATAATAATAATATTAATAGTGTATTGTTGTTCAATAAAACCCGGTCATGCGTATAACGAAAGCTATTGAAGATACTTGTAGTTGTGTATAGCATAAGACAACTCATTATTGCATGCATTGAAGGCTATAAAATGTATTGGATTTTTTTAAATATTAAATATATAATTATTTATCATGAATTTATATTCCTTTCTACTCTTAGTGTTACATGTCACACATTCTATCAAACTTGATATCCATATTTTAAAATTTTAGGGTGTCACGTTCTCCCCACCATTAATAAATTGCATCCTCGCAATTTAAACATGACCTTGGTGGTCAGTGGATTGAAATTTGGAAATAATTTTTTTGAAAAATTCACATCATAGATGGGTTAACAAAATATCTTCTTAATGAGAGATATATGGGAGTACGAAGGTAGTCTGGAATAATACATAACTGGGACTATATAGAGGAGAACATCAGTGGAAAGTGAAGATGTGAACATGGAGGAAAATAATAAATATTTATAGAGATTGATAAAGTTAATTGGTCATAAACAAGTGAATGATAAATAAAAATTTTAGGGTATTAAAACCACAAATCTAATAGGTGCAAATAGGTTATTGGTATCATCATACATAATGGTAATCAGATAATATTTTATTTCAGGGTATTTTGTTTTCTGAATTTTAGGATTTCTTTTACTCTCTAAGAATATAAGAATATTTAAATACTTGATACTTATATATTTTATAAGAAAAATTCCATCCTTTGGTTGTGATTTGATCTGATTCATCGCTTATTCCAAGAAATAAATATCAAAAAATGAATTTCTTTATGCCTGAAGCACTAATATTTACTTTTAACAGAACATAAGATCCATAAAAAAGTGTTAAGTATTTATATATAACTATTTTATATAAACAATATGGTTAATATATTAGTATCCAATCCTCAATATTAATACTTCTAGTTCATTATTAATACTTATTCTTCAAATTTTTTATCTAAAGATAATGACACATTAACCAGGTTATCATATTGTCCAGTTGTAAGCATGAAACCCTTACCATCCCATGATCATGGGTTCAAGCCTCGCAGACTTTATGGACAAGGTGTGTTGTCACTCAACACTCATTTTGTCCCTTTTCCAATCAATATTAATATAATTTTCAAAATAATTTTTTGTGAATACTTGAAATTTAATCCTTAAATATTTTTTTAAGGTTTTCAATACACAATATTTTTTCCCATGATGCAAAATATTATTATTTTTATACCAACCCCAATGTTTATCAATCCTTTTAAAATTATGTCTATAAAATATAAATTCATTATTCTTAAAATAAATTTTCCACTAACACATAAAATTTACCTAAATTCTTCCAATTTTATGTAATCTTGGGACATTCTTACAACATCATGACTAAAATAAGGGATTAAGACTTTTAACTAATGATCCATATTAAAATAATTAACCCCTGATGGTATACATAACTCTTATGACAATGAATACACAATTTATTCTAAAATTTAATATAATAATTAAATGATTGATGATTCTTGTAAACCAAATACTATTAATAATATTCTTCAATAATTTATCACTTGAATAAAAATATATAAATACCTTATCCATTTTATTTCCACATAGGTCCTTAATTGGTCTAGGGTTTAACCTAGGTCATTCATTGTCATTATATATTCAAATACATCATAGTGGTTTGTAAAAAAATGTGAATTATCCTAAGAATATCTTCAGGGAGTGTCAAACTGGGCATGTAGTAAGGAAATTTTTTTGTGTACCAGGTTATGCTCGAGTCATGCCTGGCACACCAGTTTCAAAGATATTACCCGTAGGTATAACTATGCAAGAACCATGCCCACTTGTACTATCTAGACGGAAATGTATTTCCAAGAAGACTCACATAATCTCTTCATTTCTAAAACATCAAGATGTTATTCTATAATTATTCTTCAATTCTATATTAGGGTTATGTTACCTTATCTGTGTTTTCATAAATCTAGTTCCAAAAGTTTCTAGTAAACTTCCTTCGATACCAAATGTAATGACCCAAACCAAAATCCCAATTTTGATGTCTAATACCATAAAATTGGCATAAGATGCAATGAAACACACACTGAAGGACATACAATTTTATAAATCTTGGTAAACTAGATATGTACATGAGTCTTACATTAAAACTGAATATACGAAAGAAAACATAGTTTTTTTCCATTAATAATAACTTTACTCTGTTTACCGTATCACTGTATATAATTCATAGTAAACTTCATTGAATCATGGTTAAAGGAAAGAAAATAAGGGTGAGATCAAATTCTTAGTAAGGGTTAAATACAGTTGAAAAAATAATTAATCAATGAGAATTATCAATGTGGAAAGGTAAAAAACTAGAGAAAATTTCCATACAATCAGTAAAATGAGATGGAAGGGAATAAATAATATTGAAAGGTAAATAACTAAAAATGAATTCCATTGTAATAACATGAATATCATTATAATAAAAATAATAAACAATATGGAAACATAAATAACTAAAAACACATTCCATTTAATCGATAAACTTAGAATAAAATGCATGCATAGATGTTTTTATAGTGAAAATATCATGGATAATAATATCTGAATTAAAAATGCACTCCATGGTTATTTATTTAATGACATGGTTTCCAGGAACATGGTATCATTATCATCACAAACTTTCACAAGATGGTTTAAAAAAATACTAGGTGAAAATCTATTTTGCTGAGGTTGTCCAACTGAATCATCCCATGAGACTAACAATGCAACGAGGGGATTAGTTTAAATGGTCTCCAACCTATATCATACCATCCCAAATAATTCATCATATATAAAACAACCTATTTAATTCATAAAAAATGTTCCTTATCAAATATACATATTCAATAAATGCTACATATTTACCAATATTTCCCTATAAAATCAACAAATAGTAAAAGTGAACACTTTATGAAAAAATGGTATATCATTTAATGAATAATCATATCTATGATAAATAATGTGGATATTTTGGGGAAATTTTAGCTATAATGATCACATGAAAGTGAAAATTTAAATGGAAAGTTATTGACAACAAAAATAAATTAAGGAAGTGAATATCAAAAATTTCTTTTGTCAAAATAATCATAAAACATCTAGAGGATGAATAAGGATTGTATCAATAAAACATATCCTTGATATATTACAAGTAAAATAAGGGTTATTTTCATTTATGAATAGAAATACCATAAAAATATTTTTAAAAACATTCTTGAGGAAAATAGGATTTTCATTTTGAAAAAAATATTGAAAATACTTTATTTAGAATTATATTTAAAAACATTTTCATTAAAAATATATTCATAAATTTGAAAAGGAAGTTTCAATTAAATGAAGGTCATGTGGTTGGGTAATTCCATACATGACATAAAGAACATTCCCTTTTCATTGTAAAAAGGTTAGAAAAGTGCCCTATTTTGAAAGCGATAAGAATATTACATTGAATTTTTTTTGTAAAAAATAAAAAATCGTTAAAATTTTCTATTGATAAATTATTTTGAAAAGGTTAAAGAATATATTTTTGAATACATATTTTGAAAGCATGATCTTATAAGAAAATATATTTCTGAAAAAATAGAGAAATGAATTTGGATTTTATTAAAACATTTTTTCAATAATATTTCGTACCAAATAGTGTAAAAATGGAACTATCACATGAAAACGATAATGAATAACAATAGGAGAATAAAATTAAAGGGTTTATTAAGAAATGGTGTAGTGACCTGACCCCAGATAGACCATATCTAGTGTCCGCTACTATTGCATTGACATGATAACAAGGAATCAAATCTTGAGGGACCAAAGAGTTTAATAATATTGGTATACCAGATACATAAATGAGTCTTTTATTACAAATGAATACACTAATTTCAAACTATTTTTTTTGTTATCATTTTCCTTTATAGGTTAAAAACTTTATTCCATCTATCATATCCTTGCAAATATTTCTTTGTAAACTTATTGGATTCCTGGGGAAGGGGAAACACTAAGGGTGAGATCAAATGATTAGTAAGTGAAAAATACAGTTAAGGTTGTAATGAATCAATGAGAATAGTCAATATGTAATGTTAAATAACATAACATAGATTCCATGTAATCAATAAATTGAATGGAAGTGCTTAAACAATTTTGAGAGGTAATAACTGGAAACACATGCCATTAAAAAACTAGATCAAGAAAAATAAATATTCAAAGGTAAGAACCTGAAAACAATTCCTCTAAATAACTAAAAATGAAATGTATCCATAGATATGTTGATGAAAAGTCTCATGGAAGAATAATAACTGAAACTAAATGAGGGAAATTCTTAATTATTGGACACCATGTTTCCTATGTACATAGAACCACTACCCTTAATACCTTTCACAATACAATTTAGTATATCGGGTAAAAACACATCTAATGCATCTAGAAAACTTACTAATCCTATGTGACTACCGATGCATCAGGGGTCTATCTATAACTGGGCCCCACTCTTGTCGTTCAATCCCAAAACATTCCCCATATATTGATTAACAATGTACCTGATTAAATATCCATACAGAGTATAAGGTACAAATTTATCATTATTTCCCCAAATAATCAAATTAATATCAAAGTAAACAATGTATGAAAAATGGTATATAGTTTAGGCAATGAACATATCCATGATAAATGATACATATAAATAGGCTAAATTCAATGTTAAATAATCATAGTAAATTGAATATTTCAAGGGGGACTAACAAATAAACAACAAAATTTAATGTGAATATTATCCTTGGAAATATCAATCATAAAACATCCAGATATTGATTAAGGATGGAATCGATAAAATATTTCCTAAGTGGAGTAAAATAAAGTGTTTTTGTCATTGATGAATGGAAATATTAAAAAAGGATCTTTTAAAAACATTATTTAAGAAAATATCCTGTTGTTTTGTGAAACCTTTTGAAAAAACCTTTTGAAAAACCATTTATTTGAAAATAAATATTTTAAAACAATTATTTATCAGTTAACCTTTTAAACATTCAAAATAATCTTTAACGAAATGATGGAAGGTAAATCCATACATTCCATACCATGTAAAATAGACATTCTTTTTTCACGGAAAAAGTTTAGAAAAATGACTTGTTTAGAAAGAAATAACAATATTCCATTAAAAATATTAATAAAAGAAAAAATTGTAAAAATTTACTTACTAAATAATTTTTAAAACATTTTTAAAACCTTTCAATAAAACATTATTTTTAGAAGAAAAAAGGATCTACGACTAATGATAGAAATGAAGTCATGTTTTTATGAAAACATTTTCTAAAACACCTTGAGTACCAAAGATTAAAAAAATGGTAATAATAATTGAAAAAGGTAATGATTGATAATATGAGAAGAAATTTAAGGGTTTTATTAAACAATATTTTTATAATTTTACTTTAATGGAAATGAATGATTAGTAAAATTATTCTTTAGGATAATAATCTTTAAACATTCCAAAATGTCTCATACCACTTTAAAACATTTTAAATCATAAAACTCATGAAGGAATAAAATTAAATGAAATTTATATTATGAAGAGAGTAATTATATTCATGATATATCATGATTTCAAGGATATTCATGATATAACATGTAAAAGGGTAGTATATACACAATATAAAAGAATTAAGTGGTGAAATTGATATTTATCTCACAGATGTAAAAAGTGAGATGAAAATATATTAAATTGTGTTTCCTTTCATGTGAACATTCATTAAATTAATTTATAATAAAATTATGTTAATTATATAATTTTTTGAGACCCATTATTATTTTTATCATAAATATAATTTAACTTATTACCATGTCATATACAACTACCTAAACAATTCATTTTACGTCAGGTGTTTAGACCAAATTTAGTTTCTGTGTCGAAAACAACTTTGGTAGGTCTACTATGGCCAAAGGGGTAATTATATAAAATCACCCGAATACTAATCATGAAAAAATTACCATATTTATAAATAAATTAAACTTTTAAAACTAATAATTTAATATGGATATGAAAAATGAACCAACATTACACTCATGAAGATGGTAGGTGGTTTGTACACATGAGTAACATTCCCATTTTTCAGTGATCATTATGGAAAGAAGGTAATTAATACTATAAAATTAAATATATATAAATATATAATAAATAAAATATTATTTAATTATATATACTTATATATATAATTCATGTGATTTAAAAGGAATCACGTCGTGTCAAGGAGGCGGTAATCCATACGTTTACAAACAATATTATCACATTGTTTGTGAAAGGGTAACAATGAAAATGATATATATATATATATATATATATTATATTTATAAATTATTTTATGTCCTTAATATAAGATAGATACTGTGTATGTTTCATATGTTTAATTAAAACTATCCTTTATACATTCTATGTATCTTGTAAATGAATCACATCGCTTTGAGGGGGCTGTAGTCCACACTTCCTCAAAAGATGTTATTGTATTAATGAATAATAGAAAATATTAAAGTTATGTGTTATAAAAGAATTAAATAAGTATAAATACATAATTTATATCATATATATCATATATAAAAAAATTTTCCATCATAATGTCCACCATGATAGGTGGTAAAGAAAAAATAAACAATCATTATTTCATGAGGTAGTAGTTCACTGTACACAGAAACAATATGTTCGTTAACCTTTTGATGGAAGTGTCTATTAGTATAGGGCCGAAAATTAATATAATAATATATAAGTATATTTATGATACTATTGTTATTATATTAACATGGAAGAAGAATATTTGAGATGGTGGAAAAGAAAATGAAAGAAAATAGATCATTGGAATGAGTTACCTTAAAAATCGGGTAACTCCTTTTGGTTTATACCAATGGTATTAATTGGAAGAATTTCTTCTCAAATGTATGATTTGAGGTCTATGGGAGGGATTTTGGGAATATATATGGGTAGTTATTTTCCAAAACTATTAGGGTTGAGTGGTGTGAGTAATGAGAATAAGTGGTGGCACTCTTGTAAAATTTTGAAAAAGGAATTATTCCCACATTTTAAATGTTGTAACTGGTTCCAATAATTGTTATATTTTTATATAAAAGAGAATAGGGTCTATAAATGGCTATATAATATCTTTTTAACAAGTTTATAGGTCATTTTGGTCCTTAAGGTTAAGGTTTTGTCTCTTATTAATCTTAATTTAACCTTGATCATTGTAATTAATTTTAATCACTTTCACAAATAATTTTGGTCAAAAACAAAGTTGGTATAATTATAAATTATAAATTATTTTTATTCCAAATAAGGAATACATTTTTTTAAATTCCCATCAAATATGTGCATGAAATTGGTTTAAATTTAATCCTACAGGTTGGATGAAAATGCTGGTTTTTTAAGTAAAAACGTTCGAATGTTTGCTATGTTTTTATAATCAATTTACAAGATAAAATAATTATAATGAAATAAATTGAATTAATTTTAAAAAATATTATCTAATTAATCTTTAAAACCATTTAAAACTATAATTTTACCTTATATATAAATTAGATGAAAAAACAGTTTTGAACTAAAATTTAGTATTTTAACTACTCATTAAAAAATTATATGTCTCCAAAAAATATCAAAAATTCCCCCTAACCTAATTTTTGTGATTATATTTCATATAAAAAGTTTATTTTGACATATTAAATCAATTAATGTGTGAAAATTAATATTTAAAATGGGTTCTCTAGTAAACGACAGTAAAATTGTCCTTACAAAAATATGGGTTTTTATGTGTGAAATTGGGTTTTTCCTTATCTTATACCTATCAAACCTAATAGATAAATATAGAAAATAGTTTGTTGAATATATAAAATATATATTTCAGTAAATTCATTAAATAATTTTAATTAATTATGTTTATTAAGACAAAACTCCTTTAAAATCATAAAAATAACATCATTTCATTTTATATCCAATTGGCTCTTATTTTCATTTCTCATTATTTGGTAAACAATGAATTTATTTTATATATATAATCCATACATTTTAATATGTTATATAACACTGTTCATAACCTCTAACATAATGGCTAGGTTATATCATATTATATTAGACAGTAATATTTTAATAATATATTGTTATTTGGTGAAACTCAGTATTGCATGTAACGCAAGCTATCGAGGAAGGTCACACTTGCATATAATGTAAGATAACTTGGTGTTTCAGGAATTAAAATATATAGAATATATTATATTTATTTAAGATTGTAACATACTGGGTAAATAGATATCCTTTTTACACTTGGTGTTGCGTGTCGCAAGCACTATTGAATACAAAGTTATACTTTATATTTTCAAGTTGTTACATTATCCCGACCTTAATTAATTTGCACCCTTACAATTTAAACTTGATATTGGTAATATATTGTTTGATATATCTTATATTTTAATCCCACATTGGGATAAGGGTTTATAAAACATCCTCTAGAAAAGAGAGAATGGGAAGTACAGAGGTGACATGGTCTACCATGTTATTAGGTATCTAAGTAGGAGAAAATTAATGGGAAGTGGGAATAATTTTCTGGAAGAAAAGTATAAATATTTATAAGGAGTGAATGGGATCATCAATCACGAACAACTAAATAATCAAAAGAAATTTGAAGGCCTGAAATCCAAAAAACACTGATGATTTATAAGGCCATCAGTTCAAAAACAATTATGGTATTAAGAGAACATTTTTAAAGTCATTTTTCAAATATTGGGCAATTCGTTTACTGATAAAGAATATAGGGAAATATTATTATTGGATGGGTTTCAATTTCATATGAAATATCCTAACTTTTTATTGTTCTTCGATCAAATTATAATTCCTATATTTAATCACATAAATTAATTACCAATAATTATTTTTTTATGCCTGAAGCTATAAAAGAAACTTATAAAAGATTATAAGGCCTATAAAAGAGAGACAAGTCTAACTATTTTTCTAAAAAATATCTTCTAAAACCAATATGGTTAATAGATTAATATATAATCCTCGAAAATGATATTAATAGTTCATCATTAACATTTATTCATCAAATATTTTAACTAAATTCAATGAAAAATTAGCTAGGACATTTCGTAGGTCAATGGTTGGCCTAAAACCCTTATCATCCTTTGATCATGGTTTCAAGGCCCACGACCTTGTCAGATTTGATTGGTTTTCACCTGACTTACTGTTTGTCCTTTTCTAAAATCATATTAATATAATTTATATAATAAATATGATGGAGATCCTTGAAATAAGGTTAATTACTAAATACCCTTTTAAATATAGTTTCCAATACAACCTTAATACATAAATAATTTATTTTTATTATTTTAACATGGGTCATTCCTTGGTCTAATGTTTCTTCATAATATCAACTCTAGGATTCCTAAAGCAAGAATACTTATTTTCAATCTAAAACAACTTATATTTCAACTAGGATATTCATGTTCATTATCTATTCAAATTATTCAAATAGATTTTAAATAAGGTGTGTATTATCCTAAAAATATCCCCTCGTATAGTCAAACTAGGTGCGTTGTAAGGATCGTTTTCGTGTACTAGGTTATCTTGAGTTAGGATTGGAACACCTTATTAGATTTATTAATCCAAGGTAAATCTACCCTAGAACCACATCCACATGTAGTACCTAGACCATGATGTATTTATTAAAATACCCATATAATATCTACCTTAACAAAATTCTAGGATTCTCCTCTATACTTATCCTCAAATTTTACATTCGGGTTATTTTCTATAATATGTGGTTTTTTAAATATAGTTCTCAAGGTTACTACTAAACATCCACTAATAACAGCTGTAGTGACCCAAAATCAGATATCCTAAATCTAATGTATAATACTATTACATTAGCATGATTACAAGGAAACAAATCCTAAAGGATTAAAGAGTTTATTAGTCTTGGTAAAATAGATACATAAATGAGTCTTGTATTACAAATGGCTATAATAATTTCATCAAATTTTGTTTCTTCTCGTTTTCCTTTATAGGTTAAAAACATTATTTCATATATCATATTCTTGGAATGCTTACTTATTACACTTCATTGATTCCTAGGGAAAAGAAAAAAATATGGGTGAACTCAAATGCTCAGTAAGGGAGAAATATAGTGAAACAAAAAATTACTCAATGATAATATTGAATATGGAAAGGTAAATAACTAAACACCCATTACTTATAATCAATAAAATGAATGGATGTGTATAAAATATATGATAGGGTAATAACTAGAAACACATACCAGTCAAATAACAAGATAAAATAAAATAAATATGGAAATGTATGAAATTGAAAAACATGCCATCTATATAACTAAAAATGAAATGTATCCATAGATTTGTCGACATAACGTCTTATGGATGAATAATAACTAAAAATAAATGAGGTTAATTCTTAATTATATGACTCCATGTTTCCTAGGTACATAGAACCATTACTGTCAAGACCTTTTGCAAGATAGTTAATCATATCGGGTAAACAACCATCTAAAGTAGCTAGTTAACTAAATTATTCCATGATACTACCAATGCATAGACATGATATCTATTAACAGGCCCCACCCATGTCATACCAGTCCAAAACATTCCTCATATATCTTTTAATAGTGTTCCTTATCAAATATTTTTATGGAGTAGAAGGTAAATATTTATCAATATTTTTTCAAATAATAAAATGGCTTTCAAAGAAAATACTATATTAAAAATGGAATATGTTTTAGGCAATGGATGTATCCATGATAAATGATATGGGTGATTAATCATAGGAAATTGAATATTTCAAGGGGACTAATAATGAAATCAAGGAATTGAATGTGGATAATATCCTTTCCCAAGTCAATCATAAACCATCCAGAGGAAGATTAAGGATAGTATCAATAAAACATATTCTAAGTGAAGTAAAATAAAGGGTTCTTATCATTAATGAATGGAAATATTATAAAAATATATATTAAAAACATTATTGAGGAAAATATCATTTTTTTTGGAAAAACCTTTTCATTGAAAATATGTTTTAAAAACATTTTATTTAAAAAATAACCTTTTAAAAATGAAATGGAAGCTTTCAAGTAATGATGATGGGTAAATCTGTACAGGTCATAAAAGCTAAAAAGAACATTCCTTTTACAGAGTAAAATGTTATAAAAATGAATATTTTGTAAAGAGAAAAGAATATTCCATTGAAAATATTTGTAAAATAAAATAGGGTTATAATTTATTTACCAAATCATTTTAAAAACATTTTATGAATTTATTTAAAAAAACATGGTTTTTAGAAGTAAGCAATTTCTCTGAGTAAAGAGAGAAATTAAGTTGGGTTTTCTTAAAAACATTTTATAAAACAACTTGATTACCAAATAGTGGAAAAATGGTTCTAATACATGAAAATTATATTTATTAACTGGGGGAGATGAAAATTAAAGGGTTTAGTTAACAATGGTCATATAATTTTCCTTGAATGGAAATGAATTATCAGTAAAATTATTCTTGAGGAAAATAATCTTTAAAGATTCCAAAGAGTCCCATACCACATTGAAAAATTTTAAATCATAAGACTCAGGAATAAATAAAATAAAATTAAAGTTATATTATCCTGAGAGAAATGATATTCATCATATATCCTAGAAAAGGGCATTATACACACCATATAAAATAATTAATAGGTGAACTTGACATTTATCTTAGGGATGTAAAAGTGAGATGAGAATCCCTTAACTTGCATTTCTTTTTGGGTAACCATTCTTTAAATTCTTTTATAATAAACTTATGTTAATTATATATTTTTTTTATGATATTTTTTATGTTTATTATAACTCTTATTTCACTTATTAATAGGTCTTATACAACTACTTAAACATCTCTATTTTCATCGAGTGTTTAGACCCAATTCAGTTTATTGGTCGAAAACAACTTTGGTAGGACAACTATGGTCTAAGAGGTAATTATATAAAATCACCAAAATAATAATCTAAAAATAATTATCATATTTGTATATCAATTATAATATTAAAACCAATCATTAAATATGGTTATGAAAAATGAACCAGCATTACACTAATAGAGATGACATGCCATACATACGCATGACTAATGTTTCCATTTTTCAATGATAATTATGGATAGAAGTTTAGTAATACTATATGATTACATAAATATTATTATATAATAAATAAAATATTATATAATCATATATAATTATATATATAATTATTTTTTTTGTAAAAGGAATCATTTATTTTTGATAAGGCAGTAATCCATACATCTACGAATGACGTTATCACTTTTTGTGTGAAATAGTAATAAAGAAAATGATATATATATATATATTATTTCAAGAAACGTAATTATATCATGAATATAAATTATATTATATGTATGTATCATTTGTTTAATTAAAACCATAGATTATACATTCCATGTATCCTGTGAACAAATCACATAGCTTTGAGGGGGAAGTAGTCCACACTTCTTCAAATGATGTTATCGTATAAACAAAAAATAGAAAGTATTAAAGATATGTATTTTAAAAGGATTAAATAAGTATAAAGACATAATATATGTCATATATATAATATATAGATAGAGTTTCTATCATAATGGCCCCTATGAGAGATGGTAAAGGAAAAATGAACCATCGTTATTTCATGAGGCAGTAGTTTTCCGTACACAGAAATAATATGTTCGTTACCCATTAGATGGAAGTGTGGGTAAGTGTTGGTATAACCCTTAATATATAAAATATCAGTATATATAGGATATTTTTATTATTATATTAACATGGAAGAATAATATTTGATGTTTTGTAAAAGTAAATGAAAGAAAAATAGATCGTAGGAAAGTGTTACCTTAAAAATAGGGTAACTCCTTTTAGTTTATACCAAAGGGATTCATTGGAAGGATTTATTACCAAAAGAATGATTCAAGGTCAAGGGGATGAATTCTGGGAATATATTTGGGTATATATCTTCCAAACTTTAGTGGTTTGATATGTGTGAGTAATGAGGAGAAGTGATGACCTTTTATAGTGAATGACCAATGGTAGTCTTGTAATATTTTGACAAAGGAATTATTCCCACGTTTTTTATGTTGCAACAGGATCAAATAGTGGTTCAATTTCGATATAAGAGATGATAAGGTCAAAATATGGCCATCCAATATCTCTTGAAAAAGTATATATGTCATTTTGGGCCTTAAGGGTAATGTTTAGTCCCTTATTAATCGTAATTTAATCTTAATCATTGTAATTAAGTTTAATCACATTCATTAATCATTTTGTCCAAAAATAAAGATTATATTATTAGAAATTAGTAATTATTATGGTTCTAAATATGGAAGACAATTTTCTAAATTCTAATCATATAAGTGATAGAAATTGATTTAAATTTAATCCCACAAGTGGGATGATAATGCGTGTTTTTAAAGTAAATACATCTGAAAGCTTGCAATGTTTTTATAATCAATTTCAAAGTGAAATTGATTCAAATGAGATAAATTGTATTAAATGAAAAAAATATGATATAATTAAAATTTAAAACCAATTAAAATTATAATTTAACCTTATAAATAAATAGATTAAAAAATAATTTTGAACGAAAATTTTGTATTTTTTACTATTCATTGATAAATGATATGTTTCTAAAAAATATAAAAAATTAACCACAACCTAATTTTTTTGTTTTTAATTCAAATAAGAATTTTGTTTTTATATTAAGTTAATTAAATTTTCAAAATTTATATGTAAAATGGGTTTGACATTAAAAGGTGGTAAAATTGTCTTTATAAAAATATAGGTTTTTATGTGTAAAATTGAGTTTGTTCTTATCTTATGTCTATTAAAACTAATGGATATTAAAAGAAAATATTTTATTGAATATATAAAATATAAATTCTATTAAAATCATTAAATAATTATAAATAATTATTTTATTTAAGGAAAAAATCATTTGGAAGCATTAAAATATTAATATTTCTTTTTATATCCAATTGGTTCTTATTTTAGTTTCTTATTAATCTGTAACCAAAGAGTTCATTTTATATTTATATAAACTGTAATTTTTTTATTTAATACTATTCATAACGACTAAAATTACAGATAGGTTATATAATATTATATTAAATAATAATATTTTAATAATACATTATTATTTGGTGAAACTCGGTCTTGCATGTAACAAAATCTATCAAGGAAGGTAGTTGTTACATGTTATACAAGATAAATCAGTGTTTCCTATATTAAAAATTGTGGAATATTTTATATTTATATAATACTGTAATATATGAAGTTAATATATTCCTCTTTTACACTTGGTGTTGTGTTTCATAGACACTATTGAATACATATATGTAATTTAGAAATTTGGGTCATTAAAAATGGTCATATAATCTCCTTTAATGGAAATTCAAGTGTAAATAATCCTGAATAAAATGAGATTGTGATGTAAACCCTTAAAAATATCATAAAATTGAAGTGGGAATCAACCAATGAATTGATTATATGTATCAAATATAATTATATATAAAATAAGTTCCAAAATAACAATATATTTGCAAGAGTAATTACACACATAATCCTATAAAATTAATGATAATGAGGAAGTAATATAGCCTAGTGAATAATAATTGAGCTACAAAATTCCTTACAACTTGTTAACTATTAATTCAAATAAACTTAGATGAAATAACTATAATTGGAACTTAAATTACCATGAATAATTATATTTTCATGATATTACATGTAAAGGGGTAGTATATACCCCATAAAAAATTTATTTGGTGCATAACATTACAATATGCCTCAATGAAATGAAATTGAGACGAAAACCATTATATTAAGAATAATTTTGGTTGAAAATGATTTAAACTCATTTATGATGGTTTTAAAATTATTATTGACTTATTAATAAACCATATTAATTTTTATTATATCATATATGATTCTTTTATAATATATTATTACCCATTTTTTAATAATCTTTTATTATTTTCATCATTTTGTGTGTTAATTTCATTGTTTTTTAAGTATGTTTTTACTTTTTATTTTTTTTCCAATTACTTAAACAAGGATTTCAACATCTCCAGAATAAAAACAATAATTTAAATATCATATATATTCATTATATATTTATTTAAAGTAATCCATGAGATTTAGTGATATGAAATGTAATACAGCGTTCATGGAGATGGTGGCTCATACGTGCGCATGAACACTGTATATTTTCTTATCATATTGAAAGAAGTAAAATTAAATGATATATATATTATCATTTTAGTATAATCTTTTTTTTCATATATATAACATATGTTTATTAAAACAATCCATAATACATTCCATGTAAAGTGTGAATGAATCACATCTCTCCATGAGGCAGTAGTTCGCTATACACACGAGCGATGATATCGTATTACCACAAAATGGAAACCATTAAGGTATGTGTGATATAATAATTATATAAGAATAATAAAATTATAAATTTCATAAATTTCATATATAAACATAAGTCAATCATTATCCCAACCTTGAAATCTGGTAATGAGAAAATGAATGACATCGGTTCATGAGGCTGTAGTCTGCCGTACACATTAACGATGATTTCATAACCCATTTGGGGAAGTCTGGGAAGTTATGGGTATTAAATTTAAATAAAAACTAATAATTATATTTAAGATACAAAATTTATTATATAATCATGTAATAATAGTAATTGAATGAATTGGAGAAGGAAATAAAATAAAAAACATTTAGAATAACATTAAATGTTCTTCACGTATCCTCCTTAGATTTGCACTAACAAATTTCTATATTGGATTTATGACCAATAAAATAACTATAGGATTATTGGAGGGAATTTTGGAATTTATTTGGGTAGGTATCAGCTGAACTAAAATTGTTTGAATGTTTGAAGTGGAGAAGAGATGGGGTGGCCTTTTATAAGTAGGGTGAGTGGCATAAATGTAATTTTTTAAAATATTGAATTCCACCTACATTTTCTTCATGTCACTTGGATTTAATAATAGACTATTTTAGATAATATATGGTATAATGTATAAATATGTCAATAAAAAAGTGTTTTTGACATATTTTGGGTCATTTTACACATTATTTTCTAAGTTTAACCACTAAGTAAACTTGTTTTCTCTTTAATCTCTCTAATTAATTTTAATTGTTTTCAATAATCATATTGGTAAAAATATTCAATAGAAATAATTTTAAATTATAAATTATTGTTATTAGAAATATTTAATCCATTTTTGAAATTAAATTCACATAATAGAATAAGTTCAATTTAAAAATAATCCTAGAGACGAGATGAGAAAATTGGGTTTTAAAATGAAAGGCTCAAAAGTTCACAATGTTTTATATGAAAATTAAATAGTAAAATGATTAAAATGAACAAAATTTTATTAATATATGTATAATTGAACAATTTTTTACTTTTAAACCTAATTAAAAGTAAAATTTAACATTATAAATTTTTTATATGAAAAGTTAGTTTTCAATTAAAATTCTGTATTTTTCACTATCCATCTAAAAATGAAACTACTCAGAAAAATAAAAAAAATCAAACATAAGATAAATTGAGATTACAATTTCAAAAATGAAGTTTATTTTTTCAAATAATATTTATAATATTTTCAAAATTTATTTTCAAAACAAGTGCACCACTAAAACGAGGAAACACTATCTTTATAAAAATATATCTTTTTATACGTAAAATTGTAATTTTTTATTATCTTATTCTTATCAAATATATTGGATTAATATATAAAATTTATTTAATATATAATATATAAATTATATTTTTAATATATATTTAATTACAATTCTCAAACTATTTATAGTCTTGATTCAAAATAATAAACTAATGAATATAATAATGAGAAAACACCCCACTCCTCCACTATAAATACCACCTACACCACCTCTTATCCTCACATCTCAAAGCCTTGTAGATTGTTTAATATATACCCAATTACCTTCACAAGACTCTTCCACATGTCCAAGACCTTTTGGTCTCACCAAAATTCCAAAACCAAGGGCCTTAAGAAGGTTCTCAAAGAGAAGAATTCTTGAGTTAAAATCCTCTTTATTTCCTTATATTTTCATAATTATTTATTTTATTCTCTTATTTTCTCTTAAACACCCCTTATAAAAGTGGAATGAGAACTAAATTATATTATATATACTATAATTGTTTCATATTTATATAAAAATTCCTCATAAAACCAATTCTTCTATCCCTTTTATTATAAAAATGAGAACATTATTCGTGATATGTCAATGTACCACCATCATTGACAATACACTTTTATTTTCCATTACCACCTTAAAATCTAGTCATAAAACCATTATTATGGTCAAATAAGATTTTATTATACATATTATAAGTTATATAATGTTTTTAACCAATATATAAACATGATATTTAAAAATATGATATAAGTTCGTGATATTTGTAAAAACCAACCAAATAAATTAAATCATTTCCATTAATGTTTTATCCAATGAATCATCATAAAATTATAAAAAAATTATATATGATATAATTAATTTATTTTGAAATATAGTAATACCACTTCATCTCACTTATGTATTTTTTCATCTATTCGACAAGAAAATCCATAATGAACCAACCATTGAAACTATGAAATAAATGCACCCAAAATAACGAACAGCACAAAATATTATTGATAAATGGGTGGAAATATGTTATAAAAAGATCATATGAGGTATTATAAATATTAATACAGTTCTTTAATATATTAATAAGTCTCTTTTAACCATTATATATGAGGTTTTAATATGATTGAAGTAAGACGAACCCGAGGTAAGGGACTTTTCTTTTAAAGTCCTCTTTTATATTTCTATTTTTTTTTAAAATTCATAAGAAATGTTTTTCTGATACTTTATGATTATTATAGGGTTATTAGTCATATTTTATGATAAATTATATGACCTAAATCTCCATTCAATGCATTGGTTATGTTTATATTGGATGTCTACCGTAAGATCACTCCAAGTGTAACTAAGATGGTTACACCATAAGGTAGCCATGAGTGTTACAACATAAGGTTGCCATGAATTTTACATTATAAGGTATCCAAGATGATTAAAAATCATATGGAAGAAACAATGGTAACATGATTATGTTAGTAATTCCTCAGGTTACCTTTATGGTTTTATTTATATTTTCTTTGTTTTATGGAAATATCTTGTTTTCACAGTGTAACTATATGATACTTATGGGTGAAAAGTATGTCTTTTTGAAAATGATTTCATATGTTTATAAGTATTCTAGGAATATTGGTTTATTTACTTCTTTTTATATTACTTACTAATATTTTTATTTTTATCCTAGTTTTAAAATGTTTTTTGTAGGGTTTAAGGATGGATAAGATAAAAGATGAAGTCAAGATGAATGTTGTGAATATTTTTCCTGAAAAGATTTATTGTTTTATTAAAAAAATTTGTATTATTGAAGAAATGGATGCTTTTTTAGTAATAATAACTTTTTAGGATGATGTTAATAGAATACCATAAATTATTTTTACCTTATTTTTAATTTAAAATGATATATAATTTATAGATTACCTTTTTTATTCATCTAGTATATGTTTGTTCATAATGGTTTTCCATAGAATAAATATGTAAATTGAAGTAGGAAGGCATCGATAGGGTGATATCTTTTCAAATATGAAATCTGGAATGATTGTAATTGGAACTATGTAGTTTGTGATTGTAATGTCTTAGTTTAAGTAGGATATATATGGAAGTTGAATCTGCCCAGGAGAACAAACAGAGCTACCACAAAAGAACATGATGATAGTGGAACATTTTATGAGGCAACACCCACCTACTTTTCATGGATCTTCGGACCCAATGGCTGCTGAATGGTGTATTAAAGACCCTTAAAATATATTCAATGTGATTTAGGGTTTATATAATCAAAAGGTTAGTCTTTATATTTACCTTTTTGAAGGTGAATCTATCCACTAGTGGTAAATGGTCAATAATATCATAGATAATGATGAGATTTATGCCTTGGAATATGATAAATTGAAGAATTTTTTCCTTGAAAAATATTTCCTTAATGTGGTTTTCCATTTTATAGGAAACTAATTACTTGAATTAACACAAAAGGAGAAGGATTTATTGGCCGCGTGTGAAGTAAAATTCACTCGTTTCGCAAGGTACAATCCAAATCTTATTCAGGATATTGACAGTAAAATCAATCATTTTTACTCAGGATTGAAGCTAAGATATAAAAGGGTATTGGAATCCCATTAATTTAAAAGTTATGAGAATCTTGTCTGATGTAATGAGAGGGTATAAATGGAGTTTGATGATGGTAACCTTATTATTGAAAACAATTAGAAGAAAAGGTATAGATGGTAGGCAGTGGGTAAGAATTAATCAATTAATTCTAAAGGTAATAAAGTCCAGTTTCTAGTTTTTGAGAAGTGTGGTAAAAATAACCCGAGGGAATTCCTTAACAAAAATGGGAAGTTTTTCTGATGTGGTAAGTTTTGATATATGGCCTGATATTTTAATTAAAATGATCTTAAGATTAATTCTGATAAGAAACTATAATGCATCGACCCCCGAAGCCCGGAGCCGGTGCATTATTTTAATACATTGGTAAGATTACAAGGAATAAAATCCCAAAGGACCATGTAGTTTTTTAGTTTCGGAAAACCAAATAAATACATAGATTCAATATTAAAACTTGAGAATAAATAAAACATATAAGTTTTATTGGGAACATCCACTACTTCATGATTATCCCTGCAAGTCAGTCATAATAAACTTCTTCATGTCCTAAAAAAAGAAATATAAGAAAGGGGTGAGATCAGATGCTCAATAAGGTTAATAAATACATTAGAATATATCATAAACATATACATTAGACATAGTTAATAACTAAAACACATGACTTTTAAAAATAAACATGAACATAATATGGCTAGAATATGAGATGAATAAATATTTACATAATAAAACATAATCATGGGTATTCTACTAGTCTAACTACCACATGAACTATGAATTTATAGCCTCCTAATGAGGGAAATCCATATTCCATAAATTCTATAAAATACCATCAGGTCCTCGACCAAGACATCTAAAAATGATCAAGGCCTCGACCAAAACCATATATCAAATTGGGAAAGGCATCGACCAAGTCCATGTCTATTTGTCTCATGATACCTCTCGATGCCTCGAGGGGCTGTAGAGGGCCCCACCCGTCACATAATAAGTCCAATTAATTCCTCATATGAGTGGGGATAAACATAAATTAACATATACATTCATATTAAAACTAACATATGAAATGTAAATAAATTTCCCCGAACATTAAGCTTAAGCACTAACCATTCAAATTAAATTGGTGAGTCATTTTAGGATAGGACATACATAATAAAATTATTCATAAAAATCCAAATAAATATGGTATATGATATCATAGAATAATCCTAATAAAACATAAGAATAAAAAATATTTATGAAATAGACAAAAATACTCTTGTATAATAATTGAGTAATTATTGAGATAAATGCCCTTTTATTTTGAAATGAAGAGTTATTTTGGAAAAGGTTTTTCATAAAACCCAAAATGAAGTAAGATATTATTTTTATAATAAAATGAGTTATTTTTGGAAGGTAATGGTTTGTAAAAATAGACTATTGTCTTCCCTTTAAAACATGTAAGAATTTGAGAAAATTCCCTTGAATCAGACTTGTATTTTGAAAATAATTTTAAAAGTTCATTTTAAAAAGTGTAACTCCCCATAAAATAAAGAAGGATTTTGGTTGGTAAAAATATATAGAACAATAACATGAAATTTATGTGGATTATATAATAATAAAAAATAATTTCATTAAGGTAATTAGATAATAAAAGTAATCCAAATGAAAATAAGGGTTTGGGTGGAAAACCCTTACTACTTTATAATCAATCGATTCGTTTGCCCTAAAATTAATAATATTAAAATAATACATTTAATAACTTGAAAATAAAGATATTAATGACATTTTAAATCAGTGGGAATTATATATAAATAATACACAAGTATTAGTTGTCAATACAAAAAATCTCACAAAAATTGAAGTGAGATGAAGAAACCCTTACCTTAAGTATGAATGTGTTCTCCTCTTGAGGTTAAGGTCGTAGAATATGAAATTATAATTTTTAATAACTTAATTAAGAACTTATTAAACATTTATTTAGTTTATAATGATTTTATTAATCCCATGATGTCATTATTTATTAGTTATAATATTTAATTTCATTGTTCTAGAGTGTTCGTTTTCCTGATTTTCATAATCAGTTCTCTTGTTTTTAAGTAATGGAGTTCAATTGGAATGGATGTAAATATCCAGAATTGAATTTCAAAATTATTTATAAACATAAATATGTGTTAATTTTCATCTATATCATTTTTTACATGTAATTATTATGAATCATTAGATGAAATATTAATGACCTTCACTTAGATTATTTAGTGGTATTATGATTATTAGGAACTGGTGTTGTAATATGATTTAATAATGTGTATTTATACTATTTACTGAATATTAACTAGGTTACGATACTTATATTTTATTCTATTTCAACCATAAATATTGTTTCATTACCATTAATGAAGGATAAATTGAAGAACAAAACTTCTTCTTCCACAAAGGTTGTAAATTGGATCCTCACGAACGATGGTTTCATTTATACAATAAAAGGGAGAGAGTAAAAAAATTGATGTTGGTTATTACATTAACATGATATAATTATGAAAAATATATGATATTGGAGTTATCATGGTCATTTTTATAGAGGAGGTAATGAGACGATAATAATAGAAAGGAACATGAAACGAAAACGAATGAAATAAAATGTGAACTTACCTCTTGAATCCACCTCCTTGAGAATCTATTTAAGGGAAGTGTTTTTGGTATTTTGGAAAGCCCAAGAGCTTCTTGGGCGTGGGTAGTTAATAGGGAAGTTAAATTTGGAAGAAATGTGAGGAGCATCAAGTCTTATAGGAGCAAGGACAAGAGGGAGTGAGGGGGGTTTTTATAGTTGAGGAGAGGAGTAAACTTTAAATATTTTATTCATTATTTTATTATTTCCCTCAAAAAAACCAATAATGTTGTTTAATGTGACCCCTAATAGTAATAAGTGCATGTTAGTTCGAAACAAGTGGACTTACACCACTCATGATGTCATAAATAGTGTATTTAGCTGATAAATTTTATATAGGTTATTTTACTGTATATCACTATTCATAAAAAATTCATGTTCTTTCAGAAAAATAAAAAAAATTAACCCTAACCATTATTTGACATGTATAGTTTAAAAATGAACTCCATTATTTGAAAATAAGTTTCTAATTATTTTCAATTTAATTTTTAAATAAAATCAAAATTTATTAAAAAAACAATATTAAAACTATAACTCATTTTATAACACCTTGAATAATTATTCCTGGTCCCATAAAATTATCTTATAACCATATGAAAATAAAATAAAAATTTACGACTACATATTAAGAAAAAAAATTTCCATTTTAAATTATTAAATTAATTATAAAATTGTAATTAAAATATTTATGAAATATAAAAACTCTAATACTTATACTATGATCATTTTTTCACAATTAAGATGTCTAAATTGTATTTATACATTCATTAGTGAAGTATCTATTTTTTTGACCAATTTAATATTCATTACTATTATTTACAATTCATAAGGGTATGATAATATTCACAATGGTATGTCACTATTCACCAAAAATTATGTTTGTCTTATTAGAATCTAAATATATTACTGAATGAAACCTTGTATGTCGGTTTTTTTGAAATTCAAATAACAGAGGTGGAAAAATTCTGTTTAATTGACTAGGTTATAAAAAAGTGGTGTTTTCAAAGACTCATAGTTCCATGCATTCTATAATAAATCTATATGTAAATTCTTGGGGTGTTACATTATCCCCTCCTTACAAAAATTTCATCCTCTAAATTTGAAATTTAACTTTGAAAGTTAATGGTTGATACTTGAAAATTACCTTATGGGAAATCCACATCAAGAATATGGTTAAAATATCCTATTAATAATAGTAAAGGGAAATACATCAGTTACTACAAGAAAATTCATCCTAATTTTACAACATGGTTATGGAAAAATAATCAGACCATCATACATTGACATTAAATTCTAAAACCCATACAATGATCCATATAAACCATTTCGTAAATGGTTAAAAATTCCAAAATATAATGATTCAACACATTATAATGAAGGTCTTTAAATTTCTATGATGAGCTTATCATTAACCCTTAATCAACAAGAATCTTCTCTAAAATTCACATTACAAACATTTGAATAACATCACCATGTATCCTCTTGAAATATTGTAATAACTTGAATTACCATAAAAACCATATTGAAAACACGCATTCTTCCAAATTTCTTTAGTAAGATACATATTATTGAATATATTCCATAAATCCAAAAGTTTTGTAAACTCCATCAATGATATCATAGACCACTTCTCGACAAGTCAATAATCAATTCCATGGTAGTCACTACTTATCCAAATCAATCATTTCTTCACCAATATATTAACATCAGATATATATTAATGGTTTTCTTTACCTCAATCATGTTTTTTTATAAAAAGTTTATCTTTCTACTGAATCAATTTTCCTTGATACCATTCATCATATGACATCAAATCCTTACTGAAATAGTACTACAATACAATCTTTATATAGTTCATAATTCTTAAAACCAGTACATTACTGAAAAAATATTCAAATGACATGAATCTTTAAAAGGAATATTAATCATTCAAATTTATCTTCAGTAGCATCATGACTTTATCATTATCCAAAATAATCATTTGGGGTATATTACTTTCACAATCGGGACATTGATCCACATAGTGTCCCATATCCTTACAGTTGAACCATTAAATATATGAATTTTTTTTTTTGTGATTATGAGCATGGTGGAATTTTTCTTCACACTTGAAGAAAACACATTTTCCTTTCAATAATATACCAAGTTGTTTCCTTTTATAATTATCACATATAAGAAAATAAATTTTTCCCTTATTCCCTTTATCCATGTTTTTTCTACCCTCCTCTTCTTATTTTACTTCCCTTAAAATCCATAGGACTCAGAGAAGTATTTACCTACCTTGTCAACACATGATACTATTTGATCATATGACGAGGATACTTGGGAGACAATCTTCCTTTGAAATGATTTCATAAGACCATGAGAGATATGATCATTATTACTCTTCACATCACGTGCATTGGTGAGGTTATCAATCCTTCTACTAGGCCCCATTTCTAATCAGTTCAATATTATATATTAGGTTATAAAATTTCTAACTCTTTATATCTCTAAACATGGTATAACACATAACTAAAATTTATTCATCATAAATCCTAGAACCATACACTTTGGTTACTTTGGGGAACAAATAATTCATAATTGTTTTTAATAACCTTAGGAATTTACCAAAGAATATACCCTGTGATTGTCAAACCAAGAGTGCAGCAAGGCCCCTTATTGTGCACCAGTTCCCATTTGAGTATAGCTCAAAGTGGAGTTTTTGGGTTTTACCCCTAGATACATCTATTCCGGAGCCACCTCTACTTTTTTGTATCCATACAAGGATGTGTTTTCTTGATAAACCACATAATCTATTCCTTACCAATTTTATAAGATGTACTTGTATTCTTATCCCCAAATACTATCTTAGAGTTTTCTTTACTAATCTAATTTTTCTATATATAGTTTCCAAGCTTTCTACTAAACTTCTTTGATACCAAATGTAATGCCATGACCCCAGAAGCTCAGATCTAGTGCATTATTTTAATACATTGGCATGATTACATAGAATAAAATAACAAAGGACCATGTATTTTAGAAGTTTTGGAAAACTAGATACATACACATGTTCAACTTTAAATCTTGAAAAGAAATAAAACATATAAGTTTTATTGGGAACATCTACCACTGCAAGATTATACTTTCAATTCAGTCCTAATAAAAATATTAATGTCCTGAAAAAATGAAACATAATAAAGGGGTGAGCTCAGATGCTCCGTAAGGGTAATAAATATAGGTAATGATATCATAAACATAAACATTAGACATGGTGAATAACTAAAAACACATGTCTTTTAAAAATAAACATGAACATAACATGGAAAGAATATGAGCTGAGTAAATGTGTCCATAATAAAACATAATCATGGGTATTATACTAGTTGAATAACCACATGAACTATGAATATATAGATTCATAATGAGGTAAATGAATATTCTGGAAATTCTAAAACATAATGTTAGGGCGTCGACCAAGACTTCTAAAAATGATTAAGGCCATGACAAAAACTATATATCGAATTTGGAATGGCCTCAGCCAAGTCCATGTCTATTTGTATCATGAGACCTATTGATGTATCGAGGGGATGTAGCAGGACCCACCCATCACATAATAATTCCTATTCATTCCTCATATGAGTGGGGATAAACACAAACAACATATACATTCATAT
This sequence comes from Viscum album, assembly GCA_963277665.1. Lineage (NCBI taxonomy): Eukaryota > Viridiplantae > Streptophyta > Magnoliopsida > Santalales > Viscaceae > Viscum > Viscum album. Next base: position 1,751,299,385 of record OY728143.1, on the reverse strand, counting down.
TGAAACAAACATGAAATTATAATAACATTCCCCAAACATTTAGCTTAAACACTAACTATTCCGAGTAATTTGGTGAAAGGTTTAAGGATAACACTTCCACAATAAAACTATTAATAAACCATAAAATTAAATATGGTATACAATATCATAGAATAATCCCAATAATACATAATAATCCAAAAGAGTGTTGAAATAAATAAAAATACTCTTATAAAATCATTGAGTAATTCTTGAGATAAATACTCTTTTATTTTGAAATAAAGAGTTATTTTGGAAAAGTAGTTTTATAAAACCAAAAATTAAGTAATATAGTGTTTTCATAATAAAATGATGGATTTTTTAGTAGTAATGGTCGCTAAAAACAGAGTATAGGGTTCCCTTTAAAACAGGTATAAATTTGAGAAATTCTCTTAGATTAGACTTGTATTTAAGAAATAATTTTTAAAGTTCCTTTTAAAATGTGTAACTCCCCCTAAAATAATTAAGGATTATGTTTTTAAAAATATATATAATAATAAAAAATAATTTATGAGTATTACATAATAATACATTATAATTTCAATGAGTTAATTATACAATAAAAGTAACCCGAATGAAAATGGAGGTTCAGGTGGGAAACCCTTACCACCTCGTAATCAATCGATTCGTATTCCCAAAATTAATAATTTTCAAATGATAAATTTGTTAACATTAAAATAAATAATATTAATTATATGTTACATTAATTGGAAGTATACATACACTATACACATGTATTAATAGTCAATAAGGAAAATCTCAGAGAAATAGAAGTGACATGAAGAAACCCTTACCTTAAGTCCGAATGTGTTCTACTATTGAAAATAAGGTCATGGGATATGAAATTAGACATAATAATAACTTAACTAGAACTTATTTAACATATATTTATTTTATCATGATTTTATTAAGCCCATTATGTACTTATTGATTAGTTATAAGATTCAATTTTGTCGTTCTGGAGAGTTCATTTTCCTGATTTTCATAATCAGTTCACTTAGTTTTAAGAAATAGAGTTATTGTGGAATGGATATAAATCTTTATAATTAAATTTAAACCTTATTTATGAAAATAAATAGGTGTTAATGGTCATTTTTATCATTTTCTTACATGGAAATAATATGAATCATTAGACGAAATATTAATGACATTCACTTAGATTATTGTAGTGGTATTTTGATTATTAGGAACAAATTGGGTCATATGATTTGATAACTTGTATGTATACTAGTTAATGAATATTAAGTAGGTTATAATAAATATATTTTAGTATTTTTCAACCATAAAACTAGTTTAATTAACAGTAATGAAGGAGAAATTGAAGAACGAAACTTTGTCGTCCATGATGGTTGTAAAATGAAACCTCACGGACGATGGTTTCATTTATAAAATAAAAGAGAGAGTAAGAATATTAATTACAGTTATTCCATTCACAATATATAATTATATTATATAGATTATATTGTTGTTATAATGGTCATTTGTACCGAGTAGGTGAGGAGAGGATACCAATAAAAAAGAACTTGAAATGAAAATGAAAGTAATAAAATGTGAACTTACCTCTTGAATCCACCTCCTTGAGAATATCTTTAAGGGAATGGGTTTTGGTATGTTGGAAAGACCAATAGATTCTTGGGTGTAGAGAGTTAATAGGGAAGGGTATTTGGGTAGAACTTTAGGATATTAAAGGCTTAGATGAGTGAGGAGAAGAGGGAGTGGGGGGGGGGTTATAGTGGAGGAGAGGAGTAAATTCTGAATATTTTATTCATTATTTTTATAATTCCCTCAAGACAACAAATAGTTTTATTTCATGTGACCCCTAATAGTAATAAGTTCATGTGAGTTATAACCAATTGTCCTTACATCACTCATGATGTCATAAATAGTGTCTTTAACTGATAATTTGTATATATGATATTTTTCTGTATTTCACTATTTATAGAAAATTCCCATTTTTTAGATTAATACCAAAATAAAACCCAAACCATTATTCAATGTGTAGAATTAAAAAATGAACTCTATTTTTTAAAAATAATGTTCTAAATAATTTTATTTTAATTTTTAAAGAAAATAATAATTTATTCAAAAAAATATTGAAACTATAACTCATTTTATAACACCTTGAAAAATTAATCAAGGTCCCATTAAATTATCTTATAACCATAAGAAAATAAAATAAAAAATTATGATTACATTTTATGAACATAAATTTCCATTTTAAATTACTAAATTTATCATAAAATTGTAATTAAAATAATTATGACATACAAAAATACCAATACTTATACTATGATCGTTTTGTCACATTTATGATGTCTAAATTGTATTTATATATTCATGGGTGAAATTTCTATTTTTTGGCCAATTTATTATTAATTATTCTTTATAAGGGTATGTTACTATTCGCAAAAAATTATGTTTGTCATATCTGAGTCTAAATATCTTAATGAACACAATCGTGTATGTCAGTTTTTTGAAATTCAAATCACAAAGGATGAAAAATTATGTTTACATGGACAAGTTATAACAAAGTGGTGTTTTTAGAGACTCAATGTTCCCTGAATTCTATAATAAATCTACATGTAAATTAATGGGGTGTTATAAAAACTATAATGTGTTTTAAATGTGTTATGATGAGTCATTATGAAAATAATTACAAAAAATAAATATTTGAATGATGTAAAGCATCGAGATTATAATTATAAAGGCGAAGTTAGATCCTTTATGACTACGTCAGTAGATTTTGAGCCATCCAATGATGTGGTATTAGGTAATTTGTTTGTTTACTAACGTTTTACTAATGTTTTGTTTGATACAGGGTCTATACATTTCTTTATTTGTAATAAATTTTCTATTCAATTTAAAACTTCACCTCAAGAAATGTAACTAGAGATTTTGGTTAAAAATAGGGGGGGGATATTACAAAAAAAGGAATGATAAAAATCTTCATATTATTTTTTTTGTGGAAAGAAATTAATGAAAATTATTTATTTTTTCTCTTATAAAAGTATAATGTTAATATAGGCATGGATTTTCTTTCTATTTATCATTCCAAGATATATCGTACTGCTAAAAAATTTGTTTTTCATAAAGTGTATTTGTTTTTATACAATAAAGAATCCATAAAATTGATAATATATCAGGAATTAGAGAAACTTTTAAAAGATAGAAATGAATGTTATATTTCTCATATTTTTAAAGACAAGGGAATTGTTTAAATTAATGATGTGCCAATGGTATATGAATAAAAAAATATTTTTATTGAAGAGTTTCTCATTGTGATACCTGACTGGGAAGTTGAATTTATTATCAAGTTATTTCATGATGCTAAGCCAATTTGAAAACCCCGTTTTCAGAGTAGAAATTCATGAATTGAATAATCAGTTGGAGGGGTTTCTTGGTAAAGGATTCATTCATCCTATCAATTCCCCATGGGGTACTCATATTTTTTTTCAATAAAAAGAAATATGTTACTTTGAGACCTTGTATTGATTATAGAAATTTAAATAACATTACTATTACAATAAGAATCCACTACCTCATATCAATGACTTTTTTGACTAGCTCTAGGGATCTTAGTATTTTCCCATGATTGACTTGAGATCTGGGCACAATAAGATAAATATAAAGGATGATTACATTTAAAAAGTAACATTTCAAACTAGATATAGACATTATGAGTTTGTTTTTAAGTCCTTTTGTTTGACAAATGATCATGTTGTACTTATAGATCTTATGAATAAAATATTCCATTTATACTTGGATAATATTTTTATTATTGATGATATTCTGTTGTTTTCTAAAATTTATGAGAATCATGAAAAATATTTAAATATTGTTGACCAAATATTCAATTAAAATAATTTATACAGAAAATTTAGCAAATGTGATTTTTGGTTGCAACATATTTCTTTTCTCAGGAATATTATAAATAATTATGGAATAATAGTTGATCTCTCTAAAAAAATTGGTTGATGATTATCCAAGATCTACAAATGTTACGAAGATTCATAGTTTTCTTGGATTTGCAGGTTATTACTGATATTTTGTTAGACAATGTGCATGGTTATCTTTCCCACACTAAGTTAAAATGACATGCGGTTAAATTTAATTGGATATAAGACTGTGATATTTGTTTTTAGGAACTAAAAAGAAGATTGGTGAATTCTCTAGTTTTGTATTTGTCTTCCAGAAATGGTGATTTTTTCAACAACAATGATGCTTCATTAAAGGGACTTGGTTGTGTTTTGATGCATAATGATTAGATAATTACTCATGCTTTAAGAAAACTAAAACCTCATGATTTAAATTATCCCACACATGATTTGGAATTAATAGATGTGGTTTTTTATTTAAAAATATAGAGACATCATTTATATAGATCCAAATGTTAAATATATACTAAATATAAATGTTTAAAGTATATATTTACTCTGAAGGCATGGAACATGAGGTAGAGAAAATGTATTGAACTAATAAAGGATTATGATTTCATGATATATTACCATATAGGAAATGATGACAAAGTGGATGATTCCTTGAGTCCAAAACATCATGCATTATTAACCCTGTTATTTTTGGAACAAGACCCCTTGATTAGTGATTTGAGGAATTTTGTCTTAGAAGTTATTGGTGAAAAAAATTCCTCTGTTTTGTTTCACGTGTATGTGTAGTCATCTCTCTCAGAATAAATTAATAAAGTGTATAAGGAAGACCATGAGTTGAAAAAAAGGTTGAATAGGTTAAATGGGTAAGTTACTAGAATTTAACAATGATAAAGACTATGTTTTGAGATTTGGGAAGAGATTGTTTTCACCTTGTTATTCCCAGCTGAAGAAATAATTATTGTGTGGAGATCATATTTTTCAGTACTCTGTTCATCATGGTAATACTACGATGTATAGAGACCTTCATGAGTGTTACTGGTGGGAAAGAATAAAAAAAGATATTGCATATTTTTCCATGAAATTTTTGGCTTTCCAAGAGGTTAAATCAGAGAAAAAATTTCCAAAGGGGTTGCTTTGTCCTTTACCAATGCAAGATTATAAATATGAAAATATATCCACGGAAATCATGGTGGGACTAGAAGATAATTATAAAGGAAATAATGCGATCTGTTTTATTATTGACTAACTGACTAAATCTTCACATTTCTTTCCTATTCAAGATACTATGTCATTAGACTATCTTTCTGGATTGTACCTCAATGATATTTTCAGGATACATGGAGTTCCTCTATCCATTATATCTGACCAAGATCCCAGGTTCAATTCTAACTTTGGAAAGACATTCATAAGTCATTTTGAAATGGATTAAATTTTATACATAGCCTTTCATCCTCAATTTGATAGACTGACTCAGCGAAAAATTCAGATATTAAAAGCCATGTTACGTGCTTGTTCAATGGATTACTAGGGGATTTGGGATCATCATATTTATTTAGTTGAGTTTTATTATAATAATAGTTTTCTTTCTAGTATACATATGAAATGTTTTGATGCATTATATAGAAAGTAGTGTCAAACTCTATCACTTTATGATGAATCTGAGGAAAGGAAGACGATGAAACCATAATTAGTAGAGGAAGTAACTAGGAAAGTGATGGTGAACCAGTAATATAAGAGGATAACTCAGAATGGACAGAAAATCTTTGTTGATAACAGGAGGAAATATTTTTATTTTAAGGAAGGTGATCATGTTTTCATAAAAATATATCATCAAAAACGTTTTATGTATTTTGGTAAGAAAGGAAAGCTAATTCCATGATTCATTAGACCATTTTAAATTCTTGACAATGTTAGACAAGTTTCCAATCCGGTAGGTTTGCCTCTGAGTTTATCCCAGGTACACAATTTTTTTCATGTTTTTATGTTAGGAAAATATATGCCAAATTAATCACTTATTTTTAGCTGAGAAGTAGTTTATCTGGAAGAGAACCTTTAATATAATGAAAAGCCTATTCAGATTCTTGATCATATAGAGAAAGTATTCTTGAATAAGAAAATTCATCCGGTTAAGGTTTCATGGAGAAACTACATGGTTGAATAAGAAACATGTGAATCTAAAAATACTATAAGGTAAATGTATCCTCACTTGTTTAATAAGTAAATAAATATTGTGAGGATGAAATTTCCAGAAGGTGGGGAGAATTTAACAACCCAGGTATATATAATTTTTTTTCATTCTAGAATTAAATAATTAAACTCATTATAAATGTATGATGAAATAATTAGAATTTATAGAAATTAAAAAATATATACTAATATAATATTAACCTCACCTATTAGTGTATAAAAAATTTATGTATCTTATTTGTGAAAATGTGATATATTTATATCATGGAATAGGTAAATAAATGATTAGGAAATGATAAATTAAGTGTTTGAAATTTTGTAAAACATAAATGTTTATTTTCAAATTTATTATTAATATAATAATTTAAAATAAAATGTATCTTCATAAAATATATTCATAAATTAATATTATTTTTCATATAATTATAATATAATTTAATGAGACATAAATTAATTTTTTGAGGAGTTATAAAATTATCTATATTTGTAAAATTTGTATTTTTTTAGTAAATGTTTAATTTAATTAAAAATTAAATTTCTCATATCTATAAAATTATTTTTAAAAAATTGATTTCATTTTTTAATTCTATAATTCAAAAAATAATAAGGGTGAATTTTTGGTTTTTTTATAAAATACTTGATTTTTTGGTGAATTAGTAAAATACATTAATTTACAGTATATATACATTATAAGTTAAATAAAATATTCATTGATTCATTACTAATGTAAGAACCATAATCTCAAATCCTCCTTAATTATTTTCGTTTATTTAGTGATAATTCTCAAACTACTCGTAGTCTTGATCCAAAAATAATAAACTAATGAATATAATAATGAGAAAACATCCCTCTCCTCCCCTATAAATACCACCTCTTCTCCCTACACCTTAAAGCCTTGTAACATGTTTAATTTCTACCCAATTACCTTAAAAAGAATCTTCCCCACATCCCTAACATTATAGACACACCAAACATCTGAAACCAAGGGCCTTAAGGAAGTTCTCAAGGAGAATAATTCAAGAGGTAAAATCCTCTTTTATTTTATTTTATTTTACTTTTATTTTTTTCTTTTATTATTTTCACTTCACCAAATATTATCCAAGTGGCATAAAAACTCCATTATCTTATATATACTATAATATTATCATTTTTATGGAAAAATTAATCATAAAACTCCTTCCCCTCTCACTTTTATTCTAAAAATGAGAACATTGTATGTGATGTGTCAATTTACCGCTATCATGGATAATACACTTTCACATTCCATTATCTTCTTCTATTATGGTTATGAAACCATTATTAATTTTTAGTAAGATTTTATTATAAATATTATTTGTTAGATAATTTTATAGAACAAATATATAAACATGATATTAAATAAAATGATATACGTTTTTGATGGTCGTAGAAACCACAAAAATAAATTTAATCATTTTCATTAATGTTTTATCTAATAAATCATCCTTATATTAGAAAAAAATTATATTTGATATCATTTAAATTTTTTGAAACATATTAATACCATTTAATTTCAATTTTTGAGTTTTTATCTATCCGATAAGAAAATTTAGAATGAACCAACCGTGGAAACCATGAAATAAATACACATGAAACAATGAAAATAACAAAATGTTGTTGATAAATTAGTGGATAAATGTTATAAAAAGATAATATAAGGTATTATAAATAATAATATAGTTATTTAATATATTAATAATAGTCCTTAAACCATTATAAATGAGGTTTGAGCACGTTTTATGTAAGCAAAATCCAAGGTAAGAGACCTTTATTTAAAAAGCCTTGTTTAAATTTCTATTTTAGGAAATTCAAAAGGAATGCTTTTATGATATTTTATGATCATTATCTGGTTATTGAGAAATTTGTATGATGAATATTGGGTCTTATATCTCCCGCCAATTAATTGGGTCTATTTATTTTGGAGGTCGACCTTATGGTTACTCTATGTATAACTAATATGGGTATATCATAAGGTAGTCTTGATGGTTACATTATATGGGATCTATGAGGATTACAAATCATATGGTATCCATGAGGGTTAAAATCTGTAGTAAGTAATTCCCCAAGTTACTTTTATGCTCTTATTTATTTTTTCTATGTTTTATTTAAATCTAATGTTTTCCCAAAGTAACTATATTATACTTTTGGGTGAGAAGTATATAATTGTGAAAATGATTTCATATGTTTATTAGAATTCATGGACTAACAATTTCATTAATTATTTTTTTATTCCTTGCTGATATATTTTTTGATCATAGAAAGTTTTAAAATGTTTTTCATAGGGTTTAAGGATGCTTAATAGAAAATAATAAGTCACTATGAATGTTTTGAATATTTTTCCTGAAAACATTTCATGTTTTATAAAAAACATTAGTATTGTAAAATAAATTGATACTTTTTTGTGGTACCCTATTGCTTTTTGGTTGATATGTATGAATTATGTCATAATTATCTAAAAATCTATAAAAAAAGATATATGGGAATGAAATAAAGTGAATTCTAGATGAATTTTATAGATTATGTAATATTTAAGGGCAAGTCCTTATAACATTCTCCCCATGTTAAATAAATTTCATTATCAAAATTTAAACATGACCTTGGTAGTCAAGTGTTTAACATTTATAATTACCATTAAAAAACCCACATCATAAAAGGGTTGATAAAATATACTCTTAATGAGAGAGGTAGTCGATCATGAAGGTAATTTGGAATAAAAAATAACTAAGATTTTATATAGGAGAAAATTGGTGACAAGTGAAGATATGGACATGGAGGAAAACAATATATATTTATAGAGAGTGATTTAGTTCATTGATCACAAACAAGTTAATGTTGACGGGATTAAAACCATAAATCCAATAAGTGTTAAAAGTCATTGGTATCCTTGGAAATAGTGGTAATATGATATCATTTTATTTAAATCCTTTTTCTAAAGTTGAGGGATTATATCACTATATAAAAATATTAGGAATTAAACTTACTTGATATATTTCTACTTTGTAAGAACAATTTCATCTGTTGGTTATGTTTCGATCAAATTCATTGTGTATTCCAAGAAATAAATATCTAAAAATTTAATTTTTATGCCTAAATCAATAAAATATACTTTTAATGGATCATAAGATCCATAAAATAGTGGAATGTATTTTGTATAAATATGTTTTAAAAGCATTATAGTTAATAAATTAGACTCTAAACCTCAAAAGTAATACTCTTGGTTCATTATTAACATTTATTCATCAAATTGTTTAGTGAAATATAATGATACATTAACCAAGACATAATGTATGGTGATGGTAGGAATAAAAACACTATCATCCTAGTCATGGGTACAAGCCCCACGACCTTTTTAGACATGATGTTTTGTCACCCGACATACATGTTATCCATTTTATAAGATATATTAATATAATTCCCAAAATAAATATGATGTACATAATTATAATATGCTTATTATGTATCATTTTCTCAAATATTCTCAATACAAATTATTTTTCCCATGAAGACTAGTAATATTATTTTTATATTAACCCTAATTTTTATAAATACATTTAAACATAAATTTATAAAATAAAAATGCATTATTACAAAAATAAATTTTCCACTAAAACATAAACTTGCCACAAATTCTCCAAATTTTCTTAATGTTTGGACATTATTTCCATACAATAAATAAAATAGGTGTTTTATAATTTGAACATATGATCAATATTAAACTCATTAACCCTTGATGGTATCCAAAACTATTTTTTTAATGAATAATAAATTGATTCTAATATTGTACAAAATTCTAATATCTATCAAGATTTTTGCAACCCAAATACTATTGTAAAATGCTTCAATAATTTATCTCTTGAATCATAATTCATGCATACTTTATCCATTTTATCACAACATGGGTACTTACTTGGTATAGGGTTTAACCTAGGTCATTCATTGTCATTATCTATTCAAATCATTCATAATGGTTTGTAAATAAAATGTAAAATATCATAAGAATATCCTATGGTAGTGCCAAAATAAACATGTATTGAGGCCCATTTTCATTTACCAGGTTATGCTCAAGTCATTCCTGATGTTCCCTTTTCAAAGTTATTGCCCCTAGATACATATTTACTATAATAACATCTACTTGTAGTATCCCTATAGGGAGGTATTTCTAGGAAGACTCACAAAATATCTTCCTTATAATTTTTTTTGTATTTTATTCTATACTCATCCTCAAAGTCTATCTTAGGTTTATGTTATATAATCTATTTTTTCTTAAATATTGTTCCCATGATTTCTACTAAAATTATTTTGATATCAACTATAGTGACCTGACCCTAGAATCCTGAAGCTGGTGCCTGTTATCATTATATTGGCATAAGATACAAGGAAACACATATCAATGAACCAATCAGTTTATTAGTCTTGGTAAACTAGATATATACACGAGTCTCACATTATAATTCAATAAACCAAATTACAAAATATTTTTTCCCTTTCTAAATAAATTTATTCCATCAAGCATATCCCTTCATATCAATCATTGTAAACATCCAGGAATCCTAGGGAATGGAATTAAAATAAGGGTTAGCTCAAATGATAAATAATGAATAAATATATCAAAATAAATAATGAATAAATTAGAATAATAAATATGTAAATGTAGATAACCAAACACACATTACATGTAATTAGAAAATTGGGAAGGAAGTGTGTAAATAACATGGAAAGGTAAATAACTGAAATCACATGTAATTTAAATAACATTACTATCCTAATAAGATATGGTCAAATCAACATGGAAAGGTAAATAACTGAAAAAATATTACATTTAATCAATAAATTGAGAATTAAATGCATCCATATATTTTTTATAGTGAAAATATCATAGATAATAGTAACTGAATTATGAATGCATGCAATTATTATTTTTTGGAGGTCATGTTCCCTAAGTACATGGTACCTTTACCATCAAAACCTTTCACAAGATAGTTTAAAACATATTTTGTGAAAAACAATTTAGTTGAGTCTATCCAACTGATTTATCCCATGAGACTACCGATGCATTGTGGGGATTACTTTAAACTGTCCCCAACCCAAGTCATACCAGTCCAAATTATTCCTCATATATTGAATTATTGATTTAATTCATAAACAATGTGCCTCATCAAATATCCATAATGATTAATGGATAAATATTTATCAATGATTCCATATATAATAAAATAACTTTCAAAGTGAAAACCATATGTCAAAAATGGTATATGGTTCAGGGAATAATTAGATGCATGATAAATAATGTGGATATTTGGATGAAATTCAATGTCTAATGATTAAAAGAGAGTGAACATTAAATTTGAAATTTATTGATAAAAAAATTATGGAAGTGAATGTTAATTATTAACTTACTAAAAATGATCATTAACTATCTAGAGGAATAATAGGTATGGTATCGATACAACATATCCTTGTTATAGTACATGTAAAATAAGGGTTGTTGTCATTGATGAATATAAATACTATAAAATGTTTTTTCAAAATTTTACTAACGAAAATATCATTTTCATTTTGAAAAAGATTCTAAAAATAGTTACTTTTATTAAAAATAACTTTTAAATAAATTTTATTTAAAATTATCATTGTAAAATTAAAAATGAATCTTCCAAGAAATGCCATTCATGTCGATGTGTAATTACGCACATGAAATAAAGATCATCCATTTTTCATGGTAAAAATGAAAGAAAGTTGACTTGTTCAGAAAAAATAAGATTCATTTGAAGAAATTTTGTTAAAAATTAAAAATGGTTAAAAATTTATTTTGATAAATAATTCGGAAAATGATAATTGTTTTGATGATGATTTTAGAAAACATGGTTTTATAAGTAAACAGATTTTTGGCTGAAGAGAGAAATGAAGTTGGATTTCATTAAAACATTTTATCAATAATTTTGAGTACCAAAGAGTGTAAAAATGGTACTATCAATTGGAAAATATTATTAATAAACATATGAGAATAAAAATAATGTTTTTATTAAACAATTTTCATATAATTTCCTTGAATTTAAATTGAAGTGCAAACAATCACGAATAAAATTAGATTGTAATGTAAGCCCATGAAAATATCAGAACATTGATGTGAGAATTAGACAATGAATTGATTATGTGTATCAAATATAAATCTATATAAAACAAATAAAAATAAAATAAAATGTTTTCAAAATTCATTACACACATAATCTTATAATAATAATGACAATGAGGAAGTAATGTAACCTAATGAAAATGAATTGACCTATGAAATTCCTTACCACTTGGTAACTTCTAATTCAAATAACCTTAGCTAAAATAATTATAATTAAATCATAAATTTCCATTAATAATTATTTATTAATTATATTACATGTAAATGGGTATTATATACAAAAAAATAAATTAATAAGGTGCATAACATTATAATATGCCTCAATGAAATGAAATTGAGACCAAAACCCTTACCTTATGCTTCCTTTTGGTTAAACCTAATTTATGATCATGTATAATGGGTTTAAACATGTTATTAAATTATTATATAACCTTATTAATATTTATTATATGATAAAGTATCCTTTTGTGACATATTATTTTATGTTCATATATTACATTTTATCATTTTATCGTTTCAGGTGTGAATTGACTTGTTTTTCGAGTGTGTTTTGACTTGTTTTTTTCCTTTTACACAGACCTTGATTTGATAATATAAAGAATTTAAATCATGTTTTAAATATCATGTATATTTAGTATATATATATATATATATATATTAATCAATGAAATTTGGACTTGGGAAGTGAAATACATTGTTCACGGAGAAGGTAGGTTGTACGCACTCATGAACAATGTTTCCATTTTATAGTTCTATTGAAAGAATGTAAGGAAAATTATATATATATATATATATATTATCATTTAAGAATCATTTTTATGTAATATATATCACATATTTTTATTAAAACCATCCTTAATATATTTCATGTAAATCGTGAATGAATCACATCATTTTACATGGTAGTAGTATGTCGTACACACGAGCGATGATATCGTATTCCAATATAATGGAAAGAATGAAGATATTTTTAATATGATAGTTAAATAATAATAATAAAATTATAAATATTATATATATCATATATAAACTATAAATAAATCATTTTTCTGAACCTTGAAAGGTGGTAATGGAAAAACGAACGACATCAGTTTATGAGGCGGTAGTCCACCATACACACGAACCATGATTTCATAACCCATTTGATGGAAGTGTGTGATGTTTTTTGTCATAAGCTAATAATAACAACATATTCATATATTTATTATAATTATTTTATTATATAATTGTCTAATAAAAATAATTGAAGGATGTAGTGAAGGAAATAAAATAAAAATTCTTTTTGAAGAACATTTCCTCTTCTTCAGGTATCCTCCTTAGGTTTGCACTAATAAATTACTATGTTTGATTTATGTAAAATATAAAGCCTATAGGAATATTTTAGTGAATTTGGGAAGTTATTTTTTTGGGTATTGGCTGAAGAAAAATGGATTGAAGGTGAAAAGTCTTGGGAAGAGTGGTGGCCTTTTAGAAGTGGGGTGAGTGGCACACTTGCAATTTTTTTAAAGATTCAATTACACCCTTGTTTATTTAATTTAGTAATGCCAAAATAATGACCCATTATATATAAAATATCATATGAGGTATAAATATTTCAATATAATGGGGGTTTGGACATGATTAAGGTAATTTTAACATCTTATTTTCTAAGTTTAGCTACTAAGTAAACTCATTTTCTCATTAATTGGTGTAACTAATTTTTACTATTTTCACTAATTATTTATGGTAAAAAATAAAGTTAATTTTTTTAGAAATTATAAATTTTTATAATTCCAAATATGAATTCTAGTTTTCAAGATTCAATTAACTTAATTTTGAAGTTTTAATTTAAAATTAATCCCACAGACAGGAAGAGAAAATATATTTTTAATGTGAAATTGTTCAAAAGTTCACAATATTTTTACATCAAGGTTGAATATGAAAATGATTAAAATTATAATTTTTTAATGTATTTATTATTGAACTATTGTGACTTTAAAACAATTTCAAAATATAGTTTAACATTAAAAATTATTTAGATGAAAAGTCAATTTTCAATTAACATTTAGTTTTTTCACTATCTATCAAAAAATTAAACTTCCTAGAAGATTAAAAAAAATCTATCCTAAGACAATATTTACATTAATATATAAAAAAGTTATTTTATTTTTTCAAATTTTTTTTATAAAAGTTACAAAATTTAATTTTAAAATTAGTGCTCCATTAAAAGGTAGAAAAATGGATTTAGAAAAATACATATTTTAAGCATAAAATTGGATTTGTTCTTAACTTAGGATGATAAAATATATTGTATAAATGTCAATTTTCTTATCAAATATATAATATATAAATTACATATAGAACATCTAATAATATTTGTTAATATAATTTATTAATAAAAAATTCCATTGGAACATAAAAGTAGTTTTTTTATAAAATCATTTTCTATATATTCAATTGGTTTTTATATTAATTTATAGTTAATTGGTAACCAATTAATTTAATTATATTTTTTCATAAGTTATTTAATCATATATATAACCAACAATTTAATGGTTTTGAAATAATAATAATAATAATAATATATTATTGTTCAATATAACTCTGCCTTGCGCGTAACATAAGGTATCAAAGAAAGTCATTGTTACATGTAGTGCAAGCTAAATCCGTATTGTATTCATTAAAAGTTGTCAAATGTAGTGAATTAATTTAAAATACTAAATATATCATAATTTATAATGATTTTATAATTCTTTCTATGCTTAGTGTTATGTTCCATACATGCTGTTGAATATAATTCTCATATTTTAATATTTTAAGGTGTTACATTATATTACATAGTTAGAGTTTGTAATGGGTTGTTTCTATTATTCCATTAACTTCATCCTATATAGATGCCTTTATGTGTTTCTAGATATTAATATTGATTTTTATGATAAACCACCTATTTCCACTGAGAAATAGGCATGTAGGGTCAAACACTTAGTGTATCTATCAATCATACTTAAATAATATTTTTATTTAACACATGAAATAAATATTTTTCTTTACAATAATAAATATTATTTAATTAGGATTTACCAATCATTGTTACTTAGTAACTAATTATATATAGGTAGAATATTTAAATAAATATTTATTTTCAAGAGTTTAAAATAAAATATTTATTTGTCTCTAGTCTTATTTTCAAGGTAATAAATAATATTTATTATCAAATAAATATTTATTTAGTAACAGAAATATTAAATTAAATATTTATTTACGAGATGGTAAATATATTTTTTATTTATTTATGATGTGAATAGTATTTATTATTCAAGGTTTGGTAAACATTGAAAAAATTTATTATTCCATGTAAAGACCCTAGTAATTTAAATGATATGCTCTTAAATATCATTTAATAAGATAAGCCATTATTTATTTTATAAAAACTGATATTTATTTGTGAAACTTTTTGCACGTGATTATATACATTATTATTATTATTGGTAGGGGTAATGTATTAGGTTTAATATTTTATTGAGTTCCATTATGTAATTATCAATGTTATAACCCTAGCCCAATATATTATTATGTTATTTCATTTTGGAAGTGTTTTTAAAATAATTTCTATTGTGGAAAAGGCATCCTTTCCCAAGATAATTCTCTCTATAAATAACATGTCATAGGTTTTTCTAATGAATAATATAATTACTCCAACTATTTCCTCCCTCTCTATAATGAGAGAAACATGAGAGAAAATCCTCAAGATTGAAGGATTGTGTTGCGAATAAGAAAAAAACAAGAAATTTGGATTATACAAGGTTGAAACAATAGTTCCCTTAATTTAGTTCATATATTTTAGAGCACGTGTATATCACTAGTATATGGATTCTATTTTGGATTATTTTTAGTAAAATAATAATAAAATACAAACAAGGAGTTTAAGGGATTGACATCTTCATCAAATAAATAATCTAAAGACAATATATAATCTTATAATTAAATTAATTATAAATTTAATATAAAAAATCCTCTATGTTTAGTTTAATGATTATTTATCTTTGGGTATATTTGATATAAATGTGGATTATTTCTCAAATTCATATAGATTATTCATTGAAGCTGATAAAAAACATGTTGGTCATGGGCCTCACTAGTTCTTCCCTTACACCAGGAACCTTCAAGTGGTATTAATGTGATCATGTTAAAATTTATAATTATTTAATTTTTTTATCAATATAATAGTTATTTTATTATATTTTAATTATTTTTTTGTCCTTAATCAATTAATTTGAGATCAAAAGTTATTTCATTGCCATACGACCAAGAACATTCCCATAACTAGTGAAGAAAACATGAAGATATCATCCAGAGTTGTTAGGGATTTTGGTTGCGTGTCTAAATTATATTTCATGTAACATAACTACATTAAATGTATCCTAGGTCAACCTGACACTTAAATAGATAAAATTATCATGGAATACCATGTGGGGGTTTATTATGCAACATGTAATTACATCCCATATTCACTGCCATGGTGGTAAATGTTTTTCAGGGATTCATGAAATGTAACTGATGTACATATCATTTAATTCCACACAACGTGGTGGTCATTTGTTTAATGTATTTATTTTTTAATTAATTAAATTTTTGGTAATTAATACACATGTTGCGCATTGATTTCATGTTCAGAAGCATGGGATAACCATGATTACATAGTGTTTAGCTAGTGCACACAACATGTAATGATATATTGTCCCACTTGTATTACACATTATGTCCCTATACATTCAATAAAATATTTTTATATGAGTATTACAAGTTTTGTTTCTAGTGTAAACATCATGAAATTCAAACTCATTTATAAGGGGTTCACACTGATGCATCATGTACACCATGTAAATTAATTACAAAAATTGAAAATTAATTGCAGCATTAAACAAAAATACATGATGTGTAATAGATTATATGATGTGTGATAGGGTTTATAAAATTTTAAATTCCTAATTAATTTCCATGTAAATTTTGGAACTGCATGACTTGTGTTTTTTTATAAAAACTTTGTATGTCACAGAAGTATCTAAATTGGTACAAACAGTTTATGTCACTCAAGTATCTAAATTGGTACATGTTATGTACGTTAACATGTGTTTTGTGTCAATACAAGCCAAGTTGAATACTTAGTATGACATACAAATTTATATGTTGTGTAATAGTGTGACATGTCTTGTATACTACACATCATGTGAATACTCAATGCAAGAAAAGGAAAACAGAAGATATTACATAGTTTGGATGGGTACACACTATGCTTAATCTATGTACACACCATGTACTAAAGTAATTTTAAATAAAATTATTTAATTTAATTTATTTAATTTTTTTTAAAGATGAAAATCTCATGTATCTCCAGGACTTCTTAGATAAATAATTAATATAATATAATTAATTAATTAATAAGACCATTAATTGTCAATTCAATATAATTTTTTCTTAATCCATAGAGCAATTTAAAATGAATTCTATCATGTGTGAATATGATTTTGATGCATGTATGTAACTGATTATGATATTGATAGACCAATGTAGGTATTGGGTCTCTATTTAATATAATATTATTGAATGAGTTTTTATATATGATAATTTTTCATTAAATTAAATATGATGGAATGAGAGACATTCCTCCCATATTAATTACGTAGGACCTACATGTCTATGGTTTATTTTATATATCCCACACCCCTAGTCCCCCATCATATGAATGTGAGTATCAAATATGTAAATGATGGAGATCTAATAAGAGGATTCATTTCAGAACCTAAGCTAATGGTAACCAACCAAGATGATACTAAGGTTGATGGTTGAATGCTATAATTTGAGAAAAATATTGCCTCAATGTTTCTTTTACCTAGATACATATGTTGATTTATCATCCACTAGTTATGTTAGATTTTTTTTTCAATTTCATGGTTATATATTTTATGAGATGCATGTTTATATGATTAAAATAGACTACATAAATTAAATAAGATTACCTGACATTCCAGATGATGTAAAATAAATTGGTTAAAACTAAATAACATTATCCAAAATGATTAATTAACCATATAAAATATTCTTCATATTAAAAAACATGTAAAAGGATAAAATAAATATATGTATAAAAATGAAAAATAAACCAAGGAAATATTAATTTTAAAATACTTCCTTTATTTTAGTTAATAAGGACGCATTAGTAATGTTTCAATTTGGGAATAATCAGAGGAACATTTATTGATTTGGGAGTCTAAAAAAATTAAGGGGTCAATTTAACCCAACTGGTATAGGATTTAACTACCATATTATATTTATTATAGATTTTTTGGAATTGTTTGGGGAAATATAAGTGATTATTCAAGGATTGTGGAGTTCACTCAACAGATCAAGGACCTGTAATCTACAATTTGGAAGATTTCTTACCTGAATACATTCTTATGATTTGTGTGGACATAGTCTAGTTTATAATAATGGGAATAAGGAACCATTAAACTAGTACTCCCATTCATTAATATATTCTGAGTCTAATCGAAAATGATATTGGGACTTTATTAAATATTGGGATACTAAAAAGATAATTAAAATAATTTTTATCACAAATTATAGTAATAAAGATAATTCAATTAAAATATTATTTTATTTTGTTATAGTAAATAGAAAGTTCTTCAAACTAGATATCCCCATGATCTATATAGGAGAAAGAAAACAAAAAAACTATAAGTAACTTCAAAGATTAGTATACGGTCTTTCACACTATAATATGACAATAATAAAATCATTACATGCTAGAACCCCCATTTTTTGATCCCTCTGCTAAGGAGGAGAGAGAATATGAGATTTCTATCAACACAAACACCTAGATGATGTGAAATATGACCAATGGTTGATGTAATTATCCATGTATGATGAAATAAAAAAGTATTATGAGAATATGGATGCATATATCAAGCTAAATAATCTACACTATCTTTATCAAGAGAGATATAGAATTGAGTGGTATGATATTTTCAAGGAACCCATTATACATAAACGTGTCGAGGGTGTTCCAGATGGTCTATATATGATCGAGATGATCAAGTCTATTAAGAATCTATAAGATATATTGTCTAAAACATCAAACGAATTTTCCAAAAATATCATACTTTTTAACCCCCTTAAAGATTCTCTAGCATTGTTTTCAATTTTAATATGAAAAAAAATTCACATCTCTCTGGAAAATCTCCTTACTATGATTCACCAGGTAGATAAGGACATGAATTAAAAAAATTCATCTATATTTATGATGGGAAATATGATGGTAAATGTGAATAAACCCAATTCTAAATCTAAGTCTAAGATTTATTTTAAATGCTCTCACAAGAGTAAAAAGATAAAGGGGAAATAAATGGAGTAGGATGAAATATGTTTTTCATGTGGAAATAAGGGATACTAAAAGAATTTATTTATGGTAAATAATCAATGTTAAGATTCATGTAAATTTTTTATCGGGTGAAATATTTCTGTTCATAAAAATTTGAGATTAGATATAGATTATGGTGATCAAATTTATTTCAAATTATAGGATCTAGGTTGATTCATTAGTGTTTTAAGAGGTGATATAGATCAAAAAGTCATTAACATATCTAGAATCACTATAGTGGCTATTTAAGAAAACCATATCACAATGTCAATAAGATTATCTTGGTTTTCAATAACTATTATTATGTTCCAAACATTACAAAAAACATAATTTTTTCAACCGGTTAAGAAATGAATGGTTCTATTTTTAAATTTGGGAAAAAATTTAAATTTTTATAAATAAAGAATATGTAATGATATAGAACCCATTAATAACAGTCTTTATATTATGGAGTATGCAAAATATGTATTGGAAATCAATATGGAATCTAGTCTACAAGACTTATATCATACCCAATTATAGAATCACTACTTAGGTATTGTAAATGAAAAGAAATTTAAATTATATAAATATGGGTATTTGTATTATTTTGAACTAAAACAACTTGATATATGTCACACATGTTTACAATGTAAAATTAACAAAGATTCATCCAGTGAAAAGAGTTAAAGGGCTACCGAGCATCTTGAATTGATTCATAAAGATGTGTATAAACCATTTATTTTTAATGCAATGGGTGGATGATCATACATAATAACTTTTACTGGTGCATTTAGTAGATATAGATATGTATAATTAACGAGTTATAAGAATAATTACGATATTAAATTTATGAAATGTAGGAATGAAGTTTCGATGTAGTCTGATAAAATGATAAAAAATCTCTAATCAGACAATCAAAGAGAATAACTTGAACAAGAATTCATTGATTATGTATAAGATTATGAGATTCAATTTCAAATTACTCCTACTTATACACCACAACTAAATAATTTAAGAAAAATATGGAAAAACACCTTGTTATATATGGTGAGATCAAAGACGAGTCATGCAAATATTTAATTATCCTTTTGAGTATAGAAATTCCAAACAATGGTGTACATTATAAACCACGTTCTAACTAATGAGACAAGAATTATTCCATGTAATATTTAGCATGGAATTAATCCCATGTTGTCAAATTGGTGAGTGTGGTGTTGAAAATAATTTTTTCAGGATATATTTGGAAACAAACTTGTATTGAGTAGAGTAAAGTTTTTCTTTATATGATATTCTGTGGAAGCCAAATAATATTACTTATAATAACCCTTAGATAAGAATCTTGTGGTTAAAAAATGTCCCATAATTCTTAATAGGGAGAATATATCTAAAAGAAATAGCAGGAGTGATAATGAATTCTATGATGTCTAGGATAAATATGCATAAGAGTTGGCATAATAACATCAAACAAAAATATCTATGGAAGAAAATGTTCAAAATACATATGTTCTATGTTGGGGAACTAGATAGGTTATAAAACTAGAGAGATATGGTTTTATAGTCACCGAGGATGGCGACTCAATATTAGTTGTCAATAATCAAACTATATCCTATTAAAAATTAGCAAGTGGAACATAAGCTGTTAGATGGAAAGAATCCATGAAATTTGAAATAGATTCTATATACCAAAAAGAAGTCTTGATTTTGGTAGATACTCTAGTGAATGTAAATACTATTGGTTTCAAATGGGTATTCAATAAGAAACTAGATATGGAATGTAGATTCAACACCTATAGTTATAGAATGGATGAAACAAGGTTTAAATAGAACCAAGGCATTGACTATGAAGATGTTTTTTAATAGTTTCTCTACTGATATCCATGAAGATTCTACTTGTTATAGAAGATCACTATGGTTGTGAGATTTAGAGAATTGATGTCAAGAAAACCTTCTTAAATGAGAACATTATTAAAGATATCTATATGTAACCAAAAAATATTTTTTGACTCAAAATGATTCCAATAAGGTCAACAACTTATAGGTATCTATTTACAAATTAAAGAAAGTATCAAGGTCAAAAAACATTCACTTTTATAAATACATTATGAAATTTAGTTTTATAAATAATGAATGAGATACGTGTGTGTAAAAGAATTTTTGTGAGAGCGTGATAATTTTCCAAAAAATATATATTGATAACTTATTACTAATTAGAAATGAAATAAAACTCTTATGGTCTATTAAGATATGTTAAAACACATGATTCTAAATGAAGGAATTAGGTAAATAAAAATACATTCTTGGGATTATGATCTACATGATAATTCTAATAGTTTACTATGAATAAGTTAAGGTACATATAATAACAATATATTGAATAGATTTAGTCTAGATAGTCCAAGATGGGATTGTATCCATTTTCATATAGAATATATATCTCTAAGAAAGTATATCCTTATATACTTGTGGAGAGACAAAGATGAACTAGATTCCATATGCATATGTAATTGGAATGGTCAGGTATGCTATGATTTGTAGCAAGCTAGATCTTGCTTATTCCCTAAGTAGAGTAGGAGGATGTCAAGTCACACTAGAAGACTACCATTGGGTAGAAATGAAGACTATATTAAAGTATTTTAGGTTTACTAAGGATATGTTCTTTATTAATGGAGGTGATAAAGAGATACTCATTAGGGGATATATATATTCTAGTTTCCAAATAGACCAGGATGATCTATAATAATAATCAAGACATGTATATACCCTCAACGAAGGGTCTATTAGGTATAATTGCCTAAACAATTAGTTTCTATTGATTCTATAGTAGTGTATGAGTATATTACAGTATATGATGTTTCTAAGGAATTAGTTTTGATATGAATTTTTTTTTCAATAGATTGATGTGATACATAATAGTAAATATCATATCATACTATACTATGATAATACTACAGTGGTGGCCCTTTCATAGGATCCAAGGTCTCATTGGTGTATGAAGCATATACTTTGGAAGTATCATCTCTTGAGTGATTTCTAGGAGAGATTTGAAGTCATAGTTGGTAGAGTTTCCATATAATATAACATGAAAGACCCATTGACTAAATACTTATCCCTATAGAAGCATGAAAATCATGTGTGACCTAGAAGACTAAAAGGCATTACCAGTTTTCCTTAGTGTATGTGGGAATATATTAGAGTTATTTACCAAAAACAAACTACTTTGTACTTTATATTTCCTTTATATTCAAAGATGTAAAGACCCAGAAATTTCAAGGAATTTTTTTTTCTTAAATACATTGGAATTTTACGAGTCTGCGGTTTCTGACGACACTTGATTCCGAGGCCCGGTGTGCATGTAATCAATTTCCGAAGTTTTTTTCAGGTACATTAATTAAACGTACGTGCGGGCTTTTCTATCTTTTGAACCGGTGCTTGGAATTGAAATCCGAGGAAACTGATGAACTCGCAGTGCCGATATTCTCTTAAGGGGGCCTTTACCATAGTTGCGTTTTATATTGGTTGAAAGTTAATTTTTGGGGTTTAATCTTAAATTAAATAAAATTGTTTGCTACAGAATTTAATTTTGTGAGTTTGTTATTTCCTCCTATGGGGAAGTTATTGGTGGGGCCCACACCCACATAACATCCCATGTGTGGATATTTGTGAGGTGGGGCCCACATGATCCCCAACCTTTCATCTCCCCATAACTCCCCTCAAACCCCTTATTTAATTCTTGAAAAATCCACCTTTAATTCCTAAACTCTCCACCTTCCACATGGTCATTAATATGACAACTCAGGGAATTAATTATTTTGTACACCACAAATTAATTAATTATTTTGGGAGGATTTGAATCATTTATAAATGGCTTGGAAAGTTTATTAAAATAGGGGAAATACTCTTTTTAATATTTGGGGCTGGGAAAATATTTGGTGGAACCTCCGGAGAAATAGAAGAACATAATTCTTCTTTCGACCAAGAATATCTCTGGTGAAGAACGTGAAATCACCAACGACGCTTCTTCTTCGGGTGCAATCCGACGTCTACAAAATCGATGTCCTCCATCGGTGACGTCCGACCTCTGCGACGCTTCTCTTCCGTGACTCGACGACGTGCGACGTCTATTGCAAGGTAGTGGTTCGTTTCAATTTTAATTGAATAAAATTACTCTTCGTCCCTCGTTGAAATCATGTTTTACCTTTGTCCTTTTGATATCGCCTAATGCGGTGGGCACGGGCCTAAAGAACATGGCCGAAAGACCCTCCAATTGTTCTTTGGTTCTTTGGAGGCGGCAACGAGAGGCGGTGGTGTTGAATGGAAGCGGTGACCATGCGCCGGTCGTGTGCGGAAGAACCGCGGCCCACAACCACGGGCCGCTTGGCTGAGGAAGAACCGGCCGGCTAAAGCTGGCCGGGCCGAAGGAGAACCGCTACGCCACAAGGTGCTCCGCGCCGTGGAAGACTGCGGCAGCGTTCTGCGGGGTGCTCGGCGGGTGAACCGGCCGACAAGCGGCCGACTGGGCTGAGAAGAACCACGACGCCAGGAGGGCACAACACTGGAGAGACCACGACCCGCCCGAGTGGGCCGGTTGCGCCGGGATGGTCGTCCGGATTCGGCAAGCCGGTTTGGGAGGGCGGCGCCGCCTAGTGCCACCGGTTCGGGCAGCCGGGGGGCTGCACCCCCCCTCGGACCACTCGCCCCCCCTTGGGCAGAGCCGCTTGGACAGCCAGCTGAGTTGCGGCCGGTCGGGCCACGTCGCATAGGGTCGGGCCCTACCGCGCCGGGCCGGGCCGCGCAATGCCGGGACATGCCATTCCCTTCAGGCTGGGCCGTGCATTTCATCAGGCCGGTCTGACCCTATGCTGGGTTGGACCCTCCAAAACTGGGTTGACCCGACCCGCCAGCCCACTGGGCTTAACGGGCCGGGCCCGTTTTCACTTAAAGGTGAATAACATGAAGACCGCGAGTCCGATCAACGCTCTGTCTACGGAACTAGGACCCTTGTGATGTGGAGGACCTTTTGCGATGTTCTAAGTGAGTTTTCGACGACTTTGGATAACGTCCAGGTTTGGAATGAGCGTATTTTCAACCGGGCCCCCGGAACGGAAAAGCCAATATCTCTCAAACCGGGCGTCCGATTCACGTGCTGTCTGTTGCGTCGGGTTCCTTTTGACGAGAAGAAACTTTGGAATACATCAAATCTGGACTTCTTGATAGTTGATGTATCAACCCCCTTGGCTCGAGGAGTGGAACCTCCTGGAATCGAGCGTGCTGTGTGTGGGAACTCAAGAGCTGGCTGCGACTGTAATGACTATCATATTGGAATCCTCCGTGGGTTCGATGACCAAGACTATCGTACTGAAATCATCCATGGGTTCGGCGACTATGACTATCGTACTAGAATCCTCCGTGGGTTCGGAGACAAATACTACCGTAATGGAATCCTCCGTGGGTTCGACGATGATGACTATCGTATTGGAATCCTCCGTGGGATCGGCGTTGAGGACTAACGTACTGGAATCCTCCGTGGGTTCGGCGACGATGACTACCATATTGGAATCCTCCATGGGTTTGGCGACGACGACTACCATACTGGAATCCTCTGTGGGTTCGATGACGATTACTACTGTACTTGTATCCTACGCGGGTCCGACAGTTCTACTTCTGTACTAGTATCCTATGTGGATCTGACAGAGTAGCTGGTCTAGTATCCTACGTGGGTCCGAAAGCTTAGTTGGACTAGTATCCTAAGTGGATACACTAGCTTAGATGAATCAGTGACTACATCTGATCATCTCTCTCCCTTTATAAAAGATGTATACCTGTGTGAGCTGAGTCTTGACTTTCAATCATCACCATCGGTGTGATTGAATTCATTCCTGTGTGGTCTGGGTTGTGCTTGGGATCTAGAGAAGGAGCCAAATTGGGATTGATGACTTAGGTATATATATGAGGACATACCTAAGTAGAGTTGGTTGATACATTATGATTTTATATTTTCTTTGTGTATTATCCTTCGTGGATTTTAGGAGACCTTCAGGGGTCTCAGGGTCCCTATTGAGTATCGTTACACTCACCCCTGCATGGGCAATGTCCGCACTACGTTGTGTTGGATGCAGACAATGAACATCACTGATCGTGGTAGAGGCTTGTAGAGCTGGATGGTACCTGGAGGTGGAACACTTGGTGAGATGTACATGGAGCAGAAAGACGGGCCTGTGGTGCTGGGCAGACTATCTGTACCCACCCTTCAGGTGGGATTCCCGGAGGACGACTCGGTAGTTGCTTCTTTACTTTACTGCTGTTGTACTAGACTTTCAGTTATACTATAATTTTCAGTTGGGTTTGTATATTGGCCCATTTAGCTTTCATCACTTACTTTGTATTCAGTGTTACATTGTGCTTACTTCATCTTGCGTACTCTCTTGTGTTTGTTTACTATTATAAAGGCAATGTGTTCCCTTTTTATCGGGATTTACACCTTTGGTGCTAGTCGCCAGCCCCTGGCTTATGGAAGGCGGGCTTGGGGTAGTCACAACACGGGCCCTGAGGATGAGTCGTGACGAATTGGTATCAGAGGATTCGGTTCTACCGCAGAACTCAGATCTTTGATCATTCCCTTCTGTGAAGTAATAGTGTTAAAAGTATTGAGTGTGGTTTTCAGTCCAGGGAGTCCAGTGTTGGTGCGGTGGCCGACGTATCCATACACCAGGACCCTGACCTCTGATTTCTGACTCAGTGAATGAAAACACTGATTGCATGAGTGTTTCAAAAGTTTTCTTTGTGAATACTTTGTGTCAGCTCACCAGGTATACTGTTTGACCGTGGAGCACCCGTTTATTTTCCGGACGGCCCCACGAAGGTAGCCAGCTAGGGTTCCAAGTCGCGTATGAGATGGCAGCCCACCGAGCGACGAGGCCTCGGTGCAGGGCCCCATCACAACGGAGCCACCAGCGGTACCACTACCCACTGGGTCACCGATAACACAAGCCCCAACATCAGAGAGTGCACACCGCCTGAGTGCATTGCCCGAGTTCCAGCGACAGAGGCCTCTGAGGTTTCGAGGCGAGACAAGTTTTCAGATGGCCGAGTGCTGGCTGGAGGTTGTAGCACGAGTTTTCCACACAGTTGGGACACATGATGACTTAATGGTGTACCTAGATATTAGTCTCTTTCAGGGAGAAGCTGAGAGGTTGTGGAGCCTGATGATTCAGTTTTATGATGAGGCGACTCTCAGCTGGGGAGACTTCAAGGGTCTTTTCATGGCAGAGATTGTACTAGTGACTCTACGCTCTGTACGTTCTCAAGAGCTACTGCTCTTGCCGCAGGGATTTACGACAGTAGACAAGACATCGGCATTAGGCAGTAGGAAGATGACATGGGGGAACAAGCGGGTTAGATCAACAGTTAGACGAGTGCGGGGCACCCGAGGCCGAGGGAGATCATAACGAAGGAGGGTCTATTTTTCCTGCAGAGAATGGGTTCACAGAGAGCATGACTGTCTAACTCCCTACATAGTTGATCAGCAGGCGTTATAGGATCCGCCAAGACAGAGGTAGTGGATGGAGCTTGAGCAATATCCGATCGGTGGACGAGGCAGTGGAGCAGGTCCTTCAGTGGATGGTGATTAGAGTCACCGAGCACTACTACCACCACCACCATTAGATGGTTCTCCTCGAGCTCTGGGAGCAGGTGGATAGGAGTGGAACTAGCCCCAGGAATAGAGTCCTTTGTTCATGAGGCTTTTAGATTTGTGGTTTTCATTGTTTGTGGTTGTTTTGTGTCTTTTTACTATGAGAAGCAGTAATAAAAGACACGTTTCCATGTGATGTTTTCTTTCCTACCTTTTTATATGGTTGATACTGAGAGGTTCCGGTTAAAACCGTTGACTTGACCCTCACTTTAGAGATTCCTACAGGAGGAGACCCACTGACCACACACTGCTTCCGATAGTGTGACTCGACCCTTGGAGGTGAGAGTAAAGATTTGATCTCTTGGTAGTAGTGTCGAGGCCTTATGACGTAGTCCATGGAAGGAAATAGTACTGTTCATGTTAGGATTGACTGTATTAGGAAAAGAATGTGGTTCATCCAGGGTATGAGTCCAGATTTCTTTTTTCTGTAAAGGATAAATCTTAGCAGATCTTGTAGGATGTAAGAGAAAAAAGGGTGTAGTCGAGTTCTTTTCGAATTGCTAGTCACACCCATAGTTCATTGAGTGAATGGTTTACGGTTTACTCTAATTTCAAAAGTCTCAGGTGTGTCTTCTCCTAGAAGTAACTGGACCTGAGATGATGAAGTTGACTTGAGTTCCTCCGGGACTATGACTTTGAGATATTCTAAACTCCTGGGAAGGGGAAACACTATAGCAGAGTTTGTTTCATGATGCCTCACTTGTCAGTAAGTGAAGTCAGAGCACCTGGTATCAGCAGGCTTGGTACAACCCTTAGAGGTCCTAGAGTGGATGTGGGATGGAATATCCATGGATTCGTGAAGAGACTTCCACGTACATCCAGAGGGCATGACTCTATCGGGGTGATCGTAGACCGAATCTCCAAGTAGTCCCACTTCCTACCGATCAGAGAGCAAGGCTCAGTAGAGAGCTTGAGACGCCTCTACATTCAAGAGATCGTACGACTTCATGGTGTGCCATCAACTATCATTTCCGATCGAGATGTTCGATTCACTTATAGGATTTAGAAGGGATTATAGGAGGCCTTTGGGACACAGCTTTGCTTGAGCACCGCCTTCCATCCTCAGACAGACAATCAGACTGAGAAGACCATTCAGACTCTCGAGGACATGCTCCGTGCAAGTGTCCTCTACTTTGGTTATAGCTGGGAGGATCACCTACCCTTGGTGGAGTTTGTGTACAACAATAATTACCACTCCACCATCGAGATGACACTATACGAGGCACTTGATGGACGACCTTGCAGATCACCTCTGTGCTGAACTGACCCTGGGGAGTCAGCACATGTAGGACCAGATATGGTTCAAGCTATGACGGAGAAGGTGCATATCATCCAGGAGTCGATGAAGACTGCACATAGTAGACAGAAGTCCTATACTGATAGGAGAGGGAGACCACTAGAGTTCGAGGATGACAAACATGTTTTCCTACAAGTCTCACCTCGACGAGGTCTACAGAGATTTGGTCGGGGTGACAAGTTATCTCCATGTTTCATTGAAGCTTTCCAGGTCCTCAGAAGAGTAGGCGAGGTGGCTTACCACCTGGCCCTTCCACCTCAGTTGCATCAGGTGCATGAATTCCTCCATGTATCTCAGCTGAGAAGACATGTGCATGACCCGACCCACATCATCGATGACAGGGAAACGTTTGCGGAGGTCCTAGTGGAGATTGAGGATTGACAGGAGCAGTTCCTATATGGATGGTCGATACCTCTAGTGCACATTCACTGGTAGCACGGGAACCTCCAGGAGAGCACTTGGGAGCGGGAGGCTCAGATGCGAGCTCAGTACCACCATTTGTTTTCCTAGTGTGTGTTTTAGCTTTACGAGGACGTAAATCCCTGAGGAGGGAGTAATGTAAAGACCTTGAAATTTCAACTAATTTTTTTTCTTAAATACTTTGGAATTTTACAAGTCTGTGGATTCTGAAGGTAGTTGATTCTGAGGCCTGGTGTGCCCGAAATCAATTTCCAAAGTTTTGTTTGGGTACGTTCAGTAAACATACGTGTGTGTTTTTCTATCTTTTGAACCGGTGATTGGAATTGAAATCCGAGGACACCGATGAACTCGCAGTGCCGATATTTTCTTAAGGGGACTTTTTCTGTAGTTGCATTTTATATGGGTTGAAAGTTAATTTTTGGGGTTTAATCTTAAATTAAATAAAATTGTTTGGTACACAATTTTATTTTGCGAGTTGGTTATTTCCTCCCATGGGGAAGTTATTGGTGGGGCCCACACCCACATAACTTACCATGTGTGGATATTTGTGAGGTGGGCCGACACGATCCCCATCCTTTCATCTCCCCATAACTCCCCTCAAACCCCTTGTTTAATTCTTGACAACTCCTCCTTTAATTGCTAAACTCTCCACCTTCCACATGGTCATTAATATAAAAACTCAGTGAATTAATTATTTTGTACAACAAAAATTAATTAATTATTTTGGGAGGATTTGAATCATTTTGAAATGGCTTTGGATGTTGATTAAAATATGGGAAAGCCTCATTTTAATATTTGGGGCTGGGTAAATATTTGGTGGAACCCCTAGGGAAATAGAATAACACCATTCTTCTTTCAACGAAGAATATATCCGGCGAAGAATGCAAAATCACCAACGAAGCTTCTTCTTTGGGCATACTCTGACGTCGACAGAATCGACGCTCTTCATCCGTGACGTCTGACCTCCACGATGCTTCTCTTCCATGACTCGATGACGTGCGATGTCTGTTGCGACGTAGGGGTTTGTTGCAATTTTAATTGAATAAAATTGTTCTTCGTCCCTCGTTGAAATTTTGTTTTACCTTTGGCCATTTGATACCACCTAACGTGGATGGCATGTGCCGAACGAACACGGCCTGATGACCCTCCGATTATTCTTGGATTCTTTGGAGGTGGAAACGAGAGGTGGTGGTGATGAATGGAAGCAGCGGCCGTGCACCGTCCACGTGCGGATGAACCACAGCCCGCAACCGCGGGCCGCTCGGCTGACAAAGAACTGGCCGGCTAAAGTCGGATGGGCCGAAGGAGAACCGCGTCGCTACAAGGGGTGCTGTGCTGTGAATGACCGGGGCCCGCGTTCCGCGGGCCACTCGGTGGGCGAACTGGCCAGGCTGAGAAGAACCGTGACGCCAGGAGGGCGCTGTGCTGGAGAGACTGCGCCCCGCCCGAGTGGGCCACTTGCACTGGGAAGGCCGGCCAGTTTGGGAGGGCGGTGCCACTTGGCGCTGCCGGTTTAGGCAGCCAGGGGGTCGTGCCCCCTTCGGAACACTCGACCCCTTTCGAGCCGCGCCGGGCCAGGCCAGGCCACGCCGGGCCGAGCCGCACAATTCATTGGGCCGGTCCAACCATCTGCCAGGTCAAACCCGCCAAAACTGGGTTGACCCGACCCGCCAATCCACCGGGCTTAACGGGTCGGGCCCGTTTTCATGTAAAGGTGAATAACTTGAAGACTGCGCGTCCGATCGACGTGCCGTCTGCGACACTGGGACCCTCATGATGAGGCATCCATTTTACGATACTCTAAGTGAGTTTTTTTGACAACTTTGGATAACGACCGAGTTTGGAATGAGCATATTTTCAACTGGGCCCCTGGAATGTAAAAACCAATATCTCTTAGACCGGGCGTCCGACTGACGCGCTGTCTGTCACGTCGGGTTCCTTTTGACAAGACAAAACTTCAAGATACATAAACTTTGGACTTCGTGATAGTTTATGTATCAAAACCCTTGGATAGAGGAGAGGACCCTCTCAGAATCTAGCGTGCTGTGTGTGGGAACCCTAGAGTTGGCTGCAATTGCAATAACTATTGTACTGGAATCCTCCGTGGGTTCAGCGACGAAGACTACCATACTGGAATCCTCCATGGGTTCGACGATGACGACTATCGTACTAGAATCCTCCGTGGGTTCGGTGATGAAGACTACCGTACTGGAATCCTTTATGGGTTCGGCGACAACGACTATCGTACTGGAATCCTCCGTGGGTTCGACGACGAAGACTACTGTACTAGAATACTCCATGGGTTCGGCGACGACAACTACCATACTGGAATCCTCCGTGGGTTCGGAGAAGATGACTACTGTACTTGTATCCTACGTGGTTCTGACAGTTCGACTTTTGTACTAGTATCTTACGTGGGTCTGACAGAGTAGTTGGTCTAGTATTTTACATGGTCCGACAATGTAGCTGGACTAGTATCCTACATGGGTCTGCCAACTTAGATGAATCAGTGGCTACATCTGATCATATCTATCACTTTATGAAAGATGTATACATGTGTGAGCTGAGTCTTGAATTTCAATAATTACCATCGGTGTGATTGATTTTTTTCCTGTGTGGTCTGGGTTGTGCTTGGGCTTGAGAGATGGAGCCGAACAGGGATTGATGAATTAGGTATATGTATGGGTATATACCTAAGTAGAGTTTGTTGATACTTTGTGATTGTATATTTTATTTTGGGATTATCCTTCATGGATTCTGGAAGACCTTCAGGGGTCTCAGGGTCCCTACTGAGTATCATTATACTCACCCCTGCACGGGCAATGCCTGCACTAGGTTGTATTGGATGAAGATGATGGACAACACTGATCGTGGTAGAGACTTGTAGAGCTAGACGGTACCCAGAGGTGGACCACTTGGTGAGACGTACATGGAGTAGACAGACGGACCCATAGTGTTGGGGAGACTATCTATACCCACCCTTCAGGTGGGATTCCCGGAGGGCGACTCGGTGGTTGCTGCTTTACTTTACTACTGTTGTACTAGACTTTCAGTTTTACTATACTTTTCAGTTGGGTTTGTATTCTGGCCCATTTAGCTTTCAAAACGTACTTTGTATTCAGTGTTACTTTGTGCTTACTTCATATTGCGTATTCTTTTGTGTTTTTTTACTATCATAAATGCAATGCCTTCCCTTTTTATCGAGATTTATGCCTTTGGTGCTAGTCGCCAGCCCCTGGCCTATGGAAGGCGGGCTTGGGGTAGTCACGGCACGGGCCCTGAGGACGGTTCGTGACAAAATACATGGATGCTAACAAATGTTTTATCATATATTTATTTTTCATATACGTAACATAAATTTTTTAATGCACTTAGATAATTTTTCTTATCGAAAGTTCATAACGGTTTTCTGATACGATGATTACATTTTAGTGACATGAAAATATTCAAAAATATATATGTATAATAGTCAGTTTAAATCACCTTACATGATGTAGATGATGTATACTATCATGTGATGGATTCTCAAGGGTGAACTGGGATTCATCTCATGAAGTTCGCACATGGTAATCTCCATGACTGAAGATTATAAGAATCGACTGACCAATAGGATTTATATATGTTTCTATTTCATTGAATATTACTATATGTTAATATTTATATTGGTCATTTTACTTGAGATTATTATTAATTTAGATCAAAATTATTGAATTTTGATGTATTTCCCATAACCGTGACAATATATGCTCACGGTAAAGTATGACATATTGGGTGTGTGATGAGTGATATTACATTAATGAATAAGTCAACATAATATTTATCACATTAATATAATAAAGCTGATATCTCTTTCCTTTTGATTAAAAAGATATTTTCAAACTAAATCAATGATTGTGGTGCGCTAATGAGTTCATTTAATATATTAAAAGAAAGATAAATCAAGAATATATGTTGATAAAACATGTATTAAGCATAATTGATAATGAGATATGAATAAAACTGATAATATTACACTATGAGAATTCATATATAGTTGTTTCCATTATTAAATTAACATCTTTCTCTACTAGTGCCTTTACATGTTTCTAAAAACTCATATTTAACTACATGTAAGTCTTCTTATTGCGAATAAAAAAGAGTCTTAGTTGGTGACACACATAGTGTATCCATTGATATCTTCTAAATATAATTTACATTTAATATTTGGAATAAATATTATTCCTAATATTGAGAAATAATATTTATTCAGGATTTACTAATTATAATTATTCAATCACTAAATATATGTGAGTTGAATATTAAAATAAATATTTCTTTACAAATAATTTAGAATAAAATATTTATTTGTGTTATTTTTATTTACAAGGTGATAAATAACATATATTATAAAAAATTAGTTATAAAAATATTACATTTAATATTCATTCAAAATACTATGAATATAATATTTATTTATTTATTGAATTAATAATATTTATTATTTGAGATTCGGTAAATGCCGAGGAAGGTGATCGGAAAGAGTAAAGTGCTCGGTAACAAAAATGATATAATATAAAATATCATTTAATAATAAAGACGATATTATTTTATAAAATAGATATTTATTTGTGAATGTAAGCACATGAAGATATATTATTATTATTATTATTTTCATGAGGATTGTATTGGGGTTAACATTTGATAAATTGAATTTGTACAATTATCAATATTATAACCCTAGCTCTATATATTCCCATGTTATATCATAATAGAAGCATGTGAATGATAATTTTTGTTGTGGACAATGAATCTTCTCCCAAGAAAATTCTATCTAAGAGATAAATCTATAGGATTTTACGAAGTAACGAAATAATATCCCCACCTCCTTTTCCTATTTAAATTGAGATAAATAAGAGAGGAAATCCTCATGACTTAATAATTGTATTGGGACCAAGATAAAAACACAAGTAATTTTGATTACCCTCACTTGAACTTTGAGTTATATTGGAATCATTTCGAGATCATACAGCACATGTGTTATGTCAGATATAATGATGATAGAAGTTATAGAGTGGGGTGAATGGATCAAATTATGATTTTAGCTTGATGGATTAACTTTTAGAATTAATTAGTAGACTTTATTATTATAGTTAATTAGTTTTAGAATAAAATAATGTACACAAGTATTTTTATAATGGTTCATTATAAGTTGTACCTAGTCCATACTTATACATCTACAATTGGTGAGAGATATTTTGTGCACTACCTGATTTTTAAAGGGGAATCATAACCCGATTAAAAAAATACCTTTTTAGTTAAAGAATACCAATATACCTGAATTTTGTATGGGGTGTCACATCATAATTAAAATTCTGAACATAGACTATGGGAGTCACCCCCAAATGGTACTGAATTTATAATATAGGAGACACAACACAATGAAGAAAATAAGAAATGATTTTTTTATATAAAATCATAAATAGAAAAATCGAGTGTAAGTAAATGATAGGAATAAATGTTATAGATTCAAGAATATTGAAAAAATAGATAAAATAAGAATAAAACACATGTACTATTTTTTGAGTGTTTTATCATCTTCATCATGTCATCAAGGCAGTAGAAGTAGAATACTCTTTTGTTCATCCCTTAAGAGATCATCTAATAGTTGTAAAAACAATGTATACGATCACTTGATGGTTCACAGTGTATGGAAACTTTTTATCTCTTTATGTCTTATGAACCAATCATGTCCTAGTTGTATGTATGTGTATTGTTCTCTAAAAATACTGAATTCCTTTAAAAAAAATCTATATAGAATAAAAACTATAGAAAACCATTAGAATAATTCAAAATAATAAAAATGAGAAAACTAGATTATCAGCTAGAGAGAGAGATAAATATATTATTATTTCATAAATATCACTCAACTCATGAGGAAAAATTAATAAAATGAAGACTGATTCAAAATAATTTTAATTCATCTAATAAATAATTGAAAATGTATCCATAATAATATGTCAAATATAAATACCATGATAATAAAATAGTTGAATTTAAAAAATATAAAATTCAAAATAGTTTATTTTAAAACAAGTAATAAATATACAGAGAAAGAAAAAACATAATATAACTAAAATAAAAAAAATTAATATAGGTTTTAAAGAGTTTAATATCATCTAATATTAATTTATAAATAATAAAATTTAAGAAAATAACTTAAAATAATAAATACAAATTCACGCGTTGCAAGTTGTATGTTTCATGAGTAAAACTAAAAAATATTTGATATTAATAGAAACTTGTTTAAAATAAATAAAATAACTACTCATTGGTTTTAAATAATTAATATTAATTTATAAATTCATTAGAATAAATTAAACATATGATATAAACATGCATCAAATAGGAAAATGACCCACAATGAAAAATAAAGAATAAATTTTGGTAGCATTTACATATGATATTTTCTGGTATGAGTTTTTATCTATTTAGGAGAAGTATCCATATATGGTAATAAATATATGAAATTATCATAAGAAAATATACAAAGGAGAATCATGTAATGGATTCATATACATTAATTTATCATGTGTGAGATACATGCATCTGAATTCCCCACGTATGTGATTTACTAGACAAGAGAATCTATGTAGGAGAATCTTGTACAAGGTTCACATAGAAAATTATAAATTGGTGATTTATGCAAGTGACTCATCATGTAAGTGTTTTAATCACTTATCCAAATTTCTCACATAGGTAATTCATGTAAGGGAAATCATAAAAAATGAAGACTAATTGTATTTTTTAATTTTTAGAGATCAAAAGAGCCTTGATAAATAAAAAATTAACTTTGATTCATTGTTACTTATATTAATAAAATTTCATTATCTTTATAAATAAATAATAATAACCTGAATATGATATATATATATATATATCTCAATTTATCATAAAAAAATTGAAAAATTGTTATGAAAACTACAAAATTTAGAGTAAAATATATATAGTGACTTCAAACCTAATTTAAGACATTAAAGAAATCTATTCAAAAGTTTATGTCTTATAATAAAAATTAGAAAATCTTCATATATTTCTAAAAAAACAACCAATCCATTTGGAATTTTTTATATTATGTTATAGTAGAAATATTTATGGACACCAAAACTTGAAATTAATATACATTGATTCAAAACTAGCTATATAGTTAGCTAATTGGCTATATGGTTATGGAATTGGATACATGGTTTACTATGATTTTTATACATGGGAATAGTATGAAACAGACAAAAATTATATATTAAGTTTCAAAATTACTTATTTATCCTAGGAACTCAAATTAAATTCATATAACGTGATTTGAACTATCAAAACATTAAATATAAATTAAAATTAAGCGATGAATATAATTATATGATCATGATTAAGTATACACATATCAATATAAAATTAAAAGAAATAATAAATATAAAAATATTCAAACATATAATTCATTAAAATTATACATTTAAAAAATTTATAATATTACGAAAGCAAGAGAGGAGTTGTAATCAATCAAAAAATTACATGAAAGCATATGAAAAATGATCTTACAATTTTTGTTTTATTAAAAAACCGAACAAAAATATGAATAATAATTCTCCCAATTTTTTAAATAAACAAAAATAAATTATTATTTTTAAAAAATGTAACAAATATCGATGATAATGTAAAATACTTTTAAAACATAGAATTAAATTTAGTGGGAAAATTTTTAAAAATACTATTTGAGAAAAATTAATGAGAAAACTTCTAAAAAATAACATTTGATGAAAAATAAAAATTTAAATAGTAAGTTGAAATCATATAGGACGTATGAGAAGTATTAATATATATATTTTGTGAGAACATATGTAAAAATATTAAACAAAAGTAATCAGAAAAATAGATTTCATATTCAATAGAGTGTATATAATTATGAGACTTATAGAATTTATCATAGTAAAACACACACTAAATATATATAAACATAAAAATTATTGAAATTGAAACATTCCAATATTAAATATATGTTTTTTAAAATGATAAATTCTAAAGTTTTAGTGACGATATCTACAAGTTGATTTTTAGTAGTGATAAATTTGAAAAACATTCCACCCTAATTCACATGATCTCTAATAAAATGTAATCTAACATCAATATACTTTGTTCTAGAATGATGTAAAGGATTATTGTAAATAGATATTTCAGATGTATTATCCAAAAAAATTGGAGATTTATTTAAATAAATACCAAAATCAAATAAATTTTTCTAAATATATAAACTTTTAACACCATAAATATAAGAAAAAATAAACTCTGTTATTATAGTATATAAGAAAACAAAAAATTTATTCTTAGAAGACCAAGAAATTAATCTTCTTCCAAGATAATGAAAAATACCATAAGATATTTTTCTATAAAATTTACAGCCTCCAAAATGAAATTCAGAATATAATATTAAATCAAAAAAATTATAAAAAAATAGAATAAATAGTTCCTTTAACATATCTAATTTTTCTTTTTAACATATTTAAAATTTATTTTTTTGGATAATCTTGAATTATTGAAAATAAAAAAAATAATAAAAAAGATATCATGTTTAGATTTAGCTAAATAATTTATTCTTTCTATCATGCCTCTATAAACATTAATTTCAATAGATTTTCTAAATGCATTGACATTTAATTATCAAATAGTACTTAGAGGAGTTCTCATATTAAGAGGAATCAAGACTAGATATTGTAACCAATCATTTATCATTCTTATATTGATTAAGAAAAATTATATATTTCCTTTGAGAAATTTGAATTCAAAGAAATAACTTTATGTCTCCCAATAAGATCATGTAAAACTTACATTTAATTAAACAAGGAAAATCATTACAAATAATTTCACTAAAAGAACACAAAAAATATATCATAAATTTAAATTTTCACAATTAAAATATATTTTGAAATTATTTTAATAAAATGTGTATGATAAACATTACCTTTATTGAAAACATTATTTTATAGAAACAAAGAGATCAGTTCATACTAAACATGAGATCTATTTTTGAGATAATAAAATTCTTTAGATAATTAAAAAACACGAATATTAAATTATCCATTTTCATAACTAGTGGGATGAGAAACATAAAATTCATTAGTTATAAAACCATTTAAGAAATCTCTTTTAATATCAATTTGATATAATTTAAAGCCTTGAAAACAAGAAAAATATAATATAGAAAGATTATAACATCCTTTAACCTTGAATTTTGTGTAAAATAATATTTAAAACCTATACCTTCTTCTTGAGAGTATCCTTGGGTAACATGTTTGGATTTGTTTTTGACAATCTATCCAGATTCATCCATCGTTTTCTAAATATCCATTTAGTTCATATTAACTTTTTATTATTATAAAATTATACTAAATACCAAAATATAATTTCTAAAAAATTCATTAAGATCATATTATATAGAAACAATATCATGAGAATCATTTAAATCATCATAAATATTTTTAATAATAAAATAAAAAATAAATACACAAGTGGAACAATAATTTAAAATATAATATGTTGTTTTAATACCATAATCAACATTACCAATGAAATTTTCAACAAGATGAAGTCTATAAGTCTTTCATGATTTAGGATCAAGTCTAGAAGGAATATTCTCCCCCCCATTAATTTATTAATCCTTATATTGAGGTATTTCTTCACTAAAATTTAAATCTCTAAACTCATCAATAAAATCATTAGAACCAGGAAATAATTTTACACTATTTTTATCATACATAACATGAAAAAATACTTCAATAACCACTGATATTTTGTTTAAAAATCTATAATAATTACTATTATATGAATAACCAAGAAAAATAACCTCATCACTTTTTTCATCAAATTTAACTAAATTATCATTTGAATTTAAAAATAAAAACATTATAACTAAAAACTCTAAAGTAACCAACTTTAGGATTTTTATTTTAAAAAAAATTCATAAAGAGGTTTCTCTAACAAATTTATAATAATAATTATATTTTAAATATAACAATAATAAAAGATATATTCGGCCTATAATTATTTAGCCAAATTATATCCACTTAACATAGTTCGATCCATTTCAATAACAGTTCTATTTTTCAATTCTATAACACTATTTTTATGTAGTTTTCAAGGAGTTAAAAAATTATGAAATTTACCACTCTTTTAAAAAAATATTTTAAAATATATATTATAAAATTCACCTCATTTATCTCTATGAATAGAAAAAATCATACAACCTTTTTCATTTTGAACTAAATTACAGAAATTAGTAAATCTAGATAAAGTATTATTTTTTTTGAGAAA
The DNA here is from genome assembly GCA_963277665.1 of Viscum album. Classification (NCBI taxonomy): domain Eukaryota; kingdom Viridiplantae; phylum Streptophyta; class Magnoliopsida; order Santalales; family Viscaceae; genus Viscum; species Viscum album. The sequence continues at coordinate 1,751,260,025 of OY728143.1, read as the reverse complement.
TAAAATAAACCCATGTAAATCTACAAAAATAATCAATAATAACTAAGTATATCTATTTCATCCAAGGCTATAAATTTTATTAGTATAAAATAAATCAAGATATACTAATTTTAAATTTCTATTAACAATTATATGATTCATAGTTCTAAAATAAATGTTATATTATTTCACTTTCATGAAAGTGTCACAAACATGATGTTGTTATTTATTCAGGGTAAGTAACTATATAATAGTATAATATTTAGAGATCTCATGTAACATTATAAAATTAATATGACCTAATAATCTATGCCAAATAATTCTATCACTCTGCACAACATTCAAACACTTATGTTGTTGAACAGTTTATTGAAAAAAATCAATACTATATATATTTTCCTTTTTATCATCATAAAATAATAATGATTAATATTTTAAAACTAAATATTTTTCATTTTAAAATTTAACATCCATTCTATCATCGCATAATTGAGATATACTAATTAAAATATGTTTTTGTCTTTTAAAAATTAAAACATTAGAAATAAAATTAGAATTATAAAGAAAAACTTTACCAAAACCTTTTACTTTTCCATTTTAATTGTTTCAAAATGTAATAGTTAATCCATCACATATATTTTAAGTTTTAAACAATGACTTTTATCTAATAATATTCCAAGATAATCCAATGTTTATTTACTATATTTCATTTTTGAGAAACCTAAGGAATATTTCCTACAAAAACCAATTTCTTCATAATTTTGGTACCCAAGATACTTTGGTCCAATCGGATTAGTAATAAAATTTTTATATACCCATATGGAATTTAAAAAATTATCATATGGTACTATAGATAAAAAATATTTAGATATATGAGTTTTTTTTAAAATACTAAGGATAGTTTGAATCTAATATAATGATCATTTTTATAGTGACCTTTCCTACTGTATTAAAAACATTGAATAGTAGAAGTATAACCATTTTTTAGTTTTTAAAAAATAATTTTGATATATTCATGGTAATATCCTATCGTAAAAAATTCCATCCTTATCTTTATTCATTTTATTGAGACACACTATCATATAATATTTATCCCAAACTTGAATAAAAGTAGACATAATTTTCTTAAGACTCTCAACTTACTTTTTCAATTTTTCATTTAAATATTGAGAAGATGTCAAATTATTATAAATTATAGAATGAGAATGAGAATTATTATTTATTATTTTTTGATTATATTATAAATTTATTTTATTTTGAGATTTTTTTTATTTTTCTATTTAATATAATTATATAAATAAATGGATTTGAAAATATTTTTTCTAAATATTTCATCTTCTCCATTTTATTCAGAAACATTTATATTTTTAGAATCATTATTAGAATCAAAATATGAAAAATAAAATCCATAATCATTATCCTTATCCATTGAAGTTATAAATCATAATTTAGCAGATTATTTTTTTGATTCTTCACTAGAATCAGATTCATTAGTTTAACTACAACTTGTTATTGATGCCTTTTTATCTTTTTTTATATTTCATTATTCATTTGTTTTGATGCAACATGCTAGGTAAATAAATAATAATACATATTTTATATTTATTAATATTTGTGAATTAAATATTAATTTTACTTTAAAAGGGTTTCTATGTTCGATAGCATACCTGATACGCAACAATGGGTTTCTTTGAAATCTTAAGTTGCACACTAGTAATATAATATTATTATTTTAAATGGTAGTTAACTCATAGCCGTTGTATTGGCAGGAATTAACAAAAATAAATACAATATGATTATACATGTTTGTTAAATGTATTTATATTTTTCTAATTAACGTTAGAGGCTTAAAATGTGAATGAATCTAATTCTAAGCATAATTTACATTAAAAGGTTGATTTACTACCTTTTAATAGAGAACCCTCATTAAATATAGTTTTGGTTACTTTAATACATTCTAATTGACCAAATAAATTCCTTCTTTAGATTGTGGACATAAAAATTTACTTTGTGTAATTTTTTGAAATTTTTTCGATAAAGTTCATTTTTTTAATGAATACTGAAAAATATTGTATTTTAATTCAAAATTGCGTTTTAATATAATTTATTTATATGGATAGATTATATTTTTAATTGGTTTTAAAGTTTAATTAGATTATATATTTACCATTTAATCCAATGTTGGTCATTGGAATTAATTTCACTTTGAAATTGGACATAAACAAGTGTCAATATTTTGATAGTTATTGTTTCTTAAAAACACGCTATTTTTTAACAATGGGAATTAATTTTAAATTAATTAATGAAACGTATACGTTAATAATTTGGTAAAATTGACATCATTTTTTAATTAGGAATATCAATTATAGCTTATTCTGTAATTTGGTAGTTTTCTGAAAAACATCAATTTTTGATGAATAGTGAAACCACTTAGTAGTAGTTAAAAAACTGACTTTTTCATTTAAATGAAATTTTACCACTTCTGTGAATTGAATTTTAAAAATACTACATACGTGGTTGTTATTAGTAAGTAAAATGTGGTTCAATAAGATGAAAATAGTTTTTTAATAGAAACTTTGGACTTTTATTTACCACAGTTAAAGGTAAATAGGGTAATTCAAGGTGAAAATAATATTATAATAATTAGAAATTACCTTAACACTTATCCTAACCTTATTGTATGAGTAATGGACGATCATGGTAATCCTTGGATAGATTTTGGGACCCCATGGAGCCCCTTATGAATGATGATGACACTTTATTTTAATTAACTTAAAGTAAAGGAAAAAATGACACAAACAAATATTTCTTTGTAAATTAATATTTACATGGTGTTATATAAGTTATCATTTCGAATATAAATATTAATTGGAAAGATAAAAATATTTCATACATCATGGTATTTTTTATAATTTTTAGACATTGAATAAATTAAATTACTTATGACACAAAAATGATGTAGTGTTTTAGTCATTTATAAATGATTTAAATAAATAAGATTATAAATATTAAAATAACATCCAAAACCTATCCAATTACTATTGAATGAACTTATTTCTACCATGAGTCATCCTATCTTCTACTTTAATGAGTTTTGGACCTTTAGAAATAGAATATCATTATATAATAAAATAATATTATCACACTTTCCTAAAGAGCCCCTCCTCCCACTTATAAAAAGACCTCACGTCTAACCAGTTACTGATACCTCTCATGCCTTTTGTCTCATCCAACCTCTACCCAATTAAGATCTATACACGCCTATCCTCCTCATATAAGCCTTTCATTAGGTAGAATTCACTTCAAGAAACCATTTTGGTTCATACCAAAGGGAGTTAACCAAATTAAAGGAGATTAAAGAACGACCGAGTAAAGTCGGACATGAGGCAAGAGAATTTGTATCAATCTCTTTTCATTGAGGCATATTTTTTTATAATACATTAATTTATCTTATATTCTGTATAAAAACCTTTTAATTTTCATTTCATTCAAAGGTAATCTTATTCTACGAAGCATTTTACTAAACGACAAAAAAGAATGTTTTTTTAACGTAAGTGGTGACAACGACCTTTTCGCCATTGTGAGTATTATTTGATCTTTAGATTCCTTAACAAGCCATAATGTTTTTAAAAGAAAAATAAATACCTTATAATATTTTATGTATTTTTGGTATTGAAAATGGTTTTGATAATGGTTTTGGTACGTTAATATATTGAAATGTTAGATTGTTATTGCAATGTGGAAGTGTTATCTTTCCTTTATGCTTATGTTATGTGTTATGATCATGTTGTGGTTATGGGGAATTATTTAAGTATACAGGTGGTTCCGTGATAAACCTAGGGTGGGTGAGCATGAGATATATCTCTAATGCATTGGGTAACATGACAGAGGTAAATATGAATTTTTCTCCTAATATATTTAGGGAATATACTGTGATGAGTATTCCAAAGTAACTCCCTATGTCGTTGTGATAGCTAAAATGTAAGTATGTTATGGATTCCAAATGATAACTTTTTGATTTATGATTTCTATGTGTTATTCATAAATCTTATGATTTCATGAGGTATATAAAATAGTTCATGTTTTGTATATATTTATGAACTAATGTTTTCTGTCTTTGTTTTATAACCCTTACTGTGCTTTTTATGCTCATCCCAAGTTTTGAAGTGTTATGAAAAGACTTAAAGATGAATAGGGTCAAGGATGGGATCAAGGAAAAGTCATGCTGTCTAAAACATGGAATATACATGAATCTTTTTTAAGAGTTTTTATTTTATAAAAAAATGGAAACTGAGTAGAAGTGTCTACTTTGCAATCTTTTGAGATGTAATAGTTATGTCCTAATTCTCTAAAATTCTAAACCTGAAAAAGATCCTCAATGTGAATTATTCATTTAATTCAATATTATATAATGTTTTAAGGATGGGACCTTATAGTTGGTATTAGATTTCAGTTTAGATAACATTAAGAGTTAGGGTATTGTTAAATTAATATCCATAAAGTAATTTATGTTAATATTGAAATCATATAGCATTTATAGATTACCATGTTTCTTCAACTAAGATATTTTTATGTTTAGAATGGTTTTCCATAGAGGAAACAGGGTAGCTATGTTGGGATGACATCAGGAGGAAGACAAACCTCCAAATCAGTAACTAGAGATGGTCAGAATTGGAACTGAACAGTTTGATGCAGCGATGACATAGTTGACTGAGGATATAAATGGTGGTGGTATCCATGCAAGAGATCAGTCAGATCAACCACAGAGGAACATGTCAGTAGTAGATCATTTCATGAGGAAACATTCACCATCATTCATAGGATCATCTGACCCTGTGCTAGTAGAAGGGTGGATTAAATCACTTGAGAAAATTTTTGATGTCATGGGGTATTCAGAACATCAAAAGTTTAGTCTTTCAATTTAGCATTTTGAAGGTACAGATGATCAGTGGTGGTCGATGGTGAAAAATATCAGGGATACTAAGGAGATTGATGCTCTTTATTGGGATGAATTCAATGGTATGTTTCTTTAGAAATATTTTCCTAAGGTGGTTCGTCTTTGGATGGAAAAAAAATTCCTGGAATTGAGGCAGGAGGATGACTCAGTGGCTGTTTATGAATAAAAATTCACTTGAATAGAAAGGTATGCTCCAAATTTTATACGAGATCTTTATATTAAAATCAACCATTTTTTACTCAGGATTAAAGACAAATTATCTAAGGGATTTAGCTTCTTGTGAGTTCAAAATTTATGAAAAACTTGCTCGTTTCGTAGAGAAGGAGGAAATGGAGTTTTCTGATGATCATGTGTTCTTTGACAAACAACAAAATAAGAGGTCAAGGTGGCAGACAAAAGGGAATAACTATTCAAAAAAATTTGATGGTAAGAAACATAAGTTTTCAGTTTGTGAAAATTGTGGTAAAAAGTATTCTGGGGAATATCTATTTAATTCTGGTAAGTGATACTGTTGTGGTAAAATGGGACATAAGGCTGGAAATTGAACTGAAAAAGACCAGGGTAATGGTAAGACAAAATCTGATTTACAATCAGTAAGATGTTTTAGGTGAAATGAAATGGGTCATTATGCAAATGAGAGTCCAACGAAGAACTCAATTGAGGGGAAGCAGCCATACTACAAGTAGAAATGGGTGGTGATATCCTTCAAAACTACTTCAGTAGATGTTGGTCCATCAAATTAAGTAGTATTAGGTACACTGTTTGTTTGTTCAGATTATTCCAATGTGTTGTTTGATTCAAGGTCTACATACTCTTTCATTTCATAGAAGTTTTCCAGTAAATTGGGAATTCCATCTCAAGATATGAATACCGTACTTATGGTAAAAACACCCGGAGGAAATGTTGAGACAAAAATAAAACATAAGAACCTTTCTGTCCTTGTGTGCGGAAAGAATATACCCGTAATACTTATTGTTTTGCCTCTAGTAGAGTTTGATGTTATTTTGGGAATGGATTGAATTTCTGTTTAGCATGATAAGATTGAATTTAGGGATAAATAGGTTTCTTTTCAGAATGATTTTCAGTTTGTATAAAAGAATGAACCTTTACTTTTGATAACATATCAGGAAGCTCAGAAACTAGTAAAATATGGAAGTGAATGTTACCATACACATATTGTTGAAAACAAAGGAACTATTCAGATTAATGATGTGCCAATGGTAAATGAGTATCTTGATGTTTTCCCTAATTAGTTTCCAGGTATTACACCTGATCAGGAAGTTGAATTTTCTCTTGACATAGTTCTTGATGCTAAGCTAATTTCAAAACCCCCTTATCGAATGACTCAAAATGAACTTTTATATTTAAAGAAGAAATTGTAGGAGTTATGAAATAAGGGTTTCATTCAACCTAGCACATCATCATGGGGTGCTCCTCTCTTGTTTGTTAAAAATAAAGCTGGTTCAATGAGACTTTGCATTGATTATAGAGCTTTGAATAACATCACTGTTAAGAACAAGTATCCTTTTCCCCATATCGATGATTTGTTTGATTATCTCCAGGGAGCTCAGTATTTTTTGAATATTGACTTGAGATCAGGGCACCATCAGTTGAAAGTGAAAGAAGAAATCATTCTGAAGACCATGTTTCATACTAGATATGGCCATTATGAACTTTTAGTTAAGACTTTTGGTTTAACCAATGCACCTACTGTATTCATGGATCTTATGAATAGAATTTTCATTGTGTTCTTGGATAAGTTTGTTGTTGAGTTCATTGATGATATTTTGGTTTATTCCAAAAGTAAAGAGGAACATTAAAGTCATTTAAGGGTTATCTTTCAAACCATAAATGATAAGAAACTATTTGGGAAATTCATAAAGTGTGAGTTTTGGTTGAAAAAAAATTATTTCTTTGGACACATTGTTTCAAAATATGGAATAACTATTGATCTTTCTAAAACAAAAGTTGTTAAAGAATGGTCAAGACTCATAAATATAACCAACATTTGTAGTTTTCTTGGTTTGGAAGGTTATTAACTGAGGTTTTTTGAAAATTTTGCATGGTTATATAGTCCAATAACTAAGTTAACTCAGAAATGTGTTAAGTTCATCTGGACAAAACAATGTGATGATTGTTTTCAAGAATTTAAATGAGGATTGGTGAACGCTCCAGTTTTGGCAGTGCCATCCAGAAATGGTGAGTTTTTTAGCTACAATGATTCTTTGTTGAAGGGACTTGGTTGTGTCTTAATGCAGAATGATCAGGTAATTTCTTATGCTTCACGTCAGTTGAAACCTCATGAGTTAAGCTACCATACACATGATTTGGAATTAGCTGTTATTGTTTTTACTTTAAAAATTTGGAGGCATCATTTGTATGGAGTAAAATATGAAATATATACTGAACATAAATGTTTAAAGTATATATTCACTGAGAAATAATTAAAATGGAGACAGAGGAGATGTCTTGAATTAATCAAGGATTATGATTGCATGATCCATTACTATCTGGGAAAAGCAAATAAAGTGGATGATGCTTTGAGTCGAAAAATTAATTCTTCATTAACCATGTTACATTTGGAATAAGATCCTTTGGTTTCTTATTTGATAAACTTTGGCATATAAGTTTTTGGTGTATAAAATTATTCTATTTTGTATCAGGTGTTAGTGAGATCATCTATTTCAGATAGAATTACGCAAGCACAAAAGGAAGACAATGAGTTACAGAAAAAGGTAGAGCTGGTTCATAAGGGTAAGTTTCCAGAATTTAACATTGATAATGATTGTTTTTTGAGATTTGGAAAGAGATTATGTGTGACTTGTGATTCATAGTTGAAGAATGAGTTGTTATGTGAAGCTTATAGTTCCCCAATTTCAGTTCATCCTGGCAGTACTAAGATGTACAGAGATCTTCAGAAGTATTACCGGTGGGATGGAATAAAAAGAGATATTGCTGATTTTACTGTGAAGTGTTTGACTTGTTCATAGGTTAAATATGAGAAGCAGTTACCAAAAGGGATGCTTTAGCTTTTATCGGTGCCAGAGTGGAAATGGGAAAATATATCCATAGAATTCATTGTGGGATTACTGAAGACATCTCGAGGTAATAATGCAATATGGGTTATTGTTGATCAATTGACTAAATCTACTCATTTCCTTCCTTTTAAAGATACATTGTCTCTAGATCAACATTCTCGGTTGTATGTTAAAGAGATAGTTAGGTTGCATGGAGTTCCCATCTCCGTTGTATCTGAACGTGATCCCAGGTTTACTTCTACCTTTTGGAAAGGCCTTCAGAAGTCGTTGGGTACTGAATTAAATTTTAGTACAACTTTTCATCCTCAATCAGATGGGAAATCAGAACGAACAATTCAGACCCTCAAGGATATTCTACATGCTTGTTCACTAGATTACCAGGGAAGTTGGGACCAACATCTTTCTTTGGTTGAATTTTAATATAATAACAATTTTCATTCCAGTATACAGATGGCCCCATTTGAGGAATTATATGGAACGAGTTGTGGAACTCCAGCTTTTTGGGATGAAGTAGGTGAAAGGAAGCTGATGGGACTAGAATTGGTAGAAGAGATGGCAAAAAAAGTTCAGCTGATTCATAATCACATGAGAACAACTCATAGTAGGTAGAAACGTTATGTGGATAACTGGAGGAAGGATCTTTCTTTTGAGGTAGGTGATCATTTCTTTCTCCAAGTTTCTCCATGGAAAAGTGTGATGCGTTTTGGTAAGAAGGGAAAGTTGAGTCCAAGGTTCATTGGACCTTATGAAATCCTAGATAAAGTAGGATCAGTTGTGTACAGAGTGGATTTACCTCCAATTTTATCCCTGGTACACAATTTTTTTCTTGTTTCAATGTTGAAAAAGTAAATACCAGATCCATCTCATGTTTTGAGCCCAGAGGTAGTTTAGTTGGAAGAGAATCTCTTTTATGAAGAAAAAATAGTCCAGATTCTTGACTGTAGAGATAAAGTGTTGTGGAATAAGGAAATTCACTAGGTAAAGGTTTTGTGGAAAAACCAGATGGTTGAAGAGGAAAAGTGGGAATCTGAAAATTCTACGAGGGAAAAATACCCCCATATATTTGATAAGTGAATAAAAATTGTGAGGACACAATTTCCAAAAGGGGGAAGGATGTAGCATCCCAGCTAATGAAGAATAATACATATTTCATATTTATTAATATTTGTGAATTAAACATTAATTTTACTTTAAAGGGGTTTCTATGTTCGATAGCATACCCGATACACGACAACGAGATTCCTTGAAATCTTACGTTGCACAATAATAATATAATATTATTATTTTAAGTAGTAGTAAACTCCTAGCCATTGTATTGGATAGTATGAACAATACTAACAACAATATGATTATACATATTTGTTAAATGTATTTACATTTATCCAATGAACGTTAGAGACTTAAAATGTGAATGAATCTAATTTTAAGCATAATTTACATAAAAAGGTCGATTTGCCGCCTTTTAATGGAGAACCCTCTTTAAATATTATTTTTGTCACTTTAATACATTCTAATTGACCAAATAAAATCCTTTATTAGAATTAGGACACTTAGATTTAATTTGTGTAAATTTTTGTAATTTTTCTAATAAAGTTCATTTTTTAATGAATAGTGAAAAATATTGTATTTTAATTCAAAGCTGCGTTTTAATATAATTTATTTATATGGTTAGATTATCTTTTTAATTGGTTTTAAAGTGTAATTAGATTATATTTTTACAATGTAATCCAATATTGGTCATCAGAATTAATTTTAATTTGAAATTGGACATAAACAAGTGTCAATATTTTGATAGTTATTGTTTCTTAAAAACACGCTATTTATTTTAACAACGAGAATTAATTTTAAATTAATTAATTAAACTTCTATTTATAGAATTTGGTAAAATAGAAATAATTTTTGAATTAGGAATATCAATTATATCTTAGGCTGATGTTTTGGTAGTTATCTAAAAAACATCAATTTTTGATGAATAGTGAAACAACTTAGTAGTAGTTAAAAAACTAACTTTTTCATTTAAATCAAATTTTACCACTTCTGTGAATTGAGTTTTGAAAATCCGACATACTTGGATGTTATTAGAAACTAAAATCTAGTTCAATAAGATGAAAATAATTTTTGGTGAATAGTAACTTCTGACATTTATTTACCACGGTTAAAGGTAAATAGGGTAATTTAAGGTAAAAAGAATATTATAATAATTTAAAATTACTTTAAAACTTGTCCTAAAATATTTGGTTGAGTAATGACCTACCATGGGCATCCTTTAGTTGATTTTGGGACCCCATGGAGCCACTTATTAAAGATAATTACACTTTATTTTAATTAACTTAAAGTAAAGGAAAAAATGACATAAACAAATATCTCTTGGTAAATTAATTTTTACATGGTGTTATATAAGTTACGTTTTCAACTATAAATATTAACTGGAAAGATAAAACTATTTCCTACATCATGGTATTTTTTTTATAAATTTTAGACATTTAATAAATTAAATTATTTATTACACAATAATGATCCAGTGTTTACCTCATTAATAAATGATTTAAATAAATAAGATTATAAATATTAAAATAACATACAAAACCTGTACAATTCTTATTAGATGAATTTATTTCGACCATGAGTCATATTATATTCTACCTTAATGAGTTTGAGACCTTTATAAATCGAATATCATTATATAATAAAATAATATTATCACACTTTCCTAAAGAGCCCATCCTCCCCCTTATAAAAACTCATCACTTCTAACAAATTCCTCACACCTGTCAAGACTTTTTTCTCATCCAAATTCTGACAAATTAATCTCCCTACATCTCTAAGCTCTTCCTAGAAGCCTTACCTTAGGCAGATGGCACTTCAATAAACCCTTTTGGTTCATACCAAAGGGAGTTACCCAAATTTAAGGATATTAAAGAACGATCGAGTCAAGTTAGACACGAGGTAAGGGAATTCGTCTCAATATCCTTTCATTGAGGCATATTTTGTTATAATACAAGATTTTATTTTATATGCTACATAAAAACCTTTGAAGTTTCATTTCTTTCAAAGGTAATCATTTTCTACGAAGCATTTTACTAAACGACAAAAAACAATGTTTATTTTTAACGTAAGTGGTGACAACGACCTTTCCACCGCCATTAGTATTATTTGATATTTGGATTCCTTAACAAGCTATAATGTTTTTAAAAGGAAAATAAATAACATATACTATTTTATTTATTTGTTTTATTAAAAATGGTTTCGATAATGGTTTTGATACGTTAATATATTGAAATGTTATATTATTATTGCAATATGGAAATGTTATCTTTCCTTTATGCTTATGTTATGTGTTATGATCATGTTATGGTTCTTGGGCATAATTTATGTATATGGGTGGTTTTGTGATAAACCTAGGGTGGGTGAGCTTGAGATAGATCACCAATGCACTGGGTAACGTGATAGAGATAAACGTGAATGTTTCTCCTAAGTGATTTAGGGAATATACTATGATGGGTATTCCAAAGCAACTCCCAATGTAGCTATGATATCTACAATGTAAGTATGTTATATATTCCACAAGTTACTTTTATGATTTATGATTTTGATATGTTATTCATAAATCTTATGATTTCATGAGGTAAGTAAAAGAGTTCATCATTTTTATGTATTTATGAACTAATGTTTTCTTTATTTGTTTTATAACCCGTACTTAGATTTTTATGCTCATCCTAAGTTTTGAAATGTTTTCATAGGACTTAAAGATGAATAGGGTCAAGGATGGGATCAAGGAAAAGTCGTGCTGTCTAAAACCTGAAACTAGACATGACTCTTTTTTTAAGAGTTTTTATTTTATAAAAAATGGAAACTGAGTAGAAGTGTCTACTTTGTAATCTTTTGAGATGTAATAGTTGTGTCCTAATTATCTAAAACTCTAAACCTGAAAAGATCCTCAATGTGAATTATTCATTTAATTCAATATTATGTAATGTTTTAAGACTGGGTCCTTATATTTGGACAATCAAGATTAACATGTACTATCTTCTTGCACTCGAATCTGGTAACATCCAAAGTATTGTAATTAATAATACCTATCTTATCTCCCTTGTGTTTTTTGTTTTGGAGAATTCTGTTAAAATTTGTTCTTGAATCCTTCTTTTTTTATTTTTTCTAGACTCCAATCACAACCTAAACCATATCCCCTCTTTCACTATCCTATTGATCAAAATCAAAAGAGTCAATAGAAAAAACATTCACATATTTAAAAACTACACCATTTCTTTTTATTGTCTACTCTTCTGCTATGTTCATCAGTTTCAGTTCACATAAAACATGTGATCTAGTTAATTGATCAAGATTATATTCTTTGAAGTTATTACTTTCACTAATGGTGATATTTTTTTAATTTCATTTATTAGGTGGTTCTCGTTGGAATCGTTCAATAAGTAATGTATTTTTTAAAGATTTTCCAAGCGATTTAATTCCATTCACAATGCTTGTGAATTGGGGGAACATTTGACTTATTGTTTTATATTTATCCATTTAATGTCTATGTACTTATATCAAATACTTCCAAACTTAGTTTGGATTAATTTATATATTCCAAGGTAAGTGATTGGTAGAATTTTACATTTTTTATGATTTTTTGTACAAGTTAACACATGAATGAAAACAGTTCTGTTAATAAAATAATATAAAATATTATTAACTTTTTAATTTAATGCATATCTAGTAGCGTAATTTTTAGTAAGTTTATCATGGTCATATTTTGATATATTATATGGTTTTCCATGATGGACCAATGTTATATGTTTTATTGTTTTAAGTATGCCTCTATTCTGGATCTCCAATATCCATAATCATTTCCATCAAAATGTAGTGGATTTTGGGGAATCCAAGTATCATTTATATACAATCCTTCCATTTTAAAAATCTTTTTCTTTAGACAATGATTTCTAGGAATATGTTAGAATAATAAAATATAGACAAAAGACTCTATAAAAGGATTTTATAAATTCAAAACAAAACAAGCTTTGATACCCATTTTTTGGTATTGAGAAAAAATAAAAACTGATCTAAAATATGCTTAAGAAGGTTAATCTTCAATGCCAATTATTAGGTACCAGAGTAGAAAAATCATAGAAGATAACTATAATTTAAGGAATGACCCTCTAAAATGAATTTTCCGGATGGACAGAATGATGAATGAAGGGTTGGGAAGAATAAATGAAATTAAGAATTTATAAAGATGTATTAATAATCAAAGTTAATAATCAGAGTTAATTATAAGAGTTAGTTAGGAGTGGAATAAAAGAATAGATACACGAAGTTTTAAATAGGTTCAATCCAAAATAGATACATTATGGTGTTATACCTCTATACACAATGAGGTATACATTGTGCACTACTTGATTTTTAAGGGGAATCATAACATAATTAAAAACAAATTTTTATAGTGTACGAATAACTATACAATAGTATTTTTTATAGAGATTAAAAACCTAAATACAAACATGAAATTAGATTATGTTAGTCACAACCCAAACAGTCTTAAATTTATAATGTAGGAGTTATAACCTAAATAATAGAAGAATAAATTATTTTGTTTGTAAAAGAATAAATAAAATTTTTTAGTATACATGAATGATAGGAAGAAGTGTTATAAAATCAAGAAAATAGAAGAAATAGAAAAAATAACAATAAATTAGAGGTACTAGTTCTTTAGTTTTTGATTAGCATGATTATCCCATCAAGGTAGTATATTTTGAAGAAGTTTTTTTTACATCCCTTGACAGATCATCCAATAGTAGTAAAAACAATGTATAAGATCACTTAAAGGTTCATAGAGTATGAAAACCTTTTATATCTATAATCTCTATGCACCTATCATGTCATAATTGTATTTTTATTTATATTTATTCCAAGAATCATCAAGTCATTTAAATAAAAACCTATATATACTACACATTAGATCAAAAAGTTATAATAATTAAAAATTATAAAAATGATAAAACTGGATTATCATAGGCATAGATTAATAAAGATATTATCATTGCATAAATATTTCGTAACTCATAAGAGAAACTTAAAAAAATAAAGTCCAATTAAAACCAATTTTAAATTATATGATAATTAATTTAAACGTTCTTTATAATAATAGGTCAAAGATAAATCCCATGAAAATAAGAAGTTTTAAATTAAAAAATATGAAATTCAAAATAGTCTATTTTAAGAAGAGTAGTAAATATATGAATAAACTAAAAACATAATAAAACTATATTAAAAAAAATTAAAATATATTTTAAAGATTTTTATATAATCTAATATTACTATATAAATAATAAAATCGATGAAAACAAACATAAAATAATAACAATGATTTTTTGATTTGTAATATGTATATTTCTTGTGTGACAATAACAAACTTTATGATCATTATAAAAAAAGTTTAAAATAGTGTAAATCACTTCTCCTTTGTTCTAAATAATTTATATGAATTTATAAAGTCATTAGAATAAATTAAATATAGGATATAAACATGTAGCAAATCAGGAAATGAGTCACAATAAACAACAGAGCATAAATTTATATAGGATCTACATAAGATATTTTTCACAAAGGATTTTTTGTTTATATAGGTTAATTATAAATGGAAGGGATAACATAGGAAATTATCATATGAAAATAGATATAGGTGGATCACATAAAAGATTTATGTAAGATAATGTATGCGTTTCATGTATATCAATTCCACACATTAGTGATTTACTATATAATGGAATAAATGTAAGAGAATTATATAAAGGATTCAAATAGGCAATTATACATATGTGATTTATTTAAGTTTCCGCTATATTGTTATCCTTACTGGGCATTTGAGTTCACCCCTTTTTTATGTTTTATTTTTCCCAGGAAGTGAAGAAGTAAATTATGAATGACCTACAGGGATATTATGTGGGGATATGAGTGTGGATTATGGAGACAGTATGTTGTTGTAGTAGTTTTTCATTTTATTATGTAATGTAAAACTTATGAATATATCTAGTGTTTCCAAGGCTACTAAACCAATCGGTCTTTCGAGATTTGATCTTTCTTGTGATCATGCCAATGTTATGTAATAATGCACCGACTCTGGGTAACTAGGGTCGGGGCGTTACATAGTTTATCCATGATGAGGATCACAAAAGATCCAATATTTATGGATTTACAAAGGATGGATCTTGGAATTATAATGGAAGGGGAAAAATCTTATCTTTCTCAAATGAATGTTCAACCATCTATACATGTGAAGATTAAAGAGGCACAGAAAGAAGATGTAGAGTTACAAAAGAAGGTGAGAAATGTTCCTGAATTCAACCTTGATTGTGATGGGATAATAAAGTTCAGGAATCGGGTTTGTGTTCCTCCCATCCCCGAATTAAAGAAGGAGTTGCTGGATGAGGCTCATAGTTCTTCATTCTCTATTCATCTTGGAAGCACGAAGATGTATAGGGACCTAAAAGAGTACTTCTGGTGGGATGGCATGAAAAGAGATGTTGCTGAATATGTCTCTCGATGCTTGGTTTGTCAACAAGTTAAAGCTGAGAGACAGAAGTCTAAGGGGATGTCACAACTATTACCCATACCCGAATGGAAATGGGAAAACATCACTATGTACTTTGTCACAGGACTTCCTAAAACATCCAAAGGCAATAATGCTATCTGTGTCAAAGTTGATCGTCTTACAAAGTCTGCACACTTCATTGCTATTA
The DNA here is from genome assembly GCA_963277665.1 of Viscum album. Lineage (NCBI taxonomy): Eukaryota > Viridiplantae > Streptophyta > Magnoliopsida > Santalales > Viscaceae > Viscum > Viscum album. Next base: position 1,751,244,315 of record OY728143.1, on the reverse strand, counting down.
GAGAGGATTTCTCTCTAGATCAGCTTGCCATGATATATGTAAAGGAAGTGGTAAGATTGCATGGAGTACCACTTTCTATTATATCTGATCGGGATCCGAGATTTACCTCGATGTTCTGGCGAAGTCTTCAGCATACTCTGGATACAGATTTTAGTTTCAGCACTGCTTATCATCCTCAGACAGACGGTCAGTCTGAGAGAACAATTCAAACCCTAGAAGATATGTTGAGAGCTTTCTCTATGGATTTCAAAAGAGGTTGGGATCAACACCTACCTTTGGTGGAATTTTCTTATAATAAAAGCTTTCACTCCAATATTTAGATGGCTCCTTATGAAGCTCTCTATGGAAAGAAATGCAGGACTCCAACTTGCTGGGATGAAGTTGGGGAAAGAAAGCTATTAGGACCTTATCTCGTTGATGAAATGGCAGAAAAGTCAGATCTATTCAACAACACATAAGAGCAGCCCAGAGTTGACAGAAAAGTTATGCCGACAACCGAAGAAAAGACCTAGAGTTTGAAGTGGGTGATAAAGTGTTCTTACGAATATCTCCCTGGAAGAAGGTTATGAGATTTGGAAAGAAGGGTAAGTTGAGCCCTAGATATATCGGTCCTTTCGAAATACTGGATCTTGTTGGAAAGGTAGATTACCGATTGGCGCTTCCACCAAATCTCTCTCAAGTTCATGATGTGTTCCATGTATCTCTCCTGAGAAAGTACATACCTGATCCTTCACATGTACTTAGCTTAGAAGTTGTACCGCTGGAGCAAGATCTTTCTTATGAAGAACAACCGATAGAGATTCTGGATCGTAGCGAAAATGTCCTACGAAACAAGACCAATAAATTGGTGAAAGTTTTATGGAGGAACCACCAACTTGAAGAAGCTACATGGGAGCTTGAGGATATGATGAGGGAGAAGTGTCCTCATCTGTTTGTTAAAAAGTGACGAATTTCGAGGGTGAAATTCATTTTAAGGGGTGTAGAATGTAACACTAGAGACTTTTATGTAATATAAATCATCAAAGGAATCTTTTTCTACACACAACACTTGCTTGGCTTGCTTTACACGAAATCGCGACCTTCCTCGATAGCTTGCGTCGTACGCAATACCGAGTTTCACTAAACAACGATATACTATTAAAATATTATTAAAACTAGCCGTTATGAATAGTTATAACCACTTTTTAAAATTTTATAAATTTTATTTTTCAAAATGGACTTCATTTTTGGACTCAGAATATCGAAATTAGCCTAGGGTGAAATTTTTGTATTTTCTGAAAACTTTCAATTTTTGATGAATAGTGAAACTACTAAGTGGCTGTTAAAAAAATTTGATTTTTCATAAAACATAATTTTACCGCTTCTGTGAGTGGAATTTCAAAAATCCGAGAGACACGGTTGATGTCAGTGAATAAAATGTGGTTCAATGAGATGAAAATAATTTTTTGGTGAATAGTAACTTTTTACTTTTTTTACCACGGTTAAAAGTAAATAGGGTAATTAAGGGTAAAAATAATATTATTATTACCCTAACACATGTCCTAATTATATTGGACAAGTGTAATTCGATCGAAAACAAACTTAGGAATAAAATATGACCATTTAGGCCCACTTGGATTAGATTAGGACATTTATTATTAATTTATTTAAAGAAGGGTTAAAATAGTTAAAATCAAAGTTTAATAACTAAATCATTTTTAATATGGGGTTATACATAAGATAAATTCGACTATAAATTTTCATTAGAAAGATAAATAGATTTCCTATATAATGGTATTTTATTTGTAATTTTTAGACTTTAAATAATTTAATTTATTTATGACACAATGATGATGCTGTAATTACCATAATAGTGACAAAAATAGAATAATTGATATTATAAATACCTAAATAAGTATACTTTGAGACTTTTTACGAATTCCAATAATTTTCTAGATCAATATGACATGTTAGTATTGATTTAATTAACTTTGTTTGAACTTATCATTCTGTTATTATTTTCACAAAAATCAATTACTAAATAGTGACAAAATTGACATAAAATAGTTTTTAAACCAAATATTATATTATTAATTGTTATTTTATTCCTAAAAATCTAAGGTTCGGCCAAATGACTTAGATAAGGTTATATATATTAATAATAAACAACTTGGGGTTCGTTTGGCTTTATATAGTATGTTTATTAACCTTATAGTATAAGAACACAAAAAGACACGGTAAAAGTAAAATTATTTATCTTAATGTTAAATCTAAATGATAAGGTTAAAATAGGAACCTAAACTTGTCTAAATTCTATTGGATGAGAGGATTTCGACCCATCCCCACCTTATCCTCGAAATAAATCAATTTGGAGCTATTTAAAACCGAACTTGACTTTATAATAAAATAATAGTTTTAGTTATTCCAAAGGTGCCCCTCTCCTCCCTTATAAAAGGGAACCTCCTCCCTCTCTTCCTCACACAACTTTGAGCCTTCAAGCTCAGACAACCCCTGACATTTTCTCCTCTCCACTTCCCTAGAGACATCCTAGAGGTCCTGTTCTTCTTAAAAGACCAATTTTAGTGCCCTAAAAGGAGGTCTCAAAGAAGCACTTCAAAGAAGAGGTAATATCCATTACTGATCCCTTCCAATTTCTTTCTTCTTCAACTTCTTCTTCTTTAGTTGTATCATTATGAAGTAATAACATCATTATAACTCATATACTGATATGTTATTATAATTATGATACAACCCTATTTAACCATCTATCCATCCTACGGAAAATGAAATCACCGCGCGTGCGTACGTACGGAATACCGTCTCCATGCCGTGGTGTAATCTATTTTCCACCACCACCTTACTTGGATGGGTATAATGGTGTAAATAATGACTATATATGACTATTAAAAAGTGATATTGATTCTGAAATAGTATACATACAATCCAATACAATTCCACGATCATAGGAACGATATCATCACTCATGCGTACGTACGGAATACCATCTCCACGATGTGATGCGACTCGTTCTACATGATCATCATTACATAGTAATTATATAAATGAATTGAATGAATAAATATGATATATGTTACACTAATACCATTCTGGATATAAGTTATCAATAACCTTAAAAAAAGAATAAGAATTTATTCGGCAAAACATGCATAAGAACAAAAGGCAATAAATACCCGAGTAACAAGTAACAATGAAAGATTACTAATAAGAAGCTAATAATATGACCATATATGATATCATATCAATATGTATGTGTTGTACCTCTCGTACCCCTCATGGTTTAAATTTCATGATCACAATCACCCTCCTTTTTATCTAATCTTGTTTTCAAGTGTTTTTGTTAATAGGCATGATTTCAGGAGCAGGAAGTGGCAAAGGAAGAACAATGGACTGAAATTCAGTCCACCGGCCAACCGGTGGCTTCACCACCGGCCAGCCGATGGACCCTGGACAGAAGGCTGAGCCACTGCCTCAGCACCGGCCAACCGGTGGCCTCAGCACCGGCCAGCCGGTGGCACCCAGACAGAAGGGGTAGCTACTGCCTCCTCACCGGCCAACCGGTGGCCTGCTCACCGGCCAGCCGGTGGCGCCCGGGGAGAACAAGTCTCCAATTTCCAAAGCAGCGGCCAACCGGTGGACTAGCACCGGTCAGCCGGTGGAGCCAGTCAAACTAGCCGTTGGGCTTTTGACCAGCCTGTCCACTTGGCCTCCAACGGCTCCGAAGGCCTCTCCAACGGCTCCGAAGCCTCCCAAAGGCCATTTGAGGGTTCCCCCTCTATAAATAAAGGACTAGGAACCCCCGGAATCCTAAGGAACATAGCCGGAACTATTGTGAAGCCAACGGACACATTTTCCATCATTTGGCGAACCTTCGGCGGATTCCTCCAAGGGAACCCCAATTGCTCCAACTCACTTCCACATCAAAGGAGCACCTCCAAAGAAGCTTGGGAGCGCCCTTCATCAGCTCCATCAATCCATTGGCGCCCAAGACTTCCTCATTATGGGTTTTATTGTTTTATTTATTTTGAGCATCATTTTGGGTTTGTGCCTACAAACCCCATCTCTTTCTCTCATCCTTTCTTTTGGGTTTTCACATCACCTTTATGGTGTGAAGAGGTTTGTCAAGCCTTTCCTTTTAAAAGGCTTGAGTCAAAGGTGAGCTAGCCTTCACCCGTAAAAAGGCTAGTGGATTTCTTGCTCAAACCATTAAAAAGAAAGCTGTAATAGGTGAGCTATCCTTCACCTATAAAAAGGCTAGTGGGTTTCTTGCTACAACCATTGAAAAGCAAGCGGTAGTAAATCTCTCAACGGTTGAGTTGGGAGCGGAGACGTAGGCCGGGTTTTAGGCCGAACTCCGTTATCAATTCTTGTGTCTTGCCTCTTTATTTCCGCTGCACTTTCACTTTGATTTTAAATTGTTAATCATTTTTTAAAAGGCAATTCACCCCCCCTCTTTCCATCACTTCCTTCTTTCTCCGCCCAACAATTGGTATCAAAGGCAAAATTTGAGTACTACCCTAACCGGTTTCAAATTCAAGATCTTTTGTGATGGCCTCAACCTCTTTCGCCCCCGAAGGCTATTCATTGGGTCGTGCTCCATTTTTTGATGGAACCGACTATAATTATTGGAAAACCCGCATGACCACTTTTCTTAGAAGTATAGGTTATCCCATTTATAAAATTGTCATGCACGGTTATTCTCTCTCCTCTCCCGATGAATCCAAATGGACCCAAGCTGATATTAAAAATTTCGAGCTTGATGGCAAAGCCATGAATGCTCTTCATTGCGGCCTTGATCGTAATGAGTTCAATCGAGTTTCCACATGCACCTCCTCACATGAAATCTGGAAACTTTTGGAGGTTACCCATGAGGGGACCAACAAAGTGAAGGATACTCGATTGGACATGTATCGTCAAGATTTTGAGTCATTTTCCATGCATCCATCCGAATCTATTTCTGAAATGTTTACTCGTTTTACTGATGTTTGCAATGGTAGAAAGTCCCTTGGTGATGATGTTTCTACAGAGACGATGGTCAAAAAGATCCTTTGGATCTTACCAAGCTCATGGGCACCGAAGGTCACGGCAATCCAAGAAGCAAAGGACATCAAGAACATGCCGGTCGAAGAGCTCATCGGATCACTCATGACCTATGAGATCACCATGAGGCGGCAAGCTGAGAAGGAAGGCAAACCGATCAAAGTTCCAAAGAACATCGCCTTCAAGGTACAAAAAGAATAAAGCTCATCCTCCTCCTCATCTTCTTCCTCTTCAAGCGGCGATTCCGAAATGGAGAATCTTGCCCGCAAAATGCACAAATTCATGAAGAAGCACAAGAAGAAGAAATCCCGCAAGGCTCGAAAGGAAAAACACGACGAAAAATCCGAGCTCGAGGTAACATGCTATGGGTGTGGCAAGAAAGGCCATTACAAGCCCAATTGTCCTCTCAAAAAGAAAAAGGCAAAGCAAAAGGAAAAGAAGAAGGCTTTCAAGGCCACATGGAGTGATAGCTCCACATCCGACTCCTCCTCCTCCTCAAGCGACAACGGTAACAAATGTCTAATGGCATTTCATGAGGTAACATCTTCCGACTCCTCTTCCTCAAGTTCTTCCAATTATTTCAATCACATGTCTTATGAGGATCTCCAACATGCGAGAGATCAATTGGAGGAAGGTTTTCACGAAATTTCTTCCAAATTTGTTGCTTTAAAAAAGAATTTCAAAAAACTCTCTTCCGAAAAAGAACAACTTCTCAAAGAGAAGGAAGAGCTGTCCCTCAAAATCCAAAATCTTCCCGATGTTGATTCCATGGAATCAACCATCAAAGATCTAAGGGAGACTCTAGCCAAGTTCACCCAAGGGGAACAAAATTTGAACAATTTTCTAGGTTCCCAACGCATATCTAGAACCACCGAAGGGCTTGGCTATTCCAAGCAAGCTTCCTCTTCCCATGCACCTACTATTTTTGTAAGGGGGAGCTCTCAATTTAAATTTTGAAATTATTGTAAAAAACCCGGGCACTTAATCTATGAGTGCAATTGTAAAAATGCCCGGTATGGTAGGCCCAAAACCATTTTCTTTAATGATGAATTTTATAGGAGAAGACCCGCAACTAGACAAGTATGGATTGAAAAATCCCTTTTAGCGAGTCTCTCCGGGCCAAAATTTGTCTCGGTTCCAAAAACCTCTCCCCGGTGATTTGTTGTTTTTATTTACGGGGAGTTAGGATCGTTTAAGCCCTTTTGATTTCAATTTCAAAATTTTCGATTCAAACTTTCAATTTCAACACTTGGTATCAAATTTTTTAATTCTAAATTGTTATTCAATTTTTCACTCAAAACTTTCAATTCAAATTGTTATTCAATTTTTCATTCAAAAACTTTCAATTCAAACTGTTATTCAATTTTTCATTCAAAACTTTCAATTCAAAACTTTCATTTCAAATTTTTGATTCAAAACTTTCAATTCAAATTTCAAAAATTTCAAATGGTTTAAAATCCCTTTATCCCTCAATCAAGTTTTATGCCCCGTGCTATTTTGATAATCACAAAGGGGTAGAAATTCTTGATTGATTGGGGGAAAAATCTTTTAAAGCATGCCTTTCATTTAAGTCTTTTACATTGTTTGTTTTGGTGATTGTGATCATCAAAATAGGGGGAGATTTTTGTACCTCTTGTACCCCTCGTGGTTTAATTTTCATGATCACAATAACCCTCCTTTTTATCTAATCTTGTTTTCAAGTGTTTTTGTTAATAGGCATGATTTCAGGAGCAGGAAGTGGAAAAGGAAGAACAATGGACTGAAATTCAGTCCACCGGCCAACCGGTGGATTCACCACCGGCCAGCCGATGGACCCTGGACAGAAGGCTGAGCCACTGCCTCAGCACCGGCCAAACGGTGGCCTCAGCACCGGCCAGCCGGTGGCACCCAGACAGAAGGGGTAGCTACTGCCTCCTCACCGGCCAACCGGTGGCCTGCTCACCGGCCAGTCGGTGGCGCCTGGGCAGAACAAGTCTCCACTTTCCAAAGCAGCGGCCAACCGGTGGACTAGCACCGGTCAGTCGGTGGAGCCAGTCAAACTAGCCGTTGGGCTTTTGACCAGCCTGTCCACTTGGCCTCCAACGGCTCCGAAGGCCTCTCCAACGGCTCCGAAGCCTCCCAAAGGCCATTTGAGGGTTCCCCCTCTATAAATAAAGGACTAGGAACCCCCGGAAGCCTAAGTAACATAGCCGGAACTATTGTGAAGCCAAAGGACACATTTTCCATCATTTGGCGAACCTTCGGCGGATTCCTCCAAGGGAACCCCAATTGCTCCAACTCACTTCCACATCCAAGGAGCACCTCCAAAGAAGCTTGGGAGCGCCCTTCATCAGCTCCATCAATCCATTGGCGCCCAAGACTTCCTCATTATGGGTTTTATTGTTTTATTTATTTTGAGCATCATTTTGGGTTTGTGCCTACAAACCCCATCTCTTTCTCTCATCCTTTCTTTTGGGTTTTCACATCACCTTTAAGGTGTGAAGAGGTTTGTCAAGCCTTTCCTTTTAAAAGGCTTGAGACAAAGGTGAGCTAGCCTTCACCCGTAAAAAGGCTAGTGGGTTTCTTGCTCAAACCATTAAAAATCAAGCTGTAATAGGTGAGCTAGCCTTCACCTGTAAAAAGGCTAGTGGGTTTCTTGCTACAACCATTGAAAAGCAAGTGGTAGTAAATCTCTCAACGGTTGAGTTGGGAGCGGAGACGTAGGCCGGGTTTTAGGCCGAACTCCGTTATCAATTCTTGTGTCTTGCCTCTTTATTTCCGCTGCACTTTCACTTTGATTTTAAATTGTTAATCATTTTTTAAAAGGCAATTCACCCCCTTCTTGCCATCACTTCCTTCTTTCTCCGTCCAACTGTATGATTATTTAATAAGTAAATAACATTATTTAAACCATTAAACATGAGCTTCAGATACATACAAAGCAAATAGGACCTAAGGTAAGGGGAAATATCACAATCTCATTTTTATCCGAGATTGTTTATACTTTGGTATTTACTGGGGTGTATTTTATCATCCACATCCATGTTCCCTCAATATGTAATATTGTTTCCATCCACTTACAATAGTTTAAATCCAATTTTACCCTTAGGTGAGTTTTTAGTAAAGAATATGAAAGGAATCTTTTGTCGTTTTTTCGTACGAGGTACTTTTTGACTTTTCCGACAAAAGTATGAAGAATGTTTTTTTAACTTATACGACATGAATGGATTTTTAAAACATTATTTCCAAGAAGATTACTTTACAAGTTTTCAAGTTTATTTTTAATCAACTTCTTTTAGTTTAAAGTCGTATTACATGTTAAGAAAGGAAAAATATTTTTGAAGAAGAAAGGATATTTTCCTCAAGAATGGAGTTCAAGTGTTTTATCAAAATTATTTTCCATCTAAGATAATAAAGGGTTCTTTTTTTATCCCTATTATTACATTGATTTGATTATGTTGTGAGGGAATTATTTTTATGAAGTCATTTACCTTATATGATTTGTTTTATGATGTCATGATGTTTCAAGAATCCCATTTTTGTTACATGTGTTATGCGATGATGTATGATTTATGATTATGTGGCACACATAATAAAGGATTCATTATAAGATGGGTGGGACCTATATCTCCCTCCAATTCATTGGGTAAAGATTTATATCTCATGAGATAGACATGGCTGGAACGGAAGGTTATTTCGGTTCAGTGATACAGGACTGAAACAAGGAGTGAACTCGGTTCAGAAATGGACTTTGTCCGCTAAGATAGTCTTGGCAATGAGTCATGACTAACAAGAAATGATTTTCCATGATTATGTGTGCATGCCACAAAGTTTCAAGTTTTATGTTATGATTATGGGGATCTCATTTTCACTTCTATGATTTATTCCATGTTAAGATATTATGATCTCTTTTGCAGGTTATGATTTTCAAAAAGATATGATATGATTTTTATTTCCTTTATTTGCCCTTGTTGAGCATTTGAGCTCACCCTTTTTTGTATGTTTTCTTTTCCCCAGGCCAGGAAGATGGATATTAAGTAGAATATGCTAAAAGGGACCCTAGATATGATGAAATAAATGGGAGACACTGTAGAAGATTTATGAACCAGTTGTTTATGTTTCCCAGTTTCTAAAGACACTATTCCTATACGGTCCTTTGTGGTTTTGGCATATGTTGTAATAAGTGTTCTTCATTTTTGAAGTATTAACAATTTATGTAAAGTATGGGTCATTATACTAATGCTCGACAAATAAAAGGTTTTATCCCATCAAAGAAACGATCAATATTACTTCTTGGGTTACATATATAATCTCCGGCATACCTTGATAACCTTGTAAAGTTAGCCTCATACTTTGCGACATTATCATATTCCTTTTGTCTCAGACTCAGAAATTGCCTTTCCATATCTGCTCGATGGTCACGAGGAAAGTATTTTTATAATAAAATCTCTTTGAACTCTCTCCATTCCATATTTGATACTTCATCATCTTCCTTTGTGTTTTGTATCAATGACCACCATTGGTCAGCATCTCCAGTGAGTTGGTAAACTACCATGACAACTTTTTCCCTTTCATTACTCCCCAAAGCATGGAATATTTTCTCTAAGGAATTTATCCATTGCTCTGCTACTAGTGGATTTGTACTCCCATTTAATGTTGGTGGTTTTTTCCTCATGAAGTGATCTACCATTGATCCTCCACGCTGTGGATATGGGTGCTCCATACAGGTAAGGTTATTATTCATAACCTGAGTGAGTTGACCCAATATGGTGATTAGCTGATCAGCACCAGTTGCATCATAAGATCCCCTATAATTATCATTAGTAGGAGGAAAATTCTACATGGAGTGTGTGCATTGATACAGTTTCCATTCCTTCCATGAGGCACCATTTCTAAACAATGGCATAAACTAGATTAGTTTATGAATCGCAATACATGAATCCAAACTTGTAAAACACTTAACATGAATTGAATAGTTTATGGATATAATCCATAATCATAAAAATGTTTTCTTTGAGGAAGTATATAATCATAAACCCTTCATAATTGTTTGTAAAGAAAATGAGAATTATCCTAAGCATATCCCCCGGGAGTGTCGTAACCACGAGTGCAGAAAGGCCCATTGTTGTGCACCTTCTCCCGCTCGAGTCTAGCTCAAAGCAGTGTTTTCTGGTTTTTCCCCTAGGTATATCTGTTCTAGAGCCACATTTACCAGCTCGTATCCAGACAGAGATGTATTGCTTGGAAAACTCACAAAATCTCTACAATACCAAAATTATAGGAATTTATTCTATACTAATCCTCAAAGTCTCTCTTATGGTTATGTGCTCTAATTAGAGTTTATCTAAATCTTGTATCCAAGGTTTGTACTAAACATCATCCAATACCAAATCTAACACCCCAAACCCAGTTACACAGAGTCGGTGAATTATTACATAACATTGGCATGATCACAAAATACCAAGTCTCGAAAGACCGATTAGTTTTGCATCCTTGGAAACACTATATACATTCATAAGTATTACATAAAGTTAAAAAAACTACAACAAAATTTTGTCTTCATATCCACTCATACTATCCATTTAGTTCATTCATAAAATACTTATTCACATCCTAGAAAAAATTAAAACATTGAAAGGGGTGAGCTCAGATGCCCAGTAAGGATAACAATATAGCGAAAACTTTCATAAATAAACATAAACATTTAAGGCAATGTATAACTAAAACAAAATCCTTTTAAACTTGAACTTTAGAATAATATGGAAAAGATAAAATGAAATAATGCTATTAACTTATTCACATTGATATTCTACTATTCTGATAATCACATGCAATATCAATAACCACTTTCATAATGATGGAATGCATAATGCCAGACTATCATATCCACATAGTCAAGGCCTTGTGCCAAGACTACAAATAATATTTTGTCAAAGCCTTGTACCAAGACACTCGTTTTACTCATGAGACCCACCAATTCATCGAGGAGCTATAGAGGGATCCACCCGTTACTTATTAAGTCTAATGCATTCCTCATATGAATAGGTTTAAACATAACATAAACATTCATATTAAAACTAGCATAAAATATTTCAATACTTTCTCAAAAAACCATGAATGGTATTAAAATAAAACATCCACAGTAAAAAATATCACAAAAACTTCAATACAATATGGAAGTTTTGCATCATAATAAATCAACTTCAAATAATCTTAAAAACCATCAAAGGATGTTGACATAGATGAAATCAAAACTATTTGAGAGAAATATCTCTTTTTTTGAAATCATTTAAAAGACACATAATTATAAAAGAAAAAATTTACTTTTTAAATATTCTAATAAGCTTATAAGGGAAGCTTCGATTATTTTATAGCAGCGGAAAATATCCGCACCCACTGTATAAGTTAAAAAAAAGACATTCTTACCTTAATTCTGTCGAAAAGGTTAAAAAGGACCTTGTTTGGAAAACGACAGAAATATTCCTTTATAAACTTCTTATAAAAATTAAAAAAAGGGTATAAATGACTTGAACCCATATTCTTTAAAATAGTAAGAATGTTTTGAAATACATTTTTACGAAACATGGATGTGGATGATAAAGAGGTCCCAGTAGATAATTACGTATAAACAACCTCGGATAATGAAGAGATTTTAAAATAAACCATTACCTTGTACTTTTAATTGGATGAGGGTAGGTTAACCTCCTATATAATGCTGAAATAATTTTTATTAAATTATACAAGAATCATATACATTAATATGATATCATATATGATCTTTTAACATTGCTTTTTTAATAATATCTTAGTATTATCGTCGTTTCGGGTGTTAACTTACTCGTTTTCTTTTATATGTTTTGTTACATGAGTCATGTTTGTTATTGATAGGTTTTAACTTATTCATATACAGAATGATATCAATTCTCTAGACATTATTTTTAACCATCAAATGAAAATTATTCTTGAATGGATACGATGGGGAATAAATCTCATCGCGTTCGTGGAGACGGTAGTTCGTACGTACGCATGAGCGACAATATCATTATTTTGATATTAAAATAATATATAATTGGATAGTATTTCATATATATAGAATCATTATCATGTTATATTTATTATTTACATGAATTACACATCATTATCATACCCATCCAAATAATAATGTTTTCAATAACAATTACACCACGACGTGGAGACGGTAAGCCGTAGGTACACACGTATGGTGACATGTCATTAAAAAAATGGATAGAATACTGAATATGGTTGTAAATTATTTATAATAACATCATATTATATATAAGAAACTGGATTTATTATTTTAGAATGGAAATAACAAAGAAAGAAGAAGTTGAAGAAGAAAGGAACTTGAAAGAGGGTGGTGAAAACATTACCTCTTCTTCAGGTTCTTCCTTTTGATTTGATCAAAATGGCTCTTTAGATTAGATTTATGACTAAAGGAAGGACTCTAGGATTAAGGGAGTATAGTTGATAGGGTATTTGGACAGATTTTGGCCAAACAAAAAGGCTTTGAAGATATGAAGAATTGGTTAGAAGTGGTGTTCCTTTATATGGGGGATGATGGGCTCTATATGAAAAACTTAAAGTATTAATTTATAATATATTCATATTCAGTTTATAATGGCTCCAAAGTGGATTATTTAAAGTTTAATGTGGTTATTGGTTGAAATCCTTTCAACCAATAGATTTTAGACAGTTTTGGGTGACTATATTAACATTATCTTTTAGTTTTAACTCTTAGTTAATTAGTTTGACATTTAACATGTCACTTTGTATTTTTATATTATATAGTTAATAAACTTACTATATACATCCAAAAGACCCCCAAGTGGTCCATTAATGATAAACCTATCATGATATAAGTCCTTTGGCTGATCCTTAGATTTTTAGGAACAGAATATCAATTAATAATATAATATTTGTTTTAAAAACTCATTTATATAAATTTTGACGCTATTCAATAATTGATTTCTGTTAAAGTCTTAAAAACTTTATTAATTCGAAAAAAATTCATTTATGAAATCCTAACATGTCATATTAACAAATAATATTCGTGGATGTTATCAAAACTTTCAAATTATATTTATTTTAACATTTATAATACTAATAATTTGATTCCTTCATTAATAAGGAAAATACTGCATCATTATTGGGACATAAATAAATTTAATTATTAAATGTCTAAAAATTATTAATAAAATACCATTATGTAGGGAATAGTTTTATATTTCTAATGAGTATTTATAGTTGAAAATATAACATATATAACGCTATGTAAATTTTGATTTTCTAAAAGATATATGCTTATGTCATTTTTGAATTTACTTTAACTTAATTAATATAAAGTGTCCTTATCACATACAAGTGGCTCCATGGGGTCCCAAAATCGACTCAAAGATTCCCATGGTCGGACATGTATCAAACAATAGGGTTAAGACACATTTTAGGGTAAATTAATATTATTATAATCTTATTTTTTACCCTTTATTTACCGGATTTACCCTTTAACCATGGTAAATAAAATATTTACTGAAGTAATTATTCAAAATGTCTAAAAATAAGAGTTACCTATTTACAAAATTTGGACATCCTGATTCCAAATATGGAGTCCATTTTTCCAAATTCAAAACACACAAGTGGAAGAAATTAATTTAAAATTAATGCCCGCTGTCAAAACAATAAACGTGTTTTTAAGAAATAATAACTATCAAAAGACTGACACTTGTTTATGTCCGGTTTAAATATGAAATTATGTCCAATGACCAAAATTTTATTAAATTGTAAAAATATATTCTAAATATACTTTAAAACCACTCAAATTCATAATTTGTCACTATTATTTATTTCGATTTAAAAAGTTTTTTTAATTAAAATTTAGTAATTTTCACTATTCAACAAAATATAAAAGTTATCCGAAAAGTACCAAAATTTTACCCTAAGCTAATTTCGATATTCCGAAAACAAAAAAGGAGTCCATTTTGAAATATAAAATTTATAAAATTTCAAAAAGTGGGTATTACTATTCATAACGGCTACTTTGATTGGTTGCGGTGTGTTAGAATCTCAAAGTTGCATACAATGCAAGCTATTGAATTATTCAAAGGGAAACGTACCGTGGAAGCTTGGGGTGTTATAGTTGACTCGCATAGGATAGCTAGGTGATGACCCGCTCAAGATTTCTAGGAGCACTCTTCTCGTCACAAACATCTACTGGGGTTTCCGCACTAGCCTTGCTCGTCTCCAGGAGAGTCTGTTCCCCAAACCATTGGTCGATTCTCCAACTACCATGATGTCCCAAAAAGAAGTATCTCAAAGGACCTCCACATCATCGGGGTCTCAACGGAATAGATGGTGCGTTAATCGAACGCCTGGCCTGTGAGTTATTAGCCTTTTAGTCCCGAGGGCCCGGTTGGATTCGTGCTCAATCCAACCCAACCATACCCCATACTTGTCCAAATCTCCTATAGGGTATACCTAAGGGAACTTCTCACTCAAAGGTTTCCAACTCCACTGACGGTTCGTCAAACGGATGTCTGGTGCCAAACTTATGGCCCAAGTAAAGTATAAGGTTGTATCTGGTCTAGGTCTGGTCCGACTCGGTCGGACCGACCCAGTCCGACCCGACCGGAATCGACCCGGTCTGTGAGGGGTAATGGGGGTCGCGGAGTCCGTGAGGGCGCAAATGACTCAAGGGTGATGTGAGGGTGCAATGTGGGGCAGCTCAGCCAGAGTGGCTCAGTCACGAGATGCCGTGAGGGCACGATGCGGGCTGGCTCGGCCAGAGCGGCTCGACCACGGGATGCCATGAGGGCGCGATGTGGGGTGGCATAGCTAGAGCGACTCAGATGTGGGATGCCTTGAAGGTACAGTGTAGGAAGACTTGGCCATGGGATGTCGTGAGGGCGCAGTGCGGGGCGGCTCGACCGAAGCGGCGGAGGCCACGAGTGGCGGTGGCCGCAGACGGTGGGGACTGCGGGCGGCGGTGGATGCAAACAGTGGGGTCCTTGGGCAGTGGGGGATGCATATGGTGGGGACCGCGGGCGGCGGTGGCTACAGAGTAATAGTGGTCGTAGACGGCCAGGGCCGTGGAGTGGTGAGTTTCTCCGTCGCCTTCATCACGGACTACAGTGATGTCGACCGTCGTTCTCATGCCCCTTCTTGGTTGGTAGTCGACCTCCTCCATCGTGAAGAACACCACAAAACATTACAAGAATTACAGAGAAGACGGGCCATGTTTGTTTGGCCCACACTCTCTACATTACAACACTAGCATGCAACTACAAACTCTCTTTGAATTACGAAGAGTCATCTAGAATGAGTAAGGGAAGAATTTCAAACAACCACCCAACCTCGTTCGGTTGTTGATGTCAAAGAAAGAAGTCGAAGTTGTCTACTTTCGTTGCACCTATCACACACATTTGATCCCGAGATCGTTTGTCAGATAAACACTATTCAATGGAGGTGGTTCTTAGTTGTTGAAGATGTCCACCATTAGAGAAGGTCTCAAGGAAGAAGTCAAATTCAGCGTTCTCTGCGGAAGAAGTTCTTTGTGGGAGAAGTATGATCCTCCTAATAGTTCCTATCTCCCCAATTCTAAAAAAAAATGAAAAGTATCCAATTAAGTTGTGTTTCCCCAATTTAATTATTGGCACAAATTTCAAATTGGCTTAATTAATTATATTGAGTTGGTATAATAAATGTTCGAGGAGTTGAAGAGTCTCCCCCACATTTAATAGGAAGATTGAGGGTTTCTCCCATTAAAGAGGTGTTCAAGGGGGTTTATACTTGGGTGGTCCCAACCAATATAACCTCTCATGGGAGGTTAGTCTTCGTGGTCTCCACCTCCATAACCTCTCATGGGAGGTTTTAGTTCAGGTGGCCCCCACCTGTAAAATATCCACATGGGAAAAAATTGAAAGAAAAATAAAATAAAAGTTACACCATATTAATTTATTTTATTCTTTCACAAATATGTGAAAAGATAACTTCCACCCTCGACCTACTGTGGTTGAGGTGAAGGTATCCTTATGAAAATACCGGCGCTGCGAGTTCAACGGAGTCCTTATATTTCTATCCCAAGCACGGGTTCAAATGTTAGAAAAACCTGCTCATACGTTTACTGAACGTACTAGAACCAACATTCAGAAATTTATTCTGGGCACTCCGGGCCTCAGAATCATGCACCAAAAATTTTCAAGGACTCGTAAAATTCACATATATTTAAAAAAATTACATTGAAATTTTGGGTCTTTACATTATCCCCACCTCAGGGCATTACATCCCTGTAATCCACAACTCAAACTAAGGGAAACGTTGGGGGTACTGAGCACACATCTGAGCCTTCTACACCCATGTGCTCTCTTGGAGGTTTCCATGTAGCCAGCGAATGCGCACCACTGGTATCGACCATCCATGAAGGACCCGCTCCTATCGATCCACAATTTCTGCTGGAACCTCCGTAAAAGTTGCCCCATCGTCGACGTCCAACTCTCTGTGGTCAATGATGTGGGAAGGTTTATGCACATATCTCCTTAACTGGGATACATGGAAGACATCATGCACCCGGTGAAATTGAGGAGGAAGAGCTAAGTGGTATTCCACCTCACCAACTCTGCTGAGGACCTGAAAAGGTCCGATAAATCTTGCAGATAACTTGCCGCCTTGGCCAAATATCTGCAAACCTCGTCGAGGTGAGACCCGTAAAAAGACGTGGTCACTATCCTCAAACTCTAGAGGTATCCGTCTCCTATCTACATACGACTTATACCTGACCTGTGCAGTCTTCATTCACTCCGGGATGATCTGAACTTTCTCTGATGTAGCCCATACCATCTCTGGTCCCACTAGTGATGACTCCCCTGGGTCAGTCCCGCACAAGGGTGATCTGCAAGGTCGCCTGTAAAACGCCTCAAAAGGTACCATCCCAATGGTGGTGTGATTTCTGTTGTTGTATGAAAAATCCAACAAAGGAAAGTGATCCTCTTAACTGCGACTGAAGTCGAGGACATAAGCATGCATCATGTCCTCAAGGGTCTAAATTGTCCGCTCAGTCTAGCCATCCGTTTGAGGATGGAAGGGATGGCTCAAACGAAGTTGCATCCCAAAATCCTCATGTAACCACTTTCATATCTGGGAAGTAAAACGAGAATCACGATCAGAGACAGTAGTATAGGGTACTCCATGTAGCCGTACAATCTTTTGCACATAGAGGCATCCCAATCTCTCAACTGAACCCTGCTCTCTGATTGGTAGAATGTGGGATGAGTTGGTGAGTCGGTCGACGATCACCCAAATCACTTCATGACTCCTGCATGTATGTGGAAGTCCTATCATGAAGTCCATAGATATCCCACCCCACTTCTACTTTGGGACATCTAAAAGCTCAACCAAGACCACTGGTACCAGATGCTTTAACTTCACTTGCTGACAAGTGTGGAATCGAGAGAAAAACTCTGTTATCTCTTTCTTCATTCCCGGCAACCTGTGCTGTCATTAGAGATCCTGGTACATTTTCTCCAATCCTGTATGTACCGCTAGAGGGGATGTGTGGAACTCTCTCATCACTTCCTCCCAAAGAGACACTGGTACCATGGTAGGTCCTCTGTATAGGATGACATGCTCCCCACCTTCAAAAAATCTATCTAGTGCTTGTCCTATGGATATATGATCACGTCGAGCCTCAAAGTCAGCTTCCCTATGCTGCACCTCCCTGAATCGTTAAAGAAGTGGGGGAGTGACTGTAATAGACTAAAAAAAGATGCTCCATCTCTATCCACAAAGGATATCTACAAAGTGGCCAGCTGCTCCCTCGCCTTTCCAAGGAGCTGTATACCAGTACTCTTGCCGAGTGAATCAACTACAACATTACCCTTCCCAAGAATATAGACTATCTTAAAGTCATGGTTCGGGAGGAACTCAAGCCAACGTTGTTGTCTCAGGTTCATTTCCTTTTGGGAGAAGATATAACTAAGACTCTTGTGATTCGAGTAGACTGTAAAACATTCACCCATTAGATAGTGTCACCACATCTTTAAGGCAAATACCACTACTGCTAACTCCAGGTCATGGGTATCATAGTTTTGCTCATGTTTTATCATCTGTCAAGAACCATATGTGATCACTCCTCACTTCTACATCAGAAAAAATCTAAGCCCGTTCTCTGATACTTCACAGTATACTACGTACCGTACACCTTACTCTAGAAGCCTCAAGATGGGGGCACTAGTCATCCTTTGCCTCTGTTCCTGAAAACTCTGCTAGCATCTCTCTGACCACACGAAGGGTTTCCCCTTTTTCATCAACACTGATAGAGGTGATGTAACTCGGGAGGAATCTGGCACAAACCTCTGGTAGTATCCAACCAAACTAAAAAATCTTTGTACCTACATCACACTCTTGGGTGGATCCCAAGCAAGTACTACCTCAATCATTGCTGGGTCCACTACAACTCAAACCTCTGAGATGATGTGTCCCAGAAAGTGAACCTATTGGATACCAAAATGGAACTTCGAGATCTTACCATAAAGATGTTTCTTCCAGAGTGTGTCCAGTACTATCTGCAAATGATAGGCATGATCCTCTTTAGTGGCCGAGTAGATCAGAATTTCATCGATGAAGACTACTACAAAGCAATCAAGGTATGGCTAAAAGATCATGTTCATGAGTATTATGAACACTGATGGAGCATTGGATACACTAAATAGCATAACTGATAACTCATAATGGTCGTACCGACACCTTAAGGCTCAGTTATGCATATCCTCGTCTCGTACTCTAAGATGGTGATAGCCTGATCTGAGGTCTATCTTTGAGAACCACAGTGCTCCCTTCAGCTGATCAAAGAGATCGTCAATCCTCAAGAGTTAGTACTTGTCCTTCACAGTCACCTGGTTTAGTCACCGATAGTAGACACAAAGTCTCAAGCTCCCATCCACCTTCTTTGCGAACAAAATCAGGGCTAACCAAGGAGAAACACAGGGCCGAATGAAGCCTTTCCCCTATAAGTACTCCACCTGTACCCATAGCTCACGAAGCTCCGCGGGAGGCATCTGATAAGTTGGTGTAGGTATTACTGTCGTCCTGGTGTATAGGTCAATGTAAAAGTCAACCTCTCTGCGAGGAGGTAGACCCAAAACATCATCAGGGAAGACATCCGCGTATTAGTCCACCACTATAGGATAATTTAGACTCTCCAAATCAACCGCTCCAAGGGTATGGCTAGCCAAATGATATGTAATTGGCTGCACCCTCCTCCGGGTAAGTCCATCCTATGCTGCAAAGGCTCCATTCTCACCGGTAAAGGTAAACCTGGTACCATCCGTGCGGACACACCACACTTTGTGCCTAATATAGTCAATCTGTGCATGTACTTTAGATAAGAATTCCATACTCAAGATGACATCGTAAGGCCTCGACGCCGCTATTAAGAGATCCCAGCAGAAGATCTTGCCTCCTAGAGTAATCTCACACTATCGGCACGAGTGTGTAATTGTCAAATCAACTCCCGTAGGAGTCTCTAGCCATAAGGATCGATCCAACGGCTCTGTCAGAATCTCTGAGCTCCAAATGAGGGCAGTGGAAATAAAACAATGACTAGAACCTATGTTTAAAAGTACTGAAACTAAGGTGGAGTAGACACAGATCGTGCCTTGTATCATCTCTGGAGAACCATGATCATAAGCCTCAGCTACCGGGAGCTGAGCTCTCCCATGTCCACCTGCTCCCTGTGGTTAGGGTGGACCTCCTGGTGGTGGTGGTGGTAACATCTCAAATTGTCGCCCACTGCCAGCTGCATGAACAAATCCTCTACCACGTCCACCTTCTCCCTACGTACCTCCTCGGTCAAATCTTTGTCTCTTCTTGGGTGGTCCTTTGACCATCTACTGATCATCTATACAGTGGGTCAGATAGTCCCATGCCATGTGACCCTGCCCGACACATGCATAACACTGCCTCCTCCTAGCATGACAATCTCTACCTCGGGTGCCTCACACAACCAATCCTGAATCCTACAGTTATCCACTTGTAGGTCTAGTCCTCTTGGACCTCTATAACGTCTTTCTGCTACCAGCTGTAGAATACTCTGCTATGTGATGACTGGTGGTGGGTCTCACTGTTGGTGACTGCTCAGAAAGGAAACTATCCACTAAGAGGGCTCGCTCTAACACCCCTTCCTACGTCGTGATGCATAGTGAGATCATCGAAGCCCTGATCTCCTGCCTGAGCCCCTTCTCAAAGGTGAGATCCCTAAAGAATGGGTCCCGCACCATATTAGTGGGGAAGAGTGAAAGGTCAGTGAACCTCGCTAAGTACTGAGCCACAGTCATGCTTCCCTAATGCAGATGAAGAAGCTCTTGTATGCACACTGCACGAAGAGACGTTGGGACAAACACTGCATGGAACAGGCTCTCGAAGTCTACACAGAGAAGCGTCACATCATCGTGAACTTGGAGCATCAAGCTCTACCATTTTCCTACTTCTACCTATAGAATGCTGGCGGCAAGGATCACCATGAGATCAGCTGGTGTCCCTACCAGTCGGAAAACTCTCACCATGGCCTCCATCCAATCCTCAACTGCCTGTGGGTCCGTCTCTCCTCTGAACCTGGGTGGCCTCGGGCACTAGAACTCACTGAACGTGATGAAGAAATGTGCACCATCTACTACTCAGTCTGGTGGCATCGGTGGCCCAATGGGGAATGGTACTGCTGGGGCCTCCGCTGGTGCCTCTATTGGAAAAGGTCCCTACACCGAGGCCTCGTCGATCGGTAGGCTCTCAGTGCATACTACTCTCAGAACCCTAGCTGGCTGTCTTCATGGAGGAATTCTGAAAATAAACAGGTGTGCCATGGTCCATAAGTTATACCTAGTATGATGACTCAATAGATCACAATGAAAACTCTTTAAAACACACACACAATCAGTGTTTTCTTGTACTGAGTCGGAAATCAGAAGTCAGGGTCCTGGGGTATGGATACATCAGTTGCCGCACCAACAATTGATTCCCTAAACTAATAACCACACTTAGTACAGTTAACACTATTTCCGTTAAAAATAATGATCAGAGTCCTATGTTCTGCGGTAGAACTAACTCCTCTGATACCAATTTATCATGACCCGTCCCCTGGGGCCCGTGCCGTGACTACCCCAAGCCCACCTTCTATAGGAAAGGTGCTGGTGACTAGCCCTAAAAAGAGTATTCCCTAGAAATGGGAAGGCATTTCCTTTACAACCTATAAAATCACGTAACCAAGCACACAACAAGATATGAGAAGAAGCAAACTATATAACCAAAAGAGTGCTGAAAGTAAAAGGGGCCAGAATAGAAGCCCAACAATAAAGATACTAGTACAAATGAAAAACAATACAACTGAAGAAAGGGAAAATACAACTACTGGATCATTCTCAGAGGTTCCTACCTGAAGGGTCGGTACATATCGCCTCCTCAGTACTCCATGTCCACCCATCTCCTCTGCAGACCAACTCTCTGTATGGTACACCTCCGAGCACCGCCCAGTCCTGGTACCCTCATCCTTAGTCAGTGCTATCCATCATCTGCATCCAACACAACAAGGTGCGGGCATAGCCTATGCAGGGGTGAGTATAACGATACTCATTAGGGACCCTGAGACCCTCAAGGTCTCACAAAATCCACAAAGGATAAACCAAAAAGTATAAAATCAACAGATAAAACTACTTAGGTAGATGACCATACATATGAATGAGTTTTCAAGTAATCTATCTCAATCATGAGGAAGACGCAAAGGTAATGAATCAGCTCATACCAGGTATATACTTAGGTATGGAAGTAGAGATGATTAGTTTTAAATACTGAATCATCTTATTTTTTTTAAGAGGCTCTGCTGCTAACCTGTATAGAATCGCTAGGAGCTGACCCACACAGGATTGTTGGAGCTGACCCACACATGATCGCTAGGATCTGACCCACACATGATCTCTAGGAGAAGACCCTCACAAGATCTCTAAGAGCTGACCCACATAGGATCACTATAGTTGACCCACATAGGATCTCTAGGAGTTGACCCACACAGGATCACTAGGAGCCGACCCACACAGGATTGCTGGAGATGACCCATACAGGATCGCTGGAGATGACCAACACAAGATCGCTAGGAGCTGACTCACACATGATCGCTTGGAGCTGACCCACACAGGATCCCTAGGAGACAAACCTTATAGGATCTCTTAGAGATGACCTGCATAGGATAGATATGAGATGACCCGCATAAGATACCTATGATCACTCTTCTCATCACAACCATCTACTGTGGTTTCTACACTAGGCTTACTCATCTCCGGGAGAGTCTGTTCTCCATGCCACAGGTCGATGCTCCAACTTCCATGATATCCCACAAAGAATTATCTCAAGGGACTTCCACGTCATAAGGTTATCAATGCAACAGACGACACATCAATCAGATGCCTGGTCTGTGAGTTATTATCCTTTTAGTCCCAAGGGCCTGGTTGGATTCATGCTCGATCCAACCTGACCATACCCCATTCTTATTCAAATATTTAGTGGGGTATATGGAAGGGGCCGTTTGTCTCGAAGGTTTCCAATGCCACTAATGGTTCATCAAATGAACATCATGTGACAAAGTTATGGCCCAAGTAAAGTATAGGGTCGTATCTGGTCCGGGTCCGGTCCGACCCTGCCTAGGTCGACACGGTTCCTGTCGACCTGGCCCGACCCGCTGGGTCTCGCCTGACCCACGATGAGTGTCCCGATATACTGGACAGTGGCCCGAGAGGGACCATGGGGCTCGCATAGGCTACGAGGGTGTGGAGGCCTCGAGGGTGCTGCGAGGGAGCGACGTTTGGAAGATCGGTTGTGGGATGCCCTGAGGGCACAGAGTGGGGTGGCTCGGCCGAAGCAGACAAGGCCACGGGCGGTGGGGGCCATGGGCGGCAAGGGCCACGGGCGGAGGGGGCCCTCAGAGAGCAGGGGCAGTAGACGTCCGGGGTAGCCGGTGGCGGCCGCGGATAGCGGGGCCTGCGTGCTGCTGTGGCCACGGAGCAGTGGTGGCCATGGATGGTGGTGGCCGCAGAGTGGCATGGTGCACCATCGCCTTCGTCGCGGCCGATGGTGATGACGACTGCCATTCTTGTGCCCCTTCTTGGTTGGTCGCCGACCTCCTCCATCGTGAAGAACACCACAAAACATTACAAGAATTATGGAGAGGACGTTCCATGTTTATTTGGCCCTCACTCTTCACAATAGAGTGGTAGCAAGCAGCTATAAACTTTCTTTTAATTACAAAGAGTCATCAAGAATGAATAAGGGAAGAATTTCAAACAACCACCCTAACTCGTTTGATTATTGATGTCAAAGAGAGAATTCAAAGTATCCGACGTTTTTCACGCCCGTTAGACACCTCTGATCCCAAGATCATTCGTCAGATAAATTCTCTTCGATGGAGGCAGTTCTTCATTATTGAAGATGTCCACCGTTAGAGGATGTCTCGAGGAAGATGTCGAAGTTGGCGTTCTTCACAGAATAAGTTCTTCATGGGAGAATTATAATCCTCCCAATAATTTTTCTCTCCCCAATTCCACCAAAAATGAAAAGTATCCAATTAAGTTTTATTTCCCCAATTTAATTACTGGCACAAATGTTAAATTGGGTTAATTAATTTCATTGAGTTGGTATAATAAATGTTGGAGGAGTTGAAGAGGCTCCCCCACATTTAATAGGAAGATTAAGGGTTTCTCCCATTAAAGGAGAGTTCAATGGGGGTTTATACTCAGGTAGTCCCCACCACCATAACCTCTCATGGGAGGTTAGGCTTGGTGGTCCCCACCTCCATAACCTCTCATAGGAGGTTTTAGTTCAGATGGCCCCCAGCTATGAAATATCCACATGGGAAAAAATCCAAAGAAAAATAAAATAAAAAGTTACACCATTTTATTTTATTTTATTCTTTCATGAATATGTCAAAAATTAACTTCCACCCTCGACCTACTGTGGTAAAGGTGAAGGTCTCCTTAGGTGAATACCGGCACAGCAAGTTCAACAATATCCTCAGATTTCAATTCCGAGCACCAGTTCAAAAGTTAGAAAAACCCGCTCGTACGTTTACTGAACATACCAGAATGAAAGTTCAGAAATTTATTCCTGGCACTCTGGTCCTCAAAATCACATGCCATCAATTTTCATGGACTCATAAAATTCCCATATATTTAAAAAAAATTACATGGAAATTTTGGGTATTTACAAAATTAGTGCTACTTTGTTGTCATATTTAATGTGGATATTACTATATAATCTTTCTTTTTTGGACTTTAACTTCTTAAAGAAATTATATAACATGGAATATAACTCTCTTGGGGATTGTTTGAAATCATAAAGATTATTATTTATCATTTAAGCATGGTTCTCACCTTCGCTAATCAAAAATCCACTAGGTTTCTCAATTTAATCCTCCTCTTCCAACTCTCTAATGGGAAATTAAGACTTGACATCCATTTGGAAGATATTTTATTACCATTAACCTACAATATAAATAAATACAGTAATGGTTTCTATTATACTAATAGTGAAAAGGTATCATAAAAAATCAATGCTTTTAACATAAGAATACCCCTTACATACAAGTCTTACTTTATATTTCCCAAATTCTCCATATTTATTCAATTGTTTCAAAACAACCATATTATTATTATAACATTAATTTCTTCAAGTTTTAGTACTAGTTACCAAGTATCATTCATCCCTATCTAGAAAAATTATTTGTTCACGAAATCAACCTACTCTTGATGCTCTAAAGACTCGTCAACAAATCTTGTTTCAAATTGCGAGAATAATGTGGTATGTATTCTTATCAAAAAACAATTCTCTTGGTTTGAATCCACTTTGCTTATTCTACAATGGTATTTTGGAACTCCACCTATTTTCTTATCCTTGCATGAAATGATAAATGTTTCTCTTTATCACGTAAATTGAATGAATCGTCATCTTAAACCTATACTTATTCATAATTTCCATGTTTTTATAATGCATCATACGTCTATTTTACAAAACAAGATTCATATTAATCACTTATGTAAATTTATTCATCATGTGTATCATTAATAATGGAGTGTTCTAACACTTTTACATCAATCATTTCAACAAAATTCCATATTTATTTATTGTAATAACTGTATTATATTATATTTGAAGAATAACCAAGGATGATACCCTCAGTACGCCTTTTATCACACTTCGCAAAAATTTTCCCTTTCCTTTGATGATATAAGTACTACCAAATCCCCTAATGTATTTAAAACCTATATTTTTATTGCAATAAATCTAATATAGTGGAAATTTAATATTTTGTCTATAAATAAATGATTTTGAATGTGAACTAATACTCTAATATCTTATCTCTAGAGATATCGAGAAGTATCATGCTATATCAATATAGTCTAATCCATCTCCACAAATCATCTATTATTCCATTAAATAACATCATTTTTTTTGTGGTGTATCTGGTGCACTGAGTTTATAGTGAATACCATGCTTATCAATATAAGATTCAAATATTCCATTAGTCTATTCAACACCATTATGTATTCTAATCTTATTCAAGGAGTAACCACACTCTTTTTTATCACTTCTATTGATACTCTTTAACATCATCATATCTAATGATTTATGATTTATAAACATAATTAATTTGAGTATATTCATAAATAATATAAATAAAATAATTATCACTATTTATTATTACTTTATCATGGGTCTAAAAATTTATGAACGAATTAGATCTAATGGATGTGATGTATGTATCTCAAGACTCTTGTGTAAAGAATGAGTAATATTCCTTTTCTATAATGTGTAGAATATCCAATTCATCGATATTCTCATCATAATAAGACCATGAACATTTTATCTTAAGGTAAGCCTACTCATATTCCTTTGACCAAGATGACCAAGCCTTTGATTCCACAATTTATTTTATACTTCTATACTTATTTTATATAAATTTTGGGAACCAACCATTCAAAAAAGATTATTTTTAGTTTTTTCCCTCTTTTTAAAATACTTCCTTCTTAAATAATTTTAACAATAAATACATATTTCAGGAAAATACATTTTCTTACCTCATCATATAGAAGATAAATAATTATCAAAATATGCTTCATACAATCAATATACAATATGATCTTGCAATTCTGCTTCACCTTCCTAATATTATATGATCTAACACATTTAATTTTAATGGAATCATAATTTACAAAGGTCACGTGGCCTTGTTTATACCCTTATAAATCATTAAAAACTTTTATCTCTCATTTAATGCGTGAATAATATACACAATAAAGAATCCATGGAGATTCATTCTTTGAATATTTATGTACAAATTCCAAAATAAATGTTTTTTACCCTTATCTTTATTTTGAGACTTTTGAGTATTATAATTTATACCCAATTAGGTTGAAATTGTGGTGATAAAATCCTTTGAATGGTGACTAGGCTAATTAAACATTTGAAAAATAACTTCTCAATGTTAAAATTTGTTCTAAATTTTTAATTTTTAGCTTTCCCTTGAACATTTATTATTTGATTAGGCTGAATCACCATCGAACTGTACCTCCCAAACCAAATATAATCATTAGTATATTAGTAATTAAACCAAACAATTATTTCTATATTACAAAATCCCCAATAGTAACAACTATAGATATAAAAGAATACTTATATATGAAAAACGAACATTATCTGAAATTAAACACCTATCTTTCATCCTTATTTTGATAAAAAATTTGGGTTATTTTTTGTAAAAAATTTATTATCGCTTATTTTTTATGTATTCTTTATTGTTGACCACTTTCTTATATTTCTTAAATAAAGAATGTAGTATTGTGTGGTTTTAATTCTTTGTTCCTAGAATTTTATGATTTATGAGAACCTATTTGTTTGAAAAAGAAATTGTCTTCCACATATTATTCATCAAATTAGACTTACCATAAATACAAACACAACATTTTTTCAAAAAATATTTCTGATATTTGATGAATTTCATAAATACCATTATTCTTAGAGATTTTGACTATTTCCAGAAATTTATTCTAAAAAATGGAACATAATTTTTCTAGTTCCATTTAAGAGTTAACATGTTTTTATTGAGAATGATTAAGATATTTATCCTTTTCAGTCACTATTACTTCAATATTGAATTTTAATGTATTATCATCATCAATACACCTCTTGAAATCATCAATATATTTTGGAAAATTTTATATTTATTCTATGTGAATAGATTATTTGCAACCAGAATAATGGTTTTCTATCTTTAAAATTTTGATCTCTTTATCCAACATTGATTTATTTGAAAGATGATCCATCAATTATCTCTTCAACATAATCTCTATAAAATTTTATTCATCACTCCAAACATTAATTCTTTCATAAATAGTGAATTTTTATTCATTCCCCATAGAAAATAATACCTTATCATTAACTTCACTGAATGTTTCAATATCCTCTTCTCTATTACCAATCTCACTGTCTTCACACTTTGATAAGAAATTAATATTCATGTACTTAGATAAATTTTTATCTTTTCCTCAAGTTTAAAACATTTATTTTTTCTATCTTATTTATGTATCTTCTTAGTCTTTAATTTTTATTATCAAAGGAATCATCTTCTCTCATTTTTTGGAAGTTTTCTATACAGTTTCCAATAGATCCATAATTGAAGCATTTTAGTGGGATATTTACATTGAAATTTACCTTTCCTCTTCTCAAAATTATATGTATAAGATAAAAAATATTATAAATTTTTTTATTCATGTCATTTTTATGTAATAATAACTAGATTTATCTTCAACAGCTTCCTTTTTACTTGTTTCTCTTCATTTAAGGCTATAAAAGTGATTTATTTTGAAACTCTACACATTTTCTTGTATAATTTTCCTTCATAATTTCATAATCTATGAGAATACTATATAAATAATCTATATGATGTATACCTAGATTTATATCCTTAATTGTTAAAACATTAGCAACAAACTTGTCTGAAATTATAGGTGTAATCTTCTAAAAAATAAGTGAATATTCTAAAATTCCACTAGAGCTTCTAAATATTCTCACAACTTCGTCAAACCTTATGAAGAGGTTATATAAAGATTCATAATCTTACATATTATGGTTTTCATATATGAATATATTTATCTATATTTTTTCCCTCTTCACCTTAATGTTAGCTTTATAGATATTTTCCAATTTATCCCATATATCTTAAGATATATAAATTCCTTATACTTTTTTAACATTTTTCTCTGATAAGGAATATAGTATAGCATTTTGAGAATTGTTTTCATTCTCAAGATTCATTATATTATTTACTCTCATGGTAATACATTTAATATGAAGAAGAAAACCATTTTTTTACTCCAAAACATCAAAACTAGTCAATAAAAGATAAGGCAACATCTGATCCTTATTAATGTAAAATTTTTCCCACTAAACATTAGAATAATCTTACTATTAAATGATTTGTAAAAGCCCGAAATATATGATAAATAATTTAGAAAATTATTAACCAAAATAATAATAATACATTTTCTTTAATCTCTAAATAAATTTGATTCAATGAAAGGAACTGGGCTCTAAAACTACTTGAGAATCAACTCATAGGATCTAGAAAATAACTTAGTAGGGAGGGAATAAATGGGTGATTTATAAATATTTTTATGTTTTCTATATTATAAAAACCTTCTCCACTTGTTAGAGTGCTTAAAATCAATGTTTTAACACACACACATGAAATTAGAGAAATGAAACACATTTGTTACATGGTTTATAACTCAATATCAGTAACTAGTCCATAGAATGATTTAGAATCACCAATGATCACAAAATCCACTAATATCAACTTGTGGTTTACAATAAGAAGGTTTTATCCATGGAATCATGTTATAAGTCCCTTAACATGTGTGTGAGTCCCATACAGTTACAATGATATAGTAATGTTTTTCAATAACAAGAGAGTCTACCACCAGTTTAAGACTTCAATCACAATTTCATAATTCTTTTTATTACTCATCTTTTTCTTCCATATCATTCACAATAGATAGAAATTATCTTTTTCTCATCCATTTTTTTATTATTTTATCACTTTGATAGATTATGTTTCTCAATGTACATAAATATCATCAACTCTTATTTTTCTCTTCTCAATATTTGATTCCCATGTGATTTTTATTCCTCTTCACCTTTTATAATAACTTTATTTCATGAATATGATTTTAAAATAATTTATATAGAAATTATAATAGCTTTTGTCCAACTCTATGACTCATCAAAACTATTCCCAAATTATTCTTTAGTTTTCTCAAAATGCAGAATTTCAAAAATTTAATTTGATATTATCTCAAGATTTTTATATGGTCCACTCTTTAAAATATTTATAATCTCTTCAGAATAATCAACAAAACCACTGAATTTAATTCTTTTAAAATCCATCCACGAGTGTTGTGTTGGAATGTGGAACCCCTTATGATGAGTAACTATTTTTCTTGAAGCATAATTATTGTAATTAAATTTTATATTAATTCCATGTATTATACCACTACAATATAATCAAAATTTATTCAAATTCATAAAAAAAACTAATTCTGGAAACTCATTCAACCCCTATTTTTTTGAAAATGGATAAACCCTTGTGATTTTATCACTTAGTAAATTTAATAAGGATTTAAATATTAATTCCATTTTTTAAAATGGAAATAGATTTTCATAAAAAATTAAATGTTTTATGGTTCATGTATTTTCAAAATTTCTATACTATTTTTTTATAAAAATTTATAAATATTTCATTTTTAATGCCATACTATAATTCATTAGATTTGTATGATTTTAATTTTTGGAAAAGTGAAAATTCTTTCAAATCTCAAAATCTTATGGTTTTATAAAAATTGTTATGGATCATAGGAAAACTGATACATATTTCACAAAAGGTTTTTGAATCATAGAAAAAGTATTATGACTGCTTCCCAATTCATACGGATTTCAATTATGTTATAGAATTTTTAATACTTAGTCATTATTCATCCTCAACTCAAGAATTATAGATTATCGTACAATGAACTCTAATCCTATTCTAAAATTAAAAACAAAACCAAAAATCCTTCACCTAATATACTATAATTTATTTTAAATGAGATTTTATTTTATTTTATTTATTGAAAATAAAATCCAACTCAATAAATATATCCAGTTAAACACCACTAATTAATATTATATTGATGTAATACCATATTTTAATGAAAATTATTAAATTAAAACAGACTGTATCTTTTAATCGAGTATCAATAATATAACCAAGATCACAACATCTTTAAGTTTCTTTTCAGATTAAATTTTTAGTAGTATACATCTAATTGTGAACCAAAGAAAACTACAAGAAAAAGGAACCAAATAATAAGAGTCACCTCATAGTTTTATTTAATTATACAATATAATTCATGGGAACTTAATTGTTATAATCACCCATACTAAATGATCGAGGTCTTAAAAGGTGCTATTTTGGAATGAATCTAACACATAATACTTTTAAAGGGATTTAAGCTCACCATCCCATATCATGTTATTCCCTTTACATACAAAAGCTTATTTTTATTTAGTTTTGGAATCTTATTTTCTACAGCAAATCAAAATGTTCAATTCGTACTTATATTTAACTCTTTACATATCCCACAATTTGTTACAATCATTCACAAATATAAGCCAACCATATTTACATGTATCTAAATTCATGTCATGTATAAGGTATATAAACACTTCATCCAAAAATTTCTAATTATATGAGATTGATAATCTATACACGAGTAATCTCAGATCCAAAGGGATCCAACCCCTACCATTCTAGAACAAGGTATAATATTTCAATCTAGTAGGAAGTCTGACACAAAGTATACAACATGGGTATACTTTACCCATGAAAGAACGTAGTTTCTCATATCTATAAAACCTAATATATGTAAACTATATTAAATAACTAAATTTAAGGTCACATATTTGATTAAAAACAATGTTATAGATAGATAAAATCTAAATATTATGTAATCATACCTAACATGTAACTATGAATTTCTGGTATGCTAACTAGGAGTCTTTTTAAATAATTTAAAATAAAGAATAAAAAAATCATAACATAAATAATTAATCAATGTATGATTTCCTTATATATAATTATCTAATGCAAACAATTTATAAAAAGTTATAGGAAAAAATTATAAATTTTTTAAGAAAAATAGGAACAACAATATTATAAGGTATAAAAAGAGGAAAAATAGAGTTTCCCAACCCCATGAAAAAATATTCCTATAAGTTTGACACCCAATATCCCCTGTAAAAAGTATACACCACTGCAAAATTAAGCCTTTTAGTTGTCTAATAAATACTTCATATCCACTTATGGACACCAAGAGGGAGATATGATATATAGATTTATGAGATAAATAATAAATGAAAAGTCCAAATAAAATTAGAGTTTGTTCCAATACTTGAATCTTGAAATTTGAATTTCTAGGATGAACCCTTCCATTCCATATTCAAGTGATAGTGCCTATCCACATTATTTGTAGAAGTAGTAAAGAACTCCCCATTTATTATCTCTAACTAAACTTTCTCATCCTTCTGGTCCCAAACTACCTTTGGTTACTCCATTCATGTTGATCTTTATCCATCCTTCACAAGGGGATTCCCAAACTATACGAGTATAACCAATATATTTTTTATAATTACCTTTGATAAAAATTATTTCAAAAATGACAAATTAATTAAATTATATCCCTTCGAAGTTAGGTTATGTAGTATTTACCATATTGATGGCCATGAAGACATCTATTATGGCAAAATAAAAGTATAATTAATTATTGTGGAACCATAAAAGGTCCATATTTAGTTATATGAGTGTGTAGATATACATAACATATTCAAAAAATATGTCCTTAGACTACCACATAATGGGTTGGTTATAACAATTAGATAATAAACCAAGAAATATTTTAGATTCAAATCTACGGAATCTAAAATGATTAATGACTTTAGATTAAATCCTTGACAAAGATAAATTTAAAAAAGAATACTGAATATATTCTTCCGATTATTTAAAAAATCAACCCAATGAGCTGATGTAAGTCACAATTTTCCTTAAACCCATGTTCATGGAAAGTATATTATAGGATTCACTATTTAAGAGTGTATTTTTAAGGGTAAATACTTGATTAATTGAACTATTGACACCACATTGATATATTTATGGGGTTTTCACATATATTGATTGTTAAAATGTATTTAGGTGAGTAAACCATGTGTTACAGGTTCCTTGGTCAAAAGGACATTTTTGGAGGTTATGTATAAATTATAAATAACCTCCTTGTATATAGATGTAATTTATTCCAGAGATTAATTTTTTTTGTATCTGATATTTTATAATAGGGTCCGTAATCTCTCCCAGACAACAGTCATACAATTGATCCTCGATCAATTTTTCATACTAGAATGGAAACTCTGTGTTTATGAAAGATATCCATAATGAGTTATTCATTACAGAAGAGTAGGTTTGTTTAATGCCTAAATTGAAAGATAACCACATGTACAAATTATTTCATGATATGATCTTTGATATAAATATATAATTTAGTCAATTGTTACCATTATAATTTTATGAAATGATTCTCCAAATGAATGAGTCCTAAATTACTTCATCAAATTTATCAATCTATTTAATTCCTATTAAACTATCCCTATAATATTTTTAGAATATTATCTAAATAGTAGTGAAAAATATCCTCATAAAGATTATACCACTTCAAAATAAGAATCTAATAATCCTGATCATGCTATTAATGAGACTGGGTAGCCATTTATAAACAGAAAATTAGTATAAAATATTAGGAATAAAAATACATTTGATTAGAGAGATTATTCCAACAAGAAATAAATATTTACCTTCTAAACACTAAATTAGTCTTTTATTTTATTGAAAATTACACTTATGTAGGAAACCATGGGACTGACCAAAAATTGGGGAATTCTAATTCTGGTAAAAGATAGTGTTCCTTCTTAGATGCTCAATTTCCTTTTTATGAGAATCCCACCTTTATTTTTTTAGTTACTGTTAAATAGGGAAAGCGATTTGGGCCTGCTGATATGTTATCTAGAGATCTCACCATAATAATTCTAAGTAATTTTTAGGACCTCAATTTTTCTAAATATTCCTTGAATATTTTTTTTTTATTTCCATCATAAAATAAGTGAGATGGGTCCTCTACTAAGGTGACCCAAGAATAAGATTCATATATATTACATGATTTTAGATGGATATTAAATACATATCATAATTATACATTCTTGAGGACATTAATGGTTTAGTGTCTTTGTAGACTTGATACATAATCATATTATTTATTAAAATACCTTCAACATATATCACCAAGATATTCATATTAGTACCCATCTAGAAATATCATACATAGAAACTTCCATTAAACCATGGGGAAGGGAAACATAATAAAGGGTGAAAATAGATGATCAGTAAGGGTAAACATTAAAGATATTAAAAATAAGAATGAATATGAAAATCATAAGGGTTTGATAATAAAATAAAGTATATTTTATTAATTTAAAAGGATCATACAAAGAAAATATTAGATCATAAACTCCCAAATCAATTCATATCTAGAATCATGATTAATAGGGGTGTCAATGTTGTAATCATCATTCAAAAGTCACAACATAGGCATGTGGTATCATAAGAATAGAAAAATAATAATTTTATGGACATGGATATTCATCATCTCATCACATAATCTTGTGAGAATAACTATAAATAATCATAATCACACATAAAAATATGAACATAACTATTTGTAATCATGTCCACTCATAATATTATGATCATAAAAAGAAGAAATCATTATCACGCATCAAAATATGAACATAGTTACTTGCAATCATGTCCATGGCTATCATCTTCATGTCACTAGATATCAATAATGAATTACACAATGCATTGGAGTGTTATAACATACCCAAATGTCACATAATCACAATTCATTCATTTATATGGAATAAGATCATGAAAACATTTATCATTTCATTATAGCTTAACCCGGGAAAAAAATGGATTTCATTGAGATTTCATTATTATAATAATTATCCATATAGGGAAATAATAAGGATTATTTCATTATATCATATCCCAAATTCATAACAAGAAACTTCAATGGTTGTTTTTGTTGATGAAAATACTATTAAAAGATCATTGTAACATATCTTCAGTAAAATACATATTCATTTTTGAAATTGTTTAGTTAAAATCTAAAAATTTCTAAAAGATTAGGATTTTTTTTATAAAAATAACCATGAAAAAATGTAATTCAATATTTAAATATAATATCAATAATGCTGATGGATTTTTGCTTGTGCTATATGTTAAAACTAAGATTCAATTCACACATTTGGTAAAAAGTAACTTGTATAGAAAAAAAGAAGAAGAGTTTGTTAAAACATTTTATAGAAAGTAAAATTTGGATAAAATTTTATTTAATCAATAATAGTATAAAATTAATTTTTTTAATGAAAATATAAACATGGAAGAAAATTATTCCTGATCAATGAGAAAATAATGATGAATTTTCTTGAAAACATTTTCATAACAATTATTTGTAAGAAAGGGAAAATAATTAAAGGATAAAAATAAAAAACCTATAAAAAACCATATAATAATAAAATATATTTAGTTTAATGAATAAGGACAATAAAGTTTCTCTCAATGGAATCTTAACAAAATTAATCTCTAAAAGAAATGAGATTGTAACATGAAT
The DNA here is from genome assembly GCA_963277665.1 of Viscum album. Lineage (NCBI taxonomy): Eukaryota > Viridiplantae > Streptophyta > Magnoliopsida > Santalales > Viscaceae > Viscum > Viscum album. Next base: position 1,751,209,441 of record OY728143.1, on the reverse strand, counting down.
TCCACACCCGAAGTATAATCTTGCTTCAGATGAATTATATGAGCATTTATAATAAATATAGATTTCTTTTACATCTATTATATAACCATATTCCAACATTAATTACCATTAACTATTCATTTTGAATTTTCATTTATTATTTTATTAAAAATTCGTCCTTAAAATGGGTATTCAGGTTAAAATTAATCTATTTTTTATGTATGTTTCTATTCGATGGTTCTAGTACATATACCTTGGTCATGGTTTCATAATATAAAGAATATAAATCACGAAATAATTATAATATTTATTTCATTTATAAAATTTTGACCATTTATATAAGATAGTGATGAAAAATAAATTATAATACTTTGTTGAAACAGTAGTCTGTACATATGCCTGAGTTATGTTTTCATATTTTGATTTATGAGAGAAAAAAATGTAAACCATAATTCAACATTATATAATCATAATTATATAATAATAATTACATATAAAAATTAAATCCATCATAATAACTATCCATGAAATATTATTATGGAAAATGAATCATATCTACATGTGGAGGAAATAATCTATACGTACGGATGAACGAAACTTTCATTTATAATTTTACAAAAAGAAGGTAGAAAATTGTTATCTCATTATCATAATAAAATATAAGTATATATATTATATTGTATTAATTATGTTATTATTTATAAGAAACTTTTATTATAAGTATAAGTATAATGAAACTTTAAAAAGATTGGTAAGAACACAAACCTCTTATTTAAGAAACCTCATTTGAATCTATTCTTAAGGACCCTTTGGATTGTATTTTAAGGAAAAAAGAAAATATAGGAATTAGATAGGGAATTTTATAAGATGTTTTGGAAGGGTTTTGTTGAGATAAATTGGTCATGTGGTTTGGATAAGAGAGGAAATAAGGTTCCCTTTTATATTTGAGGGGTGGGGCATACTTGTAATTATTAAGAGTATTAAAATATAATAAATTCACTATCATAGGAAAGTGGATTGAAATTGTAACAAATTAGAATATATGATGATATATAATTTAAATAATGTAATGAAATAGTATTTATACTAGTTATTAGGTAATTTGAACTCTTATCTCACTAGTTTAACCTCTTATTAGCTCCCTTTTAACTTTTAACACAGTAATGATTTTTTTACCACGATTAGTATTCATAATGATAACAAATAAGCTAAAATTATTAAATATTTTTAATTTTTATGATTTTAAATTTTCAATCCATTGTAAATTATTAAATTTCAATAATTGGAATAATTCTTTTAAAATAATTCAACAGAATGCAATAAACCCATTTTTAGAAAAATGCATTTTAAACAAAAAACATAGTTTACCTTCATTCCTTTGCATGTAAAAATAGTTAGATGAGTATTAAGATATTTTAATTAATATATTATCTGAACATTCAATTAAAATCATTCATAAATATTGATTTATTTAATTTTTCAATATAAAAGCACATTGGGTGCATAAAAATAGTTTTTTTTAAAAAACAAATTTTTTTATCTACAATTTTTTTTTAAATTCTAATCAACTAAAAACCATTGAATTAGTTTTATACATATGTAAAAAATAATTTTCAAGAATTTATTAATTTCTATTCATTTCCATCAATCCATTATCTTGGTGAAACTATCACAACAAATAATTATACATTAATAATATATCATAGTTATTTTAAACTCTATGTTGTGTGTGAATAAAGATATCAAAAAAAAAATATATCTGAAGATAAATATATTTTATAATACTAGGTTTTTATATTGTACCCCCTTATTATAATTTTCTATTGAAATTATATCACTATGATATTAACAAATGAGGCTAATTTTTCCTCATTACATCTGTAGGTTCCCACATAGCTTTATTAAATTTATTATTTTGTCTAAAAAAATTGAACATGTGAGTGATATTATTTTGTAATAAATTCAGTATTCAATCTAGAATCTAAACTATTTATTCCTTAAGAAATAAAAATACTCTAATGGCATGACATATGAGTTCATTACATGTGAAGAAACATGTATACACTTCCTCAGGAAAGATTCATAGAACACATCATGATCTTGAGGGATATTTAGTTGAAGCGTCAAGTGATACGAAAGTTTTCAAATATAATAAATAATTTTATGTAGACTAATATTTCTTGAAAAAAACATCCACTATTTGAAATTGTCCTAAAATTATTATAAGGATATATTTATAGGAATATCTTATCACTATCTTTAAACTCTATATCTCATTGATGATTTTCATCAAAACATTTCTATCAAATCTAAGTTTACCTGTTGTGATGATAAATAGATCTAATCTTATCTTCTATTTCCTCAACTAGACAAGGTACTAATATATTTTGTTCTCCAAATTCATCCTATCACATTGGATTTCATTACATCCTTCTATAGTGGGATACATAAGGATCCATATGAATTTTTTATTTGAAGCTATTTTTATATGAAAACTCGACCAAGAAATGTGTTATACTAACATACTTCAAAATCCATAGAATATATATCAAAATATATCCAATGGTTTGAATTGTCCTCTCAGAATTTATATCTTCTGGGAGAAGATATACAATACTAAAGGTCAAATTTATATTTAAATATTATTTAAGACTTCTTTATAACATAGAGGTAATCCTCATATCCCAATTAGATACAATAGAATGTAGTACACCATGAAACCTTAAAATTTACATAATATATCTTATTAATATATGATCAATAGGGAAATATTAATTGTTGTAAAAGAAATATGATGATTCCATAAGACGACCAACTACAAAAAAAATGCATCATGACCTTTAGACGTTTTAGGGGAGCCTGATGATGATATGAATGGTAATATTTTCCCATTTACATTCTTATATGGGTATTTGTGGTAACATATACCTAGAATTATTTCTCTTATCATTAATTTTTTGACATTCCATGCATCAAGAAACATAATATAAAATAACCCTTTTCATGTTATCCCACCAAAAGTACTCTTTCACATATTGATACATCTTCATACATCCAAGACTAATAAATAATGATGAAACATGAGATTCATCCAGAAGCTCCTTATTCATGTTTGGTATTAATAGGAAACATTACTAGTTCCTGATCCTTATCATTACATTAAACCCATTCTTGAACTTAGGAACATTTCCATCTACTTTTTTAGTTCAATATCCTCATTTCACTCCTATTTAATACTCCTATGGATGGATGACTGAGTATTTATCTGAGAAATATATGATATATACCTTCCTCATGATTTCATGGACCATATTATGAAAATAAAAAAATATTGGTTTTCTTAAAATTCTCATCATGGATAAACTATCATGGTCGATTCAACATAGATTATCGTTCACCTTATTCTCCTTCTCTGAGTGGTAATGTATAGATTAGATATAATTTTAAATCAATTAAAACTATCTCATTTGTCACATATTCTTCTATTTATTTTTAATATCTACTTCAAGATTTCATGACCAGTATATATATCACATATTTTACTATAAAGATAATTTATACATACTTTCAAAGGAAAAATTACCACTGCCATCATAAAATCGTGAGTCAGATAAATTTTATCGTAAATTTTCAATTGGCATGATGAATATGAATTACCATGAAATTTTGAATAATGAAACATCCTATTTTTTTATTTAATACATCACTATAGATATCAAAAACTTATCCACTATTAGGTAGTGTGATAATAGGTGCATTTACCAACAATATTTTTTGCTCCATCAAATTTTACACATATTAATATATTTATAGTAACTTGGGTCCCTTCTATGTAATTGTTTTAGTAGATCAGACATCCATGAATAATTATTCACAAATCATTGATAATATCCTGCCAATCCAAGAAAAATACAGATCTTAGTTTTAGTGGTTGGTATGAGAGATTGGTCAATAAATTATATCATTGAAGGATCTATCAAAATACCCTTTCATGAGATTATATAACCCAATGACGAAAGATTCTATATCCAAAATCCACACTTATGAATTTTACCCTACAAATTATCATTACTTGGGGCCTTAAAAACAATCTTGAAATGTCAGACATGATATTACTATATCTATAAATATATACGAATATAATATAAAAAGACTTCAAAAACTAATCAAGGTAATATCTAAAGACTCTGTTCATTATATCCATGAATATATATGGGGAATAGGTAAGTCCAATTGAAATTTTTATAAATTCATAATGAACAAACCTCGTATAGAATAATTTCTTAGATATATCATTTATCTTAACCCTTAATTAAAGTTATATAGAATGGTGGTCAATACTTTATAAGTATTGAACTACACATATCTAATCATACAAGTCATTTACATGAGATAAGGGATACTTTTTTCATGGTAGCGATATTGTTAAGTTCTCCATAATCAATGAAAAGACACATTGCCCCATTTTTTATTAAAATAATTGATAGGTGTACCCTATGTAAATTCACTCAGATGTATGAATAATTTTTTTAATTCTCATGGAGTTTCTTATTAAATTTCTAAAACTCAATTGGGTTATTCTATAAGGAGACTTTCAAATAGGTTTGTCACTAGTTATTATTTCTATTAAAAACTCAAATTCAACATTTAAAATAATACTATAAATTTCTTTTGGAAATAAATCAATATATTCCCAAACAATAGGCATATAATAAATATTGAGTTTCTACTCATCCATTTGAGTTAAATATCCCCCATGAATAGGCTGTAAGATACATATAGTGGAAGTAATTCTCATTAAAATATCATGTTCATCCTCACATCGATAAAAAATCATACATCGATTTAAAATATCAAACATATCATACATTTTTTAGAAATTTTAATGGGATTTATATAAAGAATTATTTCTATAACAAAAACCACATAAAATTCAAATAGAGAGAGAATTATCCTATTTTTAAGAATCATATTCTGAAAAAATATATTGTAGAATACGTATAGACTTGAGATGTGATCATCATGCCCTTATGGGGTTTTTACTACATACTCAACATATAATCATTGAGGTGGTGATGTGATACTATTAAAAAAAGTCTTCAGATACAAAATATTAGGTAGAGATAGAATCAAGTAATATATTTACAGTACTAGAGTGGATGGTAAGTGTGACTTTAAACACATTGTTCTCTAAAGCCACTTTAGTTGTTATAACAAAGGACTTCATTTTGTCTTTTTTCTTAGGGGGTTATTGAGGCCATCCATCCTCATTAGCTCCTGTATTTGGGAATTTATTTTCATAATTTCTAATCTTCTAACATTTGAAACATTGATCTTTATTTGTTGAATCCCTATTATCCTTAATTATATTTTTGACCTTTTCATCCCTCGTCAATAATGACAAGTTTTATAACAATCCTTTCCATATATAAATCATTTACAAGATCCTTTCAAATAATCGTATGAGTGATTGCCCCTAAATTTTTGGAATTTATTTGGTTGTAATTTATTTCCTCTTAGTAGTTTACCATTCAAGTTTCCATGATAAATTATTTTCTATTATTATCACTAATACTAGAAGAAAAATTGGAGTTATCACTCTGTATTTATACCTTAAAATCACATTAATAAATTTATTTATAATTACCAAATTCTCTTACTGCTAATAGATTTTTAGTAGCTGGTTTAAATATGGTAAAGAATCAATCAATGTTTCTTTTAAGGTTGATGATAAATCTAGAAGAGTACATTGGGTATCTTGTAAAAGTTTATTTATAGGAATCAATGGATTCCTTATCCTTATGTTCCATCACCAGAAATTGACTTTTCATGTTTTTAGAATGAGTTTTAAGAATTAATTTATTAAGAAATAACCTCTTAAAATCCTCTAATTCTGTGTACTTTATTCCTTCATCCTACCACTTGTTCTTTATTTGTTTCCACTATTGATGAGGTTTTCATTATAGGTGATAGAATGCTAAGAAAACATTCTCATGGTATGAATACTAAAGGACAAAAAGTAACTTTTCCATAACATTGATTAAATACTTTCCAACTATAAGATCAAAAGACCCATAGAGGGAGGGTGGAATTTGTAATATAAAAGACTCAATGGGATGTTGCTTCCTCCTTAGTGCATTTAGATGATCCAAATGGGTAGTGTTATTACTAATATTTTGAGATAGTTGAAATATAATAATTACGATATATTTCATACCATCTCCAAATCCTCTTGGTTGTTCATGATTATTGTAATTGCATTTCCCATCACTTTTGTTATTAGCAAGGTTCCTTTTGGTTCCAGCCATTTTCTAAAACCAAAAATAGTTAACAAAAGTGTCAATGAATAAAAAATTTATTAATCAATAAAAATAAAATAATTTCTTATAGTATGTATTTTACAACACCTTCTTATCAACCTATGATACTTTTTTTGTTCATTATATAGCATATTTGGTTCACTATAGGTTTTCTTGGGTTCTATACTCATATTAACTATAAACTAATCTCAAAAAATAACTAAACCATGATATGATACCAAATAAGGCGACCCAAGTATAACATTTATAAATATTACATTATTTTAGATGAATATTTAAGACATATAGTAACTATACATTCCAAGTTTAGTGTCTTTGGTGAGAAGATATATCATAATATTATTTGTTAAAATATCTTCAACATATCTCACAAATATCTTCATATTAGTAATACTATAGACATATCAAACTTCAAAATTTCTATCAAAACTTGGGGAAGGAACACATAATAAGGGGTGATCTCAACTGTTCAGTATCGGTAAACATGAGATATATCATTATTAAGAGAGAATAAGATAATCATAATAGTATAATAAAATAATTATGTTCATTTTATCAATATAAAAGATTCATTACTATAAAATCATAGTTATTAAACTCCAAAATCAATTCATATTGAGAATCATGATTAATAAGGGTTTTAATTTAGTAATAATCAATAAATACTCATACCATAATCATGTGGAATCATAAGCATATGAATTAATAATTTTGTGATAATTTATATTCAAAATCATGTCCACAAATAATATTGTGATCATATACATAATAAATTATACTCATACATAAAAATGTGAACATAACTAATAACAATCATGTCTATGTATAATCTTGTGAGCATAAAAAAACAAAATATTACTCACAAATAAAATATGTTATCATGTATACTCAATGTAATTTACACTTTTATCATTATAATATTATGTGATATCTATATCACATTAACTAATTAAATAGAGGGATATAATGGATACAATAGTCACAAAATCATAATTAATTTATATATATATTATGAAACTATAAACTTTTTTATCAATTCATAATATAATTACCTATAGAAAAGAAAATGTGTTGAATCATAATTTCATCATCATAACCAAAAAATATCCAAAGAAATAATAAATATGGTATCAAAGGATCACCACCCTAGTGATTTATAGGTAACATAAATTGTTTTTTGGGGCTACAAATACCATTAAATGATTAATGAAACATTTTTAAGTAAAATACCCCTTTCATTTTGAAAGAAAATATTTCAAATCCAATTTTTTTGAGAATATTAGTGAAAAGTTATTTAAAAAGAACCACAGAAAATTTTAATGTAATCATGAAATAAAATTATATTTTGATAAGGAGTAAATTCATTTTTGTGGTATAATTTATAATAATAATTTTGTTCACACCAATTTTAAAAATTACATCATTTAGAAAATGAAATGGGGAGTAATTTTAAACCTTTTTATAGAAAGTAAAATATGGGTAAAAATGAATTTAATAAATCAGTTTATAATATTTAAAAAATTATTTAGTTTTTATAAAGAAAATATGGACATTGATGAAAAAGAATCATACCCAAAGAGAAAACAAATTGGACTTTTATTAAAACAAATTCAATCATTTTATGTTCCAAAAAGAAGATAATGAAAATAAAACATGAAAAACCAAAAATAACCTTATATAGAGAAAATATATTTGTTTTAAAAGATATCGATCATATAATTTCCCCTAATGTAAATTTAATATAAATATTCCCAAAAAGAAATGAGGTTGTAACAAAAATACCTTACCCAAAGTCATGTATTTATTCATAAGCATTCAAAACTACAATATAATAGATAAATATTTATTATAAATATATTATATGACCAAATTAATTCATAAATTATTATATACCAATCATTTCTATTTTCCAATTATTTGTTTTCTTCCTTTAAGTGGACATTCCGTTGAAAACTAGTCTCTTTTCCATGCAGGTTTTGGTTCGATGGTTCTGTTAATTGAACCTTGGTCATGGTTTTATCATATATATAATTTTAATAATTAAATATGTCAAATATTTACTCATTATATAAACTTTTATAACCATTAATTCAAATTGGTGATGAAAAATGAATTAAGTCACTTTGTGGAGATGGTTTTCTTTACATACGCATGTGCGATGTTTTCACTTTTAAATAGGTGGGAAAAAAGAATGGTAAAATATAATTACTATTACAATAAAAATTAGTATATCATAAATATCATATATATAAATTAAATACTTCATAATAACCAAAAATTTATTTTGGTGATGAAAAATGAATCATATCTCTATGTTGAGGCGATATTCCACACATACACAAGGGTAATACTTTTATTCCCTATTAGATAGAAAGTATGTAAAAATTGGGAATACCATAATCTTAATAATAAGTAGGTATATATAAAATTATAGTTTAATTATGTTATTTTGGATACAATTTTTATAGAATAATTATACGAATAATGAAACATGGAAAATATTGGTAAGAAAATATACCACTTCTTTGAAAAAACTCCTTTGAACTCATCTTAATGACCATTTGGGTTGGATTGTAATAAGAAAAACATAACTAGTAAATGTATTGGGATGTTTATAAGATAATTAATAAGGAAATTATGCTCTATAAATTGATAAAGTGGTGTGTAGAAGAGAGGAGTGGGGGTTTCTTTTTATAAGTGAGGGGATTGAACACTTGTAATTATTAAGAATACTAAAATATATTATTGTCACTCTCAGGGGAAAGTTGATAAAAATTAGGTATATTTCAAATATTTTATGATATATAATATAAATATGTTAATATAATAGGATTTATAAAAGTTTATAGGTCATTTTTACCCTTATCCCCTTAGTTTAATCCCTCATTTACCACCTTTTAACCTTTGCCGTAATAATGATTTTTTACCTTAGTTACGAATCATAATGAATAAAAATTAAGTATAAATTATTATATAATATTAATTATTATGATTAACAATATGGAATCCATTTAAAAATTTTCTTTTTCTATAATTTGTTGAAATTTATTTGAAAATAATTGCATTGAACACAACAAAACCGTTTTTAAAAAAATTCATTTTTATCCTAAAACTAAGTTTACCTTCATTACATTCCATGTTAAAAGTATTACATAAATGTTTAAATATTTTATTGAATATATTATGTACAAATTTATTTAAAATCATTTATCTATAAATATTAAATTAATTTTTTAGGATAAAAATTTATTGTGTGTATAAAAGCTGTATTTTAGAATTAAATTTCTTTTTAGCTTCAAAATAATTAATTTTAATTTATAACCAATTAAAAATGATTGTATTAATTTTATACATATGGAAATAATATTTTTTCATAATATTTTTAGTCCTATTCATACCCACTAATCCGTTGACTAAGTGATTACTATTATATTAAATAAAAATATTTTAATAATATTTTGTGGCCTGTTTAAACGCAGTGTTTCATATAAAGTATTACATCAAAGAAATTAATTTTATGTAAAGATAAATATATAGTAAAATATATAGGTTTTATATTCACAGATATCTAATCCAATAAGGCACTAACCTATCCCCAATTCACTGAATTAAGAATTGATCTACTAAGGAAATTTTAACCTTTTCCTAATAAAATAACTAATAGAGGGTCACCTTACATGACTAAAAAAGAATAAGAAAAATATACCTAAGGGTTTCATTAATGAAACTAAAAACTTTTATGATTTAAAATTGTGTATTCTACTAAATAATAAAGATATTACTGTATTTAAACCTTTTTAACACTTAAAAAAAATTAAATTACTATTTATTGTGTTAAAATCCTCAATGACATCCGACATATGATAATTACCTCCCATATTGTTGGGTTTTTTCAATTTACTAATACATTTATAAGAATATATTAAGAATTCCTATATTTTAATACCATGTTCAAAAATCAAACTATTTTTTATAAAACTTTATCGATGATAATAGAGAGCCTGGTGAATAGGATTTTTTCATCAATTTTGAAAATGTTATTAGAAAGGGAAATATGTCTGAATTAGTTTTATGAGTCCACATATTTTTTATTTGGAATAAAGAAAATTAACTAGTAATTGATGCCTTTAGGAAGATAACTATTCCTAAATAATATGTGAATCATATTTAGGATATCACATTAAGAAAAATCATCTTATTCTTGAAAATAATATTGGAAAAACCATATAGGATAGATGAACCAAACGGGTTGAGAGAGAACACAATATCCTTAACCTATTCTAGATTAGGAAGTAGAGTAATATAGATATTTTATTATTCTTAAACAATAAAATATATAATATATCTCCTTTTATTTAAATTCTCCCCATAATTATTGTTGAAGAAATATTACAATATTTCACAACATGATCCCAAACATTCTATTTACTAGAGAAAAATCACTACCATACATCAGGTAGGTGATATTATTTTTTAATTTATTGATTTTATTGAGATTATTGAAAATAGGTGTTTTTATTCCCTTTATTAATCAATTGACTCAATTTTTTTTAAGAATAACCTCCTTTGTGATGATATTTATATTTAGTTTCAGGGATAATTTAACATCAATATTGAATTTAAAAATATACGAGTCATCATTTTGAATATTATAAATCGCATGAAACTTCTTTTTTATAACTGTTTTTTACAAATCAATATTTTTTTGTCTATTTTCTCCATGTTTTAAGATCATTATTATTTTTTGGTTTTTAGACATAAGCATAAATTTCATTAGTACTGGGGATGATGATCCAAGATTTATACCAATGTTTTCTATATTTTTTGTATTTTATCTGGAAATTTTTTAATCAAAATAGGATATATACCCTTTATTTATTCTTAATAAAGTTGTTGGGAATAGGATGATACTCTTAATTGACAATGAGAGTGTTCTTTATTGAATCACTTCCCAATCTTCCATGGGTTAAAAGTTAAAAAAAATTAACCAAGTTTTCAAGCCACTATCTTATTGAATGATTTTATATACCAAGTAAATTGTTCTATATGTAGTCTAACTTCAATAAAATAATTAATATCAATTCATTCAAAAAATTCAAATCTATAAATAGAAAAAAATGGATTACCAGTCCTTTCATGAATTCCAATAACAATATTAAAACTTTTAGTAAGTATCCAAGGGCCTTGGAAAAGGTGATTAAGATTTTTTATATATCTCCATAAAGACTTTATCACCTTATATCTATTAAAAGAATAATTTTTTTAATATAAATATTTACAATCAAATATAAAATTTTTAGTCATATTTTCTTAACTAATGTTGATGATTTCCAATTCATTCAGTTTCATCGATACACGTACCCATAATGACTCTATAGTAGTTCTGTATTAATTGATTCCCACAATTTCATATCCCAAGTTCATAATTATCAATCATTTTTAATATTTAAGGAGATAAATAGTTTCATTAATCCCAATCATAATTGGGTTATGTTTTAAAATGTGGGTTTTTATAAAATTATGTGTGGCTAGGCTAGCTAGACCCTAGAAATTATAGAAGGGGAAATTCATTTGTCACTTTTTTTGGATTTTTTCTCTCTTTCCACATGAGTGTGGATTCTTATTCCTAATTAAACCTTCAAGACTACCCTTATTATCAATAGATTAATTGGAAATTTCAACCATTTATGGTCTATGATTACATTATTTATTCACATGTTCATGAGAAGACAACTTGAGACAATCGAAGTAAAGAAAAATATAAATACTACATTATTTTCATAACTGCATCATTACATATCCAAAGTAATATCAATACCCCATAAGCCAAAGTTTTATTGAATTTTGAGATAATATACTATTAAAATATTATTAAAATTTATTAATTAAACATGTATCATAATCAAATATGCATAACACTTACATATACACCTAGTGTTGCATATAAATCTATAAGAAATAGAAAAAGAATAAGGTATGATCTCAAATTCCCATTAAGTTAGACTTATTAGTGATCTATAAACTTTCAATAAATAATGAATCTGTTGGGAAATATCTGATCAAAATCCATTTGAAACACAATAGATAGTTAGAACTTATTATTCAACATCATAAATCATGGAAAAAATAACAAACTACATGGGATCATGAAACATACAACATTGATTAGAAATAAGTGGAAATAATCATAAAAATAAGAAAATTATGATAGGAATTTGGTATAACATAAATTAGTGTAATAAGATTAATCATAGGTAGACATAACATTAAGAGAAACCCCAATCATTTTCATGCAATAATATTTGAACAAACCCAATCATGTGTGCACATTATAAAATTTGAAAACCCAATCATGATCACACATTAAGTTATGAAAAAACCTAATGATGTTCACACAAAATAATTATATCAAATGTTATAAAAAATTATGTGATGAAATAGAGGGTGATATTGGATCTCAAATATCACATAATGATATACCATACTTAAATATTCTACATGAAAATAATCAATCTTCATATCATGAAATAAACCATTGAAAATGAAAATAGGTTTGATATTATTAAAAACGACATGACATCGAGATTATATATACTAACAACATAAGTTAAGCATTAAAAAATGAGTATAAAATATTTAAATGATTACTTTCAACAATAATTCCCAGAAGAGAGGTATTTTGGATGTAGAGAGGAAAATGGAATCGAAAACCAGAAAATGATTTTCTTAAGAAATTTTCAACATATCTATAATATGAAATTTCATACAACCATTTGAATAGAGTTAAAAAGATGAAATTTAAAACCATAATATTACAAAAATTCAAACTATGGAAATTTGGAAAATAAGTGAAATTAAAAACTAGAAATGTGTAGTGAAAGAAAAAAATTCACATGTGAAAATAAAAATCCTATATTATTTTAAAATAAATTTTTGAAAACCCATATTGTTGAAAAGGACACCAAAACATATATTTAAATAAATTAAAGGGATATAATTATCATAAGATCAAAATAATATTTTGGAATCTCATTAAAAAAGAACATTTTTAGGATTAAAAATAAGGACATGGAATAAAAATTACCATTAGAAAGGGTATAAATTATTCTTAGAAACGTAGCATTTTTTGGATAGTGGAAATTAATAAAAGTGAAATATTTTTATTTGAAAATTTAAACCCTCCAGATAAAAAGATAAATCCTCATAAATAATGAAGAAATAAAATCATAATTAAAACATGAAAGATCTTGTTAAATAAAGTATTTTTTGACTCAATGAAAGATGATTGAGTTGATGAAACCCCTACCTCACGTCCTGACTCACATGGTTTGTTGTATAACATTATAAATAAAAAATAAGGTTAACTAAATACTCGATTCAGAATATTTTTCAAGTTTATTTCATGTATTTATTATTTTTGGTTAATCATTTATATAGTTTTTTCTCCTTGATCGGTAGGGGTTGTCTAGTCAATTCCCCCAAAAATAATTTAGCGTGGGGACCTTGTCCAAAGGATCTATGATATAGTTTAACCATCTCTATAATTTTCATGGTACTGAAAGTAGAAGTTCCATGTTCATTTATTGTAAAAATGTGGTACAATATTCATTGAAAATATCTAAAACATGTTTGTTTCTGTAACCTTTATTGTACAAAAGTGGGTTTATTAATATAGAGTTTAAATCAAAGTATTACTATTATATAAATAAAGAAACATTATTTAAATAATTGCATTATATATTATTAAAAAATATATTTTCCATTACCATAACTTATCAAAATTCATATCACAGCTCATGTAGTCAGTTAAACCAACACAAACAAGAGAATGCTTGAATTAATATGTTAAATATGATTATGGAATTATTTTTTTATATTATGGACATTTTAGAATTATGAAAAACTATCTAATTATTTATTATTATATAATATTATCATTATTTAGTATTCATTAACAATTCATGATATAATCAATATGACACTCTTCATGTAACTGGTAAAACCAACCCAAATCAGAACATGTTATAATGAGAGATTGAATAGTAAAATGATATTATTAATTAATAATATTACCATTGTATAATATTAATGAATTAAAAAAATAAGTTTAATATAGTGATAAATTATATTTTATAATTATTAGAATAAGAAAAAATAAAAAACAATTAAAGAGAAGAAAACAATTACGTAGAATAATATTAATCTCCTCTTGGAAACATCCATGATTTAGAGGGGATTTGGGAAATTATAGGGATTTGAAGATCAAGAACATAGAAGTGGCTAATTTGGAATTGAAATAAGGTAGATTAATGTTATATAATTTAATTTTTGGAGTTTATCTAAAGGGGTGGTTGAAGGATCCTTTTATATGCGAAGAGAATGACATTTTTGTAAATAGTTATTACACAATATTAATAAAAAGTCCAATTTTGAGGCACATGGGTTAAAATTTGAATAAAAATGAAGAAAAAATGGTGGTAGGTATATAAAATCATCATAAAATCATTTAATGGTATGTTTTGAAAATATTTTACGTTTTTTCCCTTGGATTAAATCATTTACCATTTTTAGCCATTACTACGATGCCTAATTTTTAACTAAGTATTTTTTTTATACAAAAAAATAAAATTATTCTTGTCACATAATTTTTACCTTTCAATTAACAATATAAAATCCATTTTTCTAAATTCAATTTTTAAAAGTGATAAAAATCAATTATAAAATAATAAATGTATATTGAATTGAAATAAACTTTTAGAAAAACATTTTTTAAGCATACAAATGAGTCTAGAATAAAATTATGAATATTGGAAATTTACAGCAAATTACTCAATTTATTATTAATAATGTAATATTTATGTGGATAAAAATAAATCAAAAACTAAATTCAATATTGTCAATAATTAATTAAAAGAAAACATATCACTAATAGTTTTTTATAATGATAAAATATTAGTTTATCTTTCAAAATGTCAAACATAGGTTTCTAACTTAAATATGTTGTTTTGAAATGCATTATCTTACTTCTTAAATATGTATTGGGGAATAAAATGGTTCAACTTTTTTATGACATTCTTACATCATGATAATTTTATAAAAGTTATGGTATTGTTAAAAACCGTATTTTTTAATATTCAAATACAAATCAACCATTTAAAAAAATCCCCAAAAATTCACCATATATTAATATTTATAGGAAGAATTCAAATATTTATGTCTTTTTATCCAAATAAAATTACAAAAATTATAAATTTAAATTTTATATAAAATCATATTATATATAGAATTTTTTGATAACTGAAACTATTAATTTTATGTGAGTGGTCACATTTATATTTGTTATCTTTTCATAATTTTTTAATTATTTGATAGTTAATTATTTAAAAATATAATCCATTTAAATTTTTAGATATTTTTATTTTCATAAAATGTAATTTAGCATTTATATATACAATCATGAAAGAAATTCATTTGTAAACAAATTTATACCCAATGATTGTAGTTGTATGTTAATAACCATTTTAAATTTCTTACAGTTACATTATAAAAATTTTATAATTATTGAATTATAATAAGAAAATATATATAATAGGAGATATATTTTTAAATATTTCATACTTTTATTTTTTTTATTAATCATGTTATTTAACATTTTAAAATGAAATTTTTGGGTAATAAAATATATACATTGAAAATGAATAAAAACCACTTAGAAATTTAATAAACTATAATGTAATTAGAAGTACATCATTGTTATATGGAATAACTTATGATGTCTATATGTGACTATGAAAACATGTATCATAACATACTAACTGTTAGATTATGATGAGTCAATTACAATGATGATATGAAGATAAAAATATTAATAAAGTTAGTACATTTAAAAAATATCATGAATATATTCATATAGATATATGTATATATATATAATGTTTTGAAGATAGAAGCATGATAACTCATAGGATAGTGGTAGGAACTCTACTATTTCTAACCATTAGCCATGGGATGAAACCCTATAACCTTGTCAGATGTGATGGGTTGTCTCCCAAGATACATGATTCTCAATTTCTAAAAAAACATTTAATGAATAAAATTCCTTTATAATTGAAAAATATATAAGAAAACAACCTAGTTGATATATACATACATATGTTTTTAGATAATATTATTAAAAAATTAAATTTAATATTTACATATTAATTGTCTGACCAAAAAGTTATAAAAATATTAATTGGAAATATAGGATGTTATATTATAACCCATTAAATAGATGTGTCCTCACAATTTTAAATATCACTCACTAATTAAAATAGATAATGCTATATATAAGATATACATGAATAAAGATATAATTTATAATGATATATCATGCATTCATTAATATTTGATAAATGTATGATTGAAGGTATGAAATGTGATTTACTTATCTATATAATTTATATGAGATCTATATAGAGAAATCCAATCCATATATAATATCACATCAAATTCTATTGAGGAAATAAGAACTAGATCTATAAGAAGTAACATTACACAATGTTCAATTTATTAAATATATTATAATTTGTATATAATAAATCACCACTAGGCGTTTTTACCGATAATTTAATACCCAATGTTTGAGGTAGCTAATAAATAATCTTAAAAATAATTAGTATAAAGTAATGAGAATAACAATAATAAAATGATATATTTAAATGTTTAGTGTGGAGAATAGGTTTAAATTCAATTTCATAATTATTATGATTTATATAAATTATATAAATTTCCTAGGATCTTCCTTGTTCCCTTTGTTTTAGAGATTGTTGACATATATCATACTTATTTTCCCTTTTATTGGGGATTTTATTGCATTGTTTTTGTATAAACCAAATTTAAAACATTAAATAGTTAGTGTTACCATAAAAATCATTTTCTTATATTGTGTTAACCCAAATATTCATTTTACTTTGGAAATTTATTATTATATTCCCTTCATTTCAATATGTAATACATCTTATTATCCATTTTAGACATTTACATTAGTGATTCTTGCCACATTATTGACATGTAAAATGTTTCATCTTCTATTCTCTATGGTCTTTATCTGATGATCTTCCATGAAACTCTATTTTCTCTTTATTTTTTGTGTGTTGAAATTAGTCCAAGGTTAATTAGTTAATCATACCTCATGTTACTATAACATATGAAAATATAGTTTTCAATAATGGCTATCCATGGTCATTTTTCTATGAGGTTATCTAACCAAATACAATTTCATAATATGTTTTTATCTTTCATAATGGTTTATAAAGAGACTATAAATCAAAAAGGCATATCCAACATATCTGTCAAACCATGTGTGTATTTGGGCCCACTTTTTGTTCACAAAGTGAAGACCGAGTTAATATGAAAACAAACATTTTTAGAGTTATTACCCCTTAATACATATATACCAAATCCCACATTCACTTTTTTGTTTCTAGATTGGTATTTTATTTATAGGAAACCAAGACTCTATAATTTAATTAAAGTTTAGGATATTTCATATATTTATACTTATACCTAGGGATTTCAATGATTGTTTAATCTTAATCCCCAAAAGTAACTAAAATAATAAAAAAATTTACAAAAATATATTCCAATAAAAACTAAGATAATATAATCTTAATAATATATAAATATTATATTATTTTTATAATTTAATCATTACACCTCACAGGTAATCTCACAGTCAAAGAACCAAATGTATAGCTTCTTTGGAGATAAGCTACAATCAATATACTATTACACATTATCACTTCAAAATTTCCAATAATAAACTCTATGAAATACATCTTCTACACAGAGCTTATATACAATTCTATAAGAAATTGAATACAAAATATGGGGTGATCTCAAATTCCTAGTAAGGTAAACTTATAAAAAATCCATAAAATTGTGAGAAAAAATGAATTAATAGAGAAATATATAATAAAAATAGTATGTAATCATAATATATATTCACAATTAATGATAAAATATCATAGTTGATAACATAAGATTAAAAAATCATCATGAGATCATGAAACATAAACCATGTCTTAGAAAAAAGAGGAAATATACATAAAATGTGGAAATATATCATATAATTGTGGAATAACATAGAGAAGTGGAATATGATTAATAATTAGTAAAAGTAAACTTGTGATAAAGCTAATTAATTCTCACAAATTAATGTGTGAGGAAACTAAATCATGCACATGCATTATGATGTGAGAAAACCCAATCAGTCTTATATATTAAGTTATGAAAACCCCAATTATATACATCCATAATCATTATATGATGAGATATATAACCTTAAACAATGAATTAGATGGAGATATAGGGCCAAACCTATCACAAAATGATATCTCCAATGTTTTTATTACACATGAAAACAAAAAATCAATTTATCTTGAAAAAACCATTAAAATAAAAATGGTTTTAATATAATTTTCAGTCATTTTGACATAACATGATATCAAGATTAGATAAGTTCTCACCATAAATCAAATATTCCAAAAGGTGTATAAAATAATTGAAACAATGATTACAAAAAATACTTCGTAAGAGATATATATTTTTTAGGTAGAGAAGAAAACGGATGAGAAATCAAGAAAATAATTTTATTAAATCTTCTACAACATAGTTGTAAAAAATAATTTAAAATTCATTTTATAAAACCATTTTAAGGGGGGAAAATAATAAATTGAAATAATTAATATTAAAATAATTATAATTATGTAAATATTTAAATTAAAATAAAATTAATGATATAAAATATTGACTAGAAGATAAAAATTCACATATGAAAATGAAATTCCTCTATTATTTTAAAATACCTTATTCAAAGTCCACATTGTTAAAATGGATAAAAAATATTTAAATAATACAAATATAAATATAAATATTACGAGATCTAAAAAATTTTGGGGCTTTAAATTTAAAATTAGAACATTAGGGAGAAGAAAAATATTTACATGGAAGAAATAGTTCTATTAAATATTGTAGGAATCACTCATAGCAATGTAACATTTTTAGGAAAGATTAAATTGATCAAAGAGGAATATTTTGATGTGAAATTTAAATTCCCTATATAAAAATAGAAAGAATCATATATGATAGATAAATGACATCATTATAGAATCTTGAAAGAGGTCATCAAAGAATATAATTTATGACTCAATGAAATTAGATTGAGTCAATGAGGCCCCTATATAATGTCCCAACTAACATGTGATATGTGTATAACTTCAATAATAAAAAAAGTGTTAATTAAAAACATGATTCATAACCTTATTGAAGAAATTTTATTTTATTATATTATTATGTGTTAATCATTTATATAGTTTTTATGCTATCCTTGATCAGTAGAGGTTGTTCAGTCAATTCCTACAAAACTAATTTGGCGTGTTGACCATTTCCATAGGAGTAATATAAGAGCTTCATCATCTATATAATTTTTAATTTATTGTAAATATATATTCTATATTTATTTATTATGTTCTATGTATATTCTATGTATCTTTGAGTATAATTCAAAAGAAAATCTTAACAGTTTTTATATTGGTAACCATTATCATACAAAATGTTATTTTTTAATATTAACATTAAATATTAATATAACCATTATAGAAACAAAAGAAAACATTATTTATATATTAATATCATATATTACCAAATATTATTTTTCCATAACAATTTGTGATAAAAATTAAAAATAATATTCAAGTAGGTAGTTGAACCAATACAGACAATAACATGTTAGAATTAATTGGATAAGTGTAATTATGGAATGATTTTATTATATTATCATAATTATATAAGTATGAGAACATATAAAATTTATAATTGTTATATAATATTACCAATATTTAAAATTTTGTAATCATTCATGATATAAACATTTTAACATTATTCATGTAGTCGATAAAGATAACTCAATCATGATTGCACTACTGTATAGAAATATGATATTATTTAATGATAATATTATTCTTATAAGAGAATAATTATTTAAAAAACATTTTAATATTGTGATAAATAATATTTATAAGAATAATATATTGAATAATTGTTATAGTGAAGAAAATAATTACGTAGGATAATTTTAATAACCTCTTGAAAACCCCATTGATTATGAAGGGATTTTGGGAATTTACTGGGACTAGAAGCTCAAGAACCTTGTATAAGACTAATTCAGAAGGAAATAAGGTTGATTAATGGGAGATACTGAAATTCTTTAAGGTTATTTTAAGGGGTGGTTGAAATATCTTTTTATAAGTGAATGGAATTGTATTTTTCTAAATACTGTATATAAAATGAAAGTCAAATTTGAGACACTTGAGTTAAAATTTGACTAACATTGAGGGAAAGGTGAGGATAGGTCAATAAAATCCTCCTCACTCATTTGAAGATATTTTTGGAAGATATTTTAGTTTTTTACCCTTGGTTAAAAACTTTTCTCATTTTTAACCTTTATCGAGGTGACTAATTTTTAAATAAGTAATTTATTTTTATGAATAAAAAAATTAAATTCATAATATAATTTGGAATGAAAAATGAAAAATTTGATATTAATTTTATTAAATAAAATTTTAAAATGTGATAAAAATTAGTTCTAAAATAATAAATATGTAACAAATTAAAAACTTTTTTAGAAAAATTTACTTTTAAGCTAAAAAATGAGAATATGATAAAATTATTATTATTTATTTTGATGAAATTAATTTGTTTTTTATTAATAAAAAATATTTACATGGATTTTAATGTTAAAAAACATTTATTATACTTTTTTAATACTTTATTAAAATAATACAGAGAAAAACTTATTGTTTTATTTGGATAGAATATTACTTTAGGTTCTAAAATGTCAAAAATATATTTAAAAATTCAAAATAATATTTTTAATTTCATTATTTTACTCCTTAAATAAATAATTGGTTATGATTTTTTTTATAAATTTGTATGTCATTATTATATCATGGTAAAGTCATAAAATCTACAGTGTAGGTAAAAAACGTATTTTTTACCATTCACATAAAAACCAACTATTTAATAAAATTATAAAAAATTAAACCTAGGATAATATTAATCTTCTGAATCCAAAAATAAGTATCAATTTTTCAAAATAAAATTCTAAAATTTTTAAATTTAAGTTTTTAATTAAATCATATTATATATTGAAAAATTATTTATTACAAACTAAAACTATTTCTTTTATTTTGGGAGGTTTAATTTAAATTATTTATATTCTCATAATTTTTTAAATGATTGAATGTTAATTATTTATACATTTAGAATAATTAAATTTTAATATAATATTACTTTAATTTAATTAAATTTAACTTTAAAATGTATAATCATGAAATTTATTTTAGTTAAACAAAATTTATACACTATGAATGTAATTGTTTATTTGTCGATATTTTATGTCTCAAAAAATTACCTTATCAAAATTTTATAATATTTCTATGATAATATGACACTATAAATAAGAGGAATTGTATTTATAAATATTTATTAATTTTAATTTATTGTAACACATGTTACTTAACTTTTTAAAGGAATATTTTTGAGTAATTGAACATGTACTTAGATTGTGAATAAAAACCAATTAGTAATTAAGTGAACTATGATGTAAGTAAAAGTACAAGATATGGTATTATCCTAACTTAAAAATTATATTAAACCATTCGTCATATTTTTCACATATAATTTTATACTACATAAATCTCAATTTTTATATTTGACTATGGAAACATGTATCACACCTTTTAAGTTATAATATTTCAAAGACTTAACTTCATTAACAATATAAAAAATAAAAATTCTAGAAAATTTTGAGTGGTTATTATTAAAAATCTTGAACATATTAAAAGATATTTAAGTTTATATATAATGTATAGAAAGGGTATTTATGAAAAATAATAAGTTAATGGTAGGTATTTCACCCTTATCACCCTTTGAACATAGGATTGAGCCCCATGAATTTACTAGAATATAGGGTCCTAAAAATTACTCCATGTGGAGAAAATCACCCCATAATCGCTTTGCAAAAGGGAACAAGTGCTTCTATAAGTCTATCAAGATGATGGGACTAAAAATGAGTTGTAATTATTTGATGGAAATTGAATGAATCCAGGTTTTTAAGGTTTTTATGGTTTTCAAGTGGCCCGCGTACCATCACCAGGAATGCTATGTAGAGAAGATGGATCGTGAACTGCCATGTATTCGAGATGGTCTTCGAACCACTGGCCCGCGAGGCGATGGCCACTAAGCAAGGAAGACTGTGAACCATGTTAACAAAAAGAGTTGTTCACGTAAGGCCAATCCGCATACCGTACCGCAAACCCATCAATTTGCGGATGAAGAGAACGGGCAATGTTCCATGAACCATTATTGTTAACCAAAGCTTCTACAAACTGTGGTTGACTCATTCTTCTATGGGTCAGAATATCACTTCAGTGGGCCTCGAAAAATGGTGTCATGTTCCCAATATATACTTGCTCTGATGATCTATAAAAGGAGAACAATAGATTTATGGATAGAGGGACAAATTGGGAGACAGACGGAGGGAAGGATGAAAGATTAAATCTTGAGTGATATTTAGAGGTTATACTCCAGCTTCGTTCTTGTTTCATCAGCAAAGCACGAACTGAGAACCACTCCTATGTAGGTAGAGATGGCCATGAACAAGAAAATGGGGGAATTGAATAATAATAATAGAACCGTGAACCTAACCAGTAAACCAAAAACCAACGGTTTCTCGCAGATGAACTCTCAACGAACAATGATCACCCGTACCCACCTCCAATATGGTTCTCCGTGTAGCGCACAACTATGCGGAGTGAACTTGGCACCGCTTACCAAATTTATATGTGGATATAACCCAATGTAGAACAATTTTCCCCATACCACTTCGGTACATGGTGGACGATACCTATGCCTGCGTACAACAATAGTACGCGGACAACACCTCTACCCGCATACCGCTATAGTATGTAGAGCCTCCCCTATCTCGCATGAAAAACTAGTATGCAGAATGTGTTTTTTTGGGTGTTGTTCCCACCGGTTCCAACCTCACCCCTCAACTACCGTCTAGTTCTCTATGGTCCCTCCGCTAACCAGTCCTCCGAAATTTGGACAAAGCCACCTCCAAATCCACCAGACCAGTATGATCAAACCATCGAGTGAATCATCTTTCCCCATTGTGTCTACATACCCATGGTAAGTAGAGTCATGAAGGCGCACCCCACAAAGGTTCTGGCATTGGGAATGCTTGTGAGGCTACATTCCCATGGTAACCCAGATCCAAACCTTGGGACACTGATGTGAACCTCCTTATTCTTGGTATTTAGGGTGATCACTTTCTTTTCCATTTAATGAGGGATAATGATTAGTCAAAGGTGTTATGTTTGTTACCCCCTTTGATGAGGATGAAACTCCTACCCTTCCCAGAATGTGCTATAGGGCCGTCACACTGAGGTAAGTCCCCAATCTTCTTAGTCCGAGCTGCATAACCTTTAATGAATTCTCAAATGGAAAGGTTCATTGCTCTGCACCCTCACCCACCATCACCCTGGCCTCTTCCGCTGTGGGCTCTTCCTCCCCCACCAACAGGGGATGAGGCATGTGCATTGTTGAATAATTCAAATACTCTTGTTTCTCACACCGATCATGACTCATGTGGGATTAGAGGTTTGTATGGATTAAACATCCACACCATCTGAACTATGAGAACTCTGATTTTTGATCAAATCAAGATACATAGGATGCCTACCAGAAGGCCTAAGATCAAAAGGGTGCCCATCCAAAAAAGTGTCCTCTAAATAAGGTCCCATTAAATGGGTATCCCCCATACGTAAGCCCCACACCATTTTAACTATGTGGGTTTTGATTCCTCTCTTGAGGATACATAGGATGCTCCCCTTATGGGAATGATCCCAAAATCAAGTCACCTTATGCCCCTAGATGATGATAAAGTTTAGAGCACCTTATAATTTGGATCAAGTCAGCATCAACTCTGTATCATCAAATATATACAGGCATAAGACGATTTTGAAAACCAAGGGTATCCCTTGGAAACACTCTTTAGGAATGAACCATGGATTCAGGAACATACGAACATGAAAGAAATCTATAAGAGAGTCCTGAAACAGACAACAATCCTTCCCCAAAAGGGTGTGGTGAGCCTGGCCTTCCATCCTCTTGACCAATGGAGTCCTTAACTATTATTGGCCAAATCGTCAGCCGACGAGCGCATGCCTTTGGAAAGTAGGTCCATGAATTATGGATACCAGGGCCATTGGACGATATTGGATCCATGAATAAATGTGTTGGATACCATCTAAGGAATTTAGTTCTGAGAAGGACTGATTGCATGAGTGATTAACCTCCACACAATCATCCACTAAGATCAATAGTTCCCATGGGGTTAATTAGACCTTCTTTAAAAGATAATGACGTTTAACGGGTCTAAATGAAAGAATGGTAAATTCAATGAGAACCTGCCTCTATAGAAAAAGGGATGGGTGATGATCCTTTTCGACCATTTCCACACCGCCTGTAAATCCACCACCCCAGAGGTGGAACAAAAATGGCGAACCCAACATGAATACTTAACAATGGTGGCAGTTCTACCCCAATAATAAAAGAAAAAATGATACTACACGTCAGACCATTTTGTTCACCTTGGTCTGTGTATAACACGTTACCCCAAAGGCGGAACAAAAATGGTTATCCCGATATGAATCCTTAACGAAGATGGCAGTTCTTCCCCAATGATAAAAGAAAAAAGGATACTGCACATCAGGCCATTTTGTTCACCCTGGTATGTGCTAAACGCGCCACCCCATAGTCAGAACAAAAATGGTGAACCCGTTGTGAATTCTTAACGATGGTGTCGGTCTCACCCCACATAAGCCCCTTTTCCCCGCAGCAAAAGAAAAGGGGGAGGGGGCTAAGTTGAATCCCCAAATATGAATATGTTTAAATGGATGATACTTTGATGATGTTTTGTGTCCTGTATGTCATATATGTATATTGCAGGTTCTCGAAGAGTGACCATCGATCCAAATGACATCCCCATGATCAATGCAGATGCACACATCAGTGATCCCATAGGCTGCCAGGGCCTCAACGAAGAGAATGGCCCCCTCGACTACCCAGCATCATCAAATCAGGGTATCCAATATGATGATCAAAGTGTACCACTAAAATGGTACTCTCCCTACACTGGAGGTTTCAAGAAAATCCCTCCAGTTGGTAAAGGTCCACTTGATTCTTCTTTAGCCACTACTGGCACCCCAACACAAGGCAGCCTGGGCGATCATTTCAAATTGTTTTGGGAGAAAGTTCTTAGAACACAACTATGAGTACCTCCCTAATCTCAGAGAGGAAGTTGATGTTAACACTAATGACTTCATCTCAACTGTACATGGGTCTTACTCACATGCCCCCTTTAGAGAGCATTGTTGCCGACACTAGATGACTAGGACTCCTCCTGCCGAGGAGGACATTATTCTGATGGCACCTGCCAAAGTCCAAGAGACTTGGGCCCCTTGGGCTGCCTACCAACGGCAAAAAATATATAATAAGTAACATGCTATCACCCTAGTTCCTGAGGAGAAGCTCCAACGTACTAACACAATGGATTTAAATGGGAATACACACAAATCTTCCCTATCCACTCAAGCCCACCACAAAATTATAGAGGCACGATACAAGCACACACACATTCCTACTAGTGCTCACCAGTCCTACTGTGTAGACAGAGTGGAAAGCTACATGCAGATGAAGATATCTGCCGATGAGCAACAAGCCCGCCATAAAAATTGGGCGGTGCTTAGCTACATGCAGGCACATAAACCTGCTGATGCATTTCAAGCCAGCTGTCTAAATAGGACATCAACTTGATATAAATAGGCACAAATACCTATTGATGCATATAAATCTTGCTATCCAAATAAGGCAGAAATCAAACACGATTAATGTCAAATTCTTTCAGATGCTTACAAATCCTATGAGAAAAATATAGTGGAAAATGAGAAGATGAAAATCCCCACTCGTGAATATGAAGACCACCTATCAAATACGGTGGAAACCACAAAAGATAACTGGTGACTGGATCAATCCTCTATCCCCACACATGAGAACTACTAGTATCTACTGGCAACTGATGGAGGACTGGAGTAAGCACAAACTCCTACCCTGGCATTGGAATGAGGCTTCATACCCGTTGCAGCCAAATATGTATCTCAGCACATCATGGAAATGATGGAAAATAAGATGTCAATTCTAGACCATATCCTCCAAACATTTCAAGATATCATTGCATCAATGGAAAAGGCTAGATATCAGGCCCACAGACCGGTTCCCTCAAACAGAATGAATCACTCAAAAAATTAGTTAGTCACTCCAGAGCAGTTAGGCATCACTAATCTAGTCCAGGAGGGTCAAATACAATATCCCACGACATACAGACAACCGGATCAGGAAAAAAATACATGTTCTAACTAGGGGATGCCAATCCAACATTGTGGCCACTCTAGGGTATGCATATATCCCTGCCAAAACTCAAGATGCCTATCATCGTATCCCGACGATATCACTGATCACAATGGGATAGGGACCCATATATGAAGGCCATTACCAACAATAGATGGCCCCGGTTACCTGCAAGAGAGAACCCAAGAATGAAGAGTGCCAAAGGACATAAAAAAAATTAATAGAACATACATTACCATCCTCTTCTGGAAGTTGGGGTTCTTGAAACCCTCAAACATATATCAACAAAGGCTCAAAACTTTGTCATTCCATTATCAAATCATGGAAGGGGCAGTAGCAGTTGTTAAGGTCATCCCCACAATGTCACTACCAACAGCACTGAAGTTCCTTCAAATAGCACCCATTGGGGCTTACTCCGTGGGTAAAGAATGATCGATCCTGAGATCCTATCTCTGGATGTGAATTGGGGTATCCCTCCCCTCGACCTGAAGATCAGAAAACATGAAGACCATCCCCTGAATATCATCCACCCTGATGGTCCTCCCTATGGTATAAGATACATATATGCTTCTCCCTGTAGTTGGACGTCAATTCATGATGGTAGTCCTCACCATGATGATGATCAATGCGAAGGCCCACACAACAATGACAGTTTCTATGAATGTCCTCCCCATGGAAATGACAAGAAACAAGAAGGTCCTACCCTATTTACAGTACATCATGAAGTCCCTCCTGAGCTTGTACACTACAAAAATTATCCCTATAGCTAGGTGTCATGTAATGATGGTAGTCCTCACCATGATGATGTTCATTGCGAAGGCCCTCCTTTCAATGGAAGTTTCTATGAAGGTCCTCCCCATGGAAACTACAAGCAACGAGAAGGCCCTCCCCAAATTGTAGTACATCCTGAAGTTCCTCCCTAGGATATACACTGCATAAATTCCCCCAGTAGTTGGATATCAGGTCTTGATGGTAGCCCTCACTAGGATGATGCTCATTGCGAAGGCCCTCCCCACAATGACAGTTGCTGTAAAGGTCCTCCCCATAGTGACATCAAGCAGCAAGAAGGTCATTCCCTTACTAAAAACCACCCTGAATGTCCTCCCTAGGGTATACGCCATAAAGAAAATTCCCACATATGGGCATTAAGTTTCCATGGTATTCCTCGCCATCGCAAAAACATTTTCAAAGGTCGTCCTCATGACCAAAATCCATGATGGCAAGAAGATCATACTCTTTATGGAACCAATATGAGAAATCCCTCATATGCTGAGGCACTTGGAAAGGAGTCAGACACATTGGGCACTCTATATACAACGAGTGATATTCTTTCACAACCAGAGGATGGTTCGGGGCCATGCTCATCTTCCAAACCACCCCTGCGCTGTCCAAAAATCAATAAGGCTCCCACCATCCCATTTTCTTGAAACGAAATTATTAAGAAATAGTCGAGATTGGCATATCAAGTATAGGAACCTCTGGAAGAACAACAACATGATATTTTTCTTGTGATAAGACAACTAGCTAGGGATAATATAGAAGTGATTTATTGTCCTACAACCACTCTCCCTTTGATATACCAAGATAATTGTCTGGGGGAATGCATGGATGACATTCACCCCAACATATCATAAACTATTTGAAAGCTAAAAGATAAATTCCTACCCTATGAAGGGTATGAAGACAATGTCATCACAATAGGAGAGCATCACCGTCTAATCAACTTGGAAGCCCTCCCATCCGCATGGAATCCCAAATTAGAATGGTTAAAGAAAAACCTTGAACATGTTTGCCTCCATGAAGTGCATAAGTTTCATCATCTCATTGGAAATGACCCGAATGGAGTTCACATTCAGGGATGGGGAGAACATGTATCTCTACACTTCACCCCACATCTTGTCTAGTAGGCCCCATTAAAAATGACATATTGCAATGTCATTACCCAGAGGAAAAAATTAGGTTAAATCATTTCTAAAAAAATACAGGATAATAAAAAATACTGGCTCGGAGTATGTCTCAAAAGAATCAGGGTCAAAGGGATCATGCCATTAAAAATATTCTGAGTTTGGAAACCAGGAACATCCAATAGGTTTCCCACCTCCAAGAAGTCAACCATCAAGCACTGCCCCTATATTTAAAAATCCATAGACTCTATGCAGTCCCAATTCCAAACTTGGATCACACCCATGTGAGAGTACGTGAAATTTAATGGGTGGAAACAGTGACGGTGACCACCGCGATATGGGAACAACCCCATCCCATTGAAATAGAGGATTTGTTTAATCAAAATTCCCTCATAAGTTAGAAAATCTAGGCCGTAGCACATCCAAATGTGAACGGGAACAACCCCAGCCCCCAGGGTTGGAGGAATTTTTACCACAAATCCACACACAATGGAAGTATGTCTTCCACCATCTAGGAAGAACAATGGACAGAGGAGTTACCCATTCATCCCCTTCTTGTTGTTCGTGCCCTTTTAGACAAAGGCGCATTATGAGGTCAGACCATGGGTCCCTTTGTGTCAACCTTCACCAAGAAACCTGAATAATACCGTAGAATGGAAGGAGAATGTCCAGTAAAGGGTGAAAGAAGCCTTCCCACCATTCAACACTAGGTACAACACCCCCAATGTGGTACACCTCCATAAATGTGGTAAACATAAACCCCACAGATCTAATAGGAAATTACGTAGGGGGAGAGGATGTGAAGGAAGATGGTTCCCTACCAGAGGCATCCCACACCGAGTCTAATGGTGTGTATACTCATAATCAGAGAGAAATCCTAAATTTGGGCACCCCTTCAACTAACCCATCACAACCCCCCCCCACAAAACTCCAACAAGGAGAAAAATAAATCCATGGTATTCTATGACCTTCATCCTCCTCCCCATGAGAATGCATCCCTCACCCTCAAGTAAAGAATCACCATGTAGGATGAAGAAATGAAATATCTCAGAAGAATTAATGCCGAGCTACGTCGAGGGAGTTACCTTGCCGAATGTGTTCCCCCCGCGGAACATCAGCAGGTGCTCCCAGAAGAGGTGCCCATGCCACATGCACTCATTCTGGTGAATGAATCCAATCTTGGAGGACCTTTCAAGCCAGCCCTAGAAGGACATCAAGACATCCCCCAAATTGGTAGGTGGTCAGAATATATCCAAGTAAACCCTCAAATGATTACCCTAACTAGGTATCAGCCCCAAATTCCAGTTGCACCGGCACACCTAGTCTTAGCCACTACCACAATATCTCAATCTCATATTTGACATGACATGAATAAAGGGATATTAAATATTGTAGAATAGCTAACATCTTGACTAGAAGCCATTGAGGGGTGGCGTGCTCTCATAAAACTAGAGTGCAATCCCTACACCGAGTGGGTGAGTAATGTTCCTCCACCGTGAAACATTTGGAACCCCATATTCCAAATATTCAATAGCTCAGGGGACCCGAAACAAAATTTGATGCACTATGTCTCTTACTGTGATCCCATGATGGTAACTCCAGAGTAGCAAGAAGCCATAAAACTCAAGTGCTTCGTACGAACCCTACATGGATCGGCTTTTATATGGTATACTAGCATGCCATCCAATTAAATAACAGGTTGGGAGGACCTCCAACGATAGTTTCTCTTCCATTTCAGTTCAACGTTTCCTAATAAATTAGTCAGCGAACTCATGAACATAAAACAATGAGAGAAAGAAAGAGTCTTAGAATTTTTCAGAAGATGAAAGGGCCTGACATATTCCTTGAATCAACCACTCCCCCAGGATGAGATGCTCTCCATGTACATCGATAACCTTTAAGATGAATTAAGAATGGAACTCATACCAGTGAACTAAACTAGTGGATTTAGAGACTTATCTTCCATTGAAGAAATGATAGAATACTCTTTGCAATAGACCAACCATAAGTCCCGAGTGGCCCCATCATCCATAGAGAAAAGAAAGGGAAAAGCTGAAGTGGCTTCTGTCATGCTTAATCCACCCCTGGCACTAGCTCTAGTTGAGAGGCCCCCAACGAACTGTGTGGTACCCAGTGGATTCCAACAACCACCCCCACCTCAATAAGATGAGTGAAATGGTTCTAAAATAAATCAGTTTGAAGAACAAAGAAATAACATTTATTCATTCCGAGATGACCAGGTCCATGGCTATTTCCTAGCCGCCATGAATTGGAATTTTCTCTAGCTGCTAGAGCCAAACAGATCTGACAAAGTAGGTCTCAAAGACCATCCAAATTACTGTCTATATCACTGAATACTAGGAAATAGAATCTTGGAGTGATATGTTTTCAAGTATCTCCTAGAAAAGATGGTGGATTCTAGGAAAGTCAAGTTTGGACCACCACCATCACAAGTGGTGTATGTTTCCACATCAGACTCAAGAGAGTTAGAGGAATGGTAGACAGTCACTAGTAAGAAGGATAAAAAGTTTGAAAATTTGATAACCCAGAAGGCCATCAACCGAGTCCACAACATCCTCTAGGTGTAGTTGTAATAACCAATTATTCCCCTAAAATCTCTCGATACTGCACAACCATCCTCATTAGACCTGCAATCCTCTAAAGGCTAGAAGGTCAGAAAGAAAGAGCAAGAATACAAGCTGATTCCAAATCCAAATTCAGTGTTGACACTTTCGGACTTCATGCCAACAGTCTTGGAATGATGGGTACCAGCCTTCCAAATAGTACAAAGACCACCACCCCACCACACAACACCATTAGAAGGTGACAATAAGACAGAAACTGTGTTGGATCAAGAACTGATCTTCAGCTCCATTATTGTCATTCATTTGATGGACCCCTTCTCTAATGAAGACTATGACCATGGACCTGAATTCACCGCACCCAACTAGAGAACCAGAGTAAGAGGATGTAGAGGCTGGAGGTTTATAAAACTCATGATTATGGTAGGAGTTAAATTCTTAGCCACTCCACAAGTCAAACCGTTAACATCTTGGAAACTCATAGAAGAACCCTCCGACAGGCACAACCTGAACCGAAATGCTATTTTGAACCCAAAGGAAGAAATTCAATCCCATTTATCTTGGAATATCCATCAGGGGAAGAAAAAATAACCAACCCCCATGATATACAGGTGGACTAGTTTGACCAAATGTGGGAAGGAATGCAGCACTATCGGTCCCTGCTACAGAGTCCAAACCAGATATGTCAAAAGCTCAAACCCCTAAAGTGTTTGAAAAAGGGAAACCCTGAGATAGGAGGATCTGACCTTTAGAGTAGAAGTATGATATTTTAAAGTAGCTGGATTCAGTCCTTGAAAAGCATTCTTTACTGGATGCATTGATTTTGTTCGTAGATCTTAGGGAGGAACCCATCAAAGCCTTGCTAATTCCTTAAGAGTTCGAGACCAAAGTATCAGCGAATGAAGTCTATCGGATAGAGACTAGTCCCAAAGAATGTCATACTATCATCTCCTTCATAGACATGGACGATGATTCCATCATGCTAGGGCAAATCAAAACTTTATATGTGTCCGATAAGATAAAAGGAATTGATGTTATGAGAATCTTCATAAAAAATGGCTCTAGAGTTAACCTCCTCCCATGGAGAAAGCTTTGTCAGCTTGGATATGATGAAAACAACTTGACACCCTACACTACAACTCTGCCAGGATACGCCAAAAGTTAGCAGGAACCATTGGGATGAATCAAGCATAAAACATGGCTTAGAGATCTCATATAAGACTCCGAGTTCTTGGTGGTGAGGAAAATTACGGCCTTCAACATCCTGTTAGGGAGGCCTTGGCTGCATTACCATGTTGCAATTTTTTCCTTATACCATCAATGAATTAAATATTTTACTAATGGGAAAAATAGGATGTTGCATGCCAATAAATGCCCATTTTAATTTTGTGAGTCGCATTATATCGATACAAAGTTCTATGATTCAGAAAAAAAACACCTTTAGGAAGATGAATCTGATTGTATCAATGCCCCTAATGAATTAGATATGTATCCCACTGACCCCCGACATCAACTTGGGGAAGATTATCTACTACACATCAACCATTTTGAATGCGTAAATGGAATCCCAAAGGCAAAATCAGTTGTCTACATGGTCTCTATTATGACCACCAAGTTAAAAGACACAGAAAAGTTGGATAACTCCCATGCTATTAAGAAAATCCGTATTAATGATGCTCTCAGACCATACTTGGGACATCAAAATACACTTTATTCACACACTAAGGCAAAAGACGATTTCTATTACAACATCAGAAAGTTTATGTCAAAAATCCTTTCTCAGTAAGAAGAGGTAGATGATGAAGATGATGAATAAGAAGAAGAAGAAGGTGGGGAAGACCTCAAAGATGCACATCCTGCATTTGAAGAAGGTGTCTCCACCACAATTGATGAACTAAAGAAGATAAATCTGTGCACTGAAGATGACCCTCATTCCACTCTGATCAGTGAGGCCATGCCTATCAAGGAACATGTGGAATGCACATCTTTCCTAAGGAAAAGTTGGGAAGTGTTTTCCTGTAATTACACAGAAATGCCAGGACATGATGTTGAGGTTTCCACTCATCATCTAGGCTTACCAGAATATCACCGGGGCTATAAGTAGGTAGTCAGAAGGACCCACCCGATGCATGCTTCCAAAATAGACTCTAAAGTTGAGAAGTTGATAAAATCCAACTTCATGACGGAGGTCCAATATCTGATCTGGATAGAAAACATAGTCCCTGTTAAAAATAAAAATGAATAGATTAGAATCTATATTGACTTCAAAGACCTTAATTGGAATTTCCCAAAAGATGAATTTCCAGTCCTGAACACAGAATTATTGATTGATGCAACAGCTAGATACGAATCCCTCTCCTACATGAATGCCTATTCTAGATACAATAAAATTTGGATGGACCAAGGAGAAAAATAATCTAAAGCTTTTAGGCCCCCTCAAGTAATTTTATGTTATAAAGTGATGCCCTTTGGTCTAAGAAAATCCAGTGCCACATATCAGTGTGCCATGCATCGCATCTTCAAGCCCATCATGAGAAAATTCATTGAGTGTTATGTCAACCACTTGGTGGTTAAATAATGAAATCATTTGAACCACCTAGATGACCTTGAAACTCTCTTTGACAAATTGAGATAGTACAATTTAACGATTAATCCCATAAAGTGTGCCTTTGGCATTACCTTGGGGAAATTTCTCGGCTTCTTCGTACACCATCGTGGCATCGAAGTCGACCATGAGAAGACAAAAATCCATTGGTTTCATGTCCCCACCTCACAACCTCACCGAGTTGAGAGGTCTCTAGGGGATACACAACTACATTCGGTGCTTCATATCCAACTTATTAGGTAACTATTTACCTTTCACCAGGATAATGAAGAAAGGATTTACGTATTAGTGGGATAATGATTGTCAAGAAGCGTTTGATAATCTTAAAATATGTCCCATATGCCTTCCGATTCTCATGCCACCAGTTGAGGGGATACTTCTCAATTTATATGTAACTACCCTGGAATGGTCATTAGGTGCCTTCCTTGCATAGAAGAATGACACAGGCAGTTAGAAAAACCTATACTACCTCATCCAGACAATGATTGATGCCAAAAATTAGTATTCGAAGATTGAAAAGAACTGTCTAGCTCTAATATTCATAGTTAAGAAGATCTGGCATTACCTATAGCACCATGAGGTCCACCTGGTTTCCCAATATAACCTTATCAAATATATCTTCCACTTTCCCCTGATGAACAGGCGCCTATCACAAATGGAGGTAATCCTACAATAGTTTGACATATGATACATACCTCAGAAGCCCATTAAAAGATAGAAATTAGAAGACTTCATGGATGGGCACACCTTGGAAGAAACATCACCTTTGGATGCTGTAATTCTAGATAAAGAGGTGTTTTCCATCCAGGAAGACCCCCAATCATGGGAAATGTACTTCGATAGTGATTCCTGAAGTCTGATAGGGAATGGATGGAGGATCCCAAGCTCAACAAAGTAGGGCCAGGAGTTATACTCATATCTCTTGAAAAGGACATCATTTCTTACTCTTTCCTGCATTGAGAAGGATGTACAAATAATGAAGAGGAGTATCTGGACCTCATTGCAAGCCTATAATTGGCACTCCATGTGCAATCCAAAAACCTAAAAATAAAGGGTGATTCAGAGTTGGTCATCAACTAGTTCAACGATGGCTATTCTATCAAGAAAGATGTGTTGGTTCCCTTGATGAACCATATTTGATCACTGATGGTAGAATTACCATCAGAACCAATGTTGACTTTTGTCTCCCAGTCGAAAAATTCTCAAGCCGATGCTTTGGTAAATGCATCCACGATCTTGGCCCATCCGGATCAGGATGAAACTGACATTAGCATTGCTCATCTCTTGATGGTCTTTCCATTCATCTAAGAAACATAGAGGAAATCAATGAAATTAGTCTTGTTCTTTATCCTTATAGTCCTACCACCAGTTAGATGTTGCCCTTTGAAAGTTACCTTTGGTGCGGGGAGCTCCCACAAGATAGGGCTGAAAGGGAGCAGGTCCGAAGAAGGGTAGTCAACTTTTCCTATAAAATGCGGTAAACTAAGAAAATGTTCTCTACAAACGAGGCCTTGATGGAGTCTTTATAAAGTGATTGATGGAGAAGAGACTGCTTCCATCATGAAAGAGGGGAACACTGAAGCTTGTGGAGAAGACTTGTCAGCAACCAAGCTCTCTCACCAAATCCGAAGGCTTGGGTATTAATGGCCCACCATGATACAGTATTGTGCCATATTCACTAAGAAGTTCCATTCCTACCATGTTCATGCTAATTTCATACACTATACCCCAAAGTCACTTCATACAACTAAGTACTCTAGGCCATTCGTCAACTAGGGGATGGATGTTGTGGGACCATATCCTCCCACCACATCCAGAAAATTCAAGATCATACTCACGGTGACCAACTTCTTTTTCAAATTGGCTGAATCCATACCCCTTAAAAAATTTGGGGAAAAAACATCTTCAACTTTGTGAAGGCCAACATCATCACTAGATTTGGTATCCCTCATATAATACTAACGGATAATGGCACCAAATTCTTCTCTACTGAGCTGGACAAGTTGTACCAGGAGTGTGGAATCAAAGCGAACCATTCATCCTATTACCATGCGGTGACCAATGGTTAGATAGAGGCTTTCATCAAGACTCTGTCCAACATACATCAAAGGATGGTTGATAAGGATAAGAAATCATGGCCATACAATCTCTTTCATTCTTATGGTCTTACTGGACAATGACCCGCATTGCCGTCCAGACATCCCCGTACTCGCTAGTATACGGGGTCGAGGTGGTGTTACCCATCGAAATACAAATACCATCACATAGTGTGGCCATTTTAGATCAACTGCCCACATATCATCACTCCCAGAGCTAGTTTGATGAATTGGATCATCTAGATGAGAAAAGGCTACATACATTACTC
This sequence comes from Viscum album, assembly GCA_963277665.1. Lineage (NCBI taxonomy): Eukaryota > Viridiplantae > Streptophyta > Magnoliopsida > Santalales > Viscaceae > Viscum > Viscum album. The sequence goes on along the minus strand of OY728143.1, from coordinate 1,751,173,172 downwards.
CATTTGGAAATCTACCAAAACCGGATTGCATGAGCCTTCAGCAAAAAGGTTCGCCTTCGATCTTTCCTCGATGGAGAAATGGTGTTAGTCCTTAAAACCTCAATGATACATAGGAAGAAGCCCCCAAAGCTTGAACCAAAGTGGGGAGGACCATATTCCATACATATGGCCTATTACAATGGAGCATACGCCCTAATATCAAGGGATGTAGAGCTCATCACAGCCCCTACAAATGTGATGTTCTTGATGAAATACTTTGAATAACCCCCATGTTATGGTCCAAACTCCATGACCCTAAACTATGATTCATAAAAATACCCCCATGTTATGTTACAAACTCTACGACCCTAAACTATGAGTCATAAAAATTTAAAGGACCTGATTTGAGTAATGAACCACTGAGAGGGGGGGGGGGAATCAGTGGTACCCCTTTTTCATCTTTTATGTTCCCTTAAGAATGAGATCAACCTTTGTCTCCTGTTAAAGATATAATTCCCTACTGAGAAACAAACAAGCACACATCCAAAAAGGAACACAGTGATTTACAAGGTTCTCTATTCAATAAGAATAGCTACATCCTTGGTATGGTTGGAAACAATCCAGCACCATACAATCCACTAAGAAATCAATCCTTGGATTACAACGAGTAGGATATACCCTTACACTCGTGAAGCACTGTGAAACAATTACTCCAGTGTGTGTGCACCCTCTTAGCACAATAGGGCAAAGTTTCTTTTCTTGTAACAACTTATGTCACCAGTACTTCCTTTCAAATACAAGTGTAAGTAGGTTCAACACAAATCCTCACTTACTTACGCAGAAGAGAGATAAGGATTCCTAGGACTTGAGATAGATCAATTGCAGTCCGAACATCCCATTCCGATTCTCCACTTCGAAATATCCACTCCAATGTATCTACTCTGATATTTCTTCTTCACTCCAAATTCTTCAATTCAAGTCTTCCTCAGTCTGAGAAACTCAATACAGTGATATCCAGTACAAGTTCCTCATTCCGAATCTCCACTCCGAAATCTCCAGTCTGAAGTATCCACTCCGATATTTCTTCTTCACTCCGAATTCTTCAATTCGAGTCTTCCTTAGTCTGAGAAACTCAATATGGTGATATCCAGTACAAGTTCCTCATTCTGAATCTCCACTCCGAAATCTCTACTCCTAAGTATCCACTCCAATTTTTCTTCTTCACTATGAATTCTTCAATTCGAGTCTTCCTCAGTCTGAGAAAATCAATACGGTGATAGCCAGTACAATTTCCTCATTCCGAATCTCCACTCCGAAATCTCCACTCTGAATTCTCCAGTCTGAATTCTCCACTATGAATTCTCATTACGATTGGAACTACAATGAAAGCTCAGTCGGCCAAACACTCCCTCCTCTCTCTAGATTACCAGAGCTTATCTCTTTAAATTTTCATCGTATTTCATCCCGTACTCTGATCTCCTTTTATAGGATCTCCAAAGTGTGTTTAGGCGGGAAACCAAAATATTTTCCCGCTCACTTAGATTCACCCAAATCATAATTCCTCCTGAAATCTCATAGTAATTAAGACTCAGTCAATGCTTCCAGAATCTTCTCGAATCTTCTTCTACTTCTATTGTTTTGGAACATTGGACTTTTCAGGATCTGACTTTGTTACACAAATTTCTTGGTATCACCTTCTTGGATCCATCCATCTTGAGTCTTTAGCATCACTTCAAGTCTTGGCATGACTCATCAACACCTTTATGGCATGACACCACTTCTATTCACAGTGTGACCCTTCATCACTTCTTGGTGTGACTTCTGGTTTTCGGATTCAGCAACTCTCAGAGTAGACTCCACACTTTTGGCTAAGAACATTAAACTCAGGAAGTCGACTCTGAACATCTCGCTACGAACTTTTGATTTAGGAAGCCGACTCCGTAAGTTCTTTTCAGGAGGTAGACTCCGAAATCCGGACTCTGAACATCGACTCCGCACATCTGGTTCTCGTTGCGACTTCACCGATTCTTGAAACACCTTCGCCACCCATATTTTTCTTAAATCATGAGTACCTGCATATACTCAAAATTTTGATTTACAAAACAGCAAAGCATCGTAACAATTAATGTCTCCTCATCTCCTATGAGCCTGCTTAGGTTCCGAATCTTTTCAAATCCCAGACACCGAAAGTTCAATATACTTGGTTCCAAACTTCTCAAACTCCAGACTCCGAAAGTTCAATATACTTGGTTCCGAACTTCTCAAACTCCAGTCTCCGAAAGTTCAATATACTTGGTTCCGAACTTCTAACTTCCAGCTTCCGAATTCAATGGTTCTTAACTTCTAACTTCCAGCTTCCGAATTCAATGGTTCTGAACTTCTAACTTCCAGCTTCCGAATCCAAGTTATCTTTCCTTTATGAAAACTTTCTCAAGATCAACAAAAAACAATTCATACAAACTATCTCTCCCTTCAGGTTGGTCCTATCAAAAATGACCTCCCATGTTACAGGAAAACTCTACGACACTAAACTATGAGTCATAATAATTTTGTCTCATGTTATGGTCCAAACTCTAAGACCTTAAAATATGAGTCATAAAAATTTCCTCCCATGTTATGGTCCAAACACTACGACCCTAAACTATGAGTAATAAAAATGAAATCTCATGTTATGGTCCAAACTCTATGACCGTAAACTACGAGTCATAAAAATACCCCCATGTTATGGTCCAAACTCTACGAACCCAAACTATGAGTCATAAAAATTCCCCCCCATGTTATGGTCCAAACTCTACATCCCTAAACTATGAGTCAAAAAAATTCCCTCCCATGTTATGGTCTAAACTCTACGACTAAAAACTATGAGTCATAAAAATTCCCTCCCATGTTATGGTCCAAACTCTAAAACCCTAAACTATGAGTCATAAAAATTCCCTCCCATGTTATGGTCCAAACTCTATGACCCTAAACTACGAGTCATAAAAATATCCCCAAGTATTGGTCCAAGCTCTAAAAAACTAAACTATAAGTTAAAATAACCTATATATTGTGGTCCAAACTCTAATACCTTAAACTGTGAGTAAAGGAAAAATACCATAGAGACAAGTTCCGAGCTGTACGAACCTAAACAATGAGTAAAAATTCCGCAAATGCTAAGGTCCGAGCTCTATGACATTAAATTTTGAGTAAAAATTTTTCCATATCATGGTCCAAGCTCTAGGACCTCAAACTATGTGTTAAAAAAACTCCCCTATCATGGTCCAAACTCTATGTCCTTAAACTATGATTCATTTTCCTTTACACATGACATTAAACAGTAAGGAACTCATCCCTGAAACATGGTATTAAACTATGACTCATGTACTCACCGCTAGATTTTAATCTACATAGAATAAGAAGTCCTAATCACATGATAATAAACTGCATGATATCCCAGAGAAATACATGCGGCTTGATTCCTACCCTCATAGGATATGTAGAGACACCCTGATCTTTAATCTTGGACCATACCCCATCGAACAAATTCCTTCATCAAGCCCCCTATCTACCTATATTAATAGAGGAAACCCTTATCACTCCTTGTTTCTCACATCAAGTATAACTCCTATGAGCTTAGGATGGGTGGTGGAGATTCTCTTACGAAGGTCAACTATGGGGTAACATGGTAGACCTAAAAACCATGATAGGTAGAATGAAAGTTACCCTACACATTGGACCGAGCCAAATAAGTATGGGGTATACATAGAACTATGTTCAACCTGATTCCATCCCTCATAGGATATGTAGCGATGCCTCGATCCTCAATCCTGGCCCAGCCCCACTAGGAAAGAAAAAGAAAATCCCCCCATTATATACTCTACCTCCTCGTACTTACGAAGCAGACTCTGAAACCACCCCTTGTTTCTCACACTGATTAAAATTCACGTGAGCTTAGGATCAATGGTAAGGATTCTCTTACACAAATAAATCATAGGGTAATATGATAAGCTTGACACCTGTATGAAGTGAAACCAAAATGATCTCAAGTGTGTCTAAAACATCGTTAAAATGCTTGTAAGGAACATTCATAACAACAGGTGGATTGATTCTTGACTTCGCAGGATATGTAGTGACACTCAGATTCAGCGTCCTGGCCTAGCCACTTGCAAAGAATACCCTTTTCCCCCTAATATGTAGGTCAGGATTGTATGAGGAGTCTATGAAAGGTCATATCACATGGAAATAAACTGTGAAATTCTTTGAGGGTTATGTGTGGACCAGTCCTCGATATTATGAGATTCCACACATGCCTCTCAGTAACGAGAAGTCAAAATATCCAAATTACCGTTATGCATATGGGTCAGACCCATGTGGAATCTCCAAGTAGTTGACAGTTAATCACTATCTGAGTATTATCACATTCCCAACCACATATTTCCTGTTTGTCAAACTCTATACCTTGAGAAAACTTGGATCCTCATAATCATTTAATGTCATTTGGGGTGGAAGGACAGTGTCTTGTAGACACCTTTTATTGAATATAAACATCATTCCTTGGTGGATCTGCATATGTTTCCCACAAAAACGACTGTCAATCAAAGGAAAATTTTCCCACAGGAGGGTCTTATCCTATCCCAACACGCCTAATTGATTCCAAGCCCCATCTCATCCCTACTGATTCAAGTCTCCCCTGGGAAAATGGTTTACACCTTCTATCATTACTCGCATCTAAGGAATACCAAAACATCTTGATTTTGGTTAACCTAAATTTTTTTAAGATCTTTATAATAGAAAATCGTCCTCACCACACGACGTTACACTGCAAGGCCGAAATATTCCTCACCGCACGATGACAAAATCCAAGGCCAAAATTATCCCCAACGCACGAAGTCAAAAAGCAAGGCCAAAATCGTCCTCACCACATGATATTAAAGTGCAAGGCCAAAATCTTCCTCACTGAATGACATTAAACTTCAAGGCCAAAATCGTCTTCACCACACGACGTTAAACTGCAAGGCCAAAATCATCCATACCGAATGATGATAAACTACAATGACAAAATCTTCCTCATCGTATGATGTGAAACTGCAAGGAAAAAATAGTTATCACCGCACGACATTAAAATACAAGTCCAAAATCACCCTCTCTGTAGGACGTTAAACTGCAAGGCCAAAATCATCCTCACTGCACAATGTTAAACTGAAAGTCCAAAATTATCCTCACTACATGACAATAAACTACATAACAGTGGTTTGAGACCAAAATTTACCTCTAATTCTGATTTTTTCTATTCCTAAGAAATGACATGGAATCCTCATAAACCCTTGTTTTTTACACCAAGCATGGATCACATGAGCTTAAGGATTTCAGTGAAATATCCACACTATTGTTATTGAAAAACAATATAGGAATTTGGTCCTAGCATCACAACCCTAAAAGGAATGTCATAATTCTATCCCCAAGAGGAACCCCATGTCCTATGCCTATGACTTTAGGTAACCATGTATCCCAAAGTTAAAACAAATGCCTCAGCCTGAGTACAAGTCAGACCTATGTAAGAGACACCTGATTCAATGAGTGAATTGCGGCCCAAATTCCCTCAATATGGCTGGATACAATCCTATCATACATTAAACTCTGTTATCTAAGGGATCTTGAATCTATATATCCATCCAAGGCCCTCCGGGGTGGAAGGCAAGTGTCCTGCATACACCTTTGCGTGACTATGCATATCATACACTGGTGGCTCTGCATATATCGCCCACAAAAATGACCATCAATCAAAGGAAAATTTAACCCCATGAGAGTCCTCTCTTTTTTTAGTATGCCCCATGGATTCCAAGCCTCATCCCATCCCTCCTAATTTAAGGGCCCTCAATGTCATGGTTTACACTTTCCTCCTTACATATATCCTGATATATTGGAACATACAGGCCCAGTTCATCACTGGTCCCTTTTTAGGATTCAAAATATGTCCAATATATGTGTGTGATATTGATCCGTATACAAAAGAAGAGTTCCCCCATCCATTTCTGGGTTTACTTGAAGAAGATCAGTTAAAATGTCCCTTTTTGATGCTTAGACGCACCCCTTATTGAAGGTCACAAATAGTGCTCAGAAAGATCCCAATATCCATAATCCATAATAGCCATTGGATATGGAAGGTCAATTTCCTAAAAAAACCTTTTATTGACTATGAATATCATTCCTTGGTGGCTCTACATATTCCGCCCACAATAATGGTAGTCATTCAAAGGAAAATTTATCCCTAGGATAGTCCTTTCCAGCTTTCGTATGCTCAAAAGACATTAATGTCTTATCACACCCAGAGATTTGGAAGACTCCTAGATGACGGATTATGCACCTCCTTCTTCACAAGTGTCCCTAACCTAAAAAAGATGTTTAATTGACTTGATCATTCCCCAGCCCTCCCTCATGAATGAAAGAAATGTGTGGGAACAATTTCCCACTCAAAGACGACATTATTGTCCCAAATGTCTTCAGACACCACTACTTGGGACTTCCACCCACTGTGGCTCCTAGATTCAAAATATATTCCAAATGTTGAAAATCCCATTAGGCCATAAAATATGGAAGGCCAGTATCCTACAGACACCTTTTCTTGACTATTCATTTCATGCCCTAGTGGCTTTGCATATGTCACCCATAAAAATGGCCATCAATCAAAGGAAAATTCATCCATTGGAGAGTCCTTTCCTAACTATGTAAGCCTAAAGAGGCTCCTGATCCTGATGCATGTCCAGAATCAACATATTAAGGGTCAAGAAAAATACCTAATCCATGTCTGAAGGATATTAGAACATTCCTTACTGATGGCCCCGAGTCAAGGCCCTACCTCGTTATGTCCGTTCAAAGATATTCGACTGAAAACATCCGGAATAAGTTTGGGTGGTGGGACAATGAACTTCAAGTGAAATAGACGCCATACTTGCAATATGAAAAGTCTACAGAAGGGAGCCTACCAAAAAAATTCAAGTATCGGTCCGTTAAAAAAATAGGGAGACATTGAGCCATCAAAAAAGGCGTAAATCTTGTTAGGTCGAAAACACACAAAGGGAAGCCTAAAAAAAAGTAATTTTATACCCACTAAGCCCATGTCAATATATCTTAGAAAAAAATTAGGGTTATAATGAAAAATTCATAAATGTTAGTGAGGTGTTCCATAAAACCACGTCAATAGTCGAACAATGCTTGCTGAGTCTTGAGGCTCAGGAAAAAAATTAGAGCTCAATTTGATTATTTCAGTTTAATGATTTCAAGTCATGGTTTAAAACCAATACTAGATTGAAATGATGTTGACAAGAAGAGATGAAGAACAGATGTTCAAAATCCAAATCCTTTTCATTGGGTTTAGGAAAAATGGAGGAACATCCCCAATTCAGAGTCTCTCCATAGTATTAAAAAAGAGAGTAGATATCATAATTTGGGATAGAACTACAATTGGGCCCAATTCTCCCTTTCCAAAAGGATGGAGAGTGATTTTCGTGAGCCATCAGTATTCTATTACAAAGATTCTATTTCCTATGTTTTTTCTTTGACTGTCAAATGCACCCACTCTAAAATAGCTTTAAGGTCCCGCCCCTTCTTCTGGATGGCTTCATAATTGGTGTGTAAGGAGGCCGGTTGTCCCATAAACATGATTTCGTGGGATTTTCACTCCCACATATCTTCCTCTTGGGTCACCACCAAATTACAAGCCTTCACCTTCTCTGCTGTTAGATGATGAAGTACTTTCAAAATATCTTAGAAGGTCTTTACCTGGTGATGGGAAGAATTGAACTTGGGAACCTTGTCCTTGCAGGAGGTGAGGTATTCTCAGGAAATGAAGATTTGGTAAATGAGGAGGTGTAAGTGATAATAATAAAAGCCACAAGAACCTAGTTTAGTGAATAAATGTTGAAAATTTTCACCCTCGTCAGCAAAATTGGCCACGGGTGTCTCCGCGGAAAGAGAACATAGCTAGCACCATGCTTCTTTTTGTACTATCTCGTGCCTTTCCATAACACCAGTACATTGGTCCTCCCATGATGCCATATGTATGTAAGTAGAAAGTGTCACCATAGTAATGGGGAGTGACCAAAGGTAGGTCACCCAAGATGGGAGACTCTCTTTTCCCTTAGATGGCCCAGCCACTGGAACCAGATGCGGAAGTCTAACAGCAGACTCTAGGATGATCAGTGATTCTCAGATGGTGCTAGTCTCATTAAGATCTTTTGAAATATCCACCGAAGGGTAGTAGAATGAATCACTTCCCACCAAAATGGGTTGTACTAAGAAAACCCCTCCTAAATGATTTTGATGATGGACTGAACACCTTCTTACCACAATAGTAGGGGTAGGAGGGGTATCCACCATAGTTGCTACATGGATGGAAGTAGAAGGTGTAGCTGTTTCACACTTCATAGTGGAAGGAATGTGTCATGTGGTAATTTGGGAAAGAATGGAGCAGGAAATAGTCAAGGGTTTCTACACCCACCAAACTGGTTCTTTCATCATTCCACCAGGGTAACAATCTACCCATAGTTGGGAATACTCCACCAATAGAAAGGTGGGCCCTGTCATGTTGGAAATGATAATCTCCATAGCATACCCTTTCATGCATCATCATAAGTCAAAATTGGAGGAGAACCACTGGATGATATTCTCACCTTAACTGAATGACCGGAAGCAGCGCAATCCACTGAAGGCATCCAAATTGCCTGAAAAAATGGTAGGGGATGTATGTCTCACAAATGACTACTCAGTCTATAGGAGCAATGAGAATACCATCTCAAAGGTTGATGAGGTAGGATAATTCCTCCAAGGAACCTCCCCTTTCACCTATCAATGATCCAAGAGGGGTAGGATGCAGTGCGAACATGAAATGAGATGCATCGTTCAATAGACCAACCGCATCGATAACACTCAGAGTCCTGGGATGAATAGTGGAAATGTTGAGAAGAGCAAGATTAAAGTTAGAATGGGGAACCCTAGTAGTATGTTGGTATTCATAACAGGGAAATTATTATGACATCCACCCATAAAAGAATTGGAATGGTCCACTCAGATGATGTAGAGGCCTACCTTCTAGTATCTTTCCCAACAATTCATAATGTTGGGAAACTGTAGGAAGGGAAAAATTAATGGGTCGACCATGTACCAGCATGGCTTCCATAATCAAAGTGAAGGCCTGAACCCCATTATATACTACCCATGATGGGAAGATGCATCCACTTAAAACCATGGGAAATAATCCTACTAGTCTAAGTGGATGAGAGATGTCTGACCGAAGCTCATATCCCCATTTGGTATATTGCCCTGCTTTAAGGGTAGCACAATATGACCCTAGAATTTGGTGGGTCTGGAAAGTGAGATGAGTTAGAATGTGGCGATCCCACGTCTTGGGCCAATTCTTCTGCAATAATATCCTTTTCCATGCATCAAATGTGATTAGGGAACGACCCTCGAGGGGATGATCTAGTGATCCTGCTGCCAAGACTAGTAAGATCCTTGTCAAAGGAGACACCTGATCAGCATCATTCCATATGGTGGCTGCTGGGAGGAACTCGTAATATGTTTCTCCAATGATGGCGAGCCCCCCAAGATGGTAGATATCCCATAGACTAATTCCCACCTCGCCATTTAGTAAGTGGAAGGTGTTGGTGCTCTAACACTAGTAGCTCAACAATTTCGGAAGGATTTCGCTCGGAGAAAAGATTGAAAACTGAGAGGCCCAAGCTTCTTGGTATAATCCCACCCCCTCTGATTAGTCATGGGACTCTAGATAGGTATGATGCACCTAGAATTCCCTAGACCACTTATCATATAAACATCCTCTTTCAAAAAATCCCACTTTGTGCTCCATCCTCCGCTAGGATTCAATCAGAAGATGCTAAGGATTTATGGGTATTCTCGAGTATCTAGTCTCGGGAAACCATTATATCACTCATGGTTTCCCTAAGTCCATGCTGATCCTCATAGTATAAAGAAATTCTGTAGAGACCTGAAGCTTCACGTACATGGACATTACATTACTTTTGCGGAATACTTAGTACATAACAAAAACACACACACAAGGATCGTAATAGTTTAGTGTCTTTGGAAACTCGGAACGTAATCTTCTAATCGTGGTGAAAGATCTTCAATATCTCCCATAAAGATCTTCCCCTTTTTTTAACCTAAAACCTTTCTTTATATCCTGGGGAAAAGAAAACATAAAAGGGTGAGCTCAAATGCTCAGTAAGGGTATACAAAAGAAAAATCAATCACATCATATTCATAAGAACATAACTTTTTGGAAATCTTAACCTGCAAAAGAGAGCATAATATCTTAACATGGAACAAATCATAGAAGTGAAAATGAGATCCCCATAATCATATCATAAAACTTGAAACTTTGTGGCATGCACACATAATCATGGAAAATCATTTCCTGTTAGTCATGACTCATTTCCAAGACTATCTTAGTGGACAAAGTCCCTTTCTGAACCGAGTTCACTCCTCGTTTCAGTCCTGTATCACTGAACCGAAATAACCTTCCGTTCCAGCCATGTCTATCTCATGAGATATAAATCTTTTCCCAATGCATTGGAGGGAGATATAGGTCCCACCCATCTTATAATGAATCCTTTCTTATGTGTGCCACATAATCATAAATCATACATCATCGCATAACAAATGTAACAAAAAATGGGATTCTTGAAACATCATGACATCATAAAACAAATCATATAAGGTAAATGACTTCATAAAAATAATTCCCACACAACATAATCAAATCAATTTAATAATAGGGATAAAAACAGAACCCTTTATTATCTTAGATGGAAAATAATTTTGATAAAACACTTGAACTTCATTCTTGAGGAAAATATCCTTTCTACTTCAAAAACACTTTTCCTTTCTTAACATGTCATAAAATTTTAAACTAAAAGATGTTTATTAATAATAAACTTGAAAACTTGTAAAGTAATCTTTTTGGAAATAATGTTTTAAAAATCCATTCATGCCGTATAAGTTAAAAAAAACATTCTTCGTACTTTTGTCGGAAAAGTCAAAAAGTACTTCGTACGAAAAACGACAAAAGATTCCTTTCATACATATTACTAAAAACTCACCGAAGGGTAAAAATGGATTTAAACAATTGTAGGTGGATGGAAATAATATTACATATTGATGAAACATGGATGTGTATGATAAAATACACCCCAGTAAGTACTTACGAATAAACAATCTCGGATAAAAAAATGAGATTGTGATATTTCCCTTACCTTAGGTCTGATTTGCTTCGTATGTGTCCGAACCTCCTGTATAATGATTTAAATAATGTCATTGACTTATTACAGAATCATATTCATTGTTATGATATCATATATGGTTCACTTATGACATTATATTACCCGTTCTTTTGTAAATTCCATGTTAAAGAAGCGTTTTGGGTAAAATCGTTTCATTTATCGTAGGTGTTTTGACTTTTTGTTCTTGACATTATTATTACTTATATCATGATTTACTTACATCCAGAATATAAAATATGATTTATATATCATATATATTCTGTATATATATATATAATAGATAGATAAATGAAATGAAAAACACCGTTCATGGAGACGATAGTCCGTACGTACGCATGAACGCTGTTTTTCTTTCTTTATTGTCTTGAATGGAAGTAAGTAGATGACATACATATATATATATACATAAATCCAGTATCATTATTATGTCATATATTTCATTAGTACTTATTATATATACTTTATAATCATTCATGAATGGTTAATCATTAAGAATGAATCTCATCGCGTCGTGGAGACGGTATTCCGTACGTACGCACGAGCGATGATATCATTTCCATAATTATTGAATTGAATTGGAGTGGATTATACAATATATCAGAATCAATATTATGTTGTAATAACTATGTATAGTTATTCTTTACACCATTATACCCATCCATGTAAGGTGGTGGTGGAAAATAGATTACACCACGGCGTGGAGACGGTATTCCGTACGTACGCACGCGCGGTGATTTCTTTTTCCGTAGGATGGATAGATGGTGAAATAGGGTTGTTTCATACTTATAAAAACATATCAGTATATGAGTGCTACTGATGTTATTACTTCATAATGAAACAACCTAAGAAGAAGAAGTGGAAGAAGAAATAAAGATGAAAGAATTGGTAACGGTAATTACCTCTTCTTTGAAGCGCCTCTTTGAGACCTCCTCTTAGGGCACTAAAATTGGTCTTTGAGGAAGACCAGAACCTCTAGGATGTTTCTAGGGAAGTGGAGAAGAGATTTTGGCAGGGGTTGGACGAGCTTGAGTGCTCAAATTGGTGTGAGGAGGAGGGGGAGGAGGTGCCCTTTTATAAGGGAGGAGAGGGGCACCTTAGGAATATCTCAAAATATTATTTTATATTAAAGTAAAAATCGGTTTATAATGGCTCCAAAGGGTCTTATTTCGAAGATAAGGTGGGGATGGGTCGAAATACTATCAACCAATAATATTTAGACAAGTTTAGGGTATTATTTTAACCTTATCAATTATATTTAACTCTAAGTTAAATAATTTAACTTTTACCATGTCTTTTTGTTTTCTTTCACTATATGGTTAATAAACTTACTATAACATACCAAACGAACCCCAAATTGTTTATTATTAATATATATATCCTTATCTAAGTCATTTGGCCGAACCTTAGATTTCTAAGAATAAAATAACAATTAATAATATAATATTTGATTTAAAAACTATTTTGTGTCAATTTTGACACTATTTGATATATGATTTTTGTGAAAGTCATAACAGAATTATATGTTCGAAAAAAGTTGATTAAATCAACATTAATATATCATAGTAACCTAGAAAATTAGTGGAATTCATAAAAAGTCTTAAATTTCATTTATTTTGGTATTTATATTATCAATTATGTCAATATTTCATTAATAAGATAATTACTGCATCATCTTTGTGTCATAAATAAATTAAATTATTTGATGTCTAAAAATTACAAATAAAATACCATCATGTAGGAAATCGTTTTAGCTTTCTAATGAATATTTACAATCGAATTTATCTTATGTATAACCCCATATTATAAATGATTTACTTATTAAACTTTGATTTTAACTATTTTAACCGTTCTTTAAATAAATTAAAAATAAATGTCCTAATCTAATCCAAGTGGGTCTAAATGGTCATATTTTATTCCTAAGTTTGTTTTTGGTCGAATTACACTTGTCCAATAGAATTAGGACATGTGTTAGGGTAATATTAATATCATATTTACCCTTAGTTACCCAATTTACTATTAACCGCGGTAAAAAAAAAGTAAAAAGTTACTATTCACCAAAAATTATTTTCATCTCATTGAACCACATTTTAGTCCTTGATATTAACCGTGTCTCTCGGATTTTAGAAATTCCATTCACAGAAGCGGTAAAATTATGTTTTATGCAAAATTCAGTTTTTAACCTACCACTTAGTGGTTTCACTATTCATCAAAAATTGAAAGTTTTCAGAAAAATACCAAAATTTCACCCTAGGCTAATTTAGATATTCTGAGTCCAAAAATGAAGTCCATTTTGAAAAATAAAATTTATAAAATTTCAAAAAGTGATTATTACTATTCATAACGGTTAGTTTTAATAGCATATTGTTGTTTAGTGAAACTCGGTATTGCGTACGACGCAAGCTATCGAGGAAGGTCGCGATTGCGTGTAAAGCAAGCCAAGCAAGTGTTGTGTAGAAAAAGATTCCTTTGATGGTTTATATAACATAAAAGTCTCGGGTGTTACAAATTCTCCTGAAGCAGAGTGGGGATGACTTCCCCTATAGGGGAAATGTTGGAACGGTCAAGGCCTTGTGGTACCTCTAAGAGGATGAAAGGGAATTCAGGGTCAGGCAACAGCAGAGGCACGTTGGAAGGAAGTCCAAATCCGTAATGGGGCAACTATATGGATAATAGATATTATAGGAGCTCTGGAATCAAGAAGGCCATAAAAACTCTATCATGTGGAATGATATGGGCCCTAAGATGGTCAACGCTATCCCTTGCCATGGTTTCCCTTGTCTTCGCTGATTTTTTGCAGCAGCCTATGAATTAGCCTTTATAGCCTGCATAGGAAGATCCATAAGTTGGTGAGAATTCAGTCCGATAATTTTTTATTGCTGGACATGTCATGCAGAAGGACTTAAAAAATGTATGCAAAAGGCTCCATGTAATATTCATAGATACAGTACACAGAAAGAGGATTCCGCGTACAACATGACACGTGGAACCTACTCCTCCTATAGGTATAGTATGTAGATGCAGTTCACCGCATACTTCCATGGTACATGAAAGGACTACGAGGTGCAGTCTTGTAAACCATTGGTCGATGAAAAGAAAAGTTCATAGAATGACGAAACCATAAACCTTGGCCTCAGTTATGTTTGTGTTCATAATTTGTGGATTAAAATTTAAACATGTATTAATAGTTTTTAAAGTTTGGTTTGCCGATCCAAAATTGGTATGCAAAAAAGCTAGCCGCGTAGCATTATCCCATGTGGAATCCAGATAGTATGTTTTAAAATTCTATAGTACTGTTTGCGGAATCCAAAATATGGTATGCAGATGAATAAATGGCAAGGAAATTGGTTCGCAGAATGTTCAGAGTAGTTTGCGAACATGATTTTTGCAAGGAGTGAGGCATGTGAGAGAAAAGGACAGAGAGAAAATCCAGAGTTCTCTTGGCTACGAGAAATGTTAAATGAAAAATTATATGGGCCTCTATATATAGATATGGTCCCTTACTACTAGTTCTACCTATTATACCACGAACCATTTCACTTCCGGATAGATTCTACATCAGAATAGTCACCTTTTCATTCTAAACGGACACTATTCCAATGGGGGGCATTTGTATGGTCTTGAAAATTCTACCAAGATGACAAAATCTCCCCATAATCTCTTTGTATAAGGATATATTGCCTCTAAAAGTCCATCAAGGTGAAGGGACTAAAATTGAGTTGTAATTCTTCAAAGGAACTTAAAGGAATTAATGTTTTTAAGGTTTTTATGTGGCCCACATACCATCATGGGGAAAGGTTCAGGGAGAAGATGGATCTTGAACTAATAGGTATGTGAGACAGTCTGCAAACCTCTAGCCCATGAGGAAATGGCCTACGAGCATGGAAAACAGTTAATCGTGTCAACCGAAGGAGTTGTGTGCGTATAGCCAGTCTGCGTACCGTACCAAGAACCCATCAGTTCCCTGATGATGAAAATGGGTAGGGTTCTATGAACCATTATCATGAAAAAAATCCTCCACAACCACAGGTTGACTGAGTCCTCCACGGGTTAGAATATTGCTTCAATGGGCCTCTGTAATATGGTGTCACGTGACCAATAGATACTCTCTCTAATGCTCAATAAAAGGAGTACAGTAGAAGTTCAAATAGAGATATATATAGGAAGAAAAATAAAGAGGAGAACAAAAAACAAAAGAATGAGGGATTATTAGAGGTTACACTCCAGAATTCCATCTTGCTTCACCGGCAAAGCACGAACCTCGAACAACTCCTCTACAGGTACATCTGGCCATGAACTAGAAATTGGGGGAATTGAATAATAATAATTGAACTACAAACCTAACTGGTGAACCGAGAACCAAATACTTCTCACAAATGAACACCCTACGAACGAATATCCCCAAGACCCTCCTCTATTATGGTGCTCCGCATAGCATACCTCTACACGGACTGAACCTGGAGGTGGGTACCAAATTGGTATGCGGATATAACCCAAATCGGCATGGTGAGCTGCATACCAATTCAGTATGCGGTGGACAATACCTAGGCCCATGTACCGTAGTGGTACGTGGATGGCCTCTCTGACCATATACCATTATTTTATACAGAGCCTCCCCCATCCTGCATGAAAAACCAGTTTGTGGAATGGGGTATTTTTGGGTATTGTTCCCACCGGTTCTAACATCACCCCTCAACTACCATCCAGTCCTCCATGGTCCCTCTACTCTTACCAGTCCTCCGAAATTAGGCCAAAGCCTCCTCCAAATGCACTAAACCCGTATGATAAGACCATTGGGTGATTCCCCATGCCCCATTGAGTCTACATTCCCATGGTAAATAGAGTCATGAAGGCCCTCCCCACAAAGGGGTAGGATTTGGGAATGCTTGTAGAGATACATTCCCACGGTAACCTGGAGCCTGACCTTGGGATGCCAATGTGGACCTACATGTTTTGGGGATTAAGGGTGATCAATTGCTTTTCCATTCAATGAGGTATAGTGATCATTCGAAGGGGTCATGTTCGCTCCACACTTTGAAGAGGACAAAACTCCCCCTTCCCAAAACGTACTTCAGGGCCCTCCCACTGAGGTAAGTCCCCAATCTTCCGAGGATGGGCCATATGACCTTCAATTCCATCTCACATGGAAAGGTTCATTGCTCTACGCCCTCATCCACCATCACCCCAGCGTCTTCTACCACGGGCTCTCCCTCCCCCCCCCCAAAAGAGAAGGAAGCATGTTCACTGTTGAATATTTTATATCCTCTTGTTTGTCACACCATGCATGACTCACTTGGGCTTAATGGTTTTTGAGGATTAAAACGTCTACACCATCTTAACTACGATAAATCTAATTCCTGATCAAATCGGGATACGTAGGATGCCTACTAGAAGACCCGAGCTCAAAAGGGTGACCATCCAAAAAATGGTTGACTCAATCATGTCCCGTTAAATGGGAGTCCCTCATGCGTAAGCCCCACACAATTTGAACTACATGGGTTCTGATTACTCTCCCGAGGATATGTAAAATTCCCTACTTAGGGGATAATCCCAACATCAAGTCACCTTATGTCCCCCCTGGATGATGACAAATTCCAGAGGGCCTTATAATATGGATCAAGAAAACATCACCTCCATAACATCAAATATACGTAGGCTTAAGATGATTTTGAAAACTAAGGGTAGCCCATGGAGACAATCTTTAGGAATGAACCAAGGATTCAATAACATATGAAGAAATCATAAATCTATAAGAGAGTCATGGAACAGGGAACAATCCTCCCCCATAAGGTTGTGGTGATACTGACATTCCATCCTCTCGACCAATGGAGTCCTTAAGTGTCGTTGGCCAAATATTCAACCAACAAGCACCTGCCTTTGGAAAGTAGGTCCATGAATCATGGATACCATGGCTGTTGGGAATTTTGGCTCCACGAATAAACCCGTTGGAGACCATCCAAAGAAGTTACATTTGTGAAGGACCAATTTCATGAGTGCTTGACCCCCACATAATTGCCTGCTGGGACCAACAGTTCCCACAAGGTTAATTTGACCTTCATTAAAGGGCAATAACTCTAAACAGGTCGAAATGAAGGAATGGTATATTTTATGAGAAACCACCATTATAGAAAAAGGAATAGGTGATGATCCTCATTGACCATTTCCACACCGCCCGAAAATGCGCCAACTCGGAGGCAGAACATGTACATGATGGGTTATCGCCTAGCCTTCGACTTCCCTTTTTCTAAAAAATATTTCAATGAATAAAATCCGAATGTACATTAAAATTATATTAAAAAATCACATATGTGATATATATACATACATTCTTAGTTAATATTATTAAAGAAACTAATTTATTAAAACCATATTTAATTTTAGAATAAAAATTCATAAAATTATTCATTGGAAATATTGGATATCACATGAATCTTGGTTAATATTAAATATTCTCTATCCTGTTCAAAAAGTTGATTAATTGAACATTGACTCGATGGATCTTAATTCTCCGCCTAATTAAGAGTCCTTTTCTAAAATGATTTTTTTTCATTCAATTCCATGGTTTTGTGAGTGGATTGGGCCACCTATGAATGAAGGCATAATTTCACCTCCACCTGTTCACTCTATTTTTTAATATTATCATTCCTTCTTAATATCTCCCATGATTCATTGGATGCCTCACTCTTCTTGGTCTCCATAGAGGTAATTTTATTTTCAATATTCTATAATCATACACCACTAGTTTGAAAAACTATTTCCTTCTACAAATACACGACACATGACATAGGAACCGCTTTTTAGCACCCCTGTTTTCAAGTAAGTAACACTTAATTTATGCCTTTTCAGTTTGTAAAGTGCTTGACAGAATCCTGGGATGATTTGGAAGTATTCTCGAATGTTTTTTAGAGTTTAATAAGAGTTCAAGGTTTGTGGAAATCATAAAACTCTTATAGGTAAAAGTGAAAGGTGAAACATGGTCTAATGGGAAGGCACATGGTTAGGCACATAGTATTTAGAAAGTATGCGGCCACCCAGGGGAAACTAGGAAAAATGGGATAATGGGATTTTTCATGGTTGGTGAATAGTTTGTCTAATAGGGTATGACAACCTTGTGAGGATGACATTGAGATTGAGAGTTGTGCATGGTTAGCACATTGGTTGCCTAATCATGTGACAAATGATGCACGATTTAAAAACGAAATCCTAACAAAGTAGATCTAGGCCGGGGTCAAGTTTCACCCCTATTTTTTTATCCATTTCATCCCTAACTCAAAAATTATTACTTCTAAAGGTTGTGGAACCTTTCCCCCTCAAACTGGATGTAATATGGTGGTGTTTCTTTGTGCATTTAAGCTATATTACCTTGGAAAGTAATCATTTGGGGTCTTTTTTATGGGATTTTATTATATATACATTTTTCCCACTCTCGATTTCATATATATAGTCTCTTGAGGATAAATCTAAGGTGGTTGATATAAATAATGGTTATATTTAACCTTTTTTATGTTATGTGATGATATCTAATGTATGTTTTTCAATATTCAACTGGGTTTTTTGAGAAATTTAGTGTCGTTCTTCATTTTCTCCATAATTCCCACGGTAGGTGGATTCAATCACGTATCATATTCTTAGAAATTGAAGGCTTGATTTAAATTTTTTTAAATCTCATTAAATTTATTATTAATTTTTTTTACATTTCTTTGTAGAAACATTATTTAGTGATGGTTTTTGAAATTTTTTAATTTTTGTGCAATGTTCCTTGATAAATGATTTTAAAATGTTAATTTTAAGATAGTTATATGGTTCGATCCATGGAAAAGTATTCAGTGGAAAGGTTTTTAATAAAAAATTTATTTTATTGAAATGGTTTCTAATTGGTTTTGTCATGGTTTGTCATATTGTGTTAGCATGTGTTTATACAGCATTTTATGAGGCCTGATTGAAATATAACTTGGTGCTCGGTGTCAAAGGTGTAATGAACATGATATTTTAATTACATTGTGATGACTAGGTAGATCAATGAGAATCCACTCATGAGTATTGAACTTTAATAAGGACATGAATGTGTGGATGTGTAGATTGGAAAGGGTTATGCCAAGTTGATTGTGAAGTGATTTGGAAAACATGATTGGTTATATTAAATGGAAAATAATATTTTTTTTGAAAACTATTTTGTTTAGAAATAATTTCAGTTTTGTGATATGTTGTTTCAAATTTTTTTATATAAATTGTTTTTTATAAATATTTTTATATAATTTATTTTTTAATAAATGGGCTAACCAGTTCTATTCTAGTGGAGTGATTGGGGAATTCATTTGGGGAAATTTGCTTGAGTTTAATTACTCACCCCTTATTTGGAACTATGGTTCTCTTGCAGATATCATTTATCGGGACACATGAAATGGAAATTTATTACACTTATTTACGGGTACATAGTGATACATGGGATATTTTGTGGTGTTGGAGTATGGAGTGGGTTTGGAGTTATGGAGTTATGTCTATGAAGACTTTAGGTCTTGAAGGTTTTGGATTTACTATTTGTACTTTTATGGTTGCAGTCTTCCACAGTGGTAATCTATTATTGTTTTCTTTTGATATCAGTGATATTACTTTGAGTTATTTTACATTAATATCACGCATCTTTTAGTGTTTTTTTGTTATGGAATTTTTGGTTGGGCTATTTTATTTTATCAGAGGTAAAATCATCCCCTGCTTGTATTGAAGACCATGGAATTTATTAACATCCTTTGGAACCTTAGAGATATCACCTAAGTCCGTGTATAAATTCTTCCTTGACTCAAGACAATGAGAAAGAGCAGGATGATACACTCTTGAGATTGAAAGGTCTCCCTAACCACATTTATCATATCATTTCTTTGAGGGGTTCGACCTAAATTTCCAAATTACTAATGAGAAGATGACCTCATATTCATTGATTTTATCATTCTAACACTTCATAAATTTATAATACCATGTCCTAATAGCTTAAAAAATTTGTAGCAGGTTCCGATGAACATACACTCAAAATAAAATATTTCTTTTCTCACCATTAGATACCAGGGTGTCAAAATCTGGTTAGGGTTTTTGAAGATCAATATCCATGATCACCCTGGAATAGTACCCAATATTCCCCTCATTAGTGTTCTCAACTATCTTATGGAGAACACCAATTCATGAGGTGGTGACATTAAGAGTTTTTAGGTTCCAAAATACCCAACTAATGCTATGAATCCTTACCTAGATCTAATAGATCTAAATGGAACTATAAATGTGGATTGAAATTAAAATCCCATTTCAAGATTCAAAAGACCCCTGAACTAAGATAATATAAGACCATGTAATATGAAATTTAACCATCATCTGTAGATTAAAATATGAGAGGGAATCCATTTACTAGAAGAATAAATTATAAATAAATTATAATTTCATAAATTTAAATGGGAGATTATTATATATATAAAATTCTTAAGTAAAATACAACTCTATATATTTTATTATTGTTCATTATGAAAATTCAATAATTTTGAATATAAAAACATTATATTCATTTTATAATAAGATATTTTCATACAGTTGACTATATGAAAATTTTAACTAAATAATGATATTTTATTAATTATAAGTATTTTATAATCAATTATCTATTATGTAAACTATTTACAGAATATATATATATATATATATATACATTAATTTAAGCTTTATCAAATACATCAAAATTTTTCTTGGTATAGTTTAAATAATATCCCAAATAAGGATCAATTTTAATTTGAATACTTCAAATATATTATAAAATATTCATAAAAAATATATAAATATAAACACTTTATATTTTTCATTATTTTTAATTTTTTCACTTTATAAATTTCCCCATAGAATTACAAAATAATTCCTTTTTTCTAAACCATATAGAATCCTATATAATTATAATAGGAATTTTTTTTAATATTAAATTTAAATATTAAGTAATTTTTGTGATAAGTTTTTATCAAAATTAGCTTATTTATTAAAAACTATTCATAATTCATTTATTTATATACTCTTGAAAAATTAATAAAAATTCTAAAAATACCATTATTTATTATTTATAAACAATTTATAAATACTAAATTAAATTTTAAATTGAATATAAGATTTTTTCCTCTTTATTGTATTCAATGATACAGATTTAGTGATAGAGTATGACTAACAATATATTAATTATATTTGGTATCAATCATATTTTAAGAATAATAATCACATTTCCAAATAGGATAGACTGTGAGGCACTTCATGTTGTTTCTTAAAATTGATATATATATCATCTTATATGGTATCACATATAGTATTTTATAATATTCAAGGATATTATATTGATGATATTATACTCTATTTATGGAATACATAACATGATAGTAATATTTTACAATCAGATGAAGTCATATTATACGAACATTAAATAAATAGTGAATTTGAAATATATTATACCTTATGATATGTTATATCAAATGTTGTGATATAATGCCTAAATATTAATACAACATATCGCATTTCATGATAGAATTGAAATATGAAATATGAATAGGATAAAAACTAGACTCTCAATTTTTTCATAAATATATGAAAATGGGATTCTTTGGTACCACCCCTAGGACTCTTAGGGGTCTAATAATTCTTATTAGAAACAAACAAATTGATTATACCCCAAGACCAAGATCAAGATTCCATAAAATATGAAACTCATAAAAAACTATAAATATGAAAAAATAAAAAAATAATACCTTAATATATAATATCTACTCTAATATCTTATTTTTCTGTTATTGATAAAGATCACATAAGAACAACCATATGGATCTTCCATCTCAAAGTACCCATGGGTAATATCTAAATTGATCAACATTTGAATGAGAGCCTCTAACCACCTCAACATGCTAGTTCCTTGTGTGTAGAGGTTGAAGGTGGAGAAAAAAAATAGTTTCCTGGGGGATTTATCTAATCTAGAAAGACATACCACCACCACCCCACCACCATCAAATAGAAGTAGGTTCTTTTACAACCTGTGATGATTCTTCTCGAGTGTTCATTCATTAAATAATGCATTATGACACTTGAGTTAAAGAATTAACCAATATGAATCCCATAAAAATATTAAAATCTATCATTTTATATATCTTTAATTGTTATTTATGATATCTTAGGTGTAGGTTATAACTCAAATGACCACAGTTATCATTTGGTTTCTTGAACTCTCGAAGGCAAAGGCATGCCCCATGATTTACAACATGAGAAATAATCATTTAATATGAATTCCTAGGTAGTACCATGAAATATAATTTAATGATATCAATACGTTCCTAGTTATAAAATATGACATAATAATATGTTTCATGGAATGACATGTGATCAGATATTATTCATTTTTTATGATATATATATCCTCGCAACATATAATAAGATTAATAGTTTTCATGAAATCATATTTAATGAAAAAATTCTGAAATATCTATTGTATGATATGATATAACCTATATGAATCTCAAAAATAATTATTTAGGGAATATACATCATTTATATATTTCAATTATCAAGAGTATAAACACAGTGTTTACCATTTACCTTATGCTCACAAATTTTGAGCATATACCATGTTGACTTGTGATGAAGAATAACCAAAGTATACTCTGAAGTGTATGATAACTTGTTTCTCTTTAAGAGTTGTTGTGGGATATTGATGTTAATTATTTTTTGAATCTAATATAGATAGTATGTTTCTATATGACAAATATCTATGATGCACTTAAAGGTGTAGAGTGTAATGATTCTATAAGAGGTATCCTTGGTGATGAACTATTTCACAGTAGATGTCAATGGTTTTTTGTTTCATTTCATTCCATTTATTTGGATTACCATTGATTGATTAAAATACAATTAATGTGGTATATGTTAAGACTAATGTGAATAAATTCTATGCTTCTGCTTAGGTGATGCTTCCAGAAAAGCTCTAGTTGAAAGATCTTATGATGTAATAGAATCTTAAGAGAAATATTTTATTCCTGTCTACAAAAATAGGATATTCCTTCCTTATATGGTTATGTTTCAAGTTTTCATAAAGCCCGAGACACTAAATCAAGGCTATGTATTTGTGATGATGGGTCTTTCTCCACACGTGGTAAATTTCATAGCTTCTTGGTTAATAGAGAATGTTTTTTTCTTTGGAATTATAAAAATAATTTAATCTGGGAAGGGTATAATAACCCAAATTTTTTCATGATTGAGACATATCTTTTTTTTTGAAGTTGACAAGTCCTAGTTCCCTGAAAATCAAAAAATATTAATTTCACATTGGTGAACAACCTTGGATTTTTTTATTATTCCATTATCCTTGGAGCTTGATGTTTACTCATGGGATATAATTTGATAGAATTTATGAGAGACCTATATTTTAGGGAATTATTAATATTTATTAATAAATAAATAATTATTCCCTAAGAAAAAAATTTATACCACTTAAATTGGATATTAGATGAAAATTATGACACTGTATTTGTGTTAGAAATGGTATTTTTCCAAGTATAGATATAATATCTTTTCTCTTATTTTAAGCCACATACAATTTTTTTTCAGGATTTATTTAAAATCATTTTTTTCCATCATTAAAAAAAATTATTTTAATATTGGTAGGTAGTGACATGACACTATCTTTCCATGGTAGTTCTTATGTGTTACATTATAATTTTCTAGATAGTGATCTTTTTATGGTCGTTTAACTAGGCCATGTTGAGAGTTATTTAGGATTTAATTTAATAGTGAAATATATTAAGGGGAATTAAAGGTGAAATAATTATAAATAACACTTTACCTATAATTTTTATTTCCTCCAATGGGAGGATGTCAACTCTATTCCCTATTTCTATAGTTTATGGAAGAAACCCCCTTAGATAAATCTCTCCCTCCCATAATAAAGAATGGGTCATCATGTTTCTCACATTCTTCACAGTGGAGGTGAAAACAATGTACAAAAAATTCACATGGAAATTATATTAACATAATGTGACAAAAATGGACCTAGATAAAAGAGAGAATTATTGAATCATAGAAAATTTTCCAATGAAATGGAATGTTAGTTTTTTTTGTTTTATCCCCATTTCTTGTGTGTCCAATCTCTCCATCTACGACCAAACCTTCTAAAAGTTATTGTAGATTGCAATATGGAACACCTTAAGATTTTAATATACAATTACCATTAAATAAGTAAATATGTTTGATAAATTTCTCCACAATAAATGAAACCGCAATATATTTATGTATGGCCTTTAAAACATAGCTGTTAAATTAGTGGGAATTAATAGGAGTAACCGCTATTTGAAATATATATATATATATATATGTATATATAAGAAAGGCAACATTTAATATGAATTAAATTAAAATTGTTAACTAAAAATGGCTAATAAGATCATTTATTATTTAGAAATGTATTTTTATAAAAATATCCTTTTTATATGATATTCATTTCTATTTCAATAAATATATAATTAATGGGGATAATTTATTTTCAGTATTATAATTTTTTTATTATATAATAATATTTAATTAAAATATTATGGTTATGAATTTATTGAATATAAATATTTAAAGATGAATATAATTTTTTTTTATTTTGAATAAAAATATTAAATTTTGATAAATATTTTGGTATTTT
Organism: Viscum album; assembly: GCA_963277665.1. Classification (NCBI taxonomy): domain Eukaryota; kingdom Viridiplantae; phylum Streptophyta; class Magnoliopsida; order Santalales; family Viscaceae; genus Viscum; species Viscum album. The sequence goes on along the minus strand of OY728143.1, from coordinate 1,751,148,236 downwards.
TCTAGAAAATTGATTTTTATTTTAAAAATATGGTTTTACATATGTTATATATTTTTTTATTTTATTATTATATATGTGTATCCTAGAAGTTTTAAAAATATTTTAAGTAATAAAATATGTATTCAATGAAGAAATAATTTATCAATATATATATATATATATATATATATATATATTCTTTGAGCATTTTAATTTTGTGTCAAATATTTTTAGAACTAAATTAAAATTTTAGTTTCATAAAAACTATTTTCGGCCTTTTCTTTAAATCAAGTATTTCAATGGTGATATTCGGTTTTATATTGACATTAAAGGCTCATACATTTTATATTTTATATAATAAAACAATTTATTTAATAGGTATTGATAATTTTAATAACTATAGACTACACATAAATTTTAATATTAAAAACAAAATTTTCTAAAAACTTGTTTTCCCACATTATGTGCACCAATCATAAACTTAAATTTTCGTACCCTTAAATATTTTTTAAAAAAAATTTAATTCTAAATTTTCAATTAGAAGCTTAAAATTTGGTAAATATTTCAATATTATGTTTTCATTAAAATCAATTACTAATGTTAGAAACTAGTTACCAGGGTAAAAGTAAATTAGGGTAAAAGTAAACAAGTTAAAAAAATCTCTAAAACACTCAAGGTGGTCTATAAAATAAGTTTTTGTTGGGTGTTTTGATCCAAAATCACATTCTAATCCTACTTTTTAATTTTTTTGGTCATTTAGATTTGAATAGTAAAATTACTTTTTGGAAAATTTAATGTATACTTATGAAACTACCCATATATTCACTTATAATAAGGAAACATTTTTGCCACTTAAAGATTAACTTATGCATTTAATTTCTTATTTAATATCTTACAAATTTCTTCTCCTAAAACCATCTCCCATTTCTATAAGCTTCTTATCACCGTTAGTTTTATTAAGGCCTTCATTTCCAAGCAGTTTTCTAGGAAAATCTTAAGATTCCAATATGAGTATTATATTCACTAACTCTTTCATTTTACTCAAATACATCCCAATTAATATATAAAATTATTAATATAATGAAATAATTATCATTAATTATAATTTAATTTTATTATAATAATTTAGAAACAAATATTTCATTAATTTCTATCAACTAAGAGAGGCTAAAACATTGATCGTACGAACATGCATACTACTACCTCCATGACATGATGTGGTTTATTTTTTATTAATTCCTATAAGGGATGGTATCAATGTGATATTTTATTGATTAATATGTTTTATATATTGAATATAAAATTAATCAATGATAGTTTTTCATTTATAATCATTCTCTCTATTCATTGAGAAATGAGATCGTTAATATTAGGTACGTGCGCACCACCGCCTCCACGAATGAAGAACTCCATTTTCCATAAACACCCATCATTAATGTATCATATAATATATTTAATGAGGTTTTATTATTTTTATTAATATTTTCTGCTAATGTATTTGTCACATTCTCATTATCGAAATACATCCCCTACTCATTAAATCATTATAACACATTTCCATTTGAGTCAATTTAACCCCCTTTGTAAAATATGTTATAATGATTATGTAATAAATGACCATATGTGGACATATAATTTCAATATAATGTATTAGATATATATTAAATATTTATAAATGTTTTGGAAATGTTTTTTTAATATTTAATTTATTTATTAATATATCATCTTTCTATCATTAAACACATCAAGAACTAGTTCATTGTGATTTCCATTTTTACAGGTTGTAGTCATGCATTTAACATAAGGAAAAGAGGAGTTAAGTAATTATAAAAAAATTATTATTATATATTTAATGATGTAAGAATGATGAAATTTATATCACTTAGTGAGAATCGATCATGTATTCATGAAGTTTGTAAGAAACAAAAAAACCAAAAATTATAATGCTTAATAAAGAAAATAAACGATAAATGATTAATATATTTTTAATATAATGATAGGAAATAATTATAAAAATGGTAGTATGTTAATATTAAGGTATATAGGTAAGCTATTGAAATATTTCTGTTCATCATATAGTAAGCTAGAGTATGGTCGTGTAAGTGGGAATACATGGTAAGGGATTTCATCTCAAATTTATCTCTTTAATATATGTTTGGAATTATTGAATGAAATTTAATTTATGTCATCTATATAAATCCAATTTGACAAATCGTATCATTTATTATATATTAATAATTTTATATAAAGTTTAATCACAATTCCTATCTTTGAAAGGGTTTTGATTAAAATGATACGCAAGCCGAAAGGGTTCACATCCTCAAAATTTAAATCATACAGTTATGTTTATATTGTGCACTATGTTTACTTTTTATGAATCACCATACTCCTTATATTTTATGGGAGTTACTAAAAAATCAAATTTCCCTTATTCAATATGATATTGATTCAGTTTTTTGTCTAGTAGTAATGATTTTTGGTAACTCAAATTTAATTCATTGATTTATAATTATTCTCTTGAACTTATTTCATAAAAGTTAGGAACATTATTCCCATTGATCATGTCATGTGGTATTATCTCATAATTTTATGGGGATATGCATTCATACCATATAAACCCTTTGTTAAATATTTCTCACTTATTAGGTTATGAATCCATCCACCTTCTTTACATGGATGGATTATGATCATGTTATCCTAGTTTTGAATTAGTAGTATACTCATTAAACCATATGGTGTGAACATCACATTTTACATAATTTATATTGGATGATGTTCAACTAGAAAGAATTTCATCTGATTTATGGACATTTGGAAATGTTTTGGCATTTTGAATTTTTTATTTCAATATATAAAATTATTAATAATGTAGACATTGTATTGAATATTTGTTTTATCATATGATGAATGCATTGGAATTAAATAGTGACGGGTGAGTATTGATTATAGATATCCACTCAATACATCAATAGTATCATGAGACAAACAAGAAAAAGTAATTTGGTGTATACTAGATTAAGACATAGTATTTTCTAGAAATGGGGCCTTGAAAGTATGTCCATGATGTCTAAGAGAATGATTTCTTTGATTAGGGGATAGAAATAGTTGTCATCCATTACGAATTTCATCTATAAGGAACCAATTACTTCTATCCAAGTGATATATTTATTTTTATTGATATATATGAATATATTATACTCTCATTTATATTTAATTATGATATTATGATGATTACTTATTCCAACAAAAATATTTATCGTATATTTATGCCTTGAATGCCTCAATTTTATGTTTCCCCTTACATAGATTTTGAGCTCGTAGTATTTTATGTCTTAATTTCCCCAGGTTATGAAGAATATTTTTACAAAAGATATGACTAGAAGGATATAATTTCAGCTGGATATGTGGGAGATGTTAAATAATTACAATGGATTAATTAGTATATTATTATTTTTAAAAATATATTCATTTGTTGAGAAAGACATGGGCTTTATTAGTTTATGATTTTCTTGATTTTATAAAGATCTAATCCTAAAAACTATTAGAAATGTATAAAATTCAATATTTTCTTTATGTCATTTAATTTTGAGATATTTATGTTTGGGAATCTATATTTGGTTTCAATGCCTATATGTAATGTTTGGGTCATTCTCACCAAACCTTGGAGTGTAGGTCCATTGTTTCACAATTTCTATCAAATTAGGTTTTAGATAACATCAGAGATTATGATATTTTTTGAGGTCATTTTATGGGTTGATTGTTTAGCATTGATTGTAATTTAAAATGTATAGATAACCCTTTATGATATTATATGATTTAATGATAAGGTAATAATGAAATTTATTACTAGCCTAGGATAATATAACCATAGTTAAAATCCTAGGGACAGGTCTATGTGATAATTATAATTATATGAAAATATCTAAAAGATTTTGTAAATTAGAGATTATTTGGTTTTTCTTCTAATTACATCCCAATATAGATACTACAAGTTGATGTAGGATCAATCACAAATGTACCTAGGGATAAAAACCCCAAACAGGATTGATTGGGTATTAAATTGATCATCATCAGGTGCACAAATGTACTGTTGGAGTTGGTGTCCTAGGAATAACTATTTTTACTTTGATTGAATGTATACTCGATTATTTTAATACATATAAAACATCTTATTACGTATTGTTCATTTTTATAATTTAATTTCACGTAATAATGTCATAGGGTATCTGTCATATTGGTAAAGTCATAGAAGTTCCGATTTATGATGAGATCCTATATGTGTTATTATGATATTCATATATATATTTCTACACTTAGGTGACATTCCTTTACAGGACACATAGAATGTGACTGTCAGGTGCGAGTACTGATAATCATATGAGGCTCCTCTCATGATGTGGTAATCTCTAAGACACAAGTTTATAAGAATAGACCCACCGGTAGAAATTCTACATGTTTTGGGTTTATCATAAATTCCTATCTATAAGAATGTGTAATGGTCAATATAATTTATAATTATCATTAATTTATGTCCTGACTCTTGAACTCAAATTTTTTGATGAAAATCACGATGACATATGTTTGCAGTGAGGTAGGGAATGTTGAATATGTCATGAATTGATGTGTTATTAATGTATAAATCAAGGAAGGATTTGTCCCTTACATCTTTACATAAGTTGATATCTCATCCCTTTAATTGGAATAGAACCATCAAATTAAATTCCATGGCCATGGTGTGATGACATATTTATGTTAGATAGTCAACGAAAGATGAATCGATCATATAGGATGGTGACACATATGTGGAACTTTCTTGATGAGATATCAATACAAATGGATTATATTATGAAATGAGCATTCATATATGTTTTTTTATCATTGTGACATTATGTTATTTTCTTGGGGTCCATGACCGGTTACTAGAGATTAATATTGGACTTTAGCTATTTCTGCCAAAATCTAATGAAAAAAATCCTATAGGGTCACACACTAAGTGTTTCAATTAATATCAATTAAATTAAATTAAATTTTATTTAATAGTATAAATATTACTCTAAAGAGAAAGGAATAATTTTTTTATGTTTTTTTCAAAACAAAAATATTTATTTAAAAATTAAATATTTAAATGAAGTATGTATTAGAGTATTTAAAAAAAATTAGGAGGATTAATAGATTAATACCATGCCCATTATTATATATTTATTTATAAGTTAGTAAATATTATTTATCATTAAACGCATTGGAAATCATAACAAAATAATAATAATAACAATAATAATATATTCAAATGGGTTTATTAATGATTAGTATTCCATTTATGGTCCAACATGAAATTAATGAATTTTTTAATCTAAATTTTACGCCTACAAATGGAAGGTTATGTCTATTATATAGGGTATGAGTCTCTTAATAAAACATTGAAAATTGAGAATATTTTTGCATAATGAACCTCTCTATATCCCTCTTGAATTCCTCCTCTATTCCAATCAAGAATAATAATAACTCGTTGAATCCAAAATTTAATTTGAGTGATTAATATGAACAATACAATGCATTTGCTTCACCATGATAGCACCCAGAAATAATTTTCCATTTCTGAGAGATGATAAGAGCAAATGTGGATCACTACTAGAGGGATCTACACCTGAATACTTATAGCACAATGAAGGTAATACAAAATAGTTTATCGTAATATAAATAATGTAGTGAAATACATGATTCCAAGACAGGGTAATAATTTATTCTATATCAAAATAAATTAATTATAAATTTTACATGAAATATCCTTTATTGGGGTTTCAAGAAACTATAAATAAAATAAAAATTATTTTAATTCCCACTAAAGGTGCTTACATTACACCCAGAACCGACATGTTCCAAGGGATAAGTTGGATTTTGAGATCATATATTTTACTGATATTTTCTTAATAATTTTTTTAATGTTTATAGAAATTTGGGGTATCTATTTTGTGTAATATATTAAGATGTATTATAGAACCCAACTCAAAGTAACTTAGGATGAACCAAGAAATATATAGGTTGAAAAAACAAATTCATAGGTTGAATCGAAAGTATCATATTTTAAAAACTAAAATTTCATAGGGAAATAAATACCAGTATTGATTTTTTAAAATTAATATTCAAGATATTATCATAACCATTTTGGTTTTAGTGTTTGGATAAAACCTGATCATGAATATGAAGATAAGAAAGGTATTGATCTAGAGACTACTATGTATTATAACTGAATAAGGGAGCTTAGTGAAATGATCAAGAATTGTGTTATATGAATATTATGATAAAAAAGGAGAATTAAGTGGTCTTACATAATTTAGTGAGGTTTATATACTAATTGAAATTTAATTTTGATACTCTTAGCTATTTTTGTTAGTGATTGATTTTTACCGATGATATTATAGAATATTATAAAAGTTATGAGGCTTATGTGAGACATCTAAAAATGTTTTTAGCACCCATATATTTTGTTACAAATCCCTTTGTTTATGTAGCTTCAGATTATAAAAAAATTTAATTAAGTTAATGGAGTTTTTTAGGGGGTTAAACCATTTTTTGAGGTGTTTCTCTAGGGAAATGATTTGTGCGTATTTAGTAGAAACCGTATAACACCTCTCGGAAACCGTTCAACATGGTTTAAAAATAATTGGGTTGGTGCGAGGCTGGAATAAAGTTTGGGGAAACATGTGAGTTTCTAGGGGAAACTGGGAAGCTTTCTATAGAGAGAAAAACATGGTTGGAACATGGTTTGTATAATTTTGTAAGCCAAATTTGTGAGGAGTGGCCTTTAGATAGTAGCACCACATGGTTGGTGCATGGTTTTACAAACCCTGTGACCTAACCATGTGGTTTTTAGTTACCACCCAAATATTATTAGATTGAATACAAATTAACTACTGAGACCCACATTAATCACCCAATACCACTAAATTAATAATTGTTTTTTTCTCCCCTGGCTAAAGAGATAACCCCATTTGAATTGGAAGTCATCATCATCATCATTAATTTATATTGTTAAAGAGAGTGCATGAAAATGACAAGAACATTAATAAAAAAATATAAAAGGTAGGAAAATATGGAGGCCTAAAATGATGAAGTCCAAACACATCCCCTATTAAAAGATTATTCCATTCAATAGAGAGTAAATGAAAGCCCAAGGGAAGAAAAATACTAAGACCCTGTGAGTGATTCTTTAGTGAATCGAAGTGTGTTGGAGATCAAAATTTTTCAATAAGTCATATTGCTTTATCATTCCTCTTACATCTATTCTTATTATCTATCCTTGAGCCATATACCTAGTTATTTATGGATTTATCTATGTTCTCTAATGGGTTTCTTGATGATTTATTATTGGATATATTGAAGGAATAAATATCCATGGTGGGACCTAGAGAATCATAGTACCATTATTTGTTTTTTAACAGTTGAGAGGTAGGTGGATTCACTCTCATCTCTACCTGACTTAGAACTTGATGGATTAGTTTTTATTAAATTAATTTCTTAAAATTTTCAATAAATATATGATTTATTCTAGATGGAAACCTCTTTTGGGTTATTTATTTGAATTTGTGAAAATTGGATGGGTTCTTGGAAAATTATCTTTATGGATAATTTTAAAAGGACTGTATTTATATTATTATTTTTTATGAATGGAATATTCTTGTTGAAATGATTAATAAAAACCAGGGTTTTATTTGGAATTTTTTGTATTGTATTTTTCATATATGGTTATCCTGAGCATATTCATTGATGTGACCCTGTAAAGGTTTTGTATATTTATAGAAACCATTATTGGTCACCTTGTGATGAATTAGTAGTTTGAAGAGAGATTACTAATTAGTATACAACATTCACCTTGGAATTCATTGGTGTGTGTATGTGTATAAATGGTTATGGATATTATAAATACATGAGAATTGTTTTACACTTTTGATGACGTTTTTCTTGAAACTTGTTTATTTTTTTATATAAACTATTTCATCTACTTTTAAATACATTTAATGTAAATTTTTTTAACAAGTTTTACACTAGTGGAATGAGTTGGTAATTATTTGGTTAAATCCTACTTAGTTTAGACTCTCCACCTATTTTTTCACTGTGGTTCTTTGGAAAATTTCATCTATCAAGACACAAGTAAAGGTATGGTTTCTCAATTATTTAGTTGTGCTTCTTCACACAAGGGGAATAACATGTGGAGTTGAATCTTTGAGTGTGTTGGGTGTTTCTTGTATTGATACCACTTGGGTGTATTCGAGTTTTTTAGTATTTTGGTTCTTTTTGAGTATTTATTTTGGTTTCCTCTTGAACTCTAATAATGTTTTTTATTTTGGTTATGTTTTGAGTTGTGTTTTATACACATGGATCATATAGATGACCATATGATTATTGTTAATGATATATGGGGTTTTATCTTTAAAAAATAAAAAAATGTACCACATATATTATTGAGGCCCTTGGAATTTATTTCCATCCTTTAGTTTCATGGGGATTTCACTGAAGGATAGTAGCACCCATCACTTATCAAGCCAATAAGGAGGGGTGGGATGTTACAAATGGTATCATATTATTGGGTTCTTCAGTTGGATGTGGTATTAATGAATCTTTATGATGGTAGCAAGGATATATGACTTTTAAAATGTGAAATTAATATCATAACAAGACCTAGATAAAATTTTTTATTTTGAACTTTAGGTTACCAAGATTTTTGTGTACAAAAGTGTACTAAAAAACTTCTAGGTGAGCTGTCATGTCATTATCATGGGTTTAGTTGATGAAAATTACATGAAATGAATAGATAATAATACTTTTGACTAGGAATTAATTTCTAATTATGTCTATAATGTTTTATGAAATGGGGGGAAATTATAGATTTGTAAAATAGATTAATAGGTTTATTTTAAAAATAATGGTTCTAGAATTTTAATAAACAATTAAAATGATAGAAATGGTTAGATTTTAAAAATTTATAATTTTGGCATGTGTTGATGTGGAAAATTTAAATTTATAAGATTATAGCTTCTAATTGTTAAGGACTAAATGTATTTTTTATGGTTATAAACTTCAGACTTATCTTTCCTAGAGAAAGTCTCGAGAATTTGTATATAAATCTTATTCTAGACCAATTGATGGGGTTGAGTTTCTTTTCAATTTCTCTATACATGATATGGATGTCTATAAATAGATTTTGGGTATGGATTGGTTGAAATAATTCAACAAAAACATCAAATTTTATTCCTGAATGGTTTGTTTCATATCTATTTATGGAATCGAGTATATCTTTAGAGGAGTTTGGAAAATAAAGGATAATTGAGAAGGGAAATTGGAATTGGTGATTGGAACTATATCTTATCATTTGGAAGTAATAACCTTGGAATCTATAGAGAAGATTATAAATATGGATTTTCCAAACATAATTGTCCAATTTTTAGATATTGTTCCTAAATATTTATTGGGGGTATCCATAGAAAATAGAAGTATATTTTATGATTGATCACCTATAGGGGACCAGTCTGATTTTACATCTGTCTTATAGGATAAAATAAAAAAATGAATTGAATGGTCATTAAGAATATTTGGAAAGAAGATGGTTTATTCAACAATACACATATCCCTGGGAAGCACCGATTCTTTTTTTTAAAGAGATATATGGAACTCTTAGGATCTGTGTAGATTATCATAAGTTTAACCAAGATATGATAAAGAGTATATATAATTTTATTATAATCGATGATATATTTGATCAATTTTTTGGAGCACACTGGTTTCTATAAAATTGAATTATGTGTGGGATGTCACCAATTGTGAGTTAAAAAGGAGTATATTCCAAATATAGATTTCTAAATTTGTGGATGTTATGAATATTTTGTTATAAATTTTGGTATTAAAAACATCCATCCTAAATTATAGAATTAATGAATCTAATATTTTAGAGAATTCTTGATTTCTTTGTGGTGGGGTTTAGTGATGATATTGTGGTTTATTATAGAATAATATTAGATCATGAAAACACTTTTCTATAGTGTTAGAAATATTTTGGGATCATTGAATTTATGATAAGTTATAAATGTGTTATTTCTAGATATAAGAGGAACATTTACATGGCTATGTCATTTTTGAAAAAGGAATTTTTGTGGGTGCTGAAAAGATAAAATTTGTTCTATATTGGAAACCAGTAAATAATTTATTTGAAATACTAAGTTTAATTAGGTAAAAATAATACTATAGATTCTTCATTGCTGATTTTTCATGTTTGGCTGCATTGACGATATCCATGATGTGGAAAGGAATTCCTTTCTAATAGAACAATTATTGTCAGAAATCCATTTAATAATTTAAGGATAGACTTACATCAGAACATATCCTCACATTTATAGAGTTTAAAATGTTATATTTATCATATTTTAATGTATTGGGATTTGGGTTGGGATGTGTTCTCATGATGTGAGATCATGATGTTGCAAATGGTTCATGGTAGTTATAGATTCATGAGAATAACTAACCAACACATTATTTGGAGATGAATGTTTTAGTTAATTACTTAAATATGTGGAGTCACTATCTTTTAAGGGATAAATTTATAGTGTATATGGACCATAAAGTCTTAAAAACATTTTATCACAAAGATTTTTTAATTTGAGACAATGAAGATGGATGAAATTTCATTAAATGCTAGAATTTGACTTATTGTATACACAAGGTAAAGGAAATTATATAGAATAAACTTTGCGTAAGAAGTCATAAAATAATTTATCTAGAAAATCTTTAGATCAAATTTATATTTTTTATTCTTATATGATATTCATATGGATTTTACATAGTAAGGTAGTGTTGCATTTTTCTTTCTAGTTTTAGTTATTCCAAATTTTGTTGATCAGGTTAGGGATTCACCAAAATATGATCCCTAATGTGTTACCATGAGGTCAAAACTAAATGTTAGGGAGAAAATTAAAGGATGAAATATATATGGGAGTTCATTTTTGTGGTTTAGATATTGAATGTTTGTTCCTTTATCTTATAAGTAATGATTTCTTTTTGTTTAGCACTATTCGAGATGGGTTGTCCATCCTAGAATTTAGAAAATTCATAAAGAATTTAAAGAAAAATTTTAGTTGGTTGGAATGAAAAAATATGTATCATAATATGTATCAATATTAATTATAAATTATCAGGTCAAGGAAGAAAATAGACAACCATCTAGTGCATTGTAGTATTTACAGATTCCTGTTTGGAAATGGGAGTAGATAGCCATTGTAACCACCTGAGATTCTTAAAATTATAAAATCATGTTCGATAGTTCATATGAAATTAAAAAATATTATAAGATAATATAACATATTGATACTTTATTATACGTTTATTTTTTAAAAAATTTAATCAATTTGATAGCTTGTGATACACACAACACTGGGTTTATACGAAACATGATACTCTATTAAAATAATATTCTTTAAAAATGATCCTTATAAACTAGCTGTTAAGATGGTATGTAAAAATATTACTAAATAAATTATTCAAATTTTATGGTTTAAACATGTATAAATTAAATTCAATTGTTATCTATTCATTTTAAATAAAATAAGAATCATTTTAAAGAAAAATAAATGGTTTCTGAAAGTAATATTTTTCTAAAATATGGTTTAGTCACACCTTGCACGCATAATTTATAAATAATTAATAAAAATTTTATAAAATATATTTGAAAAAATAAAAATTATTTTTAAAATCATTGTATAAAAATTATCACTGTGTGGATTTTTGATATTTTTTTAAAATGATTCATTTTTTAATGAATAGTAAAAAATATAGATTTTTAGTAAAAATAGCCTTTTCATTTGAATTATTTACAAATTAAATTTATATTTAAAATTGGTTTAAAAAAAATTAGACGAATTATATTTCAATTTAACAAATTTAATTAACTGGAATCAATTTCATCTTGAATTTTGAAATTAGAACCTCCTGCACTTATGATAATTTTCTATTTGAGGACCTATTTTTTCGTCAAGCATGCGTGTATAATTTTAAATTGAATTCTACCTATTTTTTGAATTGAATTATTAATAATTGATTCCATATTTTTAATCTATAAAATTTATATTATCTAATATGTTCAACTTAATTTTTTTTACCAAAGTGAATGGTGAAAATAGTAAAAATTAATTATTTTGGTTAATGTAAAAGTGATTTTAACATGGGGTTAAGCTAAGAAGATAAGGGATAAAATTACCTAAAACCTTGTCAAAAATATATTGGATGGACATATTTCCACCTTATCCAAACCCAAATTCTAACCTATGGTTACTTTTATGTTTTTTTCCATGTGAATTACTTTATCATTTTGGATTTCTTTGGAAAATTTCCACGTAATTTTCATGAGTATTCCCTTTCCCCTCTTATAAAAGAGAAACTCCATACACTAACTTATTCACACCCCTAAATCCATTTGTCAGGAATAATCCATAAAAATGTCTCTCCTGAACATCATTATACATATTCCCGAGCAGTTTTTCCTCCCAAAAGACCACACCTAAGACCCTTAAGAGAATATCCAATAGAGGATTCTTTTAAAGAAAGTAATTATCTTAACAAATATATTTCATTTAATTTCTTTTTTCCACATTAAATTATTTATTAAAACATCAAATATAATAACATTATTATCTCCCATATACTTTTAGATTTTTATGTTTATGTCATAATATTTATCCACCTCTAATTTCATCAAATGGGAAATAAAAATCATTGATTGTGTGTATGGTGGACTACCGCCTCGCGAACCGATGTAGTTGGTTTTTAATCACCAGATTTAAAGGATGGATATAATGATGGATTTTTAATATGTATATAGAATTAATGAAATTATTATAATTATAAAATTTCAATATGACATATTACTTTTTTATATTCCAATTCATTTTAAATACGATAACATCACTCATGTGTGTAGGGAACTACCGCCTCCCAAAGTAATGTGATTAGTTTTTCACTTACACTTTACATAGAATATAAAAAGGTTAAAAATAATTAATAAATGTGAAATATATTTGATGATTTTTATTCTGGGAAATTAATATATCACGAAATTCATTACTCTTTCACTAATTATGTGAATGATATCGTCGCTTGTGCGTATATACAACCTACCCTCTCCATGAAGCAATGCGATTAATTTTCACTATAAAACATTCATAAATGGATATGAAAATGTATCTAATGAGTTAGTATTCATATTATATAATTATTATAATCATGTATATGATATATAAAAATATATATATCTTTTTCACTTGAACTTTAACTTTCATGACAACACATGCATGAAAAAACAAGGCAATTAACTCCCACAATAATAAAAATAAGGAAATATTATTAACAAATAGGTAGTAAAATTTCATAATAAGATCATATATGTTATTATAAATGTGATTATAGTTCTATTATAAATTAATAAAATGATTAAAACTGTTATTAAAGAGGTAAGGACACATATGAAGAATATTATACCATATTTAATGATTTGTAATCCCCCTTTTACTTTCATGAGACATATACCATTTTCACGAATTATTTCCTTTGGGTGGAGTATATAATTACCCTTTAATATGTTATATCATGAATATAATTATATTCATGGTATTTAAGTTTTCATAATGTGTAATCTCATTAATGGGGTTTATGATTCAGAAGTTACAAAAAATGGTATGGGTTTATTTCACAATCTCATCATTATTCGGGATAGTTTATGTTTATGTCTCCCTTGGGGGAACAATTTTATACTTATATATTAAAAGAAATATATTTTATTCACCTATGTTTATTCTTGTAATAGTACAAGTTTCTCACTAATTGGTACTTAAAAAAATTGTGAAAATTATTTTATGAAAATCTAAATATATTCCTCTCTAAAGTCGGAAATCCTTTTTTATCAAAACCCATGTTTTCTAAAAATGTTTTCAAAACTGTTTTTAAAACTTTAAAAATTATTTATCAAATAAATTTTTACCAATTTTTTAAAAGTAATAATCAATCCATTTTAAAAACATGTCCCATTTGGATTTTAACAAAAATGATAAAAGAATATTTGATTTAATGTACATAGAATATACATAATTTCTTAAAATCAGGACCAATCAATGTTTAAATGCTTAATTTATAAATTTAAAAGGTAATTTTTAAATAAAATGTTTTTCAATTTTTTTTTGAAATTTTGATTTAATGATATTTTCAAAGAGAAAAATTTATTTTCTTCAAAATATGTTTTTAATGACATTTTATGGTATTTATATTAATAAAAAACATAAACCATTTATTTTAATTATGATCCACTTGGAATGTGTTGTAATTATTTATTCCGCATTCTTTATTTGGATGTTTTATAATCCCTTTTATAGAGGTTGTATAATTTTATTATCATTCACTATATTATTCTGGATGGTTTATGATTATGCATTTTTATTGGGGTACATATTAACATCTAGTAAGTATGTTTTTAAATATAAATGTTTATTTTAATTATTTTTAATGCATTTTATATAAGTAAGTCAATGGAATTAGTATGTTATGGGTGGACCCAGTTATAGATATCCGCTTGATGAATCTATAACATCCTGTTACCGATATGTCTGATACATTTTTAACCTCATCGTGGGATTCTTTTTTCATTTTTGGTATAAGATCATGAAGAAATTTGGAGGATTCCTATAATGGAAAAGTCAATGATTTGTTGTAAACTTAGCTTCAACTGGATTTTTCTGTAGGTTGCAGGAGGATTTCACACCATGTATCTATGTTACACGATGTGTATGAGTTGTTGTAAGAAAACCATGAAATCCTCCATTTTACAATAGGTTGCACGATGTGAATAGGCCTTACATGTCGGGAGTTAATAAAAGGTCATGTTTTTTGGTCCAAGTCAATGCTTTTTCCAATGTATGTGGGACCATGGTGGTTACACATCGTGTAATATCCTAATTAATGTTTTTAAAATAGTTGTTCCACTATTTCATTTCGGTTCTTTCACTAGACTCTCTTACTCTGGACCTATAGAAATTCCTAGGTGTTTTTAGGAGACTCTTCTCCTTATAGAATTATCCGACCAACATTCAATCTTCATTGCAGTCATGGTGTATCCCTCTAGGTAAGCTACCTTTCCACTTCATCATTTAAAATGACCGTGGTGGCACCATTGGGTTGTGTTATTTGATATAATGATCTAAATTGGTGTTCCTTCTTTCCTTATTCAAATAGATGCTGTGTGATCTCATTCTAAAGGTCATTCCTTTGTTGTTCATGGTGTGGTGGGTGATTTTTGTTGAGGTATGTGGTATTGTCTCTTCTCTTCCAACCCTATTTCTTAATTGAGTCGATCCAAATTTGTGTGGATGAGATTATAGGGTCTCCATTGTTGTTGTTCAGTTTCATGGTTGGTGGATCTCATTGCGGGCATGTGCAACCCAAGTTTTTAGATTTTTGGTTTCATATTTAGACTATGTTTGATAAACTACATTGATTCATTCTTAAAAATTAGTTTATAAATAAATTAGCAAGAAATTGGAATGATTTTTTGTGTGTGTTAGAATTAGATTTTTAATAAAATTGGTTTTTCTTAGTTTTTGATAAATGGAAGGAAAAGGGGTATTTTCAAATCATTGATAATGGTTTTGTAAAAATGGTTATGAATGATATTTTAAACATTGATATTATTATGAAAATGAGCACATGGGTTAACTTGGGTACTAGGTGGAAGGTTTAGCTTGAGGTCATCGTCTTATATGGGGTTTACTTTTTAGGGTGTTCCTCTTATCCTAGATTGTAGATTATTGGATCTAGGTTTGTATATGATGTTTTTGTTTTACATTATGAGGTTTATACCTAGTCTTGGTGTATATATATTTGGCTTCAGCTACCACAATACACAGTTCAAGGATTTTTGGGTTTGAGTAGTCTTTCACCTGACCTATCGTATTCCTTAGTGTTTTGATGCCAATGTAGCTTATGTTGTTTTCTATTTAAATTATTTGTACAATTTTATCATTATATCCATGTTAATTCATGTGAAATTTGATATGTAAAATTTTCTTTGAAAAATAAATACCTACTTTATTTTAAAACTATGAAAAAGGAAGTTTTCCATGTTTTATATAGAATAGCATTACTGCTTATCATGCCATATTTCATGTAAAATGTACATAAATGAATTGTTATAAAAAGAGTTGTTATAGAAAAACTAGGTGGGATCCTATTGAGCATGTTAGTTCACACCCTACACAACTATTCAGTTATGATTAGACCTTTGTATGTTTGATAATACAGATAATGGAAAGGCCCCACAGTGAGGCAGCAAGGTTTCATGTCTGTGGGTTGGATATCTAGTAGTGATATGGTGGGAGTTCGTCCACACCATCACATGGAGTAACTATTTGGTTTTCATCCTTTACAGTTTGGCTTTTCCCTTGGAGTTTATAGATTCTTTTACATTCATTTGATTTCACTTTCTTTCTTATAGGTAAGGAATATATCTATTCGCTTTCCAGTTTTCTTTCGTCATTTATATACATGCCTTGTGTTTTTTCATGTTGGGAAAAATTACTCTCTTTAGTTTGTCGTTCGATGCCCGAGTTCTTATCACCGACACATGGGGATTGAGAAATCCCATTGTGTATGTGAAATATTCTTTCGAGTTCTAGGTTTGAGGTCATCTGAGGTCAGTTCATTGCAATTTGGTATCATAGATAGGTAATAACATTAGGAATATATTTTGATGCATTTTAGTCTGACTAAAACTCTTGAAGTTTTTATGGTTTTGATGAATCAAATATTCCATCAATATCTTTATACTTGTTTGGTAGTGTTCATGGATCATATTCAGGTTTATTCAATATTCGACCGTGAGTAAAAGAACTATCTGAGTTTGGTTTTGGGAATTATGATAATTCACTATTTTTATTGAAAATTTTGAAATGTAGTTTCAATATTTTATAAGTAAAGATTATAGGGTATAACATTTCTGAGTATGACTTATAATTTTATCTTGAGAAGGTGAAGATTTTCTAGTCTTGGAAGGAACCAGAAACTTTCTTTGAGATATGGAGCGTCCTTGGTCTTGCTGGCTACTATCGATGGTTTCTAAGGGTTTCTCTAAGCTGGAATCACCTTTGATAGCTCTTACCAAAAAAGTGGTGAAATTCACCTAGTATGTGAAGTGTAACTCTTATTCTGATGATCTAAAATAACATAGGTCATCAGCACCTATTCTGATCTTACTTGAGCTTGGAAAGGGGTATATGTTTTTTTGTGATGCTTCTCATTCTAGTTTGGGATGCGTGCTTATACAAGATGTACATGCAGTGGATTATGGGTCTTGCTAGCTTAAACATCAAGAGAATAATTACACCACTCATGATTTAGATATTGCTACATTTATGAATGAGCTTAAATGATGGCGACACTATCTTTTTGGGGAGCGTTTCATAGTCTTTTATGATAATTAGAGATTGTGTCATATCATTTCTCATAAATACCTTAATCTCAGTCAGATATGAAGGGTAGAATACCTTTAGACATTTTACATTGATATCTCCTACACCGTAGGGAATAGGAATGTCATTTTAGATTCTCTTAGTAGGAATATACCATTGAAGGATGTTTTAGAATCAAAAGAAGAATGTAACCTTCTAGGGATTTTCACTTAGTTGCGCTTAGTTTATTAAAAGGATGTTTCAGGTATGGTTTTGACAAGGGTTAATTTATCATCATCTCTCCATAAGTCAATCTTGTAGATTCAACATCAAGAGGATGAGTTTAGTAAAGTTCAGGAAAGCCTTTATGGTGGGGAAACTATTTTGGGATAGTCTCCCTTTTCTGATGCTATGATCCATTTTAGGAATCAGGTTGTCATCCTAGTATCAATTAAGATTTTAGTATTGTATAGTTATCATAGCTCTTCATGTTCAACCAAGAACTATGATTATGTATTATTATATGAGATGATGATTCTGGTGGTCAACTATTAAATGTGACATTGAAGATAATGTGTCTTGCTGCTACACCAACCACCAGATAAAGGTAGAGCACTTGAAACCTTCTGATTTGATTCAACCTCTCCTCATGCCGATCGGGAAATGGGATGAGGTATCCATAGATTTTGTTGTTGTATTATTGCATACTCCCTGATAGATAAATTCTATCTGGGTGGTTGTCGATCAGTTAACAAAGTCTTCTCATTTCATTTTGATCCAAGATACCACTAAGGTTAAAGATCTGGGTAAGTTGTATGTGCAAGAGATCGTAAGGTTACATGAGATTCCTTATGTAATAATTTCTAATAGGGATCTTACATTTACCTTGAGGCTCTAGAGGAGTCTCCAAGAGGAAATGAGAACTCATGTCATATAGATAACAAAATACTACCCTCAAACAGACGATCATACAAAGCGAGTTATCCAGATTCAAGAAGATATACTTCATGCCTATGTCTTGGATTTCAGTGGATCATGAGAAATCCATTTGGAACTAGTTGAGTTTTTATAACAATAGTTATAAATATTCAATCAGAATATCTCTATTTGAGGTGTTGTGTGGTTTCCCATATAGGTCACCTATTTGTTAGGCTGAGGTAGGTGAAGTAGCTTTGGTTGGACCATGTTCGGTTCAATTGACGTCTGTGAAGATTCATGATGTACATAGATGTCTTCTTACAACCCAGAGTTGAAAGAAATAATATGCGGATCGATGATGCCTTCCTCTAGAGTTTTCAATTATTTACTATGTTTTCTTGAGGGTATCTCCTTTGTCGGGTCACCGTCAGCTTGAAAAATAGGGAAAGTCGGCTATGATATTTATTGGACCGTTTGATGTCACTAAACTTCTTGGGTTGGTTTCTTATATATTAGAATTTATGGTTCAATTGATGGGTATTTATTATTTTTTACACATAACATAGGTCAAAAAATACCATCCTGATCCCACTCATGTTCTGAGTTGGGAAGAAATTAAGTTCGAGCCAGATGTTTTGGTTCTTGAAAAACCTGTTGAGCTAGTAGAATCTCAAGTGAAAGTATTTAATAGAAATTTGATTCTATTGGTCAGAGTTCTATGGAAACATGTATCAGATTATCACAATAAATGTGAACTTGATTTGATTATGAGGGAGGAGTGGACCCATATTTTTATAGGGATCACATATTCCATATGAATTTTGAGGGACATAAAGTCTTTATGGTGGGGAGTTTGTTACATCTCAACACCAATCTATTAGGAATGACTTTAAACTCATCATGGGTTTGATTTTTTTGTAGGTATAAGACCAAGAATAAATTTAGAGGATACCTATAATGGTGAAGTCATATATTTGTTGGACTCTTAGTATTAACCAGTTTTTTCTGTAGGTTGTAGAAGGATTTCACACTATGTAACTGGGTTACATGACATGTATGATTTATTTGATGAAAACTTTGAATGACTTCATGTTGTTAGAGTTTACATGATGTGAATTGGACTTAGACATCTTCAGTTAATAATAGGTTGTGTTTTTTTGCTTGATGTGACTAGTTATCCAGCATATATGGGACTTTGGTGGTTATACGCCATATAACCGAGTTACACATCATGTAATGGCCCATGTACAATTTTTAAAATAGGCGTGAAACTATTTTGTTTTGGTTATTTCTCCAGAATCATTTTCTTTGGACCTAGGTAAATTCAAAAGTTATTTTAGGGGACTCCGCTCCTTCTAGAACAATCCGATCGATGATCAGTCATTATTTCGGATATAGTGCATCCCTCCATACAAGTGACCATTCTACTTGTTTGTTTCCATTGATCATGGTAACACCCTTGGGTTTCATTATCAACTCTAATAATCTAAATTGGTGTTTATTATTTTTTTCCATGATTTGTTTTGTGATGTTGTTCCAGAGGCCATTCCTTTTTTGGTTGTGTTGTGACATGCATTCATTATTGAGGTGTGTGGTATTGCCTCTTATTTTCTGACCATAGTTCTCAATCGAATCGATCCTAAAATGAGTAGATGGGATTCTAGGGTATCTTTTTTTGTTTTGGATTTCATGTTAGGTGGATCTCGTATCAGGCGTGTGTGACCCGATTTTTGTGGTAGGTGGTTCCGTCTCCATCCTATGTTTGATCAACCATATTGTTCTGTTATTACAAATTGGTTTATAAATAAATTGGTATGAAATTGGATTATTTTTTGTGTGTGTTGGAATGAGATTTTGAATAAAAGTGGGTTTCCTTGGTTTTTGATAAATTGAATTAAAAGTGGTATTTTCAAAGCATTGAAAATGGTTTTGTAAAAATGGGTTTGAATAATCTTTGAAACATTGAGATTATTGTGATAATGATCACATGAGTTACATTGGGTACTAGGTGGAAGGTTTAGCTTGAGGCCATCATCTATTGTGGAGGTTCAATTTTAGCGGCGTTCCTCTTGTCCTATAGTTTATATTATTAGCTATAAGTATGTATATGATGTTGGGGTCTCACTTTTTGGGGTGTCTCCCTGGTCTTGGAGTATAGATAATCGGCTTCAGGTACCAGAGTGCACTATTCGTTGATTTTTTGGTATGAGTAGTCAGCTACCTAAATTTTTGTATTCCTTGGTGTTCTGATGCTTGTGTTCCTACTGTTTTTTTATTACTTGGATTTGGACTATTTTAGAGTGATTTGTATGTTGATTCATTTGAAAGATGATATGTAAAATGTGATTTGAAATTTATACACATGTTTTTGTTTTTTAACTGTGAAAAAGGAATTTTACCATCTTTTATATAAACATTTTTTACTAATTATCATTCCATATTTTATTTAAAATGGGTATAATCAAATTTTTATACAGATACTTGTTATGGAACACCTAGGTGTGATCCTATTTAGCATGTTAGATCACACCCTATGAACAACTTCGGTGATGCATAGAACTTGGTATGTATTCAAATAAGGGGAAATGGAAGTTACTGTAGTGAGGTGAAGAGGTTTCATGTCAGATGGGTTGGGTAGCTTGTGGTGATACGGTGGTATTTCATCCACACAATCACATGAAGTAGCTATTTTATTTGGTTATTCAAATTAGGGCTTATCTTTTGGAGTTTCTGACTACTTTGGTAGTCGTTCGTTTCTAATATCTTTCTTACAGTTATGGAATATATTTATTAGAATTCTGTAGTACTTTTTTCATCATTTATATATATTCTATGTTTTTTTCAGGTTGGAAATAATCATTCCCTCCGATTTTTCATTCGATGCATGGGTGCCTGTCGATAGCTCAAAGGGATCAGGAACGCCGTCCAGGTATGTGATGGATCTAGTCGGGTGCTAGGTTAGAGGGCAGCCTGGGTCAGTTTGTTACACATAAATATGTCTCATGAGATAAACTAGATTGTATTTTGGCTGAGGCATATCCATTTATTTTTATTTCTTGGAACAAGGCCTCGATAGTATGTTTTATATATACAGAATTTTTCATTCCATAATTATAAATTCAGTTATTGATATTCCATGTGATTTATCATTTAGTTTGAATATCAATGGTTTTATTTTCATGATCTTGTGATTATTAATATGAAATTATTTGATCATTTTTCATTCCTTATATATTATGCTGAAGTTATTAATTAAATTTCATTTATTTAAGTTATATACCTTTACATATTTATTATGTCTTATTTATTCATAGTTTCAGAAGTACATTTAACCTTACTAAGAATATGAGATCACCCCATTTTTATATTTTATTTTCCATTGGATACCATGAAGAGTTTTTTGATATATACGTAGGGATATAATAATGGGAATAATAGTTTTCTCAAAGAAAATTATTATAATTTATTTTAGGTTAGGAAATGTAATGTGAGTAAACTATGTATCTAGTATACAAAAATTACTAAACTATTCGGTCTATTGGTATGTGATTCCTTGTATCTTATAACAATTGAATAACTTATACATTGGCTCTAGGTAATTATGGTTAAAGTTTATACAGAAGGTATCAGAGGGTGTTTTATAAGGCCCCAGCCTTAAACCTTACTTAATCTTGAGTTATTACAAGATTACACATTGAGGATCTTTTCGGGTTTAGAGTTTTAGAGAATTAGATCACAAAACTTGCATTACATTCCACATATAAAAAATTGGTTACATAAAGATAGTATTCTTCATTCCCATCATTGGAAACATATTTAAAATAAAACATGGATTATTTCTTGACACTTCCTTGACACTATCATCATATCGTGTACCTTTCCCTTGACCTGTGAAAAACATTTCAATGAAACATGGGATGAGCATAAAAAGCTCAGTAAGGTATATAAAAATATGGAAAGGAAACATGG
The DNA here is from genome assembly GCA_963277665.1 of Viscum album. Classification (NCBI taxonomy): domain Eukaryota; kingdom Viridiplantae; phylum Streptophyta; class Magnoliopsida; order Santalales; family Viscaceae; genus Viscum; species Viscum album. The sequence goes on along the minus strand of OY728143.1, from coordinate 1,751,125,899 downwards.
GTACATATATACATAAGAATGAAATCATACTTTACCCATAAAACAAATGCACTTTAACATACCTCATCAAATCATGAATAAATCATAGAAATCATAAGACATAAAGGTAACTTGAGGCATTCATAACATTCTTACGTAGGGAGTAACCCTCTTGGTTACGTTTGGAATACCCATCACAGTATATTCCCTATATCTCTTCGGAGAAACCTTAACGTTTCACTCCTTCACGTTACCCAATGCATTGGAGAGCTATATCGGGCTCACCCGCCCTTAGTTTATCACGGAACCACATGTCTTCATAATAATTCCCAAGAAACTCAACATAATCGTATCACATAAAACATGCATAAAGGAAACATAACATTTCCACCTTTCAATCAAAAGATATCAATACAATACATTGATATAAAAACATTATGAAAACCATTTTCAATACCAAAATAAAAGAAATTTAAAACATGGTATTTATTTTTCTTTTAAAAAGAAGGTATGGCTTGTAGAGGAAGCCGAAACTCAAATAACGGTCATGGCGGCAGAGAAGTCATTGTCGCCGCATACGTACGACAAAAACATTCCCTTTTGTCATTTAGTAAAAGGCTTCGTATAAAAAAGATTCCTTTTGGATAAACGTAAAAGTCAAAGGGTTTTATACACTGTATAAAAGAAGGTTGTGTATAAAACAAAATATGCCTCAAGGAAAGGAGATTGAGACGAAGTCCCATACCTCGCGTCCGACTTGACTCAATCGTTCTTTAATGTCCTGAATAATAAAATTGAGTTAATTTATACTTGATTAACAACCTTTTTCAAGTTCATTATTCCTTTTATATCACTTATTACCATGTCATGAACACTATGTAATTATTTAAGTTAATAATGGTCATTTTAACGATCATTGGCTCTTTAGTCAAAAATAAACCCTTTATAATTACAAGTTGTTCATGTATCCATTATATCCAGAATTATAATCATGATGTATATATCATATATATCCAGTATATAAATCTATTTATAATATTACATAATCATTTAGAGGTAAGAAATGAAATGCACCGTTCATGGAGACGGTAAGCCGTACGTACGCATGAACGCTACTTTCATTTCTATTTCGTATTTTATAGAATGGAATCATAATTATATAAAGGTATATTATAATTCTAGTATAATATCATATATAATATCATAGTTCCATCCTTTATACATCCCACATATGGTATTTAATGAATCAAATCACTTTGAGGGGGCGGTAGTCCGCACTTCCTTAAATTAAGATATCACGTTCACCCATAATGGAAACCATAAAGGTATGAACAAAAAGAAAAAAACAGAAGCTTAAGGAAAACATAAACATATTATATATCATATATAAATATAGTGACATCTTAATGGCCACCTTTGAAGGTGTTAAAATAATGTTGAACAATCATCGTTTCGGGAGGCATAAATTCACCATCCACGGAAATAGTATGTTCGTTAACCATTAGATGTAGGTGTGTGTAACTGTAGCTCGAATCCATATTATAACGACATCCTAGTATATTGAGGATACTGGAGTTGTTACAAAAGAAAAGAATAATAAGATTTTATGGGGTTTGAGAAGCAAAATAAAACAAAAGGACTCAAAAGAAGACATTACCTTAAATCAGGTAACTCCCTTTGGTTTGAGCTCAAAGGCTTCCTTGGGAAGACTTATGCCCAAAGTGAGGCTTCAATTAGTAAGAGAGTGAAGTGGAGAGACAAAATTGGCAGGGGTTGGACGAGCCAAAGGCTTTGGGAGTGTGGGTAAGGAGGTAGAGGTGGGGGCCTTTTATAAGAGGAGAGGAGGGGCACTCTTGGAAAGTAAAGATAAGTTACTTTATTTTAAAATGAGTTTCGGATTCAAAAGGTCCCACATTGATATAATTAGAGGATAAGGTGATAAGTGTTATAAATACACTCATCCAATAGGTTTTGGACATGTTTAGATCTTAGATTTTACATTAACATTCCATTTTATTTAAATCATTAAATAACGAGGTCATCGCTGCATCATCATGATGTCATAAATAATTTACTATATTTAATGTCTAAAAAATATAAAAAAACTACTATGATGTAGGAAATATTTTTATCTTTCTAATGAATATTTATAGTCAAAAACCTGACTTGTATAACCCCATATAAAAATTGTTTTAGTAACATAACTCATGTTTGTGTCATTTTTACTTTAACATTAAATAAAAAGTTATTTATGTCATTTCCCTACCAAAGTGGCTCCATGGGGTCCCCAAGTTGACCCATGGCTTGTCTGGGTCGGAAATGACACAACCAATGTGGGTAGGACATGTTTGAAGCTCATCTCATACTATTAAAACATTATTTTTACCTTAAACTACACTAATTACCACTAATCGCGATTAAGAACTTAATAAGTTACTATTCACCAAAAAATTATTATAATCTCATTGAACCACATTTGACATCTTAATGACAACCATGTATGTCGGAATTTTGAAATTCAAAACACAAAGATGGCAAAATTTCATTTAAACGGAAAATCAGTTTTTATAAGTACCACTTAGTGGTTTCACTATTCATCAAAATTGAAGTTTTTCAGAAAATTACCAAAAATTGACCCTAAGCTATATTTGATATTCCGAATTCAAAAATGAAGTCTATTTTACAAAATTAAAAACATATAAGTCACATTAATTAATTTAATAATTAATTCCCATTGTCATGACAAATAGCGTGTTTTTATGAAACAATAAGTATCAAAAGACTGACACTAGTTTAAGTCCAATTTCAAAGTGAAATTGATTCAAATGACCACCATTGGATAAAATGGTAAAAATATATTATAATTTAACTTCAAAACCAATTCAAAAGATAATCTAATCATATAAATAAATTAGATTACATAGAGGTTTTGAATTAAAATACAACATTTTTCACTATTCATTAAAAAATGAACTTTATCGGAAAAATACCAAAAATTCACACAAAGTAAATTTTTATGTCCCAATAATAAATAATAATTTTATTTTGACAAACATAGCTTATAAAATTGTCAAAAGATAGATTTAAATAGGGTTTTCCATCAAAAGGCACTAAAACAATCTTTTAAGAATATTAGTGTATTCCATGCATAAGATTGACTTTATTTTCATTTTAAGCCTCTAAAACACTATCTTAATCATTAATAGACATAGATAAAAATATCTATTATTCATTACTTACATGGGATGTTACATCCTTACCCCCTTTAGAAAATTGCGTCCCCGCAATTTATTTACTTATCAAATAAATGGGGGTACTTATCGCTCATTGCATTTTTAGATTCCCATGTTGCCTCTTCCATCATGTGGTTTTTCCACAAAACCTTTAGTTGCTTAATCACCTTATTCCATAACACTTACTCCCTGTGGTCAAGAATATGGACCGGTTGTTCCTCATAAGATAGGTTCTCTTCCAGCTGAACTACCTCTGGACTCAAAACATGAGATGGATCTGGCATATACTTTCTCAACATCGAAACGTGAAAAACATTGTGTACCTGAGATAAACTCGGAGGTAAAGACACTCGGTATACAACTGATCCAACTCTCTCCAGAATTTCATATGGTCCAATAAACCTTGGACTCAGCTTTCCTTTCTTACAAAATCTCATCACACTTTTCCAAGGAGAAACCTTGAGAAAAACATGATCACCTACCTCAAAAGAGAGATCCTTCCACCTGTTGTCCGCATAACTCTTCTGCCTGCTCTGAGCTGTTCTCATGTGTTTCTGAATCAGCTGAACTTTTTCTGCCATCTCTTCTACCAATTCTGGTCCCATCAACTTCCTTTTACCCACTTCATCCCAGAAATCTGGAGTTCGACACCGCTTCCCATATAATGCCTGAAATGGTGCCATCTGTATACTGGAATGAAACCTGTTATTATATGAAAATTCAACCAAAGAAAGATGTTGGTCCCAACTTCCCTGATAATCCATAGAACAAGCACATAGAATTTCCTCCAAGGTCTGAATTGTTCGTTCTGATTTCCCATCTGATTGAGGATGAAAAGATGTAATAAAATTTAATTCAGTACCCAATGACTTCTGAAGGCCTTTCCAAAAGTTAGAAGTGATCCTGGGATCATGATCAGATACAATGGAGAGAGGAACTCCATGTAACCTGACTATCTCTTTAAGATACAAATGGGAAAGTTGATCTAGGGAAAAAGTATCCCGTATAGCAAGGAAATGAGCAGATTTAGTCAAGCGATCAACAATAACCTAGATTGCATTATTACCTCGAGATGTCTTCGGTAATCCCACAACAAAGTCCATGGATATATTCTCTCATTTCCACTTTGGCACTGGTAAAGGCTGAAGCATCCCTTTCGGTAACCGCCACTCTGCTTTAACCTATTGACATGTCAAACACTTCACAGTAAAATCAGCAATATCTCTTTTCATTCCATCCCACCAGTAATACTCCCACAAATCTCTATACATCTTAGTACTGCTAGGATGAACTGAAAATGGAGAACTATGAGCTTCACATAACAACTCTCTCTTCAACTGTGAATCACAAGGCACACACAATATCTTCCCAAATCTCAAAACTAAATCATTATCAATGTTGAATTCAGGCAACTTACCTTTCTGAACCAGCTCTACCTTTTTCTACAACTCACGGTCTTGCTTCTGTGCTTGCTTGATTCTATCAGATAGAGATGATCTCACTGATACCTAAAACAAAACAGAATAACTTCATGCACCAACAACTTCTATGCCAAAGTTCATCAAATCTTTAACCAAAGGATCACGTTCCAAATGCAACATTGCTAATGAAGCATTACTTTTTCGACTCAAAGCATCAGCCACATTATTTGCTTTTCCCAGATGGTAGTGAATTGTACAATCATAATCCTTGATTAATTCTAGCCATCTCCTTTGTCTCATGTTCAATTATTTCTGAGTGAATATATACTTTAAACTTTTGTGATCGGTATATATTTCAAACTTTACTCCATACAAATGATGCCTCCAAATTTTTAAAGCAAAAACAACAGCAGCTAATTCCAAATCATGTGTAGGGTAATTTACCTCATGAGTTTTCAACTGTCGTGAAGCATAAGAAATTACCTGATCATTTTGCATTAGGACGCAACCAAGTCCTTTCAATGAAGCAGCACTGTAGATAACAAACTCACCATTCCTAGAAGGTAGTGCCAAAACTGGAGCATTCACCAATCTTCTTTTCAATTCCTGAAAACAATCATCACATTCTTTTGTCCAGATAATCTTAACACCCTTCCGAGTTAGCTTAGTCATTGGACTAGATAACCGTGAAAAATTTCTAAAAAACCTTCAGTAATAGCCTGCCAAACCAAGGAAGCTACGAATCTCAGTTACATTTGTGGGTCTTGGCCAGTCTTCCACAACTTTTGTTTTTGCAGGATCAACAGTTATTCTATCCTTAGAAACAATGTGACCAAGGAAAGAAATTTGTTGCAACCAAAACTCACACTTGCTGAATTTCCCATACAATTTCTTTTCTTTTAAGGTTTGAAAGATAACCCTTCAATGTCTTTCTTGCTCCTCTTTACTTTTAGAAAAAACCAAAATATCATCAATGAAAACCACCACAAACTTATCCAAGAACTCATGGAAAATTCTATTCATTAAGTCCATGAATACAGCAGGTGCATTGGTTATCTCAAAAGGCATTACTACAAATTCATAATGGCCATATCTTGTACGGAACGCAGTCTTCGGAACGTCTGCTTCCTTTACCTTCAGCTGATGGTACCCCGATCTCAAGTCAATCTTTAAAAAATACTGAGCTCCCTGGAGCTGATCAAACAAATCATTGATATGAGGCAAATGATATTTGTTCTTAACAGTGATGTTATTCAAGGCTCTATAATCAATGCAAAGTCTCATAGAACCATCTTTCTTTTTAACAAATAAAACAGGAGCACCCCACGGTGATGTGCTAGGTCGAATGAAACCTTTCTCTAATAAATCTTGCAATTGCTCCTTCAACTCTAAAAGTTCAATTTGAGCCATTCGATAAGGGGGTTTTGAAATTATCTTAGCATCAAGAACTAAGTCAACAGTAAATTAAACTTCCCGATCTGGTATTATTCCAAGCAACTCATCAGGAAAAACATCAGGTTACTCATTTACCACTGGCACATCATTAATCTGAATAGTTCCTTTATTTTCAACGATGTGTGAAAGGTAACATTCATTTCCATCTTTTACAAGTTTCTCGGCCTCTTGATAAGTTATCAACAGTAAGGGTTCATTCTTGTACACAAACTGAAAGACTTTCTGAAAAGAAACTTCTTTATCTCTACAGTCAATCTTAGCATGGTAAATAGAGAGCCAATCCATACCCAGGATATCATCAAACTCTACTAGAGGTAGAACAATAAGGTTTGCAAGTAGGTTCTTTCCACAGATAAGGATAGGAAGATTCTTATAAATTCTTTTTGCCTCAACATCCCCCCCAGGTGTTTTTACCAAAAGTTTAGGAGTCATTTCTTGAGATGGTATTCCCATTTTACTAGAAAAGCTTTTAGAGATGAAAGAATGTGTAGACCCCGAATCAAAAAACACACTGGCATAATCTGAAAAAACAAAGTACCTGATACAAATTCATTTGATGGACCGACATCTACTGAAGTAGTTGCAAAGGATTTCACCACCCCTTTCTGCTTGTAGTCTAACTGCTTCCCATCACTCAAACTCTTTGTCGGACACCCGTTTGCATAGTGACCCATCTCATTGAACTTATAACATTTCACTAACTATAAATCATTTTTGGTCTTACCTTCACCTTGACCCTTTTTAGTGCAATCATGAGCCTTATGTCCCATCTTACCACATCGGTAGCACTTTCCAGAATTCAGAATACATTCCCCAGCATGCCTTTTGCCACATTTATCACAAACTGGAAACTTAGTTTTCTTACCATCAGACTTTTTTAAAGAATTCTTACATTTCTCCTACCATCTCGGTCTCCTCTTCTGTTGGTTGTTATAGAACACTTGATCATCAGAAAACACCATTTACACCTTCTCAGCACATCGAACAAGCTTTTCATAACTTTTAAACTCATGAGAAGATAATTCCCTTTGATATTTTGTCTTTAATCCTGAGTAAAAACGATTGATTTTACTATCAAGGTCTCAGATAAAATTTGGAGCATACCTTGCCAATCGAGTGAACCTCTCTTCATAGGTAGCCACTGAGTCTTCCTCTTGCCTCAATTCCAAGAATTGATTTTCCATCCTAAGTCGAACAGCCTTAGGAAAATACTTCTCAAGAAACATTCCTTTGAATTCATCCCAGTCAAGAGCATCAATCTCATCGGCGTCCATGATATCTTTAACCATAGACCACCACTGATCTGCCTCACCCTCCAAACGGTAAATAGCAAGACTAACCTTTTGATTGTCTGAACACCCCGTGACATCAAAAATATTCTCTAGTTCTTTAATCCATCCTTCAGCTAGCACAAGGTCAGATGATCCTTTGAATGATAGGGGATGTTGCCTCATGAAATGTTCCACCACTGACATGTTCCTCTGCGGTTGATCTTGCTGATCTCGTGTATGGATACCACCGCCATTTATCACTTGAGTCAACTACGCCATTACTGCAACAAACTGTTCAGTTCCAATTCCGACCATCTCAGGATGCTGATTCGGAAGGTTATTTCCTTCTGTATGCCTTCCTAGCACTGCTTCCCTATTTCCTCTGCGGAAAACCATTCTGAACAAACATGTCTTAGATGAAGCAACATGGTAATCTTCAAATGCTATATCATTTCAAAAAAAAATATTTTTGGATAATCATTTAATAGAATTCTAACTCCTAAAGTTATCTAAACCGACCTCTGATACCAACTATAAGGCCCTAGAATTAAACCATACTTAATCTTGAGTTATTACAAGATTACACATTGAGGATCTTTTCGAGTTTAGAGTTTTAGAGAATTAGATCATAAAACTTGCATTACATTCCACATATAAACAAAGTTGTTACATAAAGATAGTATTATTCATTCCCATCAATGGAAACATATTTAAAATAAAACATGGATTATTTCTTGACACTTCTTTGAGACTATCATCATATCATGTACCTTTCCCTTGACCTGTGAAAAACATTTCAAAAAAACTTGGGATGATCATAAAAGGCTCAGTAAGGGATATAAATATATGGAAAGGAAACATGGGTACATATATACATAAGAATGAAATCATACTTTACCCATAAAACATATTCACTTTAACATACCTCATCAAATAATGAATAAATCATAGAAATCATAAGACATAAAGGTAACTTGAGGCATTCATAACATTCTTACGTAGGGAGTAACCCTCTTGGTTACGTTTGGAATACCCATCACAGTATATTCCCTAAATCTCTTCGGAGAAACATTAACGTTTCACTCCTTCACGTTACCCAATGCATTGGAGAGCTATATTGGGCTCACCCACCCTTAGTTTATCACGGAACCACCCGTCTTCATAATAATGCCCAAGAACCTCAACATAATCGTATCACATAAAACATGCATAAAGGAAACATAACATTTCCACCTTTCAATCACAAGATATCAATACAACACATTGATATAAAAACATTATGAAAACCATTTTCAATACCAAAATAAAAGAAAATTAAAACATGGTATTTATTTTTCTTTTAAAAAGAAGGTATCGCTTGTAGAGGAAGTCGGAACTCAAATAACGGTCACGGTGGCAGAGAAGTCGTTGTCGCCGCATACGTACGACAAAAACATTCCCTTTTGTCGTTTAGTAAAATGCTTCATAAAAAAAGATTCCTTTTGGATAAACGTTAAAGTCAAAGGGGTTTATACACCGTATAAAAGAAGGTTGTGTATAAAACAAAATATGCCTCAATTAAAGAAGATTGAGACGAAGTCCCATACCTCGGGTCCGACATGACTCAATCGTTATTTAATGTCCTGAATAATAAACTTGAGTTAATTTGTACTTTCTTAAGAACCTTTTTCAAGTTCATTATTCCATTTATATCACTTATTACCATGTCATGAACACTATGTAATTATTTAAGTTAATAACGGTCATTTTAACGATCATTGGTAATTGAGTCAAAAATAAACCCTTTATAATTACAAGTTGGTCATGTATCCATTATATCCAGAATTATAATAATAATTTATATATCATATATATCCATTATATACATGTATTTATAATATTACATAATCATTTAGAGGTAAGAAGTGAAATGCACCGTTTATGGAGACGATAAACAGTACGTACGCATGAACGCTACTTTCATTTCTATTTCGTATTTTATAGAATGGAATCATAATGATATAAAGGTATATTATAATTCTAGTATAATATCATATATAATATCATAGTTCCATCCTTTATATGTCCCACATATGGTGCTTAACGAATCAAATTACTTTGAGGGGGCGGTAGTCCGCACTTCCTTAAATGAAGATATCGCGTTTACGCATAATGGAAACCATAAAAATATGACCAAAAAGAAAAAAACAGAAGCTTAAGGAAAACATAAACATATTCTATATCAAATATAAATACAGTGACATCTTAATGGACACCTTTGAAGGTGTTAAAATAATGTTGAACAATCATCGTTTCGGGAGGCATAAATTCACCATCCACGGAAACAGTATGTTCGTTAACCATTAGATGTAGGTGTGTGTAAGTGTAGCTCGAATCCATATTATAACAACATACTAGTATATTTAGGATACTGGAGTTGTTAAAAAAGAAAATAATAAAAAGAGTTTAGGGGGTTGGAGAAGCAAAATAAATCAAAAGGACTCAAAAGAAGACATTACCTTAAATCGGGTAACTCCCTTTAGTTTGATCTCAAAGGATTCCTTGGGAAGACTTATTCCCAATGTGAGGATTCAAGGAGTAAGAGAGGGAAGTGGAGAGACAAAATGGGTAGGGGCTGGCCGAGCCAAAGGCTTTGGGAGTGTGGGTAAGGAGGTAGAGGTGGGGGCCTTTTATAAGAGGAGAGGAGGGGCACTCTTGGAAAGTATAGATAAGTTACTTTATTTTTAAATGAGTTTCGGATTCAAAAGGTCCCACATTGATATAATTAGAGGTTAAGGTGATAAGTGTTCGAACTCCCCTCATCCAATAGGTTTTGGACATGTGTAGGTCTTAGAGTATACATTATATTTCCATTTTATTTAAATCGTTAAATAATGAGGTCATCGCTGCATCATCATGATGTCATAAATAATATAATTTATTAAATGTATAAAAATTATAAAAAAATACTATGATGTTTTAAATATTTTTAGCTTTCTAATGAATATTTATAGTAAAAAATATGACTTGTATAACCCCATATAAAATTTTTTTTAGTAACATAACTCATGTTTGTGTCATTTTTACTTTAACATTAAATAAAAAGTTATTTATGTCATTTCCCTACCAAAGTGGCTCCATGGGGTCCCCAAGTTGACCCATGGCTTTTCGTGGTTGGCCATGACACAACCAGTTAGGGTAGGACAAGTTTCAAGCTCATCTCATACTATTAAAATATTATTTTTACCTTAAACTACACTAATTACCACTAATCGCGATTAAGAACTTAATAAGTTACTATTCACCAAAAAAATTATTATAATCTCATTGAACCACATTTTACTTCTTAATGACAACCATGTATATCAGATTTTTGAAATTCAAAACACAAAGATGGCAAAATTTCATTTAAACGGAAAAATCAATTTTTATAAGTACCACTTAGTGGTTTCACTATTCATCAAAAATTGAAGTTTTTCAGAAAATTACCAAAAATTCACCATAAGCTATATTTGATATTCCGAATTCAAAAATGAATTCTATTTTAAAAAATTAAAAACATATAAGTCACATTAATTAATTTAATAATTAATTCCCGCTGTCATGACAAATAGCGTGTTTTTATGAAACAATAAGTATCAAAAGATTGACAGTAGTTTAAGTCCAATTTCAAAGTGAAATTGATTCCAATGACCACCATTAGATAAAATGGTAAAAATATATTCTAATTTCACTTCAAAACCAACTCAAAAGATAATCTAATCATATAAATAAATTAGATTAAAAAGTGGTTTTGAATTAAAATACAACATTTTTCACTATTCATTAAAAAATGAACTTTATCGGAAAATACCAAATATTCACACAAAGTAAATTTTGATGTCCCAATCATAAATAATAATTTTATTTTGACAAACATAGCTTATAAAATTTTCAAAATATAGATTTAAAAAGGGTTTCCATCAAAAGGCAGTAAAACAATCTTTTAAGAATATTAGTGTATTCCATGCATAAGATTGTATTTATTTTCATTTTAAGCCTCTAAAACACTATCGTAATCATTAATAGACATAGATAAAAATATATATTATTCATTACTTACTTGGTATGTTACATGTTTAGTATAAACCTTGGGAAAAAGATTTTGGAAGACATAGATTAAGGAACATAACCCCGTGATAGACTTTGATGATATTTATAGAATTAAGCCGAATTATTTGGATAAGAATAAATTTTGTAGTTTTTCTTAATAAATATACCCCTTTCAGGATATTACAAGCCAAAGTCATTCTGTAATAGAAGTATGTCAGTGTAATAAATCGAAAAAGGGATTTTTGGACTCAACCTCATTATCACAAAGTTCATGATAATGGGTTTTAATTTACACATGGTTTTAAACATGTATATGATATGATTATGATAATTAAAATTTTATATACCAACTATTATGAAGGATTTTAAAATAATGATACACCCAAAGAAACCATGTTTATGATTATGATATTAGTTGTGCATAAAATTTTCAATTTATGTTAAGTGTTTCACTAGATTTGGGAATATACATTATGTTTTGTAACTTTATGATATAATATATTGTATACCATCATTTAGAAATGTCTCCTAGAGTAAGGAATGAAAATCTTATCAATAAACATAATCCAAAGAGTATGAAAGATCATTTATTTGAGAAAATTAATTCAATCTTTCAAATAGAACTATTATCCCAATCTTTATAATCATATGAAGACATAGTATAATGTGTTTTAAATATAGATAAATAAATATCCATGTATTATGTATTCAAAATTATACAAGAGTATAAGAGGATGGAAGACTAGAAAATTGATATAGGGAATAAGAGGAAGAATGATTTTCCAACATGTGATACCTGTGGAAGGTAACACCTTGGTACATGCTTAAAATAATGAGATATTTATTTAAGTATAGGAAAAAATGTCCACCATTCTTGTGATTTCAATGGTATGAAATAATCCTTTAATGTAAAATGCTTCCACTATAATGATATGGGGAACTATGAAAATTAATTCCCCAAGTATTAAAGAAATATACTTAAAATAGAGCTAAGGGGTCATGGTCAATCTTATACTATTACTGATGATGAAGTTTAACGATTAATGGACTTGTTTTTTGATTCATGAATTATGTTATAGAATAATTTTAATCAATGATATTTTGGTTATATATACTATGAAATGTTTAAGGATTGTACTACAATACTATTTATTAAAGTATTTAAGAGTATTTAATTAATGTAATCGATGACTAATAAAAGTGATTCAGTGACAAGTCAGACCTATTGGGAAAAATATTTTTAAGGGAGGATAAACCATAAAGTTTTAGTTATATTGATATAATAATGAGATGTTATTGATATAGTGATAATGACCACCAATTTTTTTTAGATATTTTAAGGTTTAAGAAATCTTTTATAGATTTTACTATATGTTTTGATCTGTTATATATATTTAACAATATAAGATTTTATTTTTGAAGATATGTATTTTTTATTTAATGTTTTATGATGATAAATATATTCAAATACTTTAAATGAAAAAAACTAAAAGGAAATTCTTTTGGGAATATAATTTTTATTTAATGACTATAAGAAATTATGGAATTCAATTTTTTTTAAAAATATTTTGGATGAGTCATAAGTTTAACAATTTTTTTAAATGGATTAAGTTGGAATTCAGGTGTTATTTAATAACATGATCTAAATTTTTTGTATTTAGTGAAGATAGGATGAATATATTGAAACTATTTTATGGAATATTATGATCTATTAAAAGGTAATTTTAGTACTTCAAGAAAATAAATTCATCTTGGATATTCATTTCTTAGAGTAAGAAATGAAGTTGGAATTGATTGAAGCACAACCAAAGTATGAATTTATTATAATTAATATAATTATATCATGTAATTATCTATAATCTAAATCATTTTATAAAAATTATAACCATATATTAATCATAATTATCCATTGAATAAAGACCAAGGATAAAAATTCAATATGTCTTTGAAAGACTAGGTACATAATTATAAAAAACAATACTATAATAAAAAACTATTTTTGCTAATATTCATAATGAGATCATAAAACCCATTGATATCCTTTAACTATATATGATAACTTGGTAAATACATAGACAACAGGGATGATCTAAAAAGCATAGTAAGTGAAAAAACATGGAAATAAAGAAAAACACATGAGTTGGATGAGATAATATGATAACATAAAAGGAATGTATCATGTATAAAATTATAGAGTCATAAAATATAGAATTTGGAATCATATGATCATGTAAATATAGTATTGTGGTGGAAAAATATATCATGAAATAAACATGAGTCAAGGATAACTGCCACGACAATATCACATGGTGGGTAGAGTCCCATAATGGATTATATTTATTCCCTAATCCCATACATTATGTTTGATGAGACTAAATTTTACCCAATGCATTGAAGAATTATTTGGGTGCACCAATAATAACATGTATATGCATATGCAGGAAACACAAAGAAATATAACATAATGAATATACATAAGGGTTACCCATGAGAAGAAAAGGGTATCATAATCATGTTATATGATAGAACCAAACAATGTATCATAATGGCATCCATGAAAGAAGGGATTAAATTATTATCATAAAATAATAAATTAAAAATAGTAATAGATCATGAATAATTAATTCTAGTTGAAGTGAGAACATTAAAAGGATTGTTTATGTAACTTTTGAAATGTGCCATATTAGTTCGGTTTAGGGGAAAAAGATGTAAGAGTCCTTAAAGAGGATAAAGAAAAAATTATTTATATAAAACCAGAAATGAACTAAAATGTATTTTCATGATAAAATGAGTGGATCTAGAATAATTTTAAGGGATTAAAATAATTTATATAGGGTACGTGAAAATGGGTAATAAACAGAGAATTTCCTTTAAACAAGTTTGCTTGTCAAGGGGAATCAAGAAGGGAAAATTTTTTAAACATGAATTTCCATTTAAAAAATGTTGAATTGAGCTGTATATATATTTTTGGGATATAACATGGAATAATTATATAATAATAATGAATATATAAATTAATAAAAATGGAGATAAATTGTTACCCAAAGAAAATATGGAGTTTCGAAGAGATCCCTTACCTTATGTTAAAATGAGTTCATCACTTACAATTATTGTACATGATAATAAAATTTGATTCATTAATAACTTAATAAGGAACATATTAAATATAAATTTTATTTATTATATTTTTATTAAGTTAATTTATTTTCATTTTTATTATTTATTCACTTCAATGTTTTCATTTCGAGAGATTTTGTTTCATGGTTTCGTGGTCGGTTCAATTTTCTATAATTATGGATGTTCTTTAAAAATTAAAATAAAAGTAAATAATTGAAATGAAATGAAATTAATGTGATTAAAAAGTTTAAATTATATCATATATCATTTGTTTCTAAAATGTAGATGATTCATTTAATAAAATATTAATGATAAATGGTTAGTTTATTTTGGAAGTCTTTTTGACCATCTTAAACTATTCATATTTTATTTAATATTATGTGTATATATTAGTTACAGAATATTAAATAATATAAAATATAGTTATTTAAATTTATATTTACCACATTTATTTTTTTATTAACATCCTTTATGGTGGTAATTGAAAACAAAAACTCATTATCCACTGAGACGATTAACTGCCATAATTTGGTCAATAATTTCATTTCTTTGAATAAGAAGAGATGAGAAAATGGATGGATAGAATATATTAAACTAGAAATAAATAATTTTATTATATACATGATAGTGGATTTATTATTATTTTATGAATTAATTATGTGATGGGAAGGTAGAAGAAAAAAATACATGAAAATATATAGTTGGAGAATGTAACCTCTTGAATATCACCTCCTTGAAGGACCCTTTAAGGAACTTGTAACTAGACCTTTTGTGAGACCAGAATCACTTGGATGTGGGGAGAGTAGGGAGGATAGGGTTTTTATGGGATTTTTAAATCTTTAAGGTAGAGAATTTGTGAGGATATGAGGCTGTATTTATAAGGGGATAAGAGGGGTGATTTTGTGTGTGATATTCATTAGTTTAACATTTTAACTCAACACTATCAATAGTATTTATTATCATGACTATATATACTAAATATCCCATAATATATTTATATAATGGGTGATTACATCATCCATTACTCAAAAATTCATTTATTTTTCTTGTAATGTTAAATATCATAAATTACCATTTTCACTATTCACAAAAATGAACTATTTTAGAAAAAAATTAAAAAGACACCATAATTTTTTTTAAATATGTAGATTTAAAAAATGAAATAAATTTTATGAAAATAAATATTTAATTATTAAAAATTTCATTTTTGAATAAAATCATCATTTATTCAAAAAATATTGGTTTTAATATTATAATTAATTTCATGACCCTTTGAGAAATTAATTATGGTCTCATAAAATTATATTATCATTATAATAAAACGTAATATTAATTCATAAATCTATTTTATTTAAATAAATTTTATTTTAAATCATTATATTTATTACAAAATTGTGATTAAAACATTTATGTTTTGTAAAAATACAAACACATAATTTATCATTCTTATAATAGTTATTTTCTTCTACCATAGTTTAAATATATGAAATTTTCATTTTATATGACACATAAATATTATTTTAGATTTCTATATGGGATTTTACTATTCTAATGATCATATTACTTTTCTTAATGATTCATTAATACTCCAACGATCATGTTACTATTCCAAAAGTTAGATTACTATTTTAATAGTTAGATTTGTAATGCTCATATGGGTTTCCTACTTCCAATAAATACATCTTATTCAATTTAATATTCATTCCATTCTACTTTATATAAATTATATAGAAACTTTTCTCTTCAAAATGAATATTGTACTATTAACATAATGTTTTATTTCTACATATTTGTTCATGAGAGCGGTTACTCTGGCTGACCAAGAAGATCTAAATTATCATATTCTTTTTGTCTTATTTTCTATTTATTATCCCATTTATTTTTTTGAATTATGTTAGTTTTATTTACAAAATTATGTGTCATTTTTAATTTATGAGAAGAATGTTTTGTTGTTTTCTCTATGTGATGTATTTTATTTATATAACATGTCATAATTATAAGAATAGAAATTCCATTAATAAAATTTTTGGTCATTACATTCTTCCCCCTTATAAAATATCTCCATCAAAATTTCATTTTACATACTAAGGTGAAAATAGTTTAGGGTACTTCTCCTACTTTTATTCTTCTAGTATCCATTTTTCCTCTTCATATTTATGGTTTCACTATAGTACTTTGACTTGGTGATTAGTCTTGTGGAATAGAACATTTTATATTATAGAAGATCTTCACCAGATGATCCTCATTGGGGAGGAAATTTTATGGTTGTACCACCTCTGAATTTAGTATTTATAAGGGATATGGTATATACATCCACAGGGGGAATATGTGGAACACATCATGTACTCAAGACATGGTTGGTAGATAATCTTTTAGATGGTCCACAAATCTGTTGTGATCAAGAATCTCAAATGGGATGATGTATATGGGACTTATATTTCCATTATTCCCAATTTCCATCACTCTCTTCCGTAGAGAGATGTGGAGTAATACAGTATCTCCAACCTCAAACTATTGGTCTCACTAACAACATTTTGTATAGATCTTCTATCAACTTTGGGAAGCCCTGTTGTGATTCTGAATGGTATGAAAATTTTCTACCATTTCCTCAACCATTTTAGGACCCATAATTTCATTTTACCCAAATTCATCCTAGCATTCATGTTTTGAACATATTTTCCCATAAAGGGATCTATATGGATCTATTTCAATGCTCGACTGGAAACTATTGCTGTAAGAAAATTAAACCAGAGGACAATGTTGGTACTATCCTCATTTTATGTCCATTTAGAATGCTCTCAACATATATTTCAATGTATGAATAGTATACTCAGACCGGCTATCAGTCTTGGGGTGATAAAATGTACTGAAGCTTTGTTTAGTGTTTAGGGAATGTTGGAGACTTTTCCAGAACATGGAGAAAAATATAATATCTTGATCATATATAATAGATGATGATACTTCATACAACTGTACCAATTCAGCGATGTACAATTATGAATTTTGATTGAGTGATTAGTCCAATTGAATTGAAATAAATTGAGTAGTGCTTGTAAGATGATCCATAACAACCCATATAACATTATTTTATCTGGATGTATTTATAAGTCGAGTGAAAAAGTCAATGGTGATGTTTTCCCATATCAATATAGGTATGGGTAATTTTTGAAACGTCTCCTTATAATTTTTCCTTCAATCATTCACTTGATAACATACGTGGTAGTTTGATGTATATTTAGTGATATCCTTCCAGATATATCCCACCAATATTTTTCTTAGAGATCTAGATATATCTTTTTATTGCATGGATGGATGGATGAAGACAATATATGTACATCACTCAAAAACATCCCTTTTTATCTCAATATTTTATGGTCAAATTAGTCATGACCCAAATCTTATGACTCCTTCCTCATCAATCTTGAACTCCAAGGATTTCTAATTTATGATTGTTTCCACCTTCTTATGAATTACCACATCATATCTTTAAACATATTTTATCTTATCTAAATGTATGGTTGAGTAATCATTTGAGAAAATAACGATGATGTTCCTTCCTTTACAATTCCCATGCATATGCTTTTAATGTCTATGAAGATGGAATCGTCCTCAATTCTCATCATTGATAATGTTTCGAGATCCTTTCACCATATATAATCTTTCACTTAATTTTTTTTTAATATAATGGTAGTGGATTAAGAAGACATAATCCAGGATGATCCATAACCATCTTCACTCACTACTGAGAAGTTGGGTTTTCCAAACACTTGTATACCAATTGTTCTGTATAACTATTGGTATAGAGGTCATTTACCAATGCTTTGTACAAACCGTTGGTAAAGGTTGGTTTAGTGAAGGATTCCCCAATGGTATTATGAAACCATTGGGAAATCCACAAACTTTTTACCCCTACCAATGGTTTTTACAAAACGTTGGTAAAGACCATGATTTTCCCAATAGTTTTTAAAAACCATTGGGAAAGGTATCCCCAAATACAGAAAACCCGCACAGAAGACTCATCTCCCCTATTTCAAGATGCCCCCATGTGCAGGTTAACCCTAACCCGAGGTCTTCCATCCGATCAGCTGCAACCCCCCCCATATAGGTTATACTCCTTAAACCTCTTCCTAATCACATACTAGAAGCCCCCTTCCCCAGATTTCTCTATTTATTTCAATATCTAGAAATATCGCAGCATTATTCCCTATTTATAGAGATTTTGGAAAATTTTATAATTAACACTATTTGATATTGAATCAATGACTAATACTTGATTGGTAGATGCCTGTGAGTATATAGAATATGTTTTATAAACTATCCCTTAAATGTATCACTATTTTGTGTTATTTATAATGTGTGTAGTATCATTGACATACTTTATTATTAATATCAAATTTAAAAATAAATGTTTCGCTCTATACTTTGTGAAATTAAACATCGTTATGATCCATGAACAACCTATTAGTGTAGAATACTGAAATTTATCCACCCATGGGATGTGCTTTATTAGGGAATTTTTCCCCCAAATACCCAGCGCCCCAGCTCCCAGTAGGTCCAATTGCAGACCTAATCCAGACCTCATCCTGAAGTATTGTCGGCTGCGAAATACCTTCCAATGTAAGATCCTTATTCAATAAAACATATTTTTATTTCTAAACTTCCAATTAGTAAGTTTTATCTTAGTTTTAGTGTCCTTTCTCTTTTTATTTTATGTTTGATGTTTTGATTTCGGTTAAATTGGAGTTATTATTGTTGGAGTACCGAACCCTTTATTTGTTTTATGTTTTTTATTCTACACTTAATATATCGTAAATGGGCTGTTTAGTGGGGTTTGTTTAGTTTAGTGGGTAAAGGGTTTGATGTTTTTTGTTTAGTAGTGGATGGGATGTCCAGGTGGGGGGTGTGGGCTAACTAAGGGGGGGTGGGGTGGGTTGTCCTGGACACCTCGTACCCCCTGGATAGCCCCCCACTCTTGGAAAGCCCCCCCCCCCCAACCCCTGGACCCCCTGACTGCCCCGGATAGCCCCACCACTCCCGTGGATAACCCGCCCACCCCCTAGACACCCCGTACCCCCTGGAAAGCCGCCCATACCCATGGATAGCTCGCCCACCCCCTGGACACCCCGTACCCCTGGACAGCCCGACCACCCCCGTGGACAGCCCACCCACCCACCCTGTACCCCCTGGAAGGCCCCTCCCAACCCTTGGACACCCCCTCCACCTATGGACTTCCCCCACCCTAGTGGATAGCCTGACCACCCCCTGGACACCCCATACCCCCTTGGACAGCCCGACCACCCCCGCTACCCCCTGGACAGCCCTCCCACCCCCTGGACACCTCGTACCCCTGGGACAACCCCCACCCCTTGGAAATCCCCCCACCCCCTAGACACCCTGACCCCCCTGGATAGCCTCGCCACCCCGGTGGACAACCCACCCACCCCCTGGACAACCCATACCCCTTGTACAACCCCCACCCTTGTTGAAATCCCCCCCACCCCTTGACACCCCGACCCCACTGGACAGCCCGCTACCCCCGTGGACAACCCCTGTGGACAGCTTTCCAACTCCCCTGGATAGCCCGCCCATCCCCTGGACACCCCGTACCCCCTGGACAACACCACCACCCCCTAGGCAGTCCGCCCACCCTGGACACCCCGTACCCCCTCAGACAGCCCCACTCACCCCCTGGACACCCTTCTCACCCCCTTAGACCACCCGCCCACCCCCTGGAATCCCTGCCACCCCCTGGATAGCCCGACCACCCTCGTGGACAGCCCGCCCTCCTGGACACCCCGAACCCCCTAGACAGCCCCCGCCCCATGGACACCTCCGACCCCACTGGACGGCCCCCACCACCCCTAGACACCTCGCACCCCCTGGACACTCTTTCCCCCTTGGGCAATGTATGTGATAACTCAAATTATCTTCTAAAATATAAAATTTCTTCGATCTAAAATTTATTCAACTCCTGAATAATTCTCCTCCACAAGTGTACATGGTCTTGTACACTCATGTATAGTTCTTCAAAGATATTTTGTAATAAATATAATATTTTTTCTTTTATATTATGATTCCCATATAGAGTAGTGTGTCAGTTATGGTTTCATATACAATGAACAATTCTTGTTTTCTTAAATATATTTTTGATGAAACTTCAATCTTATTGAATTTATTTTGACGAAATCACTTATAAAAATTATTATTTTTAGAATGGATAGAATTTGGATGTATTAAACTGATCCAATCTAAAGAGATCTTCAAAACAATTTGGAGAGCTTTTTAGATTTTTCATTTCCCAATTCTTTAGATAGTGGTCGCATACACATCCTATGTTCCATTTGTGTTGGAGACCTTGGTTGAGCCATGAAGAAGTCACCTACCACATAACCAAATATGGTTTTCAATAAAACTACTATGTGTGGTATCATAATGGGGAGAAAATGAAATCTCAAATTGGTGATGATCCAAATGAGAGGACTAGAGTGGAGAATTTGTTATATGACCAGTTTTCGTTTATTCACCATCACGAAAAAGAAATGATTCCAATCTAAGAAGACTTCGATATGATCACAGATGATGAATCTAATGAAAATGATGATGTTGTTAGGGTGAAAAGATTGAATGATGCTACCATGACTCCAGTATATCGACAATGTGATAAAATGAAGAAGCTGGAATTTTTAATCCGGTTGTTTCATGGGAAAACAATGTCTGAGATTTCTAATACAAAAATCGATTACATTCTTACCATCTTGAAGGATTTACTTCCAGATGATGCAGATATTCCCTCAAACCACTATATTTCATGGAAGTTAGTTCAGGAACTTGGATTTTAAAGAAACAAAATTCATGCTTGCTCGAAAGATTGCAGTTTATTCTGGTAGGAAACCATTGAACGAAATGAATTTATAAAATGTGTCACATCTTGCTGGAAGTAAAAATCTGATGGAACACCATCTCACATGCCACAGAAAGTAATGTGGCACTTTCCATTGATCTCTAGACTCTAGAATCTTTTTATGTTTGATGAAATATCAATAAAAATGATATGGCATGATACTGAGAGAAAGAAGACTAATGATGGGTTGATTCACCCTATAGATGGATTTGCATGGCATAGATTTGATGCTCAATATCTTGATTTTACAACTGAAGTGCGTAATGTGAGGCTGGGTCTTTCATGCGATGGTTTTAATCCGTTTGGGCAGATTCTTACTTCACACATCACATGGTCTATTTTTATACACATTTATAATCTTCCCCCATGGTTGTGTATGAAAAAACCTTTCACTTTCATGAGTATACTCATATCTGGCCCTTGTAATCCGTACATTGATTTTGACGTATACATACAACCTTTAATAAAATAGTCGAAACTTCTTTGGGATGTGGGTGTGCACACATACGATGCATAATCGAAAGACATATTTTAGATGTGTGCTACGTTTATGTGTAAGATCAATGATTTTACATGTTATGCAAATATGTTTGGTTGGAGCACGAAGGGAAAACTATCATGTCCTATTTGTATGAAGAATACATGATCCAGAAGACTGAAACATCGTAGTATTTTCAGTTGTATGGGACATCGTCGATTCTTTCCAATGGATCATCCATATAGAAATAATCGTCAAAGATTTTGTATTATCATATAGATAGATGATCAACCTCAGCCTATGTCTGGAATTGATGTGCTTAATGAATTGAAAGATTTTAGTTATTCATTCATTAAGGGTAAAATTATATCTGTAAAGAGAAAGAATGTTTCCATTGAAACCTGTTACAGTTGGAGGAAGAGGAGTATCTTTTTGATTTGCCTAATTGGTCAACCAATTTTTTACGAAATTTCTTAGATATAATGAACATTTAAAAGAATATATGTGAAATTTTTCTTTTGATACTTCTAAATGTTAAGGGAAATACAAAAGATGATTTACGATCTCAACGTGACTTGGTGGATTGGAGCATCAGACCAGAATTGCATCCTTTTCGTATCATTGAAAATAAATGGAAAGTTCCATGTGCTTATTATGTGATGACACCTATAAAAAAATTGTAGAAGTATTTAGGACTATTATAGTTCCTAATGGATATTCAAGAAACATATCTAAACGGGTCAACAAAAGATAGTAGAATCAAAAAACATTGAAGACTCATGATTATCATGTTCTTATATTTGAGTTGATTCTAATAGAAATCCATCATATTTTTTCCAATAATGTTAGGGTGACTGTTATTTGGTTGTGCCATTTGTTTAGAAGTCCTTTTATATGAAGTTGTCCAAGTCTTTTTTTCAAAAATTGTTGACATATTCCCCATTAATTTTGTGTGAGTTGGAGAAAATATTTCCTCCATAATTTTTCACATGCATGCTGCATCGGACTATTCAAATTCCCACTGAAATAATTTTCAGAGGAACTGTTTCTTTTCGTTGGATGTATCCAACAGAAAGAAATATGTACACATTAAAGTCTTATGTTAGAAACAAGAATCATCCCGAAGGTTCTATCGTGAACGGTTACTTGGATCAAGAATGTATAGATTTCTGCTCAATGTATTTGTCTGATCTTACTACAAGAATGAACAGACCAATGAGAAATGAAGAAGAACATTATGAGAAAATTGAACCCAGTTTTCCATCACTTTCTCAAACAAGATGAATTACTGGATCATATACATTGAATACATTAAGCCTTGAAGAGTGGGAGATGGCACATCACATAGTTTTGTTCAACTATGATTTGTTCGATGACTACATCAGGTAACTAAATTTAATATGTATATCTTACATATATATCTATTAATTTATTCATAATTTTTATCTACAGGGAACATAAAACAATGTTAAACAGAAATAATCGTTTTTTATCTTGGAGAAAGAGGGAGTCTTTTCCTATCAAAGAGTTTTCTGCTTGGTTAAAATTGAAGGTAAATATATTACTATTTAAAATAATTAAATCAATATTTAATTAAGTTTACTATTTAATTATATTGCAGGTATTGAGTTTTCCTGCAGCATCTGTCTCTAAGGAAATAAGATCTTTGGTTTTTGGTCCTAATACCGTGGTTCATGACTATAAATCAATTGTTATCAATGGGTACAAATTTATTGTCACTGAACTAGCAATGAACATGAGAACACAACATGATGTTGTTATGGTTACTTCCAAAATAGATTGTTATTCCAGGGCATTAGATAGTATAACATGATTAAAAAATGTGGGTTATTATAGAGTCATTGAAAAAATAGTAATATTGGATTATTACTCTAATAGATGAGTCACGATGATGAAATTCCATTGGTTTGTTTCGATAACGATACAAGGAACATTTGTTAATTATTGTGGATTTTGAGTAATTAATATGACTTCCACTATTACTACCGAAGAACCATATATTTATTGGCATCAATGGCTAAACAAGTTTTTTATGTCGAAGACCAACGTCGACTTGAATTTGGTGCCATAGTTGATGTAATTCCAAGAAATATTTTTGATGATGGTGATGATGGAATTGACACTGTCCCTACTGACATTGGAAGCAATCCATTTATTTCTTTGGATGACTCTAATAGCTCAATTTTCAGAGTTGATTGTGAACCTGATGTTGTGGTGGAAAATATATAGAATCATACATCCATGTTCTCAATTATTTTGGTTTACCTCATGTTGGATTGTTAACTTTGGTACTATTCAAAATGATTTAATATTTATTACAAATATATTGTATCTGATTTAACCATTATGTGAATTTTTAATGTTTATGGTTTGAATTTTTATTTGAATTTCATTTTGTAATTTCGAATTGAACAGTATTTAATCCTACAAAACCAACATTTCTAACTTGGTGAACATTTCAATGCTTCAACTATGATTTCTATAAATTTTTTATAACTCTAAGACCTATCTTTAAAATTTTACCAGGTAATTAACACGATGGTTTGTATTATTCTGCAAAACATGTATTTAAACCTGCATCATCTACCTAAACTAAAGAAATTAAATTTTTCCTTAATTTTGACAACTATTTCACCACATATGAATCTGGTAGAATCAATGTTCCATGATTTTAATAGACTGATGACACTTAGAAAATAATCATCCTACTAGAAATTAAAATTTTCCCTCTCATTTTTTTTGGGTTACACATTAGTTATCCTTTTTTATTTACTTCCATATTTGTTTTCAAATGCAGGAAAATGAAACCTACTGAAGAGAGGCGAGAAAAACAAATTATGGACAACAGTCGTCGCAGGGCTGAGCTCGGAATTACACCACTAGTTTCTAAAGTGAGTACTTTATTTCAAATATATTTATTTAAATAATGTATTATGTCATGTGATTAATTTTTTTTAAACATTTTTTCAGGATACATCAATTAGGCGACAATTATTCGATGAGAAACCTAGTAGTGGTCCTAGTACTCAAGGTGTCTGTACGAGGGCGGTGGTACGAGAGCTAGACTATCTGGTCACCGTACCCGATTAGACCCTACCCCTCCCACTAACATACCATCCATCCCACATTATGATCCTGGTGTTCTATTAGGGACACACAAGATATTTAAACCTCCAATGTTTTCTCCACACTTTACATGTGATCCTCCTCACCCGTCCGTACCATATCTGATGATGATTCCCACTCCCCATCCAGCATTTGGCCGACCATCCTTGTCATCTTCTTTTACTTATGCTACCTTATCTATGAGATTTTATATTCCATATTCTTCTACTACTGCTCTTCTAGAGACTATCCCAGAAGAGCATACATTGGGACCCACTCCATCTGTATAGGGTTTTCCTTCAGTTTCTGTGGATCCAACGACCCCTATTAATCAGACTACCGTAGGTATACTTATACAACCCTAACAAATTGTTACACAATTATTTATTTTCATTATAACATGTATTGATAAAATATTTTTTTTTCTTTCATAACAGATACATCTACTGATAATAGGTAGGGGAGGGGGCATACACGCATGCATTCGGTGTGGAACCTCCACGCACAGTTGATGGTGGAGTATAGTAAAGATAGTCAGATGATTGAAAAATAAGTGCAACAATGTTGAAGTTTTTTAGAGACGCTTTCCGAATACTCCAACATCATTCTTGTCAGCCCGCTCTCATAGAGACAACTGCCAAATGAAGTCAAGGATAAATCCTGGGTAGATATATGGGAAAAAATCTATTGTAGTTAATGAAATATATAAATTTTTGTATTTATATGAATTAAAATTTTGGTTTCAGCTGTGGTTTAATTTCCCCAATGGCGAGGGTGCATGACCAGCATGTCTAAAGGATTTAGGTGAGATTTGGAGATCTTATAATCATTAGTTGTACATTGGATGGAATGATAGAGTGGGAACAGGGTAAGAGGTAGTCCATGTCATGGACGAATGTCTATTAGAACAGTACCAGTAGATGATTACTCATGGGCGACTATCCAATTTACAGTATTAATTAAATTAAAAGTATTTAAATTCAAATTTTCTTTTTTTTTGTTAATACTGATTATTGAATCTTATTTAGGATGCATCTAGAAGAAATAAGAAAACATTGATGCTAAGAAATATGTCCACACATTGGGACGTACTACGATGCCAGATCATGAGAGATAGCTGGTGTGAAAGATTATAATCTTTATTTACGACTTGCACTTTCTATTACTTCCTATGTAATTTTTTCTATTGCTAAAATTATTATATAATTTTAGTTATGTAATTACCACTTTTTGGTATCCTATTTTTAATTATGGATTCCTACATTTAATTTCATTGTAGAGGCATAAATTGAATATAGAAGGACATGTGCCTCGAGCAAAACTATTGTTCTCGAGTAGAAAGAAGAAATATGGAAGTGCGGTTAATGAACTGACTAAGTAGAAGATTGTAAGTTTTTCATTGTCGATTTAAAATTCTAATCTCTATTTTGTAACATAATAATATATTTATATTTGTAACAGGATTCTTTAGAGTCCCTTGATGTCCATGAACATGACAATTTGGGGCCAAACGTTCACTTACATCAGGTGTTGGGAGATGAGCACCCTGGTGGAGTATGCTACTGGCCTGGGTAGAGTACAGTTCTGAAGAGGTATTGGCCCTCCTCAGGTAAGAGTTGTGGTGACACCAAGTTTTAACAGGTTAAGGAAAATGAAAAACATGCTGAAAAAAGGCCCATAGAGATGGAAGCACAGTTTGTTATGGAAAACACTACATTTATGTAACTGATGGAAGCTTTACTTCCAACACTTCCACCGGAGGCCATCACTACTTATGAGGAATATATGTCATCGATGTGATATATATATGGTGCACCAGGTGGAAGTTGTAGTGGTGGTAAAGATGATGGCAAGGAGGAGGCCAAGGAGGAGGAGGAGGAGGGCGAGGCGGAGGGATAGGCGGAGGAGGAGGGTGAGGAGGAGGTCGAGGCATAAGAGGAGGGTGATGAGGAGGCTGAGGCTGAGTACGAGGGCGAGGAGGAGGGTGGGAACGATGATGGGGATGATGATAAAGATGAGGGTGAGGGTGAAAATGATGGTGATGATAGTTATGTTGATGAGGGACAGACTGATCCGTTACATTTTTAACTGATATTACTAACCTTTGATGTTTATTGATTTGTTGTGCCTGAATATATGTTTGATTAAGTAGGTCACATTATCTTTATTTTTTATCTATAAATAATAAAATTTGATTTGATGATTTTCTGTGAAATCCCCCTATTTTAATGAAATTGTAATTTTTTAGTGGACAACCCCTTGGAAAGCCCCCCACCCTCCTCCCTGGACCCTGTACAGCCCCCACCCTCCTCTCTAGACCCCGGACAACCCCCAGGACAGCCCCTGAATAGCCCCCCACCCTCCTTCCTAGACCCCGGACAACCTCCCACCATCCTCCCTAGACCCCAGACATCCCCCCACCCTCCTCCCTGGACCCCGAACATCCCCCCGGATAGCCCCCTGGATAGCCCCCCAACCGCCTTCCTGGACACCGGACATCCCCCCTCCTCTCTGGACCCCGGACAGCCCCCCGAACATCCCCCCAGATAGAACCCGGACAGCCCCCACCCTCCTCCCTGGACCCCAGACAACCCCCCACCCTCTTCCCTGGACCCTAGATAGCCCCCATGATATCCCCCCCACCCCGGACAGCCCCCCACCCTCCTCCCTGGTCTCCGGATAGCCCCCTGGACAGCCCCTCGGACAGCCCCGTGGACAACCCCCCTGGACCCCAGACAGTCGCCCCCCCCCACCCTCCTCCCTGGACCCCGGACAACCCCCCAGACAGCCCCCCAGACATCCCCCACCCTCCTTCCTGGACCCGGACAATCCTCCTCCTTCTTGGACCCTAGACAACCCCCACCCTCCTCCTACCATGCATAACCCCCACCACATATATCCTCATCCTCCACTTGGTACCTCACACAACTTTGTATCACTGAAATTATCACACCAATCACTACATCATAAGGTAACTGATACCAATCTAAGCTCTCTTCAAGATTCACCCTAAATCCCAATCTAATTAACATTCCATTGCTATTACTTCAGTAACATGCACCGACCACCTACCATGATTCTGGAGACAACCGCACTCTTAATTTGGAGTCTCAGATCCCAATCTATTCTCTCTTCAATATTCACTCTAAATCCCAACAGAAATAAGGGTATTAGAGATTTGGAAAAAGATGGGAGAAGAGTGAAAACCCTAATTGAAAATACGAAGTAAGGAGAGGATTTTAAGTAAAAACAATAGACATTCAAAAAACTGACCAAACACCTTTTGATTATATTGATACTTTATCACAAGGATCCATGGGTAATTTTTGACGTGTATGAGTTAACCTCGCCTCAATCTGAGGCACGATGTGGCTGATACCACTCAAAGTGTCTCACTTTTATTTAAACAAGAAAACATTTTAAATGAAAACAACAACTAGCATACAGACAGATGACCAAATGCATTCAGATTCTATTGATTCGTTGGGACAATGATCCATGTGTCATTTGTGACATGTACGAGTCAACCCCGCCTCAATCCGAGGCACAGTGTGGCTGGTACCACTCAATCTATATGACATTTATTTGAAATGGACAAGATTTTAAGTGAGAATGAAAACTTGCATACGGAAAACCGAACAAACAAATTTGGATTCTTTTGATACTTTTGGAAAAAGATTCATGGGTCATTTATGATTTTTACGAGTCAACTCCGCCTCAATCCAAGGCACGGTGTGGCTGGTACCACTCAAATTGTCTCACTTTTATTTGAAATGGAAAGGATTTTAAGTAAAAAAAACATGCATATGGAAAACCGACCAAACACTTTTTTGATTTTTTTGATACATCACAACAACAATAAACGAGTCATTTATGACTTGTACGAGTCATCCCTGCATCAATCCGAGGCACGATGTAGCCAGTACCACTCAAAGTGTCTCTCTTTGGTTTAAAATGGACACTGTTTTATCTAAAACAACAGATATTTGGAAATCTGACCATACGTATTCTAATTGTGTTGACACTTTAGGACAACAATCCATGGGCCATTTGTGACAATTAAGGGTAAAACTCGTCTTAATCTGAGGGATGGTGTGGCCGTTACCACTCAAATTGTCTCACATTTATTTGAAATGGACAAGATTTTAAGTGAAAACAACAACTTACATACGGAAAACCGAACGAACGCATTCAGATTCTGTTGAAACTTTAGGAAAATGATCCACAGGTCATTTATGACGTGTAAGAGTCAACACCACCTCAATATGAGGCATGGTGTGGCTGGTGACACTCAAAGTCTCTCTCTTTTTTTTTAAATGGACAATGTTTTAAGTAAAAACAACAGACATTCATAAAACCAACCTAACATATTATAATTGTGTTAATACTTTACTACAAGGATCAATGGGTCATTTGTGACGTGTATGAGTCATCCCTGTCTCAATACGTGGGACGGTGTGGCCGATACCACTCAAAGTGTCTCACTTTTATATAAAATAGACAACATTTTAAGTGAAAACAACAACTGACATATGAAAAACTTACCAAACACATTCAAATTCTATTGATACTTTAGGAAAATGATCCATGAGTTATTTGTGACATGTATGAGTCAACCCCACCTCAATACAAGGTACAGTGTGATCGGTACCACTCAAACTGTATCACTTTTATTTAAAATGGAAGGGATTTTAAGTGAAAACAACAACATGCATATGACAAACCAACCAAAAATTTTCAAATTGTATTGATATTTCAGGAAAATGATCCATGGGTCATTTGTGACATGTTCAAGTCAACCACGCCTCAATCTGAGGCATGGTGTGGCCGGTACCATTCAAAGTGTCTCACATTTATTTGAAATGGACAAAATTTTAAGTGAAAACAACAAATTGCATACGGAAAACTAAGAAAATTAATTAATATTCTGCTAATACTTTAGGAAAACGATCCATGGGTCATTTTTGACATGTGTGAGTCAACCCCACCTCAAACTAGGGCATGGTGTGGTCAGTACCACTCAAACTATCTCACTTTTATTTGAAATGGACATGATTTTAAGTGGAAACAACAACTTGCATACGAAAAACTGACCAAATTCTTTATGATTGTATTTATACTTTAGAAAAATTATCCATGAGTCAATTTTGATGCGTACGAGTCAACCCTGTCTCAATCTGAGGCACAGTGTGGCCAGTATCACTCAAAGTGTCTCTCTTTGGTTTATAGTGGACACTGTTTTAAGTAAAAACAACAGACATTTAGAAAACTGACAAAACATATTCTGATTGTGTTCATACATTAGGAAAATAATCCATGGGTCATTTGTGACGTGTATGAGCCAACCCCGTCTCAGTACGAGCGATGGTGTGGCTGTTACCACTCAAACTGCCTAACATTTATTTTAAATGGACAAGATTTTAAGTGAAAACAATAACTTGCATAAGGAAAAATGACCAAAAACATTTGGATTATATTAATACATTAGGACAATTATCCATTGGTAATTTGTGTTGTGTACGAGTCGACCCTGCCTCAATCCAAGTCACAGTGTGGCTGGTTCAACTCATAGTGTCTCTCTTTTGTTTAAAACGGACACTGTTTTAAGTAAAAACAACAGACATTCGAAAAACCGACCAAACATATTTTTATTGTATTGATACTTTATAACAAGGATACATGGGTCATTTTTGGAATGTATGTGTCATCCTCATCTCAATCCAAGGGACGGTGTGGCCGATACCACTCAAAGTGTCTCACTTTTATTTGAAATGGACAATATTTTAAGTGAAAACAACAACTGACATACAGAAAACCAACCAAACGCGTTCTCATTTTTTTGATACATTAGGAAAATGATCCTGGGTCATTTTTGATGTGTACGAGTCAACCCTACTTCAATCCTAGCAACGGTGTGGCCAGTACCACTCAAAATGTCTCACTTTTATTTGAAATGGATAGGATTTTATGTGAAAAAACAACTTGCATTCGGAAAACCGAACAATGCTTTCTGATTTAGTTGATACTTTAGGTCAACGATCCATGGATAATTTGTGACATGTATGAGTCAAACCCTCTTAAATCAGAGACACAGTGTGGCTAGTACCACTCAAAGTGTCTCACATTTATTTGAAATGGATATGATTTTTAGAGAAAACAACAACTTGCATATGGAAAAGTGACCAAACACATTAAGATTCTATTGATACATTAGGAAAATGATCCATGGGTCATTTTTAAAATGTACGAGTCAACCCTGCCTCAATCCAAGGCATAGTGTGGCCGGTACCACTCAAACTATATCACTTTTATTTGAAATGGACAGGATTTTAAGTGAAAAAAACAACTTGCATACGGAAAACCAACCAAACATTTTTTGATTGTATTGATACTTCAGGAAAACAATCCGTGAGTCATTTATGACTTCTACGAGTCAACCCCGCCTCAATCCGAGTCACTATATATCAAATACCACTCAAAGTGTCTCACATTTAATTTAAATGGACAAGATTTTAAGTGAAAACAACAACTTGCATATATAAAATTGAACATTCACATTTGGATCATGTTGATACTTTAGGAAAATGATCCATGGGTCATCTGTAACGTGTACGAGTCAACCCTGCATCAATCTGAGGCACAGTGTGGCTAGTACCACTCAAATATTTCTCACTTTTATTTCAAATGGACAAGATTTTAAGTGAAAAAAACAACTTGCATACGAAAAACTGACCAAACGTATTCAGATTGTGTGGATACTTTAGCACAAGGATCCCTAGTCCAAACTCACACAATCCACTTCTCATGTGAGGTACTCCTACCCCTATTCTAAAACACATGACATTTAATACGCCAATCCCATCCTCAAACAGTGGGTTCTAGGACCAAACCAAATTCCCTTTGGGAACCCAATAGCAAAAACATAATTGAATATTCATACCCACTACCCAAAATAGGGATTCATCTCACATCACACCCAGGAGACCAAATTACAATTATCCACATACCCCCTTAATCCATTTGAACAGTCTATGAATAACATGTAGCCTATTCTGGTAACCCATCTTATATGACTAGATTGGCCAATGTTTTCCACTAACACATCAGGAACAATTTTATGTAGTTGGGGTTTGTCTTAGTGGTAAGCACCCCGTAATCCTACATGATAAATGGGGGTTCAAAACCCATTGGGAGTGGAGTACTGTAGTAGTACTGTAGCAGCACTATAGTAGTGGTGGCACCGTAGATCGGCGGGTACTGTAGTGGCGGCAGGGAAATGTACTATGCGGGTAATGTAGCATGCGGGTTACTATTCACAGAATGGACATTGGTCCAAAAATTCGGGCCTACAGGCTATGTAATGGGATTCAAGCCCACTGGGCCTTCGGGCTATGTAATGAGTTTCCCTATACCTATTTAAAAGAGGTCATTTCTTTGCTTTAATGATAAAATGAGGCTTTTTCCCCAACCTTTAAAAAAACATCATGAACCATTTATACATGGATACATAGTCATTAGAGGAATATTAACATCCCATGCGCTTCTGATACCTCCTCCTAGGTCTAAGTGCATGACCACTACCATTTTCTATCTTATGGGTATCAAGATCATTGTCCACTCTACCTAGGTTTTTCTGTTGGTTATAAGATAGTCAACCAAAGACCATGTGTAAAAATCCCATGTGCTTCCTATAACATGTAAGTTTTTTCTCTTATATGTATTGGTGTTGTGGGTTGAGTGAGGATTGAATTCTAAATTTTGAATACTGTTATGGGTGTTATTGATTTTCAATTCTAAATTTCTAAATTATGGATGTATTGGAATCTACCTATATTGGTAATAAATTCTAAATTTTGAATACTGTTATGTGTACTGTATTCTGGATGTATTAGATTTTAATTTTTTATTGGTGTTATGGGTGTTATTGCATTTCAATTCTAGATATATTGGATTGTGGACGTATTGGATTCTGGATTTTTCTCTTGTGTTGTGGTTTGAGTGGGGAATGGAATTTAAATTTCTGAATTTCTGAATTCTGGATGAGTTATAAACATCCCATGTAGCCTTTTGGATTCTGGGTGTATTTGTTCATTCAAGTCATGGAGAGCCGGTTGGAGGTGGCTACTACTGCTGTGGAGTGGAGAGCAGGCTGGAGGTGGCTACTGGCTACTGGAGCTGCAGCATATGTATACCAACAGTTTTCAAAATTGTTGGTATATCCTTTTGATATATACTATACCAACGGTTTGTTATAACCATTGTTATAAAATTCTACCAACGGTTTGTTATAACCATTGTTATAAAATTCTACCAACGGTTTTCAAAACCATTGGAAAACCCTTTTCAGGTATATTTTAAACTATATACCAATAGTTCTAAACCGTTGGTATAAGGGTAACATATACCAACGGTTTGTGAAACTGTTGGTATATCTCTTCCTTTAACACACATACCAACAGTTTACATAGAACCATTGGTATAAGGCTATACAAACGGCTTACTTGGCCACAGTTTGGGAAACTGTATGTATATAATATACCAATGGTTTCTAGGCCTTTACCAACGGTTCAGAACTGTTGGTAAAGAGTATAATTCCAGTAGTGACAGGTGAATATTAATCTTCTTATTTGTGAATATATATTTGAGGCTATTGTTATCATTATATATCTCATAGTTCTCCCCATATAGATAATTAAGCTATATTTTCAATGTGAATATTACAGCTGCCCACTCTAGATCATGCATGGGATAGTTTTTCTCATGAAATTTCATTAACCTTGATGTTTAGGCTGTCAATTTATCTTTTTTTTGCGTCATCACACATCATAATACCTTATTTTATGAATCATTGTAACCATGATTAGTTCCCCTCTTATGGGTAGTTTATGTACCAGTTTAGTGATAAGCCTCTTTTTCAATTCCTAGAAGTAGTATTCACATTCACTATTCCATACAAACATTACTACCTTCTAATTCATCTTTGTTAGTGGGTTTGAAAACCATAAGAATTTCCTCAAAAAATTTCAGTAATATGAATATCGACCATGTAAACTATAAATTTCCATTAAAGATGCTAGTTTGTGTCACTCCACAATTTAATTTGTCTAAGATGGGTCTATCAATATCCCATTGTTGGTTATATCATTCCATAAGAAAGATACTTCCTCCATTTATAACTCAAATTTACTTTACATTGCATATATATTATCCCCTAAAACGTTTTTAGCAGAGCATTCAAATACCCCTCATGATCCTCCTTTATCTTGGAGTATATCATAATATCATTAATAAAGACTGCCACAAATTTTCAATGTATTCTCTAAAGACTCTATTTATTATTCCTATGAAAATTAATGGATCATTCGTGAGTGTGAAGGGAAATATTATGAACTTATAATGTTTATAACTTATAATATTGGTAGTCTTGTAAATATATTCCACCTTCACCATTAATTTGTGATATCCTGACAGAAGTTACACCTTATAAAAATACATAGTCCCACATAGTTGATCGAATAAATCATCTATCACGACCTATTCCTTAGGGCCTATGCCGTGACTACCCCAAGAGTTTCTTCCATAGGCCAGGGGCTCGCGACTACCACAAAAAAACCCCCTAAAAAGAGAAGGAATTTCCTTTCATCCTGTACACACATGTGCATCCCATATTGTGGAATGTAAGCTGAAACTAGAACCAACAACTATGCAAGTACTACAGAAAGTTAAAGGGGCCGCAATAGAAGCCCAACTGAATAGAAAGCACAACAAAGGACGTACAAGCTCTAGAGGTCATCCAACAAGGATCCTACCCAAATGGTAGGTATAGCTCATTGTCAGATGTCATTACAGCACACCACATCTATCGATACACCTCTGAGCTCCATCTAGCCCAGGCTCCCTAAAGTCCCAATCAAAGATGTCTGTCGTCCATACAAGACAAAACAGGTGCGGGCGTAGCCCGTGCCGGGGTGAGTATAAAAATACTCAGTAGGGACCGTGAGACCAACTCGGGTCTCACAGAAATCCAAAAACTAAAATAATAAAAATAAAGATCTCAAATAAAAGAAAAAAATAAAAATAAACCCCTCACAATAGGTATAACTTAAGTACATAAGTAAAGATGATTAGTCATAATCTAGATCATCTTATTCTATTGAGAGGCTCTACTTCTGATCCATGAAGGGTCGCTCTACTATTGATCCACGAAGGGTCACTCTGCTATTGATCCATGTTATTTATCTCTCAAAATGATCCACAAAGGGTCTCTATAATGATGATCCATGATGGTTTTCTATCGTGCTGATTTATGAAGGGTCTCTCTTTTGCTGATCCATGAAGGGCCACTCTTCATTCCTCACATCACAGCTGGACATTAGATTACCACACTTAGTAAACTTGATTATAAGATTATATTATCCTAAAAACATAATTTGTACCTAAACCAATAGGAAGTCATATATAGAGTGTCCCAATGTACCGTCTTTTCATAAGGGTCCCAATGCAACAGATGATGCATTGAACGAACGTCAGGTCTGTAAGGTATGATCATTTATTGTAAAAGGACCCAGTTGGATCCAAGTCTGATCCAATCCAGCCATATAAAAACTTACACCAAAACTCACGTAGAGTATTTCAGAAGGACCTCCTCATAGAGAGGGTCCCAACACCGCAAATGGATCATCAATCAGAAGTTCGGTTTTCATGATACATGCGTTTTAGTAAACAGGGATCAGTTGAATCTGGGACCTGTCCGACTCGGTCAGGCCGACCCAACCAACCCAGCTTGGGGTATCACATGGCTCGTCCTTGTTTTTCTGGACCATCATCCCATTCCATCAGGCCTTACGAGACCCAGACTAGGTTGGCTGTGGCTTCAGCCTTCCGGGTCACTAAGTGACCTGAACATATCTGGCCCGACCGGCTCTGACAGGCTGGTCAAATTTCAACCAGGTCCGCTCGACAGCCCAAAAATCTTACCCCTGCCTAGTCCAACTCACTCGGGCTAGCTCCAAAAACTAGTAGGGCCTCTCGGGCATCCTGGTTCGGTGGGCCGGTCGGTTCGGACTGGCCCAATGGGTGGGCCCAGATCAGCCCGGACTGGCTCAGCCGGTCCGATGCAGCCAGAACCGGCTCAGCCAGTCCAATGCAGCCCGGATCAGTTCAGCCTATCTGATTGGGGGTGCATGCAACTGATCAACCTCGATTCCCCCTTCGGTCAAACATGGATCACTGATGCGGTCTGCTCCTCCACGACATGCTAGGTGGAAAGACGTCTACAACACACTGTCGCGGCCGACATGCCGCGACCTCCTGTTTCTCTACCGCAGCGAGTGCAAGGCATGCCACTCCATCCTGTCGTTGGCCCATCCCAATGGTCCTTTCTACACTTCCATGATCGATCAGGCAGTATTTTATTCCTTTTGTGCCATGGTGGTGTGCCGCCACCCGCCTGTGGCCACCGCTGTGGGCCACTGCCGGCGGTTCCTTCCACAGACCACTGAATCCACATCGGTGGTCTGTTTTTCATGATGTCTATTCCTATGAACTCAGAGGGGTTTCAACAACACTGTGAAGGAATAAAATTTACCATTAAACCATTTAGAACGTTCATCCATGAATAACACACAAGAACATGCCAGGAAGAGGGACTCGACCCTTTTTCGTGTCGACATGCACCCTCTATGTTAAAGGTTTGTAACCAAAGGGAGGTTTGGGATTTCAACAAATGAATCTACCCTTCCATTCAAGTCCCCTAATTTAACAACCCCCTCATAAGAACACATGATCCACACATCAACTTTTTAGTGGGTTGATCTGGGTTTGTTTTTTTATAATGAAGAATAGAGATCAAACAACAATCACAAAGAAAGCATAACCCCTACCTGGATTTTTGGATCCACTACTGATGATGGATGAGATCCGCATCATCATCATTGATCTTTGAATCATTTGAATTATTCAATCTTCATTATAGAGGAATTTCTCCATAGTTTCTTCAAAGAATCCCTAGGGTTTAATTCTCAACAATCCAATGAGTTAGTTTAATTAAAAGGAAATATGCCACAGTGTTTATGTTATGCTACAACATTGCATCATTGCACTTAGAAAAACAAGCCATTAAGGATCCTAATTTAATGAACCTCGCCGTTGCCTCATCGCCACACCACCGTGCCTCCATCCACCGCTCAACTATGTGAAAGAAAATAAAAAATATTTTTGTATTTTATTTTATTATTTTCCAAAACGTCTAAAAATTAATATTTCAGCATGACCCTTGCCTATCAAAGTTAATTCCTCTCTATGAGAATCCCAACGTTCAGAGTTCAATAGTGCCCTCAAATTTTGGATATGAGAACCAGTTCAATATTTAGAAAGACCCACCCAAATATTTAATTAAGTGAACCTAAAAAAAGTTCAAAATTATATTTTGGGCTCACCGTTCCTTGGAATCATGTGCCGTTAGAGCATGTGGTCTTGAAATAAATTTATATAAATAAAAAAAATTACATGGAAATTCTGGGACATTACATTTTCTCCTCCTTAGGTATTAACATCCCCAAAATCAAATAACAAGGGATACTCAAATAAGTGGGGGTACTGAGCACGAATCTGTGACTCCCGATCATAGTTGATCTCCTGTAGATTCTCCTACAGCCACTAAACACACTCTAAAGGAATCGAACATCCAAAAATTCCCCGCTCCTATCGATCCTCAATATCTACTAGGAACATTGAACACATCACCCCATCATCAATGTCCATCTTTCCCCAGCCGATGATGTGTAATGGATCATACAAGTATGTCCTCCGCTATGTCACATGAAAAACATCTTGCACCAGGTGCATCTATGCGCGAAGAGCTTGGCGGCATGCCACCTCGCCAAAACTGCTGAGGATCTGAAAGGCCCTGATGAACTTCAAAGAAAACTTTCCTCCCTTGCCAAATCTCTACAATCCTTATTGGGGGGAGACTCGGAAGAACACCTGGTCTCCCTCCTTGAAATCCAATTGTATCCTTATCCAATCGACATATGATTTCCTTTTACTTTGTGTAGTCCTCATCCACTCCTGGATGACCGGAACCTTCTTAGTGTTAGCCCATACCATCTTTGGACCTATGAGTTCTTACTCCCCTGGATTTGTCCAGTAAAAAGGTGATTTTCACGGGCATCCCTACAGTGCCTCAAATGGTGCCATACTGATGGTGGAGTGGTGTAAATTGTTGCACGCAAACTCCACCAGTGGTAGGTGGTCCTGCCAACTACGACCAAAATCTAGGACACAATCATGATCCATTTCCTCCAAGGTATGCATGGTTCACTCCGTCTGACCATCAATTAGAGGGTGAAATGCGATGTTCAAGCACAACTAAGTCCCAAAACCCACCGTAAATCCCTTCCAAAACTAGGATGTAAAGTGTGCATCATGGTCTGAGACCATCATTGAAGGCACCCCCTGAAGCCGCACTATCTCCTATACATAGATGCCTCCTAATCCCTCTATCGATCCCTACTCCTAGATGGGTAGAAATTTGGCTGACATGGTGAGTTAGTCAATGATTTCTCAGATAGAATCATGGCCCCTAGACGTGCATGGTAACCCCATCATGATGTCTATGGAGATACCATCCCACTTCCTCTTTGGTACCTCAAGTGGTTGTGTCAAGCCTATTGGGACCTAATGATCGGGCCTCACTTGCTGACAAGTGAGGCATTATGAAACGAACTCTTCCACCGCTTTCTTCATCCTTGTCCACTAATACTGACATTGGAGGTCCTGATATATATTCTCTACACTAGGATGTACCTCCAAAGGGGTTTTATGGAACTCCATCAACACCTCATCCCATTACATCATTGGTACCATGGTTCACCCTCTGAAAAGTATTATGCTCTCCCCACTTATAGAAAATACCTCAGGAACCTATCCTGAGGATATCTGAGCACGTAGGGCCCCGTAGTCAACATCCACAAGTTGTGCCTCCCTAATTCACTAAATGAATGGAGAAGTGATAGTCATAGATTGGAGGTAAGTTTCTCTATCATCATCCACGAAGGATATCTTCATCGCGACTAGCTGATTTGTCACCTCACTCAGTAGCTGAAAACCAGACCTCCTGCTAAGAATGCCAGCCACCACATTCCTCTTACCAAGAGTATAGACTATCTTAAAGTCATAGTCTTAGAGAAACTCCAGAAATTTCCGCTATCTCAAGTTCTTCTCATTTAATGGGAATATATACCTAAGAATTATATGGTTGGATTATATGGTAAACCATTCACCCATCAAGCTATGCCACCACATCTTCAAGGCAAAGACCATTGCTGATAACTCCAGGTCATGGGTCACGTAGTTCTGCTCATGCTTCCTCAACTGTAGTGAGCTATAGGCGATCACTACCTTCTCCTACATTAGGACACAACCCAATATGGTCCCTAATTTTTCACATATGACTACATAACCAACTCCCTCTTCTGTTAGTCTCAAGATAGGGGCACTCATCAGTATTTGTCTTAGCTTTTGGAAACTCGACTAGAATTTCTTTATCCACACGAAGGGATGTCCCTTATGTGTCAGGGATAATAATGTTTCTTATACTTTGGAAAAGTCGGTCCTAAACATCTGGTTGTATCCAGTCAACCCCATGAAACTCTGCCCCTCAGTAATGCTCATTGGTGGCTCCTAGGAAAGAACTACCTCTATCTTCGTTGGATCTACTGCACTACCTCTATCTTCACTGGATCTACTACAACTCCTCCTCCGACGCTGAGTACTCCAATATGTCATCAATGAATACTACCAGAAAATGATCGAGGTAAGGCTAGAAGATCCTATTCATGAGTACCATGAACAGTGTTGGGGAATTGTTCATGCCAAAAGACATCACCAAAAACTCATAGTAGTCATACCAGCATCTAAAGGTTGTCTTTGGTACATCCTCATCCCATACCCAAAGTTGATGATAACAAGATCTGAGGTCAATATTTGAGAACCACCTCGCCTCCATTAGTTGATCGAAGAGTTCATCAATCCTCGGAAGTTGATAGTTGTTCTTCACAGTCACCTGGTTCAGGTGCCGGAAGTCCACACATAGCCTCAAGCTCCCATACACCTTCTTGTAAAACAACATTGGGGATGGCCATGGTGAAACAATGGGTCTCATGAATCCCTTCTCTTGCATGTCCTCCATCAGTACAATCAATTCATGAAGCTCCGAGTGATCCATCCGATATAATGGTGTGGATATCAGTTTCATCCCTGGGTACAGATCGATATAGAAGTCTAAATCCCTATGAAGAGGTATTCTTGGAACATCCTAAGGAAAAACATCCTCATACTAATACACCACTATAGAAATGCTTGGACTCATCTCGTTCACCACGCCGATGGTGAGGCTAGCCAACTGGTCAGTGATTCATTACACCCTCCATTGATAAATTACATCCTGTGCTGAAAAGGTTCCCTTCTCATCAGTGAAGGAAAGCCTGGTCCCATCCTCATTCACACACCACACCTTTCACCTAAAATAGTCGATCTAAGCATGGACTGTAGAAAACCAGTCCATACCTAAGATGACATCGTAAGGCCTCAACACCAATAATAAGAGATCGCAACACAATCTCGTACCTCCTAGAGTATGCTCACACACCCAGTACTAGTGTGTAATCATCAGATCCCCTCTCGAAGGAGCATTTAATCATAAGGATCAACCTAATGGATCCACTGAAATCTTCAAGCCTTGAACGATGTTTGTGGAAACAAAAGAGTGACTGGAACCTATGTCTATAAGATCTACAAATAAGGTGGAGAAGAAACATATCGTACCTCTAATCATATATGGAGATCCATGGTCATAGGCTTTTACTACCTTGGTGGCCCCAAACCATCCGCTGATCATCTATGAGGCGGTTCGGGTAGTCACGTGCTTTGTGTACCTTCCCATTGCAAGAGTAACAAACTCTAGCCTCTAGTTGAACTCATATTCCTCACGAGCTCCACACCTCCGACCCTGATTCCTAGGGTCGTCCTCGAGACAATTTTTCCCATTTGGGACTTTGTGTCATCTGCCTACTTCCTACTACAGATGACCCAACCACCTATCTTTCAGTGCTGGATCTCCTTATTGGTGCCTGCTCGGCTAGGAATCTCTCTACTAGTAGAGCTCTTTCTATCAATCCAGCCTACGTCTGGACGTTGAGCGATATGATCAATTCCCTGATATCCCATCGGAGACCCTTCTCAAAGGTCAAGGCTCTGAATAAAGGGCCCCGTACAATGTTAGTGGAGTATTAGGATTGGTTGGTAAACCTCAAAGAGTACTAGGCAACATTCAGGTTTCCCTGTTGTAGGTACAATAGCTCCTGAATACGGACTAAGCATAGTGTCGCTGGTATGAACTCATCCCTAAAGAGGCTATCAAAGTCCATCATGAAAAGGGTCTCCCCCTTGTGTTCCTGGAGAATCAAAATCCACTATCTCCCTACTGTACCCTAAAAAATGGATAGCGTATAAGACCACCATCTAGTATTTAGGTGTCTCTACTAGAAGAAAAACCCACGTAACTACCTCCAGCTAATCCTATGTTTCCTGGGGATCTATTTCTCCTTGAAACCTCAGAGGCCTCGGTCTCTAGAAATTGTGCAGTGCGCTCAGTAGACATGAATTTTCCACTAGTGGGGATGGTAGAAACTGATGATCTAAGGGTGGTGGTGCAGTCATTACACCACTCGAAGGTTCTATCTCTATAAGCGGTCCCTGTAGTGATACCTCATCGTTTAGTGGGCCATCATTGTGATCCCTCACAAGAATACTTGATGGATGTCTTTGGGGAGGCATCCTGTAGGGAAACAGAAGCGCCACAGTCAATAAGTTATACCTACTGAGCTGACTCAAAAGTGATCAAGAGGAAACCATTCCCAAAACAAATGAAACCAGTGTTTTCATGGACTGATTCAAAAAACAGGATTCAGCGTCCTAGTGTATCGATACATCGGCCTCTGCACCAACAATGGACTCCCTGGACTAAAAGCTGAACTAAAGACACTTAAAACTATTTCCCTCATTGAAAATACAGACTCTTAGTTCTTCTAGTATAACTGACCACCCCTTTGATACCACTTTGTTACTACCCATCCCCCGGGCCTTATGCTATGGTTACACCATGCCTACCTTCCATTGCCCAGGGGTTGGTGACTAGAACCAAAAATGCATACCCCAAAAGGGAAGGCATTTCCTTTCAACCTGTACACAGATTCGTAGTTCATACTGCAGAAAGAAAGATGAAATTGGAACCAACCACAGTACATGTACTACAAAAAGTAAAAGGGGTCGGAATACAAGAAAAATAGAAAGGAAAGTACAACAAAGGAAGTAAAATATCTAGAGGTCATCCACCAAGAATCCTACATGAAGGGTAGGTACAGATCATTGCCAGATGTCACTGCAGCACACCACATCTATCGATCTATCTCTAAGAACCGTGTATCCCTGGCTCCCCAAAGTCACATTCAAATCTATATTTTGTGTGCACCAGACACAATAGGTACGGGCGAAACCTGTGTAGGGGTGAGTATAAAAATACTCTGTAGGGACCCCAAGACCCACTTGGGTCTCACAAAAATCCACAAAGGAAAATATGACAAAGAAAGATCTCAAATTAAAGCACAAAGAAAAAGACACATATCACAAAAGGTATAAATTTAGTACAGAATTAATGATGATTTGTCATAAAGGTAGATCATCTTATTCTATTGAGAAGATCTACTAACGATCCACAAAGTGTCGCCCTGATGCTAATCCATGAAGGATAACGCTACCACTGATCCACTACGGGCCGCTTTGTAGCTGATCCACATCGGGTCTCACTATAGTTGATCCCTGAAGGGTCTCTCTCATGTTGATCCAAAAGGGTCACTATCATGCTGATCCATGAAGGGTCACTCTTAGTATGATCCCTAAAGGGTCACTCTGTTGTTGATCCACAAAGGTTCGATCTGCATTCTTCATGTCACAACCAGACACTAGATTCCCAGACCTAGTACACTTGATTCTGGGAGGATATGCTCCCAAGGACATTAATCACACATCAACTGCCAGGATGTCCCACATAGAGTAACCCAATGCACCATCTCATCGTAAGGGTCCCAACATAATAGACGGTGCGTTGAATGGATTCACAGTCTGTAAGATATGAGCATTTTTGTAAAAAAGGCCCAGTTAGATTTGGGTTTGATCCAACCCAGATATACGCCAACCTCTACCAAAACTCACATAGAGTATCTCAAAAGTACTGCCTTGTCAAGAGGGTCCCGAATCCATAAACATATCTTCAATCAGATGCATGGTTTACAAGATACAAACATTTTAGTAAATAGCGACTGGTTGTGTCTGCACCTAGTCTGACACGATTAGTCCGACGCGACCAACCCAACCCGGGGTATCGTAAGACCCATCCTTATCTATCTTCCCCATCAGCCCGACCCATTGAGGATTATAAGACGCGGCCCAGGTTGGCCAGGTTTTCAGCCCGCCAGGTCTCCCAATGACCTGAAATTATCTAGACCATCCCACAGAGGTGGGCCAGTCAAATTCTATCATGGGCCAATAAACGGACCAGTCATCTTCCCATATCCCAGTCTAACTCAGTCGGACCAGCTTGAATAACCTGAAAGGCTACTCTGGGTGGCCCGGTTCGCCGTACTGGCCTAGCCTGATGGGCCATCCAGGATATTCCTGGATAGGTTCGGCCGGTCCGGCTAGGGGTGCACGCGGCCGGTCAACCTAGCCTCCCCCTTTGATAAAACACATCCCAAAGATGTAGGCCACTCCTCTTCACAGATCCAGGTTTCACCACGTCTCCAGCACACCACCATGACCTACGGGCTGCGTCATCCTCCTGCTCTCCCATGGAATGCACCGAGAGCGTCGATCCCACCTGCCAGTGGCTCTTACTATGCCTCCATGACCAATCGGGCCACAAATTATTCCAATAATTATATCATCGCACACCACCACCTACCTACGGCCACCGCCATAGGCCACCACCGATGGTTCCTTCCGCGGACCACCGGGTCTGCACTGTTTTTCCGTTCTTTGCGCCATCTATACCATCAGCCTCCATGGGGTGTCGTCTT
The DNA here is from genome assembly GCA_963277665.1 of Viscum album. Taxonomy (NCBI): domain Eukaryota; kingdom Viridiplantae; phylum Streptophyta; class Magnoliopsida; order Santalales; family Viscaceae; genus Viscum; species Viscum album. Next base: position 1,751,081,714 of record OY728143.1, on the reverse strand, counting down.
CACTACAATGGCATGGAATTCACTTTTCCACAATTTTTATAGTTCCTCCATGAAGAACGCACAAGAACAAGATGGGTGAGAGACTCATGTGTTGTTCATTTCAGCTTGCACCCTCCGCGTTAATGGTCTATAATCAATGTGAGGTTTGGGATTTCAACACATGAATCTACCCAACCATTCAAGTCCCTGAATTTAACAACCATCCCACAAGAAAACATGATCCCTAGATCAACCTATTGTTGGGTTGATCTATATTCATTATTTTCGAACAATGAAGTGGGAAAGAACAACAATCACAAAGAAAGCATAACCCCTACCTATATTGTTGGATATGCTGTTGAGAATGGATGAGATGTGTGTCATCATCATCGATCCTTGAATCATTGGCATTCATCATTGAGTTCTTAAATCTTCATTGTAGAGGAGTTCTGCTATAGGTTCATCAGAGAATCCCCATTGTTTAATTTTGAACTCTCCAACATGTTAGTGTAATTAAAAGGAAACACATCACAACATTTCTTGTACGTTGCGACGTTTCGTCGTTACACTTTTTCATTTATGAAACAACATAGTGGTTATTCATGCACAAATGAACCATTATGGATCCTCATTTAATGATCCTCATCATCACCTAGTTGCAGCACCATAGTGCCACTGTCCACCACTCAACTGTGTGAAATAAAATAAAATAACTTTTTCTAAGTGATTTTATTATTTTCCAAAAAGTTGGAAAATTAACTTTTCTATATGACCCTTGCCAGTCAATGTTATGTCATTTATAAGTGAATACCAATGTTCTAATTTCAGGTGTGCCCTCATATTTTTGATCTGATCACTGGTTCAAAAGTTATAAAAACCCACTCATATGTTTTCTTAAGAAAACTTAAAAAAAGGTGAAAATTATGTTCCAGGCTCACCGGGCCTCAGAATCACGTGCCATCAAAGTGTGTGGTCTTGAAATAATTTTATATAACCTTAATCAAAATTTTCATTGAAATTATGGGACATTACATCATTTATACATGTCTTGGGACACTTTTTATTTATCTGGATTTTTTGAGTTCATGATAATCAATGCAGAGGAACATTGATCCATTCTTCATCATACCAAAGAGCACCGACAAACCAAATAGTGAAGAACTCAGGAATATAAAAACATTGTCTAGATTCACATTTAACTACTTATTTAGTTATTCCAACTCAATGGAGGTCATCTATAAAGAGTCTTTTATTTTCTCAGAGAACCAGTTATAAGTATTATTCAGAACTCATCCTCTCATTCAGAAGGAAGAGTCGGTAATTTCTCAAAGAAAACAACAGTGCATTCCCTCATAATGAGCATTTTTTCAAGAATGATCCTATACTTTGTCTATATTATTTAGGCAATACATGATTACTCATAAAGGAATAATATCTATGGTTGAGAATGAGATTCCAAAGGATGTTTATCCTATTCATTACACTTGTACAAAATTAGAGGATGCCTCAAAATGTAAAGAGTGATCTCCCTCTATTGATAGTTGACATTGAAAGCATATAAAGATTTCTAATTCATGCTTATTATAGCATAAAATTCCACCAATATATGTAAGATGAGATTTTCTAGTAGGTTTAGTCCAAAAACATCGACTAGGGGGATATATAATTTAAAATAATGTTACTAGTTTTTTGGAACTCCTTAAGCCAATTTTTTGATCATGCATTGGTTGGGGTTTTTTCCCTAGATATTCTAGGTGGAAAGTTGAATTTTTTTTAAAAACTATGGGTTGTGTATGGATGGTGCGTGGTTTCCCCACACCATGTTCCCACCCAATGGAAACCATGAAACCCCAATTAGTAGGGGTTTATACAGTTTTTGAACGGTTTGATAAACCTTGTGACCACCTAGTTGAAACCATGAAACCTGGTAGAGGGGTGTAAATTTAGGGAGGGAAATTTTTCTAATATTTCTTCCCTACCCAAATTAACCATTAATGTTGTAATTTTTTTCCAAAAAACAAAGGAAAAAATTCGCAAACCCTCTTTTTAATTTCTAATTGACCCCAGATCCTCATAACTCAAAATCCTAGGTCTTGTAGTCTCTCAAGAACACCATTTTGATCCTTCAAACCCCTTCCTGGGTAGATCTAAATGTATAGAATCTCATTCCATCCCTCTCCAATAAGTTAATCCTCTTATTTTCCATCGATATCACTATTTCGTTATTTCCTCCTTAGAGAGTGTTCGATAATTTCATTGTTGATGGATCTAAAATCATTTGATTGGGATCATGAATCTAGGTTGGATTTCTAGATCTTTATTACCATAGTTCATTGTTGGAAAACCCCACTATGGGTGTTGAGTTTTGATACCATGATTAAAGGTAGGTGGTTTTATTTAAGATTGTCCAATAATTTTAACCATAAATTTATTGATTATATGAAATTTATTTAAATGAAATTATGAAAACCCAATTCAGTAAGAATTATAATTGGAAATTATATTAGAATCAAGTTTTTGAGAAACCTTCCAATTATAATCGTATTTGATATTGGGGTGTGATTTGAAATTTTTGGAAATTGAAATTAATTTTTGAAATTGATTTTTGAGAAAAATGGATTAAATTCATTTTAAATGAACCTATGATTTTTCTACCATCACAAATTCATGAAATGATATTGAAAACCTTATGTTTTGGTTTTTTGAATGAAATTGGTATATTTAAAGAGGAATTGTGGACATTTAATTTTAATCAAATTTGAAATTAGTTGGCTATTATGGATTGATTGATTGAGAACATGTGATCCTGGTTGTTAGTGGGTTATTTGGGATAATAACACAAGGATGGTAATTCTATTTCAATGGATTTCTAATTAAAACTCTAAAAAAATCTAGTTAGGATGATCATATTCCTGGTGGAATGTTGTTGATTCTGATTCCTCTTGATCGTGAGTGATGTGTGTACACATATTCCAAGATCAATGATATGATAGTGTGTGAATCCTATAACTATAAGACATCATACCATAGGGAAGACGACCATGGTGCATATTGTGATTTACATTGATATATATTTCATTGATTGTAGAATTTTGTTACATATTCCCAGTGATTTATATAAACTATTTTATATAAAATGTTTAATTAATAAATTTTTGGAAATGTTTTATTTATTTGAAATGAAAGTCATGTTGTATTTTATATATCAAATTAAACTACCATGATGGTTTTGTTTAAAATAGAAATAATTATTAGGTTTATTGTTATGTAATCTTATTAGGGAACACATGGTGAGACCCTTCTAGGATTTTATCTCACAAATTATCTTTTCCTTTGGGCATTTCTATATTTTATTCTCCCAAGTTTGAGTAAAGGGAAGGATCCTCTTGGATGAGGTGGATGTCCTAGACCCTTTGGTATTGGAGTATTGATACCTTACAGATGTTTCACTTTTTTCATTCTAGTTTATGAGTACTTTGATGATATATTGTTTGGGTTTTTTATATGCCTTTTTGATTTTCCAATACATTCTCCTTGAAGAGTTTTGATCATATTAATATGTAATGATTTATTCCTCTATTTATGTGGAAAATTAATTCCTAACTTTATATTGTATAATGCCAGGTGTTTTTCTCTAACCCATGGGGATCGAGAATGCACTTCAAGCTATATTGGTGCTAGCTCAGCTATCAAGGTAATAGGGTATCAAAGCCAGTTCCTAAATTAGTGGTATAAAAGGTGCATGTTGTGCATCATTACTTGATGTCATTATGAAGTTGATGGATCTTTCCTGGACATAGGAGGTAAATACAGGTGAGTTCCTGGAAATTTATCACTGTAATGAGACTTATGTCACCATGAGTGGTCTGATAATGGTGTCTTGAGGATTAATTATTGTATTTTACCTGCTTTATATTTTTATAGGATGAAGTCCAAATTTGGTTTTCTTATCCAATGAAATTATTTTTAATATTCTATTATTTGAGTATTGATATGAGTAATCTTATGAAGTATTCTATGTTGTTTTCTGATATCATGGGACATCATGCCTCTGATAAGAAATGTGAAAAATCACTATAATGAATCTGCTGATGAATCATAGTGATAAAATCCTCCCTTGAACAAGAATCTCATCAAGATAGTTGTACATGTTGTCCAATCTATATTACAAGAACCTATACCCATTCTCATTCAGGATCTAGTTATGGATCTTTAGAGGGATGAAATATAGAGTCATTCATATGAGTTCCTTCACCATAACCCATAATAATTTTTGGGATCAAATAACCCTTAAGAGGTTGAGGGTCGGTAGATCAAGAATGAACTTTGTTTTTTAGTTCTTAGAGATTCATGATATCTTAAATATGGAAGGACCAAGAATGGGATGGTGGGAAACGATGGTGATGATGAAGAAGTAAAAGGTTTTATATAGGAAGGACATAAAATTTATTGTCTCTAAATAGTTCTATCTATATTCCATTGTGCTTCCTAAGGCTATGAATTTTTTCCAACTCGAGCAGGCTCACAGGACCATGAAAAATATGTAAACTAATTCAATGAGCTTGTGAAGTACCTGATATTATATCGAATGAAAATATGAAGACATGACCATTCGGTAAGGAACATCAATTTGATATTCATTCTCATATATTCATACTGAATCTATTTTCTTATGATGATGTGATGGATCGATAATTGATGGTCGAGCTTGATCTAGTAGGTAATTAAGTTTTGACATGAATTCCTTTTTCTCCCTGTGGAATTTTTATGAGTTCCCAAAAAGAGAACAAAAGGAATTATGAGTCTCATGGTGGATCTCATTAGAATGGTTCTTCTAGACCTCTAGTATTTCCTATAAGAGTACCTTTTAATTTCGTCCAATGTGGAAATCATGGGAATATGAAATGAGTTTGAATGAGGCACCCAAGATTTGAAGATCCTATAAACATTCAATACAATTATAAAATATCAATTATATCTTTTATACTCCATGTATTGACATGGGATAATCTACAAAAAAAGTAATATAGTTCAATTAGATGTTTCAAGATCTAAGGGGTTGCAGCCACATACATCCGGAATGAAGATTCTTCACACAGTGGAAGAGTCTCCAGAGGAAGTAGATACATGTCTAATGAGCTTGATAGGTACTATCACTATAGATTCATATTTAGTGACTGCATTATTTGATACTAGTGTATCACATTCATTTATTTTGACTTGTTTTATGAATCTAATAATTAATTCTATATAGATTTTATCTTATGTGTTGGATATTACTACATCGCTCAGAATGATGAGAGAGGAGGGTCTCTGTTTTCCTGTTTTCATTTTCTCTTTATTAGGGATTATTCATACATTTTATTTTCTAGTGATTAACATTAATCTTCGTGATTCTATATTAATGGTTGATCAGATCATTGCTAATAATTCATGAATTGACTGTTATTTGTTTTCCTATAGATGATTTTTGACCACCCTCTCTGGTTTTAATAATAAAAAATCATGTCAAATCTTATTAATCATGTTTAATCATTTTAATCATATTTATTTAAGATTCAATATGTGTAATTATAATTATATATGATCACATATATGTTTAATAAATTATAATAAAATTTATGTTTGAAGAGAGTTTAAATAGAAATATTTCCTATGTTTGAGATGCTGACACTGATAGACAATTGAGTCACCAATGCTGACAGAATATGTCAAACTCACCGAAGTAGAGAGCACAAAGGTCTCAATGATACCGATAGACAGAATATATCACCGCTAGTTCAAATGACTCACCAAAAGTAGAATTGTCTCACTGATATAAGGATAGACCTACCGACCCATGGTGCTACCAACACATGGTGCTACCGACGCATGGTGCTACCGATGCATGTTGTGACCGATCCAAGGACTCACCGACTTAGGGAAAAATTGACAGAATGAGACACCGATAGAATGATACATCGATACTAATAGAAGGAATCACCAATGGAATGAGTCACTGATGCATAATTCACTAAAAATAGTCACTGATAGATTGTTTAAATTTCAATTTATTTAATATTATTTCTAACAGTCACATTTTGAGTGTTTTAATGAGACTGATTAATATAATGCTTTTTTGCAGACATCTTTAATGAGGATTTCAGAAATACGAGGTATAACACCTACCTAAGACATGCACATTTAAGGGATATAAGAAAATAAAAGAGAAGGACTAGAGATAAAAGAAGCATCACATGAAAGAGATATACAAAATACACATAGACATAATAGAAGAACCACATGAACAACATACAAAAAGGAATAACACACAAGGAACTCTTCCTTCCTATGTACTATGAACCAGAGAATTGTTTCCCACAAAAGTTCCAACATATATAAAACATTCAATGAAACATAAGGAGAAACACATATCATATTTCTAGAAGATAGAACACAGTGCTCCATGAAACTCTGTTTCAGTGTCTGCTTCCAGAAGAGGACTCCATCTTCAACTATGATACATCAAAGAGTCCATATTTGAACTGCATAACACACAGAACCTTATAATCCCAATATTATATATATTACACTATTGTGTTCCTTTTTATTAAATTTCATGTAGCGTGTGAATGTCTGTAAAACACACACTATCTCCTACAATGAATTGGATGATATAATATATCCTCACACATCTATCTTTTTACACTTTTATATCACACGTAGAACTATAGTAGAGGTCTTGTGTGACCTAGTTGTATTTCATTCCCATGTAGAACTGTAGTAAAGGTCAGATGACCTAGATAGTTGTATACTATTATGTAAACCCCGATCCATGGTGTCAATAAAAACCATTATCCATATAGAATTCTTGGAGGCAGGTGATCACCAAGTGGAGAGGACTAAGTCTCGTCTTGAGACTAAACATCTTGTTTTATATTCGATGTGTTTTATAATTTACTTTTCTCAATTATTACCTGTATTTTAGAGAACTAAATTTCACTTGGATTGTATGTCTTTGCTACTATTTATAACTATTTTGGATTATTAGATTAGTTTCAAAAGTTGTATAAATATCTCATATTGTTACAAATGAGAAATAATCTATCGTTTGAGAAATTAGGTGAACAATCAGACTATTATAAATTCATGACCACGATTAACTGGCCTCTTAAGTTTTAAATTGGTGGAATATTTTAAATATAATTTTTAATAGAAATTCTTACAGGCACTCAATTCATACCCCCTCTTGAGTGTCTTACTCTGAGCAACATCTGGTATTAGGGGAAAGTTCTTTAAAAAATCAAATATTTTCAACTATGATTTAGTTTTGTTTTAAGGATCTAAACATTTCTATTAGTTCTAAATCTGTATCTCCATTATAATCTTTTATTTAGTATGGATAATATATTAGAAGGTGATGCTAAAAGAAAACCATTATAATTTAATTGTACAAACTATGCCCAATTAAATATTAAGATTAAAATGAATTTAGAAATTATGGGCTTTGATATTTTGATAGTTATAGAAGATCAAAATGAAATTAAAAATACATCTAGGAATACTTGGTGTGCTGTCATAAAGATTAATTGTAAAAAAAATTCAATGATATGAATTCTTAGTTTTGTGCACTTGGAGATGAATAATTTAATATAATATATGCTTGTAAATCTGCCTATGAAATTTGGGACACTTTAGCTATTTAACATGAAGGAACTTATAATGTTAAAGAAATTAGACTTTACACTTATACTATTAATTATGATAATTTCACAATTTTAATGAAATTATAAACACTATTATCTCTCTGGTAAGAGTTGTTATAGCCAAGGAGAAAATCATGAGAATACTCAAATGCTTAACAGATAGATGGAGAGGGAAATTTGTATCAATAAAAGAATACTATGGCCTCGAAATTTTGCAATGAAGGATCTGATAAGAAAATTTATGATGTGTGACAAAGAATAAAAAGTAAACAAAGAAGAGGATGATGAACCCAAAAGAAATTTTTTTTATTTCAAATCTACTACATCCAAATAGAAGGACAAACATCATGAGGAAATTGAAAGTTCATGTGATGAAAAATATTCAATAGAAAATGATGAGGAGGTAGATCAGATAGCCATAACGTTTAAGAAATTTCATAGAAAGAATAAATTATTTAATAATCCCAAATACAAAGGAATGTATGATTATAAGGGCCATTAGAAAAAGGATTGGAAAAAAAGTGACACTTAAAATGAATATTTTTTTTGAGTGAAAATGAAAGGGAAATGTGAAGGAAGACTATTCGAAACTAAAGTATAATATGTAGTATGATGATAAAGACAGAAAGCATAAAAAGTTCATTAAGGTAGCTTGAAGTGATTTTAAGGATATGTCAAGTGACTCAGAATCGTTTCATGATGAACAAACTAATAAAAAATGCATGTGTTTTATTACAAACACATCTAAGGTAACACTAAACTCTCATGAACATAATTATTAATATTATAAAGATGAATGTGATTATAAAAGCATGGCCAATGAGGAAATGTTTGAATATTTCCAAATGATAGATGGGATGTGTAATGAGTTTGAAGATAAATATGAATATTTGAAGAAACAACATGATTTTACTACCACTGTTAAATCTAAACATGCCGTAGACAAAGAGAAACATTCTTAATTTCATAAGAAAAAAATCATTGGGTGCGATCACACCAGCATTAATGCTTAAGAGAAAAAACAAGCTTAAATTATCAAATGAGAAATTAAGAAAAGATTTAGAATAGTTTACCAATGGTATAAATATATTGGTTGAAATTATTGGCCAACAAGTTGAATCCAAATACAATAGTATTATTGGATACCATCCCGAGAAAAGAAATTTTTTCAAAATCAATTTTGTATCAAAATCTAGAAAATCCAGTTTTATCCCCTGTTTTGGAATTTTTTTTGTAAGTTCAATCCATGAACCATATTCTATTTTTTAATGTTTTTATAGACCAAATAAAGTATATTTCTAACATAATTTACATTCTGATCATTGGAATCCCATGAATAAAATGTGCATTTTCAAAGATCTTATTATAAATGTTACTAGGCCCAAAAAAATCTGGGTACCAAAATATTTTTTGTCTATTGAATTTTAATAGGAAAGCTGTTTGAAGATCTCCATAAAAATATTACTGTACTTGGATAGTGGATGTTCAAGTCACTTTACAGGATATTATTCATACTCTAAGAACTTGATAAATATTGATGATGGGCATGGAACCTTTTGTGACAATGCTAAAGGAAAAATCACGGGCTTGGGAGAGATTGGTAACTCTAACTCAATTTTAATTTCTAAAGAACTTTTTGTTGATAGATTAAAATAAAACCTAATTATTATCTCTTAGTAATGTGATGATGGATTCAATTTTAAATTTGAGGATGATTATTTCAATGTTATTAATTCTAAAAATGAGTTAGTATTTTCTTCTTTCAGAAATGAAATTATTAATTCTGTTGATTGAGATTATTTAATTTCTCAAAATGTTTTTTGTTTGAGTGATGTTCATAAAGAGTCTTGGATTTGGACAAGGATATTTGGGTACCCCAATATATACTCACTTATAAAGATGAATAAGAAAGGCATAGCCAAGTATCTACCCAAACTTGAGTTTCCAATTGACAAAGTCTGTAATCATTATCAAAAGGTTTAAAAACAAAAAATCTATTTCAAGCCAAAGAAATAAGTTTTAACTTCTCAACACCTCATGTTTGTTCACATTGATCCATTGGTACCTTCTAGATCTTCATATATTAGTGGGTATAACTATGTATTTGTTCTTATAGATGACTACTCTAGATATACTTGGACCTTCTTCTTGGCTCACAAAAGTGAATATTTCTCTAATTTCCCCAAGTTTTCTAAAACTGTTGGAAATCATAGTGGTCTTAAAATTAAAACCCTAAGAAGTGAACATGTACATGAGTTTGAGAACCAAGAGTTTGAATCATTTTGCTCAAAAATGGCTATATTCATAACTTCTCAACTCCTAGGACACCATAAAAAATATATTTGTTGAAAGAAGGAATAGAACCCTCTAAGAAATTTCTAGGACCATGCTTAGTGAGTGTGATGTACCTATATACTTTTGTGCAGAAGCTATCAACAAAACAAGATATATAATCAATAGATTCTTTATTAAACCTATTATGAAGAGAACACTTTATGAGTTATCGAACAATAGAAACCCCAAGGTTAACAACTTCAATGTTTTTGGTTTCAAAGTCTATATTAATAACACTAAAGATAATCTAGAAAAATTTTCCTCTAAGAGTTATGAAAGAATTTTAATAGGTTATTCAATTTCTATTAAAGCCTATAGCGTCTTCAATAAGAGAACCAAATGTGCGGAAGAATCTACACATGTCATGTTTGATGATACAAACCCCCATGAGTCAGTGACCTCTCTTGAAAATCACGAGGAGGATATGTGAAATCTGGAAATAAATACTAAATATTCTAACAATCATGTTAAAGAATTTGTTAAAACCATCAGTTTGTAAAATTCTCTAGAAACTAGACATGATGAACCATAAACTATAGAAGAACCTGAAGTAACTGGCCCTTCCTTTTCTATACCTGTTAGAACTCTCAAGATCCATCCTTTAGAGGCAATAGCTGGAGATTTAGACAATGGAACATAGACTTGAGCATCTATCAGAAATTAGGTTGAACATTAAGCTTTTTTATCAAAGAATGAACTTAAGAACATCAATGATTCTATCAATGATGAATTTTTTGTGATGGATATGCAAGAAGAGATAAATCAATTTGAAAGGAGAAAAGTCAGGAAACTTGTAGATAGACACAAAGACACTTTGTCTATAAGAACTAAATGGGTGTTTAGGAATAAAGTAGATGAATTTTGTAATGTAGTTATAAAGAAATCTAGATTGGTTGCACAAGGTTATAGTAAAGGTGAAGGGATTGACTATGAGGAAAAATTTTCACTAGAAGCTATACTTGAGGCAATTAGAATCCTACTTGCCTATGAGGTACATCTAGATTTCAAACATTATCAAATGGATGTCAAGAGTTAATTTTTAATTGGTTATATAATGGAAGATGTTTTTTGAAAAACCCCTAGTTTTACAAATCCCAACTTTCGAAATCCGGATTTTAAATTAACTAAATATTTATATGTTCTAAAGAAATCTCCAAGAGTTTGGTATGATAGGGTCAACACTTTTCTTATTTGTAATTGTTTTGAAAAAGGTATTTCTAATCATACCCTTTTTATAAAACGAATTTCCAAAGATGTTTTAGTAGTTAAAATCTATGTAGATGATATTATTTTTGGATCTTCTAAATATTTTTTATATATTGATTTTTTAAAGATTATTTAAAGAGAATTTGAGATGATTTTGATAGGGGAATTCAAATTCTGTCTTGGATTTAAAATATTTCGAAATAAAAAAGGTATTTTTTGAATCAAAGTAAATATACTAAGGATATTTGAAAAATATTTGTCTATGAATGAACTACTACAAGTAAAATAATAATGAGTTCCGCATGTGTGTTGGAAATTGATGAAGATGGTAAATCTGTTGATCAAAAAACTTATAGAGGAATGATTGGTAGTTTACTCTACTTAACTACTAGTCAGCCAGATATTATGTTTAGGGTGTGCATGTGTGCACATTTTCACGAAAACCCAAAATAATCTCATTTAAATGAAATCAAAATGATTTTTAAATACCTCAAATATGAATCTAATTTAATATTGTTATATCCTAGAGGAAAACCTTTTGATTTGTTGAGTTATTCAGATGCTAACAGTGGTGCCAGTATGTTAGACATAAAGATCACCTCTGGAACATGTCACAATTTGAGAAAGTCTCTAGTTTCATGGTATAGTAAGAAAAAGAAATTTGTTTCATTATCAACTGTTGAAGATGAATACATAGCTGCTGGTTGTTGTTGTGCACAAATTTTGGGGATAAAACAAACATTACTATACTATGGATATCAATTTAGAAATGTCCCTATAAATTGTTATAACATAAGTGCTATTAATATTTCTAAAAATTCTATTCAACTTTTAGGTACAAAACACATTGTTGTAAGAGTTCACTTTTTTAGATACCATTATCTAGAAGGTGATGTAACTTTAGAATTCATTTCACTAAACATCATCTTGTGGAAATTTTCACAAATCCATTGAAAACTGAAAAATGAACTACATCAGACATGCGTTAGGAATTATCAATCTATAGGACATTATATTTTTATTCCTTTTATAATTTTAAGTGAATTTTTCATGCCGAAATATTTTTCCTGCCGACAGAGACACTATGTCATGCTGACACAGTTTTCATGCCGTCACCAACTCTATGTCATCCCGACACAGTTGTTATACTGACACCGACGCCTTGTCATGCTGACACCGTTAATGTTATGAAAAATAGTTCATTCCAATAGTGATGAATCACTATTTTTATCCATTTAATGTTTTTACCAAAACCAGAATGTTTTAGTTTTTTTTACCGGGTTCAATATTTCACATTTTTACACTATCTAAAAGAAAAATGACATAAATTCGAGTCGATCCACTCTAATCTTTTACCCTTACACACAATCAGCTATTGATTTCTCTCTATCCTTGACCTTCCACCACCCAAACTTCAAACCAAACTATCGGAATTGGGGGTGTGAAGAGAGATCTTGAAGGTGGTTCCAAAAATGAGTCTCATGCTCCTATGAAATAGAAAGTGGAATCAAGAAACACATTTGGACCCATGAATATTGCTCTAGAGAACCATGTAGTGACTCCAAAAAAACGTTCTTGTAGAATGGATGTTTGAAAGCATGTCTTTTCTACTCAGGGTGTTAAAGGATAAGGGATGTCTTGATTGGTTCTCAAATAATGAAACACATATCCACCTTAAGCTAGTTCAGGAATTTTATATAAATACTGAGTTTCTATTGGAGATTAGTGATGTTTGTTTGATTAAGTACATATTAAAAGGTAAAAGAATTTATTTTTCATCTAGATAGTGGGATAGATGTATTAAGGTACACCATGAGGATATTTTTTATGATTAATAGGGTGCCACTCTACCTGAGAGTGACATTTTTTGCTATGAGACAGATCGGAAGGTGCTTACTGACAATGATGATCATAAAAGGCCTATTGCTACAGAATAAGATTGTGAGTGAATAAACATATTCAAATTCATTCCACACTATATCTGTCCTAGGAAATGGACTTTTATTCATTTAAATATCAAGATGTATATATTTGTACCTATTGATGAAAGGAATTAAGGTAAAACATTGTAGATATGTCATGGATCATAGCAGTTAGATGATTGAGCCTTCTTGTAAGACCAACTCTTTGTTTTTTCCTTGGATGATCTCAACCAAGTTAAAATAGAAGGGATGTGTTAGTGATGATGATGATATTTTTCTTAAGTGCAGTTGGATCCGCCAAAGCAATGAAATCTGTAAAAGGATGAAAATAAATTGGAACCCATGGAAGAGAGAATGGGTTAGGGATGAGGATAAATTATATGAGAAATACAATCTAGTGGACCATACAACTAGGACAAGAGATGTGGTTGATCCTGGTCTAGGAATATATGAGGAAGTTTTTTACTCTTCCTTTGAAGAATAATAGAATTTAACAGTAGTTAGAGATCAAGGGTCACCCATCAATGTTATGAGTGATCCTAACACAAAAATAGAAACTAAAGGATTTTCTTTTGGAACTCCAAGTCCACCAATTTCATTATACTCAGATAAACCCACTCTTGGAACTCATGGAGATGAAGAGACAAAAGTATTATGTAGTTTATAGTCTGTTATCTTGCCTAGTATCTATGAAGATGAATCATAAGTAGAAGAAGAATATGAGAGAGAATAAGAAGAAACCATCAGTGATAAAAGTAACAGTTGTAGTGAAAGTGGTTATATTTCATGCAGTGAAAAAGATGGTGTAGAAAATGATTATTGAAATGGAAGTGAAGAGCATGCCTCTAGACATTCTGATGATGATGAAGGAAGTGGTAAAGGTAGTGAATGTGATAGGGACCATAATTAGGATGTTCAAGGTGGAGATGTAGATATGGTTGATGATTTGGTTCAGACAGTTGTTGTATAACCTTCTATAGTTGCTATTGATGAAATTAGACTAGATGAAACATAGAGAGGAGTGGAATATCAAGTGATACATTAACCTTAGTTAGTGTATGAAAGAAGGAGAACTCATATTGAGGGTGAGAAACCAGCGAGGAGAGCACAGATTAAGGGTGAGATACAAGATAGAAGAGCTCGAGTTGTGGAGGATCATAAAGTAGGAAGAGTGATAGTTAACACACTCAATCTTTTCAAACCATATGTGATATCTGAAATGAAAAGGAATCTTGGTTATGTTGTCCTTTAAGTAGGTTATTCTAACTCTGATGCTGAGGAAAGTGTAACAGTTCCATAGATACCACCGATTGGAGAGCATGTTCTTGTTGAGTCACCTTAAGCAATGTAATTAGACTCAGTCCCCAATTCTTCTATTCTGTCAGTTCCTAGTGACTATGTCACTAGATCAGCTTTTGAAAAGTTAAAATATTCTATTTTTTCACCTCTGATAGTATCAATTCAATCTCTAATGGTCCACGAGATTTAACAAACTAGAATGGAAAACACTCATATGAGTAATGAATTACACTCTCTAAAATCTTCAATAGAAGAGATGAAGCAGTCTATGCAAGCAGCTGCTGCTCCAATTCAAGAAATTATTTTGAGTTGGATTTATGTTGCAAAAATTTCATAAAAGGTTATAGTTTAAATTCAACAAAACATAATCAAAACGACTAATTATTTTTGAAAACACTACCAATATAAGAAAAGAATTGAATGGGATTGTATATTTCAAAAATAATCTGAACTATGAGTATAAAGTATTTCTGGAGATTGTTCTTAACACTTTGAAGACTCATACCTCATCTCTTGTTGTTCTTTCTTACTCTGGTCAAACATCTTAGGCCTTGGAAATTAAGGTAGTTCGAAATGTTTTTTAGGAAGAGATTCACACAATGTTTGGTGCTTATGGATTGTACATCCTTGAAATAATTGAGAAGAATAGTGACCATGTCCATGATATGGTAAGGTTCTATTACAAGAGTACTAAGACTTCCGATACTCAGATTATAGAGAAGGTCGATAATTATTTCATGACGATTATTACTAAACATTAGATGACCAGACTTTTCAAATATTTGATAGAGAATTTGATATTGCCTCTAGTAAAAAGAGACTTCAAATACAAATTACAGAAACTAAAGGACATCACACAACTTCTTGAAAAGTTCATGGAGAATAATGATGATTTTGAGAAAGATATGATGTTTGGTGGTGAAATCATTGATGATTTTATCAACCTATTGAATCCATACCTTTATTTGTAGAGTGAAGAAATTTGGGTTCCTACTACTGCACCAATTGGACCTTCTAGATTTTTACCTCCACCCTAGATAATAGTTTTTTAGGCCTTGACTCATATTAGACTAGTGATCCTAAAGCAGTTACAATCTTGGGTTTTATCACATCACAAGCCTTGTCTTAAACCTAATGTTCTTGAAGGACTGATCCTACCTACTATTAAGATCCATTTAGATCCTCATACCTCTCAGCCTATACCTTTTTCTATACCTTTGACTGATCCCTTAGAGAAAGGGAAGGAACCCCTTTATTCTCACCATTAGGGTAGATAACTCTTTGATAGGGCTGGTATATTGTACTTTTGTTTTCTTTCAATGACTATTGTAATACATTGTACATCATTGTATAATAAAATTTTGTGTTATTTCTTTTCATCTATTTGTGTTATATCTATTATTCTCTAATACATCTTATTCCATTGATATCTGTTTCATTCTTGATTATTCCTTTGATTCCATTTCATTATTAATTTTATCTTTTGATACCCTTGAACTTTTTGATAATACCAAATGGGGAGAATGGTTTTTCATTATCCTTAATTATTTTACCTTTGATACCAATGTTATGTATTTTATTTTACATACCTCAGATTACATATGGGAAGAAAAGTAATTACCCTTTGATACCTTCATTTTTTTGATACCATTACTATTAATTTTACCTCAGAATATTATCTATATTTTGATAAAATTCATTAGAAATGGGAGATGATAGTTAGAATGATTATATTACACATAAAATGATTGTACTTCATAATTCCTGGATTTGGGATCATTAAGAAGGGGGATATTTTTGGGCCATATGAGATTGTTGGACACCCTATCTAGTTTTAATAATCACAAATAATGTCAAATATTATTAATAATGTCTAATAATTTAAATCATGTTTATTTAAGTTTTAACATGTGCAATTATGATTTTATTTTATCATATATATGATTAACACATTCTGATAATATTTTTGTTTTAAGAGAGTCCAAAAATAAATATTTCTTAATTATGAGAAGCTCACACTGATAGGAAATTGAGTCATCGATGTCGACAGAATAAGTCTGACTCACCGATGCTGACAGAACAACGGACTCACTGATACCGACAGACTAAATGTATCACTGATACTTCAAACGAGTCACCTAAAGTTCAATTGTCTCACCAATAGAATGACTAACCTACCTATGCATGATGTTATTGATGCATGATGTTGCCAATGCATGGTGTTAATGATGAATGGTTCTACCGACACATGGTGCTATCGACGCAATGACTCACTGGCACATGGAAAGACTAACAGAATGACACACCAATAGTATGAGACACTGATACCAATAGAAGGAATTACCAATGTAATGATACATCAATGCATCATTCATTGAAAAAGGATTCACCAATAGACTATTAAAATTTACATTAATTTAATATTATTTCTAACAGAAACATTTTGAGTGTGTTAATGTGACTGATTAATTTAATGAATTTTATGCAGACATCTTTAATGAGGATGTCAGAAATATGATGTACAACACCAACCTTAAACATGAACATTATTGGGATGTAATAATATAAAAGAAATGGACTTGATATGAAAGAAGAAACGCATGAAAGAGATTCATAAATATGCACGTAGACAGATTAGTCAACCCACAAAAACAATATACCGGAAGGAAGAACACATGAGGAACTCTTCATTCCTATTTTCTATGTACCAAATAACTATTTTCCACGAATATTCCAACATCTCTATAGTATTTAGTTTAACCTAAGGAGAATAACATCTCATCTTCCTGGAATACAGAACACAACTCTCCACGACACTCTATTTCAGTGTCTACTTCCAAAAGAGGACTATGGATACAAATTTGATACATCAAAGTATCCAGAGATGAACATCATAACACATAGAGCCTTATAAACCCTATCTAATATCTATTTCTCTATTGTGTGAAATTTTATTACATTTTTGAGTAGTTTTTCCATGTTTTTAAAACACACACTGTCTCCTGTAATGAAGTAGAGGATAAAATATATCCTCACACAACGATCTTTTTACACTTGTTTATGCCATGTAGAACTGTGGTAGAGTTTTTGTGCGGCCTGGTTGTGTTTTGTTCCCATCTAGAATTGTGGTAGAGGTTAGGTGACCAAGATATTTTTAAACTAATGGGTAAACCCCAATCTAGTGTGTGGATCAAAACATTTATCTATATAAACTTCTTGGTGGAAGGTGATCACCAAGTGAAGAAGACTATGTTACGACTTGAGAATGAACCTCTTGTTTTATATCTTCTGTGTTTTCAAATTTAGTATTCTCTATTTTTTCATGTATTTTAGAAAAATTAATTTCATGTAGATAGTGAGTCTTGGGCAGTGTTTATAACTATTTTGGATAATTAGATTAGTTTCAAAATTTGTATCAAAATCTCATATTGTTAAAACTAAGAAATAATCAATATTATAAGAAATTAGTTATATAGTCAAAATATTATAAATTAACTACATTGATTAACTATCCTATTAAGTTTTAAATTGGTGTAATATTTTAAATAAACTTTTTAACAGAAATATTTATAGGAACTCAATTCACCCCCCTCTTGAGTGTCCTATTCCAACCAACACTATCATTGATGGGTCGATTTTACTGTGCCCCATGGTGTGTGCCATGTATTTCAGGAAGAATGTGGATCAAGGTCGAGTAGAGATATAAATTTCTATTTAGAGTTGGGGAAAATAAAAATAGCGTGTTATATTGATATCGAGTGATAATCCTTGAGTGATGATCCAAATCAATTCATCATTTATTTTTTTGATGTTTTTCCTTCCGACATCTCTAATTTTTCATTGGTAAGAGAGGAATATTTCTCTATTAATTTAGTTTATTTTACTCAAACAATGTCTATATATTCTTACCAAATGGTACCGGATAAAATAAAAGGGTTTAAGACTCATTTGTATGATCTTTTAGAGGAGTGATTTATAATTCTAAGTGTGTTAGCTTGGGTGGTTCATGTTCTCTTTTCTATGAAATCTTATAGTATACTCCACCTATATTTTGATTATAAAAAACTCAACCATGTTATTTTAAAAAAAACAAGTACCCATTTCCATGGATTTATCATCTACTTGACCATTTAAAAGTGGTGAAGTGGTTCTCAAAGATTAATCTTTGATCTTCTTATCACCAGTTGAGAATAGAAGAATCTGAAATTCTAAAAACTAATTTACAAAGAAGGTATCGACATTATGAGTATCTTTTCATGTCATTTTTCCAAGACAATGATACTATAGTGTTTATGGATTTTATTGAAAAAAATTCATGAGTATCTTGATACATTCATGGCAGTCTTTATGAAGGAAATCCTAATATACTCTATGTTCATGGAGGATCATGTGCATTATTTGAGAGCAGTTTTAAGATTGTTGATAAATCACTAAATTTATGCCAAGCTATCAAAATGTGATTTCTATAATTGTGAAGTGAAGTTATTGGGACATGTTTTCTTAGAACATGGTATTTCAATTTATCTTGAGAATGTGTAAATTGTTATAACATGGTAGAAATTGCGAAATATTTTTGAGATTTGGAGATTCATGGGTTTAGCTAAAATTTATCGCCAGTTTCTCAAGGGTTTCTAAAAAATGGATTCTTTGATGATATCTCTAACTTGAAAGGGAGTGAATTTTTCTTGGCATTATAAATATTTGAGTTATATAGTTCATATAAAATTTCTTTTTTACTACTGCGTCGAATTTTACTCTTGCACAGGCTAGGAAAATATATCTTTTATCATGTGAGAAATCCAATTTAGTTATTGGTTGTGTTCTTATGTAGGTTGATAATGTGGTTAGCTATGAATCTTAATATCTTATTCTACATGAGAATAATTATCCAACCCATGACCTTGAACTTTCATATGTGATTAATCTACTTAATAATTGGTGAAAATAACTTTTTTGGAGAAAGTTTTACCATGTTTTCTAACCATAATATCTTGAGTTATATGTTATATAAAAAAAATATTTGAATATCCACCTAAGGCATTAGGTATATTACCCATAGTATTTTGACCTTGACATCACCTATACCTTGAGTAAAAAAAATTTCCTCGTAGATTCTTTAAGAAGGAAACTTTTGAACTGGGTAGTGAAAGAATAATTAGGAGAGTGGAATTAGATGAAACCATTTGCACGGTTTCATGTTGGAGTTGGGGAAATAGGAGTTGAGGTTTACTTGGACAATGTTAAGTATACCTCTTCTATTTTTGAGGCTATTCTTTAGGAACATCATCTTAATGATTAATTATATATCATTATAGACTCTCCTTATAGTGGGGATACTATTACCAAGTGCTCATTCTCTATAGAGGCTATTATTTGTTTTCATATTCATTTATTTGTGTTGTTAGTTGTGAGAAAATCTATGATTGTGGTATTTCTATAATTCCTAGAGGTAATTGCACTAAATAACCAAAAATATTTTCTATGACATGTGATGATGATTATAGTGGCTAGGCTTGAGACATGGAATTACTTATTTTATCAATAATTACTATACTTAAACACAAGTTAAGGATGAGAATCAATGACCTTTAGTTTTCTACAACCACTTCATGTGATGTCTTGGAAATGGGATGAGATCTCTATAGACATTATGATTAGTTTTTCTATGTACATATAAAAATAATAATGTGATATGGTTTGTGGTCTATATGTAGAAGAAATTAGCTCACATTATACCCGTTAATGATACAAGAAACGTTAATGAGATAGGAAATATTTATGTTAGAGAGATTTTTCATTTTCATGGAGTTTTGTCTTATATAGTATTTGATAGAGATCCCTATTTTACTTCTCACTTTTGGAGAGTCCTTTGGGGGGAACTGTGATCTCATTTTTTTATGTGAGAACAATAATATATAGATAGATGGATAGAGAAAGAGACCTATACCGATTCTTGAGGATATGCTTCATTCTCGTGTCCTGAATTTTAGTGGAGGCTGGGATGACCATCTATGGGTTGGTTGAGTTTTCTTATAATAATAGTTACCAGTCAGTGATCAAAATGGCTCATTTTAGGCCATGTATAGTTGACCTTATAAAACTCCATTGTGTTGTTCAGTGATCGGTGAAACTTCCTTGGTTAGACCAATCTTGGTTCAAGAGATGAAATCAAAGATTCAATTTTATCTTCATATAATATAAGTATAGATCAGATATAAATATTATAATGATTGTCTTTATAGACTATTGGATTTTTCAGTTTGTGACTAGTTTTTCTTTAATGTTTCACCTTGTTTGGGTTATTAATGTATTGGGAGGAAAGGGAAGATTTCTCCTTATTTTTCAGGACCTTTGGATGTTGTTAAGAAGGTGGGGAAATTATCATACCATTTAGTACATCCACTGTAGTTGATTTTGATACATAATGTGTCCCATGTATATCATATAAGAGAGTATCTTTATGATCCATATCATGCTTTGAGTTAGAGTGACCATGATATTTAGTCTGATTTATCTATGACTATGTATCTAGTTAGGATTATTGATTCTAAGAGAAGGGCAGTTCATGAGAGGAAGATACATTTGGTCCAAGTGCTATGGAGCATGACTACGGTATGTATGAGACATAGGAGTGATAGGAACTGATGAGAGTGCACTGTCCATGCCATTTTAATATAGAAACATCTTGATTTGATTTATGGTGATATAATGTTGCTATGGCAGGGATTTTATAATATCATGTCATTAATTTTCAATAACTCCCCGACCCTATTTTTTTATCAGGATCTGGATGGGTTTTGGCTCAGACAGTTTTGGGTGTAAAATTGAACTTTTTTGAAACATTTTGGGCTATGTATGATTGAAAAGTGGTTTTAAAATCTATACAACCATCTAGTATAAACCATTTACCCTAGTATAGGGGTTCCCAATTAGGGTTTATGGTTTGTATAACTATGAACCCCTACCCATTTAACCATGAATGAGTAATTTTTATATCAAAAAATTATTAAATACATTCCAAAACCACATTTCTACCTCATAATTGTCCTCAAATCCTCATAAATCAAAATCTTATTTATTAGAGGCTCATAAGAACCCTTTTAGATACTCCAAACCCCATTTAAGAGGATTAATGTGTGGAGAATATTTTTTTATCCCTCTTTAGGAATTAAATATTCTCTCGTTCCTTCTCTCTCACACTATCTTTCTTTCATTATTTGATACTTTTAGATTATATCATTGTTGATGGATTTGAACTCCATTGATTTGGATATGGAATCTAGGTTGGATTTATAGATCTTCATTTCCATCATTCACCATTGGGAAATCTCATTGCAGGAGTTGAGTTTTTATACTGTGATAAAAGGCAGGTGGTTCCATTTAAGATTGGCTAGTTGATTTAACCTTGAATTGATTAATTATTTTAATTTTATTTCAATTAATTTCTATAAATTCAATTCAGTGGGAATTGGAATTGGAAATTGGACTCACATGAATTTTGGGGAAAACCTACAATACTAATGGAATAGGAGATTAGGGGGTGATTGTTCACTGATGGAAATCGAAATTGATTTTTTGAAATTTAATTTTGAGTAAAATGGATTAAATTGGTTTAATAAGAACATATGATTGGGTTTATCTTGATATATACATAAAATTATAATGAAAAAACTATGTTTTTCTTTTGGAATGAAATTGGCATATTGAAACTAGAAATGGGGCCAATTTTGTTAAACTTATTTGAAATTATTTTCCCATTGTTGATTGATTGATTGATTGAGTACATGTGAACCTGGTAAGTTAGTGGGTTATTTGGGACATGCATTCTAGAATGGTAATTCCATACAAATAAATTGATGATAAAAACCCTATCAAAATCTAGTTATATAGATCTTATTCATGATGGAACGTTGATGTGTCCTATTAGTTCCAATCCTAATGGAAGTGTCTAAACATATTCAATGACCACTAATATGGGTGTGAGAGGATCCTCTAACTAGAAACAATCATACTATAGTAAATATTACCATGGTGAATATTGTGATTTACTTTGATATATATGCCATTGATTATGAAACTATTTTAATTATTCTACGTTATTTATATATACTATTATATATAAAATTTTATTGAAGGAATTTTTTAAAATAATTCCATCATTTGAAATTAAGAGAATATTTTGTTTAAAAAATGAAATTGTACTACCAGGCTTGTTTTATTTAAAATTCAAAACATTATTTGCTTTATTATTGTGGCATCTTATTAAGGAACACTTAGTGAGACTGTAATGTGGTTTTAGCTCACACCCTATCATCTCCATCAGGAATTTGTAGATTTTCATTTATAAACATCGAGTAGATAGAATGAGAATCTTGTAGGAGGTGGATTTTTTCAACCAATTTGGCTTGGAGTGTTGATATGTTCAGGTTGTTTGTGTTTTATCTTCCAGTTTCTTTATACTTTGATGATGTAATATTTTTTGTTTTTGGTAAATCTATTTTGTTTTTGTTACTTTCTACTAAAGGAGTTATACACATACTGATATGTATATGTTTATTCCAATTTTTATGTAGTGAATTACTCCCCACTTTTATATTGTATAATTTCAAGTTATTTTCACCAACCCGTGGAGATTTGGAATGCCCTTTGGGCTTTATCAGTGCCAGAATGGTTATTAGGGTACCAGTGTATCTGGGATAGTTTTTGACATCTATACATTAGATAAAATAATTCCCCGATTAAATATTCTAATGGAAAACTCCACCTAAGTATTTTGTGTTGGGGTTTTAATAGTTATATTAAATTTTAAAGATATGAAAACATGGGTATAACCAGAATAAAAAAGAATATTTTCTGTTGTTGAATGAATAACTAGAATACATATCACCACATAATTTTCATGATCCACCTTACTAGTAGGGATATAATATTTCCTTCCTTTATTCCTTGGATGTTATTTTCATTGATTGTCTCTTAAAATCCTTTGATTGGGGAATTGGATATCATAATGCCTATTTTCCTTACACATGGAGCACTATACTACAAGTTGAGTGTTGATATGAACCTTCCATTATTCTTCCACATTAGTGGGATTATTCATATCCCTTTAACAATGACTATAATTATTCCCATATGTTTCAAATTTGGAGCATCTTTCAGTTCCCTTTAGAATATTTTTAGGATTCTTTTTATCACAATTTTGACACATGGAATGTTGGGTTTTCTTACCTCCATGGGATTTTTATGTTTATCCTCCCAATATAACCTCTATTTTCTTCTTTTTATCTCTAATCCCATGAGTTGACTGAGAGTATCTAATATCCATATCCAACAAAATAGAATAGTATACAACATTTTCACAGTTTCCAAGGTCTAAAACACAAAAGGTTTTTCTTATTGTGATATTTAATCCAATAAAGAATAAATCTACCATAATTTCCATGTTCATGAAAAATAAAAAGGTGTATTACATAGGACTTGTAATGTTTTCCTTGTACACCCTGATAAACTTATCTTCATTTTTATTTATTCCAAGGAACTCCCACTCCATCATAAGATAGAGAGTTTGGGGAAAATATTTATTAAAAAATATATTATTGAATCTTTCCCATTCCATGGAATTAATTTCTTATTTAGAATTCACGTTCCCTATCAATGTCTAACATGAATCATCTTCCCCATCAAATTTATAAACTAACAACATATGTTTTTCTTCCTTTTTATCACTGGAGGATAGTGAATATTGCAACATCCTATTACTAATGAGACATGTGTGTCCATAAACTTGATATAGTTTTTACTTTTTGTTTAATAGGTAGGGTTGAGAATGGATTTAAAGGATACCTATAATGGAAAAGTCAAAAGTTTGTTGGATTCACAGTTTTGACTAGACTTTTTCTATAGGCTGATAGGGGGTTACATGTCACGTTACAAGATTACATGTCATGTAATGGTTTTGTATATATGACTTGAAGGGTTCACACTATGAATGGTATAATTACTAATTATACATCATGAGTGAATTATTGATCAATTTTAAACATAGATCATTTGTTTTTAATTCGATGTGATGTGTTTTATAGAGGTTATGGAAATTATGTGTTCCAAGACATGTATTATAGTTACATGTCATGTAATACCCTAACTACAGTTTTCAAATAGATAGGGAATATGAGATCTTTATTTCTCCTCTTGTACAGTTAATTCTCTCTCGTCCTGAGGCCTTCTCCAAGTGAACATGGATTTTTACAACCCTTCAAAACCCATTGTTTGGTGTTTGATCGTCTTTGTGCTTGATTTGTGATTCTTGGGGAATCTTTCTCCCTAATTCTTCATATTCTCTATAAGGCCCCGACCTTAAACCTTACTTAATCATGAATTAAATGAATAATTCACATAGAGGATATTTTCAGGTTTAGAGTTTTAGAGAATTAGCTCATAACTATTACATCTCAAAAGATTACATAGTAGACACTTCTACTAAGTTTCCATAAAATAATAATAAAAAAAATATCTTAAAAAGAAACATGTATAGTTCTATGTTTTAGATTACATGTCTTTCCTTGAACCCATACTTGACCCTATTCATCTTTAAGTCCTGTGGAAAACATTTCAAAAACATGGGATGAGCATAAAAATCCCAGTAAAGGATACACAAAGAAGTAAAACTGTTAGTTTTTTCAAAACAATAGGTAAACAATGAATACTTTACCAAAGTAATACTTTTCACCTTTATGAAGTAGTAAAAACTATTCATGGAATAAAAGAGCATTAGTTACCCTTTTGTAACCAAAATATTACCATAAAACCGATATAAAGAACACATAACATATAAAGTTAACTTGGGACATAAACATACTTAAATGGAATAACCATACGGTCGACTTCCACACATACTTAATGGAATAGTCATACGTCCAACTTCTATACCCAATGCATTGGAGTTTATAATGTAACCACCCGTCCTGGTATTCACGGCACCACCCCTCATATGGTTTATCATGTAACCACCTGTAAAATGTCCAAGTATCATCATTACACATAAAATATTGAAAATATAAACATATTAATAACAACATTTCATTTGGAATAACAATAAGTAATTCCAAGATATTGAATTAATCAATCCATTTTTAAAAATCATTTAAAAGAGATTTTTTAATGAAAGTGTCCCATACCACTTTGAGGCTTTTAATGGAATTATAATTTTAAAACATTAATTTCCATATAAATAAATACTGAAAGCCATTTTGAAAACATGGACATTAAAGATAATGATTTAGAATAATGAATCATTAAAACATTTAAAACGATATTTTTTTTAAAGAGTTTTTAACAAAATGAGAGACACTAGAATAAAAATAATTGTAGAATAACATTTAATCTGAGCTTTATAATATCATGAGAATAAAGGTATTCATGATATAATATGTCGAAGGATATTATACACACCATATAAGAGTGAATTTGTGCATAACAACAATGAAGTCTCAATGGAAATGTAAATTGAGAAGAAATCCATTATAAAGATGGTATCCTTAAATTAAGGATAAATCTATCACATAATTATGTGTTAGAAATATAAATACACACAATATAAGTGGATATTAAGTTTGAAACAATCCGATGTCATTCACACATAATCTTGAAAAACAAAACCAATGACATAGGAATTTAACTCAATGAAATGAGATTGGGTTATTATTTCTCATACAAGTTCATAAGAATTTATCAATGAGATGATTATGTGTAGAAATATTATATCTACACAAAGGTTTGTGGAAATTACAACATAGAGATTCCACACATAATCTTGGCATAATAAAATCAAGAAGTAGAGGTTTAACCCAAATAATTGAAAGTGGGTTAAGAAGTTCCCTTATAGAAATCCGACAGCGTAACAGTGTCACTTTAAAATT
Source organism: Viscum album (assembly GCA_963277665.1). Lineage (NCBI taxonomy): Eukaryota > Viridiplantae > Streptophyta > Magnoliopsida > Santalales > Viscaceae > Viscum > Viscum album. The sequence continues at coordinate 1,751,055,371 of OY728143.1, read as the reverse complement.
CATAAAATGAGTTGATGAGAGAGAAAATGGTATCTCATAACTTGGACATAAAATTTACATAAATAAGGATATAGAAGAACATATCCCAATATAATAGTATGTGAATTAAAAGACATAACAAAATAAGTCTTTTAAAAAGAGGAGGGTGAAAGGTCCCCTTACCGAGTTGGGTAACTTTCGAAACGTACACCCCCTGGAAGAAGGGTCATTCAATGAAGATGTAAATACCCATTAATGAAATTATATTACACAAAGAGTATAATAATGGGCTGTACATACACCAATCAAAGGAAATAGTGGTAAACATAGCATAAATGTCACGGGAAGAAAAGTGAGATGAAAAATCCCTTATGAAAACTCGGCAGCCTAACAGCGCCCCTTAAAACTTTCAAAAATGGATTTATGAGATCAAATAGGGTCTCTAATAATATGAACATAAAAATTACAGTATGATAAATATAAAATAACATCCCCAAACATAAGAAACATGAGCTTAAAAGAAATGACATAAAAGAGAGTACTTAAAAAGAAAGAGAGAGGTTGGATCCCTTACCTCGTGTCCGACATGACTCGATCGTTCTTTAATCTCCTGAATAATAAAATTTGGTCAATTTATAATTTCTTAAGGACCTCCTTTAAAAAATTTTATTCTGTTCATATCACATATTATAATTCTATAATAATTGGTTAACAAAGTGAGTTCATATCAGACGTTTTTGTCGATTTTCGGTACATGAGTAAAAATTGAACTTGTTGGAAAAGAATTTTCCATGTAGTTATAGGTACATCATATCCAGAATAGTATTTATGTTTTAAATATCATATATATCCAGTATATATTAATTTTATAATATTCCATAGCATTGGGAAAAAAATTAAAAGCACCGTTCATGGAGACGGTAGGCCGTACGTATGCATGAACACTACTTTAATTTTTTGTCATATTAATGGAATTAAAACAAAATGAGAGATATATATATATTATAATTACAGAATGATATATATCATTTAGATGTAATATATTAAATATATATCCATTATATATATTTACTTATAATAGTACATAACATTTGGAGATAAGAAATGAAATGTACCGTTCATGGAGACGGTAAGCCGTACGTACGCATGAACGCTACTTTCATTTCACTTTTTTTGTATTAAATGGAATGAAATAATAATTATATAAAGGTATATTAAAATTAAAATAGGATATAATATGTAATACCATTAATTAAATCCTTTATACGTCCCACATATGGCATTAACGAATCAAATCACTTTGAGGGGGCGCTAGTCTGCACTTCCTAAAATGAAGATATTATGTTTACCCATAATGGAAACCATAAAGGTATGCCATAAATGAAAAATACCGAAGCTTAAGGAAAATATAAACATATTATATATCATATATAAATATAGTGACATCTTAATGGACACCTTTGAAGGTGTTAAAAGAATATTGAACAGTCATCGTTTCGTGAGCCAATAATTCGCCATCCACAGAAACAGTATGTTCTTTAACCATTAGACGAAGGTGTGTGAAAGTGTAGCTCGAATACATATTATAAAAAAATCCTAGTATATTTATGATACTGGTGTCGTTACAAAAAAAAGTAATAAAAAGAGTTTAGGGGTTTGGAGAAGCAAAATAAGACAAAAGAACACAAGGGAAGACATTACCTTTAAATCGGGTAACTCTCTTTGATTTGATCTCAAAGGATTCCTTGGAAAGGATTCTTCCCAATGTGGGGCTTAAATGATTAAGAGAGGAATGTGGAGAGATGAAATGGGCAGGTTTTGTCTGAGCCAAAGTCTTGAGAGGTGTGTGTAAGGTGGTAGAGGTGGGGGCCATTTATAAGAGGAGAGGAGGGGCACTCTTGGAAAGTTATAAAATATTACTTTATTATAAAATGTTTTTTGGATTTAAAAGGTCCAAAAAGGATGTATTTCAAGGATATGGTGATAAGGTTTCTAAATCCACCCATCCAATAGGTTTGTGACAAGTGTAAGACTTATATTTCACCCTATCTTCTCATTTTATTTAGAGCGTTCATTTATGAGGTCATCACTGCATCATCAGAGTGTCATAAATAAATTAATTTATTTAATGTCTAAAAATTATAAAAAAAATATCATGATGTAGGAAATATTTTTAGCTTTCTAATTAATATTTATAGTAAAATATATGACTTTCATAACCCCATTTAAAAATTGTTTTAGTAAAAAAACTCATGCTTGTGACATTTTTATTTTAACTTTAAACAAAAAGTTATTTATGTCGTTTTCCTATCAAAGTTGCTCCATGGGGTCCCCAAGTTGACCCATGGATTGTATTGGTAGCCCATGACACATCCAATGAGGGTAGAACACGTTTCTAGGTCATTTAATATTATTAAAACATTATTTTTACCTTAAATTACACTAATTACCTTTAATTGCGATTAATAAAACTTAAAAGTTACTATTCACCAAAAATTATTTTAATCTCATTGAACCAAATTTTACTTCTTAATGACAACCATGTATGTTGGAGTTTTGAAAATCAAATCACAGAAGTGGCAAAGTTTAATTTAAACTAAAAATCAGTTTCTTTAACTACCACTTAGTGGTTTCACTATTCATCTAAAATTGAAGTTTTTCAGAAAAATACCAAAAATTTCCCCTAAGCTATATTTGATATTCCGAATTCAAAAATGATGTCTATTTTAAAAAATTCAAAACATATAAGTTAAATTAATTAATTTAATAATTAATTCCCGCTGTCAGAGCAAATAGCATGTTTTTATGAAATAATAAGTATCAAAAGATTGACACTAGTTTAAGTCCAATTTCAAGATGAAATTAATTCCAACGACCACTATTGGATTGAATGGTAAAAATATATTCTAATTTAACTTTAAAACTAATTCAAAAGATAATCTAATCATATAAATAAATAATATTACAAAGGGTTTTTGAATTAAAATACAGCATTTTTCACTATTCATTAAAAAATGAACATTATCGGAAAATACCAAAAATTTACAGAAATTAAATTTTGATGTCCCTATTATAAAAAAGTATTTTATTTTGTCAAATATAACACATAAAATTTTCAAAAAGTGGATTTAAAAGAGGTTCATCATCAAAAGGCTATTAATCGACCTTTTGAAGAATATTAGAATGTTTAAGCTTAAAATTGTATTCATTCGCATTTTTAATCCTCTAAAATTTATTGTAAAAAGTAAAAATATTTGACAAACATATATAATCATTTTTTAGTTAGTTCTGTTCATTCCTGCCATTACAACGGCTAAGCGTTAACTACAATTTAAAATAATATTATTTTATTATTAGAGTGCAACATAAGATTCCCAAGAAACTCATTGTTGCGTATTGGGTATGCCATCGAGCATAGTGTCCCCTTTCAAGTTATGATAATATTTTATTCACAAATATGGATAAATGTGAAATTTTCATATTATTTATTTACCTGGGGTGTTACATCCTTCCCCCCTTTTGGGAATTGCATCCTCGCAATTTTAAAATTGGGCTTGGAAACTTCATTGAAAATCCCACATCGGAACAAGAGTCAGTAAAAAAATCACTTTGAAATAAAGAAAGATAAGTACAAAGGTCACCCGAGTTAACTCATACTAGGATTCCATATATGAAAACATGGATATGGAGGAAAAAACAAAGGGTCATGTTCTGAGGGAGAGTGATAGTAAACATGTCTAGGATAAAGTTAACCATAAGAAAATCACAAACTTGTGATGGGTTAAATGGTATTCGATTCCCCAGTAGGAAAATTTAACAGACAACATTTTTGTTTTAAGTTACTCTTCATTGAGGAATTTATTTTTTTATCTTAACTAAATCATAATGAAACATACTTACTTGTCACGCAGACTTTCAACTTTTACTAGATTCCTTAATCAAACTCATATTTTCTCCAAAAGACGAGTATTTAGGAAGACTTGTTCGCATTAAGGGAACTATAATCAACTTCTTGAGAATCGCCTAATCCAGAAAAGAGAACTATATATTTCCCATGTCTTTAGACAAAATCCAAAACAAAAAATAGTTAGAAAAATATCCACAAATGAATAATCCTTTATAAAAAAGAAAATCTATTCTTAAACTCCAAAATTTGTTCAACTAACCCAATGTTCAACGAAGACCATTAGATAAACAATTTTTCCATAAAATTCTTCAAATTAAACCAAACTAAGATTGAAACTCAAATATTGGAAGGATTTAATGACATAGTCTTCAAAGGTACAAATTAACATTTATCTCCAAATAACATCAGTTTCTTTTAAAGTCTCATATTGAAAAGTAATTGACCTAATCACACATCCTCCATGATAGGTTAATAATTTCCATAGATAACCCAAAATAAAATTACTCTTGATTCCTAAAATCATCTAAATAAAGAGAATTAGTCAAACTAACCAGTGAATTCACATTGTCCAGTGGTAGGCAATAAATACCAGTCGTACTTTGGTTGTGGGTTCGATTCCCACAGCTTTGTCCGACGCGACGGGTTGCCAGACGGTCTATGTGTTGTCCTTTTTCCAAAACTACATAATTCATAAAACATTTTCCAAAATGAGATAAAATCATTAAAAATAATCATAACATATTTTAACCTCAAGTTTATTTCGTGCCTTTCATTTTCCATCATAACATATAATTACCCATAATTACCTCAAAAGTAAGGATCATATAAACCCTAATGGTTACCTTTATAATTATTACCTGAAATTCCACATCGATTGGTCATCTCGTACATGATGCATTACAGAACATACCAAGGTACAAGTGGTTGATCATGGCTCCTTGATAGTTGGTTTAGAACAGCCACAAGTTTCCTCATTGAATCCCCCATTTCATCCAGTCTCCTAATCAGAGAACCACCACAGTTTCCATCAAACCTATTGTCACTTTGGTGCCTTCTACATCCATCCATTCACTAAAAACAGAAATGTCAGTGTGAGTATATCAACAAAACCATCATGTACTAATGAGGAAGATAAACACTAAGATATACTTACTCATTCACTTTATCAATACTAGGACTCTTTCTGAAATCCTAACCATTATGGTAATGTCACTTATACTTAGGGAATACCCTAACCTCTAAAGTTATCTAAACCGACCTCTGATACCAACTATAAGGCCCTGACCTTAAACCTTACTTAATCAGGAATTAAATTAATAATTCACATAGAGGATATTTTCATGTTTAGAGTTTTATATAATTAGGTCATAACTATTACATCTCAAAAGATTACATAGTAGACACTTCTACTAAGTTTCCATAAAATAATAAAACAAATCTCTTAAAAAGAAACATTTCTAGTTCCATGTTTTAGATAGCATGTCTTTCCTTGAACCCATCCTTGACCCTATTCATCTTTATGTCATGTGGAAAAAATTTCGGAAACTTGGGATGAGAATAAAAATCCCATAAAAGGATACGCAAAGAAGGAAAACTGTTAGTTTTTTCAAAACAATAGGTAAACGACGAATACTTTACGAAAGTTATACTTTTCACCTTTATGAAGTAGTAAAAAATATTCATGGAATAAAAGACCATTACATACCCTTTTGTAACCAAAATATTACCATAAAACCCATATAAAGAACACATAACACATAAAGGTAGCATGGGACACAAACATACTTAAATGGACTAACCATACGGTCGACGTCCACACATACTTAATGGAATAGCCATATAGCCAACTTCCATACCCAATGCATTGGAGGTTATAACGTAACCACCCATCCTGGAATTCACAACACCACCCGTCATATGGTTTATCACGTAACCACCCGTAAAATGTCCAATTACCATCATTACACATAAAATATTGAAAATATGAACATTTTAATATCAACATTTCATTTGCAATCACAATAAGTAATTCCATGATATTGAATTAATCAATCCATTTTCAAAAATCATTTAAAATAGATTTTTGAATCAAAGTGTCCCATAACAATTTGAAGATTTTAATGGAATTATAATTTTAAAACATTAATGTCCATATAAATAAATACTGAAAACCATTTTAAAAACATGGACACTAAAGATAAAGATTTAGAATAATGAATCTTTAAAACTTTTAAAATGATATTTTTGTTAAAGAGTTTTTAACAAAATGAGAGACACTTGAATACAAATAATTGCGGAAAAACATTTAATCCGAGCTTTATAATATCATGAGAATAAAGGGATTTATGATATAATATGTCAAAGGACAGTATATACACCATATAGGAGTGAATGTTTGCATAACAACAATGAAGTCTCAATGGAAATGTAAATTGAGATGAAATCCATTATAAAGATGGTATCCTTAAATTAAGGATAAATCTATCAGATAATTATGTGTGATAAATATAAATACACCCAATATAAGTGGATATTAAGTGTGAAACAATCATATGTCATTCACACATAATCTTGGAAAAACAAAACCAATGACATAGGTATTTAACTCAATGAAATGAGATTGGGTTATTATTTCCCATACAAGTTCGGAAGAATTTATCAATGAGATGATTATGTGTAGAAATAGTATATATACAAAAAGGATTGTGGAAATTACAACATAGATATTCCACACATAATCTTGGCATAATAAAATCAAGATGTAGATGTTTAACCCAATGAATTTAAAGTGGGTTAAGAAGATCCCTTATAGAAATCTGACAGCCTAACAGAGTCACTTTAAAATTCAAAAAATGAGTTGATGAGAGAGAAAATGGTATCTCATCACTTGGACATAAAATTTACATAAATAAGTATATATAAGGAAATATCCCAACATAATAGTATTTGAATTAAAAGACATAACAAAAGAAGAATTTTAAAAAGAGGACGGTGAAAGGTCACCTTACCGAGTTGGGTAACATTCGAAACGTACACCCCATGGAAGAAGGGTCATACAATGAAGATGTAAATACCCATAAATGAAATTATATTACAAAAAGAGTATAATAATGGGAAGTACATACACCACTCAAATGAAATAGTGGCAAACGTAGCATAAATGTCACGGGAATAAAAGTGAGATGAAAAATACCTTACGAAAACTTGGAAGCCTAACAGCGCCACTTAAAACTTACAAAAATGGATTTATGAGATCAAATAGGGTCTCTCATAATATGAAAATAAAAATTAAAGTATGTGAAATATAAAATAACATCCCCAAACATAATAAATATGAGCTTAAAAGAAATGACATAAAAGAGAGTACTTAAAAAGAAAGAGAGAGGTTGGATCCCTTACCTCGTGTCCGACATGACTCGATCGTTTTTTAATATCCTGAATAATAAAATTTTGTCAATTTATAATTTTATAAGGACCTCCTTTAAATATTATTATTCTGTTCATATCACATATTATAATTTTATAATAATTGTTTAATAAAGTGAGTTCATATCAGACGTTTTTGTCGATGTTCGGTACATGAGTAAAAATTGAACTTGTTGGAAAATACTTTTCCATGTAGTTATAGGAACATCATATCTATAATAGTATTGATGTTTTAAATATCATATATATTCAGTATATATTCATTTTATACTATTCCATAGCATTTGGAAAAAAATTAAAAGCATCGTTCATGGAGACGGTAGGCCGTACGTATGCATGAACGCTACTTTCATTTTTTTGTATTCAATAGAATGAAATAATAATGATATAAAGGTATATTATAATAACAGTAGGATATCATATGTAATACCATTAATTACATCCTTTATATGTGCCACATATTGCATTAACGAATCAAATCACTTTGAGGGGGTGGTAGTCTGCATTTCCTAAAATGAAGATATCGCGTTTACCCATAATGGAAACCATAAAGGTATGCCATAAATGAAAAATACAGAAGCTTAAAGAAAAAATAAACATATTATATATCATATATAAATATAATGACATCTTAATGGCCACCTTTGAAGGTGTTAAAAGAATATTGAACAATCAACATTTCGTGAGGCAGTAATTCGCCATCCACATAAAAAGTATGTTCTTTAACCATTAGACGAAGGTGTGTGAAAGTGAAGATCGAATACTTCTTATAAAAACATCCTAGTATATTTAAGATATTGGTTTTGTTACAAAAAAAAGTAATAAAAATAGTTTAGGGGTTTGAAGAAGCAAAATAAGACAAAAGAACACAACGGAAGACATTTCCTTTAAATCGGGTAACTCTCTTTGATTTGAGCTCAGAGGCTTCTTTGGAAAGGATTCTACCCAATGTGGGGCTTCAATGATGAAGAGAGGGATGTGGAGAGATTAAATGAGCAGGGGTTGGCAGAGCCAAAGGATTGAGAGGTGTGTGTAATATCACGACCAGTCCTCGGGGCCCGTGCCGTGACTATCCCAAGCCCGCCTTCCATAGGTCAGGGGCTGGCGACTAGCACCAATGCGTAAATCCTGGTAAAAAGGGAAGGCATTGCCTTTGTAACTTAAACAACGACCATAGAGTACAAGCGGAAGAAGTAAACACTAAGTAAAAACTGAGTACAACAGTAAATACGGAAAGTAAAAGGGACCGGAAATACAAGCCCAACTGTAAAGTACAACTCGAAAGGGAAAACAACAACTGTAAAGTAAAGTCGCTACGCCGAGCTGTCCACTAGAAATCCCACCTGAAGGGTGGGTACAAATAGATCCACTACTCCTCGGGTCCCTCCATCCGCTCCGAGTACGTCCCGCCCAGTGTTCCACCTCCAGGTACAGTCATGCTCTGCAAGCCTCAACCATGATCAACGTTGTTCGTCATCTGCAACCAACACAATGTAGTGCGGGCATAGCCCGTGCAGGGGTGAGTATAAGCTACTCAGTAGGGACCCCGAGACCCCCGAAAGTCTCCCAAAATCCAAAAAGGATAACCAAAAAGGAAAGATTCAATCACGAAGTAACAACCGACACTTCTTAGGTATATGCCCATACATATACCTAAGTCATCATTTCAATACGCTCCAACCTCCGAGCCCAAGTACAACTCAGTCCACACAGGAAAGTATACATATTCCACACAGGAAAGCAAAACGTAATCCACACAGGATAACACAACACAATACACACAGGAAGGTAAACAGGATTTGGCTCACATAGGTATACATCTTCGAAGACGATAGAGATGATCACTGATCCATCTAAGTCGTCGGACCCACAAAGGATCGATAGGTACTAACCCCCGCAAAGACCCACACAGGATCGGACCCACACATGATCTGTATGCACTGGTTCACACAGGACTACTGAGGGATGACCCCCACAGGATTGGACCCACACAGGATCGGTAGCACTGATCCATACAGGATCGCTGAGTGCTGTAGTCGTCGTCGTCGAATCCACTAAGGATCTCTGCACAGTCGTCGTCGCAGTCACAGTAGCAGTTGCAGCCAGCTCTAGGGTTCCCGCACACATCAATATTGTTCGGGAGGGTCCGCTCCATGAGCCGAGAAGCTGCTACATCAACTGTCACAAAGTCCAGAGTTGATGTATCCAAAAGTTCTGTATCGTCAACAGGAACTCAATGCGACAGACGGTGCGTCAATCGGACGCCTAGTATGAGAGTTATTGGCTTTTTCGTTCCCGGGACCCGGTTGGTTTTTAAGGAAAAACTAACCCAACCATACTCCACATGCGTCCAAACCTCGGGCAGAGTATGCCAAAAGATCCGTCTCACTAAGAGGAACTCAACAAAGCTGACGACATGTCAATCAGGCGTCCGTAGCTCAAGATATGAATGTTTCCGTTCTGAGGGCCCGGTTGGTTTTGTGTACGAACCAACCCGGCCAAACTCAAAGTATTCCGAAACCTTGAGTGCGATATACCAAATCGACCGTCTCGATCCAAGGATCGCATCTCCACTGACGGCGCATCGTTTGGAGGTCCATAGCCTGAGTTATGAGCATTTGAACCCAAACAGTTCGGTATCGGGGGTTTCGGGCCCGGGCTGACCAGGCCCGAGACCCCCCGGCTGGACCGAACCGGGTCGACCCGACCCGGCGCGGCTCTGCCTGGCGGACCGGCCAGGTGCCAGTCCGGCTCAGCGCAGCGCGCCCAGCGCGCTGCCAGCTCGGCCTTCGGCCGAGCTGTTGGAAAAACGGGGGGGGGGGGGGTGGCGCCTGCCCCCCCTTGTTTAACCACGGCCCCCCCTCAATAATGGGGGCCGTTAAAGCTGGCCGGGGGAATTTAATTCCCCCGGCTTTCCCCATTTCCGGCCGGCCCGCCCTGGCCGGCTGGCTCCTCCTCAACGGGACCGGCAGTGGCCGGTCCCTTTCCGGCTCCGACACCGGTGGCCCAGCTGGCCGCCGGTCACCATGCTCCGCCACGGCCCGGAACCGGTTGCGGCCCTTGTCATCTGGCGTGGTGCGACGACATCGCGCCCCTCCGCCGCGGCCCCGCTCTGGCCGCGGCGCCTTCGATTTCCATCAACGCGGCGCGACGGCGTCGCGTTCTTGAATTTATTACCACGGCGTGGCGCGACGGCGCCGCACAATACTTGCCGTGTGATTCCCGCATGGTGCAACGACACCACTCCATCCCGTTCCATTCACAAAGAAACAATCATGAACACAAGAGGGGGTTAGGCCGTGTTTGTGCGGTCCGGCCCCCTCTCGTTAAATGATAACATTTAGTCGATTAACCACGAAGTTCGACATGCTAGAATCAAGAATGGAAATAATTTAATAGATTAACAAATAATCCCCTACCTCGATTTCAAGAGTGGAGCACGTCAACAATCTGCGGAAGACAAGCGTCACGGAGGTCGGGCGTTGCGGTAATCGTATGTCGATTCCGTTGACATCGAGGTGCATCCGAAGAGGTAACGTCGTTGAAGAAGCTTCGTAAGCTGACGGAGAAAGCCCGAGGAGGAAGCGGCGTCTCCTTTTGTTGACACGGGAAGAAGATCGAAAGAAGCGGCGTCGTCGATCTTCATAAACACACCAGCTGCGAGGAAGAGAAGAGACGGCACATCTTTCTCTTCTTATGGTGACGGTGTTCTTCGTCGGAGCCTAAGTGTTCTTCGCGTTCTTCGTCAAGGTTGAAGAAGTTGAAGAATGCTTCCCAATCCTCTCAAGGTGGAAAAAGATTCTAACCAAAATAAAATAAGTCTAAGCCTTATTTTATTTACACATCCTAACCTCTTTGAATTACAAAAGTTTTAAATTAAATAACTCATCTTAATTAATAACACAATTTGTCAAAATTAATTAGATTGGAGTTATTGGGGAGTTTAAGGGTAGTTGAAGAGTTAGGGCTTGTGTGGGCCCCACCACACATAATACTCTCAAGGGAGGTTATGTGGATGTGGGTCCCACCTCTAACTCCCTTTGGGAGGAAATAACCAACAAAGTCAAAAATAAATTGTGTTCCACAATTTATTTAACTTCTTCTAATTTCCCCCAAAACTAACTCTTAACCATCATAAAACGCAACCTCGGAAAAGTTCTCCTTAAGAAAATATCGGCGCTGCGAGTTCATCGGTGCCCTCGGAATTCGATTCCGGGCACCGGTTCAAAAGTTAGAAAAACCCGCTCGTTCGTTCATTGAACGTACCCGAGCCAAACTTCGGAAATTTATTCCGGGCACACCGGGCCTCGGAATCAGGTGCCGTTAGAAACTGCGCTCTTGTAAAATTCCAAATAAAATTAAGAAAAAAATTTCCTTCAATTTTACGGGTCTTTACATTACTCCCACCTCAAGGATTTACGTCCCTGTAAAGATACATCAAAACTAGGGAAACAAATGAGGGTACTGAGCACGCATCTGAGCCTCCTGCTCCCAAGTGCTCTCCTGGAGGTTCCCGTGCTGCAATCTGATGCGCACAAGGGGAATCAACCATCCACGTAGGACCTGCTCCTGTCAATCCTCGATCTCCACCGGGACCTCCGTAAAAGTTTCCCCATCGTCAACGTCAAGCTCCCCATGGTCAATGATGTGCGCCGAGTCGTGGATGTATCTCTTCAGCTGAGATACGTGGAAGACTTCGTGCACTCAGTGCAATTGAGGTGGTAGAGCCAGGCGATAAGCCACCTCGCCAATCATGCTGAGGACCTGGAATGGTCCGATGAAGTGTAGGGATAACTTGCCGCCTCGGCCAAATCTCCGTAAACCACGTCGAGGTGAGACACGCAAGAAGATGTGGTCGCCATGCTCGAACTCTAGTGGCCTCCGCCTCCTGTCAGCGTATGACTTCTTCCAGCTCTGAGTTGTCCTCATCCGCTCCTGGATGACCTGGACCTTCTCTGTCGTGGCCTGGACCATCTCTGGTCCCACCAGTGCTGACTCCCCAGGGGTTGTCCAGCACAAAGGAGATGTACAAGGTCGGTCGTACAACGCCTCGTATGGTGCCATCCCGATGGTGGAGTGATAGCTGTTGTTGTACGCAAACTCCACCAAGGGTAGGTGGTCCTCCCAGCTACGACCAAAGTCGAGGATACATGCGCGGAGCATGTCCTCGAGAGTCTGAATGGTCCTCTCCATCTGACCATCCGTCTGAGGGTGGAAGGCGGTGCTCAAACGTAACTGTGTCGCGAACACCTCCTGAAACCCCTTCCAAAGCCGGGAAGTAAAGCGAGCATCTCGATCGGAGACGATAGATGATGGCACACCATGAAGCCGCACAATCTCCTGACCGTAAAGGCATCCCAAGCTCTCCATTGAGCCCTGGTCTCTGATGGGTAAGAAGTGAGCCGACTTGGTGAGTCAGTCGACAATCACCCAGATAGAGTCATGACCTCTGGAAGTGCGTGGTAGTCCAGTCACGAAGTCCATAGATATGCTGTCCCACTTCCACTCCGAAACCTCCAAGGGTTGTACCAAGCCTGCTGGTACCTGATGCTCTGCCTTCACCTGTTGGTAGGTGAGCCATCGAGAAATGAACTCTGCCACAGCCTTATTCATGCCCGGCCACCAGTGCTGTCGTCTGAGAACCTGGTACATCTTCGCCACTCCAGGATGTACCGCCAAAGTAGAAGTGTGAAACTTCCTCAGTACCTCCTCCCGTAAAGCAACTGGTACCATGGTACGTCCTCTGAAAAGGATGTTTTTCTCTCCTCCAAAGGAAACACCATTAGGTGCCTGTCCTGAGGATATCTGTGCACACCGCGTCTCACAGTCAGTGTCTCCACGCTGTGCCTCTCTGACCTGCTGCAGAAGTGGAGGAGTGACTGTGAGAGACTGAAGGAAGGCTACTCCATCCCTATCCACGATGGATATCTGCAAAGAGGATAGCTGCTCCGTTGCCTCCTCAGGTAGCTGAATGCCCGTCCTCCTGCTGAGGGCATCGACTACTACGTTTCCCTTCCCAGGAGTATAGACTATCTCAAAGTCATAGTCCTGTAGGAACTCGAGCCATCGCCACTGTCTCAGGTTCTGGTCCTTCTGAGAGAAGATGTACCTGATACTCTGATGGTCAGAAAAGACTGTAAAGCACTTTCCCATCAGGTAGTGTCGCCATGTCTTCAGAGCGAAGACCACTACTGCTAACTCCAATTCATGGGTAGCGTAGTTCTGCTCATGCGGCCTCAACTGACGTGATCCATAAGAGATCACATCCCGATCCTGCATCGGGACACATCTGAGTCCGGTACCTGATGCATCACAGTAAACTACATACCCTACTCCCTCCTCAGGCAACCTCAAGATAGGTGTGCTGGTCAATCTCTGTCTTAGCTCCTGGAAGCTCTGCTGACATCTGTCTGACCACACGAAGGGTTTCCACTTCTTCATCAAAGCAGAGAGTGGTGCCGCAACTCTAAAAAAGTCTTTCATGAATCTCTGATAGTATCCATCTAGTCCCAAGAATCTCCTCACCTCCGTCACGCTCCTGGGTGGCTCCCAAGCTAACACTGCCTCGATCTTCGCAGGATCCACTGCAACTCCCGCCTCAGAGATGATGTGTCCCAAGAAGTGGACCTCACGTATCCAGAACTGACACTTCAAGAGCTTACCATAAAGCTGGTACTCTCAGAGTGTGTCTAGTACAACCTGTAAGTGGTAGGCGTGCTCCTCCTCAGTCGCCGAGTAGATCAAATTGTTGTCAATGAAGACCACGACAAATCGTTCGAGGTATGGCTGAAAGATCCTATTCATGAAGGCCATGAACACTGCTGGAGCATTGGTTACGCCGAATGGCATAACCAAGAACTCATAGTGGCCAAACTGACATCTGAAGGTCGTCTTCTGCACGTCTTCGTCTCTAACTCTGAGCTGATGGTAGCCTGACCTGAGGTCTATCTTCGAGAACCACCGTACTCCCTTGAGCTGATCAAAGAGGTCATCAATCCTCGGTAGTGGATACTTGTTCCTCACCGTCACCTGGTTCAGGTGACTATAGTCAACACAAAGTTGTAATCTCTCGTCCGCCTTCTTGGCGAACAAAATTGGGGAAGCCCATGGTGAAACACTGGGTCGGATGAACCCCTTGCCTTGCAAGTCCTCCAACTGTAACCGTAGCTGTCGAAGCTTGGCAGGGGCCATCTGATATGCTGGAGTCGATATCGGGGTTGTCCTGGGGTACAATTCAATATAAAAGTCTACCTCTCTGCGAGGAGGTAACCCCGGAACGTCGTCGGGGAAAACGTCCGCAAACTGATCCACCACTGCAGGAAAACCTGGACTCCGCACATCAACTTCTCCTAGGATGAGGCTAGCCAACTGATGAGTGATGGACTGTCCTCTCCTCCGCGGAAGTCAATCCTATGCTGCAAAGGCTCCCTTCTCGCCGGTGAAGGTTAACCTGCTCCCGTCGGTGCGTACACATCGCACCTTGCGCCTAAAACAGTCAATCTGTGCATGGACCATAGATAACCAATCCATGACCAAGATGACATCGTAAGGCCTCAACTCTGCTACAAGAAGATCCCAACCGAAGCTCTCACCTCCTAGTGTAAGCTCACACTGCCGGCACCAGTGCGTAATCGTCGAGTCTACTTCCGTAGGAGTCTCTAGCCGTAAGGATCGAGCCAACGGCTCTGTCGAAATCTCCGACCTCCGAACAAGGGCAACGACTATGAAAGAGTGACTCACTCCGGTGTCTATAAGTACTGCAGCAAGGGTAGAATAGACACCGATAGTACCTCGAATCATCTCGGGGGCGCCGTGGTCATAGGCCTCTACTGCCTAGAGCTGTACCTGTCTCTGCCCACCAGCTCCCCTGCCTCGTCCGCCTCCTCCCTGTGGACCACCACGGTCGACCCACTGCCTCTGCCTCGGTGGTCCCTCAACCGTCTGCTACTCCTCGGCACGGCAGGTCGGGCTGTCACGAGCCATGTGGCCCTGCCCGCCACATGAGTAGCACTGTCTGCCTCTCGAAAGACTGGCTCCGTGCTGTGTGCCCCGCACTGTTGAGCCAGTGTCCTGAGGTCGTCTGCCTGAGGGTCTGGTCTGCCTGGATCCAAGAGTCATCCATCGACTGCCTGCTGCAAAAGACTCTGCTACGTTCCGCCCTGCGGTGGGTCTCAGCGCTGGTGTAGACTCAGCAAGAAAGCTCTCGATCAAAAGGGTCCGCTCTAGTACTCCTGTCTGAGTCGGAATGCTGAGGGAGATCAGAGATGCCCTGATATCATGTCTCAATCCATGATCGAAGGTCCGAGCCCGGATGAATGGGTATCGTACCATGTCGATCGAGTAGCGCGAGAGATCTGTAAATCTCACCGAGTACTGAGCGACCGTCATGCTGCCCTGCCGCAGCTGAAAAATCTCCTGAATGCGCACTTCATGGAGGGTGGCTGGGATGAACACCGAGCAGAAGAGGCTCTCAAAGTCCATCCAAAGTATAGATGCCTCATCGTGCACCTGGAGCATCAAGCTCCACCATCGTCCTACTGCTACGTGCAGTAGGCTCGCCGCGAGGATCACCATGAGGTCTGCTGGTGTCCTCACTAGCCTAAAAACTCGCACGACTGCCTCCATCCAGTCCTCGGCTGCCTGGGGGTCCGTCTCCCCACGGAACCTGGGTGGTCACTGGCGCTGGAACTCATGCAGTGCGCTGAGGCGACATGCATCGTCAGCGGCTGGTGCTGGAAGTATCGGGGGCTCGGCGGGTAGAGCTACCGCCGGTGCCACTGCTGAAAAAGGGCCCTACACCGAGGCCTCGTCGCTCGGTGGGCTGTCGTCATGCTCGACTCTCAGAACCCTAGCTGGCTGCCGTCGTGGGGACATCCTGAAAAGGAAACAGGTGCGCCACGGTCAGAACAGTATACCTGGTGAGCTGATACAAAGTAATCACAAAGAAAACTTGAAACACACACGCAATAAATGTTTTCGTGCATTAAGTCGGAAATCAGAAGTCAGGGTCCTGATGTACGGATACATCGGTCGCCGCACCAACACTGGACTCCCTGGACTGATAACCACACTCAATATGCTAAACATTATTGCTTCACAAAGAAAAGATCAGAGTTCGCGGTAGAACCGAACTCCTTTGATACCAATTTTTCACAACCCGTCCTTGGGGCCCGTGTCGTGACTACCCCAAGCCCGCCTTCCATAGGCCAGGGGCTGGGGACTAGCACCAAGGCGTAAATCCCGGTAAAAAGGGAAGGCATTGCCTTTGTAAAGTAAATAAGCACCACAGAGTACAAGCGAAAGAAGTAAACACTAAGTAAAAACTGAGTACAACAGTAAATACAAAAAGTAAAAGGGGCTAGAAATACAAGCCCAACTGTAAAGTACAACTTGAAAGGAAAAACAACAACTGTAAAGTAAAGCCGCTACGCCGAGCTGTCCACTAGAAATCTCACCTGAAGGGTGGGTACCGATAGCTCCACTACTCCTCGGGTCCCGCCGTCCGCTCCGAGTACGTCCCGCGCAGTGGTCCACCTCCAGGTACCGTCCTGCTCTGCAAGCCTCAACCACGATCAACGCTGTCCGTCGTCTGCAACCAACACAATGTTGTGCGGGCATAACCCGTGCAGTGGTGAGTATAAGCTACTCAGTAGGGACCCCGAGACCCCCGAAGGTCTCCCAAAATCCACAAAGGAAAACCACAAAGGAAAGATACAATCACGAAGTAACAACCGACACTACTTAGGTATATACCCATACATATACCTAAGTCATCATTTCAATACGCTCCAACCTCTGAGCCCAAGTACAACTCAGTCCACACAGGAAAGTATACGTATTCCACACAGGAAAGCAAAAAGTAATCCACACAGGATAACACAACACAATCCACACAGGAAGGTAAACAAGATTCATCTCATATAGGTATACATCTTCGAAGACGATAGAGATGATCATTGATCCATCTAAGTCGTCGGACCCACAAAGGATCGATAGGTACTAACCCCCGCAAAGACCCACACAGGATCAGACCCACACAGGATCTGTAGGCAATGGTTTACACAGGACCGCTGAGCGGTGACCCACACAGGATCAGACCCACACAGGATCAGTAGCACTGATACACATAGGATCGCTGAGTGCTGTAGTCGTCGTCGTCGAATCCACTAAGGATCTCTGCACAGTCGTCGTCGCAGTCACAGTAGCAGTCGCAGCCAGCTCTAGGGTTCCCACACACAACAAGCTTGTTCGGGAGGGTCCGCTCCATGAGCCGAGAAGCTGATACATCAACTGTCATAAAGTCCAGAGTTGATGTATCCAAAAGTTCCGTATCGTCAATAGGAACTCAACGCAACAGACGGCGCGTCAATCGGACGCCCAGTCTGAGAGTTATTGGCTTTTTCATTCCAGGGGCCCGGTTGGTTTTTAAGGAAAAACCAACCAGACCATACTCCACATGCATCCAAACCTCGTGCGGAGTATTCCAAAATATCCGTCTCACTAAGAGGAAATCAACAAAGCTGACGGCACGTCAATCAGACTTCCATAGCTCAAAATATGAGCGTTTCCGCTCCGAGGGCCCAGTTGGTTTCGTGTACGAACCAACCCGGCCGAACTCAAAGTATTCCAAAACCTTGAGTGCGATATACCGAATCGACCGTCTCGATCCAAGGATCGCATCACCCCTGACGGAGAATTGTTTGGAGGTCCGTAGCCTGTGTTATGGGCATTTGAACCCAAATAGTTCGGTATCAGGGGGTTTCGGGCCCGGGCCGACCCGGCCCGAGACCCCCCGGCTGGCCCGAACCGGGTCGACCCGCCCCGGACAGGGTCGGCCCGGACCGGCTGGGCGTGGCCCATCCCGGCTCGGCCCGGCCAGGCGCCGGTCCGGCTCAGCGCAGCGCGCTTCCAGCTCGGCCTTCGGCCGAGCTGTTGGAAAAACGGGGGGCGCCTGCCCCCCCTTGTGTAACCGCGACCCCCCTCAATAATGGGGGGCCGTTAAAGCTGGCCAAGGGAAATTAATTCCCCTGGCTTTCCCCATTTCCGGTCGGCCCGACCTGGCCGGCTGGCTCCTCCTCAACGGGACCGGCAGTGGCCGGTCCCTTTCCGGCTCCGACACCGGTGGCCCGGCTGGCCGCCTGTTACCATGCTCCGCCGCGGCCTGGAACCGGCCGCAGCCCTTGTCGTCCGGCGCAGTGCGACGGCACCGCGCCCCTCCGCCGCGGCCCCGCTCCGGCCGCGGAGCCTTCGATTTCCTTCAATGCGGCGCGACGGTGTCGCGTTCTTGAATTTCTTTCCACGGCGTGGCGCGACGGTGCCGCGCAATACTTTCCGTGTGATTCCCGCGTGGTGCGACGTCACCACGCCATCCGGTTCCATTCAAAAAGAAACAATCATGAACAAAGGAGGGGGTTAGGCCGTGTTTGTGTGGTCCAGCCCCCTCTCATTAAAAGATAACATTTAGTCGATTAACCACGAAGTTCGACATGTGAGAATCAAGAACAGAAATAATTTAATAGATTAAAAAATAATCCCCTACCTCGGTTTCAAGAGTGGAGCATGTCAACAAGCCGTGGAAGACAAGAGCCGCGGAGGTCGGGCATCGCTGTAATCGTACGTCGATTCCGTTGACGTCGAGGTGTGTCCGAAGAGGTAACGTCGCTGGAGAAGCTTCGTAAGCTGACGGAGAAAGCCTGAGGAGGAAGCGACGTCTCCTTTCGTTGACACGGGAATAATATCGAAAGAAGCGGCGTCGTCGATCTTAAGAAACACACCGGCTGCGAGGAAGAGAAGAGACGACACGTCTTTCTCTTCTTATGGTGATGGCGTTCTTCGTCGGAGCCTAAGTGTTCTTCGCGTTCTTCGTCAAGGTTGAAGAAGTTGAAGAATGCTTCCCAATCCTCTCAAGGTGTCAAAAGATACTAACCAAAATAAAATAAGTCTAAGCCTTATTTTATTTACACATTCTAACCTCTTTGAATTTCAAAAGTTTGAAATTAAATACCTCATCTTAATTAATAACACATGTTTTCAAAATTAATTAGAGTGGAGTTATTGGGGAGTTTAAGGGAAGTTGAAGAGTTAGGGCTCGTGTGGGCCCCACCACACTTAATCCTCTCAAGGGAGGTTATGTGGTTGTGGGTCCCACCTCTAACTCCCTTTGGGAGGAAATAACCAACAAAGTTAAAAAAAAATTGTGTTCCACAATTTATTTAACTTCTTCTAATTTCCCCCAAAACTAAATCTTAAACCGCATAAAACGCAACCTCGGAAAAGTTCTCCTTAAGCGAATATCGGTGCTGCGAGTTCATCGGTGCCCTCGGAATACGATTCCGGGCACCGGTTCAAAAGTTAGAAAAACCCTCTCATTCGTTCACGGAATGTACCTGAGCCAAACTTCAGAAATTGATTCCGGGCACACCGGGCCTCGGAATCAGGTGCCGTCAGAAACCACACTCTTGTAAAATTCGAAAGAAAATTAAGAAAAAATTTACCATGAATTGTACGGGTCTTTACATGTAAGGTGGTAGAGGAGGGGGCCTTTTATAAGAGGAGAGGAGGGGCACTCTTGGAATGTAATAAAATATTACTTTATTATAAAAAAATCTTTTGGATTTAAAAGGTCCGAAAAGGATATATTTCGAGGATAAGGTGATAAGGTTTCGAAATTCACCCATAAAATTGGTTTGTCACAAGTGTAAGACTTATATTTCACCCTATCTTCTCATTTTATTTAAATCGTTCATTTATAAGGTAATCACTCCATCATCACGGTGTCATAAATAAATTAATTTATTTAATGTCTAAAAATTATAAACAAACTATCATGATGTAGGAAATCTTTTTATATTTCTAATTAATATTTATAGTAAAAATTATGACTTTTATAACCCCATTTAAATTTTTTTAGTAAAACAACTCATGTTTGTGACATTTTTATTTTAACTTTAAATAAAAAGTTATTTATGCAATTTTCCTACCAAAGTGGCTCCATGGGGTCCGCAAGTTGACCCATGGATTTTATTGGTCGGACATGACACTTCACATGAGGGTAGTACATGTGTCTAGGTAATTTCATATTATTAAAACATTATTTTTACCTTAAATTACACTAATTACCTTTAATCGCGATTAATAAAACTTAAAAATTACTATTCACCAAAAATTATTTTAATCTCATTTAACCATATTTTACTTCTTAATGACAACCATGTATGTCGGAAATTTTAAAATCAAATCATAAAAGTGGAAAAGTGTCATTTAAACGAAAAATCAGTTTTTTTAACTATCACTTAGTGGTTTCACTATTCATCTAAAATTGAAGTTTTTTAGAAAAATACCAAAAATTCCCCCTAAGATATATTTGATATTCCGAATTCAAAAATGATATCTATTTTACAAAATTCAAAACATATAAGTTACATTAATTAATTTAATAATTAATTTCCGCTGTCAGAGAAAATATCGTGTTTTAGGAAACAATAAGTTTCAAAAGATTGACATTACTTTAAGTCCAATTTCAAGATGAAATTAATTCCAACGACCACTATTGGATTAAATGGTAAAATATATTCTAATTTCAATTTTAAACCAATTGAAAATATAATCTAAAATATAAATAAATTAGATTAAAAAGAGGATTTGAATTAAAATACAACATTTTTCACTATTCATTAAAAAATGAACTTTATCGGAAAAATACCAAAAATTTTCACAAAGTAAATTTTGATGTCTCGATTCTAAAGAAGGATTTTATTTTGTCAAATATAAAACATAAAATTGTCAAAACGTAGATTTAAAAGAGGTTTTTCATCAAAAGGCAATTAATCGACCTTTTAAAGAATATTAGATTGTTTACGCTTAAAATTGGATTCATTCGCATTTTTAATCCTCTAACATTTATTGTAAAAAGTAAAAATATTTGACAAACAAATATAATAATTTTGTAGTTTGTTCTGTTCATAACCGCCATTACAACGACTAGGCGTTAACTACAATTTAAAATAATATTATTTTATTATTAGAGTGCAACGTAAGATTTCCAAGAAACTCGTTGTTGCGTATTGGGTACGTCATCAATAATAGCGCCCCCTTTCAAGTTATATTAATATTTTATTCACAAATATGGATAAATGTGAAAATTTCATATTCTTTATTTGTCTCGGGTGTCACATTCTCCCTTTATCTTCTTTGTGATTTCAATAGATCATCCTAAAATTTATGGATCTATGCCCAATGGGGTTGGATCTCATTTTTAGGTTGTATTTCATGGTCTTCTACACCTTCGTTCTAATTGAAAAGTGCCATTGTGAGTGTTGAGTTTTGGGAAAAGGTAAGTGATTCTAACTTGTTTATCTATATTGATAAACCTTGAATTTATTTACTTATTTCAATTTTTGATTTAAATTTAATTGATCCAAAATTCATTCAATTGATTTAATAAAATCCAATTCCATTGAATTAGGAGATTTGAAATGGTTATTGCATGAGAATTGGGAAAACCCCCAATCCCATTGAATTAAGGAATGTTTTTGAAAATTTGTTAATTTAAATTGTTTAATTTAAATTAAAGTTTTGATAGAAATTATTTTAATTAAATTGTTGAAATGAATTGTGAAATTTATATTATTGGGTTTTAATGGATTTCAATATTTGTGAGAATTGTTTAATATGTTTTGATTATAACCCAGTGGTTTTATATTGAAAAAGAGGCATGCTTTTGATTAAAACCTATATTGGAATTAAAAGGAAAACTAACAATAAATGGAAGAATTGATTTTCATTATATTTTAAGCCATGTTAATGTAAATTGGCCACCATTGATTTTTAAGAGAGCATAAAAACCTTGGGTTGTTTTTGAGTTATTTGGACACACTCTACACTATTACAACATTCTAAAACATACATGCATATGGTCACATCTTTGATGAGATAGTGATGTATCACCTTTGGATTGTGTTAGGGAGGCGTGTGTATAAACATATTTCTAAGATAACTTAGAGAGTGTGGAGTCATATAGCCCATAAATTTGGTACCAATTTGGAAGATGACCATGTTTCTTTAATTATTTAAATTTGAGATATAAATATATGACAAAGTTGTTAAAATACTTTATATGCCTTCTGAATTTATAGAAACTATTTTATAAAAATATTTTATTTAAGGAATTGTTTCAAAAATATTACATCACTTGTAAATACTTTTCATAATTTCTTTTTCTATCATTTGAATTGTATGGAATTATTAATTTAAATATTATTCTAAATTACAAACCTATTTATTTTAAAATTGAAATAATTACATTGGATAATTTTTTTTGAAATCTATTATGGAATCTTTTGTGAGACCCTACTGGGCATTTTATCTCACACCTTACCTGTGCTATCATGGATTTGTAGATTATCTCATTCTAGGTTCGAGAAATAGAAAATAATCTCTAGAAGGTGGATCTATCTATTGAACCTAGGAAATGGGGATTTGTTTCCATAGGTACTTGGGTTTTTGTCCCTATTTTGGTACTTGGGTTGTAGTACTTTGTGCCTTAATTCCTTGTTGACTTGTGATACATTACTCATAATGGTGTTTTTTTATGCACGTTGACTTTCTAGTTTTCCTTCCACTACATTTTGTGGGAAATTAGTTCCCACTTGCATATTGTATGATGCCAGGTGCTAGTTTCCACCCCATGGGGACTGGGAATGCCCTTTGGTATATTTTAGGGATGGGTCAGTTATCGAGTTACTAGGGTACCTGGGCAGGTTCGTGATAATGTGGTATAATAAAAGGTTTTTTAGATTTAGTATTATTGTCATAATGAAGTTGAAATCTTGTCGGGGCTTAGGAGGTAGTCACAATTGAGTGCCTAGATATCTTTCATAGTAATGAACCATAAGGTTCTAGGAGTAGTTAGGGAAATATGTATTGAGGTTTAGTTCTTGTATTCCATTATTTTTATTTGGATAGAAAGGAAATCCAAATCTAATTATTCTATCAATTTGGGATAATTTCCCTTGTTTCTTAGTTTGGGTGTTCGTCTGATATATTACTTGTTTACTATTGATGTTGTGTAGCATCATGCCTCTTAGAAGACATAAAAATTGGATCAAGGATGATGTAGTGGTTGAATTGCAGTGAGCTAATCCAGCAGTGGATCCAAATATGGTTGTGGAGATCATTCACAGAATCCAGGATTTGGGACATGCACCACCTCCAATCCCCATTCAGGATCCAACTGTGGATCCTTAGGTGGATGTTCTTCAATAATTTTCTCAGTATTTACTTCATCAGAATCCACCAGTTTTCAAATTCTCCACTGATCCTCAACATACTGAGGAATTATTGGGCGGGATAGAATGCCTATTTGTGTTCATGGAGACACCATATGAGATCAAGTTAAAATGTGTCACCTTCAAGCTAGAAGAACTGAGTTGGATATCATGGGACAACATGTTAAGGAAAATAAACAAGAGGGATTATATTGGAAGGACTTCAAGGTTGTTTTCACTGACCAATTCTATCAATAGTATATGGTGTTGGCCAAGGCTATTGAGTTTTTCAGGCTTGAGCTGGCCAACAAAACCATGAATGACTATTAAAATATCTTTGCTGAAGTCATGAAGTTTTCACATGAGATTGTATCTACTGAGAGGTTGAAAAATTGATGGTTTGAGTTGGGGATTATGATCAAATATTAATTCTCAGGTTTTCTTTCTAACGCTTCCCACTTATACTAATGTGATGGATATGGCGATGATGGTCGAGATGGACCCGACTAGAATGTCAGGGTTATCAAGCGTTTCGTTCTCTCCCATTGGTAGCATGAGTTCCATCATGGGGAAAAGGTGTGATTATTTTCATTGATGTTTTCAATAGAAGAGTCATTCCAGAGATCCTTTTGAACTAGGTGGAAATCCTTTAATTTTCTATTAGTGTGGACATATTAGAAATTCTAAGAGGGTTTTCACTTAGTTACCTAAGAAATATAACATCTTTTGATGTTCAAGACACTTGAAAATATTCTTCCATCACTTTTCTACTATACATAGTGAAACAAAATCCTCATATACTCATAAAACTACAAGGAAATCAGATTCTTTACATATAAAAGATTTTCACCCACATGCATCCAGAATGAATCCACTTCATGCAGTGGGAGAGTCTCCAAAGGAAGCAGGCCCAGGTCAAAGAACTCTGAGAGGTACCATTACCATAGGTGTTTTAGTGAATTCTCTATTTAATACCAGTTCATCTCATTCATTTATTTCAACCCATATTATTAATCTTTTAAATCATCCTATGGAGATTTTAACTTGTGAAATGGATATTGCAACACCCCGTGGTACAAAGAGATAAAAGGGTCTCTACAAACTTGATTGTGTCTTCTGTCAATTAGATATCGAGGTGGTTTGGAGTTTTCTGGACCACAACATGAAATCTATTAAAATCATATTTGGGATGGATTGTGTCATTACCAATTGATCTCAGATTGATTTTTATATTTAGCGGGTCTACATTACTATACCCAGTGGTGTGTCTCCCGTCTTTCAAAGAGATTGGGTCCGTAGGTCCAGAAGAGCTGAACCTTCTGATATAAAGTTGGGGAAAGTAATATATATGTTTGATTTTGATATGGAGTAGGAATATTTGAGTTGAGATCCATCTCCAGTTTTCATTGAGTTTCTCGATGTGTTTCCTTATGAATTATCTAGTTTTCCATTATTAAGGGAGGTCTAGATTTCCATTGACTTAATGTCTAGATCACAAATAGTTTCAATTCACTCTTACCAAATTTCTAGATGAAATTAATGAGATGAAGTCCCAAATAGATTATCTTCATGAGAATGGCCTATACACTAGAGTTTTTCACCATGGGTGACACTGGTTCTCTTTGCTAAGAAGGCCGATGGTTCTATTCTTTTATGTGTTGATTACCAAAATCTCAATAGAGATATGGTAAAGAACATGTATATATTGCCATGAACTAATAATATGTTTGATCATTTGAAAAGGGAGAAGTGGTTTTCAAAGATTGACCTGAACTCTGGTTACCATCAGTTAACGATAAAATAATTTAACATTAATAAAACCGCATTTCATAGTAGGTATGACCATTATGTGTACCTTGTTATGCCCTTTGGTCTAAAAAATTCTCTTGTATTTTTCATGGATTATATGAACATAATTTTCCATGAGCATTTGTATAAATTTATGGTGATATTTTTGTGTGACATCATCATTTAATACAAGATAGAGGAGGATTATATTCATCTTCTAAGAACATTTATGAGTTAGCTGAGAAATCATTAGCTTTATATTAAGCTCTAAAATTGTGATTTTTGGATTCAGGATGTAAAATTATTAGGGAAGTTGGTGCTTGAATAAGGTATATTAGTTGACCCTAGGAAGGTAGATGATGTTATGACTTGAGAGAAACCATGTAATGTCTTTGTGATTTTGAGCATCTTGGGTTTATCGAGATATTATTTTCGGTTCATGAAGGGCTTCTCGAAGATGGAATCTCCGACGACTGATCTATCATGGAAGGGGGTGAAGTTTTCATCCGACGACTGCTCTATAATGGAAGGGGGTGAAGTTTTTATGGAATGATAAATTTCATAGTTCTTTTGTAGATCTAAAATTTCTTTTGAATATTTCACCAGTGTTAATGCTTTTAGAGGCTAGGCAGGGCTATGTGGTCTTTTGTGATGCTTCATGTTCAATCTTGGGTTGAATTTTTATGCAGCTAGATCATTTAGTAGATTATGGGTCTCATAATCTTATGCCACATGAGAAGAATTATGCTACCAATGATCTAGAACTTGTAACTATAATGAAAACACTTATGTTTTGGTGAAACCACCTTTTCAGAGAAAGGTTTACTATGTATTCAAACAAAAAATATTGAATTATGTATTCTCTTAAAAAGATTTGAATATCCACCAGAGGCATTAGGTGGAGTACCTTAAATATTATACTTTAGCATCACCTATATCCTATGGAAAGGTAATGTCATTTCATATGAATTTAGTAGGAAGTACCTAACCCAGGAAATAAAAGAATCTTCAAAATAAGGGGATTTTATGGATCTCTTTGGACAGTTTCATATTAGAGTTCAGGAAAAGGGCATGAAGATTCTTTATTCAGTGTTTAGTTGACATCCTCTATTCTCTAGATGATTCTTAAGAATAAAGAGATTGATGATTAATTCTATATAATTATAGAATCTATTTAATGTGGGGAGATAGTTTCCTTTGGGTTTTTCTCCAAAGAGGGTGTTCTATGCTATAAAGATCACTTAGTTGTGCCATTAGTTGAAAGAAATAATGTGATGGGAGATTGTCACAATTCTTAGTGGAATGTGTAACCAAGAACTATTAAGATGTTCAATGATATATAATGGTAGTTCTTTTGGCTAGGTATGATATGGGGTATTTCTGTGTTTTTATCATGTTTCTATATGTACCAGCAGGTTAAGGACCAGCACTAGAAACCTTCGGGTTTTCTTCAGCCTCTTCCAAACAATACTTGGATGTGGGATGTGATCTATTTGTAAATTCTATTTACGATTCCACATAACCAGAGAAAGAATAATGTGATATCTTTTGTGATCGACATACTGACTAATTCGACTCAGTTCATACCCATTTGAGATACATCCAACGTTGAAGTGTTGGGAAGTATCTACACGAAATAGATTGTTTGTTTACATAGAGTTCAATATAGTATAGTGTCTGTAATGGATCCTCGGTTCACTTATCTATTTTTGAGAGTCCACCAAGATGAATTGGGATCTCTAGTAAATTTGAGCATGACCTACCATCTACAGTTGGATGGCCCGACGGAGAGAGATATACATATTCTAGATGATATGATTTTTGATTATGTTCTCGACTTCAATGGGTCATGGGATTATCACATAGATCTAGTTGAGTTTTCTTATTGAAATAGTTATCAATCCATGATTATAATGGACCATTTTGAGGCCTTGTTTGGCCAGTATTGTAAATCTACGTTGTGTTCATCGAAGATTGGTGAAAGTTCCTTTGTTGAAATAAGTTAGGTGTAAGAGATAACATCAAAGATTTAGTTAGTTCATCAGAGAATATTAATATCACAAAGACGATATAGGTATTCCTCTGATTTTTGTTGTAGAACATTGTAGTTCTTAGTGGGTGAGGTGTTCTTGAATGTTTCAACCAGATTGGGTAATCAAAGGCTTGGGAGGAAAGGAAACCTCTATCCTCATTTTGTGGGACCTTTTGGGGTTGTTGAAGAGGTGTGGAAAGTTACATACGATTTGGAACTTCCACCACAGATGATGTAGAAACATAAAATATTATATGCATCGTATAAAAGAAAGTTTTTATATGATCCATCCCATGTTTTGTCCTAGAGAGATCTAGAGATTGAACCTGATTTATCTTTGACTAAGGGACTAGTCATGATAGATGATTCTAAGACCAAGGTACTTCATGTGAGGAAGATGCATTGGGTTCGTGTACTATGGCAGCAAGGTTCTGAAATTAATTATATTTGGGAATGTAAGGAACTAATGAGAGAGCAGTGGCCTCATATTTTTGTCAGGGAAGCTTCTTCATAGGCTTTCTGGGGATAAAATGTTTATATGTTTATGAGAGTGTAACTTATTTTTACTAATGAGGAAGGTGTGTCCTTAACCTTGTATTGGGTTTTCCCTTTTTCACTGGGTAGAGTTGAGAATGAAATGGATGTATACCTATAATGCTGAAGTTAGAGATGTGTTGGAATATCACCGTTGGGAGACCATTTCCAATAGGCTGTTGAAGGGTTACAAGACATGTAAAAATGTTACACATAGTGTAATGGTTCTATGTATATTTCATGAAGGGTTCATGATTTAAAGGATACATAATTTTATTAGTCATTACATGTCATGAGTGAACTAGAGATCAGTTTGAAACCAAGAGCATCAGTTTCAACATTGAGGTGATGAGTTTTTCAGTAGTTATGGAAATTAAGTGTTTCACGACGTGTATTGTAGTTACTCAACATGTAATACCCAGACATTTGTTTTTATATAGGCAGCATAGATAAGATCCTCATTTTTCTTCTACTCCAGTTCATTATTCCTCGAGCTAAGGCCTTACCCTAGTGATCTTGGAGTTTTCCAACCATTTTTGATCCTCTCTTTTGGAGTTTGACCATCGTAGCGCTTGCGGTGTCATTCCTAGGTAAGATTTTTTTCCTTATTACTCATCTTAATATTCTCTTATCCTTTGGTATTTCAATAGATCATCTTAAAATTGATTGATCTATGTCTCATGGTGTTGTATCTCATCTCTATTTTGTGTTTCTAGGTCATCTACACTTTCATTCTTGTTGAAGGGTGCCACTGTGGGTGTTGAGTTTCAGGAAATGTTATGTGATTCCATATTGTTAATCCAAATTGATTAAAAATGAATTGATTTACTTATTAAAATATTTTATTTATATTTAATTTATTAAAATTTATTTCTATTTATTTAATAAAATCCAATTCTAGTGAGTTGAGAGATTTTAAATAGTTTAGGTTTTAGAATAGGGAAACCCCCAATCCCATTAAACTGGGGGTGTGTTTATGAAAATATATTGATTAAAATTGTTTAATTTAAATTATTATTTTTTATAGAAATCATTTCAATTAAATTGTTGATTTTAATTGTAAAATGGAATTGTGAAATTTATGGAATTGGTTTTGAATGGATTTCAAACTTGTGAAAATAGATTAAAATGTTTTGGTACAAACCCAATGGTTTTTTAAAAGGAATGTTTTTTTATTAAAATTCATTTTTGTTTTCAATGGAAAATTGGAATTGAAATAGTCAAATGGGATTTTATTTTATTTTATTTAGTTTTAAAATAAATTTCCCATTATTTATTATGTAAGAGCACATGCAAGCTTTAGGTAGTTAATGATTTATTTTACACACTGTACGCTATTACAATGTTCAAAAGAATTCATGTACTGTGTCACATCCTTGATGGGATGGTGAAAAGTTGCCTTTGTCCAGTGTTAGGGGGCATTAATATACACATATTTCTGAGATCAATTAGAGAGTGAGAAGTCCTATAACGTGGATTTTTCATACCAATTTGGAAGATAACCATGTTGCTCGTGTGTTTTATATTTGAGATATAAATATATTCTAAGGTTTTTGAACTTCTTTAAAAGACTTATAGATTTTTATTAACTTTTTTATATAAATATTTTATTTAATCCATTATTTTATAAATATTCCATCACTTGTAAATCCTTTTATTAATGTATTTTTCCATCATTTTAATTGTATAACATGATTCATTTAAATATGATTTAAAATTTCAATCATATTTATTTTAAAATTGAAATAATTACTTTGGTTAATATATTTTAGGCATCTGTTATGGAATCCTTGGTGAGACCCTAATGGTATTTTTATCTCACACCCAACCTGTGCCTTTAGGTGTTTGTAGATTATCTTCTTCTAGTTTTGAGCAAGGGGAAAAGATCTATTGGAGGTGGATACAACTATTGAACCTCGGACGCAGTGAGTTGTGTGCTTAAGGACTTTGGTTATTTTTACCTATTTTGGTACTTGGGTTATAGTACATTGAGCATTAATTACTTGTTAACTTCTGGTACATTACTCATAGTGAAGTTTCTTTTGTCTGCATATGGACTAGCTTGTCTTGCTTCTGCAATATTTTTTGGAAAATTTATTCCCACATTCATGTTGTCTGATCCCAGGTGAAAGTCTCAATCACATTGGGATCAGGAACTCCCTTCAGGATATTTTAATACTCGCTCAGTTATCAGGTTACCTAGGTACTTGGGATTGTTTTATGAAAACTATATCCTCAATGAAGTTAATCCATTGTTCCATAATGAGGGGATAAGAAGATCCACTAAATATAGGAGGCCTTTTTTCAAAAAATGTTTCATCCAAAACCTGAAATTTATTTAGAGAATGGGAAAGTTCCACTTGATTGATATTATTATCCATAAAGTGATTCATTTTAACTAGTACTATCATGAATATTTTATATCATGTTCCTATCAGTTTTGTCATGTCATTTGGGAAATCGTCACATTTCCCATGACATTGATTTTTGGAACGAGTTCTCATATTTCCCACCATTAACTAAAAAATAAATAAAAAATTTGGGGGAATGACTACTTAGCTAATGATAATATATAATGAAACTATTAATATAGAAGGATAAATATATAAATGATATGTTCATCATATCATTTGATTCCCTGTGTTTTAATCTAGGATATCTATGGTGATAGAATTATCCCTAGGGTTACTAATAAATATGTTTTAGTAGTAATCCCAAAAAATATCTAGAATATCCTATTATACCAAGTAGACTGACACAATCCTATAAAACTTATTATAACATGATTTTAAGAATAATTATCTATTTACAATAAACCAAGGATAAAATAGAATATTGTATTTGGAAGAATATGTGCATAATTAGAAAACCTGAAACTATAATAAAAGATATTTTTATTAATATTTATAATGAGAAACTAACTCCCTTTAAGATTCTATAACTACAAATTATAACCTGGGAATTATATAGACCATAGGGGTGATCTAAAAATACCAGTAAGTGAATAAACATGGAAATTAAGCATATCACATGTGTTAGAAGGCATATGTTGATAACATAAAAGGTACGGATAATGAATAAACTTATAAAGGTATAAAATATAGAACATGAAATCATATTATCATGGAAATATATTAATTTTACTACAACATATCTCATGAAAAATACATGATTCAAGGATAAATTCCAAGACGATATCAAATGGTTGACGTAGTCCCATAATGGGTTGGGTTTACTCCCTAATCCCATACATAAAATATCATGATACTAAACATTACCAAATGAATTATAGTTATATTTGGGTACACCCATCATAACATGTACATTCATATGTGAACCACAAAAATAAATCAAACAGAATGAATAAACATAAGGATTACCCTTAGAAAGAAATGGGTATCATAGTGATGTCTTTAGGCATAACCAAATGGTGTATCATTATGGTATCCATGAAAGAAGAGAAACAATAATTATTGAAATATAATAAAATAAAAATATTAATATTTCATCAATAATTATGGACAACTGAAATGAAAACATGAAAAATATTGTTTAGGTAAATTTATAAATGTGCCACATTAGTTCTATTTAACGGAGAAGATTAAAGAGTCCTTAAAGCGGATTAAAAAATAATTATTTACATAAAACCAGAAAGAAAATAAAATGTTTTTTCATGATAATATTAGTTATATTAGAACAAATTTTTGGGATAAAAACATTTTATTGAGTGTAATTCAAAATTAAGTAGGAAATAGAGAAGTTCCTATTAATAGTGGTTACGTGTCGAGAGGACTTGACTAGGAAATAATTTTAAAACATTTATTTAACATAAAGTAAATATGATTTGAGATAGAAATATATGTGTGGGACATAATATGGGAGATGTGTAACATAACAATGAATAGATAAAATAAGGAAAAGGGAGATAATGTGTTACCTAAAATAAATATAGAGGTTCAGAGAGATCCCTTACTTTATGTTTGAATACATTCTGCACTTGCACTTAAAATCATGGATAATAAAATTATATTAATTAATTAAATTACCTAGAAACTCTTCCATATAGATTTTATTTATTATATATTTTTTATTTATAGGAATTAAAATGAGTTATATAGTTCAATTTCATCGTTTCATGAGTGTTTGTTTAATGGTTTCATGGTTGGTTCACTGGTGTATAATTATCGATATTCTTATAAAATGGAAAGAACTAAAGAAGTGAAATTAAATGGTATTAATTTATTTCAGAATATTAAATTTCCCTATATTTCAGTTTTTCTTCTGACACATTGATGACTCATTTAATAAAACATTATTGACAAATGGTTAGATTATTTCACCTATTTTTCAAATCAACTAAGATTAGTTTCATTTTATTTAATATTATGTCTATATAATAGTTACAAAAAATTAAATAATTTATAATATACATATTAAAATATTATTTATCTATATTTTCATTTTATTTTACTAGCCTTGAAGGCATAAATTGGAAACGAAAACTCATTATTCATAAAGACAGTTAACCACCATAATTTGGACAATAGTTTTATTTATTTGAATGAGAGTAGATGAGAAGAGATATGGAAAAAATAAATTCCACTAGAAATATTAAATTATAGTATATAAATTATATTGGAGTGATTATTATTTATTACATATATGAGGTGAAGATAAGATAGAAGAAGAAAAGAAATTAAAATAGATAGTCTGAGAATGTTAACTCTTGAATATCACCTCCTTGAAGGTCCCCTTATAGAACGTGGAATTAGTAAATTGGTAATACTATAAGCACTTGTAATTGAGACATATTGGGAAGAAGAGGATTTTATATGTATTTTTAAATCATTAAGACATAGAAGGTTTGAGGATAAGGGGTGGTAAGTGTGGTATTTATAATGGGAAGAGAGGTGTGTTTTTGATTTTTATATTCATTAATTCAATATTTTAGCTAAATTCTATCAATATTATTTCTTATTATAACTATATATAGTAAAAGGTGTATTTTATTTTGAACAAATGGATTATTACATTATCCATGAATTAAAAATTCATGTATTTTCCTTATAATGTTAAATACTGTAAATTACCATATTTCAATATTCACAAAAAATTCAACAATTTTAGAAAAATATAAAAAATTAATCCATACCATTTTTCGACATGTATATTTAAAGAATAGTTTCCATTATATGATAATAATATTCGTAATATTCAAAATTGATTTTTTTTTTATAAAATCATCATTTATTCAAAAAATACAAATTTTAATATTATAAGAAATTTTATGACCCTTTGAATTTTTTTATGTTCTCATAAAATTATCCAATCGTTATAATACAACATATTATTAATTTATAACTCCATTTTATATAAATAAAAATTACATTAAACCATTATATTTTTTATAAATGTGTGATTAAAACATTTATGTTTGGTAAAAATACAAACACTTAACCTATCATTTTTAAAATATTTATTTTATTTTACTATTGTTTAAATATATTTAATATTCAGTTATTATTATACCAAAATATTATTTTACATTTCAATAGTTTATTTTACTCTTTTAATGGTCATATTACTATTCACTAGGGTCATATTACTATTCCAATGGTCAAAATATTATTCCATTGGTCAAATTTCTATTCCTATGCTCAAATTTTTAATGGTCATATGGGTTCCACAATTCCTATAAATATCAATTATTTAATTAATTCTCCATTAACTTCTAATTTATCTCAAGTTTATATATACTTTTAAATTTCAAATGAATATTACATTATTAGAAATTTGTTTTATTTCTATAGATTGGTTTGGGAGTACGGTCATTCTGGTGGATCAACCATATCCTAATTATCCTATTCTTATTCTATTATATTCTATTTCTTTTACCTTTGTAATATCTATAATTCTTATAGTATTATTTTCTAACTGATGTATCATATTTAATTATTGATAATAATAATTTATTGGTTTCTCTATGTGATGTATGTGATTTTTACTACATGATATAATTATAAGAATTGAAATTTCATTGATAAATTTTTTTGTCATTATAATAGTATATTTTCATATATTCTTAGTCCAGATAGTAAACTAATTCCATAAAACCGTGAATGAGATATTGAAACAAAAAATAATCATAATTCCTTCATTTATGTTGAGTCTGTATTCTTTTAAATCATAAAAAATTATGGTTTTTAGGTACTCAACTTTCTGACTGATCATACATTTTTCTATTATCAAAGACCTCTATCACTCTAAATAATTATGTACAATTTTCTTCCATGTCCATATCCTCACTTTCCACTAGTTTTCTTCAAAACAGAAACCTATTTATGACTTTTTACATATGACTTTTTTACTTGCCTTTATCTATTATTAATATGATATTTATTAACCAAATTTATAAATTTGGGTTTCAATAAAGGCATTTTAAAATTTCAAACCATTTATTATCAATATTAAGATTTAGTTGTGAGAACACAATTTATTTACCAGGGGATAAATGTAACACCATGAAATTTTTAAAATATGAACATTTAGTTTGATAGTGTATATGAAACAAAATACAATGATTATAAGAAAATATAACATTCTGAGAGTTTATGATACCTTTATTTTAAATAAATTCAATTACTTTGATAGGTTTGAATTCACACAACACCAAGATTAAATGAAACATGATGCTCTATTAAAATATTATTATTTAAACATGACCATTATAACCTAGTTTTTAAGTTGGAAGTTATGAATAATAATAACTAAATTATGAAAATTTTATGGTTTAGACATGTATATAATAAAATCAATGGTTATATATTGGTTAGAAATAAAATAATAGTCATTTGAACATAAAACAAATGTTTTCGGGAAAACATTATTTTTATAAAAGGAAGTTTAGTCACACTTTGCACACATAATTTATAATTAATTTTTATCACTCTTATAAAATTTATTTTACATAATACACATAATTTATAAGGTCATAATATCAATATTATCAAAGGATTATTTTTTGGTATTTTTATTAAATGTTTTTTTAATGATTAGTGGAAATACTGATTTTTACTAAAAAATTCATTTTCATTTAAATTATTTAAAAATTTAATTTATATTTTACATTGGTTTTATAGTAAAATTAGTTAAATTATTTTACAATTTTTCTAATTTAGGTCATTTGAATCAATTTCATATTGTATTGTGATATTAAAACCTTTTATACTAATGATAATTTTCTCATTGAAAAACATCCTTTTCATCGCATCTGTAGGTATAATTTTAAATGGAATACTACCACTTATGAGAATTTTATATACTGAAATGGAATCAATATTATAAATGAGAATAATTTATTTTATCTAATATGTTCAAATAATTTTTTTACCAAAATGAATTTTGAAAATAATGAAAATTTACTACCATGGTTAAGGTAAATATGGGTTTATTGTGAGGTTAAACTAAGAAGATAAAGGTTAAAATGACCAACCAACATATCAAAATATTATTTTTAGACATATGTATACAATATAATATCCCAAATTTGATCCTTAGGTTATTTGTAATCTTTTTTCATTTTAGTTTCTTTATCATTTGGGATTATTTTGGGAAATTTCCAAGTAATTTAAATGAGGGATCCCTTTCCCCAATTATAAAAGCTAACACACTCCCCTCAACTATTGACACCCCAAAACCCATTTTTCTTGACCAAAACATACCAAAATATCTCTAAAAAATCATTATACATATTCTATAACTTATTTTCTTCCCATCATACCATCCCTAGGGTTCTTACGTGGATATCTAAAGGTGGTTTCTCTTAGAGAAGGTAATTATCTTAACAAATATCATTTATTTTATTTCATATTTTTACACATTAAATTTGGTGTTAAATTTTAAAATATAATAAAAAAATTATCTAACATATACTTAGATTTTATTATGTTTATGTAATAATACATTTTCATCACCACTTATATCAAATTGGTAATGAAATCATTGATTGTGTGTATGATGAAATTCCACAATGCGAACCAATGTATTTTGTTTTCCATCAAAAAAATTCAATTATGGATATAATTATGGATTTACCACATGTATATGATATTTATGATATTATTATGCTTCAATAAACTTATTATTATGTAGACCACTTTGTGTTCCATTCTGTTTGAAATACGATAATATCATTTGTGTGTCTGGCAGACTAGCCCCTTGCAAAGTAACATGGTCATTTTAAACATAATATTTACATGGAATGTAATAAGGATAAAATTAATGAATGTATGGGATATATTGAGTTTATATTTATTCTTAAAATTTAAATTTACACCCACTTACTTAGTCTTTCACTCGTCAAGGTAATGATAACATTGCCGGTGCGTACGTATGGCTGAGCATACCCACGAAGGGATGCAATTCATTTTCCATGTCCAAATTTCATAAATGTTTATAAAAATTAGTCTAATGAGTAAATATGATATTTATAACATTATTATAATTAATAAGATGATATATATATATATTATTCACTATAATAATAAATTTTAAGAAAAAATGTGCATAAAAAAACATGGAAATTAATACCTGGAACATTAAAAATAATGAAATATCAGTAAAAAATCGTCAGTAAAATTTTTATAATAGGATCATATATGATTTTAAAAATATTACTATGGTTTTTTAATAAATCAATAATATTATTAAAACTATTATACATACGTTACATATATGTAAAAATGAAATTGTATCTAAGGTAAGGTGGTCTCATCTCACGTTTTCTTCTGTGAGACATATGTCATATTCACCAATTATTTCCTTTTTGTGGTGTATATACTATAACATTGATATGTTATATAATAAATCTAATTATCTTCATGGTGTTTAATGTTTAATATTTTTTTCATTTCTTTTATGGGGATTATGATTCAGATGGTACCAAAGTAGTAAGAGTTTATTTCAAAAAGTCATCATTAATCATGATTGTTTATAGTTACATCTCCCTTGGGAGAATTAATTGATATTTTTATATTAATGTAAATAAATTTTATTTAACTCTTGTTATTCATGAACTATTTTAATTAATAGTTCCATTTATTAACTCTTTGTTATATAAAATTATTGAGAAAATGTTTTTAAGAAAATTTGACTTTAGTTCTCTCTACGATTAGGAACACATTTTCTTCAAAAATTTTTTTTTTTAAAATTATAAATGATATTTTTAACTCATTTAAAATTATTTAGTAAATTAATTTTTACAAATTTTTAATTCTTAAAAAATATATTGAAATGATTCTTAATGTTTCTTTCAAAACTAGGCCTATTTGGATTTTTTAGAAATATAAAAGGAATATTTATTTTAACATAATATGTATGTATGGAATTTCTTTCAATCATGAACACTCAATGTTTTAAAGCTTCAATTATAAGTTTAAAAGTATATTTTCAAAGTAATCTATTTTTTCGTAATATTTTTTGAACTTTTATTTTAAAAAATATTTAAAATTGAAAATTTTATTTTCATCAAAATCTATTTTTAATGAAAATTTTCTTGTATTTTTATTCATCAACAACATCAACCCTTTCTTTTACTTATGTTCCATAGGGGATATTTTGTATTTATATAAATTTTATTATTTATTCGGATGGTTTATGATGATATTTATTTAGTATGTATAATTTTATTACCATTCATTGTATTACTCTCGATGGTTTATGATTATGTTTATTTTGGAACAGTATTAAAATATATTATGTTAGATTTTCAACATGAATAATTATGTTGATTATGTTTAAGAAATTTCATATGAGGAATTAATTAGTATTATAAAGTGATAGTTGGGGCCTAGTTATAGATATCCCCAAGATTCATCGGTGGGTATCATGGGAAAAAATTGATTGGATTTTTGTGGAGGCTTTACCTATTAATTTATATGTCATGGAAATAGGCCTCGATTGTACGTTTTCGATGTTCAAAATTTTGTATTCCATCTTTAATTTTTCATTTATTTATATTCCATGTGATTATTTGATTATTTATAAAATCCATGGATATGTTTTTAAGCTCATGTGATTATTTATATGGAATTATTTGACCATAATTTATTCCTACAATATTATGGTCATGTCATTGACTAAATGGAAAATGTTTCATTTATTTAAATTTTCATATTTGTTATGAATTATTTATTCATAGATTCTACTATACTCTTACCATTACTGAGCATCTGATCTCACCAATTTATTATTTTTTATGTTTACTAGGATACAAGAAAATGGATTTTGATTAATATATAGGGATATGCTAAGGGGAATAATGCTTTTTTCAATGTTTTTTTTTGAATTTCATATTTTAAAATGTATTGTGAATTAAGCCATGTATCTATTTTACTAATAATACTAAACTATTTGTTTCTTCATGATGCGATTCCTTTTATCTTTTTCTAAAGTAATAAAGTAGATTCCAACTATTGGTTAGTAGGGTTGGGGTCTCTATAATTGGTATCAGAGTATGTTTTGTATAAACATGGGAACTAGATTTAGTAAAATACAGATTACAGAACATAAAAATATGATATATTTTTAGTATGTCTATAGAATAACATACTAATTTTTTTAAGGAATATATTATGTGATTTCAATCTAGAAAATACATCCTTGTCTGGATTCTAAAAATGGAAGTTGTTCTGGAATAGATATACCTTTTGTTAATAACTCTGAAAGGGTTGAATTAGGTTGAACCGATCATCACCTGGTGTATGAAAATGGGCCTTAATTAACACCTAGTTTGAAGCTCCTAGGGGATATTCTTTGGATGAATCATATTTTCTTGGAAAATAATTTTGAAGGATTT
Source organism: Viscum album (assembly GCA_963277665.1). Lineage (NCBI taxonomy): Eukaryota > Viridiplantae > Streptophyta > Magnoliopsida > Santalales > Viscaceae > Viscum > Viscum album. The sequence continues at coordinate 1,751,016,585 of OY728143.1, read as the reverse complement.
AAAATTATTGGTATACCCAAAGAAACCATGATTATGATTATGAGATAAAATATGTATATAACTTTCAATTAATGTTAAGTGTTTCACTAATTTTTAGAATATACATTATTTTCCATAATTTTATGATTTAATATAGTGTATTCAATCATTTATAAATGGTTACTAGTGGAATGAATGGGATCCAAATCAATTCATGTAATCTAAAAAATAAGAATGATTGTTTCTTTGATGGGTCTAATCTAATATTTAAAATGAAAATAGTCTACCAAACATTATTATCATATGAGGAAATGGTATCATATACTATCAATATATAGAAAAAATTCCCCCTGTATTATATATTTTAATAGAAGCAAGAGAAAAAGATGGTGGAAGAGAAAAAAATGGATAAAGGGTTGAAAGGAAAGAAGGATTATCCAACATGTGATACTTGTGGATGAAAGGACCTTAGTACATGATTAGAATGGAAAAGTGTTTTCTTGATGTGTGTAGAAAATGTCCACCATGATCATGATTTCATGGGAACGAAAGAATATTTCAATATTTAATGCTTCCACTATATGGTGTTGGTGGACTATACAAATGTATTCCCCAAGTATCAAGGAAATATTCCTCAAATAGTTCTAAGGGGTAAAGGTCAAGATTAATATATTACAATATAAAAAATGGAATAATTGATATACTTGTGTTTGAATTCAAGAATTATGTTATATGAGTATTTTAATCAATGATATTCTGGTTATAATAATTATGAAATGTATAATGATTTCATTGGGGTACTATTTTTAGAGGATCTGAGAGCATATGTTGAATGGTACCATTGACCAGTAAAAGTGATTCACAGACAAGTTGAACCTCTTTGAAAACACATTATTAATTGAGGGAAATCATTAACTTGTTCTTGATATTTAGAAAATATTGAAATTTTTATGATATAGTGTTCTTGGGTATGTAATTGTTTAGCGATTTTATGGTTTATTTTATCATTTCTAGAGTATACTAGATGTTTGGATCTATGGAATATATTCAAAAACAAAAGGTTTTATTTATATGAATACTATTTTTAATGAGTGTTTTTTATGATCAAGGTATTAAAGTTTTTTGAATGTGACATTAAGAGCCACTTTATTTTTTATGGGGAATATAATATTGGTTTAATAACCTTAAAAAATTTTGTACTTTGATTTTGGTCAGAAATATTTTGGATGATTATTATGGAAAAACATTTTTAAAATTGATTATGTTGAAATTTGGTTGTTATTTTATAAATTTTTATTACCATTTTGGTTTTAGTAAAGCTATGAAGAATAAAATTTTAATATTTTGATGATATTATGATCCATTAAAAGATAATTTTAGTACTTCTGGAATAAAAATTTAATATTGTATATTACTTTACTAGAGTATGAAATGAATTTGGAATTGATTGATTCACAGAAAAAGGATGAAATTATGCATATGAAAAACAATGAGGTTATGTAAGTAAATTTTCATATTTTTTAAATCTGGATGTTAATGGAATTCCCCAACTCTAAGAAAAGGATATTGAAAAAAAATTATCCTAATACATTCTTTTATGTTAAATTTTGGGTTTTAAATCACTATGGATTTATATTTATGACTTCCTTGACTATCAATTTATCTTTCAATTTCTTATGATCAATAACCTCTATCTCTCTCTATAATTATTTACACTTTTCTTTCATATCCATATGTTCACCTGAAACTAATGTTCTCATACTTAGAAATGTAGTTATGTGTTATTCCATATGAACTTTATAATTTCCTTTATATTTTTTAATAGGATATTTTACTTAACCATTTTATGACGTGGGTTATCATTGAAGATATTTTCAAATTTAAATCCCTTGATTATCATGATCACGATTAAATTGTGAGTACACAATTTATTTAGGGTGGTGGGGATGTAACACCCTAAGATTTTTAAAATAGGAATATCTTGTTCGATAGCATGTATGACACCAAAAAAAACATTAGAAGGTAATTTTACATCTTGTTAATTTATAGTAAAATTTTTAAATAAATCTGATCTCTATGATAGCATGTGATGCATGAAACACTAGGTTTAAATGAAACATGATACTCTATTAAAATTTTATTATTTAAACATGAACATTATAACAACGCCATTAAATTGGTGGGTTTTAATAGTAATAAATAAACTATGAAAATTTTATGGGTTTTAAATGAACCAAATAAATTCAATGGTTATTTATTGAATATAAAAAAGTAAGAATCCTTTGAAATTAAAAGAAAAGTTTTCGGAAAAAACTATATTTTCTTATAATGCGGTTTAGTTGTGCTTTGCTTGCATAATTTATAATCAGTATATAAAAATGTTTAGATAATTTATCTATAAAATTAAATTATTTTTTGAAATCATCAAATCAAGATTATATTAGGGTTGAAATTTGGGATTTTTCTGAAATGCTTCATTTTTTGACGAATAGTGAAAAATACTTATTTTTTAAAACCCTTCTATTTCATTTATATTATTTAAAAAGATTTATTAAATTTTAAATTTAATTTAAAGTAAAATTAGTTCAATTTTATAAAAATTTAAATAATTTGTTTCATTGTAATCAATTTCATATTGAATTTCAATATTAAATCCTTCAATACTTATGCTAATTTTCCCTTTTAAAACATGCTTTTTCATCACATATACTGGTATAATGTTAAATTTAATTTGACCAGTTATGTGAATTGAATTTTTAAAAATAGATTCCATATTTCAAATAACAAAATTTATATTATCTAATAATTTAAAATTAATTTTTACCAAAATTAATAGCAAAAATATTAAAAATTAATTACTGTAGTTAATGTAAAAATTGTTTTATGGTGGGGTTAAACAAAGAGGATATGGGTTAAAAGGTCCTAGAAACATTCCAAAATCTTAATATATGTCCATATTACTACCTTATCCAATACCAATATCTCACCTAAGGATTTTTGGAAGGTAATTTCATGTGAATTAATTTATCATTTTTTATTCATTTTGTGAAATCTCTATATAATTTCCAAAAATCGATCCCTTTCCCCACTTATAAAAGGGAACTCCCTATCATCACTTTATAACACCCACAAATCCATTTTGGATCAACCTAAAGTGGAAACATTATCTCTAAAAACTATGTAAATATATTCTTTAGTTTCTTTCCCTCTCAAAATACCATCCCTAGGGTCTTTATGTGGATATCCAATTGAGGTTTCTCATAGAGAAGATAATTATCTTAACAAAGATCTTTCATTTTATATAATCTTTATTAATACTCAATTATGAGTTAACTATTACAATATAAAAACACCATTATATAAAATATAATTAGATTCTATTATTTTTATGTAAAAATATTTATCAATCTCCACTTCCATAAAATGTAAAACAAAATCATCTATAGTGAATATGCTGAACTACATCATCACAAACCAATTTAGTTTGTTTTCCATCACCTCTTTTCAATGCAAGATACAATTATGGATTTAAGTCATGTATATTATTTTTATGATTTTATTATATTTATTTAATTTTAATAACACATAATACATTTCATTTACCATTTTGGTTCAAATATGATAACACCGCTCTTGTTTACAGTGGACAGCCACCCTGCGAAGTGATGCAATTCGTTTTTCACATACTTTTTACTTGGAATTGTAATAATAATAAAACTAATTAATATATGTGATTTATATTAAGTCATATTTATTAATTAAAATTAATATACCACTGAATTCCTTACTCTTTCTTTTTCTAATGGAATGATTTCTCCACTCATGCATATGTACGACCTACAGACTCCACTAAGCGATGCTATTCATTTTTCATGTACAAATTTCATGAATGAATCTAAAAATACATATAATAATTAAATATCATATTTATAAAATTATTATAATTCAATATTATATATATATATATATCCTATTCATAAGAACTGGAACAATATTGAAAAAATTGCACATGCGAAAACAAGATAACTAACAGACATAACAATGAGAATAATAAATTATTATTAACAAACAAGTGGTAAAATGTTATAAGTGGATATTATATGATATTATAATCATGTTTACATTAATTTTTTAAATTGATACCATGTTAAAACCATTACACATGAGGTACATATATGTATGAATGAAATCATACCTGAGGTAAGGATTTCTCGTATCACCTCTAATTCTGTGAGACATATGCCATATTCACCACATATTTCCTTTGATAGCTGTATATATTTTAAATTAGATATCTTATATCATATATTTACTTACTTTATTGTTATTTAAACATTAACATAATTTCATTTATTTTATAGGTCTTACAATTTAGACGTTTCTTTAGTAGTAATGGTTTATTTCACTATCTCGTCATTATTCAGAATTGTTTATGTCTACATCTCCCATGGGGGGATTATTTGAAATTTAAATATTAAAATAAATTTATTTTATTCACCTATAGTTATTAATGAATATCATTCATGTAATTATAACATTTTCTAGTCTTTATTACTTAAAATGACTGAGAAAATGATTTTATGAAAATTTTAATTTTTTTCTCTATAAGGTCAGAAATAATTTTTAATAAAAACCCATGTTTTATAAATAAGATATAAAAAATATTTTTAGACGTTTAAAAATTATTTATTAAATACATTTTTACCTATTTTTAAATTTTTAATATTTTTTAAAGAAACTTCCATGTATTTGTTAAAATAAGGCACATTTGGATTTTACTGAAAACAGAAAAAGAATATTTGTTTTAATGTAATCATTATATATATAATTTCCTACCATAATTAACAATAATTATCTTAAATTAACCAATATAGTTTTAAATGTTTATTTTAATGAAAATTATTTTAAAAATATTTTATGAACTTTTATGTTTAAAAATATTTTCAATGTGAAAATGTTATTTTCCTCAAAAGATATTTTAGTGACATATTTATGGTATTTCTATTCATAAACTACATCAAATCTTTATTTTACATATGATACAATGCGGATATATTATGTCGATATCATCCTTATTCTTTATTTGGATGGTTTATGATCAGTTTGAATGAGGATATACAATTTTATTGTCATTCAACATATTATTCAGTACAGTTTATGATTATTTTTATTTGATTGGCGTATGTAAAAAAATTTAGTTTGTCAGTTTTAAAATATAAATGTATATTTTCATTATGTTTAACCACTTTCAAATGAGTAATTCATTATAATTAATAAGTTATAGGTTGGTTCCAGTTATAGATATCCCTTCGATGCATCAATGGGTCTCATAAAACAAGCTAGAATGAGTTTTGGCCATACTCTAACCCATTTATTTAAATCTTTTATTACAAGGAATTGATGGTATTTCTTATATTTCTATAATTATGAATTCCCTCATTAAGAATTCGATTATTGATATTACAAGTGATTATTCGATTAGTTTTAATTTCCATGGTTACATTTTCATGCTCATGTTATTATTTATATGGAATTATTATATTATTATTTATTCCTACCATATTATTCACATGTTATTGATTAAATGGAATATTTTTTAGTTATTTACCATTTAAAAAAACCAAAAAAACTAAATATTTTAAAAAGGATGGAATGTGACAACTCTCCCCACCATAAGGCTTATAACCCCAAGAAATATTCATGGATATTTATCAATCATGAATAAATAGAACAAGACATAATAAGGCCATATTTACACATCTAAAGTGAAACTCCCATGATGCACCAAAATTACAACTCACAAATTTGGAGACTGAGATCAACAGAAAACTACCCCAAAGAATAAATTCATAAAATGTGACATCCAAAAAAACCCAAGAACCAGTTTTAGTGAGGATGAGAAAATCCCCTAAAAATATTCATCAATTATTTTACATTAACTAGAAAACAATTGAGGAATAGAACCACAAAATTCCAAAAAAAATCAAAATCACCTCACATTAAATCCTCAAGAACCACACTAAAATAAGAAACCCAAAATTATTACCATTCTGGGAATAAACAATTATAATGTCACACAAGAGAACAATAGAGAAAAGTTTAAATTGAATAAAACATAAACATATATCATAAAGTTATACATAGTCAAATATTTGGTAATGTGTGGGTAAGATGGGATCTCACAACTAGAACACTATCTTATGATAATTAAAATCAAAACATAAGATCATCATTAACATTACCTATTGATTACCCTAACACGTTCTCAATATATCCCATGTATTGTGATAAATATATACCATGACCCAAAAAAAGGCCCATATCAAATTGAGAGAAGATAGTAATAACATGAGCAGAGGCACAAGCGTTTATGAAACAACCACAATCCCTTAGAAAATTTTCAAAATGGCATGGAAGAAAATGAATACCTCAAAATAACCTCCAAAGAACCCAATAAAATCTAAAAGAGAACTTATAAATTCTAAATACTCCCAAACATGAACCAAATGGACACTATAACAATGAATAAGGTCATTCAAGTAAGAATAAGAAAATATTTCAAATGGATATAAAATATAGCCTTTTTGACATGAGATATCAAATAATTGTTGTTTACCCAAAATATTATAATTTCTCTAATATCCAAACTCCTCCCAATTCAATTCATCAAGAACTGAAAATAATGATAGACATAATAAATAATGAAATTCTATAAAATGATATTCTTATATCACCTAGTTAGAATCAAACAATGAGTACGAGAAACCACAAAACATTACCCAAATAAGAAAAGGGTAAGTATTAAAAGAAACTTACGATGTCACATGGTTTATATGATTAAGAAAATTCATCAAAGGAAAATCAAATGATCTTTAATAAAATAATGGGGCCAACATTAGGGACCTTCTTCAACTTCTAATGGAAGATTTACCCCTACATGAAAGGCTTCACTATGAAGCATATGACTCGATCCATTTTTCCTTGAAGCTTATAGCTATACTATAGTTTCCTTAGAAGCTTATGATTTGTGACTGTGTCATGATATAGAAGTAACCCATATTAACATCTATAGATTAACCATATAAACATAATATCAACAAGAATTGGTATGATTCTTACAATTACACTTTGTTTGACCATCCTTTCTGTACTTGTAATAAACCACATGTTTCTTCCTAGAGGAAGATGGTGAAAAAACAAGATGTTCTTTTAATCCCATTATAAGTGATGTTTGATTTAGAAATCTAATTTTTTACATTATTGTATATTCATTCATCAGACAATGGAATATGAGAAATCTCCAATACCTATGGTTCTACAGCCCAGAATGCATCAACCTTTACAACATGCATTATCATTGTGTAAAAAGTATCGAGGAAGAAAGTAAGTACATCTTACAAATGATCAGATTAATGAACTACTTGAAATTTAAAATTCGTTAAATAATAATCCATGGCTAGGTGAGGGAGATATGGTTCCATATTGATAAAGATACAAGAATACTCGAACACGAATTTATGTCTTTGTTGGAGACCAAGACATTGCATAGCCTTTGATACCCTCACAGAATTAGTGGAAAAAACCTTGAATGAATTAATCATTTAATGATATCCAAGAATGGTACATCTATTCCTTATCTTGGGTAAGAGAGTTACACTACATTCAACCCAGACTCTCAAGGATGATTGTTGAAAAAATAACCTCTATATATTCTTGAAGCTCACGATAGATTATGATCTCCTAAATATTTTTAAACCACATCACCAAAACCTGATAAATATATTTCTAGAGGAAATAATGAGGAATTATGATTGTTAACCCTTGAATATAATCATCACATTAGGTAATGAATTTATGAACATAGATCCTTATGTCTGGAGCTCAAAGAACCACCATGGAAAGATATTCATGATCAACCAAAGAGTCCATCAAACATGAATGGGGGCATACTCTACAAATAAGGCATACAACACATCAATAAAAATGTCAAAATTCATTTCTAATAAAATCATACATAGAACAACAAATAACCTTATCACTATTTATTAAAAAAATAAAAAAATAAAATGCTAAACAAAATCCAAAGAAACAATTGATTTCTTGATTTAATTATGAAGAAAATCACCTATATGACTACATATAGTCTTACTAAAATTCATTTCAAACATAATTTTCATTCAGTATACAAATATATACACCGATTTATAAACATTTAATGAAATATAATTTTCATTGAAATATTTTAAAATAAAACTCAATTTTAAAAATTACAAACTTATACATTTAAAATATATTAAATAAAACACAAGTTTTTTTTATAAAATCCTTAGAAACTAAACAACACTTCTAATTTGAAACACATAGAATTGAAAGGAAGGTACAATACTAGAAAAAAATTTCAAAACTCTAACCAATTCCTAAATTTTTTAAAATTTCCCAAGGGTTTTATTATAAATGACCAATTTATTAAAACCAAAACACTAATTTATTATTTTAAAAGAAACACCTAAAATTAGTATAAACCAAAGGTAATGGACAAGAAATTTCACCCAATTCTATGAAGAGTAAAAATCCAAATTTTCCTAAATAAAAAAATATTCTTCATAGTTTAGTCACACAGTTTGGAAGATCATGTGATTATTAGGTGATGTCTATTGTAAGTCATCTAGATTCATATACATGGATGATACATTTTTTTCCATGTCATATATAATAAATTTGAACCCTATAGGTCTTTTACAAGATCCAATATATGACTTGGAGATTCGATATAAAACTCATGAAATCTCAAAACAATAAGAGACACTCAAACAAACACAAAAAGGCCAAAACAAATTTCAATGCATGATCTAGAACTTGATAAATACTAATCCAAGATTAACCTAGTAGCACAAGAGTTATCTTGGATGTGTGATAACCAAGAACCCTCATATGATTGATTACATGAATTCCAAGAGTCCCACCACCAAACTACTTGGAATTTCAGAATAAATAGTGAAGAAAAACAAATAATAAAACATAAAAAATACATTGATTAAATGGTTTAATAATTAAATGAAAAAAATAGTCTCACAAACTAAGAACCTAAGGGTTTGATTTCTTAGATACCAGAAACGTCAAAACCCTTATTTCATAGTCTGTGAACATTTCCTTATAATACAAATAAACTCTTATTAAGTCCATGAGACATAATACTCTTCAATTATTGGGGAAGGGAAAACATAAAAAATGGTGACCTAAATAGATAATTAAGGAACCAAATATTAATTCTTGAAATGGATAGAACATAAAAAATTATGAAATCAAAAATATGGGAGAATATGTTTTTTAAAATAACATAAAACAATAAGAGTTAAAAAATCATCCAAAATAGAAATAAAAAATCAAAAGGTAATACTTTTACAAGGACATGAGAAAAATAAAACAAGAAACATATAAAATTATCCATGAACATAGGAATGAAATTGGAATAATCATAAAAATTTTATTTATTATCATTATTAACATTGCTATCCTCTAACTAATTCACTCAAAAATTATGATTATAGATACACACCATCATATTCAACCGTTTTCAACCCAGCTACTTGAAAACCCATTAACATAACGTTTTTATATTAAGAGATATAATCCATTACCCAAATAACTGGTTCAAGATATAGGTATTACCCATCTAATAATCCATATATTTGTGTTCCACATGAGAGAAATGATTATCACCTCATTAAATTACCCATAGAAATAAAAATGGGATTCGTGAGATTTCTAAATTTTCATATAAAGAACCCATGGTAATAATATGGGTTTTATAGAACATACAAACATAAATAATTAAATTTTCATCTAAAACCGACGTATTAATATGAGTTCTATAAAACGTCTAAATGAAGCCATAAATTAAAACAATTGATACCAATAAATTTACCATCCAAAATAAACACATAAAAAATAATAACATAGGGTGAAACATTAAAACTAAACTCATTGGATGAATTTCATATTTGAATCTAATTAAAAACAAACCATATAAATATATTTTAAAAAACATTTGTGTCTACTGATTTAAACATTTTCAATTACGAGTCTCTTTTAAAGTATTTTATATTTTTATGAAAAATGAAAAGAAACAAATTCCTAGAAATTGAATTGTTTAAATGATACTTTTTATTAATAATTATATAGATAAAATCATTTAAAAAATGTATTTGAAAAATAACGTTCAAATATGAGATTTTATAGCTTAAAAAATGGAGTTTCAGTTACTAAGTCCATTATATTTAAACTTGATTTTCTTAGAAGTAATTTAAAATCTTATATAAAAATAAGAAATATATTAATTACATATTTTAAAACCTAATTAATATAAATTTACATATATAATATTCATTGATAATAAATCATTCCACTTATTTGATTATTTTAAACTATTTTAACATTGTGTGTTAATGATATTGACCATTTTGTACTAGGTTCATAATAGAGATAATGATATTCATTCTTATCCCAATTATTATCATTTAAAAACAATTATAAGAATTGTAATGTATATTGTTTGAATATGTTTAAATATATAATACCATTAAATGGGATTTTTAAAATTGTTTCATGAAAATAAAATTATAAATAACTAGTTTTGGGTTATTGACTAATATTGATAGATTTCCTTATAATGAACAGTAATTATTGTGCTATCCAAAAAGATACATATTAATGGTAAATAATATTAATTTATATCATATATACTAACACAGTTTAAACTAAAATAATCCATTTTTGGAAGATAAGGAGAATGAAACACATTTATTTATAGAGGCGATAGTCTGAACAACACACGATTAGTATTTCCATCACTCAACAAATGAGATGGGTGATGGTTGATAGTAAGTAATCATTTCAGAATCATAAATAAATTTAATAAATCGAATTTATTCCTAAATATCTTCATTAATATCATCCATGGGGGTGATTATGGGAAATAAAAAGTGTCGCTTTGTGAAGGTAGTAATCCCCACACACTCACTAATAATGGTTCTTTTTTTATTAGTAGAAAAAAGGGAATAAATAATTTTTTACCATTATTATAATAAAAAAAATTATGATGTTATTATTAAAATATGGTTATAAATTAAATAATAAAAATGAAACATTATTAAAGATGTGATATCTACATTGATTCCTTGAATATACTTTTGATTAAGGACTAAGATTTGAGAGACTTATAAACATTTTTGCTGATCATGGGAATTATGGAACGAAAAAGTTTTAAAGAATAACAAATTTAGACCGGGGCTTAAACAAACATAAATATAAGAGTGGATTATTGAAATGTTGGAAGTGTTATCCCTTTATAAAAGAAGAAAATGTCAATTTTAAAAACATTTATCATTTATTAATAATTCCATAACACTATTTCACATTAAATGGATAAATAGTGAAAACATTGTATTATGGGAAAACATAAATTCTAATTTAACCTAAAACAATCATTTGAAAACATTTTTTAAAATGTTTTTTCAATTTTCCCATTGTAAAAAACATCCTAATATTTTTTCTTTTTACTAGGGTAACTATTTTTTAAACATTTCTTATTTATTTTGATAACAAAAATTTAAATTTACCTCATCAAGTAATTCGAAAGATATAATTTTAAAATTTAACATAATTTTATCATATTAATTTTTTAAATGTTTGAATGGTTAATGTAAAAATAAACACACTTAATCATGTAAATACAATATTTAGTGAAATGATGTTTTTTAGCTTTAAATTTACATATAAGAAAAAATTAACATTATATAGATTTTATTGACATAATTTTATTTATCATAAATTTAATAAAAGTTATGTGACTTCAAAATCAATCAAAAACTAAATTTCACAATGAAAATATTTAACTAAAATAAAAAAATGAAAATGATTTTTAAATTCTAATAAAATGATACTTATGTCCTAAATTATTAAAAATAGTATTTATAAGTTCAAAATAATATTTTATATTTAATAATTATACAATTTATATATATATTTGATCAAATAAAATATTTAAAAAACATTTTAGTTCTTGCACATATACTGATAAACTGATGAAGGCCAATGTTTTATAAAAAACTATATTTTTCACTCTTTACCTGAAATCAATTATTTTTGAAAAATTGAAAAAATTCAACCTAACCTAATATGGCTATAATAAATCCATAAATGAGTATTTTTTCAAATTAAAATTCTAAAATTGAAAATTTTAAATTAAAAAAATTAGTGGAAACTATTTTTATAGAAAAATTATTTCTTGTACGTTAACTATTCTTTCCCTCTAAATTATTAATTTATCAAGATTTAATATATATTGGTAACAATAAATTATAGTAAAGATGGTTTTTTAGAATAAAATTAAAATTTATAAAATATAAATTTAAACCTAAAGTGAATTTCACAATAATATATTTTTTAAAAAATATATAAATTTATTATAAAGCTATAAATATTTTATTAAATTTTGATATAATATAAATTTATTCTTCCATAACACCTTATTATATTAATTTCAGGTAAAAACCTTAGATTAGCTATATTTTTAGTTGAGGGTGGTTATTCCAATATTATATATCCCATGGAAACTTCTACAATCTTTAATTTATCTTCCATATGATTTATCTCGAACTGTAATTATTTGAGTTCAACTTGGGATTTGTCTAGAGAAAACCCCAAGGAAGCTAAATACTTCCCAATCTCAGATATATGGGCATCCTATGGATTGATTCCTCTGACTGATTCCATTTCTTCATATTTTCTTAATTTATTTTTATTTGGTTACATCAATTTAGATCATCTAATTTAATAGCTATGTTTTAACAGTAAAATTTAATATTAAAAAATATCAATGTTTATATATTTAGTTGGGGTTTACATGTGAAACATGATATTTAATAAATTTTTATTTTAGGGAAATAAACAATGAAATCTCAGTTAATTACATTCACCAACATTAAATAAATTTCCACCTATCAATTTTAATTATTACTTAGTAAAAATGTTAGCTATGTGTATTTCATGATGTAATTTTTTTAATGAGGTATCAATCATGTCTATGTGCATATAATAATAATAATCCCAATATTGTCTTTCTAACTAACCATTTGAGTTAATTACTTCTCATTGTCTGGTTTCAATAACTATTTTTTAGTTCATTATTTTGTGCTATAATGAAAAAATATCATAATTTTCTTTATGTAATGAAATATGATTCATTACTTTTATAACAGATACAAGACATACATTTATATCATAACTCCCATGGTTTCTAAATGTGGTGGTTATAGTGGAATGTTACTGTTAAATGATGAATTGAATGTAAAATCCTACACCTCCTTATAAGGAACATTCAAATCTACATTCATAACACTATTGATCCTTTATACAGTATTAGTATCCCAAACACTAGCCTATTCTATCTTCATATTATTCTTCACATGCATTACCCACATAAATATATAACCACCAATGTCTGCTCCAGTATTCTACAACAGTCATTTTGTTTCACACTCCATAAAACTCTCTTAAAAGAAAGCTGGCGGGGATGCATGTCACACAATATCCACTTCATGTGGCATTTCATGTGTATAAATAGGGCCTTCCAAGACACTTTGAATGGGCTAAAATTTCCTTGTGAATAAAACATGATTTATAAACTACACCCAGACTCGAGGTCACCAGAGGGAATCCTTTTTCACTTAACCATCAAATACTGTGGAACTAGTGGCAGTATAGGGGAATTATATTCTACATCCTCCATTTCTTTGATTCATTCTACTTTTATAAAATCATTAGGTTATACACATGGTGATAGTGTATTTATGGATGATAATGAATATTATTCATTTTTTTATCTATTGTTTTAGTGACATTAATATCTCTATGTGATAACTTGTAGTTTCTATTTCCTCCCCATCCAATTTAATTGTGAGGATGTTGTGGGGAATAGGACCATGATTCATAAATATATATCCAATGTTTAAATATTCAATCCTTTATGTCAAATCATCCTAAAAGACCCATAATATGACTTATATTCAAATAAACATAAATTTTACAAAGAACCCATCATGTAACTAAATATTTTATTTGAAAAATAAACATTATAGTGGAATATATAAAACTATATAGGCACCATATATTCTATAGAATAAATATCCCATATTATCAATTCTAATGTGATGGATTTTGTTATAATAATCCACCCCACCAAAACTTATTGAACAAGATCACCCTTATTCCCATGATTGTGGTGGTTATTAGTACCGTTCAATATTATTCTTCTTGGATTTATGATACTAACTTTGGAAATGTCTATGATTTCCACTCAAAAAGAATCGGACTGTTAGTTGTACTTTTTGATGAAATATTCACACTTATATCATGTAATACAACTTCTTTATATTTCTAATATATTTGGATGCTAGATTACCTCTTCTTATATAAGTAAAAAATTTCCCAATCCCCTTGAGAAAACATCCTTGGTTCCTATTCCCACATTTTTGACATTTAGGTGGTTTAATATCCCTTATTTTATCATCTTCATCTCCTACATTTTCATGATCCCCCATTCTTCTCTAATTCAGTATAATTATAATTTCCATTATTTTTACATTGTTAATCATTATTTATGATAGTTTTTTTTAACAAATTCACCATATTTCTACGTTCATCTCCAATTTTAATGGGATTATCATTGAGATAATCATCACATTACACTTTTCACCCACTGTTAACCTGATTTATTCTAATTCCAACCATCACTAAAATAAAAAATAATAACATGAGTGATGAACATTTAACTTCATAGAGTAATTATCATAGTTAATAACAAAAAATGTATTTAACTTTAAAACATATTTATCTTTCAAATTATCACCTTGGCCTATAGTTCATTTAGTCAAACATATATAAATAATAGTTTAACACATGTTAATATAATTTGGGTTATGTTAAACTTATCAAACTAATCCATTAATGTAATATATATTAAAATCCATTATATGTTTATAAGGGTCAGGTGTTCAATAAAAAATAACCCTCCAAAGTGTCATATAGTGTGTGAATTCTTAGGACCACTCATCATGTATCAGAGATAAGATCAATTGTTATATCACACAACCATTTTTGGGGTGATTACCTCTAGTTTCATTTATGCCAAAACAATATCCACATATATTTTTTAAATATGGATTTATTTCTAGGGAAAACCATCTCCTCAAGACATTATAAATATTTCTGGAAATCATCATGTACTTAGGCTCTAATCTATGTTTTTTTACTGAGGTTATATAACCCCAATACCAAAGGTAACTAAACTAATCTCCAAAATATCTATACCCTTTTATTGTTCCAATTTATGTGATCCATGTTAAACATACCTAAATAATAAATTAGTTTAATGGTTTAGTTATGTGGAATCCTGACCCAAATGCCACTAAATGGTGCCCCGAGCCAATGGGCCACATGGACTCAAGCATTCCAACCTATATGTTAGAGGCTAACAAATAGCAGTGAGGGCCATGGGTGTGAAGGTGGGTAGAATATTCCCTCTCGTCGGAGTGGAGCACAATGGATGTTGTAATAGTCTATAAAAAAATAAATAGCGCAATATTAATAATGAATAATAAGGTAGTATAAAATATGCATCAACATCTATGGAACGAATAAAAAATCCAGAAGCTGTAACTATATCATATAAAAAATGATGATGGAATGCCTCTAAAATGGAGAAAAATTATTACATGGTATTAGGAAATAGAACAATACATTCTATAAAAAATAATCCTAAATGAAACCAAAAATACCAAAGAATCCCGTGCTCTGGATCAGTCATCTATTGCCCAACCCCAATTCTAATGAAAGAAAAAAAATCTGGTGTGAAAATATGGATGCATCCACTCATCCAATACATAAATCATATAATATTCTCCGATACAAATGATAGAACAGATAATATGTGAGATAAACATGATTAGTTCACTACTAATAATTTCTATAAAAATCAAGTCTATTAATATAAATTGATTGTGTGATGGTATATAAAAGTAATGTAGTATGATAAATAACTCATAGACACATCATCCTGAGTTGGTGATGTCTCAGGATATGTAACCATTTAACTTATTATTTAAGATCATTTTATAATAATGGGGATTATTTATATAAGGTATCATCATTATAATAATATAATGTAATAATAATAGAGAATCTAAGGTATAACTAAGGCATCCTTGACCATAGGTGTTGAACCAACTCATAATCATATGTCATTCGGGCTCACTATAAGTTTTATGAGTGCAATAAAATTTGAAACACCCATGTAAATAAACAATAAAAGATTTTATCCTTTTATACAGATCGCATCCATGATAATCATGTTGTAATCCTGATTGGGCCCAATGGGGTAAATCCCTGGTGCCGTGTGTCCTAAGACATCATGATGAATCCTAATATTGTATCTAAGTGTAACATCCCAGGTAAATAATGAATAAAACATTTTCATATTTATTAATATTTAAGAATTAAATATTAATTTTACTTTAAATGGGTTGCTATGTTCGATAGCGTACTCGATACGCAACGATGAGTTTCTTTGAAAACTTATGTTGCAGACTAGTAATATAATAATATTATTTTAAATGGTAGTTAACATGTTGTCATTTTATTGGCCGGAATGGATAGAAATAACTAAAATATGATTATATATGTTTTTTAAATGTTTTTACATTTATCCAATAAAATATAAAGGCTTAAAATACGGAAAGAATTCAATTTTAGGCATTTATACCCTAATTTTCACTAAAGGTTCACATATCGCCTTTTGATGGCGAACCGTCATTAAATATAGTTTTGATCACTGTTATAAATTCCCTTGGATCAAATAAAACTCTTCTTTAGGATCGGGACATCAAAAATTACTTTGTGTAAATATTTGGTATTTTTCCGATAAAGTTTATTTTTTTAATGAATAGTGTAAAATGTTGTATTTTAATTCAAAACCTCTTTTTAATCTAATTTATTTATATGATTAGATTACCTTTTGAATTTGTTTTAATGTGAAATTAGAACATATTTTTACCATTAAATCCAATAGTGGTCGTTGGAAGTAATTTCACTTTGAAATCGGACATAAACTAGTGTTAATCTTTTGATACTTATTGTTTCATAAAAACATGCTATTTGCTCTGACAGCGGAAATTAATTATTAAATTTATTAATTCAACTTATATGTTTTGAATTTTGTAAAATGGAATTCATTTTTGAATTCTGAATATCAAATATATCTTAGGGTGAAGTTTTGATATTTTTCTGAAAAACTTCAATTTTTGATGAATAGTGAAACCACTAAGTGGTACTTAAAAAACTGATTTTTCATTTAAATGAAAATTTACCACCTCTGTGTTTTGAATTTCAAAAATCTGACATAAATGGTTGTAATTAAGAAGTAAAATGTGGTTCAATGGGATTAAAATAATTTTTTGGTGATTAGTAACGTATTAGGTTTTAATCGCGATTAGAGGTAATTAGTGTAGTTTAAGGTAAAAATAATGATGTAATAATATGAAATGAACTTGACACATGTCCTAACCTCATTGGATGTGTCATGGCCGACCAAAACAATCCATGGGTCAACTTGGGGACCCCATGGAGCCACTTTATTTTGAAAATGACATTAATACTTTTTTATTTAATGTTAAAATAAAAATGTCCCAAACATGAGTTGTTTTACTAAAACAATTTTTACATGGGGTTATACAAATACTATTTTTGACTATAAATATTAATTAGAAATATATAAATATTTCCTACATCAGGATATTTTTTATATAATTTTTATATATTAAATGAATTAAATTAGTTATGACATCATGATGATGCATCGATTACGTCATTAATAATGGATTTAAATAAAATTAAATTATAATGTAAACTCTATGACCTACACATTTCCAAAACCTATTCATTGGGTGGATTTAAAACCCTTATCACCTTATCCTCGAAAAAAAATCAATGTGGGACCATTAAAATCTGAAACTCATTCTAAAATAAAGTAACATTTCCTTACCTTCCAAGAGTGCCCCTCCTCTCCTCTTATAAAAGGCCCCCACATATACCACCTTACCCACACTTACAAAGCCTTTGGCTCGGCCAAAACCTGCCCATTTTGTCTCTTCACATCCCTATCTTACTCCTTGAAGCCTAACTTTGGGAATATGTCTTCCCAAGGAAGCCTTTGAGCTCAAACCAAACGGAGTTACCCGATTTTAAGGTAATGTGTGCACTTGTGTTCTTTTGTTTTATTTTTCTTCTCCAACACCCTAAAATCTTTTTATTAATGTCTTTTGTAACAACTCCAATATCTTAAATATACTAGGATGTTGTTATAATAATCATTCGAGCTACACTTACACACATCTACATCTAATGGTCAAAGAACATAATGTTTCTGTGGTTGGCGAATTTCTGCCTCACGAAACGATGATTGTTCAATATTCTTTTAAACACCTTTAATGGTGGAAATTAAGATGTCACTATATTTATATATGATATATATTATGTTTATGTTTTCCTTATGATTCTTTATTTTTCATTTGTGGTTTACCTTTATGGTTTCCATTGTGGGTAAACACGATAATTTCATTTTAGGAAGTGCAGACTACCGCCCCCTCAAAGTGATGTGATTCGTTAATGCCATATGTGGGACGTATAAAGGATGGATTTAATGATATTATATATGATATTATACTGAAATTATAATATACCTATATATCATTATTATTTCTTTCCATTAATGTATGAGATAGAAATGAAAGTAGCGTTCATGCGTACGTACGGCTTACCGTCTCCATGAACGGTGCATTTCATTTCTTATCCCCAAATGTAATGTACTATTATAAGTACATATTTATAATGGATATATATAATGTATGTTGCATATAAATGATGAATATAATTATGTAATTAAAGTATACATACCTCTCATTTAGTTTTAATTCCATTAATACGACAAAGAAATGAAAGTAGCGTTCATGCGTACGTACGGCTTACTGTCTCCACGAAGAGTGCATTTCATTTATTACCTCTAAATGATTATGTAATATTATAAATACATGTATATGCTGGATATATATGATATATATGATATCCAAATCATGAATATCATCCTGGATATAATGAACATTTGACCACACGAACAACATGTAATTATAAGAAGTCCACTTTCGACCGAAGAACCAAGTATCGACAAAACAAACATTATTAACTTAAATGATTACATATTGTTTATAACATTATAATAAGTGATATAAAAGTAATAATGAACTTGAATAAGGTTCTTAAGAAAGTAGAAATTAACTCAAGTTTATTATTCAGGACATTAAAGAACGATCGAGTCAAGTCAAACCCGAGGTAAGGGAACTTCTTAACCCAATTTCCATTCTTTGGGTTAATATCCTACTTTCAAATTATGTCATGATATTATTATGTCCTATATTGTATTTTTACTTTCTATATGTGTACATATAGTGAATACACATAATAGATATATTTTATTTAAAAAATGATCTTTGTAAGGGACTTCATCTCAATCTCCTTTCATTGAGTCATATTTCATTTTATACACAACTTTCTTTTATACAGTATACAAACCCCTTTGAATTTTACTTTTAAACAAAAGGAATCTTTTTATATGAAGCATTTTACAAAACGACAAAAATGAATGTTTCTTTTAACATATGTGGTGACAAATACCTTTTCCGCCGCTGTGAGTATTATTTGGTCTTTGTCTTCCTCAACAAGCCGTAATGTTTTTAAAATGAAATAAATACCATATAATCTTTTATGTATTTTGGTATTGAAAATGGTTTTTATAATGGATTTGTTATGTCAATATATTTATGTGATATATTGTGATCAAAGTGTGTAAATGTTTTCTTTCCATTATATTTGTTTTATGTCTTATGATTTTTATAATGGTACTCGGACATTTGATGGGTGGTGACATGATAAACCATATGACGGGTGGTGCCGTGAATACCAGGACGGGTGGTTACGTTTTAACCTCCAATGCATTGGGTATGGAAGTCAGCCGTATGGCTATTCCATTAAGTATGTATGGAAGTTGGCCGTATGGCTATTCCATTAAGTGATATGTGTGGAAGTCGACTGTATGGTTATTCCACTTAAGTATGTTTATGTCCCAAGTTACCTTTATATGTTATGTGTTCTTTATATGGGATTTATGGTAATCCTTTGGTTACAAAAATGTAAGTAATGATATTTTATTCAGTGAAGAGTTTTTACTACTTCATGAAGGTGAAGGTATTACTTTAATAAAGTATACATGGTTTACTTGATGTTTGAAAAACTAACAGTTTTCATTCTTTGTGTATCCCTTACTGAGCTTTTTATGCTCACCCCAAGTTTTTTTTGAAATGTTTTTCATAGGAATTAATGTGGAATAGGGACAAGGATGTGATCAGGGGAAAGTCATGCTATATAAAACATGGAACTAGTCATGTTTCTTTTTTTAAGTGTTTTTTTATTTCTATGGAAACTTGGTATAAGTGTCTACTTTGTAAATATTTTGAGATGTAATAGTTATGTTCTAATTCTCTAAAACTCTAAAACTGAAAAGATCCTCAATGTGAATTACTCATTTAATTCAATATTAAGTAAGGTTTAAGGTCGGGGCCTTATAGTTGGTATCAGAGGTCAGTTTAGACAACTTTAGGAGTTTGAAAAGTGATAAATTATAAGTTAATTTATGGTATTATTGAAATGATATAGCATTTAAAGATTACCATGTTGCTTCGCTTATGGTATTTTAGTGATAAGAATGGTTTTCCATAGAGGAAATAGAGAAGATTTTCTGGGAATGCATACAGAGGGAAATGACCTTTCAAATTAGTATCCTGAGATGGTCAGAGTCAGAATTGAACAGTTTGTTGCAGTGATGGCTCAGTTGATTCAGGTGATAAATGGTGGTTGTGTTTATTGATGATATTTTGGTGTTTTCTAAAAGTAAAGATGAGAATGAAAGACATTTAAGGGTTATTTTGCAAACATTAACAGAAAATAAATTGTATGGGAAATTTAGCAAGTGTGAGTTTTGGTTGCAAAAAATTTCTTTCCTTGGTCACATTGTTTCAAAAAATGGCATATCTGTTGATCCTGCTAAAACAAAAGTTGTTGAAGAATGTCCAAGACCCACAAATGTAACCAAGATCAATAGTTTTCTTGGTTTGGCAGGTTACTACCGAAGGTTTGTTGAAAATTTTTCACGGTTATCTAGTCCAATGACTAAGCTAACTCGTAAGGGTGTTAAGTTCATCTGGACAAATGAATGTGATGATTGTTTTCAGGAGTTGAAAAGAAGATTGGTGAATGCTCCAGTTTTGTCACTTCCTTCCAGGAATGGTGAGTTTGTTATCTACAGTGATGCTTCATTGAAAGGACATGGCTGTGTCCTTATGCAGAATGATCACGTAATTGCTTATGCTTCACGACAGTTGAAAACTCATGAGGTAAATTACCCTACAAATGATTTGGAATTAGCTGATGTTGTTTTTGCTCTGAAAATTTGGAGGCATCATTTGTATGGAGTAAAGTGTGAGATATATACTGATCACAAAAGTTTAATGTATATATTCACTCAGAAAGAATTGAACATGAGACAGAAGAGATGGCTGGAATTAATCAAGGATTATGATTGTACAATTCATTACCATCCGAGAAAAGAAAATAAAGTGACTGATGCTTTGAGTCGAAAAAGTAATGCTTCATTAGAAATGTTGTGTTTGGAACGTGATCCTTTGGTTAATGATTTGATGAACTTTGGCATAAAAGTTGTTGGTGCAAGATGTTCTTCTATTTTGTTTCAGGTATCAGTGAAATATTCTCTATTAGACAAAATCAAGCAAGCACAGAAGTAGGACAGTGAGTTGCAGAAAAAGGTAGATCTAGTTCAGAAAGGTAAGTTTCATGAATTCAACATTGATAATGATGTGTTTTGAGGTTTGGGAAGAGATTATGTGTGCCTCGTGATTCACAGTTGAAGAATGAGTTGTTATGTGAGGCTTATAGTTCCCCATTTTTAGTTCATCCTGGTAGTACTAATATGTACAGAGATCTGCGGGAGTATTACTGGTGGGATGTAATGAAAAGGGATATTGCTGATTTTACTGTGAAGTGTTTGAATTATCATAAGGTTAAAGCAGAGCGGCAGTTACCGAAAGGGATGCTTCGGCCTTTACCAGTGCCAGAGTGGAAATGGGAGAATATATACATGGACTTCGTTGTGGGATTGCCGAAGACACCTCGAGGTAATAATGCAATCTGGGTTATTGTTGATCGCTTGACTAAGTCTGCTCATTTCCTTGCTATACGAGATACCGTTTCCCTAGATCAACTTTCTCATTTGTATCTTAAAGAGATAGTCAGGTTACATGGAGTTCCCCTCTCCATTGTATCTGACCGTGATCCCAGGTTCACTTATAACTTTTGGAAAGGCCTTCAGAAGTCGTTGGGTACTGAATTAAATTTTTGTACAGCTTTTCATCCGCAATCAGATGGGCAGTCAGAACGAACAATTCAGACCTTGGAGGATATGCTACGAGCTTGTTCAATGGATTATCAGGGAAGTTGGTACCAATATCTTTCTTTGGTTGAGTTTTCTTATAATAACAGTTTTCATTCCAGTATACAGATGGCACCATTTGAGGTGTTATATAGGAAGCGGTGTTGAACTCCATCATTTTGGGATGAAGTGGGTGAAAGGAAGCTGATGGGACCAAAATTGGTAGAAGAGATGGCAGAAAAATTTCAGTTGATTCAGAAACACATGAGAATAGCTTAGAGCAGGCAGAAGAGTTATGCGGATAACCGGAGGAAGGATCTATCTTTCAAGGTAGGTGATCATGTTTTCCTCAAGGTTTCTCTATGGAAAAGTGTGATGAGATTTGGTAAGAAAGGAAAGCTGAGTCCAAGGTTCATTGGACCATATGAAATTTTGGAGAAAGTTGGATCAGTTGCTTACCGTGTGTCTTTACCTCCGAGTTTATCTCATGTACATGATGTTTTTCATGTTTCGATGTTGATGATGTATATGCCAGATCCATCTCATGTTTTAAGTCCAGAGGTAGTTCAGTTGGAAGAGAACCTATCTTATGAAGAACAACCAGTCCATATTCTTGACCGAAGAGAGAAAGTGTTGCGAAATAAGGTAATTTACCAGGTAAAGGTTTTGTGGAAAAAACATATGGTTGAAGAGGCAACGTGGGAATCTGAAAATGCTATGAGGGATAAATACCCCCACTTATTTTGATAAGTGAATAAAATTGCGAGGAAGCAATTCCCAAAAGAGAGGAAGGATGTAACATCCCAGGTAAATAATGA
This sequence comes from Viscum album, assembly GCA_963277665.1. Classification (NCBI taxonomy): domain Eukaryota; kingdom Viridiplantae; phylum Streptophyta; class Magnoliopsida; order Santalales; family Viscaceae; genus Viscum; species Viscum album. The sequence goes on along the minus strand of OY728143.1, from coordinate 1,750,993,179 downwards.
ATAAAACATTTTCATATTTATTAATATTTACGAATTAAATATTAATTTTACTTTAAAGGGGTTGATATGTTCGATAGCGTACTCGATACGCACTGATGAGTTTGTTTGAAAACTTACGTTGCACACTAGTAATATAATAATATTATTTTAAATAGTAGTTAACATGTAGTCATTGTATTGGCGGGAATGGATAGAAATAACTAAAATATGATTATATATGTTTTTTAAATGTTTTTACATTTATCCAATAAAAGATAAAGGCTTAAAATATGGAAAGAATTCAATTTTAGGCATTTATACCCTAATTTTCACTAAAGGTTCACATATCGCCTTTTGATGGAAAACCATCATTAAATATAGTTTTTATCACTCTTATACATTCTATTGGACCAAATAAAACTCTTCTTTAGGATCGGGACATCAAAATTTACTTTCTGTAAATTTTTGGTATTCTCCCGATAAAGTTCATTTTTTTAAGGAATAGTGTAAAATGTTGTATTTTAATTCAAAACCTCTTTTTAATCTAATTTATTTATATGATTAGATTATCTTTTTAACTGGATTTAATGTGAAATTAGAATATATTTTTACCATTAAATCCAATAGTGGTCTTCGGAAATAATTTCACTTTGAAATCGGACTTAAACTAGTGTCAATCTTTTGATACTTATTGTTTCATAAAAACACGCTATTTTGCACTGACAACGGGAATTAATTATTAAATTAATTAATTCAACTTATATGTTTTGAATTTTGTAAAATGGACTTCATTTTTGAATTCGGAATATCAAATATATCTTAGGGTGAAGTTTTGGTATTTTTCTGAAAAACTTCAATTTTTGATGAATAGTGAAACCACTAAGTGGTACTTAAAAAACTGATTTTTCGTTTAAATGAGATTTTACCACCTCTGTGTTTTGAATTTCAAAAATCAGAAATACATGGTTGTCATTAATAAGTAAAATGTGGTTCAATGGGACTAAAATAATTTTTTGGTGAATAGTAACTTATTAAGTTTTAATCGTGATTAGAGGTAATTAGTGTAGTTTAAGGTAAACATAATGTTGTAATAATATGAAATGAACATTACACATGTCCTAACCTCATTGGATGTGTCATGGCCGACCAATAAAATCCATCGATCAACTTGGGGACCCCATGGAGCAACTTTAGTTGGAAAATGACATTAATACCTTTTTATTTAATGTTAAAATAAAAATGTCACAAACATGAGTTGTTTTACTAAAATAATTTTTTCATGGTGTTATAGAAAATCATATTTTTGACTATAAATATTCACTAGAAAGCTAAATATATTTCCTACATCAGGATATTTTTTTTATAATTTTTAGACATTAAATAAATTAAATGAGTTATGACATCATGATGATGCAGCGATTACCTCTTTAATAAAGGATTTAAATAAAATGAAATGATAATATAAACTCTATGACCTACACATGTCCAAAACCTATTGGATGGGTGGATTTCGAACCCTTATCACCTTATCCTCGAAACACATCAATGTGGGACCATTAAAATCCGAAACTCATTCTAAAATAAAGTAACATTTCCTTACCTTCCAAGAGTGCCCCTCATCTCCTCTTATAAAAGGCCCCCACCTCTACCACCTTACCCACACGTACAAAGCCTTTGGCTCTGCGAAAACCTGCCCATTTTGTCTCTCCACATCACTCTATTACTCCTTGAAGCCTAAATTTGGGATGAAGTCTTCCCAAGGAAGCCTTTGAGCTCAAACCAAACGGAGTTACCCGATTTTAAGGTAATGTGTGCACTTGTGTTCTTTTGTTTTATTTTTCTTCTCCAACCCCCTAAACTCTTTTTATTCATTTATTTTGTAAAAAATCCAATATATTCAATATACTAGGATGTTTTTATAATAATCATTCGAGCTACACTTACACACATCTACATCTAATGGTTAAATAACATAATGTTTCTGTGGTTGGCGAATTTCTGCCTCATGAAAGGATGATTGTTCAATCTTCTTTTAAACACCTTTAATGGTGGCCATTAATATGTCACTATATTTATATATGATATATATTATGTTCATGTTTTCCTTATTCTTATTTATTTTTCATTTGTGGTTTACCTTTATGGTTTCCATTGTGGGTAAACACGATAATTTCATTTTAGGAAGTGCGGACTACCGCCCCCTCAAAGTGATGTGATTCGTTAATGCCATATGTGAGACGTATAAAAGATGGATTTAATGATATTATATATGATATTATACTGGAATTATAATATACCTCTATATAATTATTATTTCATTCCATTAATGTATGAGATAGAAATGAAAGTAGCGTTCATGCGTACGTATGGCTTACCGTCTCCATGAACGGTGCATTTCATTTCTTATCCCCAAATGTAATGTACTATTATAAGTACATATTTATAATGGATATATATAATGTATGTTACATATAAATGATGAATATAATTCTGTAAATAAAGTATACATACCTCTCATTTAGTTTTAATTCCATTAATATGACAAAGATATAAAAGTAGCGTTCATGCGTACGTACGGCTTACCGTCTCCATGAACGGTGCATTTCATTTAATACCTATAAATTATTATGTAATATTATAAATACATGTATATTCTGGATATATATGATATATATGATATCCAAATCATGAATATCATTCTGGATATAATGAACATTTGACCACACGAACAACATGTAATTGTAAGAAGTCCACTTTCGACTGAAGAACCAAGTATCGACAAAAAAAACATTATTAACTTAAATGATTACATAATGTTTATATCATGATAATAAGTTATATAAAAGTAATAATTAACATGAATAAGGTTCTTAAGCAAGTAGAAATTAAATCAAGTTTATTATTCAGTACATTAAAGAACGATCGAGTCAAGTCGGACCCAAGCTAAGGGAACTTCTTAACCCAATTTCCATTCTTTGGGTTAATATCCTACTTTCAAATTATGTCATGATATTATTATGTCCTATCTTGTATTTTTACTTTCTTTATGTATACATATAGTGAATACACATAATATATATATTTTATTTAAAAAATGATCTTTGTAAGGGACTTCGTCTGAATCTCCTTTCATTGAGGCATATTTTGTTTTATGCACAACTTTATTTTATATGGTATATAAACCCCTTTGACTTTTACTTCTATACAAAAGGAATCTTTTTCTACGAAGCGTTTTACAAAATGACAAAAAGGAATGTTTCTTTTAACATATGCGATGACAAAAACCTTTTCCGCCGCCGTGAGTATTATTTGGTCTTTGGCTTCCTCAACAAGACGTAATGTTTTTAAAATGAAATAAATACCACATACTCTTTTATGTATTTTGGTATTGAAAATGGTTTTTATAATGTATTTGTTATGTCAATATATTTATGTGATATTTTTTGATCAAAGTGTGGAAATGTTTTCTTTCCATTATATTTGTTTTATGTTTTATGATTTTTATAATGGTACTTGGACATTTGATGGGTGGTTACGTGATAAACCATATGATGGGTGGTGCCGTGAATACCAGGACTGGTGGTTACGTTATAACCTCCAATGCATTGGGTATGGAAGTTGGCCGTATGACTATTCCATTAAGTATGTATGGAAGTTTGCCGTATGGCTATTCCATTAAGTGATATGTGTGGAAGTCGACCGTATGGTTATTCCACTTAAGTATGTTTATGTCCCAAGTTACCTTTATATGTTATGTGTTCTTTATATGGGTTTTATGGTCATCCTTTGGTTACAAAAAGGTATGTAATGATATTTTATTCAGTGAAGAGTTTTTACTACTTTATGAATGTGAAGGTATTACTTTGATAAAGTATACATAGTTTACTTGATGTTTGAAAAACTAACAGTTTTCATTCTTTGTGTATCCCTTACTGAGCTTTTTATGCTCACCCCAAGTTTTTTTTGAAATTTTTTTCACAGGACTTAATGTGGAATAGGTTCAAGGATGGGATCAGGGGAAAGTCATGCTATATAAAACCTGGAACTAGGCATGTTTCTTTTTTTAAGAGTTTTTTTTATTTCTATGGAAACTTGGTATAAGTGTCTACTTTGTAAATATTTTGAGATGTAATAGTTATGGTCTAATTCTCTAAAACTCTAAACCTGAAAAGATCCTCAATGTGAATTATTCATTTAATTCAATATTAAGTAAGGTTTAAGGACGGGGCCTTATACTAAGTCAATCTAATATTCATAGAGATAGTGAATGGATCATAAATCATCATTATTGACATCCTATAATATATAAGAACCATGTTTTGTGGTTGATTTCTACCTTGGAAACTGTCTCCTTGAATCAGTATGGCGTCCTCTGAGTGCTCAATGAATTCCCTTAGAAATGCATGGATTTCTTAAGTCTGACCAATCCTATAAAGGAAATAATTCCATATAAAATAGGAATGTTACATTTATATCATTATTTCATTTTATTCCATGTCATAATCATGGAATTTAATCATTTAGTACGTTAATTAAATTACCTTTTAGTAACCATGAAACGGTGTATCAAAGACATGAAACCGTTTATCACTTTAATTCATATTCATTTGATAGGTTCCTTCCATGCCATTCATCAGACATGAAAAGGGTTAGTGTACAGAAATCAATAACAATTCGATTATAATTTTACAATTCCAAGTGATATATATAAATATACTTTCCATTTAGCCATTTAAATATTCATTTAATTATGAGGAACACTTTCCATATTAAGGACAAGTAAAACACACCTAAAAGGTGGCTCAATAAACTCAATAAAGGGGAAAAAGTAATAACATGGTACATTACCTGATTAGGTGGAAAATATTGAGGTCCCTGCCTCCAATTTCATAAATAAAAGAGATAAATAATTATTTATATATTAATGTTAACAATTTTAATTAATGAAGGGGAATTTCAGAAGGATTGCCCAGTGAAACAATCAAGAACACGATGATAGAAGTTTATAAATGAAAAAACATTTTGGAAAATTTAGTGAACACATACTTTGTGCCTATAAAAAATGCCTCATATAATATTGGCCCTTAGTTTGGAATAGATCTGTATAGAATGGAATAATGGATGAACACACTAAAAAATAGGGAATATGAGCAAGTATTAAAAGAGTGTCGTAGATATGAAGAAGAATGAATACATGGTCCTAATGAATGAAGAAATTACCGATGGATATCCAACAAGATGATCAAATCTTGACTATGAGTCTGAATGGTGAAACAAGATAAAAGACTTGATGGAAAAAGAATCTTGGGAGCATGAAAATTAAAGAGTATTGTGGATTCTTTTTGCTGGAGGAAGAAGGAAAATGAATAGTGTTATTATAAATTTAAGGGAAAATAGAATTTTCACACTATAAAAACTAGGATTCATGGTTTGGAAGGATGTTTGGACAAACCATTCACCAAATGTACGATAAAAAATATCTAAAGTAGGAGAAAACATGGTTAGGAAACCATGAAGAATCATGTGTTTTTCCTTTTCTAACAATTGTATTTGTTTCTCATGGGTGTGAACCCTGGGTCATATAGTTAGGGAAAAACATGAATCCCACTAATACAGATAGAAACACACCAAATGGTTATGAAAAACTATGTCGAATGGGATACATGGTTTCTACTAACCATGCAATTGAGTTTTTTCTTCCACCGACCAGTATTATAGGCTCTAAACAAGCCCTGAACACCCTTGTTTCCTCCATATACTCACTATAAATCCTTATTATGTAAAACAAAAAGAATTAGAAAAAAATTCAAGGATTCATACCTCTTAGAAAAAAAAGGTTCTTACAGTTATCCCCTTTAAAATATCTCATCTTCATGTTACCCTTCCAAGGGTGGTACATTGATATTCGAGAACAACTCTCACCACTGATCATGAATATCAGCATCCCACTCCTAATTCTCATCCTATATACAGTTAGGCTACCATAGGACCCATACTAAAAAGATTAACTAACTTTATAAACCCTTACTTCTCTAATCAATGATGCATATGGGATACTCCTAAAAAGAATAATCAATATCCAATTCTTCATCATTTGGATTAGAAGTATGAGATATGTCATCATAGTAATGGTGAAGTTGTGAAACATGGAAGACATCGTGCATGGATCAGTACCTATAAGGTCATAGAAACTTATAGGCTACTATCCAGACTCTATGTAGGAACTAAAATGGATTGAAAAAACATGGAAATAAATTCCCTTTCCTCTATATCTATTTATTCTCAAGTATGCGTGATACTCATAAGAAAACATGACCCCTGACCTCGAACTCTAGTGTTCATCAAAGGTGACCACCATACAATTTCTGTCTAGACTGAATGTTTTGAATTTTCCTTCATACAATCATCACCTACTTCAATGTCTCATACATGAGATGAGGACCTAGTAGCATTGAAATTTCTACCTCTAACTTGTACTAGGGTGAATGACATGACCTACCATATAGTACCTCATATGAAGCTATTTGAATCACCACAATATATATGTTACTATAGGAAAACCCAATGGGTGGTATATTCTTCCCCCATGAACCACCTAAGTTAGGGATGCATTCTAGGATCATTTCTTCCAACGTATGTATAGTCTTTTCAGAATGTCCATCAATCCGATGGTGAAAGGTTGTTCTCAAAAGTACATGTGTACCCAAAGATCTACACAACCCTTTCCAAAACCTCAAGGTGAAATGATAATAAGTATCATAAATAATTTTATAGGGGACCCCATGTAGCACTATGATCTCAAAAACATATATTATTCATATTTCATCAGTTAATAAAGTCTCTTAGATAGGAAGGATGTGGGCTACCTTGGTCAGTTGATCCCTGACTACCCAAACAACATCACTACCTTAAGGAAATCTCAGTAAAGAAATCACAAAATTCATTATATGGTCTTCCCATTTCCATTTGGGGATCGATAATGGTTAAAAAAATATATAATTCTACTGGTGTCCAACCTTAACCTACTGAAATGTTGGACATCTATTGATAGAACCTTTTAACTAATGCTTCATCCAAGGAAACCAATACCGATGAAACATATTATGATACATCTTGGATATATCTTGATGAACTTCCCATTGAGAAGCATGGGACTCCCGCATTAGATCTTCATTAATATCTATAGAAATATAGATATTCCCATCAATACATGGGATGTCATATACATCATCCTACCAATCCAGATGTAGGTACTCACTAAAAACACTCTTCCATGGAACCGAAATTTCTAGTTTTTAAAATTTCCTTTTATTAACACTATCGGGGAGTTAAGAGGTAACTGATAAGGTTGTATGAAAATAATATACATGTATATCATGAAACAATAGATACATATCATAAATAAGTTCCATCATATTCTTTTGAACACTGGTTTCATGTACAGCTTGTGGATAGGTTTTTTGGATTAGTGCATAAGGTATAACATTTCCCTTACAATGCGTACTACCAAGATCCACGTCAATGGACTGAAGGTATTCATCCCATATTTTAGGTTTGGGATTTATATAATGATGTGTAATGATATATTTGAGGAAATTGTGGTATAAAAATACCAAAAATATCTCACTGATTAGAATATTTCCCATGAAACACATGACATGAAAATTTGTTGCAATTTTGAGAATGTGCGTTGGGTAGTTACCCTCATGAGTCCTTAGCTTGTGAGACATATATGAAACAACTCATCCCTCTAGCATCAATACTACACCTAGATCATTACCAATTGCATTAAAGAATACTATATATCCTCTACTAGGCTCTTGAAGAATCGCGATTGGCATTCAAGTGAGCCTAACTTTTAGCTCAAGAAATCACTTTTCACACACTTTAGACTACATGGACTTCACACCCGTCTTAGTAAGAACAGTAAGAGGTGAAATAAGGAATTAGAATCCTTTTATGAATAAATTTAAATATCCATTTATACCCAATAGACCTTGTATATCAAACATGTTCATGGGATGATCCTAAGAAAATGCAACACTCATGTAATTTCCCCTGATCTTAAAATCACCCACATGGACAAAAACGGTTTGTTAAAAGACCTAAAGTATACCTTCCTATTTTATAAGGGTTTCTAACTAGATTTTGGGGGGTGTGATAATTATAGTCGGTTTACTATACTCCCTAGTTAAAGAGTTACAACGCATGGAAAAATGAAATATAAATGAATAAAAATTAGAGTGGGTATATAATAGAAATAATAAAATACAGGAAAAAACTAATAATGGAATCCAACTAAATAATATGATAAAATAACAACAGAATAAAGTAATGATGTTATAGAATGTAACTAAATGTCATTATAGAAGTAATATAAAATAAAATACTAGAATACTCAACAAAGTACTCAAAATTCCCCAATCCCAAACCCCATGTCGGTCCCGTCTCCAAACTCCATCCAAACCAGTATGTAAACAGTCAATAGCAAAGTCCTTATCCATTGCCCAAACCTACATCGATATAATCCACTCAAGTACCAAAAAACTATATGAATAGGTTGTGATTATACCTCAGTAATTTAGCACCACCATGTCTAAACATAACCACTCTGATAATAAATGTATTCAATAATTCAATAAACAAGAGTATTAATTAATTAAAAAATTAAATTATTACCACATCATCCGGCTTTGACGACATGCCTTAATGTCTCCGGGCATGTCTCACAACCATCCTAACCATAACCATACAACCTTGGTAAAACACAACCTTCCTCGGTGCCATGCCATAATGGCTTTGATCTTATCCTACAACCATGCGAACCAATAACCTATCACCACTAATCTAAAATTAACCCAATATATAAGAATCTCATAATTTTGTTAGGGATAACCCCGCTACATAATCATTTTAGCATGTGTCACTGGGCCTATCGTGCTATAGAATAATTTCATCATATATCACTAGGTATAACAAAATATATAATAGTTGCAATATGTGCCACTAGTCATAGCTCTCTATATATGAATTTCATCATGTATCACTAGGCGTAAGACGCTATACAAGCATTTCAACACATGTCACCAGGCATAGCCCGCAATATAAGAGTTTCAACATGTATCACTAATCATATCCTATTATATAATAATTTCATCATGTATCACAGGACCAACACCCTATATAATAATTACATCATGTTAATCACAACACAAGTAATAATAATAAGCAAATCACAATATCACATCATATGGATTAAATGTAAATTTTGAAAAATACAATTTAACATTCAATTACACATTTCATATATCAATTTATTCAAACCATAAACTACCATTTACCTAAACAATCAATCCATGAAAAGGTTAATATTTATCAAACAGACATCGACTATCCATGTCATGATAAACACACTTTACACCAATAAAAAATTAATATATTTTGGAGCATTCACTAACCCGAACGATAGCTATAAGCTTGGTAAATAACCTATTGAAGCAAAGAGACTCCAAGTAATAATTAAATTAATACTTTCAGTATATCTGGCACACAATGTGTTTGAAAAATTACAATATTTCACATACATTACAGTTATTAAAACATTAGGTTAAGTATTAGACCCCCTACCATTATCTGATGATCAAACATTGCTTCCAATGGAAATAACCAACGATGAAGATGGAGAAGATGATAAAAATAAGGATCCTAGATAAAAAATGATAAATATAAAAATCAATAACAGACACGGTGATGATATTACACTACAAATATTAGATAATTAAGACAGAGAAGATGGACAAAAAGATTATCAATTTAACTGAGAAACTATTGCACAAACAGGATGTTTAGAATTTATGTAGGCACTCCAAAATCACCTATAATGTCACCGTAGGTTGAGAGGAGAAAATATGCATGTGGTTGAATGGAAAAAACATCCACATCATATATTTTAAAACTACCTGTTGCAGAATTAGACTGTGGTTAATATGGTCACATCGTGAATTCATTTTTAGAGGGATACATCGAGAAGCCCATTGCCTCAAATTAGTAATTATTCCAAAAAAATATTACATGATATGTAATATAATTTTTTGTAATACAATATTTTCATGTTGTAAATTAGTTCATGACCTGTAACGGTTCATGACATGTGTCTAAAAACAATTACATGACATGTATTACAGTTTCACAGCATGTAAATATTCTTAAGAGAATTTCTCATCCTTGTTTCCTTATAAAATCCCAAACCCCCATTAAAGATTATCAACTTACTAAGAACCCATGGTAATAATTTACACATTTATAACCATTAGGTCCACTAGTTAAGATACCCTGAGGGGGGGGGGGGGTGAATCAGGGTATGACATATTAAAACAACTTTCCCTATTGATATTGTTTTCCTATTAGGAAAAACTGTGTTCTCTCTATTTACTATAGAAAAGTTTAAAAAATCTATATATTTCACAGGCCACAATGATTTTTACATGGTTCTCCATCACTAAGCTACGTACAAGTACCATACATCGGCGATGTTCCAATGTACCAAATCCACTAATAGTGTACATCTGTTTACAATGTTTTAAGTGGACTTACTATCCCTTATGGTTTACAACCACTCACAAAATGAAAGCTCACTTCTCTCTCAAATGATGTGAGATCACTGATTCTTAAAAAGATCTTCTCACAGTTTATAGAATTGTAGGTCTCCTCATTATCACTAATGAAATATGAATCCTTAACTGTTGATAGATGCTCTATTGATGTCCAACTTTCATCCATAGATAAATATCTCTTTGCACTGGGTGTACCGGGCAACCCTAGTTTTTACACACAACCTTCAATGCGTACTGTGCATAATTCCATTCACTAGCGCGAAATCCAATTTTCTCACAAACCCTATTTTATGTGCAAACTCTTCTTTTACACACAATAAGTATTCTTTTACACACAACATTTTCTTTATGTGCAAACTCTTCTTTTACGCACAAACTTGTCATTTACGTACAAATACCTTGTGTACTTCCAATTTCGCACGCCATAACATAGATTCTCTCTATTTTTTAGCTACATTGAATGAGAGGGGTCACTTCATATTAATAGAAAAAATCGACCTCTATGTGAAAAACCCTCATTGGGTGCATAATCCTCATCGAGCACGAAAAACACAACTTCTGTGAAACACCGTATTTTTTGCACTGCTCAAATTTTTCATGCACCTCATGCCTTTGTCAATTTTTGAGCATCTAATCATGAAACACCTCTTCTACGAAAAGCCTCACTCCACTATTTCGGACACAATGCTCTTTTCCACGCACAATCAACTTATTTTGAACACCACCTTAGATCTGTTCTTTTTGCACCACCCCCAGATCATCCATTCCTTTATCACCATTATTTGTCAATATAGGTTGTCAAAAATATCTCTGGAACATGAAAAATCTCCTTGGAAACCCCCTTTGTCAACAAAATGAACATCATGGTCTACTTTTTCAACAAAAAAACATGGAAGCCTAATTTTTCAACAAACACAATCATCTCAAAAATGTTTCAATGATACATTGAGGAATTATTTTCCCAACAATAACTAGACTCCATTAATTCAAAAAAACATATATCCCTGAACATTAGTTCATTTTCACCAATAAAGGATATCTTTACATAGACAAGACATTTCCATTAAGGCTCAAAATAAAAACTCAAAGAGGGACATAGTGAAAAAAACATAGGATATTACAAACTCCCCACAATATAACATCTTATCCCCATGTTTCTCCAAACATCACTCTGGGGTCTCTATGAATAAGTCTATCCACTGTGCTCACATATCAGATTCTCTCTCCCAAGTCTCTTCCTAAACTATCCCATGCCACTACTTCACTCAAACCAAGGGAATCACCATACCTCATAGATTCATCTCTCTATGGTCCACAATTGGTATTTGATTCTCCTCAAAATAAACATCATCACTAATATCAAAGTCTACAAAACCTATCATCTGAGAAGGTTCATGATAATTTCTATAATGTTTTGATCTGTGAAACACGTCATGCTTAGCCATATGGTACGGTGGAAGGGATAAATGGTATGAAACTAGAGAGACCATATACACTATCTCAAATGGCCTAAAAACCTGGGATCTTTCTTCCCCTATTTTATAATATGGAAATTTCCCAACGCAGGCAACGCCTGAAGGAAGATACAATGACAAACCTCAAAATCTAGAGGTCTTCTTCGATAGTTAGTGTAGGATTTATTTTTGCTTTTCATGGTCACAAACCACTGCCTGATCAGCTAAACCTACCCAGAAGTCTCTTGTATGAGACTAGTCCCAACAAGCATTGAATCACCCATCTCCAACCAATAAAGAGGTAAACAATGAAACCAAACATAAAAATCCTCAAAATATCAATCTGGATTGAGTCATTGAAGAAACTATTATATAAAAACACCAGGAGTTCAAAATAATACTCCTACAAACCATCAAAATCTAGAACACAAGCATAGAACATATACTCTAGAACGTGGATAGTCCACTTTGATTGAATATCAACATAAGGACAATAATACATACTCAAAAAGAACATGTGATCCTAGATACTTATGAATACCATTCCAGAAATGTAATGTAAATCAAGGATCTCTGTCTGAAAAGATACTTTTCAGAACACTATTCAACCACACATCCTTGTGCACGTAAATATATCCCATATCATCAACTATGAAGGTCTCCCTAATAGTAAAGATGTGGGAAACCTTCTTCAGTTGATACACAATATCCTATATAATATCATTCATACATGTTTTCCTTGGTAATATTGTACCAAAATACATTGTAACATCATTACATTTCAACTCAGAAACGGGAAAAGGCTAAAAAATACCAAATAGCTCTAATGGTTAGCTTTTAGATGATTCAATGTGAAACATCTCTCTATAAAGCCTGATACCTACTTATTCCTTCCTTACCACCCATACAATCAATGGAGATCACAATACATATTTCTCAAACACGGATGTACCAACCATCTTGAAGCATGAAACTCTCTCATCATCTCCTCACAAAATCCCATATGAACCTATTCATGGCCACATAAAAGACGATAATTCCCACTTATAGGAGATCATCCCAAAGGCATATCCCAAATATATTAGTTGTCTCTATGAACTAATCCCTCTAGATTAAATTACTATTCAGTCTTTATCCACTCCAAAATAATGGGTATAACAATTTTTGAATTAAGATCTATGAATCTATAAAACTCTTGAACATCTAAATGCATGTATAGAAAGAGGTCCAACACCTTCCAGTCCTCGAAATACAATCTGACTTCTTATATATTCATCTTTCAGCTCAATGCATCAATAAAAAAATTCCCTTACATAATGTATTAGGAAACTCAAATTCTAAAGAGTATAGATACTCAACCGACCTCCCATATAGAAGGTTCAGGTCCCACTGAGAAAAGATATACCTAAGGCTTTTCTGGTTTGTGTATAACACAAACCTTGCACCCATGAGATGATGCCTCCGGTACCTCAGAGCATGTACACTCATTCTAAATCAAAATAATGAGTTGGGAAATTTCTATCATGCGATCTTAGATATCCAGATTCATAAGAATCCACTAGATCCTCCTTCATAAGAACTGCTCTGGTTTTGACTCTTGATGTGTCTCATTACATGTTATATGATTCATGCGAAATAGGTAACAAGAGGGTAGGGATAGAGGTCATCATCTCTTTCATATCCTAAAAAGATATCTCATATGTATCTGACCAAACAAACTTTACCCCTTTCTTGATCATCCATGACATTAGTGCTTCTAACTGGGAGAAGTCTGTAACAAATCACCAATAATAACCTTCAAAATATAGAAATATCCAAATAACAAAGAAACTCTTGGTTTGTTTCTAATATACCACAAAAAAAACATTCTCTATCTCCACTGACACTCCTACATCTGAGATGGCATGGAACAAAAAGTTGACTTTATCAATCCAAAAACTACATATGGTTATCTTGTTGTAAAGATAATTCTCTCTCAATGTACTGAAGAAAATTTCAAGATGTTGGGAAAGGTCATCTTTTGAAAGGGAGTAAATTAATATGTCATTGAAAACAACCATTGAAAACTATTCTAGAAAAGGATGGACTATTTGATTCATCGAGACCATGAATATCACTAGTGCATTGTTCAAGCCAAACCACATCACATAAACTCATACAATCCATAACATATTCTAAAAAAGTTTAAGGTATATATGATGGTCTCACCCTCAACTTATGGTATACTAATCTCAAATAAATCTTGGAGAAGATATTAGCACCTCTCAACTGATCGAAGAAATCATCAATTCATATAAGAGGATATCGGCTCATAACTGTCAACTGGTTCAATCTATGATTATCCATACACAACCAAAATGTACCATCATCCTTATTAGTGAAGGGAACTAGATAACTCAAAGGAGAAAAACTAGGCCATATGAAACCTTTATCTCCTAGAACATAAAATTGAACTTTCAACTACTGATTCTATGGTAGATTCATTCTATAAGGACATATAGAAACTCTCTATGCTCTCGACACCAACTCTGTCATGAAATTGATCTCTCACACTAGTGGTATGCTTTTGAACTCATCAGGAAAGACATCCTAGAAATGGTCTACCACTTCATTAAAATAATCATGGTTCATTACACCATTATCAAGAGTAATAATTGCAACCCGAGCTATCCGACAATCCAGTCATCACTAAATTGGTTCTATATGACTTTACCGAAGATCCCACAAACCTAGTTGAGAAAATATGACTGCTAGTTTAAAATAAGAAACTATTATATGGTAATAATCAATATGATCATGGTATAGAAATATCAAATCCATACCCAAAATCAAATCAAACCCTTTCATTTCTAATACGAACGGTTCCCAAAAGAAATGCTAACCACCAGTCTATAGAGAACACATTTTGAAAAATATGATATTCTATGACTCCACTCCCAACGATGTGTCAATTGATAAAACACCATCCAATATTTCGAAATATAAGCCCACAAAATTTACAAAAATTGAAAATATAATGGAATGAATTGATCATGTATCAAACAAAACATAATCAAGGTTAGTTGATATAATAATTATACCTCTAATAGTAAATAGTCTTGCATCCAAAATAGTTGGAGTAATCTACATAACATGATGCTGACTGGCCCCTCTACCCTATGATTCAGCCAGAATCTCAAGATTTATACCCTCTTCTTAGTACTTTCATCCCTAAACTAGGGTACCAAACCCCCTACATTGACTGAAACATCCCATAGAACTCCAACAACCTTCTTGTTGAGGAGTAGCTAAGTCCTTTCCAGACTCTGGTGCCTGTCCCATTCCCTTTCCAATTATCTGATATTTTATGCCCATACACATACTGTCTAGGTAGCCCAATCTTCCATAAGAATGATATTAAAAAACAAGGAATTGAAACTGGCTCCATTTTTGGGCCATATTCCTATACTGATAGTACTATAATTGAACACAGTCTTGAGATAGAGTCCCACTACCCTGACTGATCTTACTGCTAATTCACTAATGAAATCTTCTATAGGGATATTTCTTTCCATTAGAAGAATATTTCATTGTTTTCCATACTCAAATAACCTATCTACTACTAATTACCTCTCGTAGATTACCTTACATCACGAGTGTCTAATTCATCATGTTTGAAAACAACTCAAATGGTACATGTTCACCTGCAACATCAACCAATAGTAAAGAACATCATCAAAACGTCTCTCCATGGAGATCACATCAGCTTCCAAAGATAGTGCAGAGCACTATTGGTTAGTGAAACATTTATTGTAGTCTACCACTGACATGCCCTCCTATTTTAGGTGTATGATCTCTGGATCCTTATCATCTATCAAGGCCTCAGGATACAAATGGTTTTGTAATATCATCTTATTGTCTTTCCTGGTTAACTTTTCCTTTCGCCATACCTTCTTCCGAATGTGCCACTAACACTTGGCTGACTTATAAAGAATATATGTATCATGATTAAACCTCTTATATATGCGATTATTAATATCATTAAAGATAATATATAATGACATGATATCAAATTCAGCTAAATGGGGCCCCCCTCCCCAGTGAATGTCGGTGGATGCTGCAGCTGAACTCTCTTGTCAGCTCATACATTGAAGGAATGGTGAAACAATTCTCTCTATCCATGTATAATATAACTCTTAGGAAGCTATAACGAAGCTCAAAATCAATATTATCATAAAAAATAATATGAATCTCTAGTTCAACAATATTAGGAGAATTAAAATTGCCACTCTAATGTCTCTCAACTCAAATATGATGAGGTGGAATTTTCTATATATGATAAACACACTCTATGGAACACTGGATATAACAAATTCATCTTTAAGAGGTGAAAAAAGTAGAGAACCACTGACTCCTGGTATCTATAAAAATGGAGTACAAGTGTTTTTAAAGGAAATAATAGATCATTTATTTTATTCTTTAACTATAACACATATCTCATATCATAGTTAAATAGAAAAAAATATATTTCACATTAAAAATAAATATGTAACTATCCTGAATTATACATGACAATTTATATCACTATATTCCTATTATGATGCATTTATACTCATCACACACTATATTGGACCAAAATTATAAATATATAAAACTAATAACATCACAAAAACATATCCTTACAGAACAAGTTAATCACTCTACTGCAAATCATTTTTTTCATTGTCTAAAGGTCGGTTCAAGGGTTTTGTGTACCCATACATGACTTCACCACATCCACTCCAGAACAACACAACATCCTAATTTAACCATTCCAAAACCACAAAAATTCATGAACACACCAAAAAACCACACAGAAAATTCAACAGCATCAACAGATTCATACCAGTTCAAATTCAAATTCAAATTACCAAACCAAAAAACAACGAGACAGATGTCCTCGACCCGTGCACCTGCCATCGAGCCGTGCCCCTGTCCACGCACAAAAAATCTTGCCCCTCACTTGCCCTTGAGCCGCATAGCTTACATCAAACACTTCATCGTTGCCTTCAAGCCTTATTTGTTCATCGTCGGCGAGAACCCCTCAGGCGTCGCCGCAACAGATTTAAAGAATCGTCCAAAAACCATGACCTACTCCATGGTCAACAACGACACACGATATTCAAACAGGAACAAAAAACACCAGATCCGCACTGACTCACAAATTTGGATTACAAGCCGAACCCAATCCACCAAAAAAACAAAATGAACAGAAATACAACATCAAAAAACTCATCAGATCCAACAACGACTCACAAATTCAAACGCATGTAAGCAGAAACGACTGCAAAGAACTAAAATAGAAAACATCACCAGAGGTCATCACTGTTGCAGACCAGATCCCGTCGCCGCCAATCCAATATCTCGAGAAGGCATATCCCCCCGCACTCATAGCATAGAACAAATAGATATTCCACAAACTGTGAGGCTGGAACGACTCCACTGCATCAGGTAACCCCTACCGTGATCTCACTGAACAAGGGAAGGATGAACGGCAAACCCAATGAGCAAGGCTGTGGAAACGAGGAGGAGAAAACCTAGAGAGCGCCCCTTAAGAGCTCATCCCTTGTCCCACTCTATCCTCTATGAATTATCTAGAAAAAAACTAATACCAAAAAAGTTACTCACTCTAGGAGAAATAACATCAATTGTAACAAGAAAACTGTATAAATAGACATCCACCACTAGGAACCCATATTTCCCCACATACATGGGTTAGAGACTCTATTTCACAAGATCATTACCAATTCTCACACATCACACTATCAATTATAACATTCCCATGTAGTAAAGAAATATAAACAAAAACGTATACCTTTGATATCTCTTTGTAACATCCTCGAATCTGATACACTCTCACAAGGATAGAAAGGGATGGTTATAAGGCCTTAATCGTGCCCCCCAAATGCCATAGGATTCCGACTAGCAGGGGTGTGATTAGTATAATGGGGATACAATATCCATTTGTTTCAAAGTTTTAATATAATAGAATAATCCAATAACAATAAATAAATATTAGAGTGTCGAAATAATGGAAACAATAAAATACAGTGGAAAACCAACATTAGAATCCAACTGAATAACATAATAATGTTTTAATTTAATGATGTGATGGAATATAAATAAATTTAATGATATAAGTAATAAAATACAAAATACTAGAAGACTCAATAAAAGAATCAAAATTCCTCGGTCCCAAACCCTATATCAGCCCCATCTCTAAACTCTAGCACAACCAGCAAGTAAAAAAATCAACATCAAGGTCATTTTCTCTTATTCAAACTATTATCCATATAATCTTCCTGGGTACTAGAAAAATACCTAAATAGGATGTGAGTATAACTCAGTTTTTTTCCATCACCGCATATAAACATATCTAGTAAAATAATAAGTTTATGAAATAATACAATAAAAATGTGTATTATATAATTAAACAATTAAATTAATACCGCATCAAACTGCTTCATCACCATGCTATAATTTCTATGGTCATGTCTCACAAAAATTCCATCTATAAAAATGTAACCATGGTAGAAGATAACCTACCTTGGCACCATGATTGAATGTTTTTGAGCATGTCTTATAACCTTGAAAACCAATACCTTATGCCCAAGGTATAAATCACACCAATCTGGGTCCAACATTCTATATGAGTATTTCATTATTTAATTATGAACGATCCCTCTATATAAGAATTTAAACTTATGTCACTTGTACTACCCTACTATATAAGTATTTCAACATGTATCACCCTACAAATCATTCTATATAAACATTTCAATATCTACCACTGGGAATATCCCACTATATAAGAATTTCAACATGTATCCCTAGTTATAACTCTCTATATAATCATTTTATCTTATGTGATTTGGAATAAACCACTATATAATCATTTCATCATGTATCTCTAGGCATAGCCTCCTATATATGAATTTTAGCATGTACCACTAGTCCAATACACTATATAAGAATTACAACATTTAAATCACTACAAAAGTCATAAAAACATGTATATCACTATATCAAATCATATGAATCAATTAAAAATAATGAAAATTTCAAATTATATTGCAATTAAATATTTCATACATCAATTGGTCATAACTACTACATGCCAATTATCTCAATAAAAAATCCAAATCAAGTTGATTCCTTCTCAAACAAACACCCACAACCCATGCCTTGCTAAAGAATTCTTAATATATTAAAAAATTCATTTATATTTAGGGGCTTGATCACCCGAATGGTAGGAAAAATCTAGGTAAAAAACCTATTGGAACCAAAGGGTCTCGAACGAATAATTAAATTTATTCCTTTAATTTATTCAGCGCATTATACGTTGGTGAAACTTGAATATTGAACATACTTAATGGTTTTCAAAACATTGGTTTATCATTTAGACCCCTACCTTTAAACGATTATAAAACAACACTTCTAATGACAAACACATAGAAGGAAGAAGGTATAAAGGATTAAAAGAAGGTTCCTAGGTAAAAAAAATCTTGTTCAAAACCAACAACACACTCAGTCAAGAGATTCCACAATAATGATTGGTGAATGGTGGAAGAGAAGAAGGAAAAAATGTAGAACCACATAGATATGAATCTTTTTCAAAAATTGAATGTTCAGAATAGAGGGAGGTACTTGAAAAATCACCTAGAAGGTCACCATAATTCATGAGAGGAAAATCTACATGCGGGTGAAAGGAAAAATAATCTGGAAAATCATTTTAAAACTGATGTTTAGGGAATTACATGAGGTGTAATATAGTTACATTCTGTGAAATTCTTTTTATATGGATACACAGAAAAATCCATCCCCTCAGATTATTATTTATTCTAATTAAATATGATAGTATGTGTAAGAAAATTACATGTTATTTAATATTTTTATGCCATGGATTAGTTCACAACCATCAACCATTCATGACATTGTCTAGAAATAATTTCATGGTGTGAATTATAGTTATATTATGTTTAACTATTATGTAGATAACTTTTCAACACACTTTCCTTAAAAAAACATGAACCCCCTCTAAGGCATCTCAACTTAGCAAGGACCAAAGGAAACACATGACCCATTTATAACCGGATTCCATTAATTCAAACAAGTATATATCCTTGAATATTAGATCATTTTCCCTAATAAAGGAACTCCGTCTCTAATAAATAAATGTCCATTACGGATAAAATGAAAAACTCAAAGAGGGAAACAACTAGAAAAAAATACGATATTATAACTCACATTCAATGGGTTAATAGATACATCCAAATCTAATATAATATGACCCAAGAAGTGAATTTTTCTATAAAGAAGTGTAACCTAGAAATATTAGAATATAATTGATTCCCTTTCAGTTTATTTAAAATGATATCAATATGTTTAACATGGTATCATGGAGTTTGAAAATACAACACGATTTCATCCACAATATCAAATAAAAAGGAATCCATATTAGGGTAAAACCCATATTCATGAAGGCTATGAAAATGGAGGGCACATTTGTAATGTTCAATGACATAACTAGATACTCATTTAGACTGTATTGACATCAGAAATCCTTATGTGGTATATCTAAATGCCTAACTCACACATGATGAAATACCAATCATAGGTTAATCTTTAAGAGAAATATTGATCCTTGGAGTTGTTTGAAAATATCATCTTTTAGAGGCACTGTATACTAGTTCTTAACCATATGCTCATTTAATTGTCAGTAATCCCCAAATATCTAAAGGGTCCCATCCACCTTATTGGCGGAAAGCGTGAGTGAACCAAAAGATTATGTACCTGGTTAGATAAAATCCTCTGATTCTAAATCCTCTAAAATTCTCTTGATCTCTTGGATCTCAATAGGTTTCAGCTTATATGGACGAATAGATACTTGAGAAACTCCTGCTATAAGATCAGTCTTAAACTCTACCTCCCAAACAAGAGGTAATCCATAAAAATCACTGAAAATGGAATCCATGAAAATATCTACTACTATTAGAAATTCAACCTATTTTAAACCTCGAGCCTCTAAATAAAGGTTATAAATATAGGTAGAAACTCTAACTATCCCATGTTTCACTGGTCCAGGTATTCTTTCTTAACCATCCCACTCACCCTTGTGAAGATAAATATTGTCTTCTGGTGATGAAAATGATACCATACGGTGATATTATTCAACACAGGCATGATAGGGGGATGATAAGTCCATCCTTAGAGAGAAATTGTATTTATTAATATTAAGGAAGAAGAATTCCCATAATAAACTAAAAATACCATCCTTAAGGGGACATTAATTGAATTGGTGTATGCCCTCTGATTGCACACCCAATGGTGTGTCTAGTATAATCACCCCACAAATGTACTAAATTTCAAGGATGGGACTTTCCACAACTGATAAAGAGATAATGGACTGAAAAAGAAATTATATCAAAAAAGGATACAATATAGATGATGCCACTAATATAGTACCTTGTTCTATAGATGATCATGCACTCTGATCCTTGGGTGTCAGCTACCATGCATGAAATTATCTTGATACATACACCTAGGATATAGTTGGATAACCCTAAGAAGGTCTACTATACTAGAAATAACAATAAAAAGTTTTTTTTACTTCATCCAAAGCCTCCTCCTCCACATATTTTGTTTCTATCACTCCATCTTCCATCCTGAAATGGCATAACTGATCCCACCCCCAATGGCGGATTTAGTGTGGGTTATATTCATTTGGAAACAAGAGGAAAGGTTTGGATGAATCTTTGAATATGACCATACAGTCGCAATAAAAACACTCAAGTAGGTTTCCACCACACTGAGTCTTGACGTGCCCCTTCCTTCCACATTGATCACATATAATAGTGCTTAAAGTGTGGATACTCAGCCCACCACCACTCAGACATGAAACCTTAAGTCTAAAATTTTCTAATATCTGAAGAAAAATTGCCTTGTATCGGCACTGAACCTATATGACCAATGCTATCAGATTATCTCATGTGGATATCAATGATATGATCTTGATTTATGATATAAAATATTAATATAGGTGAAATAAATTCAACTATGAGAAGATTTTGATATTGAGACCATCCTCAAAATGTTTCACTCACGATATGTCATTACTGAATAGAAGTTCTGAAAATCCTTGCAACTCGGATAAAAAAGATGAATATTACCTGATGGACATATAACCCAAATATAGGTTCTTGAAATCTATGTCTCAACCATGTCTCAACATTTGTGGGGAAATGTAGTCATAGAAGGATGTCTGAAAATCTTCCCAGACCATACCCCGATTACAACAATCTTGATTAATCATATCTTAATAGTTCATGGAATAATCATGCAACATGTAGGTGGTGATCTTGACCCACCTATTGGGATGAATCTCTAGTTGTTTAATGATATAAATAATGGAATCTATCCATGAATTTTTAGTATTATTACCACCATCCCTTGAAGAGATAGACTGTTAGTATTACTGGTACTCATAAGTCATATCAGGCATCATAGGTGTAGGTCATGGAGTACTCTATAGATACTGCATCAGAATATGGAAAGAATCTCCAAGATGAGTGGTAGAGCCCTATTTTGGTATATCAGGTGCTATAACAAGTGCACTACTTGTAGTATGACTGGTGATCAAGGCCCGCCATATCTTGAGCATGATCATCATCACACTCTTGGAACACAACTTGATGATTTTTTAGTGGAATAACTCTACAAATTCCAACAACACATCCCAAAACCATATTTTAAAACAGATACGATCGTTATGGAAGTAAAAAAGGCAAGGGTTCGCTACCCAATGTCTATTATCCCGAACTACCTACATAGAATTCCAGGTATTAGTATGTGTTAAAGTATTATTTTTTATAGAGGTTCTGGTATATAGAAGGGTCAATTCATATTTAATAAGGAAAAAAACTTTAAATTATAGGTGGCCTCTCTATTTATAGGAAACCACTTAATTTTATAAGTTAGGATTTACATTTTATCCTTTTATGTGCTTATATACATATTACAATTTTAAATTTAATAGATCAACATTCCCATATAATAAAGTGACATAGAAATTATAATTTAAATCAAGACCCATTTAATTAAAATCATTTACCTTACATTAGATATATAAATGTAAGAGGTAAACTATGATGGATAAAATCATTGAATTACCTTTTCTAATTTGTAAGGTCCCATAAACCTTATAATTTAATCTAATAACCATGGGATTTTATCCAAAACACATCTCATGTAATTAGGGGTACATAACTTATAATGATAAAAAATGGCTATTTAAGATGATACCATCAACATAAAGAGGAAATTAATATTTAGGTTGGTGCTAAAATTGTAAACTAACAACTCTATTCTCTGTAGGAGATGTTAATAGAAAAGGAATACACACATCAACCATGGCTCACTCAACAATCACTAGAAACAAAGGAAATTAAAGCAATATAATGCACCTATATGGCAAGTTATATGCATGTAATGTGAATTATAGGTTCCCATAATGATTCAGGTAATAATGATCCTTACCGTACCATAATGAGGAAGAATATCTATAGAATATATCAAATATCAAAATTCATGAGAGTCACTGAATGTTGAATTTAGATTAACTACAATAAGAAAAATATAGTACACTAACTTTTAATTTACATGAAACTTGGTATTTACCCCCAATATAAGTTAGCTACTCCAAGGAACAACTTATTACCATGTTGCAACACATGCCCAATCTCTTATATAAATATACCAAAAAATAAGATAAAATAAAATAAAGGCTCTGATACCACTTTTTGATGACCTAACATAGATTTCACCAAATGATTCCCTTAGTAGGTGGGCCACATGGCCTCAAGCGCGCATCCTCGTTTGCTATAGTGTACCGAATACCAGTGAGGGCTTAGGGTGTGATAGTGGGGAGACAATTACCTATGGTTATAGTGAAGTACATAGATATAATAATAGTTCATAGATAGAAAAAATAATGGAATGATAATAATGAATAATAAGGCAGTATAAAATAATCATTAACTTCTATGGAAGGAATAAACAACTCAAAATCTATAACTGTGTCATATAAAAAATGATGATGGAATGTCTCTAAAAAATAAGGAAACATGAATAAACTGTAGTAGGAAACAAAATAGTACATTCTACACAAAAGAATACAAAATGAAACAAACCTTATCCAAGCATCTAGAGCTTTGGCTCAATCATGTGATACCTGGATCCCATCCTAAAGCATGAAAAGAAGTTAGGTGACCAATGTGGTACGATTCCCCTTGTCCATACCTATTTTTATACAATCTTCATGGGTAACAATGGGGGAACATATAAGGTGTGAGATAAATATAAGTAGGCCACTACCAATAATGTCTATAAAAATATAGTCTATTAATATAAACAGACAGTGTCCATGTATATAATAGTAAATTAGTATGATTAATAACCCATACCTACTTCAAAATTAGCTGGTGATATCTCAAAACATGTAACCATTTAATTAATTAGTTGATGTTCAGTTTATAATGAGGGTGATCATGTATAAATGGTTTCAAAAATACTATATTATCATGTAGTAATAACAGAGGATCAAAGGTATAACCAAGGTATCCTAGACCATAGGGGTTGAGCCAACTCAAAATAGTATCATTTTCAATTTGGTTAAAAGGGATCTCAGTGTTATCCAAGTGAAAATACCCAAGGTATTCCACCATAATATATTCTAACCAAGACTAGGTTTCTTGTCCATAGTAATTGTGGGATTAAAATGAATGGGGCCAACGGGGTGAATCCATGACGTCATGTGTTCGAAGACATCAAGATGAATCCAATGAGTGTATCCATGGAATACTAATATCTGAATAGATAGTGGAGGGATCCTATATCATCATAAAAAACATCATATAATAGAAAAGGACCACGTTCCAAGGTGGTTATCTCCCTTGGAAACTAGTTTCTTGAATCAAAATGGAGGACTCTGAGTGCTCAAGGTTTTAACATGGGAATCCAAGGATCGATCATGTCTGACAATTTTTATAAAGGTAAAAGGGAACATATGAAATATGAACATTATACCTATATCATTATAATTGTTTATTCCAGTCAATAATCATGCGATATAATATTTTATTAGGTTCATTCCATTACATTTCAATAACCTTGATATGGTTTTTCAAGGGCATGGAAACATTTATCACATTAATTCATAAAGAATTATTAGGTTCATTGTATACCATTTATTATACATTACAAGGGGAAGTAGACATTCATCCAATATCAATTAGATTATAATTTTACTATTAAAAGTGATATATGGAAATATAATTTCCATTTATCCATTTAATGGTTCATTTAATTATGAAGAACACTGACCTTATCAGGTCCAAGTAAAACAGACCTGAACGGTGGTTAAATAAACTCAACAATGTGGAAAAAGGAATAACATCGTATGAACCCTAATTGGGTAGATCACATTAAGGTATTAACAACCAGTTAAATGAATAATAGATATAAATAAGGATATAGAACACACTTTAAGCTGTTATAATTAATGTAGGTGAATTTTGGAAGGATCTCCCAATGAAACCAGCATGTGATCAAAAGAAGATACTTTATAAATATCAATAATTATAAGTAAAATTAATAGAACACCTACCTTATGTCTGTAGAAAATGACTCATCCAATATCAACCTTTATTTTGGCTTGGATCATATGAAAATAGAAGAATTGATGAATTCCCAAAAAATAAGGCATAATAACCTGTATCAAAATATAATCATCAATATGAAGAAGAACAATATAACATGAAAAATGATTTATGCACTTACTAATGGATTTACAATAAGATTATTATATTTTGATTACAAGTATATATAGTGAAACACCACTAAATTCTAGATGGATTGAGAAGTTTGAGATATTCATCATGAATGAGGAGGATGGATTCTATCTGCTTGAGGAAGATGAAGAAAAGAGGAGGCTTATAAGAAATTTAAGGCAAAATATTCATTTAATCCTTTAAAATCTAGGTCACATGGTTTTCTAAACCATGAACCAACAATATTCCACACACTATTCTATGGGGGATCCCACACGTTTATGTGCACAGTTTGGAAAACCATGTGCAAACCGTGTGGTGTACCTATATTAACAACTGAATAGGGTTTTTATGATCATGAAACGTATGGTTAGGGAAAACAGCGTGGCACACTGCTTCCCTCTGAAACTTCCCTACAAAGTTAGGAGAAACTACACAGACTGGCCTACACAGTTTCAACTAACCATGTAACCCAACGTTTTCTACCACTAACCAGGGTTCAAAGAATTGAACAAGACTAAAAATACCTCTTTTACTTTATATCCTCACTAGGAATCCGTATTTGGTAAAAACAATATAATTAGATCCAAAATTATGGGATATTTACCACATAATAAAACTGGGTTCTTAAAAATTATTACAGCAAAAAATAATTGCAAAACCAAAAGACCTAATGGTTTAGTGTCTTAGAGACTAGAAACATAAAAACAATTATTTCACATGTTTGGAAAATTTCTCCATAAACTAAATACTTGATTATAAATATCATTAGATATAATAATCTTTAATTCATGGGGAAAAGAAAACATAAAATGGGGTTATCTCAAATTATATGTAAGGGATAACATATCAAAGAACATAATGGTTAGATCATAAAAATATAGAAAATAATGAATAAGAAAAATTATATGATTTTAGTGAAAATAAAATAATAAAATATAACCATAAGATTGAATGATAGAAAAAAATCTTAGAAAATAAAACTTTTATCATGGCAGGATAAAAAATACTTTAAATTTTAAACATGATCGGTGAACATAGTAAAAAAGTGTTACAATCATAATGAAATAATTTTTATATCCTTTTGAAACTGGCAACTCCCAACCCATTCACTCATAAAATTTTGTGTAATGATAAAAAATATCACACTCAGCCTTTTAGTATGATATAAACCTTTAACTAATGCATTGGAGGGGGATGCAGGTCCCAACCATCTCATAATCCATACAATTGTGTACTACTTGACAAAAAACAATATTGACATCATAAAATAGCTCATTGAAAGAAAAATTCATTCCATGAAATTTACAATTAATTATATAAAGAACCCATAGAAATAAAATATGTTTCATATAAAAAATATATATAAATCAATTAATTTTTATAAAAAACCATGATATATTATCAGTTTTATAAAACATCCAAATAATATCATAAAATAAATTGCTTAATTCCAAAAACGCAATCACCCGAAATAATCACATAATAAAATATTAACATCTGGTAAAACATGAAACAAAAATCCAATTGAGATGGAATACTAATTAATATAATTTATGAAAAAAATACAAAAATAGGTTCTTGGAAACATTTTTCATTCATCGTTGTAAGATTTATAGTTACAAGAATGTTTTCAAAAGTGTCCTTTGTTTTTAAGAAAAATGAAATGAAATTATCTCATGGAAATAGAATTGGTAAAAGAAATATTTTCCACATAATTAAATAGAGAAAAAAAATTAAAAGGTAAATTCTTCTAAAAAAGAATATCAAATAATTAATTATAGAACTCAATAAAAAGAGTTTGAGTTACAAATTCTCTTACCTTTACCCTTGATTTCACTCATGAATGCATTAACCTCATGTATCAAAGGGATAACATATTAATGAAATTTTTAGATCATATATATATATATAATTCAATTTAGACACTTTCATTATTAACAATTATATTCTTGTTTTAGATTGTTGTAACATATTTTCAACATTAGGTATTTATAATCTTCAATGTTTTGTACTATGTTCTTAAAGAGGTGTCAATCATCATTTTTCTATAATATATCATCATTTAAAAACCTTGAAAGGTAATGTGATTTATGATTTATAAATACTTATAATGTTATAATACCATTATATAGGTGTTTTAGCCAAGTTTCATGAAAACAGAAATGATAAATAATTATTTTTGGGTTATTTACCGATATTCATGGATTGCCTTATAACAATAATTAATTATTGTATAATCCAAAAGTATGAATATTAATGATAAATTTTAATTATATATATCTTATAAACTCCTAAAATATAAACTAAAACCATCAATTTTTGGAAGTTAAGGAAAATAAAACGGTTTTATTCATTGAGAAAGTAATCCACATAATTCAAGATTTGTGTTTCTGTTAATCAAAGAAAGGTATGGGAGTATTTGGATATTAATTAATCATTTAAAAATAATAAATACAGAATAAAAATAATATTTATTATCAAATTCCATCATTAAGACCACAATGAGGGGTGGTGATAAAAACTGAAAGCGTCACTCCGCAGAGGTGGTAATCTGTGCACACGCACTAATAACAATTCTTATTTTTTATTAGATGGATGAAAATAAATAATTTTTACAACATTATTATAATAAAATCCCAAAAAACCAATGATTTTTATTTTATTATTATAAAATGGTTATGTATTACTTATAAAAGAAATAATAAGAAATATGAATTAAGAAAGATATGATACATATGTTGAGACCTTGAACATAATCTTGATAAAGGCCTTAGATTCGAGGGACTTAGGATAATTTGTGGTGACCAAGGGAATTAGGTCATGCAAAGGAATTCAAGAATAATAGCATAGGACATGTTTCAAGGAAAATATGAAATAGTATTAGGGAATTGAAATGGTTGAAGTGATATCCTTTTATAAGAGATGAAAACGGAACATTTGGAAACATTTGTTATTTTTTAATAATGAAATGACTATATTAAATGATGATATTTACTAATTTTAATGACATGAATTTATTTATTAGAAATTTAATGAATGGTATATAGATTTACCATGATTATA
Source organism: Viscum album (assembly GCA_963277665.1). Lineage (NCBI taxonomy): Eukaryota > Viridiplantae > Streptophyta > Magnoliopsida > Santalales > Viscaceae > Viscum > Viscum album. The sequence goes on along the minus strand of OY728143.1, from coordinate 1,750,964,223 downwards.
AAACCGAATTTCACCATGAAAATATTTAATTAAAAGAAAAAAATATACCATTATTTAAAATTATTATAAACTCTTTCTTTACTCTAAAAATATTAAAAATATATTTTGTAAGATTGAAATATTATTTTATATTTCAAAAATAAACGTTAAAAATAAAAATTCATCCAACTAAATTATTTAATATACTTTTTTTCACTTCACATATGTTAATAATGATCTAAAATTTACTCTTGTAAAAAAAATTTCATTTTCCACAATTCACATAAAAATAAATTATTTTAAATAAATATAAAAAAATAAAAATAATCTTATATTACATTGATAAATCAAAAAATTTGTTAATTTTTTCCTATTAAAATCCCAATATTGATAAATATTACATAAAAACCCTAAAATGGGGTGAAAACTATTTTTATTGGAAAAAGAATTTTTATAGATTAACTATTCATTCCATTTTCATTATTAATAAATCTTGTGTTAATATATTATATTATTATTCAAGTAGAATAATCTTATTTCCTTGAAAGAAAATTCAAATTTCCAAAAGATAAATTTAAACCTAATGATAATTTATAAAAAATTCTTTTTCCAAAATGTATATAAAATTATGATATATTTATAAATGTTTTATTAAAGGCATTATTTTCTATCATATATGATTCTATTAAAACCGTAATTTTTTGAGTTCATCTTGGCCTTGGTCAATATAAAACCCCAGTGAATCTACCTAATTCATTAGATTGGATATATGGGATTCATAGGGAATTATTAAAATTTTAGATGTAATTTATTCTTTGTTTAATTATTGATTTTTTATGGTTACATCAATTTTCAATATTTAATTTAATGGATATGTTTTAATAATAATATTTAATATTAATAAAATAACATATTTTTTCTCCTTAGTTGGGTTTGTAATTTAGAACATGTTATTAAGAAAATAGTTATTTAAAGATAATATATAGTGATATATAGAGACATTACAATTTGGAAAACCCTCCTTTGATAACAATTGTAATGAACTGACCAAGAACGACACCTGGACCAGTATTCGAGGCAACTTGGCATTAGAATGTCGGGTGTTCTTGATCACCAAAGGCTATTGACAAGCACCTAGGAATCAATGATAATCCATTTAGAATGATTTATCCCAACAAAAATAATAAAAAACAAATAATTGAAAAAAAATTAAAAGGCATACTCTATGATATCCAATGGTAATGAAAAAATGAAGGTGCAACTAAATAGATAAAAAGGTCAATGGATGATATAACATATAAAAAGAAAAATATACTATACACCAATAACTCCATGTGTAAGTGAGGAAATTCCACGATCACCTACTTCAATGATTTAAGAAAATATATATTGGTGTGATCTAAAATCCCAATAGTTAAAAACTATTTAACCAAATAAATACACATTTAAAAAACTAGATATATCATGAATGTATAAAAATAAGAAAATGAAAATAGATTTTCTGGTTCTTTTTCTAAAATAAATTATCAAAAATATTATCTCAAAAAATAACAACTTTAATATATTTGAATCTCATCCAACTGTTTCTAAAATTTATCTTTACAAAATAAATAATTCCAAAATTATAGTCTAAACCCATTTTTAAGTGTATAATAAAGGAAAACATGATATACTTTCAAAATTTTAAATAACATCCAAACATTGAAAAAAAATAAAAATCATCATCATGGAAACAAAAGGTGCAAAAGAGTTAAGTTCCATAATATAATCAACACTGACTTCGATTAAACAAGATAAAAATAATATAAAGTCAATAAATACATCAGTTTACCTCACCTAAACCACATTCTTAGACTATGTTGGCCTAACTGAGGGTAAATATCTTAGGTCAGCCTATGTCCAACCTAATCGCAGTAGCTATAGAATTACTCTAAACTATTTCACATGTGTACCTAGAACTCTCACCTAACAATCCATGTATTCCCATGAAATTTAAATAGAGGTGAGAATTTCAAAGATCATATCATACCATATATCATATAATTTCATGATGTTTGGAAAAAATACAAAAGTCTTAATCAATCCTCAGATCGACCACATATGAACATTACCCTTTATCATGTATAACAATTAAATTAAATTAAATTCATCATAATATAAATGTACATATCATTAGAATCAATATAGTATCCATAATTCTCATGAATCAAAAATGGGAATATCTTATAGGTTTTACACATTCCCATAATTCATATAGAGTGCCAATTTTCCTTTTCCACAATCTACTCTGATTATAGGGTCATTCAAAAAAATCTAGGACAATTAAAAAAACATTTATAAATAATTACATATTACTAAAAATTATTTTTTCATAACATCTCCCCAAAAGGTGGAAGTACCTGAGATTTGAAAATAATATTTTCATTATCAGGTTGGTAATCATTATAATAATCATCTCAAATGAATTTATCAAAAAAAGGTATTTCTATTTAAAAAATATGAGTATATACCTCTAAAATTATTTTCACATCTTGTCATATATTATTCCCTTGTATAATTTTTTTAAAATCTTATGATTTCATTATTATTTTATTTATCTACTAGTTATAAGTGGAAAAAATGAATTGTAATCTTAATGTGAAATCATAAAAAATAATATGTTCAATTTAAATTTGATATTTACGGGACACTTAACTAAAATAATTGGAAACTCTAACAATCCATGAAATATTCAGAAATAAGAAGAAGCATGATCTAGGAAATAAGAGATAAACTAAAACCAAGAATCCCACATCATTAAATCTAGAATCAAGGTTCCCAAAATCATGAAAATGAGAGTGATAAAACTCAACACAAATAATTCAACTACTATAAAATTATCAACCCAAACTAAATGTTTTTATACTCTTTAATATAAAATATGTTAGATCATAACATGAATATTTGATATGGTGACAATATCCCTGATCTACAACTCATTTCAAGGAAAGTAGGAGAGACCATGATAGATAATAAGTCATAATAAAGAATAGGTTAGTATATTTTTATAAAATAGATCCAACACTACTAATTCATTAGAACCAAAATCATAAAGGGTTTAATCCCTCAAAAATACATGTAGAGACCTCTAGTTATATAGCTATAATTGGGGGTGATTGATTGAGTTGAATGAGTAAAATTACTAGGTTTAAAATTAAATTTTAGATTAATCAGTTTTCATTACATGGTTTTCTGGCACAATTTAGAAAAATCTATTTCAACAATTCAATTGGATCAAGGATATATTAGAATCCTCATAATTTGAGGGACCGTTTTCCAACCATCCATGCCTCTGTCCAAAGGTACATGAATTTTGGAGAAGTCTAAATAGTTTGGAATAACCAAAAAACTAGTTATTCAACCACAACCAAGACCCAAAATATATCCCCATAGTTTCTTATAGATAGTGAATTATTTCCCTTAAATGGAAACTATACATGCACTACCAAAAAAACTCTAATATTCTAGGAAATGACACCCAAATTGAGTGGAAAACAAGGGAGACTGAAAATAAAGAAAAGATAATGATTTATCCAATGTAAGGATATTATATATTCCATCAAAATTAAAAAATTACTATATAGAAAATATTGATTATATTATTATATGATGGTTTGAATCAATCTAAAGGTTTTTAAAGAAGAAATAAACATGATAGAATTTGGTTATGACATAAACGTCATCCTAGGATATATTACTTTAGCGTACACATTAAGGATTATAGGATTAATCATTTAGTTAGTCCATGACCTTTAAAAGATGGGTAGGATAGTTAAAATGTTATTTTAGTAATCCATATCTTTTCTAAATTGCTCATTTATTTAGAATAATATAGAATTTGAGGTTCCCTTTTATAAGTGAGAGGAGTGGAACATGGGTAGGAATTACCAAATTTTAAAGAGAATAAATATCTAACTCATAGAAATTGGATCCATTTTAGTATAATTTAGTATATAGGATATTTTATGTTCTATTTACACTAATAAAATCCAATTTGGATATTCTTAGGTTATATTTTATGCCTTATAACTTGTTTATCCCCCCATGTTTACCAATTTTACACGTACATTGGTAGCAAACATGTTAACATGAAAAATATAGTTTATGAATAAAAAATGAAGTGTGAATAATTAAATAAATTTTAATATTATGATACCAAATATGGAATCAATTTTACAATATTCAATTTCTAGATTTAGAAAATTACACTTTTAAAGTAACTGCAAGTAAACCAATGAAAAACAATTTTGTGAAAATGTGTTATTTAAGTAAAAAATGACAAAAATCATATATAATGTTTATTAACATGTAATTAATTGGATTTTTTAATATAAGAAGAATAATTTGACTTTAAAATAAAAAACCAAAAGTAAACTTGTGAAAACCTAATTAAAAGAGAATAATAAAAAATTGTTTTTATTTGAATAAAAAAATTACTTAGATTTCAAAAGATGTCAAACCTATATTTATATTTTAAATGTTATATTTTTTAAATAAATTATTTCACATATTCCAAAATAATATTTCTATAAAAATTGTTTCATAAAATGTTATGCTGTTTTTTACATGATAATATCAGAAAAGTGATAGTATTTTTGAAATCAGTATTTTCAGTATTTAATAAAAATAAAAAGTTTTAGAAAAATCATAAAAGTTAGTTACATGATAATTTTTACATGATGAATTCGAAAATATAATTCATTGTTTTCATAATCATATTCAAAATTAATAAATTTATCTTTTAATTGAATATTAAAAATTTAAATAAATTTGTTATTTATCGAAAAATAAAACTTTTAATATTTCAAATGTTCTTAACCTTATTTCATTTAATATACCTATGGGTGTTAATATATATAAATTTAAAATTAATATATTTAATTTTTTTTAATCTCATTTTAATAAATTATTAAATACTATAGTTCATTTTTTCATATGTGATACTCTATTTAACATGATTTTAACTTAAAGTAACACTTAATAAAATTTCATAGTGTTACAACAATTATTACTATTAATGTATCCATATAATCTACAATTTTGAATTAATCTATACATACTATATGATATACTATGTGAAACAACCTGTTCTAGGTATAAAACAATAAGATCTACCCAAGTTTAAATAAAAAATATTTATCAGACCATTTGCGTATATGGAATTTGATGGTAATGTGAGATAGGATTAAAACACAACTATTTATTAGGAAAAATGTTTCTAAAAAAATATAAATATGAAATATTAGTGATGTATTTTCACTAGAATATGAAATTAAGAATATCATAGTGCATGTATATAATTTATAATACTAAAACTCTATAGTCTCTTAATTGGGGATTCCTAGAATTTTTCCATATTTAAAGAGGTTGTAATTTACTAAATTATTTTATAGATCTCCTTTTATTTCATCAAATATAAAAATTTATTAATATGATTTAGATTAGTTAAATTTTTAACAGGAAAAAATTTATAGGTATGGTTTCTCTTCCTTTGATGTCATACATAGTGTGCAATCTTTGTCTCAAAATACATATATTAAATTTAATATAATACATATCATTTACCGTCAAGGTACCATAAATATCCATTATTTTTTTATTTCTATTCGTATATATTGTTTTTTTCTTGTTAATATAGAATTATAGTATTATTATTTTTAGTTGGTGAATTCCATGATTGTTTTAGTTGAACTAATATCATTTGATGAATAAAAACAACAAATTTAATCAAATGAATTATAAAATTAAATATTCCATCATATCTAACTGATGTTAAATACATAGTTAAAAAGGATTATTTTATATTCGAAATATCAATAAAAACTAATATGGAGGGTAATATGTATGTCATTAGTGGTTATCTTGTATCTAGGAATGAAAAACCATTGATCATTGGGAAATAGGATCCATTGATCGACCATTTAGGGTTAATAGGGGGATGAGAAGTCTATATGTTAAGAATTAGGGGATATCCCATTACACCGTTCATCACCACATCTCCATGATCGAGTAAACCTTGATTGGATTGATTTTTTGTGGTTGTGAGGGGAAAAAGGATGTGGGGTTTAGATATAAAAGGTAGGGATTGGTAGATGAAGTGTGTTTTCCTTATTTTTTTTACATATTTCACTTCAATTTTTTAAAAATCACTGGAAAATGTGTAAAATTTTATCCATGATTTCAAATCCTACTACTAAAGAAACACCATAAAATATCCGAATTTTTGTGTGTGTTATTCTCTCTTCCCAAGGAATCATACTTAAAATAGGCCAATCATTAAACAACTAAAGAATTTATATTGTATCTTTACAATATACTTACCTTTAACGCACAACATACCTTTTTAGAATAAAAATATGATTTTTTAAAAAATAAATGGAATCATCTTATATATTATTTTATACACTATTATAATTATTTGACTCATCATGATTTTTTAATTTTAAAACATTGAATATAGTCTTTATATTTATTTGATTTTTTTTGGATATCCCCCTTCTCATCTTATATAAGATCAAAATATTGTTCTATTTTGTAACAACAAAAATTTTTAGTAAGTATTTCCCATTAAATAAATTCTCAAAATTCAATAGCTTGTGATATACACAATGAAATAATATAAATGAAAAATTTCTTATTTAATGATAATATAACATTACATTATAAAATGAAATTTTTTAAAATATAACTAAATCATGAATAATTAGAAAACATACTAAATGATTGAAACCAAGTGGAAATAAAAATAATACCACATTTAAATTTTCATCATAATAATATTTAGAAATATTGTACAACCAAATATATATATATAGAATAAAAAAGGTAATAAATATTATAATCATCGTTAATAATAATACATTGAATAAGATTAATGATTTTATAGTAGTATGGAAGGATATATATAAGAGAGTTAAAATACCATGGTTATTTTTACTTGATCATTGGACATACCGTTATTGGATATATGGATGTTGGATACATGTTACTTTGACATAGTTGTACCCAATAGGAACATTGAATTTTATTTAATATCAAAAAATAGTAAGAGATTATAAATAATGTAACTCCAATATAAAAAAATTTAATGAAATAGAAAAGATAATAATTAATTAAAATATTATAAAAATATGTAATTTTATTTAACACATATTATTATTATTCAATAATAATTTTATATGTTTTTAATTTTAAAATATATACATGAATTAAAATTTATTTAAAAACTAAATTATTAGTAGATAAATAATCAATTTTAATGGGATTTGATAAAAATAATTTTTTTGTATGAATAAATATTCTTCAAATAATTGTTTTTCAATGTGATTTTTTTAATTTAATAAATAAAATTTAAATCATATTGAAAATAATTTAAATAAAATATAATTTTTCTACGTATTGATACGTATTTTAACACTCAATTAGTTATATATATGTTATATGAATAAGAACTCTTAATGTTCAAAAATTTATTTTTCTATAAAATATGCTTATATATATTTTTTGTCTTAATTTAAAAGATAAATTTATCATATTAATTAATTTAATTATATTAATTGAGTTAGAAATTTGGAATCAATATAATAAAACTATATCAAGGGAATTATCTTATATTTTTTTAAAAAAAAGAAATACAATGGTAGATAATTAGAAAAAGTAAAAAGAATAATAGTAACATGGAATAAATTTTTTAAAAATAAAAATATATTTAGTCATTATAAAATTCATTTGATAGGTTTGGGATATAATACAAAAATTATCTCAAATGCATCAATAACTAAATCACATATCTCCAATGTGATTTAATACTTCATCTAATGTTTATTTCAAAATAAATGTCCCTCATTTTCACCAATAAAAGGAGTTCCCTTCAACCCACTCTAAAAACATTATATCATTTTTCTCTTAAAAAAACATATTTATAATGGACCAAGACTTTTAGAAATTTTACAACATGGTTTTCAGCATAATTAAATATAATTACCTAGCCTTAAACATTACATATTCTTGAATTTTTATCAAGAATTTACTTTCTTTCACATTGAGGATCTTTTCACAATTATATTTTTTGAGGATTATGCCATAACTATTACATTACATCTCAAATATTACAATGTAGAAACTTATACTCTGTCTAATTTTTTTCACAACAAAAAAACTCTTTAAAAATAATTATTTTCTTGATAAAAATATTCTTGAATTATTCCTTTATCATACCCTTCCTTATACCCTATGAAAAAACATTTCAAAAAACTGGGATGTGCATAAAAATCTCAGAAAGGGATATAAAATAAACAATGAAAACATCAGTCCATGAATACATACAAATTAATGAAATCATACTTTTTACTCATAAAACATAAGCTCTTTAACATAACTCATGATATCATATGATTTATGATTAAGTCGTAGAAATCAGAAATCATAATGGTCACTTGTGGCATCTATTACATACTTACATTGTACCATTCAAAACCGCACAAGGAGTAACCATCATGGTTGTGTTGGGAATACCGATCATATAATATTACCTTAATCTCTTAGGAGAAAAATTAACATTTACCTCTGTCATGTTACCTAATACATTGGAGAGCTATCACGAGCTCAGATGACCTTGGTTTATCAAATAAAAAAATGTATACTTAAGAAATGCTCATGACTAATAAGATAATCATAACACATAAATCAATCACAAAAGAAAAATAACATTTCCACTTTGAAATCAGATTTTATATTTTCATGTCGTTTAATCTTAAATGAACCCACATTATTCAGTAATAAAATGGTAAACTTTTAAAGTAAAGATCAATACATAATAGATAAATAAAAGTTATAAATCACTTTCATGGCGTATATAAAAAAACGTTCAATGTTATTGAAATAATCAATCCCCTTTAAAAACACTATTAAAACATTTTAAAAGATTTTTTTGAATCAATGTTTCCCATACCACATTGAAAATTTTGAAAGTAATTTACACTTAAAAAATTCATGTCCATATAAATAAGTCTATAAAATAATTTTTGAAAACATGGGAAGTAAATAGAAGGATTTAGATGATTAAATATTTATACCATTTAAAATGATTTTTTAGTTTTATAGTCCCTTACCACTGAGTAAATACATGAATAAAAATAATTAAATAATAACATGAAAAAACATATAATATCATGAGAATATGGAGATTCATGATATAATATGTCAAATGGAAGTATTAGCACCACATAAATGTGAATTGATTCATAACAACAATTAAGTCTCAATAGAATGTAAATTGAGACGAAATCCCTTAAAAAGACTGTATCATTAGTTTAAGTATAAATCAATGACGTAATTATGTGTTAAAAATATAAATACACCCAATAAAAGTGTATATATAGTGTAAACAATCATATTTAATTAACATATATTATTGAAAAAATAAAACCAATGACATGGATATTTAACTCAATGAAATGAGACTGAGTTGAAATTTACCTTACAATTTTAATTTTGTTAATAAAATAGATCAATTATTTTTATTAACTCTAAAAACACATTAAAATTTATAAATACAAGATATAACATCCAAATTTATTTCTCACATAGTCATTGAATGATATAATCAAGAAGTAGAAGATTAACCGAATGAATGGAAATTGGGTTAAGAAGTTTCCTTACCTTGAATCCGAATTTTCTTCTATATTATTTATATTGCTAAATAAAAAATATAGGTTAAATTATACATAATTGATAATTGTATTCATATTTATTATTCATTTTATATCAATTATTACCATGTTATAAAAATTACATAATTATTTATGTTCATATTGGTCATTTTGTCGATATTTGGTACTTAAGTCGAAAATGAAATTGTTTGACAAAAATTGTTCATGTGGTCAAAATTAAATCATATCTTCAATATTATTCCTGATTTAAATATCATATATATCATAAATATATGTATTTAGAATTGTCTACAACATTTAGAGATAATAAATAAAATCCACCATTTTCGGAGATGGTAGGTTGTATGTATGCATGAATGCTACATTCATTTCATTGTCAAATTAAAGGAATGAAAATTAAATGATACATAGGTATATTATAATTATAGTATAATATATATGTTACATATGTTACATAATTCTATTAACTACCTCCTTTATACATTCCATGTTTGGAATGAATGAGTCATATCACATTGATGGGACGATAGTCCACACTTTCTCAAATAAAATTATTGTATTTACACATTATGGAAAACATATAGGTATGTTGTAAATAAAAATTACATAATCATAGAGTAAATATAAGTATAATATATATCATATTTATTCATTCCATTATTTTATATAATTATAGTTTAATGAATATCATGTATAATGATTCGCTTCACATCGTGGAGACGGTAGACCGTACGTACTTATGAGTGATGGTATCATTCACTTAATGGTTAAACTATATAAAATAGTATGGTATATTAATTTGAATGAATAAATATAATGTTATATTCATTATTAAAATCCTTTATACTCATAATTAAACACATCCAAAAATTTTCTTATTGAATAAAGAATTACACCATAGTGTGGAGATTGTAAGTTGTATGTACACATGTATGGTGATATTATTATTCATATAATGGAGAAAAGGATTTATATGGTTTCCATATAATTATAATAAAAAATAATATATTATAAGATAATGGATTTATTAATTTAATATGGAAGCTTCATAATATGATTATGTGGAAGAAGAAAGGAATTTTGAAGGATGTGATAAAACAAAAACCTTTTTTTGAGTATCACCTTTTGATTTTCGCAAAAGGTCTTCTTAGGACATATTTATGCCTAAAGTTTTGCCTATTTTTTGAAATGCAGGGATATTGGGAGATTATTTTATCATAATTTGGATGATACAATGGGCTAGATTGGTGTGATTAAGTGGGTAGAGGTGTTGTCTTTTTATAAGAGGGAAGAGGGTCACTTTAGGAAAGTCTTGAAATATTATTTTATTATAAAAATATTTTCAAATTTTAATATTTAAAAAGTGATAAATTTCATGTATAGGATGATTATTGGTTAATATACTCTCAACCAATATGTTTTAGATAAGTTATGTCACAAAAATAACCTTATAGGTTATCTTTAACCCTCAGTTAAAAACATCAACTCTTACCATGTCTTCTTATAAATTTATAATATATGGTTACTATATTTTCTATAAAATACCAATATAACCCCAAGTAGATCATTATTGACATTTGTAACATTATATAAGTCAGTTGATCGAATAACTATTTTTTAGAACTATTATATAATTTAATAAAATAGTTTTTGTATTACAAAATCATTTATGTCGATTTTGACACTATTTAGTAATTAATGTTTTAAAACATCATAAAAACTTCATTTATTATAAAAAAGTACATTAAAACATCCCTAACATGTCAGTATCATCGAAATTTTTTTTGGATGGCATCAAAATGTTAAATTACATGTATTTTATTATTTATCATATCATTTTTTTGAATCTTTCATTAATAAGGTAATCATTGCATCATTATTGTGTAATAAATAAATTTATTTTTTAATGTATACAAAATATAAATAAAATACCATGATGTAGGAAATAATTTTTTCTTTATAGTAAATATTTACATCAAAATATATCATTTCATTAAAACAAATTGAAATTTTTTTAGTTATGAGACACATGTTTATGTTATATTTCCCTTTTCTTTAAAATAAATATTATAAAAGTACATTATCACACCCAATTAGCTCCATGGGGTCATAAAATACACAAAATAATTTTAATGGTCGTCCATATATCATCAAATAGGATTAAGACACATCTTAGGATACTTTATTATTATTAAAATATTATTTTGTACCCTTATTTGACTAATTTACCCACTAACCATGGAAAATAAAAATAATTACTGAAGTAACTATTCATAATGTCCAAAAATAAAAGGTACATATTTACATAATTTTAGAACATATGATTCAAAATAAGGAATCCATTTTTTCAAATTCAAATTATATTTTTGGGAGAAATTAATTTAAAATTTATTCTCGTTGTCAAAACCACAAAGCGGGTTTTTAAGAAGTAAAAACAATCAAAAGATTGACTAGTGTTTATGTCAAATTTCAATATGAAATTGTATCCAAAGACCATAATTGTATTAGTTGATAAAAAAATAAACAAATTATACTTTAAAACAAATTAAATTATAATATAACTATACAAATTAATTTTATGAAAAGATAGTTTTGAATTAAAATGCAATATTTTTCACTATTCGTAAATATATGGATTTTCTCATTAAAATACGAAAATTTAAAATGAAGTAAATTTTGATTTAAGTATTCTAAATATGAAGTTTATTTTATAAAAAAACATATTAATGTGACTAAAAATATTTTTAAAGAGGGTTCTCCATCAAAAGGAGATAAAAAATCCTTGTAAAAATATTAGAGTATTTTATGCATAAAATTGGATTCATTCTCATTTTAAGCCTCTAAAATTTATTAAATAAATCTAAAAAAATTTAAAAATTATGTAAAATCATAATATAGTTAATTCTGGTAATTCCCACAAACACATTGGTTAGGCGTTAACTACCATTTAAAATAAAAATATTAATGTTTTATTATTTTTTAGAATAACATAGTGTTCTGTGGAACATAATATTTCAAGAAATTTTTTTTTGATGAGTGTCTGGTATGATATATGGAAAAGTGTCCTCATTACTGTAAAATTAATATATCAATAAAAAATATTGTTAGATATGAAAATGTATTATTTTATAAATACCTAGGATGTTACATTAACCATCGATTAAATACAAAGTATAATAAAGTCTAGTGTCTTTGGAAGACTAGATACATAATTAGTAAACATTAATCCAAAATAAAAACATATTTTAATTCATATCCATGATGAGATAAAATTACCCTTTAATCCTGTACATATGAATATGATAACCCGGGGAATACATGAATAAATGGATGAGAAAAAAATCTCAGGAAGGGAATGAACAAAAGAATAAAGCATAACACTTGAGTTAAAAGGCATAACATGATGACATAAAAAGGCATAAGAAAATAGAATTATAACACACAGAACATGAGATCATATAGTCATCAAATTATAGTTATTTGGGAGAAACATAAAATATTATATAATCATGAGTCATGGCTAATTGTACATAGAGGATAATGAGTCAAGGTTAACCACCAAGGCCATTGCACATGTAGCATGAGAGAATGATTACAACTAAGACTTTTTCACATGAAGTCTCATGAGACTAAACATTACCCAAATAATTAAATAACTGTCTGGGTAAACATTTAATAAAATTTTCATGAATATTCCTATCACTTTAATAATAATACATAAGGAATCAAACATAAACATAAGGGTTACCCATTGGAGAAATACAGTATCATAATCATGTCAAAAGCCATATCAAAATCCAATATCATAATGGTGTCCTGAAATGAATAAATTTAAGTCATACATAGAAATTAATACGTAAAAATATTCATAAATTATGATAATTTTTGTCAAAATGAAGTGAAAAAATGTATAAAGAGTGTTTAAGAATCACTAGAAACAAAACATTTTAGTGCGGTTTTAAGGGAAAAGTTTTAGGATTCTTTAAAACCGAAAGGCATACTTTTTTTTATAAAACCAAAAATGTACCGATATAGATATTCATGTTAAATTGAGTGATTTAATAAAAATAACTTGATCTTGAAATAGATTATGGAGTGTGCTTGAAATTGTGTAGGAAGTCATGATGTTCCCTCTAATCGGGCTTTCTTATCGGGGAATAATTGAGAAGAGAAACATTAAAAAACATGTATTTTCCCATAAAATATGGATGGAATGATCTGGATAAATGATTTTTGTAGCGACTCGGGTTTTTGGCCCTGTCGGACTTTGGAATATTTCTACGAATAATTCCAGAGCTAGGCGCGAAGACGGCGTGCGATTCAGAGGCCCGGTGTGCCCAGAATTAATTTTATAAAAATATTAAGTTTTTTATTTACTATGCACGTGGCGGGGGTGTGATATCTCCTAAACGGTAGATCAAAACGGGAATCTGAGGGCACTGTTGCGTCTGGAACGTGCCGTTTACCCTAGGCGGGGTGTAATCTTTGCGGGCGCGGGCCTGCAGTGAGAAACGCCACCAGGGGCGTTTCCGTAAATAAGTAGCAAGTTAGTGTGCGAGCGTCGGCTCAAATAACATCTGAACGGAGTCTCGGATTGAAAATCTGAGACTGCCGTTGCATTCAGAACAACGCGTTTACCCTAGGGGTGACCTTACTTTTGTTCTGATCGGGCGTCGGGTCCGAGGCAGGTTTGGCGCCGGCTGGCGGCTGATATAAATATCTGCACCCCCCTTTTATCGTTCTTCGCCGTTATTCGTCGTTCTTCGCCGCCACTCCGCCGAATCGAGCAAACGAAGCCCCCACGAGCTCAGAAGTCGACGGCGGACATTCCAGGAGCGCGCAGCGGAAGCTCTGGAGCGCGGATCTGAGGCAGAACGTCGGTGTTTCGCCCGCGAGGTAGGTGGATTTGAGTTTTAACCCCCGATCCCGTTTTTTTTTTGCGTTTTTCTGCAAATTGAAGTCGTAGCAGTGTAGATCGGGTCCCGAGGGTCGTGTATACGCCTCCGGATCGTGAAACGGACCACCGGGGTGCTCCCGGTGGTCCGCGGAAGGTCCGCCGGTGCGGCAGAGCAGCGGCGGCGCGCGGCGGAGCCGCGGTGGCGCGCCGGCGGCATGCGGCAGAGGGCCGCCGGCCGGGGCCGGTCCGACCTCTTTTCTCATACGGGGGTCTTTTAACCCCCGTATCATGCACTCCGGGAGTCGGATTCACGCGCCATTTGCGGAGACGTGACCTTGACGACGAGGCGAACCCTCCGGTATGGTTTCGAGGATTTAAAGGTTCGGGATCGTGGCCCGGGAGCTAGAAACGTCGTATAAAATAATATTAATTTATTATTTTACGACTTCGGGCCGTTGTAACTTCTACCTGGAGCGTCCGATTGACGTGCCGTCAGTGGCGTTGAGACCCTGATGGTACGACGGACTTTTTGTGATTGTTTCCGGGTGTTGGGTCTGAGAACGGGGTGCGGGCCCCACGAGGCTGGGTTTGGGCGTTTACAGAGAAACACAGCTTTTGCACCAGGAGTCCGATTTTGGCAGATGAATAGTCGATCCTGTGTGTTTTTCCGAGAGGATCGCAATGGTGCAATCCGTTCGATGAGTTTCGAAATCCAGGCATGGGCCCCACCTGAGCCGGCCTTCGGTGAATAGTACCTTTTTCACCGGGTGTCCGTTTTGGGCGAGCGAGTAGTCGATTCCGCTTGTTTTTTCCGAGGGGATCGTCGTGGTTTGATTTGCTCGATGGGTTTCAGGATCGTTGTGTGGGCACCGCACGAGCTAGCTACGGTGAATAGTGCCTTTTTCACCGGTGCTCCCTTTCGGGCGAGTAAACAGCCTATCCTGCGTGTTTTTCCTCATGGAACGCGATGGTGACCTCAGTTTTGGCTTCAGAGGTGCGCAGTGTGGCATTTTGGAGAGTCACTCGGGTTTGCGATGTTTGGACCAGCAGTGGTTGAGGGTTCTCCCTTGGTTCGTTCCTACGAGGGTTTGTGTGGTATCACAACCTTCGTATGATTTTGTGATCCTCTCGATGGGATGTTTAAACTGTTAGAGTTGTGGTATCCCTCCGATGGGCCCGGAGTGGATCCTCTAGAATCTTTACCCTAGATCGGGTTCTTGGTATCGTTGTGACCATTTATTTACGGGCGGCGATCCCCTATCTAGCAGGTTAACCCCGTAGGGTTTGTGGCATCATCGTACATATGATCCCCTACGTTGTGGGTCGTGCACAGTAGGGTTGTGGCATCCTCGGGCTTACGATCCCCTACTCAGCATGATATTTATGGTACGGTTGCGGTATTGTTGGTTATACGATCCCCTACTCAGCGTGTGGTTTTGGTAGGGTTGAGACATCGTCGGTTCGATCCCCTACATCGCGATTTATACCAGATAGGGTTCCGGGATCGCCGTGACCATCATTATATGGACGATGATCCTCTATCTGAGTGTTGAGCTTCTATCGAGCGCCAGATCGGGTTGTGGTATCCCCCAGCGGATCCTGGGTGTGATCCCCTATCTGTGTGAACTACGTATGCCAGATCAGGTCGTGGTATCCCCCAGCGGACCCTGGGAGTGATCCTCTATCTGTGAGCTACGTATACTGGAGTGGGTCTTGCTATCCCCTAGCGGACCCTAGCGGCGATCCCCTATCCGAGGAGTTTGGTGGTTATGGTGTTTCCGCGATGTTTCCTCAGTGATGTTATCCGACGAGCGTGGCCTCTCGGGTGAGCATCTGAGATGTTTGTTTGGGACCTGATGGAGTGTATCTCTCAGATGTGTGTCATCTGGTATGACAGTGTTCATGGTATACTCTCCTGGTTGTGGACAGTTGCTGGTGATGAGGTCGGTACCTCTTGTGGCTTTGTGGCGTGATCTGTGTATATCTGGATTGTTCAAGGTGTATGTATGGGCATACACCTGACCTGAGATGAGCTGACTAGTTTTGTTTAGCCGAGGATGGTCACGAGATGGAGTTTCTCTCTCGTCTGGGTTCCCTCTGGCTGGGTTGAGGGGACTGTTTCCTTTCAGTTGCTCCCTTGGGTTTTGGGTTTTTGGGGTGCCTACTGAGTATGTTTGTACTCACCCATGCACGGGCTTTGCCCGCACATGTTTTTGTCTTGTGCAGACCACAGGCCTTTTGACGTAGTCCCAGGAGGACCCGGAACAGGTGGAGCTTAGTGAGCGAGTTGACCGGGGTGTTCACCGGAGCTATGCTGAGGGAGCTTTCCGGCGGGTGATTGTGACAGCGTTCCCCTTCTTCAGAGCAGGTTGGACGCGCTTTGTAGTTTTCTTTTGGTGGGCCCTGTTTTTCCATTTTTACTTTTGTGGTTGCTCTCTGGTTGTGGGATAGTGTATGCATGCATTTACTTTTTAGTTTCTTTATCTATGCACTGTTGCATGGAGGTGTTTGTGGGTGCGTGTGTACAGGTACCTTAGGCTAATGCCTCCCATGTGTGTGATAGCCGACTCGGCGCTGGTCGCCAGCCCCTGGCCTATTGGAGGCGGGCTTGGGGGGTCGCGTCTCGAGCCCCGTTGGGTCCGGTCGTGACAGAGTGGTATCAGAGGAGGTTCCACCTTTGGGATCTCAGAGCGTAGCTGGTCTAGCTGTAAGTTTGGTTTGGGTTGCATAGCGACAATGTTAGGGTGTTTTGAGTTCGGCTTTCAGGCAAGGGACTCCAGTGTTGGTGCGGCAGCCGACGTATCCATACACCAGGACTCTGATAACCTGCCTTTCGACTCAGGACATTCGTACACTGGTCGCGGGGACATAATGGTACATGCATCATATATGACTGGGTTTTTTATTTTTCCTTGTCCTTCCAGAGTCAGCTCTCCAGATATACTCTTTGATTGTGTTGTGTCTTGAATGTAATTCAGGATGCCTCCACGACGACAGCCATTGAGGGTTCCGCAGCAGGATTGTGCTGATGGCCCACCCATGTAGTGGCTGTGGAGCAGGGCGCAGGTTCTGAGGTTGCACCTCCAGGTGGTCTGCCTATTGAGCCACCACCTGTCGAGCAGCTGGTTGTGCCGGCGGTGCAGGACGAGGTTGCACGTAGGCTGAGTGTGCTGCACGAGTTCCAGAGGCAGCGACCTCTGAGGTTTCATGGTGATCCAGACCCCCAGGCAGCTGATGACTGGCTTGAGGTAGTCACCCGAGTTTTCCGCCTAGTGAGGACACCTCCTGATCAGATGGTGGTCCTAGCGGCGAGCCTTATGCATGGTTCGGCCGGGCGATGGTGGAGTTTGGTGACGCAGTCCCATGAGGAGGAGACGCTCACGTGGGCAGAGTTTGAGCGGCTCTTCAGGGAGGAGTTCTATCCGGTGACGCTGAGGTCAGTGCGGATCCAGGAGCTTCTGCAGCTTCGACAGGAGAGCCTGACCGTGTCGGAGTACTCAGCGAGGTTTACAGACCTGTCGCGCTACTCCTTGGATATGGTTCGAGACCTGTTCTTTAGGGCTTGGACCTTTGAGCAGGGCTTACGCAGGGACATCCAAGCAGGTGTAGTTTCCCTATGCCTGCCCACCTATGCTGGAGTGCTGGAGCGAGCGTTGGTGGTGGAGAGTTTTCTGGCTGAGCATTTTCCCCCTGTTTGTGATGGGCACTCGAGAGCTGAGACTTCGTCGGTCGGATCGACATCTGGTAGCCGACGTCAGACTCAGGGGTCTGGACGTGGCCGAAGTTTCAGGAGGCGACCCCAGGATGGAGGATCTGAGCCTCAGGGCTCACAGGGCTCGCAGGCCAGTTTTGGTCAGCTGCAGGAGAGGCGCTGTTACGCTTGCGATGGTTGGGGACATCTTGCTAGAGATTTTCCAACCCAACGTGTTGCTAAGAGGGAGCTGGTCGATGGACCGCCTTGGCAGAGGCAGCGTCTCGAGCAAGGAGGTCCGCAGGGCGTCGGACGTGGCGGCGGAGCTGGTCCAGCGGGAGGCGGTGGTAGGCAGTACCAGTTGCCACCACCCTACCCCCAGGTGGTCCACGCCAAGCTCAGGGAGCTGGTGGCCGAGGGCGAGGACAACTGTATGCCCTGGAGGCAGTCGACCCAGAGGCACCACAGATGGATAGAGGTATGCCTTATGTCTTTTCTACTTACTGCAGTAGTTTGTCAGACACTGTTTAGCGGTACTCTTCCCTTTTGTTGCTTGCTCGAGTTTTGTTCAGGGTTTTGGTAAGACCCTGAGTGGTTGTTGTTGGTGAGCTCGCTGGTGTGTGAGACCCAGTTGAGAGTCCAGTCGCTTTCCTTGTTCTTAGGGCTTTTCAGGGATGAAAAGTTCTTGGCCCTGTCAGACTTTGGAATATTTCTACGAATAATTCCAGAGCTAGGCGTGAAGACGGTGTGTGATTCCGAGGCCCGGTGTGCCCGGAATTAATTTTATAAAAATATTAAGTTTTTTATTTACTATGTACGTGGAGGGGGTGTGATATCTCCTAAACGGTAGCTCAGAACGGGAATCTGAGGGCATGGTTGCGTCCGGAACGTGCCGTTTACCCTAGGCGGGGTGTAATCATTGCGGGCGTGGACCTGCGGTGAGAAACGCCACCAGGGGCATTTCCGTAAATAAGTAGCAAGTTAGTGTGCGAGCGTCGGCTAAAATAACATCTGAACGGAGTCTCGGATGGAAAATCTGAGACCGCCATTGCGTTCAGAACGACGCGTTTACCCTAGGGGAGACCTTACTTTTTTTCGCATTGGGCGTCGGGTCCGAGGCGGGTTTGGTGCCGGCGGGCGACTGATATAAATATCAGCGCCCCCCCCCCCCCTTTTATCGTTTTTCACCGTTCTTCGCCGCCACTCCGCCGAATCGAGCAAACGAAGTGCCCACGAGCTCAGAAGTCGACGGCGGACGTTCCAGGAGCGCGCATCGGAAGCTCTGGAGCGCAGATCTGAGGCAGAACGTCGGTGTTTCACCCGCGAGGTAGGCAGATTTTAGTTTTAACCCCCGATCCCGTTTTTGCTGTGTTTTTCAGCAAATTGAAGCCGTAGCAGTGTAGATCGGGTCCCGAGGGTCGTGTAGACGCCTCTGGATCGCGAACCGGACCACCGGGGTGCTCCCGGCGGTCCGCAGAAGGTCCGTCGGCGCGGCACCGGCGCGGCGGCCCGCGGCGGAGCCGCGGTGGCGCGCTGCCGTTACGCGGCGGAGGGGCGCCGGCCGGGGCGGGCTGGCGGCAGCGGCCGGTCCGGCCGGCCGGACCGGCCGGTCGGGGCCGGTCCGACCTCTTTTCGCATACGGGGGTCTTTAAACCCCCGTATCTTGCACTCCGGGAGTCGGATTCGAGCGCCGTTTGCGGCGACGTGACCCTGACGACGAGGGGAACCCTTCGGTATGGGTTCGAGGGTTTAAAGGTTCGGGATCGTGGACCGGGAGCTAGAAACGTCGTATAAAATAATATTATTTTATTATTTTACGACTTCAGGCCGTTGTAAGTTCTACCCGGAGCATCCGATTGAAGTGTCGTCAGTGGCGTTGAGACCCTGATGGTACGACAGACTTTTTGTGATGGTTTCCGGGTGTGGGGTCTGAGAATGAGGTGCAGGCCCCACGAGGCCGGGTTTGGGCGTTTATGGAGAAACGCAGCTTTTGCACCAGGAGTCCGATTTTGGCGGATGAATTGTCGATCCTATGTGTTTTTTCAAGAGGATCACAATGGTGCGATCTGTTCGATGAGTTTCGGAATCTAGGCGTGGGCCCCACCCGAGCCGGCCTTTGTTGAATAGTACCTTTTTCACCGGGTGTCCGTTTTGGGTGAGCGAGTAGTCGATTCCGCTTGTTTTTTCGAGGGGATCGTCGTGGTGTGATCCGCTCGATGGGTTTCGGGATCGTTGTGTGGGCCCCGCACGAGCTAGCTACGGTGAATAGTGCCTTTTTCACCGGTGCTCCATTTCGGGCGAGTAAATAGCCTATCCTGTGTGTTTTTCCGCATGGAACGTGATGGTGGCCTTGGTTTTGGCTTCAGAGGTGCGCAGAATGGCGTTGTGGAGGGTCGCTCGGGTTAGCGACGTTTGGACCAGCAGTGGTTGAGGGTTCTCCCTTGGTTCGTTCCTACGAGGGTTCGTGTGGTATCACAACCTTTGTTTGAGTTTGTGATCCTCTCGATGGGATTTTTAAACTGTTAGAGTTGTGGTATCCCTCCGGTGGGCCCGGAGTGGATCCTCTAGAATCATTACCCTAGATCGGGTTCTTGGTATCACTGTGACCGTTTATTTACGGGCGGCGATCCCCTATCTAGCAGGTTAACCCCGTAGGGTTTGTGGCATCATCGGAGATATGATCCCCTACATTGTGGGTCGTGCACAGTAGGGTTGTGGCATCGTCGGGCTTACGATCCCCTACTCAGCATGATATTTATGGTACGGTTGCGGTATTGTTGGTTATACGATCCCCTACTCAGCGTGTGGTTTCGGTAGGGTTGCAGCATTGTCGGTTCGATCCCCTACACCGCGAGTTATACCAGATAGGGTTCCGGTATCGTCGTGACCATCTTTATATGGATGATGATCCTCTATCTGAGTGTTGAGCTTCTGTCGAGCGCCAGATCAGGTTGTGGTATCCCCCAGCAGATCCTGGGTGTGATCCCCTATCTGTGAGAACTACGTATGCCAGATCGGGTCGTGGTATCCCCCAGCGGACCCTGGGAGTGATCCCCTATCTGTGAGCTATGTATACCGGAGTGGGTCTTGGTATCCCCTAGCGGACCCTAGCGGTGATCCCCTATTCGAGGAGTTTGGTGGTTATGGTGTTTCAGCGATGTTTCCTCAGTGATGTTATCCGACAAGCGTGGTCTCTCGGGTGAGCATCTAAGATGTTTGTTTGGGACCCGATGGAGTGTATCTCTCGGATGTGTATCATCTGGTATGACAGTGTTCGTGGTGTACTCTTCTGGTAGTGGACAGTTTCTGGTGATGAGGTCGGTACCTCTTGTGGCTTTGTGGCGTGAGCTGTGTATATCTGGATTATTCAAGGTGTATGTATGGGCATACACCTGAGCTGAGCTGAGCTGACTAGTTGTGTTTAGCCGAGGATGGTCACGAGATGGAGTTTCTCTCTCGTCTGGGTTCCCTCTGGCTGGGTTGAGCGGACTGTTGCCTTTCAGTTGCTCCCTTGGGTTTTGGGTTTTTGGGGTGCCTACTAAGTATGTTTATACTCACCCCTGGATGGGCTTTCCCCGCACATGTTTGTGTCTTGTGCAGACCATAGGCCTTTTGACAGAGTCCCAAGAGGACCCCAAGCAGGCGAAGCATTGTGAGCGAGTTGATCAGGGTGTTCACCGGAGCTGTGCCGAGGGAGCTTTCCAGCGGGTGATTGTGGCAGCGTTCCCCTTCTTCAGAGCAGGTTGGACGCGCATTGTAGTTTTCTATTGGTGGGCCCTATTTTGCCCTTTGTACTTTTGTTGTTTCTCTCTGGTTGTGGGATAGTGTATGCATGCATTTACTTTTCAGTTTCTTTATCTCTGCACTGTTTCATGGAGGTGTTTGTGGGTGTGTGTGTACAGGTACCTTAGGCTAATGCCTCCCATGTGTGTGATAGCCTACTCGACGCTGGTCGCCAGCCCCTGGCCTATTGGAGGCGAGCTTGGGGGGTCGCGGCTCGAGCCCCGTTGGGTCGGGTCGTGACAATTTTGGATCATGTAAAATTTATTTAAAAAATTATATAAATATTATAGAGGATTTTCAATTGTGTAAAGCGAGAAAAGTGTAACCTGAAGGAAAAAATGAGGGTTCTAAGAGAATCCCCTACCTTATCTCTAAAAAATGTTCTACACTTGATTTTAATGTTCGGGATAATCATATTAAATTCATTAATTAATTAATTCAGAAAATTATATATAATTAATTTACATATTATAAGAAGGGAATTTATGTTGATAAAATATTGGGTTGTTACATTCTTCCCCCATTATCAAATTTCACCCTTGAAATTTCATTTTACTAAGGGGAAAATAGGTGAGAGTACTTCCCCTTCAGTGCTTCCTCCAGTTCCCATGTTGCCTCTTCATATTAATGGTTTTTCCATATTACTTTAACCAGGTGAGTTTTCTTTTTTATCATAGAACTTTATCTCTATAGTCCAAGATATTCACTTTTTGTTCCTCATAAGAGAGATAACTTTCCAACTACAACACCTCGAGATTTAGTACATGTGAGGGATCTGGGATGTACTTCCTCATGAGGCATATATGGAATACATTGTGTACTTGAGACATGGTAGGAGGAAGTGGGTGTAGACAGGCCACAACTCCAACATAATCAAGAATCTCAACGGGGTCTATGTACCTAGGACATAGCTTTCCCTTCTTACCCAAATCATAGAATCCTCTCTCTTAGAGATATGTAGAGGAATACCATGTCATTAACCATAAACTACAGAACTCATTGACGATTTTCTTCATAACTCTTCTGCTGACTTTGGGCCACTCAGATATGCTACTGAATTGTTTTCACATTTTAGTCTATTCATTCAACCATTTTAGGACCTATAATATTACATTCACCAACATTATCCTTGTATGTTGGTTTTCTATATCTTTTCTCATAAATGGCTTCATATGGATCCCCTTGGATGCTCGAGTGGATAATATTGTTATAAAAGAACTTATCTAGAGGGATAGGTTGGTACAATACTCATTTGAAGTCCATAAAACATGCTCTCATTATTTCTTCTAATGTCTTAATTGTCCTCTCATATTGGATATTAGATTAGGAAGATAGGTCATACTAAAATTCAGATTAGTATTTGTATAATATTGGAAACTTTTTCATAACATGGATGTGAATATCAGATCATGATAAGATAAAATATATAGTGGTACACCATTTATCTATACCACTTCTAAAATGTATATTCGTAAAATTTGATCCAGTGACAAGTTATCTCGAATTGAGATAAAGTGAGTTGCCTTTGTGAGATGATCCAAAAAATCCCATATTGAATTTTTTCCTTTGGATGCATTCAAAATTCAAGTGAAAATGTTTACATTTAGGTTTTCCCATTTCCATGTTGGTATGGGTAATGGTTTCCATATCTCCTTATACTTTTTTCATTCAGCCTTCACTTGCTGAAATACTAGACACTTTGATGTATATTCAAAAATATCATTTTTCATATTGACCTACCAATATTTTTCTTGGAGATCACAATACACCTTGGTGGCCTCTAATTTAGTAGATAAATATGATCTATATGAGCCATTCAGATGCTTTTTCATTATCTCTCGATGAGAACGAACACAAAATTGTGAACCAAATATTATTAATCCTTCTCCATCCTATTATAACTTTGAGGATTACACATTTTTTATATATTCCACCAATTTCTGAATTTCCATAACATTTGTTTAAGTATCCTTTATTTTCATTATGAGAAATTGTTGAGAAATAATTTAAGAATGTATTGATTATGTTCCTTCCTTTAAAATTCCCATTTTGTCTTTTCACGTCTAAAAATATTGGATTATTCTCAATTATCATCATTGATAAAGACAGGAGATCATTTATACAAAGATAATATGTCATCTTATTCGACTTAGCGGGATGGTAGTAGATTGAGAAGTCATAATTCTAGATGATCTCTGACCATCTCTCTTGGTTCATATTATGCTCCTTCAGTGTGAATATATATTTGAGACTCTTGTGATTGGTATATATCACACAATTCAACCCATAGAGATAATACCGCTCTATTTTCCACTTAAATATCACAAATGAAAACTCTATATCATGTGTGGGATAGTTTTTCTCATGAATTTTTAACTAACAACATGAATATTATATTATTTAATAATTTTTCATTAGTACACAACATATGCGCTTATTTTAATCATCACGGTTCATCACAAAGAGTTCCCCACTTTTTTGAAGTGTGAGTACTAATGTAAAGATAAGCCTATTTTTTATATCCTTAAATATTTCCTCACATTCCTATATACAGTCATACATTACCCCTTTTGGAGTAAAATTGGTTAATGGGTTTGACAGTCATGAGAATTTCCTCAAAAAAATTTGTTAGTACCCAACTAGTCTAATGAATCTTCAGATCTCTGTTATTGATTTTTACATGGTCCAATATTCGATTTATTTTGTCTTGGTAGGATCTAAAAATATATCTTTACTGTTTATCACATGCCCTATGAATAATACTTTCTTCATACAAAACTCAAATTTAATTTAATTTTCATATAATATATTCATTCACAAAGTCTTTAGAGTAATATTCAAATTATCCTCACGTTCCTCCTTAATCATGAAGTATACCAGAATTTGATCAATAAAGAATACCAATTTTTTGAGATAATCACTAAATACTCTATCAATTAAAACCATGCCAATTTAAGGATCATTAGTGAGTTCTAATGGAATCACTATGAATGCATAGTGTCCATACCAAGTTTAAAATGCATTCTTGGGAATATATTTCTTCTCAATTTTATTTAGTGATATCCTGGTCGAAGGTCCACCTTAGAGAAATACTTGGACCCACGTAGGTGATTTAACAATTCATCAATATGTTTTAAGGTTTACATTTTCTCTGTTATGATTTTATCGAGCTCAAAATCATTAATACATAGGTGTATTAATCCATTATTCTTCTTGAAAAATAGGACTGGTGCACCCCATGATGAATCACTCGAGTGTATAAAACCCTTTTCTAGATTCTCATGTAACTACTTCTTCAGTTCTTCCATATCAACAATGTCCATTATATATGTTCTCTTTGATATAGGAAATGATCTAAGAATATGTTCAATTAATAAGTCAACCTCTCGATTAGGAGGAAGACTAGTAAAATCTTTGGGGAACACATCTTTGTAGTCCCTCACAATGGGCATGTCGTCGAGAATGATTCTCTACTTTTTCGAAATCATTTAGGTGGATATTATTTCTCATAATTCAGTAATATCATTTATTTATAAAATTATTCTGATAGAGATTCATACTACTCCTTACTCTTGTATATAATTATAGGATGCTTCGAGATGTGAAGAGTGATATCCATTTCCTAATAGTCAATGTTGTCTTGGTATAAAGGTAGAAAATCCATGCCCAATATAGCATCAAACCTCACCAATTAAAGTAAAAAAGTTTTTCTAGGATTTATAGTCTATAAAAACTAATTGGGGTGGAGTAATATACTTTGGATGCAATAATTTCCCCATTATATATTACCATAGATAACTCAACCTTCATATTTTGAGGTGGTGTTTGAATAGTTCTACTAAACTTGCAAAACGTGAAATAATTCATGTAAGCAAAATCAAATAGTAAATTTTGTATTCTTTAATGAATAACCACCATAGATGTTTCCAAATATTTTTCGGGATCCACCATAGTAGTAGTGATAACATATTACCTTTCTTGAAACATTGGAGGTTGTTGTTGTTGTTGTTGATTGTCTCAAACAAACCTTGATTTAGAGAAATGGTTCATATAATGCCCAAGTTCCTTGAAGTTGAATCCCATAACTACAGGATGAGTATTGATCTGAATCTCCCCTTATTCTTCAACATTAGTGGGATTCTTCATATCCCTTCAGTAGTTATTATCCAGATGGAAAGGTCTTCTACATTTCAATTATTTGATGGTTCAGTTTAGACAGATCCCAACATGATTCTTCCCAAAATTTTGACACATGGGATATTGGGTTTTATTTACATCATATGATTTATCTGTTAATCAATCCATATTAAACACTATTTCCATCTTTTTGTCATTGTGCCTATGATACCACTGAGAGTCTCTAATTTCCCTTTCAACTGTAATGGAAAAATAGAAAACCTCCTCATAACTATCAATGACTCGAATCGCAAATGATGCTCAAAGACATGGATTTAGTTTACTAAAGAATTGATCCACCTTTATTTTAGTGTTCATGATAATGACATAGGTGTATCGTTAAAGCCTAGTGATTTTTTCCCATTTGTTAAAATAGAATCGTCTTCCTTTTACTTTAGTCTAAGGAACTCTCTTTCCATCTTAAGATGGAGGGTTCCAGGGAAAATACTTATTAAAAAATATTTTCGTGAAATCATACTAGTCCATGGAATCAATTTCCTCTTTAGAGTTTGGGTTCATGATTAGTTTCTAGCACTAATCAACATCCCCATCAAAATGATATACAACCCTCACAAATTTATCTTCTTCTTAGCATTGGTTGACCTAAAATATACTCTTTATGGTTTAAATAAATTGTTTCAAGATGATGGGGTCAACATATCCACTAAATATGAGAGTCCTTTTTATATAAAGGAATCAACTATAAATTTTTTTGTAACCATGGTCTTCTATGAATGAATTGGATTATGGTTTGTGTTTGTTGTCAATCCTTAGTATAAGTTCAGAATGTGTAACAGGAAAGTGATCATATAGTTCAAGCAAACAACAATACTGAAGGTGGCGTTGTTTCCTAGTGTTTGCCAAATTTTTTAGCCTAAAAATCGACAAATGGAGAAAAGTGATTTTGGAAAAGATAATTGCACGCTGTGTACTTAAAGGAGAGGAAACTTGCATGCCATATGTTTTTCAAGATCAGAACTTGGAAAACTGGTAAAGGGATAAGGGTCGCGGATGTTTTGGCCTGGTCACGCAAGTGACTTGCGCATTGAGAAAGGACTTGTGCACCGATGCCTAGGAGGTTGGAAAGTTTCACACCTATTGTTCTTCATGATCATAACCTCAAAATATGGAAATGGAAAGAGTATCGTGGAAGTATTGGTTTGGTATCACAAGTAAGTTACGCGATAGAGGCTAGGGAAGTTAGAGCTATGTGCCGGGACTTGCACACCGCGAGGACACATTCACACCACCGTGCAAGGGGTCCAGTTTTCCTATAAATAGTGGACCACCCCTCCTCATTTTTAAGGGAAAATCAAGACTTAGAGATTTTTCGATCTCTCATCATGCAAGTGGTTGATTCGTGCAAGTGGTAGTTAGGTCGCGCAAGTACAAGCTACGCGCCGGTTGTCGGATGCACGATCAAGGTGGTTTGAGAGTTAAAGGTGAAGAGCCGTGCAAGTTTAGAGTTGAAGAAGGTAGTGTCACACAACTGGGTTGGTGTCACCTGTGTGACGAATTTTTGTCGTGCAAGTGACTTGTACATCGTGTTTGAAACTTTTGTGCCAGGCATTGAGAAGTGCGCCAGGTGAGGTTGAAGTACGCCAGTCTTTTTGGAGCTGCACGAAATCTGGAAGATTGCCCGATAACTTTGCTGCAAAGTGGGATAAGTATATGAGTGAAAGTTTGACTTCAACAGATCATCTACATTCAACAGAGGAATAATTCTTTAGCAATTATGAAGAGACCTTCACTTATATAAAATGGGCAGGACTTCTCCAATGGCAGTGAGCCAGGGGGAGTCAACAGGAGTGACCCGACAGACACAGTGATCTATCCCTGATCAATTGTAATGGCAGTGATCCTGGGATAGAGTTCTATTCCCGAACCTTTGTAATCCACATCTTGTGAAGTTTAGTATAATTAGGTATGACCGACAACCTATCGACGTATTCTCCTTGGATGTATCCCTTAGTGGTGAACCAAGTAAAATTTATTGTGTCTTCATTGTGCATGTGAATGTTTTCTTTCTGATCATATTCATCATATAGGTTCCACAAGTTCCTACCAACATAGGAATAAGATCCATCACATTAAAAGAAAAAGTTATCACCCTAATTCACCCCTCCCCTCTCAGTGTGTCCTGGGGTCGTTCAAATTTCACTTTATTTAGAGAAGTCCGGTGTTCCATGCAATTAATGTTTCTATTAATAACTTGAGCTAGTTAAGAAAGTAATATCATGATGTTTTGAGCACCCATTCCCATTATATTTGGAATATCATTAAGGAAATCGATACTTTTCATATCACATTGAAAATTGAATCATATTATTCTATTTCCAAAAATTAACTAATAAAAATAAATTTCAATCAGGGGGCCTAAATACATAGATAATACATATAATAAACGGAAACTATGAACATATAATTATAAACATGTAATTTAAATGTTTATCCTAACTTGTGATGCCCTATGTTTCAATATTTGTTATCCATGTTGATAGAATTATCCCCATGGTTATTACTAAAGTTCTCTTGTCCTAATATCCAAAAAAATAATTAGACCCTTATATTATACCAATTATAATGGATCTAGACTTTTACACAAATTACTACACTATTTTATGAAAATTTAACAATCAATTACATTAAATGTATCATAAATTCTAGTGTCTTCAGAAGATTAGGTACATAACTTGAAAACACAAAACCAAAATAAGGCATCTATTATTTAATCTTCTTAATGACCTCTTAACATCCTTTGAGACCTTATATATTTATAGGAAAACATATGGAATATGATAACAAAGGGATGAGCTAAAAAGTCTAGTAAGGGAATAAACATAAGAATAAAGAATAACACATGAGTTAGAAGGCATAACATGATGAAATAAATCGGAACAAACAATGGAAATATAACATGAGGAGCATGGGATAAAGTAATCAGGGAATCATAGTTATGTGACAGTAAACTAAAAAATTAAATAATAACGAGTCAAGGATTATTACACATGGATTATCATGAGTCATGGCTAACCACCAAGACAGTTGCGTATGGAACACAAGTCAAGGACAACCTCCAGGACCGTTGCACAAGAAGTCTCATGAGACTAAACATTACCCAATTAATTGGAGTTATATCTAGGTGAACCCATCACAACATGTTCATGAATATGTGTTATTTATAAGAATCATACATAAGGAATCAAACATAAATATAATGGTTTCTCATGGATATAATTGGGTCTCATAATCTGTTAAAAAGGAATATCAAAAGAGAATGTCAAAATGGATTCCATGAAAGAATGTATTTAAGTCATACAAGGAAATTAATAACAGAAAATAGGTATATATTTTGATAAGTGATGTCAAAATGAAGTTAAAATTTATTAAAAAAATGTTTAAGAATCTATAGATATAAAACCCTTTAGTGCAATATGATGGTAAATTTTAGAGTTTCTTTAAAATAGAAAAGGAATAATTGTTTGTATAAAATAAGAAATGAACAAGGATAGTTCTTCATAATAAAATGATCATTTTTTGAAAAATAATTGTGGATCAAAATAGATTATGGAGTTCACATTAAAATGGGTAATAAATCAGGACATTCCCTTTAATCGGGCTTTCTTATGAGGAATAATTTTTAAGGGATCCATTTTAAAACATGTATTTCCCCATAAAATAAATATGTAATGATATGGATACATGAGTTAAGAAAACATAAAAATAATTTATAATAATTATATTGACATAAATAATAGTTACATTGGGGTAAAGGAAAAAAAGCATACATGAAGGAAAAAATGAGTGTTTCAAGAGAATGTCTCACTTTATGTCCAAAAATGATCTACACATAATATTAATGTCATGTATAATCAAATTAAATATATTAATTAATTAAAATAGAACATTTTATTAATTTATTTTATCTGTTATAATTTTATTAAGTTCATTCATGTAATTTTTGATGAGTTATAATATACAATTTTATCATTTAGGAGTGTTTTTTTCCTTGGGTTTTAGGATCAGTTAATTGTATACATGTATGAAAGATTATGTAACATTAAAATAGTTTTCCAGAATTTGAAATATATTTTTAATAAACTTATATAAACTTATATGTTATTATATATCATTTTGGTTCCATATGTGAGTATGAATCATTAGATAAAATGTTTATGATATTCATTTAGATTAATTTTGAATTTTTTGATCCTCACGAACTAGTTTTTTTTCATTAATTATCATCTTGTATATGTGAAGGGTACAAAACATTAAATAGGATGTAATACATATATTATAATACGGTTCAACTATAAAAATGGTATTAATAACATCCTTTAATTCATTAAATGAAAATGAAATCTTGTCATCCCTAAAGGTGATAAATCAACACCTCACGAAAGACATTTTAATTTTTTGAATAAAAGTGAGAGGAGAAGGTGTTTGTTGATAGATTATTACATTAAATTAATAACATTATATTATATGTTAGATAATGGAGTTATCATGCCACTTGGATAATGTTAGGTGAGGTTATAATAATAAAATAAAACAATTCAATGAAAATAAAAGAGAAAAGAAATCATATTTATCCTCTTCAATTGTCCTCCTTAAGAACCTCCAAATAGAAATCTGTTTTAGAATTTTTGTAAGTCCACATCCTTGAAAATTTAATAATCTCAAGTTTTAGTCAAAATATTACATTCTCTCATGTTGAGGAACTTTTCAGGTTTAGTGTTATTGAGAAATAGGCCATAATTTATACATAACAAAACCATAAGAGTACAAAGTCGACACTTCAAAATAGTATCAGTTTTTACACCAAATGAAACCATTTTAAAAAAAACATGATTTCTTTTCAAGACACATATTTGATAATTTCATCATGATATCCACTTATCCATTAATAATCTTGAGACCTATGAAAAAAATTTAAAACTTAGGATAAGTACAATAATCTCATTGAGGGTATAAAAGAAATAAAAAAAATTTTAGTCCATGAATACATACAAACTCGTGAATCTTTTTCACTAAGTTATAATTTTAAACCATTAATCATAGAATCATTATCTTAAATCCTGAAATAATAATATTCTTATAAATCATTATAGAAATCATAAATCATAATGGTGAATTGTAGAATCTATAACATTCTTACATTTTATCATTCACAACTACATTATGAGTAACATTAATGGTTACATTTAGAATACCCATCACAATATATTCACTTAATATCATATGAGAAACACTGCCATTTAAATTTGTCTCATTACCCAATGAATTAGAGATCCACAATAGGCTCACCTGCCCTTCGTTAATCATGGAACCACCCATACTTTTAAACAACACCTAATAACCATAACATAGTCATAAAACATAAAACTATCATAAATGAAACAAAATAACATTTCAAATTTGAAATAAAAAGATATAATTTCAAAATATTGAAATAATCAATCCATTATAAAGATATTTTTCAATACCAAAATACCCAAAAATAGAATAAAGGATTTATTTTTCTTTCAAAAACATTAAGGCTTGTAAAGGAATCCAAATATCAAATAATGGTTACAGTAAGAGAGAATTAATTGTTGCCATATACATTAAAAAAAATCATTTTAAAATTTGAAAAGAAATTAAAACATCCATATATAAATATTATTTTTTAAAACATTAAATGAAATTAAAATTCACGGGGTTGATTATACACCTTATAAAAGATGGTGGTTTATGACATGAAAATATGCCTTAATGTAATGATATTGAGACAATGTCCCTTACCTTGAGTATGATTCTTCATGTATGTTATTTTTCTACCTAAATAATAAAATTTGGTTAATATATAATTTTTAGAACCTTTTTCATGTGTATAATTCCTTTTATATCATTTATAACCATGTTATAACAATTACTTAATTATTTTTCTTCACGCTGGATGTTTTAATGATACTCTTTACATGAGTCGAAAATGAATTTGGTATGATGTCAATAGTTAATGTGGTAATTAGTCCATAATCACCAGAATAATATTAATGACATAATAATCACATTTTGTCATCAATTATACTTTTATATGAAATCATTAAGTATGATTATGAAAAATGAAATGTGTTACAATTATGGTGATGGTAAGCCATACATACGCATGAGCAATGTTTACATTTTTCAATGATCATCACGGAAAGAAAGTATTTATTATTTTATCATTAAAAAATGATAATAATATCATTAATATCATATTAATCATGTATATGTAGTTATATATATTTAACATGTGAGGTAGTGATTCAAAACGAATTGTTTCACTTCGTGCTGCTTACAGATGAACAATGTTATCATTTTTATGTGAATCTAAATTAAAAACATAATTGATATATTATTAACTTATAAGGATAAATATGTATTGAATATAATATATAAACATTAATTTCATCATTATAACTAGTATTGATTGATAGTAATGGAAAACAAATTATATAGGTTCATGGAGGTGATATGTCACACGTACACACAAACGATTAACTATATTCCCATTTGATGAAAGTTGAGATGGATTTTGGTGATAATATTTTCATAATAAAATCCCATTATATTGAATAAATTGTATTTATTATTTCATGATGCTTGTAAAATATTTTATGGAAGTTAAATAATAAATAAAACATAAACACTTAAATAAAAATGGTAGCTTTCCTTCAGACGATTACTTTTGATTAACACCTTAACACCTCTAAGGATGGGGTTACGCCTAAAATAATGCATATAGAATGTGAGGAGGGATTCTAGGAAGGAAATTTAGATGACCTTGTCTGAACAAAAATGGGTTTTAGGTGTGAAGAAAAGATAATGATATGAGCCCTTTTATAGGAGATGGGAGGGGTACTTTTGGATTTTAGAAATTATTAAATTATTTATTTATTTCAAATGTATCTAAATTAATTTAGTAAAAAGAAACACTACTACACATATTCCTTTTAATATTCTGAAAAATCTTTTTAACAGTGCTAAAAAGTGTCATTAATCATAGTACTAACAAGGCAGTGGGGTCCGATTTATCATGGCTAAAATAGTTGATAAATGGGACCTTAATCTATGTTAATGAAAGAACTGATAAAGTCCCCCATTTATCATAACAATTTTAGCATCGATAAATGGAACTTTTATCAATACAATTTTGGGTGCTAATAAATACCGTCTTTATCATCGCTTTAAATACCACTGATAAAGGGGGGCCTTATCCACGATCGAAATAGCACTGATAAAGGCCAAGGTGGTTGCAATGTGCTGTTAATATAACAAAACACCCAAGAAAAACATATATGTTTATACAATAGAAACAACAAACAACACTCTATAAATTTATTTGAAATCATGAATACCAAAATATATACCCATGGTAAATTAAAAAAACACTGTTATATACATTTTAAACAATTTTTTATATAATCACATTTACAATTATCCAATAAATAGTTAAAACATTAATGATTAAACTATTGATACCCATGATCCCCTCTCAAAAATTTTCACCCATGGTATTAGTTTCCAAAAAAATCATCCCAACTTGAGAAACATATTACACCTATATAAGAAACCAAATATTATGTTATTAATAATTTAAATAAATAAATTAAACATTAATTTAAAAGAATACATAATAAAAATGTCAATTTTTAACAAAAAAATATACATTTGTAGTTTTACTGGTAACTCCATGCATCATAATGATGTGGATTTGATTTATAAATGTCACAAATGAGTTATGGATCATTGTCTTAAAATATCAAAACAATTTGAATGTGTTTTCTTGGTTTGGAGTATGTAACTTGTTCTTTTAATAAAATTAATATAAAATTTAAATATTGAATCATTTGGATTTATACCTATCACACAATGCATCATACTGAGGTTATTATGATTCATACACAGAAAAAATGACTTATATAATGTTTTCTTAAAGTACCAAAACAATCCAAATGTCTTTTCTCGGTTTTAAGTTTTCCAGTTGTGTTTTTTAATAAAATTTCATTTCAAATAGGAAACACATATCATGAGTCATACTGGTAACATCATGTGTAGGTTTTATGTGAGACTGTAGTATACAGATCAAAAATGACTTATGAACCACTGTCCTAAATTATGAATACAATCAAAGCGTGTTTTATTGGTTTTTAGTGAGTGACACGTTCTGAGATAAAATGTCAATTTTAAAATTATAACTGAAACTTTTAGTCGAATTGGTCACAATGTGCATCAGATTAAGGTGTGCTTGATTCTTACACCTCAAAAATATTGATGGATTTTTTTCCTTAAGTATGAAAATAATTTAAATATGTTTTCTTGGTTTTCAGTATGTTCATTGTTTTTTTATAAGTTGATGTAAATTTTAAAGAAAAAGAAAAATTTAGAGTAATATCAGTACACCATGAATCATATTGGGGTGGTTTTAATTCCAAAAAATGAAAAATAACTCATGGATCATTTTTATAAATTATCAAAATAATCTAAATGCATTTCCTTATATTTCATTATGTAACTTGTTCTTTTTACTAAATTTAATGACAATTTTAAATTAAAAGAGACAGGTTATGATTTATCGGACACACTGAGAATTATATTGAGGTGAAGATAATTCATACATATCAAAAATTATATATAGATCATTTTCCTAAACTATAAAAACTATATGAATTCTTTTTCTTATTTTTCAGTATGCCAATTTTGTTTTCTTACTAAAATGGAATTTCAAACTATAAACAATAAATTTGAGTCATGTTGGTCACATCATGTGCCAGTTTGACATTATATTGCTTCATAAATGTCAAAAAGGGCTTATGAATCTATTTCATAAATTATAAATTCAAAGGGGAATAATTTTATTGGTTTTTAGTTAGTGACATGTTTTGAGCTAAAATGTCAATTTTAAACAGATAACAGACACTTTTAGTCAAAAAAGTCACACCATGTGTCAGATTAAGGGTTAGTTCATTTCTACACATAAAAAATGACTAATGGATTATTTTACTAACGTATTAAAATAATCTAAATTCATTTTATTAGTTTTCAGTATGTATCTTATTCTTTTTACTTAAATTAATGTCAATTTTAAATAAAAAGGCACATTTTGAGTTATACCAGTCACACGTTGAATCTTATTCAGATGGGGTTGATTTATACCCATCATAAATGACACATGGATCATTGAAAAAAATTATCAAAACAATCCGAATGTATTTTCCTAGTCCTCATATTTTCATTTATTCATTTTACTTAAATTAGTGATAATTAAAATTAAAAGAGCCACATTGAGTTTTATCAGCCACACCATGCATCTTACTAAGGTGATAATTATTTTGACACATCCAACAATATTAATTCATTTTCTACATTTTCAGTATTCCAGTTGGGTTTTTTACTAAAAGGTCATTTCAAACTAGAAACATGTATTTTGTTTAATAACAGCCACATAGTGCATTGGTTTGATGTGATACTACATCATAAACATCATAAAGATCTTAGGAATGTTTTCCTAAATTACAACAATAATTGGAGTGGATTTTATTGGCTTTCAGTGAGTGATAGTTTGGGGATAAAATGTCAATATCAAACTGATAATAGACATTTATAGTTATATCGGTCACACCATGTATTAGATTGAGGTGTGTTTGATTTCTGCACGTCAAAAATGATTGATTCTTCATTTTCATAACATATGAAAAAAATTAATGTATTTTATCAGTTTTCAGAATTTCACTATTTATTTTTTACTAAAATTAATGTGAATTTTAAATAAAATGAATTATTTAGAGTTATAAAAGTCAAACTATGCATTATATTTATGTGGGCTGATTTTTACACATCAAAAACGATTCATGGATCATGGTACAAAATTATCAAACCAATCCAAAATTTTTTCCTTGGTTTCTAGTTTGTCACATGTTGTTTTTACTATAATTAATTTCAATTTTAATTAAAAGAGGCACTTTGAGTTGTACTATCCGTGACATGCATCATAATAGGGTAGGGATGATCCCTAAACATCGAAAATTACTTATAGATCATTTTCCTAAAGTATCAAAATAATATAAATTCATTTTCTTGGTTTTCAGTATTCCAATTTTGCTTTTTTACTGAAATATCATTTCAAACTCGAAACACAAATTTTGAGTCATACCAGTAGCATCATGTGTTATTTTGACGTGATACTACTTAGCACATGTCAAAAAGGATTTATTAATCATTTTGTAAATTATAAATATAATCAAAGTGAATTTTCTGGGTTTTTAACAAGTGACTGATTTTGAGCTAAAATGCCATTTTTATACTGATAATGAACACTTGTAGTTATTCTATCCACACCATGCATTAGATTGATGTATGGTTGATTCCTACACATCAAAAAGGATATATGGATCGTTTTCCTAATTTATTAAAACAATATGAATCTGTTTTCATAGTTTTTAGTATGGCACATGTTTTTCTACTTAAATTAATTTCAATATTAAATAAAAAGAAACATTTGGAGTTATAACGATCACACCATGCATCTTATTATAGTGGTGTTGATTCTTATACATCAAAAATAAATCTTTGATCATTTTCCCAATTTATCAAAATAATCCAATAAATAATTCATAATGAATATTTTCTATTAACTTGAACTCTTCAACAATTTTAGGTGACTCCTCCTTTGAATGTTTTGAATGTCCAGCTAAGGGAGCTCTCATAGGTTTTAACTCTCTCATTACAAATATTTTAAACACCTTCTGGATATACTTAAACTAATATAGGAATAATTTTATAGACATTAAGTCTCTTTATTTACACTACACTCTATGACTATTAATTCTATCATGTAAGGATTGAAATTCAAGTTACACTATCATGGTGCCTCCTTATGCCCACAAAAACTCCATTTGAGACTAGAACTATACCTTCTGTTTCATTTAGCATGAATACTTCTAGTTGATCTATGTAGATATATTCCTATGAATCTGTAAGAAGGAATATAATCATGACATCAATTTTGTAACGCCCCGACCCCAGCTACCCAGAGCCGGTGCATTACTTCGTAACATTGGCATGATCCCAAAAGATCAAGTCTCGAAAGACCGATTAGTTTAGTAGCCTTGGAAACACTAGATACATTCATAAGTCTTTCATTACATCAAAATTAAACAAACTACAAAAAAAACATGGTCTTCATAGTCCACACTCATATCTTCACTGATTATTCTTGCAAGTCAGTCATAAAATACTTCTTCACAACCTGGAAAATTTTTAAACATTGAAAGGGGTGAGCTCAAATGCTCAGTAAGGATAACAATAATGCGGAAGCTTTCATAAATAAACATTAACATTTAAGGCAATGTATAACTAAAACAAAAGCCTCTTAAACATGAACTTCAACATAATATGGCAAAAGTAAAATGAGATAATGCCATTTACTTCTTCACATGGATATTCTACTGGTCGAATAATCACATGTAATATCAATAACCACTTTCATAATGAGGGAATGTATAATGCCGGACATTCTGAAACATTTTGTCAAGGCCTCGGCCAAGACGTCTAAAATGATTAAGGCCTCGGCCAAAACCATAAATCAAATTGGGAAAGGGCCTCGGCCAATTCCACGTCTAGTTGTCTCATGAGACCTGCCGATGCATCGAGGAGCTATAGCGGGCTCCACCCGTCACTTATTAAGTCCAATACATTCCTCATATGAATAGGTTTAAACATATCATAAACCATAACATAATCGTATCACATAAAACATGCATAAAGGAAACATAACATTTCCACATTTCAATCACAAGATATCAATACAACACATTGATAAAAACTCTTTCAAAACCATTTTCAATACCAAAATAAAAGAAAGTTAAAACTTTGTATTTATTTTTCATTAAAAAAAAGATGGCTTTTAGAGGAAGCCGAAACTCAAATAGTGGTCACGGCGGTGGAGAAGTCGTTGTCGCCGCATAAGTACGGAAAGAAAAACATTCCCTTTTGTCGTTTAGCAAAACACTTCGTATAAAAAAGATTCCTTTTGAATAAACGTAAAAGTCAAAGGGGTTTATACACCGTATAAAAGAAAGTTGTGTATAAAACCAAATATGTCTCAGTGGATGGTGATTGAGACGAAGTCCTTAAAAAGATCATTTTTAGAATAAAATAGATCTATTATGTGTATTCACTATAGGTACACATAAAGA
This sequence comes from Viscum album, assembly GCA_963277665.1. Lineage (NCBI taxonomy): Eukaryota > Viridiplantae > Streptophyta > Magnoliopsida > Santalales > Viscaceae > Viscum > Viscum album. The sequence goes on along the minus strand of OY728143.1, from coordinate 1,750,925,766 downwards.
AAGTAAAAATACAAAATAGGACATAATAATATCATGACATAATTTGAAAGTAGGAGATTAACCCAAAGAATGGAAATTGGGTTAAGAAGTTCCCTTACCTCGTGTCTGACTTGACTCAACCGTTCTTTAACCTCCTGAATAATAAACTAGAGTTAATATATACCTTATTAAGAACCATTTTCAACTTCATTATCCTTATTATATCACTTATTACAATGATATGAACATTATGTAATTATTTAAGTTAATAATGTTCATTTTGTCGGTATTTGGTTCTTAAGTCAAAAATAGGCTTCTTACACTTACATGTTGTTAATTTGGTCAAAGTTTCATTATATCCAGAATGGTATTCATGATGTAGATATCATATATGTCATATATATCCAGTACATACATTCATTTATAATATTACATCACATTTAGAGGTAAGAAATGAAATGCACCGTTCATGGAGACGGTAAGCCGTACGTACGCATGAACGCTACTTCCATTTCTATTTCATATTTTCTGGAATGGAATCATAATGATATGAGAGTATATTATAATTCCAGTATAATAACATATATAATATCATTAACTTTATCCTTCACACATCCCACATATGGTATTAACGAATCAAATCACTTTCAGGGGGCGGTAGTCCGCGCTTCCTAAAATGAAGATATCGTGTTTTACCCATAATGGAAACCATAAAGGTATGCCCAAAATGAAAAAAAACAGAAGCTTAAGGAAAACATAAACATATTATATATCATATATAAAAATAGTGACATCATAATGGCCACCTTTGAAGGTGTTAAATGAGTGTTGAACAATCATCGTTTCGGGAGGCAGAATTTCGCCATCCACGGAAACCTTATGTTCTTTAACCATTTGATGTAGTTGTGTGGAAGTGTAGCTCAAATAAATCTTATAACAACATCCTAGTATATTTAAGATACTGGTTTTGTTACAAAAGAAGTAAATAAAAAGAGTTTAGGGGGTTGGAGAAGCAAAATAAAACCAAAGAACATGAGAGAATGAATTACCTTAAAAAGTGTAACTCCTTTTGAGTTGAGCCTAAAGGCTTCCTTTGAAAGGATTCTGCCCAAAGGGAATCCTCTAGGATGAGGAGAGGGATGTGGAGAGAGCAAATGGGCAGGGGTTGGCCGAGCCAATGGCTTGAAGAGTGTGTGAAATGAGGTAGAGGTGGGGGCCTTTTATAAGAGGAGAGGAGGGGCACTTTTGGAAAGTAAAGGAACATTACATTATTTGAAAATGTGTTTCGGTTTTAAAAGGTCCCACATTGATAGAATTCGTGGATAAGGTGATAAGGCATCGAAATCCACTCATCCAATTGGTTTTGGCCATGTGTAGTTCATAGATTTTATATTATCTTTCCATTTTATTTAAATCGTCAAATAATGATGTCATCGCTGCATCATTATTATGTCATAAATAATTAAATTTATTTAATGTCTAAAAATTATAAAAAAAATACTATGATATAGGAAATCTTTTTATCTTTCCAATGACTATTTATAATCAAAATTTGGACTTGTGTAACCCTACTTAAAAATTGTTTTAGTAAAACACTTTATGTTAGTGTCATTTTCACTTTAACATTAAATAAAAAGTAATTTATGTTATTTCCCAACAAAAGTGGATCCATGGGGTCCCCAAGTTAGGCCATGGCTTGTCTTGGTCGGCCATGACACAACCAATGAGGTTGGGACATGTGTCTAGGTCATTTAATATTATTAAAGTATTATTTATACCTTAAACTACCCTAATTACCACTAATCGCGATTAAGAACTTAATAAGTTACTATTCACCAAAAAATTATTTTTATCCCATTGAACCACATTTTACTTCTTAATGACAACCATGTATGTCGGATTTTTGAAAATCAAATCACAGAAGTGGTAATATTTCATTTAAACGAAAAATCAGTTATTTAACTACCACTTAGTGGTTTCACTATTCATCAAAAATTGAAGTTTTTCAGAACAATGCCAAAATTTCACCCTAAGCTATAATTGATATTCCGAATTCAAAAATGATGTCTATTTTACAAAATTCCAAACATATAAGTTGCATTAATTAATTTTATAATTAATTCCCGCTGTCACAACAAATAGCGTGTTTTTAAGAAACAATTTATATCAAAAGATTGGCAATTGTTTATGTCCAATTTCAATGTTAAATTAATTGTAATGACCACCATTGGATAAAATGGTAAAAATATTTTCTAATTATAACTTAAAACCACTAAATAGTATAATTTATCAGTATAAATTATTTTGATTAAAAAAGTTGTTTTTAAGTATTTTTCACTATTCATAAAAAAATAGAAGTTCTCAGAAAAATACCAAAAATTCAACATAGGCTAATTTCGATATTACGAATACAAAAATGAAGTCCATTTTGAAATATAAAATTTCTATAATTTTAAAAAGTGGTTATTACTATTCATAACGGCTACTTTGATTAGTCGCGGTGTTTTAGAACTCGAAGTTGCGTTAAATGCAAGCTATTTCATTATTGAATGAGAAGCGTATCGTGGAAGATCGGGGTGTTACATTCTCCCCTCCTTCAATAAATTGCGTCCTCGCAATTTGAAATTTTTCTTGGAAAATAAAAGGTTGAAAATAGAAAATACCTTTGTGGAAAACCCACATCGGAAATAAGGTTAATAGAATTTAGTCTTAATAAGAGGGAAATGGAAATAAGAAAGTCACCACCAAATCATGATCTCGATAAGGAGAACATTGGTGGCAATTAGAGACATATAATTTGAGGAAAAACGTAAATATTTGTAGGGATTGATTGAGGTCATCAATCACAATCAACTGTCAAATTGAGGGCCTCAAAGCCTTCAATCTATGTTGATTTAAAATATCATCAGTTCAACAAAACATAAGTTATTAGGATAACACATTTTTTTTGTTTTAATATCCCTTTACTAAAGTTTAAGAATTAATTTATTCATTGAATAAGAGATAGGTATATATATATATATGTGTTTGACATTAGAGTTTCAACCTTCAACTCATCTTTCACTCAAAAGATAATAGAACTCAAAAATATTATACTTATCCTAATTGTATAAGGTTCCAAATGTTAACACATACCATTTAGATTAGTAAAATTATTTTGTAATAACCGGGGACTTCCTGTAGGCTAGTGGTAGGAAATAAAGGCCTGTCGCACTATGATTGTGGGTTCGATTCCTGCAGCTTTGTCCGACGCGACGGGTTATGCCCCACCCTGCAGGTTGTCCTTTTCCTAAAACTATAGTATCATAATATTCCAAAAATAATCTTCATAAATTTTTTAACCTTAAACAATACTATCCATGGTTCAACTTAATCCATTCCAACCTTAATAGTTATCCAAAATACATCTGTCCAGACTTTCTCTAAAAGGTCTCTTAATTCCAAAATCAATTTATCAGATTCCCCAAACAAAGAAATGTTTCTCTTATTGTCACATACCAAAAATATGATTACCTTAATCATATTAAAACCTTACTGAAATCAAAAAGTAATGCAGTACAATCCTTATATAGATCACATTATTCTAATAACCAGAATATAATCCATGAGTCCGAAAGCATCAATACATTAGTTATTTTGCTTCAACTGTAGTAATAGCATAAGATTGTCCTTGATCCCTTGGCCTTTTCTGAGGTAAGATTCCTTGACGCTTAGGACATTCATTTGCGTAATGACCCATTTCTCTACAATTGTAGCATTCAACTTTGACAGCCTCTTTCTTTCCCTTGCAATCACGTGCCTGGTGACCTTTTTCTCCACATTTATAACAGACTCCCATTCCTTTTAGGCAAGTACCAGGGTGATTCTTCCCACAATTATCACATAATGGAAAATCCTTCTTTCCCTTTTTCCCTTTATCTGTCTCTTGTTCCACCGTTCTCTTCTTCTCTTGCTTTACTTTGTTGTCATAAGACTTAGAGAATTCCTTTTCTGTCTTGATAGCACATGAGACTATATCTTCGTATGATGAGAAGGATTGTGATACTAAAGCTCGACGGAGAAATGGTTTTAACCCATCAAAGAAACGATCAATCTTACTCCTTGGGTTACGTATATAATCGGCAGCATGCCTCGCTAACCTTGTAAAGTTAGCCTCATACTTTGCGACATTCTCATCCTCCTTCTGCCTCAGACTCAGAAATTGCCTTTCCATATCTGCTCGATGGTCACGAGGAAAGTATTTTTCTAAGAAAAGATCTTTGAACTCCCTCCATTCCATATTCGATACGTCATCATCTTCCTTTGTTTTTTGAATCAGCGACCACCACTGATCGGCATCTCCAGTGAGTCGGTAAACTTCCATGACAACCTTCTCCCTTTCACTACTCCCCAAGGCATGGAATATTTTCTCTAAGGAATTTATCCATTGCTCAGCTACTATAGGATTTGTACTCCCATTGAAGGTTGGTGGTTGTTGTCTCATGAAACGAGCTAGCATTGATCCTCCACGTTGCGGATCAGGGTGCTCCATACGAGTAAGGTTATTATTCAAAACCTGAGTGAGTTGTCCCAGTACGGTAATAAGTTGATCAGCACCAGTTGTATCTCCAGATCCACAATAATTATCTTGAGCAGGAGGGAAATCCCTACACGGAGTTCGTGCATTGATACAGTTTCCATTCCTTCTACTAGGCGCCATTTCTAAACAATGGCATAAACTAGATTAGTTTATGAATCAAAATACATAATTCCATACTTGTATAATACTTAACATAAATTGAACTATTTATGGATATAATCCATAATCATAAAAAGAAATGTTTCCTTTGAGGAAGTATGTACTCATAAACCTTACATAATGGTTTGTAAAGAAAATGAGAATTATCCTAAGCATATCCCCCGGGAGTGTCATAACCAAGAGTGCAGCAAGGCCCGTTGTCGTGCACCAGTTCCCGTTTGAGTCTAGCTCAAAGCGGTGTTTTCGGGTTTTACCCCTAGGTACATCTGTGCCAGAGCCACCTCTACCTGCTCGTATCCAGACAGGGATGTATTGCTCGGAAAACTCACAACATCTCTACAATACTAAAATTCTAGGAAGTTCTTCTATACTAATCCTCGAAGCCTATCTTTGGGCTATGTGTTCTAATCAGAGTTTATCTAAATCTAGCTTCCAAGGTTAGTACTAAACTGCCTCTGATACCAACTGTAACGCCCCGACCCCAGCTACCCAGAGCCGGTGCATTACTTCGTAACATTGGCATGATCCCAAAAGATCAAGTCTCGAAAGACCGATTAGTTTAGTAGCCTTGGAAACACTAGATACATTCATAAGTCTTTCATTACATCAAAATTAAACAAACTACAAAAAAACATGGTCTTCATAGTCCACACTCATATCTTCACTGATTATTCTTGCAAGTCAGTCATAAAATACTTCTTCACAACCTGGAAAATTTTTAAACATTGAAAGGGGTGAGCTCAAATGCTCAGTAAGGATAACAATAATGCGGAAGCTTTCATAAATAAACATTAACATTTAAGGCAATGTATAACTAAAACAAAAGCCTCTTAAACATGAACTTCAACATAATATGGCAAAAGTAAAATGAGATAATGCCATTTACTTCTTCACATGGATATTCTACTGGTCGAATAATCACATGTAATATCAATAACCACTTTCATAATGAGGGAATGTATAATGCCGGACATTCTGAAACATTTTGTCAAGGCCTCGGCCAAGACGTCTAAAATGATTAAGGCCTCGGCCAAAACCATAAATCAAATTGGGAAAGGGCCTCGGCCAATTCCACGTCTAGTTGTCTCATGAGACCTGCCGATGCATCGAGGAGCTATAGCGGGCTCCACCCGTCACTTATTAAGTCCAATACATTCCTCATATGAATAGGTTTAAACATATCATAAACCATAACATAATCGTATCACATAAAACATGCATAAAGGAAACATAACATTTCCACATTTCAATCACAAGATATCAATACAACACATTGATAAAAACTCTTTCAAAACCATTTTCAATACCAAAATAAAAGAAAGTTAAAACTTTGTATTTATTTTTCATTAAAAAAAAGATGGCTTTTAGAGGAAGCCGAAACTCAAATAGTGGTCACGGCGGTGGAGAAGTCGTTGTCGCCGCATAAGTACGGAAAGAAAAACATTCCCTTTTGTCGTTTAGCAAAACACTTCGTATAAAAAAGATTCCTTTTGAATAAACGTAAAAGTCAAAGGGGTTTATACACCGTATAAAAGAAAGTTGTGTATAAAACCAAATATGTCTCAGTGGATGGTGATTGAGACGAAGTCCTTAAAAAGATCATTTTTAGAATAAAATAGATCTATTATGTGTATTCACTATAGGTACACATAAAGAAAGTAAAAATACAAAATAGGACATAATAATATCATGACATAATTTGAAAGTAGGAGATTAACCCAAAGAATGGAAATTGGGTTAAGAAGTTCCCTTACCTCGTGTCTGACTTGACTCAACCGTTCTTTAACCTCCTGAATAATAAACTAGAGTTAATATATACCTTATTAAGAACCATTTTCAACTTCATTATCCTTATTATATCACTTATTACAATGATATGAACATTATGTAATTATTTAAGTTAATAATGTTCATTTTGTCGGTATTTGGTTCTTAAGTCAAAAATAGGCTTCTTACACTTACATGTTGTTAATTTGGTCAAAGTTTCATTATATCCAGAATGGTATTCATGATGTAGATATCATATATGTCATATATATCCAGTACATACATTCATTTATAATATTACATCACATTTAGAGGTAAGAAATGAAATGCACCGTTCATGGAGACGGTAAGCCGTACGTACGCATGAACGCTACTTCCATTTCTATTTCATATTTTCTGGAATGGAATCATAATGATATGAGAGTATATTATAATTCCAGTATAATAACATATATAATATCATTAACTTTATCCTTCACACATCCCACATATGGTATTAACGAATCAAATCACTTTCAGGGGGCGGTAGTCCGCGCTTCCTAAAATGAAGATATCGTGTTTTACCCATAATGGAAACCATAAAGGTATGCCCAAAATGAAAAAAAACAGAAGCTTAAGGAAAACATAAACATATTATATATCATATATAAAAATAGTGACATCATAATGGCCACCTTTGAAGGTGTTAAATGAGTGTTGAACAATCATCGTTTCGGGAGGCAGAATTTCGCCATCCACGGAAACCTTATGTTCTTTAACCATTTGATGTAGTTGTGTGGAAGTGTAGCTCAAATAAATCTTATAACAACATCCTAGTATATTTAAGATACTGGTTTTGTTACAAAAGAAGTAAATAAAAAGAGTTTAGGGGGTTGGAGAAGCAAAATAAAACCAAAGAACATGAGAGAATGAATTACCTTAAAAAGTGTAACTCCTTTTGAGTTGAGCCTAAAGGCTTCCTTTGAAAGGATTCTGCCCAAAGGGAATCCTCTAGGATGAGGAGAGGGATGTGGAGAGAGCAAATGGGCAGGGGTTGGCCGAGCCAATGGCTTGAAGAGTGTGTGAAATGAGGTAGAGGTGGGGGCCTTTTATAAGAGGAGAGGAGGGGCACTTTTGGAAAGTAAAGGAACATTACATTATTTGAAAATGTGTTTCGGTTTTAAAAGGTCCCACATTGATAGAATTCGTGGATAAGGTGATAAGGCATCGAAATCCACTCATCCAATTGGTTTTGGCCATGTGTAGTTCATAGATTTTATATTATCTTTCCATTTTATTTAAATCGTCAAATAATGATGTCATCGCTGCATCATTATTATGTCATAAATAATTAAATTTATTTAATGTCTAAAAATTATAAAAAAAATACTATGATATAGGAAATCTTTTTATCTTTCCAATGACTATTTATAATCAAAATTTGGACTTGTGTAACCCTACTTAAAAATTGTTTTAGTAAAACACTTTATGTTAGTGTCATTTTCACTTTAACATTAAATAAAAAGTAATTTATGTTATTTCCCAACAAAAGTGGATCCATGGGGTCCCCAAGTTAGGCCATGGCTTGTCTTGGTCGTCCATGACACAACCAATGAGGTTGGGACATGTGTCTAGGTCATTTAATATTATTAAAGTATTATTTATACCTTAAACTACCCTAATTACCACTAATCGCGATTAAGAACTTAATAAGTTACTATTCACCAAAAAATTATTTTTATCCCATTGAACCACATTTTACTTCTTAATGACAACCATGTATGTCGGATTTTTGAAAATCAAATCACAGAAGTGGTAATATTTCATTTAAACGAAAAATCAGTTATTTAACTACCACTTAGTGGTTTCACTATTCATCAAAAATTGAAGTTTTTCAGAACAATGCCAAAATTTCACCCTAAGCTATAATTGATATTCCGAATTCAAAAATGATGTCTATTTTACAAAATTCCAAACATATAAGTTGCATTAATTAATTTTATAATTAATTCCCGCTGTCACAACAAATAGCGTGTTTTTAAGAAACAATTTATATCAAAAGATTGGCAATTGTTTATGTCCAATTTCAATGTTAAATTAATTGTAATGACCACCATTGGATAAAATGGTAAAAATATTTTCTAATTATAACTTAAAACCACTAAATAGTATAATTTATCAGTATAAATTATTTTGATTAAAAAAGTTGTTTTTAAGTATTTTTCACTATTCATAAAAAAATAGAAGTTCTCAGAAAAATACCAAAAATTCAACATAGGCTAATTTCGATATTACGAATACAAAAATGAAGTCCATTTTGAAATATAAAATTTCTATAATTTTAAAAAGTGGTTATTACTATTCATAACGGCTACTTTGATTAGTCGCGGTGTTTTAGAACTCGAAGTTGCGTTAAATGCAAGCTATTTCATTATTGAATGAGAAGCGTATCGTGGAAGATCGGGGTGTTACAAATTTTTTCTATAAATAATCCATCAATAGATACCAAGCTGTGAACCATATGAATTATTATATTCTTTACAGTAGGAGAGAAAATATAACTAAAATCTAATCCTAATAATTATTGAAATACATTTACAGCTAGAGACGCTTCACACTATTCATCCACTTTCTCATTTAATTATAAATCTAATTGTTATATAGATCCAACATTCTTAATTGAAATTCTATTATCTGCAATGTATGAAATTCATACAGGTAATTCAATTATTCCATCATTTTTACTCACATTATAATGAGGATAATAGTAAGACTACATGATTCTTAAAAAAATATAAGATCCACTAGACTAACCCACACATTCCTCATTAGGGACACTCCTATTGACTAAGAATATCATAAAACTATGGGGAAATAGGTACTTTTTAAGTTAACTAGCATAATATACATTTCAACCTATTTCATAATTTTTATAGATCTCAGGTAGCTAAACAATTGGAACTGAGAAACAAAAAACCAATGATCATCACATAAATAAATATAATATAATTATTAAATCACTTCTCAACTCTAACACCCTAAAAAGGATCATTTTCAAATACATGAATAAGTATCAATAATTTAATATTAATAATCAATCAGATCCCTCTAAGGGAAAATACCTAAATCGACATATCAAACAAGGGGCCCAATTTTGAGGGTTTGAAAAACATCAATTTAAATTCTTTCATGGAAGTGAGAAAATATACATAGAAATATAGCTTGAAATACGAAATTATAAAACTGATATTTAAATATATATTTCCTTAAAATGTATTTTATAAGAAATTTTAGAAATGAAAACCTCCTATGTAAACCATCTAAAAACCACATTTAAATCATGAATCATTCCCATTTAAGGGTCATTCAAAAACCAAACCTCTCATTAAAATTTTAAAATGACTTTATAAGAAAGTCACACTTGTTTTCCAAAACCCTTTAAAATTCCATATTAATCATAAAATGACCCAGAGGTAATTTACATATTTATATAGCATTATAAAATATAAAATTTTATTATTTTCAACAAAAAACCATAGAGAACCATATGTTCTTTGTGATAAATTCCATGAGAAACATTTGAAACTCATCAAGGAAAAAAATATATAGTCATACTATGATAGGAAATGCTTTTAATGAAACTAATATATCAAAAAACAATTATGAAAATGGATTACATTGAAACATAATGAAGTTGAACTAATATCCTATAACATGAGGAGACGAAACAATGGTGAGGATGATGTCAACAATCCCTATACATAAAAATCCACAATAAAGAAATCATACCATAGATTGTAGGGGTTTGATGAAATCAGTAGGTTTTGAAGGAATTAGTTCAGTCGGTAGTGGTGTCGACGATGGAATATGAAGGATTCGGTGGAAGAAGAGAGCTTTACAGTGGAAGAGAAGGGGTTTGGTGGTGGAGGATGGGTTTGATGGTGGAGGTGGGTTCATGGAAAAGGTGGGGTTCGGCGCATGGTAGAGGTGGGATTTATGGTGGACGTGGTGTTTATGGCATAGGAGGGATTCAAAGTGGTCAAGGATGGGTTGGCGGTGAAAAAGGAGGGGTCAGTAGTGGCAGAGGTCTGCTTTCGTGAGAGATTGAGGCATGCAAGAGAAGAAACTGACTGTGAGGGTTCATTTTATAAAATCAGGTAAATCATTATAAAATACTAGTTAAAAATAAATGATGAAGGTATGTTTTATCAGCGCTAAAATAGAAAGTGATGATACTATTTCAGCACAGATAAACATGCCATTTTTAGTGCTTTTAGTGTCGATAAAAGTGTATCTTTATCAGTATTAAAAAAGAACTTATAAACCCATATGTTAATAATTTATTTATATTATCATATATATTTATAATATTTTATATAATATATATATTTAAAATTATATTTATAAATATATATATATATATATATATATTTATATGTATATATATAATAAATATATTTATTATAAATTTCTAATTATTTAAATATACTAATTTTTTTTAAAATTAGAATTATAAATATTTTTATTTATTTAAAAATATTTTTATATTTTTATAAATATATTTATTTAATTATACATTTTTATAATTAAATAAGTATAATAAATATATTTATCATAATTTTTTAATTTTTTACAAACACACATATATATATCTATAATTATAACTATAAGTAAATATATTTATTTATATTTGTATATATATATATATAATTATAATAGATATCTCTACTATAAATTTATAATTATTTAAATGCATATATAGTTATAATTATAATTATAAATAAATATATTTTGTAATGAATCTGATTTTTATAATTTTATTTTTAAAAATTATTTTGGAAAATTATGAGACCAAGCGCGGAGATGGCGAGCAATTCTGAGGCTCGGGGTGCCTGAAACATTTCTTTGAAAAATTCTACGTTCTTAATATTTCTCACATGCAATTTTTTTAATAAAGTGAAATAACTCTTAAATGAGTATCTGGATTAGAAATATGAGGGCACCGTTGGGCTCAAAGTAGTGTATTTACCCTAAGTGCTACCTAAAATTGGTCGTTGTGGGTCATTTGTAGAAAAAGTCACCAGGGGAATAACCGTAAATAAAATAAATAAATGAAAATAATTTTATTTTGAAATCCTAATAACTCATAAATAGTAACTCAGAATGGAAATCTAAGACAACTTTTGAATTCGCAAGGGGTTGCTTTCCTTTGGTGGTACCTAACCTCGACCGGCACTGGTTGAGGGTGAATTTGCGATTTTGGATGTAGAATTCCTTAAAATATCAAATAATTTTTTTATTGAATATTAAAAGTTCATGCAGTGACTATTTTCCTTTTTAACAAGCCATGTTAGAGGAATTCAGGGGTATCTCCATAACCCTAGAATTCCCCAGAGGTAATGAGAAGGAAGTTATCTCCCGACGACGAATTCCAATGGATCGAGGATCGATGATGACATGGAACTCTATTATTCATCAACAAGAAATAAAAATTGGGGCAGGGTGTCAATATATTTGTGATTTCTTTTCCCCTTCCATGAATCAAACAACGAACACAGAGCAATCCACAAACAGGTTGATCCACCGTTCGATCATTCTTGGAGGAGAGATAATTCTTACAGGATTAAAGGGAGTAAATCATGGTGATTATTCTACTATTGGTTTATTTGTGATACTACTAACATAAATGAATCAAGGATGAGAAAACACGGCCAATATCCCTCCTTTGATTGTTCGTGTTCTTAATTTTTCCCCCTAAATCTATCGTGTTCTTCATCCGTTCTTCTCCCTCTAAAACCCCACGGAAACGATCGATTATTGTTCCCCTGATCCATGGTGCAACGATCGGAGACTGAAGGTTGTGATCCATGATGGTAGTGTGAGGGTGCGATGAGAGTGTAATAGGAAGGTAGAGGATTATGGAGGAGGGGGCAATGAATGGCGGGCCACCGATAGGGCAGCCAGTGTAAAGGGCAGCACGCAGCCCAACGGGTGGTCAGGTTCCGGTGGGGCATACAGTCATGGTCTAGCGGGACCACGCCGAAGGAGTAGTCCATGGTGGCGCAGGTCATAGGTGGTAGATAGGAGCCATGATTGGAAGTTATGGAAGCAGCTATGATGGTACATGACTCAGAGGCCGTGTTGTTGGGATCTCAAGTAGGAGGAATCCCGCTGTGGCAGGGAGGCAGTGAGCGGCGACCAGGGCAAGGTGATAGGGTGGTTGGCATGCGACTGATGTTCGCGTGGAACCCACAGTGGTGTAACCCATGGAGAAGGAGGCCAAGATGTGGTGTCGTCCACAATGACCATGACGGCTGCATTGACCAGGAGCACATGGCCAAGTCGTGCGTTGAAGGATCTGGCCCTCATGCGACGGGCCAGGCTAGGAGAACAGGCCACTCTGGGGGCCCAACAGGCCGCTGTTCACCCAACAGTTTGGCCCTGTCCAACCGGGTTGGATAGGGTCGGGAAAACCGGTTCGGGTCTGGTCGGGAAAACCAGATCGGGTCGGGTTGGTTGGCCTGGGTTAGGTCCCACCTAGGCCGGACATGCCCCTTTTACTAAATTGGCCGTATTTTTCAAACTATGTGTCTGTTGGACAAGCTATTCGTGACGTTGGTGGATTTTCATTTCATTGGTCCTTTTGAGAGACTATAAGTGATTTTTTTGTATTTTGTTTGATGAAAATAGGCTCAAGGAGTAGGTGCCCTTTAAATGAGTGTGATGTGAATAGAATCCTTTGTTTGGCTATGACTATGTAATCATGGGGACTATATAACTTGGGGGACTCCTTGACCCATCAAAGCTCCATGCACCATTTATTTTCCTTGTGATATCAACAATCCATGCGCCATGGACACTTTGTGTGCTATCGATGTTTCGTTCATGAAGGACACTCTATGGACCATGGAGGCTCGGTGCACCATAGATGCTTGGTATGCCATCGACGTTCCATGCGCCATTGATGATCTACACGCCATCAACACTTTGCGAAACATCGATGCTCCCTACACCAATGATTCTCCATGCACCATCGATGCTCTAGGCTCCATAGACATCCCAGATGCCATCAATGCTCTAGGCGCTATCGATAATATATGCACCACAAACCTTTTGTGTGCCACTAACAGTCTGTGTACCATTAATGTTCAGTGCGCCATTGAAATTTTTTGATCCATTAATGCTTCATGAGCCGCTAAAAAATTTAGTTTCATAGTGACTAGGAGATCTATGGACTATGACTATAAATCCTTCTCTTCATGATTTAGACTTATACCTATGTGAGTTGAACATTTTGACTATTATTCATGTGTTACACATGTGGTGTACTTAATGTGTTTCCATTATAGTGAACATCACATGTTTATTTTGTGGTGTAATTTGTGTATTTCTTAGTGGTGTTCCTTTTTGGTTTTGGGGTCCCTACATAGTATTGTTTTACTCACCCCTACATGGGCTATGCCTGCATGTGCTATGTCTTGTGAACATGATTGAAACTTTTATAGATTCCTTGGTGGACTAGGGCAAGGTGGTGATTAAATATCATCTTGATAGATGAGGTGTGATTTAATGACTTCACATTGCTGTTTCATTACCTACCCTTCATGTACAGTTTTATGTAGCTGAATTTCAGGAGCTTGTACCTTTTCTTCTGGTTAGGCTTGTATTCCAGCCCATTTACATTTTAGTTTTGTACTGTCATACTCTACTATTGGTATCTTTGTGGGATGCATTGTTATGTACACAGAGTTTTTAATTTTTGAATTTTGGGCTAGGTGATGGGTGTGTGTGTGTGCAGGTACTTAGGAAAATGCCTCCCATTTGTGGGATAAGACTACTCGGTACTGGTCACTTGCTCTTAGCCTATTGGATGGGGGCTTGGGGTTGTCATGTTAGGGGACCTAGGGGATGATTCATGATAGAGTGGTATCAAAGGAGGTCATTCATACTTAATAAAACAATATTATAAAATTGGTTTGGGTAAATAGTATCAAGATTTTCAAGTTTGGATTTTAGGCTAAACAAATCTAGTATTGGTGTGACAGTCGACGTATCCATACATCGGGACCCTGAATTCTACTTTCTAACTCAGCACACTAAAACACTGGTTTTATGAAAAATAATGGTACATGCATCATATATGATTTATTGTGTTATCATGTCCTTCTTGAGTTAGTTTTATCTCACTAGGTATACTCTATTGAATATGGTACATCTTGATCTATTTCAGGATTCTTCCACATAGCCAGCAAGCCAGGATTCTGATGCCTGATCACATTGATGAGCCACATAGTGAAGATTTGTTGGTAAAGGCACCAATATTGGAGATAGAACCCCTGGGTGGTGTACCAGTTATACCATCACCCAAAGAGAATGAGTTACTACCAATTTTACCGGTACATTATGTATGCAGGTTGAGTGCATTGCATGAGTTTTAAAGGCAGTGGCCCCCTTAGATTAGGGGTGAGCTGGACCCCTAGGCAGCTAAGGGTTGGATGGAGGTGGTTATGTATGTCTCACACCAAGTGAGGAGCCTCTCAACCAGACAGAAGTCCTAGCCATGAGTTTTCTACATTGATCAGTGGGAAGATGGTGGAGCTCAATAATCCAAATGTAAGATAAGATAGCCCTCACTTGGAAAAATTTCAAGATTCTCTTGAGAGAATAGTTCTTCCTCGCGACGTTATGCTCTGTTCATATATAGGAGCTACAACATCCATAGCAGGGCATCTAGACATTAGTGGAGTACTTGACGCGATTTAATGATTTATATCGACACTCCACAGATATGTTTTAGGAAAAATTCTTCAAGGCACACACCTTCAATAATGGGCTAAAATGGGAGATTAGGGAATCCATGATATCCCTCAGCATTCAGATATAAACTATGGTACTGAAGCGAGCTCTTATAGTTGATAAATATCAGTCTAAGTAGACAAATGAAGTAGGGGCTACCACCAAGCAATAGGTTGCATAATCTTTGGAAGAAGGTAGCCGATATATAACATATAGATCCTAGAGGATCAGACAATTTTGGGGATGACCCCAGGAAATGATGCCGGTTGTGTGAGGCACCCATGGCATAGTGAGTCAGCCGAAGGATAGGACATGTTATGCATGAGGTGGTCAGGCGTATCTAGGTCAAGATTTCTCGACTCACCATACAGATGATCAGAAAAAAGTTTGATGGTCTACCAAGGGAGAGGAGAAGGAAGGAACAAAGTGTCATTCCAGACGACAGATGTGGTAGTGGAGCTGGACAGGCATCAGGAGATGGTCATAGGTTCGAGGTACTACCACTACCATCCAAAGGTGCTCCCCCACATGCTCATGGAGATAGTGGACAGGGACAAGTCCATCTCCATGATATTGAGTCCTAAGACCTTGGTACTCTAGATATGATTAGTTGTACAATCCATTACTTTTCCACCATAGCTAAATTTCTAATAGACACATGTTCGATTCACTCTTTTCTCACCATGACCCCTGTTTGAGAAATTGATATTCCACTGGAACCATTTAATCGATCACTATTCTTATAGAATACTATGTTGGGATATTTGAAGATCACACACTAGTACTGATAGTGTTCCATTACTCATGGGGTAGAAAGTTTCAGTTGGCTTCTCTTGGCGGCATTGTCAAAGTTTTATGAAATCATCCTTGGTATGGAATGTCTATCCATAGTCAATCCCAGATTGACTATTTTAGGTGAATAGTGCAGTGTGTCTATATAGATGAGACCATGTTTTCCTTTTTTAGTGAAAAGGAAACCCAAGTATCATATGTTGGACTCACATGTATGAGTGTACAACCAATCACACACCAGTTGGCTAGCATTACCCCCGATGTAGTGGATGAGACAAGTCCTTAGTTTCTTATAGTGGTGTACGAGTACAAGGACATATTTCTGGAATATGTTCCAGGATTACCTCTTCATAGGGAGGTATATTGTTTTATTTATTTTTACCCCTGTATGATAGTAATATCTATTCTTACATATTAGATGGCTATCGTGGAGCTTCCTGAGATAGGGTACAATTGAGTACTTTTAGAGGTAGGTCTTTGAAAGTCATAGTGTTTCACCCTAGGTGAACAACGTTTTGTTTACCGAGAAGGTATACATGAACATGAGGTTATGTGTGGACCTTTGACACATAAATCAAGTGTCTTTGATGAATATGTATCCACTACTAAGGATTGAAAACCTCTTTGAGCAGCTGAAGAGAGAAACATGGTTCTCAAAGACAGGTCTCGGATCTGGATATCACCAACTTCGTGTATGAGATGAGGATATACCAAAGACACCATTCATATGTCGTTATGGCCACTATGATAACATTGTGATTTTGTTTGGAATGATGAACTCCCTAGCATTGTTCATGGGACATGGGAACAAGATCGTCTAACCTTACATAGACTGTTTTTTCGTCTTTTTTGATGACATCCTATTGTACTCGACATCTGAGGAGAATCTTCTGATACAATTAAGGACAGTTCTAGACACACTCATAGAGAACCAACTTTATGGGATGCTCTCGAAGTGTCAGTTTTGGTTTCAACACATCCACTTTATGGGACACGTCTTTTCAGAGGCTGAAGTTGTAGTAGATCTAGTGAATATTGAAGTGAAGCTTGTTTGTGAGCCACCTAAGAGTGTTACCAATGTGTGGAGTCTCCTGGGTTTTTGTGGGTATTATCCGTGGTTTGAACCTGTATTTTCTATGTTAGAATCTCCCTTGAAGGACCTTAAATACAAGGGGAATCCTTTCGTGTGTTCATAGAAGTGCCATCAATGATTTCAGGATTTGATGTAGATATTGATGAGCACCCTCATCTTGAGATTAGAAGAGGACATCGTGGAGTATGTGGTGTTTTGTGATGAATCAGGAACCATACTTGGTTGGGTCCTAATGAAGGGGTAAGCAGTGATTGCATATGGTTCACACCAGTTGAGGAAACATAAGAATAACAACGTGACCCATCACCTATAGTCAGAAGTGGTAGTCTTCGCATTGAAGGTGTGTTAACACTACCTGATGGGAAATCAGTTCATTATCTACTTTGAACACAAGAATATCAAGTATATCCTCTCTCCGAAGGATCTGAACTTGATACAGAGATTATGGATGGAGTTTGTCTAGGACGTTGGCATTGAAATTTTCTATAATCATGGGAAGTGGCTCATAGTGGATGACACTCAGCATGATATCCATATGGTAGTTGGGAAGTGAGGTGTTTGAGAATTGGGTTGCATAGAGATGGAGTAGATTATCTCCTGTCAATGATAGTTAACCCTATACTCATATTGAAATTTGGATAGTCATAGCTCGGGGACACTGACGATGAGAATTTATGTGCTCAAATGTCCACATGGCATGTCTGTAATGGATATTCAAAAGGTGGGGATCACATCATTCTCTTTGGAGGACACACTGTAGTACCGGTGACATTTCCGGAGGAGGTCTCGATAGAATTACATACCTCCCATTTAGTGGTACACATGGGAGTGGAAAAGATGTATCAAGACCATCGATGTTAGTTCTAGTTTCTAGGTATGAAGAAAGAGGTGGCAGAGTTTGTTTCTCGACGCCTCACTTGTCAATAACTGAAGCCAGAGCACTAGGTTCTTCTGGTCTTGAACCAACCACTTGAGGTTCCAGAGTGGAATTGGGATGATATATATATGGAATTCACAATGGTTTTTCCATATCTATAGAGGGCACACGATACCATCAGGATGATCATTGACCGACTCCCCATGTTGGCCCACATCCTATCGATATGTGAGCAGAGTTTAGTAGAGATCTTAGGAAACCTCTTCTTGAAAGAGATATTTCAGATTCAGGGAATTCCATCAAGGATTGTCTCATATCGTTATTCTCATTTCACATATCAATTGTGGAAGGGATTGTAAGAGGATTTTCAGACTCATCTGCATTTGAGCACATCATTTCAACCCCAGATGGATGGCCAGATAGAAAGGACCATCCATGTTCTACGGGACATGATACATGCTTGCATAATATACTTTTCCCATTGTTGGTAGGACCACCTACCATTGGTGGAGTTTTCATGTAACAAAATGTACTACTCCACCATTGGTTTGACACCAGTCAAGGCTTTGTACGGGCGACCCTGTAGGTCACCACTATGCTGGACATACCCAGGTGAGTCGGCATATAACAACCATGATCCTTATTACACACATAAAAATGAATTATTACCTAAAAAACATCACTTTATAAAATATAGAAGATCAAGAGGTCTAGCGTCTTTGGGTATAAGGATCATTACATAACAACTTACAACATAAAGCAAAATATATTTATTGAATATGTTTCTCACATGGCCACTACATTCCCTAGTACTTATCATTTCATGGGATAACCTGCTGAAATGAATATGAAAAGTGTTAGATATTGATCCTAGTAAGAGAGTAAAAAATTAATAACATGAAGAATAAAATACATGTTAGGAGATAGGCATATCAATGGATCATAAAAGAGACATGACCCTAAAGGCAAGATAAATCATGATTATCATAATAAGGAAATGTGGAAACAAATCTTATCATGGTATTAGCATGAGCCAAGTCTCATTTCACATGGAGCATGAGTAAACCATAATTTCAATTTAATTAAAATGAGTAAACACTCATTGCACTTGAGGAATCATGATACAAATAATTATCCAATTCATTGGAGCGCTATCAGGGCACACCCTTCAAAAAACATTTCATTTCATGCATAAGTGTGGGACATGTATCATATAACATGAATTCATAAAATATCTTCATTTATTCTTAAATAGATGAATTTTTAATTCATACATGAAAATATATAATCAATAATTAAATGTGTACAAAGGTGAATACCCTTGATAGATAATTGGGAATGGTATTCACTACACAATGAATTTGGATTGGACAATTGCAGTGCAATTTCGGCATCATGATAGTGTGACATAAGAGTTCATAAAAATGGTTGATGAGAGTGGAAGTGGTGTATAATAAAATTTAAATTAAATTAATAGTATGTGGTTAATATATATACATGTCCCAAAATATGTAATAGAATTAATATTTGTAATACAAAAGAATTTCTTGAATGTAAATGAGAAGAGAGAAATCCCGTACGGAATTTCGACATCGTAACTGGAGTACATGGGAGGAATTAATGAGAGAGAAAGGGTTCATAGAATCATTCAAAAATAAATAGGGATGTATGGGGGGTGGGGGTGAGAAATCATACACCATAATATGTAATTGAAAATAAAATTACATATCAACATAATAAAATTTGGAAAAATATGAGAAAGGAAGAAATCCCTTAGAAGTGTGATCCCAAAGGCTTGAGATGGGATTGAGAGAAGATTATTGGGAGGTTGGGGCACCATGGGGGGATTTTATGGAGAGGAGGTAATACGTGTGATGAACTCCAAAGGATTTTAGTGAAGATTATGTGGGAGCTTTGGTGGGTTTCTATAGCATAAGAGAGGGAATTCTTAATTATCTAGGTTTGGGACACAACACATTAAACTAATCAAAACCAGAAACAATACCATGGTTTTCTTCCAATGGTTTTTGAAAAATGATATTGGAAAAAAATATTTTATATGTCCAATGGCCTAAAATCTTAAATCAATAGGGTTGATTATTTGGAGGTGAGTCACACTCTCAAATAAATCAATTTAAAAAGATAGAGTTTTTTATAAGTCTTGGAGAGTCCACTAAGGCTTTGTCAAATAAATCGAATAAACCTAAAATTACATTATATTAATGTTAAAACATATATTGGCCGAAAAACTGTTTATATTATTTTGTTACATCACTATTAGGTCACTACGATGTCATAAAACACATTATATATTTAAATGATATTTATTTTTTACCCAAAAATTCAACTGTCTAAGAAAATTATGAAAACTTCACGGTTAGATTATTTTGACGTTCTAATTCCCAAAATTATATTCATTTTATCTAAATAATTTTCTATATATGTAAATTTTTTCTTTTAAAATAAAAACTGACATTCAGAAAAAATTCATGGGGTTTGAGAAAAACAACTTTGAACCCTTAATAACAATTCTTATTGTATTCATAAAAATTTTACAATAATTTATATTTAATATTAATTGATTTATTAATAATATTTCATTAAAATATTATTTAATTAAAAAATACCTTAATTCATCAAAATATATTTCTTAATTTAATATTAACTAAAAATGTTATTTTTTTAGAAACTATTTACAAAGTAACTAAAATAAATTAAATGTATATTTTCTATAAAAAACTAATGTAAAAAATCATAGTACTAGGTTGTTATTACATAACCCCTTATAACATCTGCATATTGCTGAAGGGTAAGTTGTGCGATTGTGACAGACTTTTGGGGTGGCTCAGATAACTTCGCTTGGGTGGTAATCTCTATCGTATTCCACTTCTCCTGTAGGCAGTACCGTTCGAGCTTAACATGTTGAAGCTCGACATGGTATTGTTCTAGAGAGAAACACAATGATGCAACCTCCTTTCCGAGCTTTGAAAAATGGACTTCATATGCAGCAATTCTACTGGATGAGGCCATCACTTCCTTTTTCTAAGAAAATTAGATTTTTTAAAGCCCTATATTTACACTAATCATGTGATCACTGTTCAAAAACTATATTAGCAACGATCACAATTTTTAATGGTATTTTAAAATCCAAAGTCATAAAACCAAAGAAGTGCATATTTTATATAACCATTTTTCATAATCATGCATTTAATTAGATCATGAGGAATTTTCATCAATAATTTTTTTGGTTTTTACAATCTTCCCCCCTTAAGAAATTTTACCCTCAAAATTTTGTTTCAAATTCTAATCCACAAACAGGTGTGATAAAATTTCTTTCATTGCCTCCTCTAGTTCCCATGTTGCCTCTTCATACTGTGGTTTCTCCATAGTTCCTTGACTATGTGGGTATTATTTTTACATAGAACTTTATCTCTATATTCCAAGATCTTTACTGGCTGCTCCTAGTAAGAAAGATCATTCTTTAATTGTATTATATCTGAAGAGAGTACATGTGAAGGGTTTGGTATGTACTTCCTTAAGAGGGATACATGAAATAAATCATGTACTTTGGAAAAGGTAGGTGGAAGTGCTAGTAGATAGGCCACAACCCCGACATGATCAAGAATATCAAATGGGCCAACGTACCTAGTACTTAACATCCATTTATTTACAAAACTCCTGACCTTCTTCCATAGAGATATGCATAGAAATACCATGTCTCCAAATTTGAACTCAAGGTCTGATCGACGGTTATCTTCATAACTCTTCTTTCAACTTCGAGAAGCCTTGATATGATGATGAATTGTTCTCACCTTCTCCACCATTTCATCGACCATTTCAGGTCCTAGAAACTTACACCCACAGACTTCATCCCAAAAAACTGGTGTTCTACTCCTTTTCCGCTAAAAGATCTAATATGGTTCCATTCAAATGCTCGAGTGAAAAATGTTATTTTAGGAGAATTCAACTAGTGGATGATGTGGGTCCCTTCATCATTATAAGTCCATAAAACATGATCTTAACATATATTCTCAGTTTTTGAAAAGTTATCTTAGATTGACCATCAGTTTGAGGATGATAGGCCGTACTGATGTTTAGTTTAGTACTTAGAGCATGTTAGATACTTTTCAAGAACTTCTAGGCGAATGTCAGATCACGGCCATATACAATAGATAGTGGTACTCCATGTAGCATTGCCACTTCTTTGATATAAATCCATGTAATTTTATCAAAATAGAGTTCCTATTGATTTGGGATAAAGTGATCTTTATTCATAAGATGATCCAAAACGTACCATATAGCATTGTTTTCTCTAGATGTCCTTGGAAGTTCAATGACAAAGTCCATGGTAATGTTATCCCACTTCAATGTTGGTTTGGGTGATGGTTCCATCATCCACTTAGACTTTTGACTCTCAACCTTCACTTGCTAACATACCAGGCACTTTGATGTATATTAACCAATATCCCTATTCATATATTCCCCCAAAAAGTTTCTGAGAGATTCCAATAAATCTTTGTGCACCCTCGGTGAATAGAGAAGTTTGAGCTATGTACGTCATTCAGAATCCCCTTCTTGATCTCTGGATCAGATGGTACATATAATCATGACACAAATCTCACAATTCCATCTTCTCAATCACTAACTCTAAGGATTTCCTATTTTTGATAGCTACCGCCCTTTTCATAATTTCCACATCCTTTCTTTAAGCATCCATTATTTTATCCATGAGGGATGGTTGAGAAATCATTTGATAAAGCACTAATGATGTCCCCTTCATTATGATTCCCTTGTACATCTTCATCAAATCTAAGAAGATTGGATCCTTATCAATTATCATCAAGGATTGATCTGCTGGGTCCTTTCTACTTAGAGCATCTCCTAGCTTGTCCTCTTTCCAAGGTTGGTAATGGATTGAGTAGTCATAATATTTGATCATCTCTAACCATCTTCGTTGGCTCATATTCAACTCTTTCTATGTGAATATATACTTGAGGCTTTTGTGGTCCGTATATATTTTTCACTTCAACCCAAAGAGGTAATGATGCTAAATTTTTAAAGAGAAGATCACCACAACCAACTCCATATCATGTGTTGGATAATATTACTCATGAAAATTCAATTTCCTTGAAGCATATGAAATGACTATGTCATCCTGCATCAACACACAACCCATTCCCTTCATCTAAGCATCACTAAATACGACAAAATGTTCTCCACTTGTGGGTAATGTGTGCACGAGCGTAGTAATAATCATCCTTTTCAACAACATGAATTTCTTTTCACATTCATCAGTCCAAGAAAACTTTACTCCCTTCTAAGTTATCTTGGTAAGAGGGATTGATAGTCGTGAGAAATTCCTCACAAATCTGTGATAATATCCAGCTAACCGAAGGAAGTTACAGATATCTGTTACCGATGCTGGCCTTGGCCATCCCTAAATTACCACTATCTTGGAGGGATCTATAGATATCCAATTTCTTGTGATGATATGCCCCAATAATGATACCTCCTACAACTAGAACTCACACTTTCTGTACTTTGAAAAGAGCCTCTCCTTTTTCAAGGTCTTTAGTACAATGCTCATATGCTTCTCATGCTCCTCCTTGGTTTTGGAGTATATTAGAATATCATCTATAAAAACTACCGAACCTTTTTCAAGGTAGTCTTTATTGACAATATTCATCAATTCCATATAGATTTCTGGAACATTGGTGAGTCTGAAAGGCATTAGTATGGATTCATAGTGCCTGTAGATTATGTGAAAACCAATCTTGGGGATATCCTACTTCTTCACCCTTACTTGGTAAAATCCTAAATGTAGATCTACCTTGGAAAAGTATTGAGCTCCATGGAGCTAATAGAAAAAGTCATCAATTCAAGGCATATGATAGTTGTTCTTAATCATGATTTTTTTTCACTCATGATAATCAATGAAAAGGCGCATTAACCAATCATTTTTTAACGAAGAGGACTGGATCACCCCATGGTGAATAACTTGGGCATATAAAGCCTTTATCCATATTCTATTATAGTTGTTTCTTTATCTTCTCAAGCTCCACAACATCCATTATATATGTATTCTTGTATAATGGAAACACCCCATGTTTAATGTCAATTGATAATTTAGCATCTCTTCTTGGAGGAAGATCAGAAAATTCATTGGAAAAAACTTCAGAAAATTCCCCCTCAATTGGCATGTCTTCAAGGATGGTTGCTTCCATAGACTAAATAATTTGAGCCTTATATTCATGCTCATAGGGTAGTAATATCCATGCTTGAGATAGTGGTGCTAAGGAAAATTCATCTACTTCCTTGCACTTGTATAGAATCGAGGGACGATTCTCAATATGGAGAGTAATATCCCTCTCATGGGAATTTATGTTGGCACTATATAAGGAAAGCTAAACCATACTAAGAATGGCATCAAATTCTACAAGAGGGAGTTTGAAAAGGTTCTCCAGGAAGATAAATTCACAAATTATGATAGGGGTGGATTTATATTAATGGAATGCAATGATTTCCCCATTTTCCATACCCATCGACATCTTTACTTCCATGGTTTTTATTGGTGTTGGGATTGTTCTTCAAAACATTCATGATATAAAAGAATTTATAGAACTAGAATAAAAAAATATGTTTTCTATTCTTGAATGAATAACTTGTATACCTATCCCTAATTTGTTTTTGGGGTTCAATTCGGTGGTAGTGATTGAAAAAACTCTCCCTTGCTACATTAGAGGTTGTTGGTTGCCTCCGAAAACCCTTGGCATAGGGAACTAATTTGATAAGTGCCATGGTTCTTTGTAGTTGAAGAAATGAAAAATGCATTGAGGGTCAAACGAAGAATTCCTCTCCTATTTTGGAGCCACAAGTTTTTCTTATTGGTAGTTAACGACTAGGTGCTCTTCTCTTCCACACCTAGATCATTTCCTCATTCCTTTCAAGAAATTTTTGGGGTGCTTTTTTCCGCATCTTTGGAAAGTTGGGTGCTGGACCTTCTTAGCCACATTGGATTTATCCATTAGACAACCAGAATTGAAGTCCAAATTACGATTCTTATCCCCACAATACCCCTAGGATTCACTAATCTTCATTTCTAATTTGAGGGAACATCGGATAATTTCCTTATATCTATCGAAGTCACGGATCTCCAAGGATTTCTGTAGGCTAGGTTTCATCCCACCGAAGAAGTGGTAAACCATGCATTTAGGGGTAACAAAAAATCTGAAGCCGTATCGTGAAAGCCTTGTGAAGTTTTCCTCATACGTTCTAATGGATTTGTCATCTATTTCTTGAGATCAAGGAAGTCCCTTTCCATCTTAAATCCGAGGGTATGAGGAAAATATTTATCAAAAAACATTTTCTAGAAATCCTTACATTCCAATGCCTCAATCTCCCCCTCCGACATCGTATTTTTTATCACTGTCCACCTTGGATCAGTTTCACCCTCCATATGATAAGCAGCCACATGAACATTCCCCTATTCATAACATTAAAGGATGGATAAAATATTTTCAATGGAGTAGATCCCTTGTTAGAAAATTTATGTATATGATAATCCATTCAAAGTATGAGGCCATTTTCTAATGAACCTCTCAACTGCAACTTGTTCTTTATTGGGGGGGGGGGGGGGGGTGGGTTGAACGTTCCTCTTGAACCATGTTTATATTAAAATCTTGAGTTAAATGAGAGAGTATCAGGAAAAATTTCACGATTCCTACTCCCATCGGATTGGGAATCTCATTAGAACAATCACCACATTGATTTTTGGATTAATTTTTAGCTAGAGTCCTCATATTACAGGCCATTAGCTAGAATACAAGTAAAGTTAGGGGTAACACATAAAGGGTAATCCAAGGAAAAAATAGATTACTTATAAATAACTTTGGTTTCTTTAACATTAAAATCCATAGGCTTCAATCTATGTTATCAAGGATCTAATTTCAAAAATATATTCTTTGGGGAAAATTTTTAATTCCCTTAATAATGGTTCCTAATAAGATTGTGAATTTACCAAGGAATATCCCCTAAGAGTGTCAAAACCAATAGTTCAACAAGACTCATTGTAGTGTACGAGGATACCCCTGGTCAAGCCCGATACACCTTGTTGAAGTTTTCAATCTTAGGTACATTTGTGCACGAGAATCCTCTACCTACTCATATCATGACTGGGATGTATTTTATTGATTAACCATTTAATCAATACTCACCAAAATTAGGGATTTTATTTTTGTACTTAGTCCTATTTCTAAGGCTTTTAATAGGGTTTTCTAATCATAATACAAAAAAATAACTAAACCTATCATATGATATGAACTATAATAACCATGCTCTTTATTAGAAAATTAATCATGATTTATTACATAAAACCCTTCAGTTGATAAAAAATAGATGATCGATAGGTCAACTGTCTCTGGGTCTTAGGAACATTACATAACAACTTATAACATTAACACGACATGTTTATTGAATACTTCCTTTACATGACCACAACATTCCCTTGTACATAGCATTTCATAGGATAACATGAGGACATGCACAAGAAAAGGGTGAGCTATAAAGCCCATTAAGGGAGTAAAAAATGAATAAATAGAAGAATTCAAAAAAAGTTAGGATGTAATCATATCAATTTATCATAAAATAAACATGAAAATAAATACAAGATGATGCAAAATTATCATAACATGGAAATACGACAACAACACATAACATGGTATTAGCATGAGCCAAGGAACATTACACCTAGAGAATGAGTAAAAAATAATTACACTTTAATTAGAATGAATAAAACCTCATTTTACTTGAGGTATCATGATACTAATCATAACCCAATACATTAGAGGGCTATCAGGGCACATCCTTTGTAAACATTTCATTTCATGCATAAGTGTGCCACATAGATCATATAACATGGATTCATAAAACATCATCATTTATTCCATGATAAAGGAATTTGGTCATACATGAAACTATATAATCTATATGTAAATGTGCACAAATTTGAATACCCTTGATAGATAAATGGTCATTGTATTCACTACAGAATGACTTTGGCTTGGAAAATCACAGTGCAATTTTGGTAGCATGACGGCATGACATAAGAGTTCATAAAAATGGTTGATGAGAGTGGAAGGTTTGTCTCATAATATTTTCATGAACTTTATAGTTATGGGTCATATAGATACATGTCCCAACATATGTAATCAAATTTAGATTTGCAATACAAAATGTAAATGAGGAGAGAGAAAGCCCTTACAGAATTTCGGCTTAGTAACAGGTGTACATGAGAGGAATTAATAAGAGATAAAGGGGGTCTCTAAACACTCCAACATAAAAAGAGAAGTATGGGGAGAGTGTGGAATCATACCCCAACATTCTTAATTGAAAATAAAAGTGCATGACAACATAATGAAATTTGGACAAAATTGAGAATGGAAGAAATCCCTTACTTGGAAGTGTGATCCCAATGTCTTGGGAGGGGCTTGAGAGAGGCTCCTTGAGAGATTCGGGCACCTTGGGACGATTCTAGAGAGATGGGATTAGAGGTTCGACATAGTATAAAGGCTTTGAGTGAATAGTAAGTGGGAGATTTTGTGGGTTTATATAGGAAAGTAGATGGAATTCTTTATTATTTAGGTCTGGGACCCCACACAATAAACTAATCAAAACCACAAACCAACCCATTGTTTTTTCCCATGGATTTGGAAAAGGGGGAGTGGAAAATATTATTTCATAACTCCAATGGTATAACTTATTAAAATAATAGGGTTTCTAATGTGGAGAGGAGTCACACTCTTAAGTTAATTAATTTAAAAAGTTAAAATGGTTTATAAGTCTTGGAGAGTCCACTATGGCTGTGTAAAATAAATAAAATGACCCTAAAATAAAATTATTGTATTCATAAAACATATGTTTTCCAAAAATAATTTTTATAGTAATTTATTACATCACTATTGGGTCATTATGATGTCATAAAACAGATTATATATTTAAATGGTATTTAATTTTCACCCAAAAAATTCGACTATCTCAGAAAATTATGAAAACTTCACCATTGGATAATTTTGACATCCTGATTCCAAAAATAATATTCATTTTATCTAAATAATTTTCTAAATATGTGAATTTTGACTTTTAAAATTAAAATCAACATTTTTAGAAAATTCATGGGTTTTGATAAAAATAACTTTCAAACCTTAATAAAAATTTCAATTGTATTCATAAAAATCAAACAATAATTTACATTTAAAAAAATTTAACTTAGTAATAAAATTTCATTTTAATATTATTTGATTTTAAAATCCATTAATTCATTAACATAGATTTCTTAATTGAATATTAACTAAAAAATGCCATTATTTCATCAAAAAAGATTTACAAAGTAACAATAATTAAATTACTGTATATTTTCTATAAAAAAATTACATAATCATAATTCTAGGTTCTTGTTACATAATCTCCTATAACACCAACATACGACCAAATGGTAAGGTGTGAGATGATGAAAAACACTTGGGGTGGCTTATATAACATCGCTCAGGTGGTTATCTCTATCAAATTCTACTTCTCTCATAGGTGGTTCTGTTTGAGATTAACATGTTGAAACATGGCTTGGGCTTGGTCAAGAGAGAATCCCGATGATGCCACATTTTACCCAAGCTCTAACAACTATGCATCATATAGATAAATTATTCTGGATGATTCCATCACATCCTTAGTCTGAGTAAATTGGATTTGTTAGAGCCCTGTATTTATACTAATCATGTGATCACCGTTCAACGACTACATTAAAACTGGTCACAATATTTTTACGATATTTTAAAATCCAAAAAATAAAACAAAAGAAGTGCATATTTTATATAACTATTTTACATTATAATACATTTAATTAGATCAGGAGAAATTTTTATTAATGAATGTTTGGGTTGTTACATGGAACTGATGAGTCTAGAGTTGGTATGAGATACCATTGAGAAGGTGGAGGTCATCCCGGAGAGAATGAGGACTCCACAAAGCTGACATAAGTCATATGATGATAGGAGGTGGATTCCTCTTGATTTAGAGGAGGGATACCATTAGTTCATTCAAGTCTCACATCGATGGGGATTGCATAGATTTATCTGGGGTGAAAAGTTATATCAAAGACACATGCACCCTTTTCATATTCTAGGAAGAGTTTTTGAGGTGGAGTACCACCAAGATCTAAAACAGTAGTTTCACTGGGTGAGTGATGTCTTCCAAATGTCACAGCTGAGGAGGTATGTGAATGATCCATCACACGTCATCGACAAGGGTGAGTTGGACATTGATGATTAGATGGCTTTTGCAGAGTACCCAATAGAGACTGAGGACTGACTAGAATGGAGTGTTCGTGGGTGGTTGATTCCTCTGGTTCAAGTTCTTTGGGATTACATGAATCCCTAAGAGAGCACTTCGGAGTATGAGACTCAGATTCATGCTAAGTACCCTCGTATTTTTGTTGAGTATCCCTTGTTTTGGCCTTCATGAATACAAATACCTAAGGTGGAGAGAATTTTGTGACTCTGATTTTCCAGATTTTTTTATTTATTTGGTAAAATTTCAAGATCAGGTGCTAAGACAGAATATTATTATGGGGCCTGTGGTTCTCTAAGTTTTTTTGAAAAATTAAATGTCATTAATATCATGCGCATGTGACTTTTCAAAAAAATTGAAAAAAATCTTAAAGGAATTCATAGATGAAAAATATGAGTACAGGGATGAGCTCTGAGTAGTGTCTTTACCCTAGGCGCAACCTAACATTGGTCTATGTGGGTCATCTATAGAAAAAATCACCAGAAGGTAACCATAAATAAAATAAATAAATAAAAATTATTTTATTTTTAAATCCTAAAAAATCATAAATTGTTACTCAAATTAGAAATCTAAGGTCGTCGTTGTGTTCATAAGATGATGTTTTCCTTAGGTGGTGCCTAATCTTGACTAGCGCAAGTTGAGGGTGAATGTTAGATTTTTGAGGTAGACATCATTAAAATATCTAATAAAAATATTTTATTGAATGTTGTGTGTTGTGAAAATGATGGGTTTTCATCTTAAAAGTCATGTAAGGGAAATTTAGGGTCATCGCCATAACCTTGGAATTCCCCTATGGCAAGGAGAAGGAATCTATCTCTCGATGAAGAATATCGGCGAATCAAGGATCGACAGCGTCACTAACCTTCATTCTTCGTCAACGAGCGGTCCAAATTGTGTAAGGGTATCAATCTCCTTGTGATTTATTTTTTTCTTTAATATAATCGAACGATGAATGTGGACCAACCAATGAACATGTTGATTTTTGGTATGATCATTCTTGCATGAGGGATAATTCTTACAGGATTCAGGGGAATTGATCTTGGTCGTTATTCTCCCCTTTGTTTCTTCATGATCTCGCTAACATGTACGGATCAAGGTCGAGAAAACAAGGGCAATATCAATTCATTGGGTGTTCGTGTGCTTAATCTCTCCCCTTAAATCAATCACATTCTTCGTGTGTTCATCTCCCTTTAAAATCCTATGAAAAATATTGATCATTGAAACCACAATCCATGTAACAATTATACAAGACAGAATTTTTTGATATGCAATGGCATTGAAAATGTGTGATGAGATCTCATCAGGAAGGCGGAGGGCACAATGAATGGAAAGCCGCTGATGAAGAGGGTATCTGGAAACCTGATGGGCGGCTGGGTTCTGGAAGGGTGCAAAACTATTGTCCAGAAATACTGCACAAGAGGAGGATCCTATGGCAGAGTAGGCCATAGGCGGTGGACCGATTCCATGGAAGGAATAGGTGTTGGTGGCTATGGTGGGATGGGTCTTGGAGGCCATGTCGGTGGGATCCTGTAGCGGGGGGGGGGGGGGGGGTTGGGTGTTGGGGGGTACAGGCAATGACTGGGACGTTGTTCCATGGGCCCCAACATGTGGATAGGGTTCTTGTGGAACATACATCAATCGAAGCCATGGGGAAGGGGATCATGATGTGGTGTCATGTGCATTGAACACGGCTACCGCATTGACCAACATCACATAGTCGAGCCGTGTGCTGAAGTAGTAGGCCTACATGCGGAAGGCCGATCTTGGAGAAATGGGCCACTCCAGTAGTCTAGCATGCTGGATCATGTGGTCTAGAAAACCATCGGGCTGGGCCGGTTTGGGTCATCCCATACCGACCGGGTCTAGTCGGGTTGGCTGTATCAGGCCGGGTCGAACTGGGACAATACCAATTTTACTAAATTGGTCATATCTTTCAAATCGTGAGTCCATTGGATGATTTTTTTTCATAGTTGGGACCCTTGAGATGATATAGTACTTTTGAGACTCTATAAATGAGTTTTTGGGGATGTTGGTTGACAACCTAATGTCTAGATGAGTATGTTCTCTTAGATTGAGCGTGGTATGAGCTGAATCTTGTGTTTGATTGTGACTATGTGATCATGATGACTATGTGAATTGGGGAACTTCTTGACACATCAACAATTCACGTGCCATCGAAAATACATGTTAAATAATCAATCTATGCACCATAAATGATTCGTGCGCTATCGGCGCTCTGTGCCCTATCTACGTCTTAGATGCCATCACCGCTATGGGTGCCATCGATGCTCTGTCTGCCATAGAAGCTCCATGTGTCACCGAGAATACATGATCCATCAATGATCCATGCACCATCGATTCTATGTGCTCCATCAATTCTCGATGTGACATCGACACTTCTACTTTCTTAGAGACTAGGAGAGATGTGGACTATGCCTGAAAATCCTTCTCTTCATGATTTAAACATATACACTTTTTAGATAACCATATTGATTGTAATTCATGTTTTTCCTCTGTGGTGTACTTTGTGTGTTTCTTATATAGTGTACATCATGTGTGTCCTTTATGGTGTAATTTGTGTATTTTTTAGTGGTGTAACTTTTTTATGGTGTCCCTATTGAGTGTTTTTTTACTCACCCATGCACAGGTTATTCCCACATGTGTCGTGTTTTGTGAAGACAACGAATGATTTGATAGAGACCTTAGTGGACTATGGCCTGGTGGTGCTTAGAGAGAGGCCCAATAGACAAGGTCTTCATCAGCAACTTCAGACATTTTTTTGTTGACCTACCCTTCAGGTATGGTTTTCTACGGATGAATTTCAGGAGCATGTACTTTTTCATTTGGTTGGGCTTGTACTTTAGCCCATTTACTTTTCAATTTTGTACTATAGTACTCTATTGTTGGTATCTCAGTGGTTTTCATTATAGTTTAGTTAGTGTTTTTAGATTCAGCATTTTGGACGAGGATATGTGTGTGTGTGTGCATGGACTTAGGCAAATGCCTACCATTTTTGGGATATGCCATCTCGGTGCTAGTCCACAGCCCCTGACCTATTGGTGGAGGGCTTGGGGTAGTCACAACATGGGCCCCGAGGGACGGGTTGTGACATATTTATAAAGTATTTATATATAATTAAAATTTTATAATTATAAAAAAAGATAAATAGATTTATTATTTAAAATTTTTTACTGTAATTTTATAAGTATTTATGAAAATAGATTCATGGGTATAACATGAATGAATAATATACATAGTAAAGTATATATATAATAATAAATGATTCATCACAAATTAACAACATGAATAATAATAATAAGGGTGTTATGTATAAATGAACATTAATTCATTAGGAATACGTAACATATGCACATCAATTATGCTCACATATCAATATATTTATAAACTAAATTCATTAGAAACATATATTGTTTTAAATAAATATTTATTTATAATTATAATGATAATTATATATATTAAAATGTATTTATATATAATTATATATATAATTATATGTATAATAAATATATATATTATTTAATAAAATTTACTATAATATTATAATTATTTAAATATATATTAATAATCTTATAAATAATTTTTTTAAACATTATATATAAATATTTGAATTATTTAAAAATACATATTAATTATAAACATGTGCTTTTTATTTAATGTGTATAACTAAACAATGCTTTTGAATATAAATATAATAATTTTATATAAATTAATAATATTTTTAATTAAATAATTTTATCAACGCTAATAATAGCGCTGATAAATATACATTTTATAAGCACTAAAAAACTACTTATAAAAGGTATATATATCAGTGCTGATAAATACCCCCTTTTATCAATATGTTTTTTTTGCACTGATAAAGGTGGGCACTGCACTTGTGCTAATTTGTGGGAGGGATCGGATGATTTTGGGTCTAAATCCCATCATCCAATTAAAATTGGACTTGTTTTGATAATTTTTTAATCCTTATCTTTTAGTTTTAACCATTATTTATTCTTACCATAGAATTATGTAATTTACCCTTTGAGAGTAAATAAAAGTACCATAAATATCCAAATGGCCAAAAATGATTCATTAATGACATTTTTAGACTTACCCTATTTATTTTGACGAAGTTTATATATTTTTTATTTTATATCATTTTATAAAATATTTTTTATTATAAAATCTCACAAATGTCAATTTTGACAATATTCACTAGTTGACTTTTTAAAAATTTTATAACAACTTGATTACTTAAAAAAAACTACATTAAATCGTTCCTAACATGTCAATGTAATCCATAAAATTCATTGATGGCATAAATATTTCAAATTATATTTATTTTAATATTTTTAATATCATTTATTTGATTCTTCCTTTAAAAAATCTATTACTGCATCCTCATTATGTCAAAATTAAATTTAATTATTTGTCGTCTAAAATTTATACATAAATTATCATGATCTAGAAAAAATTATCTTTCAAATTACTATTTATAGTCTAATTTATATTCTATGTAAACCTATATTAAAAATGATTTACCTATTAAAATATGAGTATAAAATTTTTAACTTATCTTTAAATAAAATATAATAAATGTTATATTCTTACCCAAGTGGCATACAAAGGTTATAATTTAGGCCTAAGGGTGATTTTGATAAAAAAACACTCATCCAATAAAATTAGTACAATTGTTAGGGTAATTTTATAATATTCTAATTTTGTTCTTACTCTTAATTACCTGATTTACCATTAACCGTGGTAAAAAAAATGGATGTTACTATTCAAAAAAAATTAATTTGATCATATTAAACCACAATTTTTAAAATTATTACTACTATGTATGTCCATTTTTCATAAATAAATTCATAGAAGTAGCTAAATTTTGTTTAACACTAATCCTGCAGATGTGGCAAGATGGCGAGTAAAAGAAACGTTCAAAATTTCGATATGTTTTTATATCTAGTTTCAATATAAAAAATATTTCAATTAACTAATTTGGATAAATTTATTGTTTATTTAGCTATGGTGATATTAAAAAAATATTTAACATATAATAATTATTTAAATGAAAAATCAATTTTTAACTATAGTGTTGTATGTTTTCTCTTTTCATCAAAAAGTGAATCATTTCAAAAAAATACCAAAAATTCACCCTATTATAATTTTTATATTTAAAATTAAAAAATTATGTTTATTTTGAAAAATATAATATATACTATGAAACTTCGGGGCGTACCCCTTTATTAAAAAAAAGAGAAAACATAACAACCCCTTTTTTGGCTGAAGGGAGAAACCAAAAACCCATAACAATCCCATATGGTTAAATGCACAAAAGCCAAAAATAAATGGATCAAAGAGTGCAGTGGGATACCCCATTACAAATGATCTCAAAAAAATAGAACCCAAATCTATCCAATCAGTGAAAACCCTAGCCACTTGCTAGAACACGGTCGTCGCCGTCGCCGATGAACCTATAGTCGACCATCAGGGACTGACTCAAACCGATTGACCATCCTCCACAACAGACAAGATCTGACAATCCATGACCTGATCTGTGCCCAGACTGAGGCCATGACCATCACTAGAAAAATCGTTGCTACGCACTTGGAAGAACTCCCCGTGCCACCGAGACCCACCATCCTGACTGTTACGTCGATTCACCGTCATCGTCTCCCACTCGGTGAAGCGACGTCACCGCCTACTCCCACACACAGATCCACCATCGCATCCAAATCAAATCTCAAGATTTGAGAGCCTCCTTGAAGCCAAATCCAAACATCGAAGCACCCTAAAATATCCGCTTGTGTAGATGCAATGAGTGACCACCAAAGCATTAAGCTGACACCTGGCATCACTGATGCCTGAGAAAAAAACTCATCTTATTTGAAAATTTGAATTTTTTCTTATATAATGTGTTGAAGAAATATAAGATAAATTTTTTAACATCTTTTGAATTTTTAATTTATTAATATAATCCAAAAATAGGTATTTTATTATTTTATAAACATAATTTTTCATATTTAATTATTTTTCCATAAAAAATAAATCATTTATATTCAGTTGGTTCTTATCTTCATTTGTAATTAATTTCATAACCAATGAATCAATATATAAACATGTGTAAACCATAGTTTCATAATTTAGTTAACATGGTTCAATCCCACTATTCTAACAGCTAGGCGATATCTACCATATTAAATAATAATACATATTTTTTCTTTTAATCACGAAGTGGCATATTAAGTATGGTGTAGAAAACTTTCTTTCATTTTAAAAACTATACATGTTACATTATATCCCATTAAATAAATTTCATCCTCTCAATTTGAACTCAGGATTGAAAACTAGGGGTTTGACTTTTCAAAATACCTTTATTTAAAACCCACATCAGAAAAAGGATTAATAAGACTCCCACATTAAAAGAAATAAAAAGAAGAACGATGGTCACGAGAGATAACACATTCTAGGTTTATATGTAAGAAAAAATGGGCATGGAAGATAAAACTAACCGTTATCATATAATGAAGAGTGATAAAAAAATTCATGAGAACATTACCAATTACAGAACCAAATATCTATGATTGGTTAAATAGTCATTCGTTTCTTATTAATAAAGGTAAACACATAACATTATTTTTAGAAAATCCTTTTCAAAGAGTTGAAAAATTCATTTACTTCCTGGACTAAGAATACAAGGATACATACTTACATGAAATGTAGAGATTCCCCTTTAACCATTCCCCCCCTACAAACTCAGCTTTTTCTCTATATGATAAGTATTCAAGATGAATTTTTCAAGATGGAAGAACTAAAAATTACTTTTAGTGAATAAGATAACCCATAAAACATTAACTACATTTTCCCCTATCCTTAGACATTAAAAAAAATGGTTAGTACAAGATAATATAATTCCCCGAACAGAATAATCCATATATGATGAAAAACTAAAATAATCTCCAAAATTCAACAGTGACACCAAATGTTCATCATGGACCATTCCAAAAATAAGTATACATAAAATTACTCAAACTAATCTAATATATGATTGAAACAAAAAATTCATAAAGATTTGATAACATAATATTCCAAGATATGTTCTAACATTTAACTCACAAAAAATCAATTACTCTTAAAGTTTCATACCAAAATAAAATTCTCAAAATCACATATTCTACAAGATAGGATAATAATTTTAATAAATAACATGAATCACCAAAATTATACTATAAAAAAATACAAAATTTATAAAATATAACTCAAACTTTATTCCTCAAATAAAATTCCTTATCATTCTATTTTCCAAGATCACACAGGATTCAAAAAATAGCTATTGCCTCCCAAAATAACACTAATCGCATAAACACAAAATAATTTCTCAATCTAATGGTAATATATTTGATAAAAGTTATGGCCTCATATTTTATTTATTCTTTATCCATTAAATAGTTTAACTAAAAATAAATAATTACACTAACATGGAGTTCATGTAGGACAGTAGTAAGTGATGCACCCTTTTCTCCCTTCGGTTGTGGGGTTGATTCACACAACCTTACCTGAAGCGATGGGTTGTCACCCATCATGCGGTTTATCCTTTTTCTAAAAACTAAAATTCATATAGCATTCCAAAAAAATAATCCTCAATAAAAAATGTCCCAAAAAATCACCTTCGAATATCATAACATAAATCCTAAAAAGGTGTTTGTAAGAAACCTAAATCACGATCAACATAAAAACTATAAAAATATGTTAATATCACAAACTCATTAAAAAACATCCTAATATTCCATGTTATCTAAACTATCATATGATCCCAACTGTATGGCCACAACCCTAGACATTTCATAATTTTTAGTTTTAGTCAATAAATTACAATCTCTCATATTAAGGGTCTTTCCAGGTTTATAGTTTTAGAGAATTATGCCATAATTTATACAAACCAAAACCATAAGAATACAAAGTCAACAGTTCCCAATAACATCCAATTTTCCACCATATGAAAACCTTTTAAAATAAATACTTATTTATTTTTATAAAACATCTTTGATAATTTCTTCCTAACATTATCTTTTTCATAATAACCTTATGACATATGAAAAACATTTTAAAACATGGGATGAGCAGAAACATATCATTATAGGGCATAAAAGAAATAACTAAACTTCTAGTCCATTAATACTTATAAACTCATGAATTGTGTTTCAAAATTT
Source organism: Viscum album (assembly GCA_963277665.1). Classification (NCBI taxonomy): domain Eukaryota; kingdom Viridiplantae; phylum Streptophyta; class Magnoliopsida; order Santalales; family Viscaceae; genus Viscum; species Viscum album. The sequence goes on along the minus strand of OY728143.1, from coordinate 1,750,888,195 downwards.
TATACTTTTCACACATGAAACATAAGAAAACTCTTTATCTTACCTCATAAAATCATAATATTCCCGTAAAAATCCATAGAAATCATAAATCATAAAGGTAACTTGTGACTTCTATAACATTATAAGATTGTAGCTTTCATGGATACATAAGGAGTAACATTCATGCTTATATTTGGAATACACATCAGGTTATATTACCTTAATCTCTTCATAGAAACCCAAAAATTTAATTCCATCTCATTAACTAATGAATTAGAGAGTTATCACCAGATCAACCACCCTTGGTTTATCATGAAAAAACTCTAACTTATAAATAATTCCCAAGAACCATAACATAATAAAAACACCTAAAACAAGTATAAAGGAAAAAATAACATTTCCACTTTGAAATCACATGATATAATTTCATGATATTGAAATAATAAATCCATTCTAAAAATCATTTTCAATACCAAAGTACCAAAAAAGGGAATAAGGTATTTCGTTTTCTTTTAAAAACATTTTGGCTTGAAGAGGAATCCAAATATCAAATAACGGTTATGGTGATAGAGAATTCATTATCTACATATAGGCTAAAAGCATTACTTGTGTCCTTGGAAAAGAAAGTCAAACAATCCATATAGAAATATTAATTATGAAAACCTTTGAATGAAATTAAAATTCAAGGGGTTTATTATACAAATTATAAAAATGGTGGTTTATAACCTATGAATATGCCCCAAATAAATGATATTTAGATAAAGTCATTTAACTTGAGTTTGGTACATCACATATGTTATTTTTATTCGTAAATAATATATTTAGGTTAATTTATACATTCTTGAGAACCTTTTTTATTTTTTTATTGCTTTTATATTTTAAAAACAACATTATAACAATTACATAATTATTTAATTTCACGCTGTGCATTTTGATGATATTCGGTACTTCAGTCCCAAATTTCTTTGGTATGATGTCAATAGTCAAATTTCCCATTAGTCCATCATATAAAAAATCACATTGATGACATAATAATAAATTTTATACAAAATTATGCTTTTAAATAAAATTATTATTTATGATTATGATAAATGAACTACGTTACAATCATAGAGATGGTAAGCTGTACATATCCATGTGTAACGTTTCCATTTGTCAATAATAATTATGGAAACCAGGTATGTATTTTTTTTCTAAAACGATAATAATATCAATTATATCCTATTAATAATTTATATGAATTTATATATATTATCCATGTGATGTGGTGATTAAAAACGAATCACATCGCTTCGTGGAGGTGATAGTTCACACATACACACCAACAACGTTATCATTTGTTGTGTATAAAAATTAATAACCTAACTGATATATCATTAAATTTTAATGATTAATATGTTATAAATATAATTTATAAACATTAATTTCATAATTATAACTAGTCTTCAGAGATAGTAATGGAAAATGAATTATATTTGTTCGTGGGGTTGATAGTTCACACGTACGCACAAATGATTAATTCATTTCCCATTTGATGGAAGTGGAGATGTATTTTGGTGATCATATTAACATAATAACATATTATTATATTTAGGATATGTAGTTATTATTTCATCATGGTTTTATAATATTTGAATGAAGTGTACAAATAAATAAAATAGAAACACTTAAATAAAAGTGTTACATTTCCTTCAGATGATAACATTTGATTTTCACCTTAACACCTCTAAGGAGGGGGTTATTCTCATAATAAGTCCTCTAAAATGAAGCGATGGATTGTAGGAAGAGATTGTATCAGATCTTGGATGAAACAAAAAGGGTTTGAGGTGTGATGAAAGAGAAGAATAGGTTCCCTTTTATAGGAGAGGAGAGGTAACTCTTTGAATTCTTCAAATTATTAAATTAATATAAATTAATTTTCTATTCCAAATGGATCCAATGTAAATTATTTTAAATATTTAATGATTTAGGGTTGAAATAAATTCATCCAAGTAAAATTATAAATTTTTTGATTATTTTTTTGTCATTATCATTTTTAACCCTTATTAATTCTTACCATGACATTAAATATTTTACACTTTTAGAGTAAATATAAATACTATAAAATTCATAATGACAAAAAAAACAAGTCATTAATGAAAATTTTAAACTTACCCCTATAGGTTTCCTAAATTATATTTTTTTGTATCTTATATCGTTTAACAAAATATTTTTTATTTATAAATCACATTAATTTCAATTTTTAAACTATTCACTAATTGAATTTTAAAAAATATAATAAAAATGATTCCCTAAAAAACTACATTAAATAATCTCTAACATGTAAAATTTATCCATAAAATTATTTTATGATAAACAATATTTCATATTTTATTTATTTTAATATTATTAATATCATTTATTGGATTCTTTCCATTAATAAACCAATTACTGCATCATCACTGTGTTATGATTAAATATAATTATTTTTCACTAAAAATTATAAAAAAATTTCCTTGATGTAGAAAACATTTTATCTTTAAAATGGCTATTTATAGTCGAATTTCACTTCAATATAACCCTATATTAAAAATGATTTAATTATTAAAAATATGGGCAAGAAGTTTTTAACATATCTTTAAATAAAATATAATAAATTTCATATTCTTTCCGAAGTGGAATAAAAATGTTATAATTTATGTATATGGTTGATTTTGGTTGGATCACACTCATACAATGAAATTAAGACAAGTTTTAGTGTAATTTTATAATATTCTTATATTATTTTTATCCTTAATTACCTGATTTACCCTTAATTATTGTAAATAAGATATTAAAGTAGATTTTTACCCAAAAATATGTTGATACTATTAGTCCAAAATTTTCATACATATTTAAAAATTTGTATGTTTTCTTTTCAAATTCAATTCATATAAGTGGTTAAATTATGTTTAACTCTAATCCCGCCGATGTGGCAAGAATGCATGTAAAAGAGACGTTTTAAATTTCAATAAGTTTTTATATGTAATTTCAACATTAAAATTATTCAATTGACCTAAATTGGATTAATAAATGTATTATTGATCTATTTTGAACATAAAAATCAGTTTAATGTATAATAATTATTTAAAAAAATATTATTTTTTAACTACATTGCAATATTTTTCACAATTCATCAAAAAAAGAAACTTTTCAGAAAAATACAAAAAATTGACCCAAAAATAATTTTTAACATAAAAATTCAAAAATTAATTTTACATTGAAAAATATAATATATAAACTTTCCAAAAAAATAGACCTGAAATAGGTACTCTATCAAAAGGAGGAAAAAGTATATTTTTTTTGAAAAATACTCCTTTTATTAGTAAAATTTTATTTCATCTTATATAATGTCTATAAAACACATAATATAAATTTTAAACATTATTTTTAATTTATATTTAAAAAATATTATCCAATTAGAGTTATTTTATTATTTTATAAGCGTAATTATTCATATTTAAATAGTTATTCATAAAAAAATACTTCCTTCATATTCAATTTGTTCTTATTTTCAATTCTAATTAATTTATCAACCAATGTATCATTATATAAACATTTGTTAACCATATCTTCATAATTCATTTAAAAATTTTCAATCCAACCATTCAAATGGCTAGGTGATAACTACAATATTAAATAATAATATTTAGTTTTCCATTTATGATCGATGCAGCGTATCATATACTTCATTGAACATTGTGTTTCCCTTTGAAAACTCACAATGTTTTAATTTTTGTTGAAAAAAGGCTCATCAAAACCGGGAAACGATTGGGAAGGTGATTGGGCACAAAATAGAAAATATTAAAGGCTTAAGAGGTTTGAAGAGAATAGGTGGTGATGGGTAGTATTTATAGTGGAGGAGAGGGGTGTTTTCTTGTTGTTTTATTCATTATTTTTTTATTTTGGGTCAAGACTATGAATAATGTGAATTATTGTAAATAAATATAGTAACTAGTGCATGTGATTTCGAACCAATGGTTCATACATTATCCAAATATCATCCAAGAATCAATAATTCATGTATTTATCTAATAACATCTATTACCATATTGTAGTATTCACATGTTTTTTTACTATTTTAAATAAATATTAAAAATTCACTTTAACCATTTCATGATTTTTTTAAGATTCATAAATGAACTCCATTTTATGAAAAAAAAATTAAAATATGAAATTTTTTAATTTTTTAATTAAAATCATCATTAACTCGAAAATATAGATTATAAAATGATAATTGATTTTATAAAACTTTGAAAAACTAATTAAAGCCTCATAATATTATCTTATATTCAGAAGACAAAAAATATTAATTTATGAATACATTTTATGAAAATTAATTCTATTTTAAATTATTATATTAATTAAAAAAATTTAGTAAATATTTATTACTTACCAAAAAACCAACAATTAGTTTATCATTTCTAAATAATTTATTTTCTTATGAAATTAAATAAATATATCATATTTTCATTCATGAGACACCTAAATTTTATTTATAATTTCATAGATTTGGTAACTATTCTATTAGAATGATTACTATTCCTAAAGGATATATAACTTTTCCAAAGGTGAAGTTACTATTTCATTGGTATATGTCTCTTCATTTTATGGAATACTTCTCAATTCATTATTTCATCTTCTATAATGATTTTATTGCATTTTATAAGTGACTTTAGGTGATTTATACTCTATGAAATAACTATAAGAATAGAATTTACATTGATAAAATTTTGGGCTGTTATAGTATTTCCTTTACTAATTTCTTTTCACTTTTTACCAAATAAAGACGCTTAAATTATTCATTATAAATATACCCTTACCAAGAATGTGTAATTCCATTTATATAATTATTTTATCTAATCTATAGTTTTCTATAATTTTATTTCCTAAAATATTCTAAATTATCATTATAAATTAAAATTTGGTTTCAATTAACACAATATTTCTTCTATAAATATGATATTTCTATCATATAACTCAAATGATTGGTCGTTGATTACTATAATATTTTATTATCTTGGTGATTAAAACTACATTAATAAATGATCCAGTATAAACAACATCATTTGCATCATGAATGAGTACCATGAAATTAATACAGATAGTATCTGAAAACAAATAATAATTTATTTCATTTTTATTATTTTTATGTGCAATAAAATGTTGAATAGTCAATATAAATTTACATTTTGATTATTTATAAAATTTATCAAAACTAGTTCTTCAAGAATTCAATTCCCTTGAAACTTACCAACAACATTCCAAAAAAATGATACCCAAAAAATTATTATAATAAAATTATTATTTTATTGTTATTAATTTGTTAATGATTAATTTATTATCATTTATTTTGGACTGACATTTCTATACCGATGTAAAGGACTGGATTTTTCAATGTAATTTTTTAATTATATGGGAATATTACAAGTCTCCAAAAATTGACGGTGCATGATTCTGAGGCCAAGTGTGCCTTTAATGAATTTCTGAACTTTTATTGAGGTACGTTCCGTAAATGTGAGAGCAAGTTTTTGTAACTTTTGAACAGATGCTCAGAATTGAAATTCAAGGACACTATTGAACTTGTAGCACCGATATTTTATTAAGGAGACTTTCACCTAGACGATAGTTGAAATAAAGAGAAAGTTAGTTTTCATGTTTATCGTGTAAATAAAAAAATACAATAAAGATAAAACATTTTTTTGAAACCTCTCTTTTAGAGTTATGGAGGTGGGGACCCCCCGGGATAGAAAACCCCCATTTTGAATCTTGGTGGTGGAGACCACCCAAACCCCCTCTTAATGTGGGAAAACCATTCAACTCTTCATTTAATTAATTAATCCAAATACAATTAATTAAATGTCTCATATTTAATTGTGACAATGTGGAATTAAATTGATAAACATATTTTAATTTATATTTGATCCTCTTTACCTTTGAGAGGATTGGGTTGGAAAAAGGAGAATTGGGAAGGAACCTCGGAGAACATTGGATAAAAATTTTCGCCTAAAAAAGAATTACCTCTCTAATTATGAACATACTCTGGAATCGAAGAACGAGGACGACGCTTGGGCCCGGATCAGAAGCATCTTGCGAAATTGACGAACACTGAAGTCACCATCCTCAATGACTTCATCTTCTTCCTCACGACATATTCAAATGAGAAATAAAGGTAGGGTTAATTTTTGTTTTGAATCCCCCTTACGCATCCTTGACATTTTTCATGATTCAAGAATAGATAAGCCTCTTGATACCATTCTAACTCATAGGGTTCGGTCCAAATAGACATGGCCCGACCTCTCCTTAACCTTTCTGGATTGTGGTGGTTTTATATTAATGGCGACATCCAGAGACAAGTGCGGATGTCTACAGAATGAAGAACGAGCCACCGGTGCGCACCCAGTGATCCAAATAACGTCTTCGGTGACCGTACAGGTGACCAACATCAGTGGTGCTCGAGAATAGTGGTCGTCACTCCGGTCAGCAGCGAAGATGGTGGCGGCGCGATTGCGCTATCGGAGAAGGGCCGTGGTCCGTCGGCCGCGGCGGAGCTTAGGCGGCGGCCGACGCATGGTCGATCATGCAAAGTGGAGGTAGTGGCACACGTTGACACCACTGAGCAAGCGGGAGCTGTGGTGTAAGGCTGCAGAGAGGGAGGCAGTGAGGCCGGCTTGCTGCCGCCCGCCAGGGATGGCACGACGCGTGACTTCACTGTGCGAAGGAGGCTGGCCGTCCTGCCAGCCGAGGTTTCAAGTGGGCCATACCAGTGGGCCGGGCCAGACCCACCGGGCCAGGCCAGACCCAACAGGTTGAGTTGGACCTAGGTTCAGAACCAGGTAGGGCCGGGTCGGGCCGACCGGGTCGGACCGGACCGAGACCAACTTGAACCCTTTTCGCTCTTTCGTCCATATCGTGAGCTACGAGCGTCTGTTTGACAAACCATCTGTGGTTCTGGAATCCTTGGATCGAGAAGGTTATTTTGGTATAACCAACTTGAGTTTTGGATAAATTTGTGGTACAACCGGGTTGGATTGTACACGAATCCAACCAGGTCCTCGGGACTAAAAGGCCAATAATGTACAGACCGGGCGTCCGACTGACGCACCGCCTGTTACGTTGAGAACCCTGTTACGTGGCAGTACATTGGGATAATTTTTTTTGCACCTCATGGTAGTTGGAGTGTTGACCTATGGCTTGAGGATCAAATCCTCTCAGAATCTAGAGAGCTTAGTGCGGGAACCCTGTAGTTGGATGCGACTTGTGAAAGGGATCCTATGTGGGTCTGTGCTGTGGGATCCTTTGTGGGTCTGTGTTTTGGGATCCTACTTGTGTCTGTGTTCTAGTATCCCTCTTGGATCTTCTCTAGGACTCCACATGGGACAACTCTAGGATCCTACATGGGTCTGTTGTACTTGGATCCTACGTGGGTCTAATGATTTAGAATTCTATGTGGGTCTACCTCTTAACAAAGTAAGATGATTCAGTTGTTACATCTAATCATCTTTGCTACCATACCTATGTTATACCTGGTGTGAGGTGAGTCTTTAACTTTGTGGTAATATTTTGTGTGGAAAACCTTTGTGGTACTTACCTTCGTGGTGATACCATTGTAGTATTCTTCTGTGTGGCGTTACCTATGTGGTACTTACCTTTGTGGTGTTGCTTCGTGGTACTAACATTTGTGGTGTTGCATTCATGGTACTAACCTTTGTGGTGATACCTTTATGGTATTCTTATGTGTTGTGTTACCTTTGGGGTACTTACCTTTGTGGTGTTACCTTCATGGTATTCTTTCTATCATGGAATATTTATACATTGGCTATGGATTTGGGCCTTGAGTTTCTTCATGAATGAGATGGGTATACATGATAACTTAGGTATATGTATGAGCATATACCTATGTAGGGTTGTTAGATATTCTCATTCTTTGTGGTCTGTCCTTTGTGGATTTTGTGAGATGTTTGAGGGTCTCGGGGTCCCTACTGAGTATACTTATACTCACCGCTACATGGTCTACGACCACACCTTGTTGTGTTTGGTGTATATGATGGACAACACTGATTGAGGATGAGGGTACCAGGACGGGAGGTAGCTCAGAGGTGGACCTTAGACGATTCATACAACAGAAATGACTGTTTGAGAGATGTACCTAACGTTCCAGTAGGATCCTTGGAAGGTGTTCCTAGGAGCTGTTCAATTTACTTTTACATTTCGGTTTTCTTGTACTTTCTAGTTGGGCTTGTATTCTGGACGCTTTTTCTTACTGTACACACTATTTTTACTATATTGTTTACTTGTGTTCCTATCCAGCTATGTGCTTGGTTGCATGTTTTTACAGGTTTTAAAGGCAATACCTTCTTGGTTTTTAGGGAATATCTCTTTCATTGCTAGTCACCAGCCCCTGGCATATGGAAGGTGATCTTGGGGTAGTCACAGAAGAGGCTCCGGGGGATGGTTCGTGATAAATTGGTATCAGAGGAGTCCGTTCTACTGTAGAAAATCAGGCTCTGATAATTTTAACATCAATAGTATTATGTGTAGTTAGTTTGGTTATCAGTTTATAGAATTTTATGTAGGTGTAGCGAATGACGTATCCATACACCAGGACCCTGACTTCTAATTTCTAACTCAGTGCATGAAAACACTGACTGCATGTGTGTTTAAAATAGTTTTCATTATGATCCTTTTGATTCACCTCACCAGGTATAACTTATTGATTGTGGAACACCTATTTCTTTTTAGGATGCCTCCATGCCTAAATCCATCTTGGGTTCCAGGTATAGTACGCGATGGTAGCCGATCGAGCGACAAGGCGTCGTTGTAGGGACCTTTATCAGTAGAGGCACTAGCGGAGGTACCAACGGTACCATTACCCATTGGGCCACTGATGCCACCAGCCCCAACAACAGAGGGTGAAAATCACTTGAGAACATTTCATGATTTCCCGTGCCAGAGGACACCCAAGTTCTGGGGTGAGATAGACCCACAGGCAGTTAAGGATTGGTTGGAGGCTGTGGTGACAACCTTCTGACTCGTAAGGTCACTAGATGATCTCATGGTGATCCTTTCCACTAGTCTTCTATAGGAAGCAGGAGGAAGATGGTGGATCTTTATTCTCTAGGCTCACGCTGAGGTGAAACTTCTCTTAGTAGACTTTGAGAGCCTTCTTCAGGAAGAGTTTGTCCCATCGACCCTCCATGCAGTACGCATATAAGAGCGTCTTCATCTGTAGCAGGACAACATGTCTATCGCTCATTACTCAGCAAGGTTCACCAACCTCTCGCACTACTCCAATGATATGGTGCGGGACCCATTCTTCAGGGACTGGACCTTTAAACAGGGACTCAGGTGGGAGATCGGGGCTTATATTCTTTCTCTTAGCATCTTAATGCTGGTGGGGGTGTTAGAATGAGCCCTCTTAGTAGATAGTTTTCTTGCTGAACAGTCACCAGCAGTGAGACCCACCACCGGGTGTCAAGTGGCAGAGTATTCTCCATCTAGTAGCAGACATATTTCACATATGTCCAAGTGGACTAGACATACAGGAGGATGGCCGTAGGATTCATGGTCGGTTGTGTGGGAAACTGAAGACAGAGCCAGTCATGTGAGGAGTAGGAACTGTTACGCATGAGTCAGGAAGGGTCACATGGCTCGTGACTACCTGACTTACTGTACAGAGGATCAGCAGACGGTCAAAGGACCGCCCTAGCAGAGACATAGGTTCGACCGAGAAGGTCTGCAGGGAGCAGGATGGCATGGCAGTGGAGCTGGCCGTGCATCTGGGGATGGGGGATGATTTGAGGTGTTACCGCCACCACCACCAGGTGGTCCACCCCAACTATATGGAGCAGTTGGATAGGGGCGAGCTTAGCTCCAGCCAGCTGAGACCTATGACTATGGTGCTCCAGAGATGATATGAGGTACAATCTGTGTCTACTGCACCTTAGCTTCAATACTTATAGACATATGTTTCCTTAATTATTTTAATATCAACTTCCCTTATTCAGATCTCAAAGATTCCGATGGAGCCGTTGGCTGAATCCTTACGGCTAGAGAATCCTATGGGAGATGATTCGATGATTACACACTAGTTCTGGTAGTGTGAGCTTACTCTAGGAGGTGAGAGCTTCAGGTGGGATCTCCAATTTTCAGCGTCGAGGCATTACGACGTCCTCAAGTGTATGGACTAGTTATCTATAATCCATGCTTAGATTCAATATATTATAGGCAAATTGTGGTGTGTCCACATGGATGGGACTAGTTTTTCCTTCACCGGCGAGAAGGGAGAATTTATAGCACTGGATGGGCTTACCTGGAGGAGAGTGTAGCCGATCACTCCTCAGTTGGCTAGTATTAACATCATACTGGTTTATATGAAGATTTTGAGTTATCCTTTAGTGGTGGAACAGTACACGGAAGTCTTCCATGATGATGTTCCTAGTCTACCTCCTCATAGAGAGGTGGAATTTTACATTGATTTGTACCCCAGGACGACACCGATATCCACACCAGCATATCGATTGGCTCCCACAGAGCTTCGTGATTAGCGGTTATAGATAGAGGACTTACAAATGAAGGGGTTCATCTAGCCCAATGTTTCTCCTTGGGAAGCCCTGATTTTATTTTCCAAGAAGGTGGATGGGAGCTTGAGGCTTTTTGTTGACTATCGGTGCCTGAATAAGGTGATCGTGAAAAAAAAAGTACCAACTCCCGAGGATTGATGACCACTTTGATCATAGGAAGAGATCATGGTGGTTCTCAAAGATGGACCTCAAATTAGGCTATCACCATCTCAGAGTACAAGAGGAGGATGTGTAGAAGATGGATTTCAGATGTCAGAATGGCCACTACGAGTTCTTGGTTAGGCCATTCAGCATGAAGAATTCTCCAACAGTGTTCATGGGACTCATGAATAGGATCTTTCATCCATACCTTGATCTCTTTGTTTTAGTTTTCATCGACGACATTCTGACGTACTTGGATGTCGAGGAGGAGAAAGCTTGTCATTTGCAGATTGTTCTGGACACACTCCGCGAGAACCATATTTATGGTAAGCTCTCGAATTTCCAATTCTGGATCCGAGAGGTTCACTATTAGGTATATGTCATCTCAGAGGATAGAGTTGCATTGGATCTAGAAAATATTGAGGTAGTACTTTCTTGGGAGCCACCCAAGAGTGTAACGGAGGTACAAAGCTTCCTGGGTTTGGCCGAATACTACCAGAGGTTTGTACCATATTTCCCCAGATTTGCAGCACCTTTATCAGTTTTGACGAAGAAAGGGAAACCCTTTGTGTGGTCGGAGAGATTCCAGTAGAGTTTTCAGGAGCTGAGGTAGAGGCTGACTAGTGCCCCCATCTTGAGACTTCAGGAGGAGGGCGTTGGGTACATAGTCTAATGTGATGCATCAGGGACCGGCCTCAGATGTGTCTTGATATAAGAGTGATTAGTTATCGCATATGGTTCTCATCAGCTGGGATATCTATGTTGGCTTGAGTTCCTCTAGGACTATGAATTAGAGATAGTCTATACTCCTGGGAAGGGGAATGTGGTAGCAGATGCACTTAGTAGGCGATCTGGTATACAACTGCTAGTGGAGGTGATAGAGCAGCTGGACACTATGAATATATCCTTTGTGGATTGAGATGGAGCATCTTTTATTCAGTCTCTTACAGTCACTCCACCACTCCATCGGCGAGTTAGGGAGGCGCAGTGTGGGGACACTGACTGAGAGGCTCGACGTGCTCAGATGAAGACAGGCACTCGATAGATTTTATAAAGGTGGGGAGCATGACATCCTCTTCAAAGGACGTACCATGGTACCAGTGTCTCTACAAGAGGATGTATCATGGGAGATCCACACATCTCCTCTAGTGGTACATCCAGGAGTGGAAAAGATATACCAGGACCTCTGGCAACCGCAGTGGTGGAAAGGAATAAAGAAATCAGTAGCAGAGTTTGTGTCTCGGTGCCTCACATGTCAGTAAGTGAAGGTGGAGCATCAGGTAACAGCTAGATTAGGTCAGCCATTATAGGCCCCATAGTGGATGGGGAATGGGGTATCCACAGACTTTGTGACAGGACTTCCACATATTCCTGGGGTCATGATTCTATCTGGGTGATTGTCAGCCGACTCACCAAGTCGTCCCACTTCCTACTGATCAGAGTGCAAGGATCAGTAGAGATATTGGGATGCCTCTATGTGGATAATATTGTGCGTCTACATGGAGTAACCTCGACGATTTTCTCCGATTGTGATGCACGTTTCACTTCCCAGCTTTGGAAGGGGTTGCAGGAGGCTTTCAGGACAGAACTTCGTTTGAGCACCACCTTCCATCCTCAGACGGATGGCCAGACTGATCGCGCCATTCAGACCCTGGAGGACATGCTGTGTGCTTGAGTTCTCAACTTGGGTCATAACTAGGAGGATCACATTCCCTTGTTGGAGTTTTCATACAACAATAGCTATCACTCCACCATTGGGATGGCACCTTTTGAGGAATTGTACGACCAAACTTGCAGATCACCTTTTTGTGGGGATGACCCAGGGGAGTCAGCACTCATGGGACCAGATATGGTACGAGATACTACAGAGAAGGTGAAGATCATCCAGGAGTGGATGAAGACTGCATAGAGTAGGAATAAGGCTTATACCGACAGAATATGAAGACCTCTAGGGTTTTAGTATGGTGACCACGCCTTTCTACGGGTCACACCTTGATGAGATTTGCAAAGATTTCATAGGGGTGGAAATTTATCTCCGAGGTTCATCGGACCCTTTTAGGTCCTCAGTGAAGTTGGCAAGGTGGCTTACTGCCTAGAACTTCCTCTTCAGTTACACCAGGTGCACGACCTTTTTCACGTATCCCAGTTAAGGAAATATGTGCACAACCCATCTCGCGTCATCAACCACAGTGAGATGGACATCAACGATGGGGCGATGTTTTATGTGGTTCCAGTAGAGATTGAGGATTGATAGGAGTGGACCATTCATGGGTAGTTGATACCTTTAGTGTGTGTTCGTTGGCAGTACGAGAACCTATAGGGGAGCATATAAGAGTGAAAGGCTCAGATTCGTGCTCAGTACCCCCACTTGTTTTCTAGTTCCGGTGACTTGGATTTTGAGGACGCTAAGCCTAGATGTAAGGAGAATGTAAAGACCCAATGCTTCGATGTAATGTTTTCTAATTATATGGGAATATTACGAGTACAAAAAAATTGACGGTTCACGATTCCGAGGCTCGGTGTGCTCAGAATGAATTTCTGAACGTTTTTTGGTATGTCCAGTAAACGTGTGAGCGGGTTTTTGTAACTTTTGAACCGGTGCCTAGAATTGAAATCTAAGGATACCGTTGAACTCACAATGCCAATATTCACTTAAGGAGACTTTAACCTTGGCCACAGTAGGATGATAGTGAATATTAGTTTTCGTGTTTTTCATGTAAATAAAAAAATACAATAAAGATCAAACTTTTATTTTTTTTAAACCTATCTTATATAGTAATGAAGGTTGGTACCACCTGGGATAGAAAACCCCTATTTTGAATCTTGGTGGTAGGGACCACACGAACCCACTCTTAATAATGGAAACCATTTCAAATATTTATTTAATTAATTTATCCAACTACAAATAATTAAATATGTCAACTTTAGTTGTGCCAACATGGAATTAAAATGATAATCCTATTTTAATATACATTGGCTCCTCTTTACCTTTTAGAGGATTGGGTTGGAAAAGGAGAATTGTGAGGGAGACTTGGAGAACATTAGAGAAACATTTACTCCAAATGAAGAATGCCTTCTCTAATGACAAACATACTCCAAAATCGAAGAACGGGGACGACGCTTGAGCCCGGATCAGAAGCATCTTACGGAAGCGATGAACATCGTCGTCACCATCTCCAATGACTTTGTCTTATTTTTCAAGACATATTACAGTGAGCAAGAGAGTTAGGGTTTATTGTTGTTTTGAATACCCCTTACTCATCCTCTACATTCTTCATGATTCAAGAACAAATAAGCCACTTTCTAACATTCTAAGGCGGAAGGTTTGGGCCAAACAAACACGACCCGAACTCTCTCCATCCATTGTGGATTGTGATGGTTTTAAATCAATGGAGACATCCCGAAACAAGTGGAGATATATACAGATTGACGAATGAGCCGCCAGGGCACACCTAGTGACCCGAAGAACATCATTGGTGACCATGCCGATGACTGACACTGGTGGGGATCGACAATAGTGGCTCACGCTCCGGCCGTCCGCGACGGCGCTACCATGCCGCCAGGGATGTTCCATGTCCCATTGGCTGTTTTGGACTAGAGGCAGCGGCAGACCATGCGAATGGGTGGTGGTAGCATGTGTCTGCGCCACCGGTGATGGCATGGTGTGCGACCGCACCGTGCGGGGGTGGCTGACCATTTGTCCAGCAGGGGAGTTGAGCGGCCCACCCAGCGCGGGCTGCCTTCACGGGCTGGGCAATGCCGGTGGGCCAAGTTGGACCCTGGGTCAGACCCGGGTTGGGCTGGGTTTACCCAAACTGGGACGGGTTGACTGAGGCTAGGGCGGGCGGACTGGGTGAGACCGGACCCAGACCCGTTGCGACCCTTTTCGCTCTTTTGGTCATATCTTAAGCTATAATCATCTATTTGAAGAACCGTCTACGATGCCGGAAACCTTAGATCGAGAAGGATCTTTTGGTATACCCTACTTGAGTTTTGGATAAATTTGGGGTACATCCGAGATGGATCTAACAAAAATCCAACTAAGACCTCAGGAATAAAAGGATAATAACTTACAGACCATGCATCCAATTGAGTCACCATCTATTGCGTTGAGACCCCAATTACCTGGAGGTCCTTTGGGATACTTATTCATGGGACATAGTGGCTGTTGGAGTATCAACATGTGTCTTTAGGAGTGAATCCTTCTAGAATAATGAGAGCTTAGTGCGGGAACCCTGTAGCTAGCTGTGACATGAGAAAGGGATCCAATGTGGGTCTGTGCTATGGGATCTAGTGTGGGTCTGTGTTTTGGGATCCTACGTGGGTCTGTGTTCTAGTATATCTCTTGGATCTGCTCTAGCAATCCACGTGGGAATACTCTAGGATCCTATGTGGGTTTGCTGTACTAGGATCCTATATGAGTGTGATGATTTAGGATCCGACGTGGGTCTGCCTTTTAATAGAGTAAGATGATTCTATAGTTTCATATTAAAATCATTGCTACCATACCTAATTTATACCTGGTGTTAGTTGAGTCTTTACCTTTGTGGTAATATTTTGTGTGGCATACCTTTGTGGTACTTACCTTTGTGGCGTTACCTACGTGGTATTCTTTTCTTCATGGAATAGTTGTACTTTGGCTAAGGATTTGGGCCTTGAGTTTCCACATGAATTAGGTGGGTATACATGATAACATAGGTATATGTATGGAAATATATCTAATTAGCATTGTCAGTTCTTTTCACACTTTGTGGTTTATGATTTTTGGATTTTGTGAGACCTTTGATGGTCTTGGGGTCCCTACTAAGTATTGTTACACTCACCCCTACACGGGATATGGCTACACCGTGTTGTGTATGGTGTAGTCGAATGACATCGCTGACTGAGGATGAGGGTACCAGGACTGTAAGTAGCTCAGTGGTGGAACTTAGATGAGGTGTACCGTAGAGACAACCATTTGAGAGTTGTACCTACCATTCAGGTGGGATCCTTGGCAGGTGTTCACAGGAGCTATTCAGTTTACTTGTAATTTTTAGTTTTCTTGTACTTTCTAGCTGTGCTTGTATTCTGGACCATTTTTCTTACTGTACACACTCTTTTTTTACTGTACAATTTACTTTTTTTCGCATCATTATGTGTGCTTGGTTGCATGTGTTTACAGGTTATAAAGGAAATGCCTTCTCGATTTTTAGGGAATAAGCCTTTCGGTGCTTGTCACAATCCCCTGGCCTATAGAAGGCGGGCTTGGGGTATTCATGACACGAGCCCCGGGGGACGGGTCGTGTCTACCAAAGCATGCATGAGAAATCAAAATTATTGACATTCAATAATAAAAATAAATTATAAATACCATATATATATATAAAGAATTAATATAATATAATTATTTATAAGTAAATAAATTTTAATATGTTACATAAAAATGTGATAATAATTATTATTTTTCATTATTCATGAGGTTAATGTGCTTTAATTGAAGTTAGGAGTACATTTATTGGTTTCTTTTCAATGTTTACTTTAAAATTGAGATTGTCTATGTCAAATTTTTCATTGGGAGAAATTATATGTTCATTATCTATGAAAACCTACCCATTTTCTTTTTCCAATTATTATTTATGTGGTTTACATTTCTATTTATCATTTCCCCTCCCATTATTGACCTAAAAAGATACTTGTAAGTGGAATTAACTTTGTCTCATGTTTTCAAATGGCAATATTTTTCTAGTGTTTTCATTATTTCATATGATTTGTGGATATTGAAGAACCCATGTTTTGATTGAATTTTTTTTAATGGGGGATGTATCATTTAATTACTAATAAGGTATCTATATCTATTGTTGAAAAGTATATAGGTTAAAACAAGATGACATATTTCAGTAATAAATGTAGATGTAATTACATTTTCTGATTAGAGAACATTCCTAGAAAACTAAAATAAATGTTCCCTCTAATTTTAAATATTGGTGTGTAAATTATCAATATTATGACAGGTTATAATGAAGATACACTCTCCATAATATTTTTGAGGATGATTCAGAAGAGGAAAACTATTCAGAATGTTGATAGAACATTAGTTTACGATTTGAGAAACCATTCACGAATCATTGTTACAAAATATGGTGTATTAAGTGATATAAGACTTTGATGTCCTTTTTTTTTAAATTTAGAGTGATTTATAAATCCATTTAATATATAGAAATTATTTTGAGTATTATTTGGTGAGTTTTATGTGCCTAGTGATAAAATTATTTGGAATATATATTGTGTTAATTTATATTGACTGAGAAAGACCATTGATGATTGGAAGTGATGATTAGGTTTATTGAGTAATGTTTATAATTTGGATCTAAATCGAAAAAATGATAAAGGGATCTTAAAATATGTCATTCACTAACATCAAAAGTTTAATATTCACTTAAGAATAGTAAGTCTCCACCAAATAAGATTTTTTTTAAATTTGGAATTGAAAATTTAAAATAGAGTAACTAAAAATGTTATAATATTCAAAAAAGAGTTCATATGAGTAATTATAGAGTATCTAAAAATAAAATGTATTTTTAGAGTAATTTTAGGATTTAAAAAAGTATGTAGAACATCAAAAGATAATCATGGGATTTTAGAGGTGTATAACGCTTTTTGAAATATTGATGAGTTTTTATGACATGAGATTTTATTTGATTTCCCACCCTCATATGATACAATTCATCTTAAAAAATTAGGATGCATAAAATGTGAAAATTATAAGACATGGGAGAAGTATAAGATTTGAATTTCATATGATAGAATTAATAATGGGTTCTTAATAATTTTAAATCTACTAGATACAAATTATCTAATGAAAATTAGGTAGAATTACAGATTAATATAATAAGGTTCCTTTTAGAAAAAGAATTCATATCAAGATGGAAAATTGAATAATTTTAGAAGAATGAAATCTGAATTATTTGGTATTAGTTTTGATGATGAAAAAGATGATATTTATATGATTTATAATTCATGACCAAACAAGTTGATCATGATTTATGGTGTATAAAGATGAGTTCCACATCACAAAAAATTAACCCCACATCATATAATTGAGTTCATACACATGTTATATAGATTTTAGATGATATAAATGAATATAATTTCATTGATAATTAAAATATAGATGAAACTGGAGATTTTTTTGGATAATTGAATGGTATTTTAAATGGGTATATAGAGGATTCAAATTGGAAACTATATTTTATATATTTATGTGATGATCACATGTTTTTGAATATTGGGGGATTTTTTTTAAAAGGATGGGGTCGAAGCCTCAATTTATTATTAAATCAAATACCTCTTTAGACTGGGTAGAGGGTGACCCATTACATAGCTCGAAGGACCAAGGCTAACTGGCCTACATACAGGGCTAGAAAGCCCATGTTTTGGCCCATAGGACCCCTGGTGAACAGTACTACTACAGTACCCCCGCTGCTACAATCCTACTACAGTGTCCTGCTACAGTACTACTATAGTGACCTGCTACAGTTCTTCTACAGTGCACCTACTACAGTACTCGAGAATTCTCCCCCTGCCCGGATTTGATCCAGGGTCTTTTAGATGCCATGCAGGAGCCTGAAACACTAGGGTACATGCTCATTGGCATGAATATTGAGGGATTTAAAAAATATAATATGTGAAAAAATATTCATGATTATATGGACATAAAATAATATTATGGGGAAGAATAAGATTTTCCCCAACTCAACTTTTTCCTAAGGAAAAAAAATAAATTCAAAGATGTGAGGGAACAAACTACTATACATGAAATAAAAAAACTACTAGAATAAATAAAGAATAATGAGAACAAAAATAACATCACAAATTACATAATAGTTACATATAAGAGGATCAACTAATGTCAAAGTAAATTGAAAGGTAGGGAATGGCTGACGTGTTCTACATTATGAAGGAGAAGTAGTCGATGGAAAACTAACCAATTTGTAGAAAATACATTCAAGTGTTATGAAATGAATTCATGGATTGTTCTTAGGACTGATCAGTTAGAGATATTATGATTATAAGTAGTAATATGGTAGCTATGTGATGTGGTACAAAAAACCATTAGTGGGACTATATAGCCAATGAAGAGATGATTTGTATACATAGTGTGAGACCATTATACCTAAATTATTTCATTAATATTATAATAGTCCATGGATAATAGGATAACCAATCACACTAAGTAGTATGCATTAATGGAAAATAATTTTAAATAATTTTTTTTATTTTTCTTTAATTTACTACATATTCCAAGTGAGGCTGAATGACACAAATATAAATGGATCAAGGAATTAATTAGTCTATAAAAATGAAATAAATTTTGTGAATTTATAAAAATAGATAAATAATTCAACACTACCCTCTTAATGGTCTTTAGCACATGGACTCTATATTTTCTATCAGATATAATCATGGTTCCCAATGAAAAGATCAAGTATTTATTAATTAATCCATTATTTATCTGGAAGAAAAATTGAAAAAATTCTGTTGATTTCATCTTGATGATTTCCACTAAAATAGTATAGAATATATAGATAAATCATGGAATTAAGACTAATAAATAAAATAATAAATAAAAAACACTATCTAAATTTAAATATGGTATTATGTTTTCTGTAAAATATTTTAATTTGGATTCTTCTGAAGAGTCATGTTTAGACTCTGATGAGATTATAATAAATAAATAACTTTATAAGTGCATCAATAAAAATAATCTTTTTTTATTTAATTCCTATTGAGGTTATTTTTACACATTAGGGTTTATCACATCTTTATAAGCTAATAGGTCATAGGTGGAGTTGAAATTAAGATCATGGATAATGTCATGGTTTTAAAATTAAAATAGTTCAATTATTTCATAAAATATGTTTAATATAATGAATAATACTTATTTTTAAAATATCACAGTAAAATTTTTCTAAATAATTAGTACATGGTGTAATTGGATAGAATATTGAAGCTATTAAAATTACTATATACAAGATCGTTGCTTTATAAGATGTTCACAAATTTATTTATGGGTTCAAAGAGGTTGAGTAGGAAGTCAAAACTAAAAATAATAAGTCTCTTGATTGTTCTTATTAATAATGAAACAAAATTCCTCAGGTAGATATTATGTCATAAAAAGGTAATTAGGAAGATAATTTTAGATCATTTGAGTATGAAAAGAACTATCATAACCTAAAGTGACATTAATTAGATGTAAAATTGAAAAATTTAGAATCAGAATAAGTTGAAACCATATAGGTATCTAAAATTAATGATGCTAAGAAAAATATTTCTATTTATTTTCATCACTCCATGATCTCTCATATCAGTGGCATGATGTTCTTTTAACCATCTGTAAATCAAGGTACCAAAATAACTCTAAAAAAGGTACTATCCATAAAAACCATGTTGATTATAATAAATATTATTTCCAAGACAATGTAATATTTAAAAATATATATAAATATTTAAGATTATATGTTTTTATAATCCTAAATCTATATCAATGGTGGATTAAACAGTGTGTATGAATTTTAGTTTACTAAAAGGAACATAAACTACTAAGATTAATGGCATAAATTGGAAAGGTATCAAATTGTTCCAAGTAGTGTCAGTATGAATAAGGAAAATACTTGTGTGTCACTGTTAGTGCTATCAATGTTTTGGAGTAGGGCCATAGATTAATTGTAAATTTTTTCAACCAATAGATAAATTAATAGGCGTGTCTTATGAGAGAGAATAACTGAATAAAAGAGAAAACTATATAAACAAAATATGATTTTAAAAAATGTGAATAATCTTTACAAAATGAATAAAATTGGTTCCTTGTAAGACTCCACTGATTTTTAAGATGAATGTGTCTATAGTGAAGGACTATGGTCATATAAAACAATTCCACACAACTTAAATGATTTATAGAATAATATAACCTTGCATGAAAAGATTTAAAAGATTAGTGAAAATAAGTAAACCTTAAGGAGTTGATATAATATAAGTCTGTAACAAAAAAAACAAGAGACGTATAAGAAGAATGATAAATTGGATATCATCACCCCTCAATCAAAAAATCTAATCAACAACTAATGTCAATTTAGAGTTTTTAGTAGAATCTATTTATTAGTTGTATCCTAGAAGTTCATAGTGAAAAAGACATTACTATTATCCCACTAACAAGAGAAAATAATTAAAAATGATGAAATATTTACAAAAAAGCATTGAAAATAAGTTTAGTATATGAAAAAGAAAATAAAATATTTTAAAACATTGAGTAAAAAAAACTAAATATCCATTCTTTTAAATCAAGATAATAATTTCAAAAAAAGGGGGTCTAGAATAAATAAATATTCCAATGTTAATGATGTAGTTAATGGAATATCTTTATTTAGAGATTGTTCTAAGAATTATTTCTACTACTAATTTCCACGAAGAATCCCACCATATGTTATTTTATATTATTGTGTGTATTAAAATGTAGGAAATTAATAGAGTGAAACATGGAGTTTATTAGTTTTTGTATATAGTGTACATCAAAAGTGGATGTGATTTTAAAATAAAATATGTTATAGCATGTATGTAATGGTGAAAAGATGTATGATTATTGAAATTTGAAGATATATATTTTATGCCATGTTTTAATTTAAATGAGAATTCCCATGAAAAAATCATGTGAAAAATGATTTTCTAGGAATGTTTTGAAGTCCCACAAAAAAATTTAAGAAACATTCTAGAACCAAAATATATATTTTCCCTATCATTTTAGAATACAAGGGATAATAATTTTTGGAATGTGGCTCAAATTTTATAGCTACATTAATATTATGGGAGTTTGATTTGGATTGCTACAAATGTGGAGATATCATGATAGATATTCATGAATATGGATTTTTACCAATAAATAAAGGACATTGCTCGACACATAAAGTTGTATTTCATGGATGATTACTACCAGGGATCGACCAAATAATTGAAGGGTATCATTACTAGTAATTTTAGGGTTTTAATTCCAAGCTATCATGGTTACCATGATGGGGTAATATTTTTGGTATTGATTTTTTTAATAAAGGGGGAATAAATATTAGGGTATCATAATATTTAATAGTTGTCCCATGTATATTTCTCATTAAATAGTTTTTCTATACCTTATATAAATTTATCATGCATGACTATAGGATTTTTATGGTGGATATGAATTAAATTGAATTACCTAATTTCTTTTATCCTTTAATAACCATTGCATGAGTTATAGTGATTATGACTAAAAAATTTTCTCGATCAACTAATTTCAAGATAAATTTTAGTACTTGGCCATATGTATGTGTGGTTTTATTGATTAAAGAGAAATAACTGAGTCATAGGATTTACTTAAATCCAATTCCTAGTATGACATGATTGTCCATAATTACCATTTTTATGTATTTATAAACAATATCTTAGATTTTAAAAACCATAGTTTTCTCACATCATTTATAGTTTTATTTTCTAATTTTTGTATTTCAATTTTGAATAAATTTGTCAACATTATTTTTATAGTTTTTTATTGTAATTTCATATCTTGATGGGTTTAACATCAATAATAACAATATAATAATCATTTTTTCTCTTAGGTAAGAGTGATATAAATTTTTAAAATTTATTTATCAAGATAATTAATGAAATAATCTATAAAGTGGATACAGGATTGTGATATATAGTGATGTATCAAAGAAAGACATTGTATATTTATATATGAATAAGAAAAATGAAGTATCTTTTTCATAATTCTAATTATAAATACATAGAGAAATATATCATGATTCATGATTCAAATAATGGAATATGTATTTATCATTAATGATATAGTGGAATTATCTCTATAGAAAATATTTTGATATATACCCCGATCATAATAGATTCAATAAAATATTCTTCAAAAATTATCAAGACATGTGAAAGATGTTATAGTAAAAGTTGATAAAGGACTCTGATATCTTAATATGAAACCTCCATGGGAAAGTGAACAAGATAGATAATTCTTTGAGCAAGAAGGATCTTTCAAGAATATCCATGATAAAGATTGAATGATACCCAAAACTCATGAACTTTGAAAGGATGGAATTGAAAATCATAAGTTCATTGAAGAAATCCTATATTTCCTAATTGATTTCTCAACCATTCATCCATGTGAAGATAAAAGAGGTTTAGAGGGAATATTTAGATATGTAGAAGAATGTAATTATTATTCCAGACCTTATCCTAGATATTGTTAGAATAATAAATCAAAAAAATAGTATCTGTCAATCTAATCGATGAATAAACAAATTATATATTATATTATGAAAATTGGTTATCTTTATCTATCCATTTTGGATGTATAATTATATACAGATATCAAGATAATGATGTTTGGTGTGAAAACATGATGTGTGAAATTGTAGAGTATACATAACGATGCATGGTCTTCCAATAAGTTAAGGAAAAATATTAAAAGTGTATAGGGCTTGATGAAACTGTTACCCATAAATGTATGGAAATGAGATAACATAATCATTGATTTATTTCATTAAATTACAAGGAATTTTAAAGGCTCTAATTTCATTTGTGTTGTGAATGACCAACTTATAATTTTAGCACATTTTATTTATATTTCATAATATTTATTTCATTATTAGTATTCAAATACATATGAAAAATAAGATTCATGTATTAAAAAAGTACAATAGAGAATTATATCTCACTCACATTTGAGGTTTATGTTTATGTTCAAGATAAGTCTTAAAAAATACATGAATAATAAGATATGATTTTTTTATTTATTATCATACACAAACTGATGGAAAATATGAACCGAATACTCAAAATATAGAATGCATTCCAAGATCTTATTCAATGGATTTCAAAGTTGGTTGGGATCAAAAAATTAATATTCTAGAGTTCTTATACAATAATAGTTTTTATTAATAAATTAAAATAAAACCATATGGGCCTCAATATGGGAGGAGGTGAAAAACATCAACAAGTTTGTATAATGTTGGATAACAGAAGCTATTGGAACTAGATAATTCCCAAGAGATATATGATTACATACAAATAATATATATATATATATATATATTAGTAAAATTCCAATAGAATATCTTTAATGATAATCAGCTATGATATTTGGACTTCAAAGTTAGAGACAATGTTTTCCTTTGAATATTTACATGTAATAGGGTTAATGATATTTAAGAATAATATTACATTGATCCCTAGATACATCAAATCCTTTTACATTATCAATTATGTGAGGATTGTATATTATCAACTTATACTTCCCCTAATCATCTCATTGATTTAAAATGTACTCTATGTATCACTTTTGAGGAAGCACATATATGAACATTCATATATACTACACTCATAGCGATTTCAAATGGATCAGGGACTATATTATGAGGAATAATTGATAGAGATTAGGTATTTTATAGATAATGTTCTATATAATAAAACCACTCACCTAATACATTATCTTTGGGGAAATAATACATTTGAAGAAGAAATGTTTGTACTTAATGATTTAGTGAGAAAAAATGCGTTCAACCATTTTTATCATATTAATAAAATTTCAGGAGTGTAATTCATTTAAGGGGTAGAATGTAACACCCAATTAATTTATCTATATTTCCCTTTTATTAACACTTATGTGTTTGATAGAATGTGATACATGATAATATGAACTAAAATGAACAATTGTATATTTTCTTATGGTTGAATATTATAATAAAAAATAAAATATAATTAAAGAAAACTAAATGAATCATAACTAGTAAAATCACAAAAAAAAATTGAATCACATGTAAATATATATGTTATATGGTAAAAGATATCATTATAAACATCTATTAGGAAGATAATATTGATGATGATAAATATATAAAGAATATAACATTTCAAAAATGATAAGCATTTTGGTAAATAAATTAGAAATGATGAACTAAAATGAATAATGCCTTATTTAATTACAAATGAATATTAAAATAAAAAATACAATACTATACAAGACAAATAAATGAATCATAATTAGTAAGATTTAAAAAAATTGAATCACATGTAAATAATGATATTATTAGGTCAAAATTATCATCATCCCTATCTACCAAGCGGATCGTATAGATGACGATACTTTATAAAGAATGTAACATGTCAAAAATATGATAAACAATTGACAAAGAAATTATAAAATAGAATGAATTATTTTATAGAAGTTTTAATAGATATATATTATAGTGTAATGTTTCAATTACAAATATGGTCATTGGTTTTATGGTCACTAGACATATGTTTATTCGATTCATGGTCTTTGGATATATTGTCATTGAAAATTATTTTTCCCAATGCATACATTGAATTTTTTAAATTATAATATATTATAATAAATTTAAATAATAATAAAATTTGTATATATTTATTATTTATAGAATTATAAAAAAAGATAACCATTAATCAAAACATAATAAAAATATGAAATTTAAATCATTGTATATTATTATTATTAAACAATAATTTTTTGAGTATATAAAATTATATAGATGATTATAGTATAAATGAATTGATAAAATTGAATAGTTATAAGATAAATGATTAATTTTAATGGATGTGAATAAAATAATTAAATTATATAATGTTATATATTTTAAATATTTTTTTATAATTATTGTTTATATTTATCATGATAAACTGAACTGATCATTTTTAAATTTTGATTCTCATTAAATATAATTTTTTCATGAAAAAACTATGTTTAAACTAATTTAATTATCAAATAATATGAAATATGAATAATAACACATAATTATTTAATATTAAATTTTAAATATTATTTTCAATATTGTTTTTCAATCAAATGTTATATTTATCATATTATGAAATTGAATAAGATAAATGATGTCAAAATTTGGAGTTAGGGAATTAAAATAATGAAAAAGGTGTCATTTATGTTTTTTGTAAAATAATCCATTGGTAAATTTTAAAAAAAGGTTAAAATAGGTAAATCATGGTAGATTAATGTTTTATAAAGTTTGTGTAATTGACCAAATATTTAGAAATTCTAAAAGTTCTTTTCTTAGTGTGGGGGTCAATCCAAAAAAGATCAAAACATTTCCTTATATAACCATTAAGTGAATCCATCTTTACTTTTAACATAACATGAGTTTACAATGAAATAAAAATTATTTTCAACAATAAAATTCACTCACTTCCACCCCATTAAATACAATTCAATCTTTTAATTTTATTTTGAACCCCAACCCGAATCCCAAATTCTAACATCTTGTTTTACATTTTTTAGCTTCTTTCATTTATCACAAATATATTTTTCTATTACCTTATAATATCTTTCTAAATATTATTGTATATTCTATTTATTTTCTAATTACATCATTATGATTCTATGAAAATTCTATTAGTATTATATAACTATAATCTTTTACTCATTCATTAGTATATAATTTTTATGTTTTGGTCGGGTCATTAACCTAAATTAATGATTATATACCCAAAATATCATTTTTATCATGAATTAGTATCAAGTCATTAATAAAAGTAGTGTATGGTGTCAATGAATAATTTATGACAATATTTTGTTTCTTTAAGAATAACCAAAATATTAAACATCCTTATAAATAAACTTTTTGTTTATCGAT
Organism: Viscum album; assembly: GCA_963277665.1. Lineage (NCBI taxonomy): Eukaryota > Viridiplantae > Streptophyta > Magnoliopsida > Santalales > Viscaceae > Viscum > Viscum album. The sequence continues at coordinate 1,750,861,797 of OY728143.1, read as the reverse complement.
AAAATTTCCAAAAACTTTCTAATCATAAATTCTATTCCCATGAACCATACCGATAATATATATTAAATCAATATGGGACTACATAAATTTTTATGACACTATGATTTTTCTATCATGAATAATCTTGGAGTGAAGAACCTTTCATCAATTAATGAGGATCGATATCACTATACTAAAACTAATATAGGTAATTATAACTATTGATATATTACCAATAAAATAAAATATAACCAACTTATATATATGTAATAATTAATAGTAAATTATGATTATAGAATTAAATATTGAATAGTATGGTTTTAAAATATGTGATTAAAATTTCTTGTTTATTATATAAGAGGGTACAATTATTTTTATGGAATTATAAAGTAATTGTATGTGTTTATTTTCCAATCCCTCATTGATTATGGGATTTGACATGTCAATATTTCAAATTGAGGAAATTATATTTTATTTATTTATTAAAATAATTTATATTTCTTCTACATTAGTTATCTTGTAGGTTTACATGTATTTTTACCATTTCCCCTCTCACTGATATATAATTCACCAAGAATGATTCTAGTAAAAGGAACTGACCCTATTTGTTCTATTTGATTATTATTGTATTTTCATCCATGTATATGATTTTCATATTATTTACTACTATACTTAAACCAAATTATATGACTTATTAATATAATTTTATATTTATTTGGGATTTATTTAAAAAATTAGAAAGGAATGTTTTCTCATGTTTTCATATAGTTGGTTTCTCACAATGTTTTTTTAGTTTTCTTTAAGAAACAACCGTTAAATGTTTCGAGTGACTCAAAAGTGTTTTTTTATTTATATTATCATTATTTTCATAACCCATTGATTTATAAATAATTACCTTTTAATAAATGTTTTAAAAAATAAAATATATATTTGTTTTTATTTTCACAATAATTTTCTAATTATTTTATAAAATATTAATACTATATATCAATATCACATAATGTTTCAAATGTTTCAATGGTGATTTTTTTCAATAAAATAATCCATTTTGACAATTTATGTAGTTTATTTATATTCTTTTTATGTTTATTATGAAACACATATAATTATCAAGGGTTGATTATGTTATGATGGAATTATGAATTTTTTTTATTCATGTGTCACATATATGTATGGTATTTATTTTTTTGATAGATGGGACCTAAATTACATACACCCCCCCCATTAATTATGTAAACCATCATGTCCAATGATATGGATTGTAAGAGATGAGGGATTGAACCCAATCCAAAATGATGTGGAACTCTGTCAACTATGCGATGGTAGTCTTCACAGTGATCCTTGACATACCAAATGTTTTTCAATTATTATCTACATGCCATATTTTTATCTTATGATACATTATAATTTTTTTTCATAGATCCTGATTATTGAATGAATATTCAATACACATTTGAATTATTTTATTTTTTATAAAAAAATATAATCATTCATAATTTATGATCCATATTTTATTGGTAAAGTAATCCTTATGATATATTCATGTACATTGATTATGTTCTCATTCCGAAATGTTTATCTTATAGTAACTTATGATATTTGATTGATGTCTCATATTTTATCTTTATACTGATAATCTGAGATCATCCATTATTCTATTTACATTACCTAAGATATAAATAATATTATAACATTTTATATGCCTAGTAGGGGGTTAGGTGAGGTGTAATTATGGGGAAATGATCACCGTTTTGGAAAATAAGATGTTCATACATCTAATCTATAAAATAATTAATCCCATGAGTTCTGATGGTTTTTTTATTATGAGTTATATATAGTTTTATGATTTAGTATGCATGTATTTTTTGGTTGGGCCATATGAAGATTTTATATGGTCCACCTATCCATTTATTGATCCTCAAGGGATGCTATCATTTCTTTAAATTTATCTATGGTTATCCTCATATGTTTTTTAGTGTTTCTAGAATCATAAATTATTTGAATATATGACCAAATAAAACATAAATTTCTGTTTACTATAATGATAAATTCATCCAACAATTTATCATCTCTATTTAAAATATTTTCTTACTATTTCAATAATGTTTTTAACCATGAACTATTTTCCTTCATGTGAAATTTATTGATATCTAGGAGTTTTCCCAAAATTACACGCCCTTTGATTATTCTCATGAATCAAAAAATATTTTTATCTATAAATTAAAAGAGTAAAAAATTATATTATTTCCCATAAATTAAGTTATTATTATTGTAAAGAAACATATAAATTATCACAACATTTGGAATATTTAAATTACTCTCAGTGATATCAATAATGCATTTTATGAGTGATTGAAAATAAAGAACTATCCCCTCTCTCCCTCGATAAAATACCATGTCATCAGACATGGAGAACCTATTTTAATTGAACATATTCAGTCACTCCATGGTTCATATTGATCAAATATATATTTTAAATTGAATGTATAATTATATCATTAGGAATTTTACTTATTAATATGTAAATAATTGTTTTATAACAATTTCTAGGCACATGATAGACTATAAACCAACTAAGAAGGAGGCAGAATCTATGTTTTCTGAAATAATATCTCTGGTAGAATAGTGTCATTCCCATTGTTAGATAGTTTGAGTGAATATAAATGGTGAAGATGTGATGATGAGAAATTGAGTGATAAATAACAAACATAGGTATAAGGATTTTTGTAAGGTTAACTCACTATTAAAATCAAGTCACTTGTCTGTGGTGTTTATAAATTTACATTTCATCAACAAAATCTAATTTATTATCAATGGAAAAATAAAATGATAAATAATATTATAAGTTACTCAAATTACATGATTCAAAATATACAAAAATATATTGAATGATCTTAAAATGTTATACCTAAGGTGAATCATGATTTTGGACTTATTGTAATACCTTTTTTCCTACCCTTAATATCCTTAAAAATACCTCTTTAAATGATGGTTGTATCTCTAAAAGTATTATATTATCATCACACACACAATATCCCAGGGGATAACAACATATTTAAGTATTTAACTTGAATAATGACAAGGTGAATTCGGATATAGTTTGACCTATAGATGAAATTCAAATGGATGACTAAATACTATGAATCTTAGTGTATTTGATAATATTTTTGACAATATTAATGTTTTGAATAGTATATTATGATATTTATTATTCAATTTATCCTAAACAAATATACCAATTTTATAAATTTTGAATTATTGTGGAAAAAAAAATTCTATATCAATTAATACATGAAATCTACAAACTGTAAAATAATTTATACTATATAACCCTAGTAAGGATGACATAGCTTGTACGACTATGGCATGCTATTCTTTATTACACCACACCATGGGACATAAAAAAATTTGTCAACGAAATAGGATACCTTACTCACATAATAACATGAAACTAAATTCTATTTGGACGTTCTTCATGTTGCACTCATGTTTTCAAATGACCACTCTTTTAGTGATATAGTATTTCTCATATGATATCAACAAACTCTTTTTAACACAATCAATATACTATGGAATAGATTCATTATAAAATACCTTCTTGTAGTATATTTACTAAACTATAAAATATTCTCAGTAATATTTAACTCATTCCATTATCACCATCATAAAAACACAGTGAAAACAATTATAGTGTAGTTCCATCTTATATAAAATTTATTCGTTTCTTCAGATGATTAATTCAATCCACCATTGTCTTATATAATATAAATTATCTTCTCACATTAGATAAACTAAAAACATATATATTATGAGAATCATAGTTAAAAACATTATTTTTCCATCAGAATTAGAAATTCATCCCTTTCAGTCATGTTTATCTCCACTCAAATAAAATGACCTTCTACCTCAAATATGAGAATATTTCATATGAGAACAACATGAAAACAACCCAAAAGTCAATAATGACTTTAATAATGAATAATATAATAATATTACACCGTTATTATGGTTATATAAACACTACCAATTTAAAGAATGAACATTTTGAGAAAATTTCATCCCTCAATATATAATTATTTCCTTATTGACCATGTCTCAAATAAGATCCACTTAATACCCCCTTTATCAATGAATATCATAAGGGATCTAGAATATTCAATATCTAAAATGTATTGTTAATTATTATATCCATAATTCAATAATATTATTATAAGTGTTAAAAAATCTACAAATTGTCCCACATAGGTTTTTAGATTCATTTTTTTCCTAGTTCAGGGTGGGTTCTCAGTTGTTTTCTTGAGAACTAGGTGTGCCAGATTCAAATTTTTGAGGAATTCTTTATTTTTATCATTATCCTTGTACTTTGTTTTAGGGAAAGTATGAAGAGTATGGGGTCTTGTAAAATGATTTTATAACACACCAAGTGGATCTTTTTTATGTGGTATGTCTATTGGATAGTTTATCCCCTTGAGGTAGATGAGTTTTTCGTTGAAAAGGGTAATTTTTAGGCCATTTTTCTGGTCACAAAATTAAGGCGCATAGTTAGTTTAACCAATATTTAAGTGTAAATGGGGTCACATGGTTTTCATATATATTAACTAACCATTCATCCAATATGTGTATCCCATCCAGCATTAGACACTGGCTAACTGCACGGTTTGAATGTTGTTTGTTAAACCGTGTGAGCTAACAGTGCAACCCACCCGGGAAAGGGTATTTTTGGATTTTTTTCAAATTTTAATCGGGGTTTCTTCACATGGTGTCCCCTATTCAAAACATACAATAAAAATTACTCCCATAGTTGTTTATGGCTCTACTAAGCCCCTCCAAGTTCCTTTGAAGGTGATTTCCTAGTGATTCTTCCCCTAGATCGAATGGTTAGTGATCCTCTCTCTTTCTCCTTTGAATTTATTCCCTTTTCCATTTCTCATATAAACAGAGTTTCCATGTTTAGATGATTTTCACATCTAGGGTGCTGAAAAATTGGGGGTTTTGTTGATTCTTGGTCCCACTTGATTAATCATTTCTCTTGTAAACCCAGTGGTGTGTTTTCAGGTGTGCGTCATGGATGCACCATTGACCTGAGGTAATTTTTTCAAATGAAATTGACTTTTTTATTTAATAATCATTAGTTTATGGATTTTCAAAACTTATTTGACTTATAAATATTGATTTATTTTTCATGGTTTAATTATTTGGTGCATAAAGTTGTGTTTTATGCCTTTATTTATGATAAATGGAATTGTTGTGTTAAATAACACACCAAGTGCTCGATTAAATGCCAAATTTGATATTATTAATAATTTTTTATGTAAGAAGCATCTTTTTATTTTTGTTAATATATTAATATTATGGTAAATGATGACTTGGGTGCCTTATAATGGTTTTTATTTTCTTTTGGGTTTTATAATAAAATGAGGAATGGCTTTTAGGGTGTTTTGTCCTGTGTTGCCTGTGAATGGCCTGTTTAGAAATTTTATTAGACATAGTTTTCCATTAATATATTATCTGGATGATTTAAGAGAATTTTTTCAATGATTTTGAAATGTAAAATTTTGTTTTGAAACCCCTTTATAAAAATTGGATTTTGTGTCATTGATAAATGTCGGTTTTTTTGAAATTCTTAAAGACTCATTTCGAATCTTTGTGAATGTGATGAAAATGTTTCTTATGAAAACCATAATTGGTTGTTTCTGATGCCTTTTCTATGTATAATTTATAGTCTTTACTCACTGTGAAAGTATATGGATCCATTATCAGTGTTCCTCATTTTGGACTCTTCGCATTCTATTTATTCTATGGAATGAGATCAATATGTGGGTTGACTATGGGTGAGGCATATTTTTTTGATATTATTATATATGCATGTGATTTGATTATCAGTTGGCATTTGTTGGATCGCCACATTAATACATGAGATAAGTGAACCTATAATACTGAGTTAATTTTCAGATAATGATTACTGCACTAGCTAGATTATGAACTTGGTGGTGGCCCATAGTAGTTGGATATATTTTTGTTTATTACTATGGGACTGAGCCCCGGGGTCTATCATGTGCTTGAGTGGCTGGGTATTTGAAAATTTTTGATTTCATTATTTTTGGTATGCTGATAGGGATGGAGTCTCATATATTAGTATGTTCTATATTATTCACTATCTATTAGTTTCACTCATGTCTATTGGAACTTAATACTTGTAGTGATTATTGAGATACTTGGCAACCTGAATCATTATTTGTATTTCACACTTTATATTATTATTTATGTTTTCTCATTTGTTATTAATATCTTGTAAAATTATGTGTTGTATTCCAATGTTTTATGGAAAATAATTTTTATGTAAAATTGTTTTATAATATCTTGTGCTATTTGAAAATGAAAGCATCACTTTCCTATGTAAATGTTCACTTCTCACTATTGAAAATGACCTTGTTTTGGAAACTAAGTAGGTAAATGGACCATTGTCAGTTTTCAAGTAAAATATGTAGAAAATAATACATCTATATATTGTATTTCAACCATTAAGTTTTTTTTTCTTTTATTTTAAAAAAATTTCATGGTGAAAATATTTATCTAAGATTACCTACATCATTTTAATATTAATGCCTATGGTTTTTTCATATTTTTAGCCTTGGTGAAGGTCTCAGCTTGATTTCTATTGCCTTGGGTGATGGATAATCTTTTGGTTATAGAGTGACCCATGGGGTCACATGGAGATCAAGTAGTCATCTTTCTTGGTTAGTTTTGTAGTATAGTTTGGTTTAAATTTTGTATTCTTATACCGAATATGTTCACCTATGTTTTATTTATATATTTGTCTACATCATTTTTCTTTACATAGTTTAGTTTCATTATTATTCATTGGTAGAAATAATTTCATTTCTATACTCTATTGATTTGTGACAATAGTTTCTAAACCGCGAGGATTTGGAACACCCTTCGGGTCATTCCATATATCAGCTTGGGTGTCCGGTTCAAGGATGACACAGGTTGGTTCTTGACAAAATGTTATCAAAGGAGGTTGTATCTTAACCGGACCATTCTAATTATATCACACTTTATTATTTGTGGATGTTAAGGTATATGGAGAATAATATTCATGATTCTAGAGGTTGTAATGGGAAGGAGGTCATGTTCCCTTGCTTGTTCTAATCCTCAGGTATCCATGGGTTTTCCAGTTTTGTTGGTTACCAATAATTCCTGTGGACTGTTTGGTGTTGTGAAATGAAAAGGGAGTTGGGAAAGGGGACTCTCTGAGCTCATAGGGCCTATAAATACAAGCAGAGTACAGGACGCAGTCCAAAAGGACTCTCGGTTGTGGTGGCATGATTGGCATATGGCTGCCAAACATATTTCCAAGTAACCCATCGACACAAGTCTCCCCTTGTGAGTTGAGTTGGTTATTCCTTGATTTTAAAAACTATTTTGAAAAAAATATTGTTTTGGAATTGTGAAAATATGAATTTAATGTGGTAATGGATTTGTTTTGGAAATTGGAAAATGGATTTTTGATAACTTACATTAAGGAACGATTATAAAAATAGGTTTTTGTGTAATAATTTTATGGAATGAAATGAAAATGGTTTAATGAGATTTGTTTTATATAACATAAATATGGACTTTCATGAAATTTTTTATCTATAAAAATATAAATTTATTTTCAATAATGTTTTGTAATTCATTCTAAATTAGAAGAAATTAGTTTTTAGTCAAACAATTCTCAATGAAATAAAATTCATAGAATAAGTGAAAATATTTCAAATGAGATTATTTGGTTTTTCTAAGATTTATTATTTTGTTATTAGTTTCACTTTAGGGGTTTGGGTGATTCATATTTAAATTTTGAGTTTTTTGGAATTTTCCCTTTGTTTATGGTTGGCACTCTGTTTGAGAAAACCGTATAGCTTGCTCTAGGTAATCGTATGAGCTTTGGTTTGCTTCTAGTTGAGGGAACATAACCTTCACATGGTTAGTCAAACTATTATTAGAGAGTGCAGGAAGACACTGCCTAATGACAAAACCATATCACATGGTTGGTGCATGGTTTTCTAAACTATGTGGCCATACCATATAGGTGACCATGTTGTCTAGTAAGGGGTGCACAGTTGGCGTATAGTTTGCTAAACTATGTGTCCTAACTGAACATAGATCCCAGGTGTCTTAAAAATGTGAAAACATAGGTTCAATGATCTATTTCAAAAGTGTAGAATAAGATATGGTTGGACTTTGGTTTTCTTAGGAGCTCCCACATATGAGGATGCATGTAAAAGTGTGGATGGTTGATGGTATTAGTGGATGGGTTCCAATATTGGAATAGAAATGTTCTTGTGTGTGGCTCAAAGGAATACCATGGGTGATTGTCTAACCTTTCAAAAGTTTATTCCATTTTGAAAAGTGTTTGGAATAGAATAATAAAATTTATTCTTTGGTGATCAATGGTGGTGTAGTTTGTTTTCTTTTGTTCTGGGAATGATATTTTTAATGAGGTGTGTTGAGTTTAAATTCTGCTTGGTGTTATGGTTTTGAAGTGAGGTTTGGGGGATTTATAGAGAATATTTTTGGGATGTTTTGTCTTGTTTTCCATAGGGGGTTGATGTTTATCTGTGTCATGTTTTGGTTTATGGGATGGTTTTTATTAAGATAGTAGATTTATTATTTCCTAGAGTTCTCCCACACATAGATATGTTAAATGTTTGTCCTATGGATACAGGTGGTTCCCCATTTAAAATCTTTCCAGTTGACACACCTTAGAATTTCAATCCTTAGTTTCAAAAGTTAAATCAACCTACCTGAAGGATATCCTACCCTATTTTATAGATTAGTGTGCTTTTTGGGATAGAATTAATGTGGCTTCCTATTTTAGTTTTTCAATAGGTTACATAAGTTATGCTTGATGGTGTTTTGAGTGTTTCATTAGGTTCTTACTTCATTTCATTTCTTGTTTGGAGTGAGAAATAATGGTGTGTGCATCTTCAATGTTCTAGTTTGGGTAAAGGTGTGTTGTTTGAGAAAGTGAGTTTCTTGAAATTTCTTGATCTTCTTTTTTTCATGGAGTGTCGTGTAGCCCCATTTAGGACTAAATGAAAGAGTTCAGATTACAGATTAGCAGCTCTTGAATACAAGTATGTGGTTGCTTAAAAAATCTGGGCTCTAACAAAAGGCATTGGAGTGAATATAGTGTGTAGCTAGGAATCCTGTTTTTGTGGGGAGTTTAGCTAATCTCGTGCCTCCGCTATTTTTGGTGATAAATTTTTTGTATTTCTATTACGATCTCTCTGTGGATAAAAATTACCTCTTATTGAAAAGAGCATGATGGACTTATCCAAAACACAATGTTAATAATTATGCATTCTTGGATGAATGTTTCTAATCATTGTCCTCATGTGGACCGCCCATGTAAATCGGTTATAGATTTTCTTTATGGTCATCTGAAGGTGATGAGTCATGGGTAGTTCCCATTTGTGGTTTCATTATTCCAATCATTTGGCCCCTTCCCTCCCCTCACATTATGGTAGGGTTTATGGTCCATGTGGTGATGTATTCAAGTCCGTTTCATTTCATTTGTTTATATAGTGGGTAGTCCCACCATGGGTCTCAAAGAATTCATCCAGAATGAGAGCAGTTTTAGTATGTTCCTTGTGTTGGGGAGAATATTTGGGCAATCCCCATGTTGGTAACCTAGTTTATTCCCTATTAATGGTTTGGTGGTAGATGGTCTCGTACGAAGCCACATAATTCTGAGTTCTTCCTTTGAGTGAGTGTTGTGATGGGAGTGTTTTCACCAGTTTTATTAAAGTAAGGTTTTAGATGTATTAATCAGGCATTGGTTGAATTTTTTTATTTGTTTTGGGTGGATGGTATGAGATTAGCTTGATGATTTTTAAAGTGTTCATAATTTGAGGTGGTATTATACATCATGAAAATTTTATGTATTTTAGATCGTTAAAATGGAGGTGTTTTGGATTTTGGGGGCAGTTCTCCCCTAGAGGGGACTCTTTTTTGGTCTCCCAAGGTTGGTGTGTGAACCTCTTTCCAAACTGATAGTGTTATGGTATTATTTTTTTTGACACACATTGTAAATCTCCATGACTTGTAAAGAAGTACTGGTTTTTCTTTTGGATGAGGTCATTTTGTTGATTTCTGGGGGCGGAAAGTGTTATGGTCGAGATAATATTCACACCCAGTTTTTTTGGATTCATATTTGGTCCGGATTTGGGGAGGTTATTGGTTTTTTCTCATTAAAAAGGTGTGACAAGTTGGAATTTTTGTGGTATTCTTTCCTTTTATTCTATGGCCTTGTCATTTGTTTAAGGGAAGGTATAAAGAGGGGTTGGGGATTGGAAAATTTGTTTGTGACACTCCTGGTGAATCCTTTTTTTGGGGTATGTTTTTTGGATGGTTTATCCCCCTATGATGAATTAGTTTTGGGGTTAAAAGGGTAATTTTTTGGGACTTTATCTATGCCACACTGTTAGGGTTGACCTTGTATTATGTGTGTATGGGTTAAAATAGTTTGTGCACTGTTTAACTAACCATCTAGCCAAAGTGTGCAGCCCATCGAACACTAGATAGTGGATAATTGCACTTTTTGTGCACGGTTTGTTAAACAATATGAACTAACCATGAAACCCACATGAGAAAGGGTATTTTGGGATTTTATCCTTCTTTTTAACTTGTATTTCTTCCCTTAGCCTCCCCTATTCGATCCATACATCCAAAATGCCTCTTATGGTGGTTTTTCACATCTAAGCCCCTCAAATTGTGTCTCAAGGTGGTTTCTTGGTGATTATTCACTTGGATCGAATAGTTAGTGCTTCTATCTCTTTCTACTTTTTGATTGATCTCTTTTATCTTTCTTCTAAAACCTTAGTGGCCATGTTTGACCAATTTTTGAATCTATGGTTGTGAGAAATTTGGGGTTTTTCCATCTAGGTTTCACTTGATTGGTATTGGATCTTGGAACTGTAGGGGTTCGTTTTTAATTGTGTGATGTTGATGTTCCATTGATTTGATGTAGGTTATCCCATGACCTTACCTTTTTAATTTAGGAATCACTATATTCATGATTTTTTAAAAACACTTTGATTTATAAATATTTATGTATGACAATTGTTTTAGTTATTTGGTGTGATAAGTGGTGTTTTATGAATTTGTTTATGATAAATATAATTATTGTCTTAAATAACACAAACTAAGTGCTCGATTAAATGTCTTGTTGGATTTTATGATTAATCTATGATTTAAGAAGCATGTCCTATTTTTTTTGAATATATTAGAATTATGTGATATAATGTCTTAGGTTATTTATATGGGTTTTCCAAGTGGTTTTGGGTTTAATAATGAAATGAAGACTGGATTTTAAGGTGTTTTGGAATGTGTTATTGGGGAATGGCCTATTTTGAACTTTTATAAGAAATGGTTTTCCTTGAAAGTGTAGTTTGGATGTTTGAAGAGATGTTTTTCAAATATTTTTAAATAACAGATGGTTTGTTGAAACCTCCTTATGAATAGTATATTTAGTATCATTGATAAATGTTGGTTTTGTGAAATACTTAATGGCCCATTTGGAAACATTATCAAAACAATGAAATCATTTCTTATGATAATTTTAGTTAAATGTTTCTTATGCCATGTAAATGTATAATGGATTGAATGTCCTCACTGTGGAATCCTTGAGATCCATTATCAGAGTTCTTTGATTGGAACTCTTTGTGTTCTATTTATTCTACGGTAGGAGATCAGTCATTGTGGTGACTCGGGGTGAGGCCTTCTGTTGTGTTATTATTATATATTCATGTGATTTGATGCTTGGTTTGCATTTTTTCGCTCACACACTTTATAAATGAGACATGGGAACCTAGAATAGTGAGAGAAATATTTGATAAAGATTGCATAAATGGATATGTTACACACTGGATGGTGGACCATAGTAGGTGGATATATTTGGATTTATTCCTATAGGATTGGACCCCTCGATCTGTCATGAGCTAGGGTGGTTAGGCATTTTTTCTTTTTTGGTTTCATCATGTTTGGAATTCTAGCCGGGATGTAGTCTCATTTATTAGTATATTCTAGATTATTCACGATCTTCTATGTTCACCAATGTATATTAGAACATAACCTCTTGCAGTGATGATTGAGATAAAAGGGAACTTGTATGTTTATTTTCATTTCTATTTTATTGTGATTGTTTGTGTGTTCGCATGTGTGTTACTTATCTAGGAAAGTGATGTGTTGGATTTTAAAGGTTTATGAAAAATGATTTTTAAGTAAAAGTTTTTTATAATATTTTTTTATATTTGAAATTAAAAGAATCACTTTCACAATGAAATGTTAATTTCATACAATTGGAAACGAACTTTGTTTTTAAACGAAGTTGGGAAATGGATCATAGTATGTTTTCATGTAAAATGCGTAGAAAAACATACATAAATAAATTTTATTTCCAAATTGATGTTGATTTTTCTTTTATTTTAAAGGAATTACATTGGGAATTTATTTATTCAAGTTTATCTAATGTGTTTTAATACCCACACCTACAGTTTAATCTTGGTTTTATACTTAATGCATGTTTCAACTTGATTTCAATCACCTTGGGTGATGATTGGTCTTTTTGTTGGAGTGTGACCTATGAGGTCACATGGCGAACATGTAGTCATGTTTTTCTGCTGGTTTTTTTAGTTTCCTTATAATTACTTATTATTTTACAAAATATGTTCTGTCCGTTTTATTTATATACTAGACTACATTTTTCCTCTTTACACTATCCTGTTTCTTTTATAATTATTCGAATAAAGTATTCCCATTGTGTACTATGTTGATTCCAGACACTAGTTGCCTACTCATGTGGATCAGGAACAACCATTGGTCCATGACACAGATCTGCTCTGGTGATCGATTCAAGGTTGACCTGGGTTGGATCATGAAAAATATGGTAATATAAGCCCATTTATATTGAATAAATGTCAAAAAACATTATCTACATCTTTTTAATTTTTATTCAGAATAATTATTTTATAAAATTTAACTCACAATTTTAGGGTCAACATGTAACTATTTGATTGCCTTTTCCACTTTATCCCTTGACATATGAAAAAACTGAAATTCATAACATAATTTCTTTAGTAATCAAATAATATTTTAATTCAAAACTATTAATATATTAACTTAGTAATGTATGAACATATAATAGACATGGAATTGTCCATCACATGACAAACCAATATTTCATGTGTCTTTTTTAGTAAATGTCTCAAATATTCTATTTATATTTATCAAAACCAATGTTAATAAATCCTATAACTAGAGAATGAAAAATTATAGACATTGTTTTTTTATTAAAATAGAAATTCTTCCTTAACATCTTATATGTCTTTAAATACAAAACCAATTTATCAAATACATATTTTGAAAAACATTATAACCTAATATAATAAATGATCGAATAAATATATATATTATTAAATTAACTTCAATAACATGATTTATTTTAGATTATTTAATATGGATAATATATCATTTTAGCTCCTATCTCACTTAGGCACACCAAGTAAAATATTTCTCAATGAAACAATGTTAGTCTTCATTTTACTCTCATCAAAAACCCCATATATAGAATAAAATAACAAGAAATTATGTAATTGGGATGTAATAACATAATAAAATAACCAAATAGAAATTTTCAAACGACCCCTTCCAGGATATTTATCTATTAAAAACTATAATATTTTATAAAAAAATGAATACCTTATCCTACATCCTTCTAATATAAATTGGTCATCACTATTTACATAAGGTCAATGCACTCATATCATTATTATAATTTTTTGATAAACATTCTTCGAATTTTCTTTTCCATAGATCCACATAGTCCATATGAAAAATTCAATTCTTCCACCTCATATATTATATACTAAAACTCACAAAAAATTTCATTACTTTTTAATGTGACGCTTTTTTACCTATTATTACATGTTTTTTACACTCACTACATTCAATCACATCACCTTTAGGTGAATTTTATTTCTATATTTTTATTTTTTTCATTTATCACCATGAAAGAAATTACATTATGAAACATTAATATAAAAATAAATTCATCTCAAAACCTTTGGTTGAATCAATGTGTTATCATATTTAAAAAAACGACCTCACTGTTTTATAATTATTATCATATTCGGAATAATGTATCAAATACATTATTTTCCCAACTAAAAAAATATTGTATAATATAAATAATATTATTTTCCAACATCACATACCAAAAAGAATATATTCATTTTATTTTATGACATTAATCCATGAAATGGACATCCTTTAGAATCTCCACCTCATATTAATCTTTTCAAATGTCACTTCATTCCCTACACCAATGAACTATCTAGTTAAATTAGTGATGAGTTATTATATATTATTATAAAATTATGTAAAAATATTGTTAGGATCTGTAAATGTTTTTTACATAATATGATGTGTATTAATAATTTTAAAATATAAATAAGATGTTATGTTTGAGAGTTAGAAAATTTCAGCAAAAAATGTAACATTTTATTAGGTTTCTCGGATAGTAGGAAAATAAGTTTTATGTCATTAATATATCAAGTATTATTGATTCTATGTTCGAATTAGTTAAATATATCAATGTTTCATTTTAGTAAATTCATAGATGAATGTACAAAAAAAATAATTAGTAATTTTAGGATTGGGGTTGAATATTAAATGGATACATTTATTGATAGGTAATATATATGATTGATTAAAAGGTAATAAGTTCTTATATTATTGATCTAGGATAATATAATATGGAACATGATATTTTAATGTCAACATATTCTTTTATTATGTTTTTTAATTATAATGTATGAGACAAATAGAGTATGAAAAATTAAGAAGGATGTTAAGAAATATATAATTATTTTATTTAATGAAGTTTTTAAATTATTTTCAGATGTTATTTCGAGATGTGAGTAGGGAAATATTATGATATAATTTTGAGAATATTTTAATATAAATATTGTATAATTAATTAGGTCAACTGTTTCTATATAAAAATACAAAATATGGATTAATTTATTGAATGATTTTAAATAAGATTTCAAATAGATATCTAGAAGATAAATCTCATTGTATTTCTAGAAATAATATTATGGAACAATAAATATGTATTTCATTCAGTATTTAAAAATTAAAAATATATTATTTTAATTTTATTGAGTGATTTATATTTTAAAAAAATTATAAGAAAAATAATTCAACCAAATATGGGAATATTCATCTACAATACATTGAAGGCATATGATTTATTATCTTATCTGAGGGTTTCATTTTTCCACTAAAGTGATTAAAATATTAGCATGTGAAATAGATATATATTCTTATAATTAAATATTGTGAGGTTACACGAAGATATTTTTTATTCCATATTTGTGAACCACTATAATCGAGAGTGACCCTTCATAAACTACTTGGGAGACAAATTTTTGTGAAGTAGTTATTGGATTAAGTATAAAACCTTATATGATTGTATTTACTTTATAAAATCAGTAGTTATCTATATCTTTTATTTGATTAATTTTCTTGGTGTTATATTCCTCCACCTTTGTGGAATGTAGTGTAAAAAAATTATACATATTCATAATTGATTAATGTTTATGTTTAATGTTTTTTTTTAAAATTTTTAGTGGATCCAAGGCATAATAGGATAATAAGGATAATTTCATAAGTAAACTATATTGAAGGGATTACACTATTTTAAACATATAACTCCTAGTGTAACATAACATCTTTCCTTGGGAATCTTAAATAACATCAGAGAAATATGTTTTCCACATTAAGGGTGAAATATAGATAATTTTTTTCTTATTATAAAAATCACCATTGATTTTTTATATATATTTTATATTATTGAGAGAATAAAAATTCTATTAATTCTTGAGGATTACCTAATTTTGATAAAAACAATTTTTATTTATCAATGATTAGTATGATTAGTTATCTCTTATCTCTTTGAATGGATATTTTTGTTGTTACAACTATTTTTTATACACAGATTATGAAAGGATTTCCCTCTAAACATGTTGATAGGAAAACAATAGAGTGTTTCCGAGGGATGAAATTCTATCATGAAGTACGTATCTAAAACTAATTTCTAAAAATTAATGGGACCTAATAGTACCACTACTTTTCAGATAAACCAAAAAATTTCCTAGAACGAAATTTAATTAATAACAATAAAAACCATTGATATGGAAGGAATTGTTTAACTGTATGAAAATGGATGAATATTAAAAAATTAATTCATTTATCATTATAAAAAATTTTATTATGAGAAATATTTAAAATTTTGGACAATCATTGGGGGATTCAAATATCGTTTATAATTTTTTTGTAGATATTTCCGTGTATATACAATTGAAAAGAAATATTTTTGTTATTGAAATACTTGAATAAATTAATTCATAATGAGATATACAATACACTTTTTAAATATGATATGTGAAAAGTAGAGGGTTTAAAAATAAGGTCATATAAGAGATCAAAATTGAATTGGCGCATATGAAAAATAATAAAAAGGTATGAAAATATGATCATTCATTTAATCTATTTATAATGAATAATATATCAATGAATTGTGTAAATTATGTCACATATTTTTAGAAATTTTATAAAAAATAAAGACATATAAAAAATCAACATACTATTAAAATATTTCATCTATGGGGTTATTAGTATATTTATAGTTAAATATCTAATAAAATTTAATGGTGACAATAACATGATGATAAAGAATAAATTTTCATAAGGAAATATTGAAAACTGTTTTAATTCAGGTTGTGAAAAATATAATATATTTAAATGAAATGATTTTCAAGATGAAGAAAAATATGTGTGTTGGGTAAGGAAATAGAAGAAATTTATACACATATTATTGAGAGAAAAAGTTATGTACTCATTTGAAAGAATAGTACATTCACTACTCATTAAAAAAATGAAAATTATTCATTATTTTATAAAAAATAAGAATAGAGAGAAGCTAAACATATATTTAAAGATAAACTCTTGTACTATTATAGAGAAAATTTCAATCCCAAGAATCTTATAACACTTTTTCGGATAAAATGAAAAAATATAAATAAATATGTGGTTGGTAGAGTCCTGAATTAAATTATATACATTGAAGAACTGAATATTCTCCAATTTGATGTTATAGAACAAGAGATGATATTGAATGATTTAAATGATAAATATTCAATAAAAACAATATTTTAATGAGTTGTAGTTAAGGTGAAATTATATAATGACCCAAGATTCTAGAATCAAATTGTTGTGTTTCCATGAGTCAAAGATCCATGAGAAGGATGTTTATTTCTGTATTGGATGTCGGAGTAAAGATTATTTTGTTAAAAATTCAATTTATTTAAATTTTTCATAAGCATAAGTTTGTCACTATCCCGGTGCTAAGGTTCTTCATCCATATCTCTTCACGGTTACATAAAACATTATCGTCTAATGTTAAGACCAATTTTGGATTTTTATTTGAAGGAAATTTAATTCCCATCTTAGGGTAGTTTAAAATTGCATAAGGGTATTCTAGACCTTTTGAGGATAAATAATTTATGTCATGATAGATTTTGAGGAAGTGTATAATAAATCTCATGTATGAGTGATAATTTTAGTGTTTATGGCATAGTGGTTAGTGAACTACGACAATAAATGTTGTGAAAATCTACGAGATACACCATAAGAATAGGCTTTGGAGGTGCATAGATAAACATGACCTCATTTCGTTCTTTATGGGAGATAGGTTGTATGGATACCTGAAAACCATAGAGTGAATTGTGGTTGTATAAAAATAATTAATTGAGTCTCTGTGTATGATATGGTGTGTGGGGTTTCACAATCATTAGGTATTTCGAGTAGTGATGTGAAACTGGAAGGAAATTATCCTACACCATGGAGGCAGAATAGGGTACACAGAGTTGGTGAGGCCAAGCACATCAGGAAATGGATTATAGTGTGGGGTAAACCACTGTGTATAGGGTCACTAGGTCATGTCCATTATCAAGGAATTTCCACATGTATAATGAAATTACAACATGCCATAGACTGGGTCTTGGAAGTAGTCAAAATATTTTGATGTGGGCTTTAAGGCGCCATATCATTTGGGATTAAAACACATAGATAATAAGATATTTCTTTAACTAAGTGGAACTACAGAAAGGAGGGAGACACTACCCCATGGTTGGGTTACTTCAGTAATCCTTTATAAATAATGATCCAACCACTCTTTAGTTTGAATTTGAATCTCTTTCCTTAAATATTTTTCAACTCATTTTCCTATCACCATTCACTAATAACCTCTTTAGTGATTTCAAACATCATGGTTGTTGAAATAAATCCATAATGGATAGAGGTATTACACAGTCATATTTTCATTTGATTATTTATTATTTTATTTCATAGATTTCAATAGATAGTTCACCTATCTTTTAGATGATAATAACATATGCATGGATCATGTTTTTCTACTTATATTTTGATGATTTTTATGGTTTTGGTTGTGTTTGACTCCTAGATTAATTTTTAGTGAGAATTATGTTACTTGATACTCTAAATTTGAGTAATATTTTTAATAATCACTACCATATTTTATGAAACTATTCTATTATGAATATTTTATTTCTTTTGGATGGTTTGTATGAAGTAACAGTATAAGATAAATATATAGAAAGAATGAAAATAAATAAAAGTTAATAACTACACATGTGTATATCTATATTCACATTTTATTTCATGTGTTATTTATACTCGTATATATTTGTTAAAGGAATAAAATATTGGATAATAATAAACATGATGATTAAAGAGTGATAAAATCTAAGGGAAAGAAATGTGGTGTGAAAATTAATAATTTCATAGAACCCAATCCTATTATTTGATGAATTATTACTTGGATGTCTATTATTGTGAACCCCATACTAAAATAAATTTTATATATGAATCTATGATATTTACATTCCTTAAATTCATGAATCACCTTGAATAAATTAGTAATTATTAAAAATGGAAATAAAAAACATTTGTTTTTCATAATTTAGTTTGATGTGGTGTTTGTTCTATCCCTTTTATTTTATATGATGGAATTTTAGTTCTGTTTTTTATATGTGAGTGTGGATATGATATGTTCTACAAATTAGGTATATGTTTTTGTGGGAGTTGGTATGTGTTCGATTGAGAAAGGATGGTTATGGTGTTGGTAATTAGTTTCCTCATAGTCGTGAAAATTGTAGATAATATTATGCAATTATTTATTAGAAACACATAACGATTTGGATGGATTGGATTAATAATGAATATAAAATGGTGTATAACTAAATATTTAATGGCATTTTAGTGCTATAATTGGTTAATCTTGAATTGTTTATAAATTTTAATTTAATAAATGGAATGTTTCATTTTGAAAAATATTGTTGTTATCTTGTGAATAGTTGGTCAAATTTTTGGTGATGAAGAACAAATGAACATTATATAGAAGAAGAAATAAAATCATGAAATTATTTTGATATACAATTAATTAATAATCTATATAATGTTAGTTAACTATTATTTTGTGATACATGGATGGTTGTCTTATATAGGTTCTAATGGGTGTTGATGGGTCACAGTGATGAAATGGTGGAACATGTGTGTTATTATATGGATAAATTATGTTCACCCATATGCTAGGAATTACGTATAACTATCTATTAAAATAATCTATTGTGATATATAGACTCACCCCATATATTTTTAGATTAAAATAACAATTCCCAAGGATTATGGGTTTTGACTGTTTTCCCCAGAAACAATGTTGGTGGGGGAAGATAGTTGGCTTCCCAGTCATTCCTACACTTCATTTATTATTAGTTCATGGAATAATTGGTGGAGATACCTAGTATTTATGTCATTTATTGGGGTTTGTGCATGGTGGGAGGTGGAAATAAGGTCGGTGTCCATCATGTTCACAATAACAAACTACTATGGACTGATGATGTGATTGATACCGATGGAGTGAGGTTATCTTGTGTGCTATGTATGATTATAATTGGATGAGATTCGTGATTTACAAAAATTATGAGGATGATTAATTTTAATGAAAAAGATCACTTGACATCAGTCCTAGTGATGTAATGTTGTAAAACCAATGGGGAAGTTATTATGAGGCATTGAGGATTACATTTTTTGATATTATTTTCTTAAAATGTGTGTGATTCTTGACATGTTGATCTTGGTGGTGATAAAAATGTATATTTGACCTTAATGGTGAATATTTTTTCTACTACCTGTTTTCTAGGGAAATAATTTGATCTTGTAAAATTCTCATCATATATCATTAAGAGGATCATGTTGAGAAAACATTTCATTCTCACACACAGACATATAAACAATTTTTTAGGTGAACAAGTGTGATTTAGTGATCTTTCTTCACTATATTATCTTGGAGTATGGATTTTTTGTTAATGTTTCTTACTATGTGTTATATTATATTATTTTAGGAGAATACTAATATTTCATTTCATGATTTTTGGGAATTATAGTCATGGGATCATGTATTATTTTATATGATGTGGTTCTAATTTTTGGATTTTGGATTAATTTTTTTCATGAAATTTTAATATATAGATTAATGTAACCCATTTTTTGTCTCATACACTTAGTTATAGTCTCTAATATATGGCCTAATGAAGGTGATCACTAATGGTTATATTCTCACCCATCATTTCTATCCTAGTAGGGGAACCATGAGGGGGGTGTGAGATAGAGTGGTATTTGAGATAGTGTTTGAGAGATATAAAGAATCTTGAGGAATATGAATTGAATAAGGATACATTATTTAGTAGGGAAACAGTATCAATTGATCTTAGTTTATGAAATACGCAAGCGATATAGTCTAAGACATGATATTCTAGGGCCATCTTGATTTTACTTAAATAACATAAACCTACCAAACATGTAATGTTGTTTTTTGTTAATTTTTGGGTAGAGACTAAATAATTCTACATGAATCATGATTTATTATTCTTGTGTTTGAAATGGAATAAATTATGGAGAAAATGAGTTTAATCTAAAAAATGAACTGAATTATAAGAATTCATTTCAATTAGTATTATAATTTTATTATTTCATATAGAGATACTGATTGGTTCTATTCCTCATATGGTAAATGATGGAGTGGTTACAAAGGATGACCTGGTTGAATGTTGGAATGTCTAACTAGCTGAGAATGATTAGTTACTTAATAATAAGTTTCACTCTTTCCAATGTTAATTTTTAGAAATATATGAGGCAAGAATATATTATATAGAGATAGATCATTGAATATTGAAGTTGGACATCGTGTATAGTTCCATTCTCACATAGGTTGAGTACTATGTTGCACACACAGTTAGTAAGATTTGAGGAGCATCTCTTTAGTGGTGGATGTTGTATCTTAGTGAGTGCAAAGAATCAAATTTCTCTAAGAATGATATCCAAAACTAGTTCTATTCACATTTTACATATTCACTAATGAACAAAACAAAGTGGTAGATATTCATCTCTCTCCTACAATGGAGGATGACCATGTAAGAGACCAATAATAGTTTCAAAGTCTATCTTCAGTTATCCCATGAAATTATTATTATAGAGTCTATAGTTTGTCACCTCGAGGAGGCATTATACCCATATATCAGTTATCCAATCAACCTATTTACTTTACCTATGCACCTGGAGAAGAAGAATAAGGATTATTTTAATGTGAGGATGCATCCTCAGGTATTTTAGTAAGTCATTTTGAGAGAATGAGTTTAAGAGAATGGGATTTCCCACCCAATACTTTTTGAGGATTCAGACAATAGAGGCACCAAAAATATTTTCGAGGAAGCATGTCTAAAGTTAGAGCTAAAATCCCAGAATTATAAGGAGGATTTGGTGAAGATCTATGAGTTATAAAGATATGGAGTCCTTTTTAGTATAGTGGAGGTCCTATATTCTTGGGCATTAAGATGATGGGTTTGGGTGGCTCTAAAAATTTTATTATGGATATAGTGTAGATCTTAACCATAGAATGGAGTTATAAAGGAATTAGTTTCAGAGGGCCCTCTTATTTTAAGGGTGGTTTTGGTGTGGACATGGGCTATAGGATAAAGTGGAATTAGGTGGGAAATTTTGTTACATGTAAGACATTCTTGTGGCATGGAGGTCTATGGTGGTTGCTTTTTCTGCCTATTTGAGGGTGCCTGCGATGTGGTGCATTATTTGAATAGTAACCATGCCCTCGGTTGGTGGGTATTTCTAGAATCTACATGGAATATTCTAGAGGAGTTTTTCTTTAGGTATGATTAATGTATGGAATATGGTGTTTCATCATAGCATTGTGTATAAAAATATCCACTATGTAATTAACTAACCCCATGGGACATGAATTTGGTTAACTAGCAACATGGACCTATTATAATACCTTGGCTACCTTCCTAACACAACATAGTATATTACCCACCAGGTTCATTTATCTAAGTAATGACCATCCCAACATGGAAACACATGTTATTTTAGTGTGATTTTTTACTCACTCACACACACCCTCTGAAATTTCTTAACAGGTCACCCATCTCAACCAATACAATACGGATAAGCACAGTTAACATTGGTGTTATAATCATATAGACTACCTAAAAGAAAAGAGAACAATATTTAAATGAGTAGTATCATTTAGAATTTTAAGTCTCACTTTTGAAGGGGTGTTACACACTCCACCCCTTTAAAACACAACACCCTTTTTATGGACCCCAAAAATTTTACCCAGGCAGTTTCGAGCCACATCAATTTGATTACTGGATCTGATACTATTTTTTAAATGAACCAAACTAGGATTCCACCATACCTAGAAATGGAAATGATTCCCCAAAATCCTGAAGGGAATTCTCAACCCCTGCAGATAAGAAATTAGTGCTTTAGCATAAAAAAATGCCGTTGGGAATAATTTCTACAAAATCAGAGATAATTATAGAAGAAAAAATAAAAATAAGAGCCAAATATAAATAAATATTCTGAACATGTAATAACCAACTACAATGATCTAACCCATTTTCATAAATACAAACATGATTCATAAAAAAATGTACATCCAAGAAGAATAGATACAATAAAAAAATGGAAAATAAATATAAACCAACATGAGAAAATAACAAACCATCTCCATGAAATATTAGGTTTCTATCCTACACCCCACTCAACCCAAATCAACATCGTTGAACAGAACAAGTCAAATGGGGAACCTGGAACATGAAATATATATACATGGGATAACAATCCCAATAGTTCACCAAAACCCATTGAATCTATAAATATGTTTCATTATGAAATTCAAAAATATGAGTTTCAAAATTAAATTATAAGGTATGATTTTCAAACATAGCTTATTAAAAACAAAAATCAATTCCACTATCCATTTTCAAAAAAAAATTATTTTTTTTCCAAAAAAAAACAAAAACCTTTTGAAAATAAACCCACAAGACAAATCCATCTTAAAAACAAACAGTCATGGTTAAATTTTCTTAAAAAACCCACTAGTTTTATTTAAATGAAAAGATCCCTTAAAAACCTTTAACTAGATGAATCGATCTAATATCACCCACTTTTAATTCCACAAAAAGAACACACACAATAGTATTTAATTTCAAAATGATTTTTCTAACATTATTAAATGATCATATTCAAAATAAAATGACTGCAAAAATGGGTCAAGCATAACAAAAAGGCACCATTCCTCAAAATATATCATATATAAATAAGAATAGGGTCCAAAATAATGACAATAAATAAAATTATCTAAATGAGAACTAGATCAAACTCCCCTAAATCAATAACTCAGAGAGGAATTGAATTTTCCATGGGCTCTATAGAGGATCACTAACATTTGAGGAATCATACCTTATAAAGGTATATCACGTTGCACACCAGTTACCAACATGAATAGATGTTAAAACAAAATGTAATTCAACTATCCCACACTATCCTTATATAATGAAAGAATCCTATATATCCTTTTTTACCTAGAATGAGTGGTTGCAACTAGCGGTGTGTAAACCAAAAATATAAAGAAATTATAGCTTACACATAGTAACTAGTTTCTGCTGAATAATAATAGATGTGAGGAATTTGAAGAATGAATCCAAGACTAACAAACAAGACATAACCAAATCTACCCTCACCCCAAACATCCAATTATGAGTATCCCCATAAACAAAATTCACCCACGTCATATCAAGAACATCCACACACAAGGGAAGTGAGAAAAAATCTCAATGAGATCAACAACCCACAAAAGGGTTAAAAAATATGGGTAAATCAAAGGGGAGTCTCTCACATCATCCATTTTAAAACTAAAGTTCAAACTAAGAATTCAACCTTATATCATGGATCAGGATTCCAATCCCTTTCAAATTTCATGAAACACCAAATAAAAAATATCTCCAAAATGGTGGAAATAAATTAATTTTTTTTAAAATTTTACAATACACCCATCACACATGGGACCCATGCTTTTGAAATCAAAATAATTGAAAAGGAAATACATTTATTTAAAAATATTTTGAAAGATCCATATTAGTTTTAAATCATATAAAAATTTTAGAAAATCAATTTAAAATCTATTAACGAAACCCCTTCTATAAAACTCTTTAAGTTTACCCCCCCATTTCACATACAAACCTCCTCAAAAAACTATTTTCACTCATTAATAACTAAAACTAGATGGAAAACTAATGAAAAACATGAAAATAAATTAAAAATAAAAACCATAATTTCAAAAAAGAGTATCACTATAAAAATTCCAGTTAAAATGTTAAAACATGTAATTCCAATGAAATCCCAATTATTCCAATATAAATATACAAAAAATGGTTTAAAATCACAATGGTTATATCACATATATACATAATTTTTTAAAAATGCAATTTATAAATTATAAGAACATTTTGAATTTGAAAATGAAATATTTTCATTGAAATATCTACCTTAATGAGATGTGAATCAATCTAAAGCTCTTCAAAATATATAACCATTAATAGTGACAACAATTATAGGAATAGAAATAGTTTCAAAAAACATAGACATAAAAAACTCATTATTATAATATAATAAAACTAAAAAATTGACCATAACAGTTCTTTAATTCATCAAGAATCCAAAACCAAAAGAGAATAGAGGGAAGAGGTATGCATAAAAAGGAGTTAAATACATACCTTATGTATACTTGAAAACCACAAAAGAGTGGGAAATTATCAATTGTAAGAAAAAGGTGGTGCCTACATGGATCCCAATGGCTGGTTAGTGTGAGTGGGGAGAAATGGGGGTGAAAACCCATTAAATTCAAAAAGATTTTTTTTATAAAATGCCCAAAAATTTAAACACCCAGGTATCCCACATGCATTGGGAAAACAAAATTAAAAAATTTATTACAACTATATGTTGGACACTAGCTAGGACATACACAACTTTTCATGGCTTTTCATGGGTCTTGCACAATTTGGAAAAACTATGCACCTCACCCTAGACATAACTCAATCCCCCATGACTTATGGGGAGGTATTTATATTTTGATAAATCATATAGAAGTCATATAAAATTAACCTGTTGAAATGATAGGCCTACTCTCATAGGCATCACATGGTTAGTGCTATCCATCTGGGATAATCGTGATCCAACTAAAAACCTTCCTAAAAAATCAATTTCTACCCCACAACCAACTGAGACTCTAAACATTTTTTTAGTTTTGGGGTGTCTATAAGAAAGTCAATTAAACATGGTGACCAATGTTAGTCACGTTGAAAATTCCTAGGAGGATGTCCTAGTCAATATAGTTGTGTTATTCACAATGATCAATTCCCATGGGCATGTCTCAGGAAATCCAAATAATGCATGGATTCCTCATAGTAAATTACCATACCATAATTCTAACGAAATGTTCAAGCCAGTATAAATAGTGTCATGTTTGAATCTATGGATCATGCCAATGAAATTAAAATCCATCCCAAATTTGAATCCGAGGAGTGTGTCAAAGGAATTAAAAACCTTTTCACATATTAATCCAAGGTGTGTGTCTAAGGTATTCCGAATCAAGACCAGGTTCCATCTAGGAGGGTTTCATCCCTAACCATGATTCCATGGAACAAGTTCAAGGAAATCCAAAACAAATAAAAACTGAATCTAATGAAACATATCAGTCATTATAAATCATTTCAAATTTGAATCAAAGGAGTATGTCCATGTAATTCCAAATCATATCACATTCATCTGGGGATATTGGAGGCATCCCCTATCCTAATTATAAGGATCATTTCTAGTACAATCATCAATTTCATGATTAACAGCTATTTCTTTAGAGAATATTGAAGGCATACTATTTATATTAGTACATATCAGTGCGAAATACATCCCACCAGAATCATATTATATAACCTAGTTCAGTATCTCATGATAATGAACTTACACTTTCACATTGCTCACCCTCTCTTGGGTCAAGATATCTCTATGGAACCCTTTGAGTTTCCCTAGAGCACACTATAACACAAACACCATACCTAGGTCTCTCTATCTCAACATGTATTTTTTGACAAGGTCATAACTTAAATATATATTTTCCCTTCACATCCTCAAGACCTCAATGATTCTTAATTGTCTTCCTAATAAATCAATACAAAAATTAGTCTTAAGATATTGGCAAACGAACATCAATCTTTACATGTCACATTTTGGTCCAGTCACCCAAACTATCATCAAGTCATACCCATGGCATACCCACACTGGAACTCACATATCTACCATGGAGAATCTGTCCCCCCATTATCATTTCAAATAGACCAAAGGATTTACAACATCTTATGGTTTTATCATAGCCTACTTGGGCCAACCATTTTGAACTCACCACTGTCCTCTAAAAGGGGATATTATGGGAACCATCACTTTGGGACACAACATATCACTTATACTAGTTATACATGTCTAGGGGATCTTATAACAAGGAATATATTTATATTGAAGGACCAGAACATTGGTCGGCTGAGGAAAATGATCCAGTGCAAAAGAGTCATTCATGGACCTTGAAACATTGTTATGTCAATATAAATTTCATTATAATTAAAATAGTTCATGTGAATAAATGGTTGGCCAACCATGGTGTTAATTCCACTAATCACAAGAAATAATAATAATAATTCATAATACCCTAGGGGTATGTGTAAGAGACCACCTTCCATAATAATGAAGTCATTTCCCTTTATAAGTGTGCTCATACATTCTCACAAAGATGAGTCCAATCTCAACCATCCATCACCCATATCCATGAGGTATTATCTCACATAAAGACATCCAACTAAATTAATTATAATAATTTTTAATAAATTAAACAATATACAATTAATTGACCAATTTAATTTATTTAGGCCTAAATCCCCAACAAACTCACTAAACACCTCATGACATCAAAACATTTACCAACCTCTTGTGTAAGGTTCATCCCACACTCCAAATACATTCCTATGAAAAATATTTATTAATCAGCACACATCCAATAGAAAATTTAATTTAATTTAATTCAAAACCATTAAAATCCCTAAAATGAAATACCACATTTGAAATGATGTGAGATGATGTCACAATACCATCATGGGATGTCCTCTCTCTAAGGAATGCAAATTCCCCATCGTTATCTGAGTATTCCATCACACTTTAGTGGAATCAACCCTAAAACCATAAACTGAAGGACCAAAGTCATGAGGGAAACTTGAGAAAATGATGAACATATGGAGGGGTGGATAATTGACCTCAAACGTTAAAGGAATCACAAAAATCCACCCCTAAATCAAGGTTAATGATGGAAGACAAGGGGGGAGTATACCCCCTGGTTAGTCCACACATAGGGGGGGGGATAATTAAATATAGGGGGGAAAGGGGATCAAATAAGAATTTAATATCCCATAGGGAATAAAATGTATTAACATTGGAATTACAAAAGTGTTTGTGTGTGCTTAAGCCCCCCTAAGGAGCCCGTCATGCCCATCCCTATGATGTTGATTCTCCTTTCCTATTCATATCCTACTGGAAACACATACGCGCACCATGACCAGCAAAATGCCCCAACTTGGAGTCATTAAGTTTCCAATACCCTGACCCATTCATTTTTAACTACCTATAGCAAATTCCTAGCTGGGGAATGTATCTCGAGACATTTATAGTAAGAGAGGGTTATTGGGTTCCATAGCCACCAAAACTATTAGCACCCCAATGCTACTATGTGGTGGAATTTACTAGGTCATTTCAACCTCCACTATAATGAACCTGATGCCATGGCCTCCCCATTTTCCTTATGGATATACCTAAGAGCACCACACACTCAACTTAGTATTCACCAAATCACCCAAACCCATTCTAGGCCTAATTACACATTCTAAAAAATCTCATGGATATTTTCAAACATTCAATACCTCAATAATAAATATATATTTAAAAAATAATCTCTCATAAAAATAAAAAAAATTCAAAAAAATTCAAAATTTCACAACTCCGAAAAATGAGGGTCTTTAAAACCTACCTACCATTTTACTTATCTTCCTTGAAAATCATCAACGTTATCTAAAAAAATTACCTAGACCAACCAAATTCATTAATTTATTAAATTATACTCTAGGATGCAGAAAAAGATTTCATTATGAAACTCTGAACATGTGGAAATCTATTCATAAAAACTTGATCCACCACTCATCATCACCATCGAAATATTGGGATGATTATTACCCATGACCATATATACCAATACATGATATTTTCATTAATGAATTCATCACTAAAAGTTGTTTTCTCTCCACCATATGTCTCAACGTATAAAATACAAATTCCTACCCATATTCTCCCCTCTATTAGAATCACTTATTAAAACACACGCCTTGTTTTTAATGACATTAATGGTTTGGTTTTAAACTAATCACACTAAAATATACTTCAAAAGAATTCATCATTATTTATCTGAATGTCCATTCATGAACAAACTCAGCTATAGCCATTGAAACACTATCACCGTTTTCCAATCATGATGCCTCAATTTGAAGAGGCATCATTTGACCGTTCAGACCATCCAGTATGATCTCACACCAATAATTTTTACTTTATCAATCTAACCCAATCAGGTTATCTCAAAACTATCTTGTAAATGATGTTAACACAATGAATCTAGCCAACATCGCATCTGAAATATTATCTGTTATTTTCTATAGAACCTGTTATAATTGGATTGACCTATGCTTAAACATCCAAAATCTATATCGACCATAAAAAATTGCCTCATAATGCTTAAGAACATACCAACACATAGTAATTCGCCCCGTACCCATGCTTCATCCATCACACCATATAATAACATGATGTGTTTGTTCCTCTCATGATCGATTTACAATGTGAATGATCAAAATCTACACACTCCGAAATAACAAGGAATTCCACCCTTAAAAATTATTAATTTCAATCCATAATGAGGGTCAAAAACTCAACTCACTAATGGTTCATTCCCCACCACTTTTATCTTACTCACACCACTCCATGATTTCCATCTCATCTAGTTTGATCCTCATGACCCTCTAATAGTAAATATCAAGGGAAAACCAAAGTTCAATTGTAGCATGAAACATAAATATATTTCCAAGGTCACCTATTATTAGAGTGGTATATTTCAAATTTTATCAACACGTAGACAAACATTCACACCAATGAATCATTATAACTGTCACGACCCGACCCAACGGGGCTTGAGCCGCGACTCCCCAAGCCCGCCTCCAATAGGCCAGAGGCTGGCGACTAGTGCCGAGTAGGCTATCACACACATGGGAGGCATTAGCCTAAGGTACCTGTACACACGCACCCACAAACACCTCCATGCAACAGTGCAAAGATATAGAAACTGAAAAGTAAATGAATGCATACAATCTATCCCAAACGAGAGTGCAACAGCAAAAGTACAAAGGAAAAAATAGGGCCCACCAAAAGAAAACTACCAAGCGCATCCAACCTGCTCTGAAGAAGGGAACGCTGCCACAAACACCCGCCGAAAAGCACCCTCAGCACAGCTCCGGTAAACACCCCAGTCAACTCGCTCACTAAGCTCTGCCTGCTCCGGGTCCTCCTGGGACTCCGTCAAAAGGCATGTGGTCTGCACAAGACACAAACATGTGCGGGCAAAGCCCATGCAGGGGTGAGTATAAACATACTCAGTAGGCACCCCAAAACCCAAAACCAAAGAGAGAAACTGAAAGGCATCAGTCTGCTCATCCCAGCCAGAGGGAACCCAGACGAGATCGAAACTCCATCTCGTGACCATCCTCGGCTAAACAAAACTTGTCAGCTTAGCTCAGTTGTATGCCCACACATACACATTGAACAATCCAGATATACACAGCTCACGCCACAAAGCCACAAGAGGTACCGACCTCATCACCAGAAACTACCCCCAACCAGGAGAGTACACCACATGAACACTATCATACCAGATGATACTCATCCGAGAGATACACTCCATCGGGTCCCAAACAAACATCTCAGATGCTCACCCGAGAGACCACGCTCGTCGGATAACATCACTGAGGAAACATCACTGAAATAACATAACCACAAAACTCCTCGGATAGGGGATCACCGCTGGGGTCCGCTAGGGGATACCAAGACCCACTCCAGTATATGTAACTCATAGATAAGGGATCACTCCCAGGGTCCGTTGGGGGATACCACGACCCGATCTGGCATACGTAGTTCCCACAGATAGGGGAACACATGCAGGATCCTCTGAGGGATACCACAACCCGATCTGGTGCTCGACAGAAGCACATCACTCAGATAGAGGATCATCACCCATATAAAGGTGGTCATGATGATACTAGAACCCTATCTGGTATAACTCGCGATGTAGGGGATCGAACCGACGATGCAGAAACCCTACCGAAACCACGCGCTGAGTAGGGGATCGCATAACCAGCGATACCGCAACCCTATCGATACCACGTGCAGAGTAGGGGATCATATAACCAACGATACCACAACCCTACTATAAACCTTATGCTGAGTAGGGGATCGTATACCCGACGATGCCACAACCCTACTGAGTATGGCCCACCGTATAGGGGATCATAATCCTGATGATGCCATAAACCCTACGGGGTTAATCTGCTAGATAGGGGATCACCGCCAGTGAATAAGCGGTCACATCGATACCAAGAACCCGATCTAGGGTAAAGATGCTAGAGGATCCGCTCGGGGCCCACCGGAGGGATGCCACAACTCTAAAAATTTAAATATCCCATCGAGAGGTTCACAAACCCATACGAAGGTTGTGATGCCACACGAACCCTCGTAGGAACGAACCAAGGGAGAACCCTCAACCACTGCTTGTCCAAACATCGTTAACCCAAGCGACCCGCCACAACGCCGCACTGTGCACCTCCTAGGCCAAAACCGAGGCCACCAACGTGTTCCACATGAAAAAACATGCAGGATAGGCTGTTTACTCACCCGAAATAGAGCACCAGTGAAAAAGGCACTATTCACCGTAGCTAGCTCAGGCGGGACCCACACAACGATCCCGAAACCCATCGAGCGGACCATACCACGACGATCCCCTTAGAAAAACAAGCAGAATCGACTACTCGCTCGTCCGAAACAGACACCCAGTGAAAAAGGTACTATTCACTGAAGCCAGCTCGGGTGGGGCCCACGCCTGGATCCCAAAACACATCGAACGGATCTCACCATTGCGATCCTCTCAGAAAAACACACAGGATCGACTAATCATCTGCCAAAATCGGACTCCTGGGGCAAAAGCTGTGTTTCTCCGCAAACGCCAAAACACGGCCTCGTGGAGCCCGCACCCCGTACTCGGTCCCAACACCCGGAAACCATCTCAAAAATTCTGTCGTACCATCAAGGTCTCAACGCCACTGACGGCACGTCAATCGGACACTCCGGGTAGAAGTTACAACGGCCCGAAGTCGTAAAATAATAGAATATTATTAATTTATACGACGTTTCTAACTCCCGGGCCATGATCCTGAACCATAAAAATCTCAAAGTTAGTTCAAAAGGTCCGTATCGACGCAAGGAGCGGATCGCCGCAAATGGCTCGCAAATTGGAGTTACGGTTTGCGAGTTACGGGTGTTTAAAGAACCCCCGGAAAATCCTGGCCGGACCACCGCCAGCCTTGCCGGAAACCTCCGCGCTGCAGCTGGTTTCCGCCGCGTCGCCACCACCGCCACCAGATTCCGCCGTGACGCCGCCGCGCCGCCGCCGGATTCCGCCCTGGACGCCACCCCTCGTCGCCGGAAAACCAGGTTTTCGCCGGAAAACTTCCGGGAGCCCCCCGGTGCTACAAATTCAGATCTGAAACATGTTTCGGAAAGCTCGGGACCCGAACTATACAACCCTTATGAAAATTTGAAGAAAAACAACACAAAAATGGGATCCGGGATTGTAAAACTCAAACCGCCTTCCTATTGGAGGATCGCCAAAGCTTCGGGTGCCGAACGATGCCTGCGACGCGCTGGAGCTCGATCTGCTGACGATCGGTGGTGAAAACGGACGCCCGGAGCTCAAATCGGCGATGAACGGAGAGGGGAGGTTGTGGTTCTGTCTGCTGCGCGTTGGAGGTGAGTGGGGAGGAGATGAAATGAAATTGTTTTTTTATTTAAAAACATTCATTTAAAACAACGCCCCAGAATCCGCGCCTGACGCAGACAAAGTTAGGGTCACCCCTAGGGTAAACGCGCCGTTCTGAACGCAACGACGGACTCGGATCTGCGATCCGAGACTCCGTTCAGATGTTATTCGAGACGACGCTCGTAAATGGACTTTTCCACTTATTTACAAAAACGCTGCTGGTGGCGTTTCTCACCACAGGCCCCCACCCACAAAGTTTACACCCCGCCTAGGGTAAACGACATGTTCTGGACGCAACCGTGCCATCCGATTTCCGTTCTGAGCTACCGTTTAGGAGATATCACACCCTCGCCACGTGCATAGTATAAAAATACTTAATATTTTTATAAAATTAATTCCGGGCACACCGGGCCTCGGAATCGCACGCCGTATTCATGCCTACCTTTGGAATTATTCGTAGAAATATTCCAAAGTTTGAGAGGGCCAAAAACCCGGGTCTCTGCATCCTCCCCCCCCCCCCCCTTAGAACTTTTCATCCCTGAAAAGCCCTAGGCATAAGGAAAGCGACCTGACTCTCAACTGGGTCTCACACACCAGCGAGCTCACCAACAAACACCCATGCCTGAACGCATAAGTCAGAGGGACTCATCCACCACACCTCAATACTATCCGCTTTGGGTGGCACTGACTCGCCCGCACGGTTTTAATTGCATCACAAAAACGCGTCTCGGTGGGGAATGGATCCCTCTTCCTCATGCATTCGAAGCATGTGGAACAACTCCCACACAGGGTCTTACCAATGCCCTGAACAAAACTCGAGCAAGCAACAAAAGGAAAGAGTATTGCTAAACAGTGTCTGACAAACTACTACAGTAAGTAGAAAAGACACTAGGAGTACCTCTATCCATCCGCAGTGCCTCTGGGTCGACTGCCTCCAGGGAATACAGATATCCTCGCCCTCGGCCACCATCTCCCTGAGCTTGGTGTGGACCACCTGGGGGTGGGGGTGGTGGCAATTGGTACCGCGTACCACCGCCTCCTGCTTCACCAGCTCCACTGCCACGTCCGCCGCCCTGAAGACCTCCTTGCTCGAGACGTTGTCTCTCCTAAGGCGGTCCATCGACCGGCTCCCTCTCAGTAGCACGTCGGGTCAGACAATCTCTAGTAAGATGTCCCCGACCGTCGCAAGCGTAACACCACCTCTCTTGCAGCTGACCAAAAATGGCCTGCGAGCCCTGTGAGCCATGAGCCTTAGATCCTCCATCCTGGGGTCACCTCCTAAAACGTCGACCACGTCCTGACCCCTGAGTCTGTCGTTGGCTACCAGATGCCGATCTGACTGACGAAGTCTTAGCTCTCACGTGCCCAGCACTATCAGGAGGAAATTGCTCTTCCAGAAAGCTCTCCACCACCAACGCTCGCTCCAGCACTCCAGCATAGGTGGGCAGGCACAAGGAAACCACACCAGCTCGGATGTCCCTACGTAAGCCTCGTTCAAAGGTCCGAGCCCTAAAGAACGGGTCCTGAACCATATCCAGGGAGTAGCGCGACAGGTCTGTAAACCGCGTTGAGTATTCCGACACGGTCATGCCCTCCTGCCGTAGCTGCAGAAGCTCTTGAATCCGCACTGACCTCAACATCCCCGGACAAAACTCCTCCCTGAAGAGCTGCTCAAACTCTTCCCACGTGAGCGTCTCCTCGTCATGGGACTGCATCACCAAACTCCACCATCACCCAACCGAAACATGCAGAAGGCTCGCCACTAGGCAAACCATCTGATCAGGAGGTGTCCTCACTAGGCGGAAAACTCGGGTGACTGCCCCAAGCCAATCATCAGCTGCCTGGGGGTCTGGATCAACCAAAAAACTCAAAGGTCGCTGCTTATGGAACTTGTGCAGTGCACTCAGCCTGCGTTCAACCTCGTCCTGCAATGCCGGCACAACCAGCTGCTCGACAGGTGGTGGATCAACTGGCAGGCCACCTGGAGGTGCAACCTCAGAACCTGCGCCCTGGTCCACAGCCTCTACACGAGGTGGGTCCTCAACACAATCCTGCTGTTGAACCCTCCCTGGCTGTCGTCGTGGAGGCATCCTGAAATACATTCAGGACGCACCACAGTCAAAGATTATATCTGCAGAGCTGACTCAAGAAGGACAAGGAAATACCCAAAAACCCAGTCCTATAAGAAGCATGTACCATTATGTCCCCGTGACCAGTGTACGAATTTACCGAGTCGAAAGGCAGGTTATTAGAGTCCTGGTGTATGGATACGTCGGCCGCCACACCAACATAGGAGTCTCTGGCCTGAAATCCGAACTCAAAACATCCTAACACTTCCGCTATGCAACCCAAACCAAACTCACAGCTAGACCAGCTACGCTTTGAGATCCCAAAGATGGAACCTCCTTTGATACCACTCTGTCACGACCCGACGCAACGGGGCTCAAGCTGCGACTCCCCAAGCCCGCCTCCAATAGGCCAGGGGCTGCTGACCAGCACCGAGTAGGCTATCACACACATGGGAGGCATTAGCCTGAGGTACCTGTACACACGCACCCACAAACACCTCCATGAAACAGTGCGAAGATATAGAAACTGAAAAGTAAATGCATGCATACAATCTATCCCAAACTAGAGTGCAACAGCAAAAGTACAAAGGGAAAAACAGGGCCCACCAAAAGAAAACTACAAAGCACGTCCAACCTAGTCTGAAGAAGGGGAATGCTGCAACAAACACCCATCGAAAAGCTCCCTCAGCATAGCTCCGGTAAACACCCTGGTCAACTCGCTGACTAAACTCCGCCTACTCTGGGTCCTCTTGGGACTTCGTCAAAAGGCCTGTGGTCTGGACAAGACACAAACATGTGCAGGCAAATCCCGTGCATGGGTGAGTATAAACATACTCAGTAGGCACCCCAAAACCCAAAACCAAAGAGAGCAACTGAAAGGCATCAGTCCGTTCATCCCAGCCAGAGGGAACCCAGACGAGAGAGAAACTCCATGTTGTGACCATCCTTGGCTAAACACAACTAGTCATCTCAGCTCAGGTGTATGCCCATACATACACCTTGAACAATCCAGATATACACAGCTCACGCCACAGAGCCACAAGAGGTACCGACCTCATCACCAGCAACTGCCCCCAACCAGGAGAGTACACCACACGAACACTGTCATACCAGATGACACTCATCTAAGAGATACACTCCATCGGGTCCCAAACAAACATCTCAGACGCTCACCTGAGAGACCACGCTCGTCGGATAACATCACTGAGGAAACATCGCTGAAACAACATAACCACCAAACTCCTCGGATGGGGGATCGCCGCTAGGGTCCGCTAGGGGATACCAAGACCCACTCCAGTATACGTAACTCACAGATAGGGGATCACTCCCAGGGTCCGCTGGGGGTTACCACGACCCGATCTGGCATACGTAGTTCTCACAGATAGGGGATCAGACTTAGGGTCCACTGAGGGATACCACAACCTGATCTGGTGCTCGACAGAAGCACATCACTCAGATAGAGGATCATTGCCCATATAAAGGTGGTCACGAAGATACCGGAACCCTATCTGGTATAACTCACGATGTAGGGGATCAAACCGACGATGCCGCAACACTACCGAAACCACGCGCAGAGTAGGGGATCATATAACTCCGGATACTAGAACTCTACTA
The DNA here is from genome assembly GCA_963277665.1 of Viscum album. Lineage (NCBI taxonomy): Eukaryota > Viridiplantae > Streptophyta > Magnoliopsida > Santalales > Viscaceae > Viscum > Viscum album. Next base: position 1,750,825,425 of record OY728143.1, on the reverse strand, counting down.
TAAACCTCTTTCTGAGTAGGGGATCGTATACCCGACGATGCCACAACCCTACTGAGTACGGCCCACCGCATAGGGGATCATAATCCTGATGATGCCATAAACCCTACGGGGTTAATCTGCTAGATAGGGGATCGCCGCCCGTGAATAAGCGGTCACAGCGATACCAAGAACACGATCTAGGGTAAAGATGCTAGAGGATTTGCTCTGGGCCCCCCAGAGGGATGCCATAATTCTAACAGTTTAAACATCCCATCGAGAGCATCAAAAACCCATACGAAGCTTGTGATGCCACACGAACCCTCGTAGGAATGAACCAAGGGAGAACCCTCAACCACTGCTAGTCCAAACATCGCTAACCCGAGCGACCCGCCACAACGCCGCACTACACACCTCCTAGGCCAAAACCGAGGCCACCATCGCGTTCCACGAGGAAAAACATGCAGGATATGCTGTTTACTCACCCGAAACAAAGCACCAGTGAAAAAGGCACTATTCACCATAGCTAGCTCGTGCGTGGCCCACACAACGATCCTAAAACCCATCGAGCGGACCATACCACAACGATCCCTTTCGAAAAACAAGCGGAATCGACTACTCGCTCGTCCGAAACAGACACCCGGTGAAGAATGTACTATTCACCGAAGCCAGCTCGGGTGGGGCCCACGACTGGATCCTGAAACACATCGAATGAATCACTCCATTGCGATCCTCTCGAAAAAACACACAGGATGGACTAATCATCCGCCAAAATCGGACTCCTGGTGCAAAAGCTGCGTTTCTCCGCAAATGCCAAAACCCGGCCTCGAGGGGCCCACACCCCATACTCGGTCCCAACACCCGGAAACCATCTCAAAAATTCCGTCGTACCATCAGGGTCTCAACTCCACTGACGGCACATCAATCAGACGCTCCGGGTAGAAGTTACAACGGCCCGAATTCGTAAAATAATATAATATTATTATTTTATACGACATTTCTAACTCCCGGGCCACGATCCCGATCCATAAAAATCTCAAAGTTAGTTCAAAAGGTCTGTCTCGACGCAAGGAGCGCATCGCCGCAAACGGCTCGCAAATTGGAGTTACGGTTTGCGAGTAAGGGGGTTTAAAGAACCCCCGAAAAATCCTGGACGGACCACCGCCAGCCTCGCCGGAAACCTCTGCACCGCCGCCGCGCCGCCAGATTCATCCGCGCCGCCGCCGCGCCGCCGTCGGATTCTTCCATGGCCTCCACCCCTCGTCGCCGGAAAACCTGGTTTTCGCCGGAAAACTTCCGGGAGCCACCGGGAGCACCCCGGTGCTTCAAATTCAGATCCGAAACATGTTTCAGAAAGCTCGGGACCCGAACTATACAACCCTTATGAAAATTTGAAGAAAAACAACAAAAAAACGGGATACAGGATTGTAAAACTCAAACCGCCTACCTGTTGGCGGATCACCGAAGCTTCGGGTGCAGAACGACGCCTGCGACGCGCTGGAGCTCGATCTGCTGACGATCGGTGCTGAAAACGGACGCCCGGAGCTCAAATCGGCGAAGAACGGAGAGGGGAGGGGGTGGTTCCGTCTGCTGCGTGTTAGAGGTGAGTGTGGAGGAGATGAAATGAATTTTTTTTATTTAAAAACATTCATTTAAAACAACGCCCCCGACTCCGCGCCCGACGCAGACAAAGTTAAGGTCACCCCTAGGGTAAACGCGTCGTTCTGAACGCAACGGTGGACTCGGATCTGCGATCCAAGACTCCGTTCAGAATTTATTCGAGCCGACACTTGTAACTGGACTTTTCCACTTATTTACGAAAATGCCACTGGTGGCGTTTCTCACCGCAGGCCCGCGCCCGCAAAGTTTACACCCCGCCTAGGGTAAACGGCACGTTCCGGATGCAACTGTGCCATCAGATTTCCGTTCTGAGCTACCGTTTAGGAGATATCACCCCCTCGCCACGTGCATAGTATAAAAATACTTAATATTTTTATAAAATTAATTCCAGGCACACCGGGCCTTGGAATCGCACGCCGTCTTCGCGCCTAACTTTGGAATTATTCGTAGAAATATTCCAAAGTCTGACAGGGCCAAAAAACCGGGTTACTACAATAACACCCCTAGATTTTATGAAAATTATTATTTTTAATTTCAGTAATGTCTTGTGTTGTACGCTACACCAAAAGGAGCTTGCATGACACACACCCCTGACTTGGCTTGAATTACACGTAATCGCGACCTTCCACTATAGCGTGTGTTGTACGCAATACCGAGTTTCGCTAAACAATGATATGTTATATAAACTAGCCGTTATGAATAGTAATACCTACCTTTTGAAATTTTATAAATTTTATCTTTCGAAATGGACTTCATTTTTGGATTTGGAATATTGAAATTATCCTAGGGTGAATTTTTTGTATTTTTTCTGAAAACATTCAAATTTTGATGAATAGTGAAAACACTAGGTTACTATTCAAAACCCGACTTTTTATTTAAATAAATATTTATTTTATTTGAATTTATTTTAGGTAGAAAATGATACATAATACCTATATATGTTCAATGTAATTCATTGGAGTCATTTTATTATAATTTTGGATATATAAAAATTTTATTGAACTTTTCACCGTCTTTTACCCACCTCCTAGGAAAATTTGAAAATTAACATAAAACTTAATTTTACCACTTATGTGAGTGGAATTTCGAAAATCTAAGAGACACAGTTAATATCAAGGACTAAAATGTGGTTCAATGAGATGAAAATAATTTTTGGTGAATTGTAACTTTTTACTTTTATTTACCACGATTAAAAGTAGATAGGGTAATTAAGGGTAAAAATGATATTATTATTACCCTAACACATGTAATAATTCTATTAGATAAGTTTAATTCGACCAAAAACAAACTTAGGAATAAAATATGGCCATTTAGGTCCACTTGGATTAGATTAGGACATTTATTTTTAATTTATTTAAAGAAGAGTTAAAATAGTTAAAATTAAAGTTTAATAACTAATTCATTTTTAATATAGGGTTATTCATAAGATAAATTCGACTATAAATATTCATTATAAAGATAAAAAGATTTAATACCTAATGGTATTTTATTTATAATTTTTAGACATTAAATAATTTAAGTTATTTATGACACAATGGTGATGTAGTAGTTACCTAAATAATAAAATATTAAAATAATGGATATTAAAAATACCCAAATAAATGTAATTTGAGACTATTTATGAATTAAAATAATTTTATAGGTTAATAAGACATGTTATTATTTATTTAATTAACTTTTTTTGAACTAATCATGCTGTTATGAGTTTCACAAAAATCAATTACCAAATAGTGTCAAAATGGACATAAAATAGTCTTTAAAAAAATATTATATTATTAATTTTTATTTTATTACTAAAAATATAAGGTTCAGCCAAATGACATAGATTAGTATATATATATTAATAATGAACCACTTTGGGTTTTTTTGGCTTGTTATTGTATGTTTATTAACCCTATAGTGTAAGAAAACAAGAGGAAATGGTAAAAGTTAAATTATTTAAATTAGAGTTAAATCTAAATGATAAGGTTAAAATTGTAACCTAAACTTGTATAAAATATATTGGTTTAGAGTATTTATACCCATACCCACTTTATATTCAAAATAAATCAATTTGGATTTATTATAAACCGAATATGACTTTATTATAAAATAACATTTTATGTTTTTCCAAAGGTGCCCCTCTCCTCTATAAAAAGGGAACCCATTCCCTCTTCTCTTCACACACTTTTGAGCCTTGAAGCTCGGACAACCCCTGCCCATATCTCTTCTCCACTTCCCTATAAAAATTATGGAGGTTGTGGTCTTCTCAAAATACCAACTCTACTTCCATAACAGGAAGCTTAAAGGAGGTGCGTCGAAGAAGAGGTAATCTCTTCTTCCGATTCCCTCAAGTTTCTTTCTTCTTCAACTTCTTCTTCTTTAGTTGTCACATTATTAAGTAATAACATCAGTATTAAATATATACTTATATGTTATTATAAATATTAAACAAAACTATTTCACTTTCTATCCATCCTACGGAAAACGAAATCACTGCGCGTGCGTACGTACGGAATACAGTCTCCACGCCGTGGTGTAATCTATTTTCGACCACCACCTTACATGGATGGGTATAATGGTGTAAATAAATAACTATATATGATTATTGTAATTTTATATTGATTCTGAAGTATTATACATACACTTCAATAAAATTCCACGATCATGGGAATGGTATCATCGCTCGTGCGTACGTACGGACTACCGTCTCCACGACGCGATGAGATTCATTCTCCATGTTAACCATTCACGAATGATTATAAAGTATATATAATAAGTAATCATGAAATATATGACATAATAATGATACTGGATTTATTTATATATATATATTTATTTCATCAACTTAATTCCATTCAATTCAATAAGAAAACGAAAACAACATTCATGCGTACGTACGACCTACTGTCTCCATGAACGGTGTATTTCATTCCATTTATCGATATATAATATATATATGTATATGATGAATATATATTATATATAAATCATTTTTTACATTCTGGAATTAATTAAATTAGGATATAAGTAATAATATAAAGAACAACAAGTCGAAACACGTACAATAAATGAAACGAGTTTACCGAAATCACGGCTTTTACATCGAATTTACAAAAGAACGGGTAATATAAAGTCATAAGTACACTATATATGATATCATAACAATGAATATGATTGTTTAATAAGTAAATAACATTATTGAAATCATTATACAGGAGGTTTGGATACATACGAGGCATATCTGACATAAGGTAAGGGATAAATTTTCCAATCTCGTTTTTATCCGAGATTGTTTTTTCGTAAGTATTTACTGGGGTTATTGTTATCATCCATTTCAATGTTTTCTAAATTTTTTTCATGTATGTTTAAATTTCTTAGTATCCATTTTCTGCTTTTACTACAAGGTATGTAAGGAATCTTTCTTTTTTTACCATACATGGTACTTTTTGACTTTTCCGACAAAAGTACGAGGAGAATGTTATTTTTAACTTATATGGTGTGAAAATATTTTTATGGTTTCATAACTCCTCATTTTCATGAAGCTTATTATACAAGATTGCATTATTATTTTCAACAAAACCATTTCCTTTTAAAATTTCATGGCATTTTGTGAAAAGAAAATTATTTTAAAGAAGAAAGGATATTTTCCTCAAGAATTCATTTCAAGTGTTTTATCAAAACTATTTTCCATCCAAGATGACATTATTCAGTATGTTCATGTTTCAAGTATAATTTACCTATTATATACATGGTTTGATTTTTATTATGATGAAATAATATCCATTTTTTTAGATGTATTATGTTATGATGGGATGATGTTTATGAAACCCATTTTATTCTTTGGGTTATGATGAATGTTTTATGTGTATGTTGTGGCACAAGTAAGAATGATTTCATTATGAGATGGTCGGGACCTATATCTCCCTCGAATTCATTGGGTAAATATTTATATCTCATGATATAGACATGGCTGGAATGGTAAGTTAATCCGGTTCAGTGTTATAGGACTGAAACGAGGAGTGAACTCGATTTTGAAAGGGCTTTGTTCACTAAGATGGTCTTGGCAGCAATGCCTTGGCTACTATAGAAATCATAACATGTGCTTAATGGATTCCAAAATTACATGTTTTATTACCATGATAGTTTATCATGTCTAATGTTCCTTTATGATCTATGCCTTGTGTACTTCCATGTTTTTTGTCGTTGCTCATGATTTTGAGGTTTAGATTTTATGTTCAAGTTTTTAAATTAAAATGTTTATGGATTGTTTTATGTTCTCTATGCTTACCCTTACTGATAATTTAATCTCACCTTTATATTTTTTCTTTTCCCCAGGATTTAAAGAAGGGATTTAGGTAAGAAAGCAAAAGGGGAAATTCTTTATGGGAGATATTGAAGATCTTTCACCATGATTAGAAGATTATTTTCCAAGTTTCCAAAGACACTAAACTATTACGGTCCTTGTGTGTCTTTTTTCATTATGTATAAAGTGTTCCGCAAAAGTAATGTAATTTCCATGTACGTCATGCTTTGGGTCTCTAAAGTTGGTATCAGAGGAAAGGTTTAGTCAACCTTTGGAAACTAGGATGTGAGAACTTTAGTGAGATCCCTAGAGGTATTTCTAAGGTATTTCTAGGGATGTCCCTAAGGTTAAGTATAGGTATAGATTATAGTCCTAGAATTATGGTAACAATATTAGAATTTAAACTAAGATGTTAGATATTGAAGGTAACCCCCCTTGATTATGATTTTGTCCTCTCACACTATTTTTTGGGTTTTAGAAAATGGCTAGGAACAGGAAGATTCACGATAATGGATGATATGATGGTCAAAGGAATGATATTCTTCATGGTCAACTGAATAAAATTGGATCTGGAGGTCCACATATCGTTATTATGCCTAATCAGCAATCTCATAATATGATCAATGATCTCAACTTTGGTAAGTTTCCCGACTCAGCTAATAAGAGAAAGATGGAGTTTCATGATGATCATATAGGAAGGAAAGTTCAATTTCTATCATGTAAATCATGTGGAAAGAGGCATCAAGGAGAATGTTTCAAAGGAACTAGAAGATGCTTTGGGTGCGGAAAAGAAGGACACAAATCTAGTAAGTGCAAAGGAAAAGGTTCAGTTAACACCATGGATAAGGATAATGGTATTGTTACGACATCAACAATGATTAGATGTTTTAAATGTGGTATGTATGGGCATTATGAGAACCAATTACCTAAGGGAAAATCTCATGAAGAGAATCATAGTGGTTATATGGGTAGTATTTATGTGGATGATGATGAGGAGACTACAGATGATATATGAGATGAAAGAAGTTTTGAAGCTTGGTCAATGGTTTAAGAAGGTAGTGGAATGATTGTATGTTTATAAAGATTTATGTTGTATAGGTAATTTAATGGTACTATGGAATAAGGAAACATCTTGGAATTGTTACACTATTGTTTTTCCTAATGTATTTGAAAGTATATGTTGAATGGTACTGGTTACCATGAAAGGTTATTCAGATATTTTTGTAAAGAAGATGATATGCACATAATGAATGGATAAGGAGGAAATAATATGTTTGATAGTATTCATGATCTCATGATTGTTATAAGGACTAAGTGATATCATGGTTTGAGTATACAAAATTTTGGGATTTTGGTATGTGGAAAGAGTTAACTTTTGACAACACTCATGTTTTCCCTAAGGTTCAATGGGTATTCAATTTTCAAGTGAATAAATGATTATGGCCTTCGAATATTTGGAATGTGACCAACAAGACTCATCTTATGATATATGGGGATTAATTAGGGTATTAAGATGCTTGTTATATGAACTCTCTGGTAATCGTTTTCACTATAATATGAGATTGGACAACAATATTTTGGATAAGCCTAAAGATTGTAATGGATTATGTTGGACATAAGTTATTATTTTTTAAGGCTAGGAATTTTTTGATATTATTGATGGAAAGTTATATTAATGTAGTTTTAGAAAAAGGACATCCTGTAGGATGGGAGACAACCCGTCGTGTCGGACAAGGCTGTGGGAATCGAACCCACAACTGAAGTGCAACAGGCCTTTATCGCCTACCACTGGCCTACAGGAATTCCCTGTTTAGTAGAAACGAGTTTTATTATATTAATAAGTATGATATATGAAGTATAAGTCCATTTTAGGAACCATATGTGATTAATCTCACTATAGATGGACTTATGTATTTTTGATAACTTTTTCTAACCTTTTGTTTGAGATAGATGGAATGACCCATAATTCTATCACATGCTCTGCTAACACTTCAGGAATGACAAATTCAACTTCATTTCTTTAAGAGATGAAGTGGAAATTGTCCAAGGAATGACCAACAGTGAGACTATACCAAAATCAAGAAAGTATTTCTTCTAATTCAAATTTCTTCATCTTTAGGCAAATGATCTTGAAAACCAAAAATGTTGTCCAAGTGCCCTTATATATGATTAATCAGATGGTACCTTAGTTCATCACAAATCTATGGCTTTGTGATTGTTGGATTTTTCAAAGCCATGTTCTCTACTACTCCCCATCAGAACATGATGGTTAGATTTCTCTTCCATATCCATATTTTCACCTATATTCTCTTATGTAGAAACCCAGTGATTAGTTAATTTGGGTAACCGTTACGTTTCATACTTTAGTTTTTAAAGATTGGTTTTGGTATTTCTTTTTACGATGTGGGTTTCTATTAAAAAAACATTCAAGTATTAAACCATTTATAACCCCGACGCTTTTCGAGAGCGAAATTCATTTTAAGGGGTGTAGAATGTAACACCCCTAGATTTTATGAAAAATATTATTTTTAATTTCATTAATGACTTGTGTTTAATGCTACACCAAAAGGATCTTGCAGGAAACACATCCCTAACTTGGCTTGCATTACACGCAATCGCGACCTTCCACGATAGCGTGTGTTGTACGCAATACCGAGTATCGCTAAACAATGATATGTTATATAAACTAGCCGTTATGAATAGTAATACCCACTTTTTGAAATTTTATAAATTTTATCATTCTAAATGGACTCCATTTTTTGATTCGGAATATCAAAATTAGCCTAGGGTGAATTGTTGGTATTTTTCTGATAACTTTCAATTTTTTATGAATAGTGAAAACACTTGGTTACTATTAAAAAACCGACTTTTTATTTAAATAATTATTTATTTTATTTAAATTTATTTTAGGTAAAAATAGATACATAATATCTATATAAGTTCAATTTAATTCATTGGAGTCATTTTATGATAATTTTAGATATATAAAAATTTTATTGAACTTTTCCCCGTCTTTTACCCACCTCCTAAGAGAATTTGGAAATTCACATAAACCTTAATTTTACCGCTTCTGTGAGTGGAATTTTGAAAATCCGAGAGACACAGTTAATATCAAGGAATAAAATGTAGTTCAATGAGATGAATATAAATTTGGGTGAATAGTAACTGTTTACTTTTATTTACCACGATTAAAAGTAAATATGGTAATTAAGGGTAAAAATGATATTATTATTACCCTAACACTTGTCCTAATTCTATTGGATAAGTGTAATTCGACCAAAAACAACCTTAGGAATAAAATATGATCATTTAGGTCCACTTGGATTAGATTAGGACATTTATTATTAATTTATTTAAAGACGAGTTAAAATAGTAAAAATCAATGTTTAATAACTAATTCATTTTTAATATAGGGTTATACATAAGATAAATTAGACTATAAATATTCATTATAAATATAAAACGATTTCCTACCTATTGGTATTTTATTTATAATTTTTAGACAGTAAAAAATTTATGTTATTTATGACACAATGGTGATAGAGTAATTACCTAAATAATGAAATATTAAAATAATTGATATTATAAATACCAAAATAAATATAATTTGAGACATTATAAAAATTCCACTAATTTTATAGGTTACTATGACATGTTAGTATTTATATAATTAACTTTTTTCGAACTAATCATGCTGTTATGATTTTCACAAAAATCAATTACCAAATAGTGTCAAAATTGACATAAAATAGTTTTTTTTAAAATATTATATTATTAATTGTTATTTTATTCCTAATAATCTACGGTTCGAACAAATGACATATATAAGGATATATATATATATATATTAATAATGAACCACTTGGGGTTCGTTTGGCTTGTTATTGTAAGTTTATTAACCATATAGTGTAAGAAAACAAGAAGAGACGGTAAAAGATAAATTATTTAACTTAGAGTTAAATCTAACTAATAAGGTTAAAATTGTAATCTAAACTTGTCTAAAATATATTGGTTGAGAGGCCTTCAACCCATACCCACTTTAGCTTCGAAATAAATCAATTTGGAGCTATTATAAACCGAATATGACTTTATTATAAAATAATATTTTATATTTTTCCAAAGGTGCCCATCACCGCCCTTATAAAAAGGGCACCCCTTCCCTCTTCTCTTAACACACTTTTCAGCCTTTAAGCTCGGAAAAACCCTGTCCATTTCTCTTCTCCACTTCCCAAGAAGCATTCTGGAGGTTTTGTTCTTCTCAAAAGACCAACTCTACTTACATAAGAGGAAGCTTAAATGAGGTGCGTCGAAGAAGAGGTAATCTCTTCTTCCGATTCTCGCAAGTTTCTTTCTTCTTAAACTTCTTCTTCATTAGTTGTATCATTATAATGTAATAACATAAGTATTACCTATATACTGATATGTTATTATAAATATGAAACAACCCTATTTCACCTTCTATCCATCCTACGGAAAACGAAATCACCGCGGGTGCGTACGTACAAAATACCACTTCCACGCCGTGGTGTACTCTGTTTTCGACCACCACCTTACCTAGATGGGTATGATGGTGTAAATAAATAACAATATATGATTATTGTAATTTGATATTTATTCTGAAATATAATACATAAACTTCAATACAATTCCACGATCATGGGAATGGTATCATCGCTCATGCGTACGTACGAACTACCGTCTCCACGACACGATGAGATTCATTCTCCATGTTAACCATTCATGAATGATTATAAAGTATATATAATAAGTAATCATGAAATATATGACATAATAATTATACTGGATTTATGTATATATATTTATGTTTTCAATCTACTTAATTCCATTCAATTCAATAAGGAAACGAAAATAGAATTCATGCGTACGTACGACCTACCGTCTCCACGAACGGTGTATTTCATTCCATTTATCAATCTATCATATATATATGTATATGATGAATATATATTATATATAAATAATGTTTTACATTCTGGAATTATGTAAATCAGGATATAAGTAATAATGTCAGGAACAAAAAGTCGAAACACGTACAATAAATGAAACGAGTTTACCCAAATCGCTGTATTTATATCGAATTTTCAAATGAACGGGTAATATAAAGTCATAAGTAAACTATATATAATATCATAACAATGAATATGATTCTGTAATAAGTAAATAAAATTTTTAAATCATTATACAGGAGGTTCGGATACATACGAGGCATATCAGACATAAGGTAAGGGATAACTTTTCCAATCTCGTTTTTATCCGAGATTGTTTTTTCGTAAGTATTTACTGGGGTTTTTATTATCATCTAAGTAAATATTTTCTAAAATTGTTTTCATTTATGTTTAAAGTACTTTTTAACCATTTTCGTCTTTTATTACATGGTATGTAAGGAATCTTTTTTTTACCATATGAAGTACTTTTTGACTTTTCCGACAAAAGTACAAGAAGAATGTTATTTTTAACTTATACAATGTGAAAATATTTTTATGGTTTCATAATGCCTCATTTTCATGAATCTTCCTATACAAGATTGTATTATTATTTTCAAAAAAACCCTTTTATTTTAAAATTTCATGGCATTTTGTGAACAGAAAATGATTTTGAAGAAGAAAGGATATTTTCCTCAAGAATTCATTTCAAGTGTTTTATCAAAACTATTTTCCATCTAACATGACATTATTCAGCATGTTCATGTTCCAAGTATAATGTCTCTATTATATACATGGCTTGATTTTTAATATAATTAAATTATATCCATTTGTTTTAGATGGATTATGTTATGACGGGATTATTTTTATGAAACCCATTTTATTCTTTGGGTTATTATAATGATTTATGATTATGTTGTGGAACAAGTAAGAATGATTTAATTATGAGATGGGTGGGACCTATATCTACCTCCAATTAATTGGGTAAAGATTAATATCTCATGATATAGACATGGCTGGATCGGTAAGTTAATCCGGTTCAGTGTTACAGGACTGAAACGAAGAGTGAACTCGATTCAGAAAGGGACTTTGTCCACTAAGACGGTCTTGGAAGAAATGCCTTGGCTACTATATAAATCCTAACATATGCTTAATGGATGCCACAATTACATTTTTTATTACCATTCTAGTTTATCATGACTAATTTTCTGTTATGATCTATGCCTTGTGTACTTCCAAGATTTATGTCGTTGCTCATGATTTTGATGTTTAGATTTTATGTTCAAGTTTTTGTATTTAAATGTTTATAGATTGTTTTATGTTCTATATTCTTACCCTTATTGAGCATTTGAGCTCACCCTTTATATGTTTTCTTTTCCCCAGGATTTAAATTAAGGGTTTAGGTAAGAAAAAAAGGGGACATTCTTTATGTGAGATGTTGAAGATCTTTCCCCACGATTAGAATATTATTTTACAAGTTTCCAAAGACCCTAAACTATTACGGTCCTTGTGTGTCTGTTTTCGTTATGTATCAAGTATTCCGCAAAAGTAATGTAATGTCCATGTATGTCAAGCTTTGGGTCTCTACACCCATCGAATCAATTATTTTTTTATATGACAACTCATGTTTTAATAAACATTAATTCATAATTTAATACATAAAGGGACAAATACAATCTCAAAATATTGTGAAGCCAAGTGTAATTAGGTACATAACAAAAAAATTGAAAAAGGAGTACAAAAAAAATATTTTAAAACATTCAAACATGTTCTTATAATCCCTAGATTTTCTAATATAGCACAAAATAACATGGGGATGTACATAAGAATGAGGTGAGCTATGAAACATAATAATGGAATAAAAAACATAACATAAGGTAAAAAATTACAAGTGATATAATAGGAATATTAAGGTAACATAATAGGGGTGAGATTCATAATCAGGAATAATGAGGCATGAAAAAACATGATATCATAATAACGACATTGGAAAGTGGGAAGAACATTCAACGTGACACCATAAACATAAGTCAATGCTAACACCAAGACATCCTAAAATGGTAAAAAAAGTCCCATAATTGATTATATTTACCCCCTAATCTAATACATGGAGTATCATTAGATGAAGACATTACCTAATTTATTGGAGCATTATGTGGGTCCACCCATCATATTTATATCACGTACATGCATAAGTGTACGAGATTCATCATACAACATAATGATGCCTTTTATCAATTTTAATCCAATGAAAATGTATTTTTGGTTATATACATGGAATTACTCAACCAATGATGGATTAGTATATCTTAGTGAGTACTATTGAGTTGAAATAAGTATGGATATTCCCAATAAAAATTGTTGGCATAGAAAACTCATAGGATAATTTCGACAGTATGACAGGGGTATATAACGGATCATTAGAGTGCTTAATGATATTAAAAGTGGTATATCATAACATAGATATAATTTTGACACTAATAAGTATGTTTAAAAGCATAAAAACATTATTTTTTTTAAAAAATTCATAATATACAGAAGGTGCTTGAATAAAGAGGGGATGGAGAGGATCATTTACCTCGACAGGGTGCTTTTAAAAGTTTTGGAGGAGATTATTAGTATATTTACAAAACCATAGTATGAATCTATAGATGGTAAGGATGTGTAATTTTATGATACAAGGGTATTGAGTGAAGATAAATGGGAGTTTTGGTGGGATTATATAACAATAGGGAAGTGTATTCTTTATTAATTTCCAAACATAGGTTTTGGACTCCATTTGACAAAGTAGTCAAAACCACAAACCATACCATGGTTTTCCCCATGGTTAATATAAATGTTAATTAGTTATCATTATTTAACATATTTGAGAACTAATATCATTAATATAATCCCCTCGGTTATGTGGAATTGAATCATTTTATAATGAATTTATTTTAAAACAATAAAATAAAATATTGATTATAGAGGATTAATTAATGATTAATAAAATTAATAAAATAACTTAAAAATTTATTATTGTATATGAGAAATATATATATAGAATTTGTTACCATTCATGGAATATATTACCCCACTTTTTGGTCATTATGACGTTCTTATACACATTGTATCTTTATTCTATATTTAATTTTGACCCAAAAATTCGATTGTCTCTATAAATTATGAAGAAATATACATTTGATAATTTTGATGTTCTTATTTAAAAATTAATACTTATCATATAAAAATAATTCCCTATGTATGATAATTCTTACCAATGAATTTATAATCCAAATTTAATGAAATATAGTAGTTTTTTACAATAACATTTTTCCGACCCTTATAAATATTATTTTTTGATTCATAAAACTATATTATAATTTTTATTTAATAAAAATAAATCAATTTTTTTTTAATAAAATCTCATATATTTAAAAAATTCATGAAATCATTAAAATAGTGTGTGTTGATTGAAAATAAATATTTTCAAAAATACAATTCTTGTTTAATCATATCGAAATAAAAATTTTATCAAATTAATTATTTAATATTTTAAAAAGAAATATTAAAAAGGGATAAATATAATCAATGTTTAGTTAAAATAAAATAACCAAATTCATACTGTTATGGTCTAGATTTATAGGCCTTTATTAACAAGTGACATTCGTAAGGGTAAGTTGTGTGATGTTGGTATTCTCTTGTGGTTGTTTGACATACATAGTTTGGGATATGGATTGATAAGCTTGAAATATTTCCATAATTGTTTTGTTTGTTCTTTATTTGATGAATATTATTTTAATCTTCATTAAGGGTAATTTAAAATGATGTCTTCCCCCTCATAAGTTCTGATAAATTGAATTCATGTGGTATAATTCTACTTGTCAATGCCACTAATTATTTCATATGTATCAATTGGACCTAATCATAAACCTTAATTTAATAATCATAATAGTCATTATAAAATTTATATATTATCAATAATTATGATTCATAATAAACTCTTAAATATGATAGAACATATGAATATTTAGAATATCCAATTTATTACATGTGTTTTCAAGAAATTCATTAATTAATAATTTATTTATATATTCAAGAAAGGGAATTTCATTTTTAAAATATACGGTTGTTAAATTCTTATACCCTTTATAAATTTTACCCTAAAAAATTTCAATTCATAAAATAAAATAGATGAGGGTACTTATGTTTAATTTTATATTCTAGTGCCTATGTCACTTCCTCAAACGTGTGGATCCACCATAAAAATTGACTAGGTGAGTTATCATATTTAATAGAACATTGTCTCTATGATCTATGAACTTCATTGGATACTCCTAATATGTAATCTCATTATACAACATTATATCCCCTAGATTAAACACATGTGATGGGTTTAGTATGTACATACCAAAGAGGGATACTAGAAATAAAACTTGTATTGAAGATATGTTTGATGGTTGTGATAGTCAATAGGCCCCAAATATGATGAATTCAAGGAACTAAAAAGGTTTGATGTATCTAGTGATAAGATTTACCTTCTTCCCAAAGCTCATGGCATTCTTCAATGGAAATATATGAAGGAACGCCTTATCTTCTACCTCAAACTCTTGGACTCATCAAAGACTTATTTCATAACTTTTCTACCCACATTGAGTATATATTATGAAATGATGAATGGTTTGATCCTTCCATATCATCTCTTGGATATGATCAGGACCCATTAGCCTTTGTTCTCCATAATCAGCCAAACATGATTGATTCTGACACCTCGTCCCATATAGAGCCTCGTATGGTTTCTTTTTAATGTTTGAATAGAAACTATTGTTATATAATAACTCCATTAGGGGTAGTTTCTAGTCCAAACATCTTGTTAATCCATTGGAATTTATGTAAGAATATCCTCCAATGTTTTAATAGACCTTTTAGATATATCATCTATATGTGAGGGATATCTAGTGTCTAATCATAGTTTTATAATCAATTATTAAGGAAGGCTTCTGCATAACCTCAAGTTATACCCCTAATCATAATCAGATATAATAGAGAGTGGAACTCCATGATGCCTTTCAATATTTGTTTTATATTTTGGTGTTTTGTTCAAGAGATAAATATTCCATAATATTAAAGAAATTCACTTACTTGGAATGGTGATTTAACACTTACCATTTGGCGTTATTTTCTTTAGGTGACATGGGGAGTGCAACGATGAAATCCATGATCATTTTTCCATTTCGATAGTGGTTTGGGAAATGGTTACATCATACCCTTATACTTCATTAATTTTCCATGACATGTTGGCATACCGAGGATTGATATACAAAATCTACAATCTACCAATTTATGATATCCCACCAGAATTTGTGCTTCAAATTTCTATACATATCATTATTTTTATGATGAATATAGAAGGATGAGTTACACACATAATTTAGAAGACCCCTCTTCAGCTATGGTTTATATGGGACACATAACAGGGTTCCATACCTTATAATACCATCATTAAAAAAGTGGGTATTTGGATTATTATCTACATTCTTATATAGAACATCATCATAGTTCTAAGTCTCCTTGATCCTTTCAAGAATGGATATTTGACATATTATTTTTGAATATTTGGAGGATATCCTTTTATTATTCTTATTTCCATCCATTGAATGTCCTAAAATATTGAATTTTATACAATCCTAATAAAGTATATAGTTATGGGATCTTTTCTACTCATATAAACTACCACTTTGCTTGATTTCCTAGGATGTTAATGGATTGAACAATAATAATCATTGATCAGCTCTAACCACCTTTATTAGTGAATATTAGGCATTTTTGTGAATATAAAATTGAGGATTTTATGGTCTGTGCATATGTGAATCAACAAACCAAAGAGATAATTCCACTAAAGAATTAATGCAATGATCACCAAAACTAACTAGAAATCATGAGTTTGGTAGTTCGGCTCATGGATAATTTGTCAGGGGGATGCGTAGGCTATCACTTTGTTATCTTGGATAAGTAAACAACTAAAGACCTTATTGGATGCATCACTATAGATCATAAATCATTTCCCAGTAGTGGTAAATGTGATTACAATTTTAGTCATTAGACTTTTCATCAACTCTTTAAAGCTTTCTCCGCATTTATTAGTCCAGTCAAACTTGACTCCCTTACGAGTAAGCTTGGTTAATGGGGTTGAAAATCAAGAGAAGTTCATCACAAATCGATGATAATACCCAGATACACTATGCCAAAATTTGTATTTAGTAACGGTTTAAACCACAGTTAAATCATTCTGTAGCGGTTTTGGAAAACCGTCACTAAATCGTGTTTTGGAAAATAATTAGTGGCGGTTTTTTAAAACCGTCATAGAACGATTTAGCCGCGGTTTTTAGCAGCTGTTTAAACCAATGTTAATATTTTTTTAATTTATTTATTTTTTTATTAAATTTTTTATTTTTGAAATTTATTTATTTATTTAAATTAATTAATTAATTAATAATTAATTTTTATTATTTATTTATTATTGTCATGCTCATGCTAATCACTAAGTACATGTCCCTATCCATGCACAAGTTGATGTCCACGCACAAGTCCATGTCCACGCACAAGTCCATGTCCATGCGCAAGTCCATGCCCATGCACATGACCCATACAAATATATAAATTATGCGTTGGGTGAGATTGGAATCCACACACAAGTCCATGTCCATGCACAAGTCCATGTCCACGCACAAGTCCATGTCCATGCACATGCCCCATACATATATATAAATTATACGTTGGGTGAGATTTGAACCCCTAATCTCTTGCTTATTCTCCAATGATTTTACCACTCCAACAGGATCATCATTAGGTCAATAAAATGAATTTAATATATATATATATATATATAAATTGGAGAAACAAATTATACATAACAAATAGATACACACTAAATAATAATTATTCAATAATAATTATTCAATAATGATTAATCATTAATGATTAATCAATAATCAATAATCAATAATCAATAATCAATAATCAATAATTAATAAGTAATTATTAATATTTAATAATTACAAATTACAATCACTTATTAATAAATAAAATATAAATGAATTATAAATAAAGAAATATATAATATGGAAATAAATGGTAAATAAAAAATAGTAAATAAAAAATATTAAATAAAAAATATTAAATAATAAATAGTGAATAATAAATAGTAAATAATAAATAGAAAATATTAAATAGAAAATAATAAATAGTAATATGTAACTTGTAAATACTAAATACTAAATACTAAATAATATATAATATATAACATATAACATATAAAATATAATATATAAAATATAATATATAAGACATAATACACAATACACAATACACAATACATAATATATAATACATAATATATATTACATAATATATAGTATATAATATATAATATATAACATATAATATATAAGTATTGTAAAAAAAATAATTAAAAAGCAATTTAATATATGAAAAATAAACAACAAATTATGAATAATTTAATAAATATTAGATAATTAAATAAATAATAAATAAAACCAAAGTAAATAATAAATAATAAATAATAAATAATAAATATTATATAATAAATAATAAATATTAAATAATAAATAATAAATAATAAATAATAAATAGTAAATAAATAATAAATAGTAAATAAATAATAATTAATAATTAAAAATAACTAATAATTAATAATTGGTCATTAATAATTAATAATTCAGAATTAATAATTAATATTTACATTTTTATAAATAAATAATAAATAAATAATAAATAAATTATTAATAAATAACTAATAAATAATGAATACTGAATAAATAAATAAATAATAAATACATGAATAATAAATGAATAATAAACTATTTATAAATTAATATTTAGTAAGTTAAAAATAAATTAATAAGTAAGAAATAAGAAATAAGAAAAAAGATATACGAAATAATAATGAATAGTGAATAAATAATAAATAATACATCATACATAATAAATAAATACACAAACAAATAAATAGATAAATAAGTTATGAAATAAATACTAAATAAATAATAAATAATAAATAATTAATAATTAATATTTAATAATAAAAAACAATTAACAATTAACAATTAACCATTAATAATTAATAATTTAAAAAAATTAATTAAAAATTAATATTTAATATTTAATATTTAATATTCAATAATTAATTAATAATTAATTAATAATTAATTAATAATTAATTAATTAATAATGAATAATGAATGAATAAATAATAAATAAATGAATAATAAATGAATAATAAAATAATAATAAATAAATATTCATCTACATAAAAATAAATTAATAAATCGAATATAATAAATAATAAGTAATATATAATATATAATATATAATAATAAATAAATATTAAATAATAAATACATAAATACATAAATAAATAAAAAAAATAAAAATTCTTAAATCTTAATTTATAATTAATAATTAATGATTAATAATTTTAAATTAATATTTTATATTTTATATTAAATAAATAATTAGTAATTAATTAAAAATTAACAATTAAATAATAATAATTAATAAAATGATAATTAATTTACAAATAAATAATAAGTATTAAATAATTAAATAATTAATGAATAATAAACTAATTATTAAAAATTAATAAATAATAAATTAATAAATTTAAAATAAATTAATAATTAATGTGTAAATAATAACTAAATAATAAATAATTAAATAGATATTAAATATTACATAAATAAATAAATGAATGTATCGATAAATAAAATGAAAAATAAATAATTAATAAACAAATACTAAATAATAGGAAAATAAATAATAATAATTAATTGATTAATATAAATAAATAAATAAATCATAAAATGATAAGAACCTCTAAAAACCCAAAAAATACTGAAATGACTATTAAATCTGAACTGGGTCTCCTTTTTCAGCACCATAGCTCGTCAAATTGAAGATCATGAAATGATCTTCGATATGATATGAGGTGGAGGAAAAAAAGATTATTAGATTGAAAGTTATAACCGCTTGAATTTTCTGAAATCCTGATCTATAACTAGAATCTCTATTTCAGAGGCCTTCTGGGTCATTATGGTAGAATAAAGAGGGGTACCATATTCAAACAGTCGATACAAGACCATAATGGCGTAGAGCTCTTTGTGGGCTTCCATTTGATATGTGGTAGATCCCAAACGGACACCCGGATTAAATGTTATGGTCGTTTGAAGTTGTAGTTCAATTTTTGACATTTGAAATTTGAATATTTTTTTCATTGATTATGACATGGTTTAAATATCACTTGGTTTTATCTTATTTGACAATCTTTGATTTCACTGAATGTGGAGTTGAAATGGACTCTAGATTTGAAGTTATAGTCATTTAATGCTGAAGTTTGTTCTTCTACTAATTGAAGATTTTCTTTCAGATTAAAAAGTTTATTAACTAATAATAATAAATATTAATTAACTGACACATTATAAATAATAAAACATATATTATTGTAAATAATAAATAAAAAATTAAAAATAACAAATTAATGAATTTTTTAATTTTGTTTCTTCAATTTTGCAACGATTTTGAAAAAATAGTTGTTATTTCATCGTGGTTTTTTGAAAACAGTTCTACTAAAAAAATTAAATTAAAATTTTTAAAAATTTAAAAACATTTATAATATATATTTTAATGAACAATTAGAGGTGGTTTGGCATGGCAGTTTTGAAAACTACTGCAACGAAACAGCTGCTAAGACACTATTTTCTTAGAGTTATAAATAGAGGAAAATTCATATTTCCTAAAGGGATACTTGTATTTTACATCCGTTAATTACCTTAGTTTTATAGGGATCATTATATATCCATTTACAAGTTATAACATGTCCCAATAATTTTCCTTTCTCCATCCAAAACTAACATTTACTCCAATTCACATAGAACTTCTCCTTTATCAAGGTCTTTAACAAAAAATTCAAATTCTACGCATGTTCCTACTTTATTTAAGAGTAGACGAGAATATAATCTATAAATACTACCACCAATTTATTACATTAATATTTAATGTTTATATCAGTCAAATCTATATTGTTTTTTTATTATTAGTGAGTCCAAATGGAATCACTATGAACTCATAGTTCCCAAAAATTGTATGAAAAAGAAGTCTTGGGGATGTCTTCCTTATTCTTTATTACATGATATTATCCCAATCAAAGATCCACATTATATAAATATTAGGATCCACAAAAAAAGTACAAATATTCATTAATCTATGTCATAGAATAATTTTTATTTATCTTGATCATTTTGAGCTCATGATAATCAATGCCGACGAACATTGATACATCTTGTTTCTTGATAAAGAGGACCAATGCACCCCCTTGTATGAAACATGGGTACATAAAGACTTTTTCTTGATTCCCCTTGAATTGTTTCTTCATCTCCTCAAGTTCAAAAACAACCATTCTATATAGAGTCTTGGATATTTAAAAAACTTTTGGTATGATATCCATTAATAACACAACATCACCATTGGGGGGAAGACCTATCAACTCTTTATGAAACACATTCATGAATTTCATACAAATGGGATTGTAATCAAGGATGATATTTTCTTTAATCTCAATAATGTAAGCAATATATTCTTACTCACATGGAAGTAAAATCCATTATTGAGATTTCAGAACTAAATATGACTCATACTCCTCCTTTTACTTGTATTGAGTCAAATTGTGATTCATGATATATATAGTGATTTCCTTCTCGCAAAACTTTATGATAGATAAATATAAGGAAAACCAATACATACCTAGAATTGCATCAAATTATACTAATGTAAGTATCACAAGGTTCACTAAGAATTTAATATTACAAATTTTTGTTGGGGATGATTAATATAATTGGGATTCAATAATTTCCCCTAAATTCATATTCATTAAAATATCTACTTCCATTATTTATAGTATTATTTTAATATTTCTATTAAATATTAGAGATATGAATGATTTTTAAAACTAAAATTTAAAATTAAGTTCACTATCCCTAAATAAATAACTATAATACCTATAACCACTTCAATGTATGGATCCACCTTAGCTATTGTAATGGAATAAGCTCATTCATGTTTCCTTGGATGTTTTTGGCATTGCTTGTCTCCTCCAAACATTTCCATAGGGATTTGGATTTCAAAATTATTATGATTCGTGAAATTGAAACATTATATTATTAGATGAGGGTTTACTGGTGAATTCATTTCTTCTATCATATTAGTGTGTTTTTCTCATCAGAATCTAGGTTCCCTTACTTTCCACACCTAAAGCATTTACTCACCCATTAATAAATTTCTAGGATCCTTCTTCCCACAATTTTTACAGGTTGTATTTTTCTCTTCCTTTCCACTGTTATATTTCTCTATCTCACCACCTGGATAAAACTCCATTTTATACTTCATATCCTCATGGAAAACATGAAGTTCAAAGATCACCATTTCTACTTTGGGGGAATATTGAACAATTTCATATTATCTATCAAAGTACCGAATGGCTATGTATTTTCATAGAATCAGTTTCATCCCACTAAAGAAGTAGTCAACTTTACTTTTGGGGGTGATGAAAAATCCAATTGAATATCAATAAAGTATTTTTACGTTTTCCACATACGCTATGATGGATTCATCATCCTTTCTCTTTGGGATAATGTATAAAATTTATATTTTCATTCGAAGAGGGTGAAGAAAATATATATCGAAAAACATTTTCTTGAATTCCTTCCACTCCATCACATCTATATCCTCCTCGAGATTCGTAATTCTTACGAATGTCCACCATTGATATGCTTCTCCTTTGATTTGATAAATAGTGATCCAGATAGTATCTTACTCAAATTATGGAATAATGGGGAAGATATTTTCAATTTTTTTGGTCCATTATTCCATGAATAAGGGATCAAAATATCCAATGAAATTTAAAGGATTCTGTCATATAAAGGTCTCAATTGTGACATTATCTTTATTAGGGGAAATATGTGTTCCACTTGATTCATGTTTTGGTTTAAAACATGAGTATATTGATGAATTATTATCATGAATTTCATGATTTCTTCTCCCATTGGGTTGGTCATATCATTTTTCAGCAATCACATTTCCACTAAAATTGTTTTCTAACTCAGTTACCCTCTTTTTAGCCATTTACTGTTATAAAATAATGATTAAGGATGATAATTTTTAAATTATTAAACACATAAATAGGAAATCATGAACATTAAATGGTTAACTCATAAATGATACATATTCTTTATTCAATGAAATTATAGGTCTCAATATAATTGTTCCACAGTCTATTAACTTATATAAAATCTTGTGGGTATATTTTTCTCTTAATAATCGATCATAGGTAGATTGTGAATTTTTTAAATAATACCCCCATGGGTTTCAAAATAGATGTGTATCATGGCCAATTCTAATCTATTGGGTGATGATCAAGTCCAACCCAATGCATCATTTTCAGGGTTATTACCCCTATGTGTATCTGTGATTGAGATATATCCACTTGTATTTTCTAGAAAATGATGAAATTTCAATGAAACCAATTAATCTATACTTAAACAAAATTTAGGGATGTTCCCAATGTTTATTCTTTTTCCCTATGGTTTTTACAAAACATTTATTGGCCTAGTAAAAAAATCTAGATTTCACTCTACTACCGACTATGCCAACCCTTATTTTAAAACACATTAATTGATTATTTATTACATAAATGTACACATAATAGAATCCCAAAAGATCATGAAGTCTAGTATCTTATGAAAATTGGTACATAACATAAAAACATGAAAATTGAGTAAAACGATATTATTCAAAAATCATTATAACAAGCAATTATAGTCTATTGATGTCCTAAAACTACACATGATAACCTGAGGATGTACATAAGAAAGGGTTGAGATACAATGACCTATAAGAGAATAAACAAAGAATAACATAAGGTAAATAAGTACATGTTATCCAAGAGGCATATCAATGTAACATAAGAGAGGTGATAATCATAATCTTAAATAATGGGGAATGATATACCATGATAGCATAATGAATGCATAGGAATGTGGCGTCAACATTAAACATGACACCGTAGACATAGGTCTGGGATAACCTAAAAGACATCATAACGTGGTGGAAAATTACCATAATGGATCATTGTTACTCCCCAATCCCATAAATGACTTCTAATGAGACTAAAACATGGCCCAATGCATTGGATAATTATTTTGGTGCACCTATTATATTCAAATCATGTACATGGATAAGTGTGTCACATAGATCCTAAAACATAGAGATGCATTTGTTTTTTAATTTTAATCACACAATAAATGATTCTGGGTTATATAAATTGAATTCCCCATAAATTAGGTATTTTTTACTTCTAGGTTAATACACTTGATTATAAATAAGGATGGGTATTGAGAATAAAAATGATTGGAACAGAAAAATCATAGGATAATTTATGTAGAATAACAGTGGTATGTAAAGGTTCATGAGAGTTATTAATGGGAGTTAAAGGATTCTATTATCACTTTTAAACCATAATTTATTTAATAATGATATTTTCAATAAAATCCGAACACAAACAGTTCAAAAAAAATTGCAGAATATAAATGTATTTCTGAAATTAAGATGATAAGGAGAGGATCCCATACCTTGAAGGGGTGCTTCTTAAAGATTATGAAGAGATTATTGTGAGATTGGGTGGACCTCCAAAAGACTATAGGGATATAAGGGAAGATTAATATCACGGAACAAGGTTTTTAATGAATATAAATGGGATTTTTGGTGGGTTTATATTTCAAAATAGAGGAGAATTGTTTATTAATTCCAAATTGTGGTTTTTGACTCTATATGATAAAGTAATCAAAATAAAAACCTTAAATTTTGTTTTGACGATTGTTTCTATTTTTTTTATATAATTAATTTAAATATATAATAATATATATCATTATAATAACACACATGGTGATGTGGAAGAATGCCTTGTTGAAAAAGAATTGATTTTTTAAAATAAAATATAAAATAGATTTTGGAGGATTCATTAAGGATTTATAAAATTAATTATATAAGATAAAAACATGTTATTTTAGATGAGAAATATATATTTTGTCATAAATACCTCTATATCATATATTACTTTACTTTAGGGTCATTATTATGTCATAATACACACCACATTTTTATACCATATTTAATTTTGACACAAATATTGACAAAATCACCATTGGATAATTCAAGTTGATGATATAAAAATTAGCATTTATTATATCTTAATAATTATATATGTATGAGAATTTATAATTTTAAATTAAAAATCAACATTTATTGAAAAATAATGGATTTTTTACAATAACAAATTTTTGACACGTTTAATTTTTTTTAAATCATAAAATTATTTACTAATTTATATTTTATAAATAATATTTAAAAATAATATTTAATTAAATATACTTTATTTTAGCTATTTTTCATTTCATTAAAATAGTTTCACTTTATTCTAACAATAAGTTTCCAAAAAAATGATTTTTTATTTCATTGTATAAAAATCTAATTTTTAACAAATTCATTAATTATTTATATAAACAGTAATATTAAAAATAAATTAATAGAATACACGTTTAATAAAAAAATATAAAAATTAATACAATTTGGGTATTGATACAAATCTCTTTTTACAATAGTGAATTCCATAATGGAATAGTGTTTCATGTTGAGATTTTATTAGGGTGGTTCGACATACATGGTTTGAGAGGTGCTGTTAATGAGATTGAAATTATTTAGTAAACGGTTCTAGTCAGGCTTTATTTGTTGAATCTTGTATTAGTGGTGATCAAGGGTAATTCCAAATGATGTTATCTGCCTTGGTATCTTTGATAAATTGGCATTATATGCAAAGAACCTATAAGTCGACCCAATTACTTCCTTCATTTGTATCAATTCACTTTATCATAACCATTAATATATTAATCATAGTTTTCATTTTACAGTGACTATATTATCAATGAATTTTGTACATAGTTGTATTTTACAATTGACATACCATATACCTATTCATAGTATCAAATGTTGTGCATGTGATTTCTATACCATCATTAAATAATAATGTATTTATTTATTTAAAAAGAGAATTTAATTTATAAAATTTTGGATCATTACACTCAGATTAGACACAACTTCTCACCAAACCATAAAAATGGGACCGCGTATAATTATGGTGAACCAACTCAATATCATTTAAACCCAATTGGTTTACACTTCTATACAACTCAATCATAGAACACAACTCATGCTCTCATGAGTCATGCATCTATAAAACTTGTCTCAGATTCCTAATCTACTGACCATGCTTTTTATGCATTCCAACCTCATCTCACCGCATTACCCACATCAATCCTCTTCAAAATCAAGTATTTCACCTATTTCATGGTCTACCACATGATGTATTGTCAACCAAAATAATCTGAATCAGAATCATCTACCTAATCTATATCCATCCTAGATCTGACTATCTAGGATCATGATATCCAATCTCATTGGGAACTACACCTAAAATAGGAATAATACTGATCATGACCTTCATAACCAATCTTCCATACCCAAATCACTCTATATACTTCACATCAAAAAAGTGATGGGTTCTCCAGGACTTAACTATATACCTAGTTGCACTTCCCATGCACTGATAAAAATAACCAAATCACATACAAAATCATTCCATCTCTAAAGAATTGATATGCATAGAATAATCTCTCTAATGGGTTATCCTCAATTATTATCATCATGGGATTATATTTATTCAAAGAAGAATGAAAAGTACGAAGAAACAAGGTTTAGGGGGGTCTATAATAGTGGAGACCAAGGGAATCCTCACAAATTATATTGATCTCTTCAGGCCTAATGGAGGTTACATTGAGATGGTAGGTGACATTGGATATAGTGAATTCCTAGGAGGCAAGGTGATCGACAACTTTGTTCCCGACTCTACATGTGTGGGTGACCTGAATATTTCTTTTGAGAAGCAGTTTAAATTTCTTGTTGAGGTAGGTAACTGACCATGGAATGGTGACTCTTCCCATCAAGGAGTCACAAATGATATTCTATTCAACTTACACTTGGGATAGAATAAAGTTCTTATGAATGTAGAGGTAAAGGAATGTGTGTACTGCATTGGCCACTCTTGAAGACCAGTGCACTCCGAAATTGATCTAATAAATCTAGGAACACACTCCAATCTGAGTTATGGACAAAACCACCACGATCCATGTCACCCACTAAACAAGTGGCCTTAGTATTTAACTTCAAGCCAGAGGTTGGGGGAATCCACCACACCCCCACACCCCACCTTCTGTCTAGTTGTGAAACATCTAAGGGGGAACTAACCTGTAGGATACGCAGGGATGGGGCCTCATGTGAGTTCTAAAAAAGTGAGACCATGGTTAATAAACCATATTTTTTTGCACTATGATGGACCATACCAGGAAAAAGATCTCCTCAAATTTTGGATTGTTGCGTGCCCAAAAAATGCACCATCATCCTGCACTTAGGATTGTAGAAATCTCCACCCTTTCAGGTCCTTTCGCTGATGACCCTTAAAACTGCCTATCCAGATAATTGTAATAACAGGGGATGAAGGAAAAGATAGACGTGAACTCTCTGAAAAACAACCGAACATTGATGGCCCACTCAACTTTAATGGAAATATGACCAACATTTTCTTCTTGCTTGTTTTTTCAGAACTGCCACCAGGAGGCTAAAATAACGCCCATTTTCTAAATCCTCTCGTCAGAAGGAATCAATGAATTCCATATTCTCCAAAAAAGGATGTTGTATTTGATAGGGATATGGTTACACCACACAATGTCATTCCATCCCACCTAATACACCTATAGTGTAGATTTCCTATGAAAATATCATGTTTTGAACATTCTAAAGTTACAGGGGTTGAAGACACATTTATCGGTTTTGGGGTGATGAGGATCATGTAAAGGATAGAATGCTAGTTCATGTCCTGATTGTCTTGGTGAACTCTAGGTAATGAATAACCTCCATTATGGTGATCATTGGAGCCGGACATCCTGGGAAATTGACCACAGAACCCACCCAGTTATACTTCTATAAGAGAATATTTCTTTCTCCTAGATTCCAATGGGAGTGCTGAAGAAGGCCCAAGATTAGGGAACAAACTGATTACAACAGTGGTGATCCCTAAACTCGGTTTAAATACACATTGAATTGATAACTATGGGACACAATTCTCCACCAATGGGTATGGTTCTCCAAGGTTTCCTAAGAATGTTTGGCGTGCATGCACTACAACATGCCCCTTAAGCTCCTAACATTGATTGCCCCGTAGTGAATAAGAAGTTCAATCCTATCACATGACACCCAGTGTCTCTTAAACTTTGATAGCCTATCCCATAAAAACTAGCAAGAACCTTGTCAATTGCCTTGATTAACCCCTTTGGCACGTTAGTAGAGGCTAGCACATGCACCGATATGGCAGTTAGGACAATCATAATGAATGAAATGTGTCCCCCAAAATATAGGAAGTAATTGTTCCAGTTGAGAATGTGGCTGGAAATCCTACTCCCCACTTGATCAAAGTCCCTAATACACATTCTGCCTGAAGAGATTGGGGTTCCAAGATATTCCATCACCAAATGACTAGGATGCATGGTCATTCTGCTGCATATAAGAGTGGCCTGTCTTTCCATGAATTTGTTAGACAGGAAAGTATTACTTTTGGAGTTTTTGATCAGCTAACCACTCCAAAAGAAATATTCTTCCAAATACCTCTTGATTCCCCACATGGATCTCTTCCCTGCATTTGAGAAAATTATCATGATGTCTACAAACCTAATTAGAGAAATGGAGGGGAGGTTCTTTTTTCCTTCTATGGGAGATGATACTACCATTCGAGAACCATGTTTATAAGAGGCAACTTAATGTGCCTTGCATTAAGATGAAAATAGATGGAGCGATCGGGTCACCATGACGCAAGCCTCAGGTGTCCTTGAAAAATCCATGAGAACACCACATGAATGAGACTACCAACCTTAATGATCTAAAAAATCTGAAGAGAATATCTAATGATTTAAGAGATATTCCCATACTTGCAAGGACCCTATTGATGATCCCCCATTACATGTAGTCATATTCCTTTTTCATTTCCAGTTTGATGGAAATATTGGTACCATGAGTCTTGTGGTTCAACTCCCTCTTCATTTCCTATGCCACAAAAATTGCCCTAGGAATTGAACAACCCCTCAAAAAGCTTTGTTGCTCCATGGAAGTCTACTTGGGTAGATGCATGGCCATCCCTAAGTTGATAAAGATTTCATGGATTGGGTAGGGGAAGTTGCACATACTCACAGGGTGAAAGTGGAAAAGGGAGGAGGGTTACTTCATCTTTGAAATGATCACCAAAATTGTGGCCCCTGAAACACAGGGGAAGAGATCCTCCACGGAAAAAGTTCGGAACTGCATCCACAATGTCATCATTAAGAAAGTTCCACGAGGCTCTATAATACGATCCAGGAATGAAATCAAGCCATAGTGCACTATTGAGATCACAGTTCATCATGACCGTTAGAATCTCATGTACCATTGGAACCTCTTCCACGAGGGTGTTTTCTTTAGAGGAAATACCAGTGGGGATGACATCCCATATATCAGGCCTACCACTCAGAAATCCATTGTCCATCATTGTATTTTAACCTATAAGAAGGTCTTTAAAGATGGAGTAGGTCGTCTTACCCAAAACATCTCTATCATATATATAGGTTACATCCTCGAGAATAATAGTTGGTCTGATAGGAAATCACTTCTCCCTAACTCAAGCATGAAAGTAAGACACGTTCTTATCACCATCACGTAGCCAGTTAGCCCTTTCTTCCTCTCGGGATATTTGTTCTTTTCTAAGAATCAGATCCACTATTATATTCTTCTTGATAGAAAGATTATCGATGTTTTTGTCTTCCTAGTGGTCATCCAGGATGGATTTAAGAAGCACGATTTCCATGTTTATATCCTCCATCTCCTGATCAATGTGAGGAATTCCCACTGCCCATGCCTATAGCCCCAGTTTAGGCCTCCTGATTTTTTTATGGATTGCCACTAAAGCATTACCTTTAACTGGTTCCCTCCAAGATTCACTCACCATTTGAATAAATATTGGGTTCCATGTCCATTGATTATAGTATCCAAATCTTCCATGGTATGCCTGGAAGGGGATTAGGGAAACCCACATCAGAGAATGGTCAGAGATACCATGATCCAAGTGGGTTACCTTGGTATTTAGGAACATAGAGATGACCTTCAATTTGGAAAGTCATCTATCAATCATAATCCAGCAACGCCTTCTCCCTCTATAGTTGTTACACCATGTGAAATGGTAACCAATGTTGGCCATATCCATTAAACCCTTACCTTCCATGAAGTGGAAAAAAATGTATTCTTCCTCACCAAGGAAATGATCCCCATGCTTATTTCGCCACTGGTTCTGTGATGATGTTAAAGTCACCACTGACTATCCAAGAGTCATCACCTAGATAAAACGCGTTGAGCTCCTTCCACGGAACATCCTTTCTCCCATCCTTATAGATACCATGAAAAAAAGAAACAATGATATTCAGAAGAGCCCTTTTGTACCTTTGTAGTAATGATCTTCTCTCCTGCCTCTCCCCAAGGCTACGAGAGTTTTATATGAACATGGGAATCATTGGGAATCTATGGGCCCATATTTGACACCACGAGACTTGGTCTCAAGCTACAAGAAAGAGCACCAGTCCTTGTTCTATGACCTCTTCCATTTGGACTTCGCATGGGAACAAAAAGCTAGACTGAGGTTTGGTGCGAGTGGAGAAGATGATTACTGTAGGGAGTA
Organism: Viscum album; assembly: GCA_963277665.1. Lineage (NCBI taxonomy): Eukaryota > Viridiplantae > Streptophyta > Magnoliopsida > Santalales > Viscaceae > Viscum > Viscum album. Next base: position 1,750,794,689 of record OY728143.1, on the reverse strand, counting down.
TATCTTGATAATCTTCCTTCTTACAATGCTTGGGGGTGACAGGATTAAAGACCTATCACATATCTCACACGACGCCCAAGTAACCAAGACCTCACACCTATCCAATACAATTGAATCATGGCCCTCATCCCCAATAGACATGTTTAGAGGCTACACGATCATACCAGTAGCCTCTGATGTACCGTCGGCCTCTATTTCCACCTTAGAAATAGAAGTAGACAAGGTTGGAGGCTTCCCAAGCCTAGAGGGAAGACACACAAATAATTCGAGATGCCCACCTGTAGATATAAGCTGCTCCACCAGGTCAACAAGACTAACCAGCCAATTAGGTTGATATCCTTGAGGTCCTGGAACTAAGGCATCCCCAGGATCTCCTTCTTGATCCACACCATTCTACAGAATGAAGTTTCATGCACAGTAAGACTGATCTGATGGAGAGACAACAACACTGGGGGTACCTAAATCTAGGTAGCTGAGGAACTAGATGAGCCTCAAGGGGTTGGAGCAAGCCCCGAAACTAGCCGATCTAGATGCCAAAGAAAACTATTTGATTCCTCTTCCACATAGGGTTTGAATTACCATAGATAATACAAGAGGAACAAAACCTTTGAAAAACCGGGTACAAAATTCCTTGGGACAAATATCAGCCCCCTGAACCTTCCGATTAATCCTATTTGGAATGGGAGAGGATAGATCTAGCTCAACACACATTCGAGCAATGGATAGATCCACCCCACTCTAGTTGAGATCATCCACACAAAGAAAACCACCGAGGGGAGTCACTGATATCATGGAGGAAAGAATCATTCTAAAATGGTAGTGGGAACCCTTGGAGACTACCCAAAACTACCGCTGTTTGGGTCTCCCTTTCTTTTTGAATGTCTAATGAACATTGTGCCATGCTGAAGAGCCACATCCCCATTTTTTGGGGAACCCTGAACCAGGCATGAATGAAGTTCTCCTCTTAAGAGAAGACTAGGCAATAGGAGAGCTGATCAACTAATGAGATGCAGACTGGATCAATCAACCCCCAGGATGCCATAGAGCACTTCAATACTAGGAGAGGGGGATTGACAGCGCTGAACATATCCAAAAGAGTCTACTTCAATCCGGATATAGCCTCTTCAATCACCTCCATAGTAGAATCCAAGGACAATTCAGAACCAACCCTCAACACCAGTGGAACCAGCAGGGGGCTTCTAGGAAGAAGGAGGACTGTGAGGCCTAGAGGGAGACACACAACACATCCTTGAAGGAAACTGCATGCCTAAGAGAGAAATGAGGAGAAACAACGGACTCCAAGGAACCATTGGAAGTCGAGCATGCACTGGGATCAATGGTTGTATGCTCCAACACCATTGGTAGGGAGCGAGCAGCAAAGGAAGTGATGGTTGGAAAATTTTGAAAATCTCTATGCACGTGAGGCTCATTGATTTGAGGAGTGAGATTCATTTTTTGGTCATCCTCATATATCAAATCTCACCACATATATAGAACTCATCTCCCCAATATCCTATTCCCTATCCCAAATTACTAAGCTCACTCGCCTAACCCATTGGAAATATCTTATATTAATCACATGACATGAGAAACACCAATTTGTTCTCATTTATGATATAACACATCAACACACCTATACAAAACCCACTATATGGTTCTCATATATACATATACACTTCAGTAATCATATTCCACGTCATCAACAAACTCATGGTTTCTAATTCAAATCAAGAATCCACATATTGGACTACTGCTTCTGAATCATGATCTCATGCTAATCATCACAGGGCCTCTACTTATAAGAGACACCATATCGAGGATCACTATCTCATCTATGTTCAAAAAATTATTTAATGATGAGATAATTTTTATTGAGTAAATAGTATGTCTATAGTGCAGTTATTTAGAATTACATTAGGAAGATATATAGGAAAAGAACAAATTGGTTGTTATTGACACTTTAAATAACAGGTCCCAATTTATTTCTAGAAATAGTATCATAATTACCCTATAGGGTTTAATAATTAAGGAATTTAATTTTTGTACCAATATAGTAGTGTCACTATACATATGTTACAATAAGGGAAAACATAGTCATTATCATGGATAACCTCACCCTATATCCACATAACCTATCAAAAGAAGAAACATACATTATGGTTCAGTTATATATAAATCCACAACCCTGATATATGGGAAAACACTATATAAGGTATTTTTAAAATAATAAATAACTGAACAATAATAATCAGGGATATCAATACATAAAATATGATGGGAGTTCTATGTGATTCTTTTGATTCACATACACAACCTCTTTCTGTCATACAAAGATAAAAGAAATTTATAAAACATAAATATATAAATATCATGTGTGTCATAGTAGGTGAAATCATATACCAATAAATAGAAAATCCATGATCATCTTTACCATATACCACATTATATGGGCTTACCATCAGGAAGATTTCCTGTGACACATCAGTCTGATATCCATGAATATCTTTGAAACATTTCAATGTCACTTTTTTACCATCTCCATGAATTGAAAAATGAAAACATACTCTCATATGATCAATTTTATTTAAATTATAAATTCTTTGATACCAATTTTTGATTCCCTTGAACAATGACCAGTAATTACTATCCCGATCAAGGATTCCAATTAGACTTGAGGCACACCCACTCAAACACCAGAGGATGCCGACTTGCATCGAGGTTCTAGGGTGATATTGTGGGAAGACCATACCTTTATATTAATGGGAGAAATAAAATAAAATAAAAAAATAATCATCCACAATAAATAAATTATCAAAGTATATATAATCAATAAAAACATCTAAAAGAATAATAAAATACTGAAGAATGAAGTCACAAAAACTCACAGTCATGAAAATACTCTCCAATAGATCATCCATTGGGTTGATTATATATAATGAAATTTAAAGTAACAAAATATATATAAGCCTCAAATACCAACATTTAGCCACACCTTAGCCCAGTCTTTAATCCATGTTGATCCATACTGACTAATTATTCTACACCTGACCTCAACCAAATCTGAATCTTTGGTTAGGGAAGCCTTCTCAAGTACCCAGGTTCGATGCCATCCCCAGAGGGATTGAGTAAGTTCAACCCTAGCATGTTACCTCACATAAATTGTGGATGTTGTTTGCACATATGATTTAATCTGAATAAAAAAATATTAAGTAAAATAATAATTAAATAACCAATTTTTATCATAGAGTTGTAACGTGAAACTTAAGATCTATCCAAACCCACTTCGACAAGTAACAAGGTGTCTCTAAAAACATCATGTAATAGTTCCAATCAATTTCAGGACCATGCATAATACCTAAGAGAATGTACTAGTAAATCAATTTGTATAATGTTGAACATGTTATTTCTAAGTTCATTTTCCTGGAAATACAAATCATTCTCAATGGAAACCTCAGAGGGTTTAATCCCCTATTTAGAATCCAAGGAACAAGTCAATGGTGATCCAAATCACATAAAATCTGATTCCAAGGATCTTGTACAATGAATTTAAAATCATTTCATGTTATAATACAAGGATAGTATTAATGTAATTCCAAAACATTTCCAATATTAACCTGAGTAGTATGTACAAGTAATTATGAATCACGTATGTTGGCTAGCTGGGAGGTTCAAACCCCCTACATTTATTATAAGGAACATTTACAAGGAAATACAAATAATATGGTATCTAAATCCGAGGATCATGTACAAGAAATTAATAACCATTTCAAATTAAATCCCAATGATTTATTTTGAGGAATACCAAACCATATCACATCTATCTTGGGGGGGGGTGTCAAATCCCCTACCTCGATTCCATGGAACCTGTACAAGGAAATCATAATTATTAGGATCAATTGTTGGATCCTAGTAGAATGTCCTTAAAAACCCATTTATATATATATATATCAATATATCTTCATGAGTAGTTTATACCACCCAAATAATATTATATATGTAAGGATGACCTCTCATGTTCATGACCTACAACAGTTGTGTTATTCACCAACTTTATACTAATCATATATATGGTAAACCCTCTCATATATTCTAGGTCACACCATAACACAGAAAACGTACACATATATCACCATATCAAAATGTCTTTCAAGAAAATCCCATCACTCATAGAAAATTTCATTCCTTAGCATTATAAAGATCACATTTAGGCCTCATTGGAGCTCCTAAAAAATCCATCCAAGAATCAGTATTAAGAGATTCATCAAATACCATCTTGCTTTCCAAGTCAAAGGTTGGTCCACTAACCCATCATATTATCATGTACTAACCAAGGCATACCCACCCCAAAACTCACATCTCAGTGGGGGAGGAACAATTTCCCATTTCTCGTCTCATGTAGTCCAAATGATTTACAACATATCAATGTACCATCATGGTATACATGATCCATTCATTTCTGATTCACCACTTCCCAATAAAATAATGTATTAAAGGGACAAATAATATGGGACACTATGGAATTATCATCATGGTTAAACCATTCAAGGTCACACATATCACATGTAATACATTTATAATTCGTCCTCAATAATTTGTGGATGATGAAATCAATCTAGTGCACAAGGGTCCATCATGATCCACATATTTTTGTTTAGTCTAAAATCATTTCATTATAATTAAATATATTCATGGAAATCAAGGTCCAGTAACTAATTTTATAAATACCACACATTACATGAAAAAATAAACATAATTCATAATACCATAGTGGTATGCACATGGGACTGCCTACCTCAATAATGAAACAGTTTTCTTTTACAATCATTCTCAACCGTCCTCACTGAGACCCATGAGAGCTCAAACAACATTATACCATCACCACAAGGTCCAATATCATGTCAATACATCCAAATTGTTTAAATATAATAATTTATAATAAATTTTTAATATTATAATTAAATTTATTCATACATAATCACCGAACAACTCATCAAGTTCCCTCGCAGAAGGTCGATGAAACACTCTTGAAACAATAACTATAATAATCCCCATCAATTGACACCCATTCAACAACCAATTATATTTAATTTAAGAAAAAACATTAAAATATCCCTATAAAGACATAAATATTTCAAAATGATGTGCCATGGAATGCATATACCTTCTCATGAAATCAGGTTTATGATCCACATGAAAACCTCCATAGTAATTTCTAATTGAAATATGATACGTTGGAATAAATATAGAAACCTTTAACCATAGAAATAAATCCATGAAAAATAATAGACATATATAAATAAGAGGAGGTGAGGAAAAATCACCACAAACACAGAAGGAATCAGCAAAAAATAACCCCTAAATATAGGGAAATGAAATATGAAATGGGAGGATGATACAACATAGTCTAGAAACATTTGATGGTGAAGATGAAAATGAGAAACCCAATACCTTAATAAAAAAATAGTGGGAAAATGGGGAATTCATAAAAAATTTCAATTCATTCACGAGAGAGATAACTTACACCATGACATTCTCTATAATGTGGTGCTTGCCCAGATAGCCTTAATGGATCCGAAAATGCATGGAACTATGTCATATATCGTCTCATCCTTAATGTTTCTCAGTAACAACACAGACCCACACCACACCCACTGAAATTCTATAGCTTGGTGTGCTAATGCAGTGGGTTTCCTACGCTCCATGCTCTATGCATTGCAAACCATGACTAGTGAAATTAATAGCTAGGGAATTTCTTCCATGACATTTTAGCTAGGTGGGGTAACATGATCGCCACATCCAAAAAAATTCATTAGGCCTAGAATAAATGAAATTATGGGTTTTCTCCCTCCACCATAGTGAACCCCACATTGTGGTGCTCTCTATTTCATTCAAGCACAAGCCTAAGAGTACCATACACTCTCCTTAATGCTGACTCGAGAACCCAAACACCTCCTGAGCCTCATTCCACCTACCCATCCAATCTATTTGAGGGGTTTTAAACACTCTATACCTTGATCAAAAAACCTATTATAAAAATAAACATCTCACCAATATCAAAATTTCAAATTCATTATATATTTCACAAATCAAGGATATTAGGGTCCTTATAGCCTACCAACAATTATAGTTCTGATCCTCAAGAAGCCTAAATGTTCTCTTAAATATTAACATAAAACTAATAAGTTTACAAATTCATATCCAAAAAATTGTGTTCTACTCTAAAACACCAAAAGATATTCTAATATGAAAATCTGAACATGAGGTGAAATATTCATCAAACCCTAATCCACCATTCATTATCACCACTAAAATAGAAAGGTGATTCTTTACCATGACCTTATATATAGAGACATGATGGTTCATCCAATCAATTCTTCACATGACTTATGGTGCTCAAAACCATAAAAATCAACATATAACATCCTATTCTAATTAATGGTTCTCCCCACCACTAGGATCACATCTCAAAATGCATTTCACTTTGTGTAAATACATGATGGGTTTAGTATCTATCTAACTAAATTAAACAAAACATGAAAAATAATTTGTATTCATTCTCTAATAGACTATTATAAAAAACACATGGATACACCCATCGATGCACTATCACCTTTTATTGATCGGGATGCCGTTACTTTTGAAGGAATTACATGAACGTTCACACTAGTTTTCATGCACTCACTCTGGGCAATGGAACATCACCATTCTGACCCAATGATATCATTTTAAAACTAGATAGGTCCTGATACCTTTTCATAAACTATAAATAATATAAAACCTAAAACCAACTATATTATTTAACAGAAAACTAGATATAATCAAATTTTCTAACTCACTGACATAAAAAAGCCACATAAAACATCCAATTATCAATCTCATCATGATCAAGACCATATTAATACATGGTTCATGTGTTCCTCTTGATTTATGTTTCAGTTTTAATAATGAGACAAATGATAAATTATTTTCATGAATTTCATGATTCCTTCCCCCATTATGTTGTTTATCTAAGTTGGATAGTAATAACATTTCCCCTCACATTGGTTTCTATATTTATTCATTCTATTTCAGGATATTGATTAGAATAAAGGAATGATTACAGAGTATATTTTTTAAATTATTAAAAACATAAATAGGTAGTGATAAAAATTAAAGTGTAAACTCATAAATGACATTTATTCTTTTTCCTATTAAATTAATAACTTTCAATATAAGTTTTCTATTATCTATTTCCTAATATAAAATCATGTGGGTATTTTTATTCCATTAAAAATGGTTAATAGGGAACTTATGAATTTACAAAAGCATACCCCCTAGGAGTGTCAAAACAAGTGTGAAACAATGACCATATTCCTCCACTAGGTGATGATCAAGTCCAACCCAATGCACCATTTTCAAGTTTAATACCCATATGTACATCTATCCTAGAGTAACGTCCACCTGTAATGTCCAGATAGTGATTCATTCTCTTTGAAACCAATTAATCTTTACTTAACCAAATTTTTTAGATGTTACATACATTTATTCTTATCCCTAAGGTTATTACAACACATTTTACTCATAGTCTCAAAACTAGAAAGACATTACTTTGATACCAACTATGACAACCTATATTTTAATACCCTATAATTGATAATTTATTACCTATGTTACAAATAATACACTCACAAAAGATCAAGAATCCTAGTGCCTTTGTAAAATTAGTTACCTAACATATCAACATGATAAATGAGTAAAACAATACTATTTAAAAATTATAACATGAACTTATATTCCATTGATGCCCTAAAATTGTGCATGATAACCTTGGGACGTACATAAAAAAGGGTTGAGATACAATTCCTTATAAAGGAATAAAAAAATCATAACATAAGGTAAAACGGTATATGTGATCCAATAGGCATATAAATCTAACAAAAGATGGATGATAATAATAATATTGAACAATGAGGAATGATATACCATGATATCATAAAGATAACATAAGAATGTGGCGACAACATTAAACATGACACCATAAACATAGGTAACCGCTAACAACTAGAACATTTTAATATGGTAGAAAATTTCCCCTAATGGAAATGGTTTATTCCCTCATCCCATACATGAACTCTCATGAGACTAAAATATTACCCAATTCATTGGAGCAATATTCAGGTCCACCCATTATTTTCATATCATGTACATGAATAAGTGTGCCATGAAGATCAAACAACATAAAGATGTATTATTTCAATTTTAACCCAAAAAAATGTGTGTCGGTTATATACATGGAATTTACCAATAAATTAATTATTTTATAAATATATGTGAATACCCTTGAGTGTTAAAAATTTTGGGAATTGAAAACAAAATTGTTTTGCATAGAAAAATCATAGGATACTTTATTTTGAATAACAGTGGTATGTAAAGGTTCATGAGAGTTCTTAATGAGAGTGAAAGTGGTATATCATAACTTATAAAGAATTATTATAGTAATAGGGATATGTTAAATAATATCTCAACATGATAAACTGAAAATAAGGTCATAATATAAAGGTTGTTCTAGAATAAAGAGGAGAAGGAAAGGATCCCTTACATTGATGGGGTGCTTCTAAAATATTGGGAAGAGATTTTTATTTGATTGGGGGGACCTGATGAAAACTATATAGAGCTAAGGAATGATTAATGTAATTATATAAGAGTTTTAATGAATATAAATGACAGTTTTCTGGGTTTATATTGAAAATGAAAGGATAATTCTTAATTTCAAAACCAGTGTTTTGGAATCAATATGATAATACAATCAAAATCACAAACCTTACCATGTTTTTTGAAAATTATTTCAATTTTTTTTATTATACTTGTTTAATAATGGATATAATTAAAATAATACTCTTGTTGATGTTGAAGTGATCCATGTTGATAAAGAATTGATTTTAAACCTTAATAAATATTATAGATTTTGGAGAATTCTTTGATGATTTATAAAATTAAAAAAGTAAATTAAAAAAACATTAATTTAGATTATAAATACATATTCGGTTATGGATACCTTTATATCATATATTACTTAAATTTTGGGGAATTTGATTTCATAATACACACTGTATTTTTTTACTGTACTTAATTTGGATCGAAAATTTCATATGTCACCATTTTTTTGACAAAAAAAAGGTTGGCTAATTTCTACAAGATGATTTTAAAAGTATTATTTAATTTATCCAAATAATTTTTTAAGATTAATAATTTAATCTTTTAAATTAAAAATCCACATTTATTTAAAAATATTGGGGTTTTGACAATAATAGTTCTTCAACCCTTAAAAACTTATTTTTTGAATTAATAAAAATATTTAATAATTTATTGTAAATACTTATTTTTTATTTAAATATAATTTATTTCAAATACTCCTGAATTCATTAAAATAGTGTGTCTTTATTGGAACTATAAATTTCCAAAAATATATTTTTTCATTGTATAAAAATATAATTTTTCTCAAACTCAATATTTAATTATTTTAAAATAAATATTAAATATATATATATATATATATTTCTTTTTTAATTAAAAGAAAATATATAAATTAATAAAATTATAGTATAGATATATATCCATGTATTACACCAGTGAATTCCCTAATGGAATTATGTGTGAGGATGAGGTATTCTTGGTGTGGTTTGACATACATCGTTTGGGTGGTGATATCGATGATTTTGAAATTATCCTCTAAATGGTTATGTTCATGATTTATTTGTTGAATATTGGCTTGGGGTTATCAAGGTTCAAGCCTACTAATGCAGTATTCATTAGAAGCTTTGAAAAAATGGTTTCATAGGGTACAATCATATGGTTCGAGGCCATTACTTACTTCATTTGTATCAAATGAACTTTAACATAACACCTGATATACTAATCTTAGATTTATCTTCTCAATGACTAAATTTTCAATGGTTATTATACATAATGATCTTATATATTTGATATACAATACAATTGTTCAATTTTTTTAATGTTGTGCATGTGTTTTCTATAACAACATTACATAATAAGGTATTTATTTATTCCTAAAGTGAATGTAATTTATAAAGTCCTAGGTCATTACAGTTGTGTGTAACACAACTAATACACGATCCATAAATAATGGCCTGATGTATAACTAGGGTGAACCAAATAAATCTCATCTAAACCCAATGGGTTTACACTTTTATACAACTCAATTATACAAATCGACTCATGCTCCCTTGAGTCACACATCTCAAAAGCTAGTCTTATATGCCTTATCCAATGACCATACTTTTCATGCATTCCAACATCATCTGACAGCATAACCCTAATCAAAACTATTAAACATCAAGTATTTCACCAATTAAAATGTTTACCGCATGAACTCTTGTCAAATAAAATCATCTAAAACCTAAAGAATATACCTAATCAATATCCATCCAGGATCTGAATATAAAGGATCATGATATGTTATCTTATTAGGAACTACACCTGATACCAATTGGGTTATGTATCCTAATAATCATTCCCTTTATAATGAAACATTCATACCGAATTAACTCTAAGAACATCACATCAAAAAATAAAAGGAATCTCTTGGACTATACCAAATAACTACTATCACATCCCATGCCCGAATCTCAATAAATGAATCGTACACAAATGATTCCCCTCTATAAGGAACTAACATGAAAGGGATAACCCCTATCATGGGTTATCATCATATATAAAACCTAACCTCATATATATAACTCTTATCATCAACATCTCAAGGGTTCTAATTCAAATCGGGGATCCACATATTTGACTACCCCTTGAAATTCACGATATAAGGCTAATCATCCCATGGAATCCACTTATGGGAACCACCCTCTCGAGGATCAATATCTCATCTATGTACATACAATGATTTAATCCTTAGAATAATTTTATTGAGTAAATAGTAATTATATAGTTTGTTTAATTATAAGTCCATCAAGAAACTATACATGAAAACACCATATTGGTTATTTCTAAGACTTTAAATAATTGATCCCATTTTATTTCTAGATTTAGTAACATAATTACCTTATTGGGGTTACTAATTAAGGAATTTCATTCTTGTACCAGTCTACTAGAGTCACTAAACATCTATTACACCAAGGCACTATGTTTTAATTGCTTTGTATTATCTCACTATATATTCACATAAAGTATCCTTTGAGGAAATATACATTATGGTTTTGTTATGTTGAATTACATGACAAAGTTATATGTGAAAACACCATATATGTTAATTATGAGTCTTTAAATAACATAAAAATCATCATTAGTGATATACATCACACATATACATACATATGTCTTGTGAGTGCTCTGTGATAAGAATGATACATATGCATGACCTATTTCCATCAAATAAAGATGCCAAAAAAATCATAAAACAAAAATCTCTAAAAATCATGTAAATCATGCTGGGTGAAATCAGAAACCCATGAAATCAAAATCCAATTTAATCATTCACATATCCCATGTAACATGGACTTCCCAAATAGAAGGTTATTGGCGGTACAATAGTCTGATATCCATCACATGTTTACCATCAACAAAAACAGTAAGAAAAAAAAACAAACCATGATAAAATATATATAATTTGAAATAAAATTTATTTATATGAATTTTTGATTTCCCTGACCAATGACAACTCATCGGTGTCTAGGCTAATGATGCCACTAGGACTTGAGGCACACCTCATAAAACACCATAGGTTTCGACACACATTAGGGGGTCTAGGGTGATACCATGGAAAGCCTATACCTCCATATCAATGTGGAAAATAATATAAAATAACTATATATCATCATCCAAAATAAATAAATTATCAAAGTATACATAGTCAATAAAAAAATTTAAGAAATAATAATTAATTACAGAAGAATGAAGTCACACAAACTCACTTTCATGAAGATACTCCCCAACTGACCACTCATTGGTTTGATTATATATAAAAATAAATTAAAGTAATAAAATAAAAATAAAGATCTACTAACATATTTGAGACACACCTAATACTAGTCTAAGATATCTTTTGAACCATACTACTCAACGGTTATACACTAGACATCATCCCAATCTGAAACTTTAGTTAGTGAATTCTGCTCAAGTAACCATGTGCCCTGGCTACTTCAGATGGAGACGAGTACAACTAAATTGGTCACCCACAACATATTCCCACACATAACTAGTGAATGTTGTGTAAAATGTGATATGCACCAAATAAAAATAATAAATAGTGTGTAATCATAAATAAATTTTCAATTTTGATCCTTGGGTTCTAACATGAAACCTCTGATCGATCCAAGACCTATTTGACAAGTTACAAGGTTTCTATAAGAACATAATGTAACTATATAAACTCATATCCGGACCATGGTCAATCCCTAAGATAAATTACTAGTCAATAAATTAGTTTCCGGTTGAACATGTTATTTCTAAGATCATTTCCTTGGAAATTCAAAACAATCTTGAACGAAACCTATTATGGTTTCATTACCTATCTGGACTCTAAAGAGAAAGTCCATGGAAATCCAAATCGTATCACATTTGATACAAAGGATAATTTACAATGAATTCAAAACTAGTTCATTTTCTAATCCATGGAGTGTGTTCAAGGAATTATAAACCATTTCACATCTGAATCCAAGTTGTATGTCTATGGAATTTTAAATCATGTTCATTAGCTAGCTGGGAGGGTCATATCCCATGAACATCTTCCATGGAACATGTTCAATGAAATAAAAATCACATAATATATAAATCAAAGGATTATGTACATGGAATTATCTACCATTTAAAATTAAAATCGAAGGAATGTGTCGAAGGAATATCAAACCATTTCATATCTATCTGCGGGGTCACATCCCCTACCCTGATTCCAAGGAACATTTCCAAGGAAATCATCAATTATAGGATTAATAGTAGGATCCTAAGAGAATGTCCTAGGAATACCATATATCTAAATACATATTTGTAGGTAGTTAATACCAGAAAAACTATCTCATATAAAAGAGTTCTTCCTCTCAAGTGCATGACCTACCACTATCATAACATGAAACCTCTCTACGGTCAACATATCACTCTAAATCCCTCTAATATTTAATAACTCATTTCAAAACACAGAATTTCCACAAATGTCTCTCTATCTAAAAATTTATTTGATAAAAATCCCAAAACTCAAAGAGAATATCATCACTTCATATTAAAAATATCACATTGAGGCCTCATTGGACCCCCTAAGAAAGCCATCTAAGATTCACTCTTAAGAGATGGTTCACATCCCATATCACATTTCCATATCACTAGATGGTCCACATAACCAACCTATTATCAATTCCAATCATTGGAATACCCACCTATAAAATCACATCTCATTTGGGGAGGATCACATTCCCCATTTGCATCTCTACTAGCTCAAAGGATTTATAACATCTTAATGATCTATCATACCATACTCGATCCATCCATTCCTAACTCACCACTATCCTATAAAAGGCAGAATTAAGGAAATAAATATTATGGGACACTTAGAATTTATAATCATTTTTATTCAATTATATTCTCCACATATCACATGGAATACATTTTTAATTAAGCTTCAATCATTAGTGGATGAGTTAATTAATCCCGTGCATAAGGGTCCATCATGGCCCTAGTCTATTTCATTAGTCTGAAATAAAGTCATTCTAATTAATGATATTCATGTAAATGAAAGTTCATTCAACCATTAGGGAAATACCATACATCACATTCAGTAATACACATAATTAATAATACCAAAGTGATGTACACGGGGCCTCCTAACTCAATAATAAAGCAATTTTCCTTTATAAGCATGCTCGACCATCCTCATCGAGACCCATCAAAGCATGACCGACCTTCTCCTATAACCAAAGGTCCAGTATAATGTCAATACATACAAATTATTTATTAATAATAATTTATAATAATTTAATATATTGTAATTATTTAACCAATTTTATTTATTCAGACATAAATATCCAATAACTTATCAGGTGACCTCGTCGGACTGAGTCTACAACCAAGAACTCATGGAAGGTCCATGAAACACTCCTGAAATTATCCCTAGAGAATTCCTTATCAATTGATACCCATTTAATAACCAATTTAATTTTATTTACTAAGAAACCATAAATAATTTATATGGTGACATATGTACATCAATATGATGTGTGGTTACATTAATATATGTTCTCATGACGTCAACTCACTGAGCCATATGAGAACCCCAATAATATCAGCAACAATCACCATGATAGAGTGGGATCAATATCCAAACCCTAATCCATGGAAATAAAGTCAAGGGAAAATAATAAAAAAACGATGAATGAAGAGGAGGGGAAGATAAATCACCATAAAATTTAAAGGAATCACCACAAAATAACTGCTAAATTGATGGGAATGAAAGATTAAATGGTTAAATGAGAACCATTAGTATAGAGACAGACGAGGGAGAAGAAGAAAAATAGTGACCCAATAACTTAATAACTATAGAGTGGGGAAAGGGGGACATTCTAATAAATTTCAAATATTTCAGGGGAAAGAAGACATACACCATGACATTTCATACAACATGATACATGCCCAAGAATCCTCAAAGGATCCCAGAATGCCCAGAAATATGGTCTAGATCCTCCCAAACTTAGCGTTTTTACGTAGTAACACACACCCAGACCACACCCACTGAAATTATCTATAATGGGGTGATACTATTTGTTGGGGTTCTCTGGATCCATGCTCTATGCAATACTAACCATGACCAGAGAAATGCCCATATAGGGTGCTTCTCCCAAGATGTTTCAGATAGGTGGGGCACCTGAGACCCATGCCCAAAAATATTCATTTAGCCTAGAATCATTGACTCTATGGAGTTTCTACCTAAACTATATTAAACCCCTCATTGTTGTAATCTTCATTTAGTACAAGGAAAATCCTATGAGTACCATAAACTCTCCATAGTTCTCACATGAGAACCCAAAAACCTACCAAACCTCATTCCACCTACCCAATCCATCTATTTGATGGTTTTCAAAAACTCGGTACCATTATTAGAAATTTGGTTTACAAAATGAACCTCTCAACAGTATCTAAATTTCATTTTCATTCTATATTTCACATCACATGTAGATGCGGGTCATTATAACCTCCCAACCATGTCACTTCTCATCCTCAAGAAGCCTTTGTGGTCACTTAACCATTAGAATCAAACTAAACAATTTATAAATTAATGTCCAAATTATTGTGTTCTACTCTATAACACTTAATGATTATGGTGATAATCATAATCTTTAACAATGATGTACGATATATCATGAAATCGTAAATACAACCAAAGAATGTGGCCACAACATTAAATAGGACACCATAGACATAGGTCTTAGATAAACACCAAGACAACACAACATGGTGGAAAAGTACCACAATGGATTAGGTTTTCTCCTTGGTCCCATACATGACCACTCACAAAACTAAAATATTACCCAATGAATTAGCTCACTACTTGGGTGCAAACATTAGATTCATATCATGTACATGTATAAGTGTCCCACAAAAATCATACAACATGGTTATAAATTTTATAAATTTTAATCTAACAATCAATGAGTGTGGGTTATATACATGGAATTTCCCCATAAATTATGTACTTTTTTCTTCTAAGTTAATAATCTTAAGTAGAAATAAGGAATTGTGTTGACAATAAAAAAGTTTGGCATAGAAAACTCGCTGGATAATTTATGCAGTAGAAAAAGGGTACATAAAGGTTCATTAGAGTGATTAATGAGATGGAAATGGGTCTATAATAACTTTTAAACATCAATTTTAGTAATATATTTGTGCTTAATAATATCCCAAAATGATAAATTTTAAAATAAATGGCAAAATATAATGGTGGTGTTTGAATAAAAATGAGATGAATAGAATCCCGTACTGTGAGGGGGTGCTTCTAAAAGCTTGGGAATAGATTATTATGAGATTAGTGGAACCTTAAAATGACTGTATATTTGTGAGGGAATATTAATTTAATGATATAATGGTTTAAATGAATATACATTGGTGTTTTGGGGTGTTTATGTAGATAAATAGAGTATAATTCTTTATTAATTTTAAATGTGGGGTTTTGGACTCTATATGATAAAGTAATAAAAATCACCAACATTATCATGTTTTTTTACCATAGTTTCTAAAAAATAATTTTATTTAATTACTTTACATGTTTAAAAATAGATCTCAATAAAATAATAAACTTGGTGATGTGGAAGTGATCCATATTGATAAAGAATTGATTTTAAAACATAAAATATAATATATATTTTGAAGGATTCATTAAGGATTTATATAATTAATAATGTAACTTGAAAAAAAATTAATTTAGATGAAAAATATATATTTTGTCATTGAAAAATTTATTTCATATATTACTTCACTTTTGGGTCATTATGACGTTATAATAGACATTGTATTTTTATACCGTATTTAATGTTTACCCAGAAATTCATATGTTATCAATTTTTTTGACAAAATAATAGTTGAAAAATTTCAACATGATGATTTTAAAACTAAAATTTAATTTTTATAAATAATTATATAAGTATGATAGTTTACAATTTTAAATTAAAAAACCACATTTTATTAAAAATACCATTTTTTTGAAAATAATAGTTTTCTGACCTGTATAATTTTTGTTTACATAATAAAATTATTTAATTATTTATATATATCAAAAAATATTTAATAATAGTATTTTATATTAATCTAATTTAATTAAAATATTCATGAATTCATTAAAATAGTGTTACTTTATTGGAACTATACATTTCCAAAAATAAAAGTTTTGTTTCATTGTATGAAAATATATATTTTATCTAATTCATTATTTAATGATTTAAAAAGTAATTTTAAATATAGATAAATATAATATTTTTTTAATGAAAATAAAAGATAAAAATCAATGCATTTAGGTTCTATATACATAAACATTTATTAAAACAGTTAAATCCTTAATGGAATGGTGTGTTATGGAGATATTTTTATAGGGTGGTTTAAAGTATGTGGTTTGGAACTGATGTCAACGAGCTTGAAATTATCATATAAATAGACATGTTTTTTCTTTATTTGTTGAATCTTGGCTTGGGTGTGATCAAGTGTAACACCAAATTATGGTATCTCCCTTAGAAGCTCTGATAAATAGGATTTATAGGGTATGATCATACGGGTAGAGGCCATTACTTAATTCATTTTTATATATTTCACTTTATTATAACCCTTAATATTCTAATATTTTTTTTCACATTACAATCACTATATTATCAATGGTAAGGAAACATAACACTCTTTTTATATTTGATATACCATATAACTATTCAAAGTAGCTAATGTAGTTCAGGTGTTTTCTATTACATCCTTACTTAATAAGGTATCAAATTATTAAAAAAGTGAATTTAATTTATAAAAGTTGGGGTCATTGCATTTGGTTCAAACACAGCTATTCCAAAATCCATAAATAATGACAACACATATAACTATGGTGAACCACCTCAATATCATCTAAACCCAATAAGAGTACACTTATGTATAACTCAAACACAGAACTCAACTCACACTATAATGTTTCAAATGTATCTAAAACTAATATTGGATCCCTAATCCACTAACCATGCTTTTCAAGAATTGAAACCTCATCTCACCGGATCACCCTCATCACCCATCTTCAAAACCAAGTATTTCACATATTACATGGTTTAAAATATGAACTGTTATGAAAAAACCTCATCCAAAACCTAAAGCATCTGCCTAATCTAATCCATCCAAGATCCTAGGATCCTGATATTCAATCCCATTGGGAAACACACTCGAAACCAATAGGTTTAGGCATCTTACTGATCCTTCCCTTCATAACCAAACATCCATACCCAAATTATTATAAGTACTTTACATCACAAAATCAAAGAAATATCAGGGACTATACTATATACATAGTTTCACTTCTCATTCACAAATATGAATTACTAAATCATATACAAATGCTTCCCATCTCAATGGACATCGCATGCATGGGATAACCCCTCTTAAAGATTGTCCTAATATATCAACGCTAACCTCATCTATAAAATACTTATAATCAATATAATCTTCTCTAACTCAATGTTCTCAGCTCACTTAACTAACCCATAATCCATATATCATATAAATGACATGACATGGGAAACAACTATTGGTTCTTACTTCAGATATAACAGATCAACACACATGTCAAACACCCACTATATGTTTCTAATACATATATATACACTTAAGTAATCATATTACAAGTCATTAACTGACTCATGGGTGCTAATTCAAATTAGCAATCCATATATTGGACTGCCCCTTGAGATTGAAGATCTTATGCTAATCATAACACGACCTCTACATACGAGAACCAACCTACCAAGGTTCTCAATCTCATCAATGTTCAAACAATGACTTAATATTGAGATAATTTTATTAAGTAAATAGTAATTTTATAGTTCATTTATATATAATTTCATGAAGAATCTATACAAGAAAACACCATATTGGTTGTTGTTGAATCATTAAATAATTGAAGCCATTTATTTCCAGAACCAGTATCATATCTACCCTATATGTTTTAATCATTATGGACTTTAGTTCTTTTAAAAATCCAATAGATTGTATATATATCCATTATACCAAGGGATTTTATTTTCATTTCCAAGGATCATCTAACCATATATCCACATAACCTATCATTAGAAGAAACATACATTATGGTTCAATTAAGTATAATTACAACACCAAGTTATATGGGACCACACCATATAATTTATTTATAAATAATTAAATACAGAAAAATCATCATCAGAGATATTAATCGAAAATATACATACATATGCTATGTGAGTCCTACGTGCTATGAATTATTCTTACACATGGCCTCTTTATATCATATAATGATCTAATAAAATTAAAAAATAAGTCTCTTAAACTCATTTGTGTCACTCTAGGTGAAATCATACACCCATAAAATATAAATCCAATACCATATTTTCTATATCACATTTAATATGTAATTACTATTTGTAAGGTTGTTTGCGACACAATAGTCTGATATTCATCTCAATCTCTGACACATTCCTATTTCACTTGTACATCATCTCTAAAAAGAGAAAGAAGAAACAAACTCTGATGGAATCTGTATTATTAGAACTATACATTATTTTATACCAATTTTTGATGTCCCTGATAAATGAAAACAAATTAGTATCCAGATCAAAGATGCCACTAGGACATGAGGCACACCTACTCTTACACTAGAGGATGAAGACTTGCATTAAGGGTCAAGAGTGATCTTGTGGGAAGACTATACCTCCAAATCAGTATGAAGAATAATATAAAATATCCAAAAATCATCATCCACCATAAATAAATTATCATTGAATATATAATCAATAAAAATTGTCCAAAATAATAATGAAATATAGAATACAAAATTCACAATGACTCACATTCATGACCATACTCATAATGATTATGCAATGGGTTGATTATATATAAACTTAAATTAAAGTAGATAAAAAATAAGTATCTAATACCATCATTGAGATATACCTCAAACCAGTATCCAATACAGTTTTATCCAAACTGACTGATTATTCTACACTAGATCTCTACCCAATCCGAATCATCAACACATGAATTCTACTTGAGTACCCACATTCCTTGTCCACCCTAGAGGGAAATGAGTAAAACTCAATAGGTCACCCCAACACATTCCAAAACATAACTACTGAATGGTGTTTACACTTATGATAATCACCAAATACTAATAAAATATAGTTTATAATCATAAATAAAAAACCAATGTTGATCCTCAAGTTCTAACATGAAACCCAAGATCAATCCAAACCCGCTTTGACAATTGAAAAGGTTTCCCTAAGAACATCATGTCATTATGACAACCAATATCATTAAAATGGTTTATCTCTTAAAGAATGTACCAGTCAATCCATTGGAATCATGTTGAACATGTTATTTATATGTGCATTTCCCTAAAAATACAAATCAACATTTAAGTAAACCGTAGAAGGGTTTCATACCCTATTTTAAATCTTAGGAACAAGTCCATAGACATCCAAATTTCAACACTTATGATTTCAAGGAGCATATAAAAGGAATTAAAAACAATATCACATTATAATACAAGGATAGTGTCGAAGGAATTCTAATACATTTCACATCTAAATCCAAGGAGTATGTCCAAAGAATTATTAATCAAGTCCAAAGGCTAACTGGGAGGGTCACATCCCCTACCATTATTCCAGAAAACATGTCCAAGGGAATCCAAATCATATCATATCGAAATACATGGATCATGTACATGGAATTCCAATCAATATCAAAGTCAAATATGAGGAGTTTTTCTAATTCATACAAAACAATATCACAACTTTCCTGGTGATATCCCCTACCCCATTCTGATGAGCACATCCATGCAAATCATTATTGTCAGGATAAATAGATGGAACCTTATAGATTATAATAGGAATCCCATATATATTAATATATCATAATGGGTACTTTATACTACCTAAATAATCTCATATGTGAGGTTTTATCCTCTCAAGTGTATGAAATACCATTTTTGTGGCATTCACCCTCTCTAAGGTCAACATATCTCTGGGCAACACTTTGATATCCCCTAGGTCACACCATAACATAGACACCATACACATGTATCACTATTTTATTTTATTTTTTTGGAAAATCCAATCACTCATAAATAATATCATCCCATGGAATTAAAAAGATAACATTGAGGCCTCATTGTACCCCCTATGAAATCCATCACATAATCTATCTTATGTGATGGTTCAAATACCATCTCACTTTCCAATTCATAGACTGGTCCACTAACCGAAAAAATTATCAAGTTGAATCCAAGGAATACCCCCCAATAAGTTACATCTCAGTGGGGGGTCACTTTTCCGATTATCTGCTCAAATATCCCAAAGGAATAACAAAATCTCTAGGTTCTATCATGGCCTACTCAATCCATCCATTTATAACCCACCATTACCATATAAAAGGGATTAATAAGAGAAAACAATACTCTGGGACACTATGACTTCCTCATAATGGTTTTACCATTATAAGGTCTACATGTTATAGTGCAGACATTTGTAATCATACTAAATTCATTATTTGATGAGGGAATTAATCTAGTGCACAAGGGTCCATCATATCTCTTGTCTCTCTATTTATTCGAAAATCATTTCATTGTAATTAAAGATACTCATGTAAGTTAAGGTTTGGTAACCCATTTTTGGAAGAGAAAAAATCACATGAAACAATAAACATAGGTCATAATACCAAAGGGGTATGTACATCGGGCCACCGACAGCAATAATGAAGCCATTTTCCTTTATTAGAACACTGGACCATCCACATTGAGACCCACCAATGATCAAATGAACTTCTCGCATCACCAACATGTCCAATATCATGTAAAGTCATCAAAATTATTTAATTATAATAATTTATAGTAAATTGAAAAAATATATAATGAATTAACCAACATAATTTATTCACACATAAACACTCAACAAATCATTATGTTCATCCATCAGATTGATACCTCGACCAAGAAATCATACAATGTCCATGAAGCAATCCTTCCACTATCCATATGAAATTCCTATCAATTGAAATGCATTAATTAAACAATAAAATTTAATTTTGGTTCAATTCTTAAAATATCCATATGGTGACATATATCCATCAAAATGATGTGCGATGGAACATATATACCTTTAAGGGTTTTATCTCACCATGCCATAAGAAATCCCCATCATTAACAGCTGATTTCACCATGATTAGGTGTAATCAATACTAAAACCCAAAACCATAAGAATAAAATAAAGGTAAATACTAGAAAAGGATGAATAAAGAGGTGGGAGGAGTAATTACATCAATGATTGATGGAATCAAACATATATCGCACCAAAATTGAGGGGAATGAAAGAGGAAGGGGTGTGGTGAGATCCATTAGTCTAGCAACATGCAAGGAAAAAGTAGAAAAAGAGAGACCCAAGAAATTAATAACTAATGAGTAGAAAAAGGTATAATTAATAAAAAAAAGTTCATAGCATTCATGGAAAAGAAAAATTACAACATGATTTTACAAAAAATGTGGTGCATGCCCTGGAAGCATTGAAGGAGCCTAGAATGCCTAGATCTATGGTCTAGATCCTCCCATTCGTAGTGTTTTTGAGTAACAACACACACCCACACCACACTAAATGAAACTCCCACACCTGGGGTGATACATTGTGGTGGGCTTCCTAGGCTCCATGAACCATGCATTTCAAACCATGAACATTGAAGTCCCTACCTAGGGAATTTCTCCTTGGCCTTTTTGGGATGGTGGGGGCACCTTATCCCCACACCCAACAAGTTTTTGTAGGAAAAGAAGAAATGGGATTATTGAATTTATTCCTTTAACATTATGAACTCTACATTATATTGCTCTCCATTTCAAGCAGAGACAAAACCACGAGTTTCATAAACTCACCTCAGTGGTCACTCAAGAACCCAAACACCTAATGATCCCCATTCCACATACCCAATCAATCTCTTTGAGGGTTTCTAAACACTTTATACCTTAATCAGAAACCTTGTTATCAAAAAACCTCTCAGTAATATCAAAATTTCAAATTCTTTCTTTTTTTCACAACATACGAGGAAGAGGGTCTACACAACCACCCAAAAAATCAACTTATCATACACAAGAATAGTCAGTGGTCTGTTAACGATTAGCATCAAACTACCTAATTCAACAATTTATCTCTAAATAATTATTATATACTCTTGCACACTGAAAGATATTTTTATGAGAAACTCCAAACATGAGGTTCAATATTCATAAAATCCTAAATGACTACTAATTATGACCACTAAAACTAAAAGGGGAGTCTTTCCCATGTTCATATATTCTGATTTATGATGGTGAAACAAATAAATTTATCACCCGAATTATAGTTCTTACTATTATAAATATCAACTTATAAAATCCTATTCAAACCCATGATGCTCCCCACAACCAGAAGTGCATACCAAAATTAATTTACCTTGGTCTAAATATGCGATCAGTGAAATACCTATCTAATTACATGGAAATATGCATGAAAAAAAATATGAAGTCCTTCTATGGAAATCTATTCTAAAAAATACTTGGTTTCACCCATATATGCACTATGACCTTTACCTGATCATAATTCCCTCACTCATGAAGTGATCACATGATTTTCACACCTGTTTTCAATCTATAAACCTAAGCATTGGAACACCACCATTCTAACCCAATCAGATCATCTCAAAACATGCTAGGTCTAGATGCAATTTCACGGGTTAGAAACCAAATATCACATATGAAACAAAATATATTATTTTCCAATGAACAAGATATAATTGAATTTACCCACTCATTGACGTCAAAAACCCTCATCAACCATCCTATGATTTTTTTAATCATGATGAAGAACCTACTAACATGGGGTCATTCCTCCTCATCCCTCTCTCATTCGATCAGCTCAAATAATAATTGGAAATAGAATTCACTCTCATACTCATGCAACAACAAAAAAATGATCCCCTACCCACTCCCAACTCATCAGGAACAACGCACTTAGATGCCACCAAATTTATATCCTTTATGAGGTTTACACCCTCAACATGCTAATGGTTCACTTCCCACCACATGGATAATTATTAACACCACTCCACAAGAGGAACCTCATTAGGTTTTATCCACATGCCTCTCTAGAAATACTTTTTGAATTCAAAACCGTTGGTTGAACTCACAAAGACACAATGCTCTTTTTCCTATGTCACTTCCAACCAAAGAGAGATATTTTCCATTTTATAAAAATAATGGAAAATAGTTCCCAACAATTATTCATCAAAATCATTACTCCTTGAATCATAGAAGATTTATATCCAATCCATAAACAAAGACACCATGAATACCCATTTTGGACCAACTTAATGTCATTCAAACCAAACATGTGCACTTTCTTATAACACTCAACTATAGAAGAAGAGATCCACATGAAACTATCCACAATAAATTCCATGAACCCCTCAAATTTGATGAAAACCACCAAATAAAGATTCAATGGATCCTGAAGATGAATGGTATGAAGTAAACATCAAAACAAAAGAAATAAAATTCATTAAAATGAAATCTTTATGCCGCCATTTTTTAGGGGAAAGTGAAGCACAAGAGGAAGGTGAGAAGAAAAAGATGATTGGAGAAGAGAACTTAGTATACCATTTAATTGAGTACATTTGATGATAAAATCATGGATTTAATCCATATAAGGATTGGGATATAAGATCCATGTGTGGGAAGGGGATGGGAGTTGAATATGGAAGAAAACAATAACACTAAAAATTAAATCATACATAAAAATTTTAAAAAGAAATTTAGAACCCTACAAATCTAATTTGGATATATTAATAATTTTATACACCCATATAATTATAAAGAGATTCACATTTTCTAATGAATATTCATATTTTTAGGGGTTTTAGGGTGTTCATCAAATGAACTTGGTAGTTAAATAAACCTATAAAATACCCACTCTTTCTTCAACCAAATCAGTATGCTTAAATGAATAGAATAAATAGGTGTACCTAAACAACAAAATGTTCCATATTTTATTCTATGACTAATTAATCTTGATATGGATAAACATATAAAGAACCCAAAAGATCCAACTATAGAGAGGATTACACTGACTATTGGATCCTTATTTGTAATGAGTGTATCCCACAATTTCTCATGATGTGGTCAAATCATATTCACATAGACAAAGAGATAACAAAGAACATTAAAAGATCATTTAAAAGGATAGAATGAATCAATGATACATTCAATGGGATGGTTCACATACCTTTTATATACTCTATTCATTAAATAAGTATAGTTAAAGAACTGTAGCATCAGATTCCATCTCATGGACGCCATTACACATTTCCTCTCGTTGGATGTTACAGGTTCATCATAACATTTCCAAAAAAATATACCATGCATAAATTCATTAATGAATCAATATTATTAATTCATGACCTATTATAATATGAATGATGATATCAGAACTATGCATGCATGCGATATCATATATCACATTCCCTATTGTATTCTATGATGGTATCCAATCATAGGCTGCAATATACGCATCAACATGTGAATATAAGAAGATATAATTTATCGATATCATAAAATACAATAACATTTTTTTGAATCTCCAAAAAATGCCCACTTCCATAGAAATCGTACATGGACTCTATGAAAAAATTCACAATTCTTTTTGAATCCAACCAAACTCTTTTGGATATTGTTTGTTAAACTCTATTTATTTTGGAATAACCAATTGGTCAAAAATTTAGCCTTATAAAAGGCCTAATAATGTGAAATATTTGGCTTTAGTAGCATTAAAAAAGATATATTAAATCCACATTTCATAAATTTTTGAAATTTTATGCCTCTATCAAAGCATCAACAATACTCAAGCTACTAAGGGGTTTAGTGTGATCCCAATCAACTATACTCATATCTCAATATGAACATGTCATCTACAATTTATATCATATGCATCATATGAATACCTATATAATTCACATATTCATGGAATTAATGAACTAATAGACAATGAGTAATATTCATCTAGTATTGGCCACATAAAACATTCTTGATTCTATGAAAATGATTGACCGAGTCAATTGATATAACACATGTCATTCATCCAGTAGATGAGTACATCACATTTCCCCTATCCAAGTAGCTAAGAACGCCTCATGTTAATAAAAAAATATGGAAATGTATATCGTTATAAAAATTAAATCAATGGAAAGACTTATTTTATCATCATATTACTGGGCTAATCCCATATTGGTTGAGATACAAATGACAACATAATCAAAAACATTATAATTCACCCTTAAATATCTAAGCATCATGTATTTTGTAATAAAAGAATCAATGAATGAAGGTAATTGGGTTAGGTATCACACCAAACCTAGGTAAAACGATTGATAATAAGCATACAACCCCATGTATATTAATTATTTTATGAAATTCCATAATATATTCTTTGGATTGTCAGTCCTGGAAAAAAGTCTTATCCACAGTACATCATGATGATCATACCATCATTGAAGATCATACCATCATACAATTATATCCATAATAATTCATGATGATCATTGATTTGGGATAACTTTGATAAATACTTTAATGGGATATTATCATTCCATTGTTAATGTCAAATAAGATGTATCAAACATGAATGAATGGAAAATGAATAATGGAATTATTAAAAAAGAATGATACATTATACATCTGCTTTATTCAATCTCATATGTAATTAATAATAACTTATTAAACCTGATCCTCATTATTATTATATGGTAACGGTTTCGTCAAAAATATTTTATCATTCATATTTTTAGTGATTAAGTTCATCTGTGAATGTCGTTTTTTCAATTAGGATTTTAAAATTTTTAATATATATGTTTTGAATCTCTAAGATCAAATGGATAAGATATATATGCGAGAAGAATAAATGATGAGATATAGACATCAATATGTTGGATAACTAAAATTTATATATACTGAAAATTGAATTTGAAGAATCCAATATAGAGATACTCTAACTCAACTCTATCTTATGAATGAAATTTGGAAAAAAGAAAGGAATTCAAAAAGGGAAACTCTAGAAAGTATTCGAGTTACTTGCATGGACTGTATTGGTAATGTCATGAGATTTTTAAAATGTGAACAATGTAATGGCTGAAAAATTTGATGTGGTGGAATAAGTTTACTAAACTAAATGATTCTTATGCATAATTGATTAGGTGGACTTATCTCCAAGAATATATAGAAGTGTTGACAACTAGATGATTCATCTTGGTGCCACTACCAATATTAGGATGAATCATTTGATCATTACACTGAGTGTTCACATTTAATAATTTTTGTTTCTATATTAATTTAAAGTAGTGTTTCACTAATATATTTTGGATCATTCTTGAAATTTAGAAATTAAATTGTAATTTTTCATTTTATTTATTCAGTAATTGAATTTTTATAATTATTGTTCAAGTTCATTTGAAGGTTATGTATTATTGTACTATGTTTTTGGTGCAGTTTTTATCTAATTTTTAGAAACCATAGTGTGGACTATCTTTGGTTATTTTTTCTCCAAGTAATGGTTAAAGGATTGTTTTAATTGGATTTATAAAAGACAGTTATGATCCCAATATTGGGTATTAGAGAATCAGTCAGAGATTCTAACCTTCAGACCTCGGTTAAGGTGTTTCAAATCCCAATTCAATATCATTATTAGGCACTTATCTATAGAAGATATTGTTTTGATAATTAATTCATAATCTCACTTAAATATTACAAAATTTAGTGGGAGTTCATTAATTTCTAGATTAATGGAGTTGGATGAGGGTAATTTCAAGGTGGAGAATTTTGATGGCATTTACTTTGGGTCTAAAGAATGTAGATGGAGTTTTTATATTACAGAAGGACCTTGATCATTTATTGATGTGTAAAAAGATGAAATCGATAAAATGGGAGAATTAGAGGGGTTGGAAAAGAATGAAATTGGGATGATTAAATTTTCATTATCTTTACTCAAATGATTTTTATAAATGAAATTATATTTTCAAATGAAAAAATTATTTATCTTGTAACGTACTTATATAAAACACATCAAATAATTTGGTCATTTTAGACTGTTACAAAATATATCCTATCATATATAATAGATCATTAATAATTATAACCATTGAAAATATAATCATTTTACAATGACTATTATGATTAGTATATACTAAGTGTTATGATAAAATACAATTGAAACATATAAAAGAAATGATGGCCTCAACTAGTTGGCTTTTACGCCATAAAAAACATTTATTAGAGCTTTCCAAGGGATATTCCATCCCTAGGATTTTTTTCTTGAACAATCCAAAGATGAGATTAAATAACTAAAACATGAAAAAAATAATTTACAATTTTTTTATGATTATCGATTTCATGACCCAAATCATGCTCGTTGAACCACCCCAAGAATGTTCCACCAATGCACAACTTACCCTTAAGGCATATGTAGGTGTAATACAAAGTTATGAATCTAAACCATAGAAGTATGAATTATTATATATAACTTTAAATGAAATTATGATTATATTTATTTTAATTTATTATTAAATTATATATTATTATATAATAAGTTTGATAAGAAATATATTTTGATAAAAAGAAACCAATTTTTTTTGGAAAATTCATTGTTTAAATTAAAACACATATTTTGATAAATTATAATTTTTTAATGAATTAAATTTTCATGAAGTATCCTTATTAAATATTTTTTTATTAAAACAAAAATTATAATATAATTCAGTGAAATACAATGTAATATTTATAAGGGAAAAATAAGTGTTATTATCATAAAAATTATTATTTTTTAAAAAAAATTAGGATTATAATATAAAGGTGTAAATTATCATATTTAAAGATTTTTTTGATAAAATAAAAATTATTTCGGAAATAATTAGATTGAAATTATCCAATGGTAAATTTTTTATAATATGATAGGAAAATTGTGTTTTTGGGTAAAAAAATATGTTATAAGTATACATTAAATTTTATGACATCATAAATGACCGAAGGTGATATAATAAATAATATGAAGTGTGTCAACAAGAACCATTCTGTTTCCAAATTAAAATAATATATTTTTAGTTAGTTAAATTATTTTATTATCCTTTAATTAACACTCAAAAAACTATATTATATTTTATGGTTCCAAAATCAATTCCTTATAAACATTACTCACTTTCACACCACATATGGTATTATTTTAATGAGTCAAGTTCTTATCCTAATAAAATAATTAAAACCACTACTCTTTGGCTGAAAACATAGGAAGAGAATATGGTATTATTTCTATTTTGATTATTTTACCATATAGAGTCCAATACTATAATATCTCCCATCTTCTTTTGGTATAGAATAATTAATTTTACATGTAACTATTCATTACATTCTTTTTTTCTAAAAAATTATGCCAGGATGTTGGTTATTTGGGATGTTCATAGGAATGAAGAGGTTGTATGACTATATATTGACTGCAGGACAATTACATGTCATGTAATTAAGATACCTGATGTGTATCAATGACATGACATGTAATGGTTTTTATAGGATCATTCACACCATATAATGGGGGTTTCTTAGGAGGAAGTCCCCAATACATACACAACATGTGAGATAATTTTGTTAAGGAATTACCCAAGAAATTATTAAAAAAATAGGTAGTGGCTATGTTTTTACACATTCTCCCTCACCCTTTCTTTTCAAACATAGGAGAAAAAATTAAATATAAGAGTTAGGCTTTGGTCATATTTTTAGATCTAAACATCATTTCTTTTTTCCATCAGTCTCATTAGATCTATATTGATAAGTTTTCTATTTTGAATAAACATTCTTCATTATTCTAGATATCAGATGATCTATTTATTTACAAGATCATATTCTCAATTTTTCGGGAATTGATATACTATTCATATTTCATTTGATATAGGACAATCTAAAGGCCGATACATGATGAGGAGAGTCATATGAGTATAAGGTAGGTGGTATATATTTTTCTTATTGGTTTTGGGGATTTATAGACCTAGTTTCTATTATTCCACCCATCACACATTACAGTGTACCCCCAAATTGAAATTATTAATTTAAGTAAATGGAAGAGGACCTATTAGGGATGAATATAGGTTTCTTAGTGCTAAGATTGAGGCTTTTTCCCAACCAAAGGCTACCCATGGGGTGTAAGAGGTGAAATTTTCTTGGTTATGACTTGTAGAACCACACTTAGGTTGAGTTGATTATTTCATATTTAGAGGGAGCTTATTAATAAATGATGTTAATCAAAATAGTTTAATATAATATGGGTTGCCTCCATTTCATATTGATTTTTTCATCTAAATGGTTGATAAGGAAATATTGTTGCTTAATTGTCATTGATAGAAATTTGATAAATGAGTGGGTATAATCATTGGTTTCCTTTGATTGTGGATGTGGTTAATGAGTGGGTATACTCATTTTTTGCATTTTGGTGTAATACTTTTATGATTTGGTAGTATCATATTATATAAAATGATATATGGTATAAAATGGTAAATGATATGGAATGGTGATTGATTCCCCATATGCCTTGTACATTTATCCATAAATCATGAACACAACAGTGGATTCCTGGGATTGATTATACTCTTTGGGTCTTGGTTCTATGTGACCCATTGGGCCCTGCTAGGACTTGGATCTCGTTTTCTTAGAATCGCATATGAAATTTTTTAGTTGATATTCTTCTAGGAAACTAACCAGTGCCTAAATGAGTTTCCATTGATATGATCATGAGAATAGATGAGGATTCCATGGTCCAGTACCCCATGTATCCATCCATTCATGGTCCGACACTTCTTCTATACAGTGTGACCATGGTCATATGGCATGTATGATTATACAGCTCTACCATGTTTGTTCTAGTTTTTCTAGTTGTATGACAAGGATGTGATGTCTTACTATGTATGGATGTATAGAAAGGCTATGTTGGTTATTAATATTTATATTGTAGCTTCCTCATTAAAATCATGACACTTGTTTTGTAGGGATCCTTGCGAGGCTAGTAAATATCACTTTCATAGTACTTTACATGCCTTGGGAACTTTAAATTTCTTTATTGGTTACCTGATTTACTTGCACACTTATTAGATTATTATATTTAACATCTTGGAATTGTATAGACCATTGGGTGGTAACCTATTGGGATTATATCTCACACCATTTTCTGACCGTAGTTGGATACTCAAACCAACTATTGGGATGCATGTATAGATAGGGGAAATAAATCACAGTTCAAGTGTTGATTTTGATACTTTATTAGGATCATGAAAGCATGAGACTGATGTGATGGTCGTGATTCTATTTGGAGAAATAATATTTTGGTATTTTTGGTATTTTGTATACTTGTATGGTATTATATTGATTTGTACCTATTTTGGATTGTTTTTTTGTATATGTATCATCAGCCTTGTATGTGAGACACTATTAGATTTCTTATGCATTATGATATTCGTTTTTATTCATATATTGATTGTTTATTGCTTCCTACACTTTTATGATTTTTATATAATTTTTTGTTATGCTCTGGTGATGAGTTCATAGTCTCCCCACTAACACACCAAGGTCCTCGCTGCAAGTCGGTAGGATCTAGCATTTTTTAGGCCATGTGATCCACTGGGCTCGTGGAACCATTGTGTGGTGTTTGGTTCTGAGGCATTATGATGTGGTATCATTGGGTTTATTTTATAGTTTTATTTAATTTTTTGAGACAATATAAAGGGACATAAAGGTATGGATTTTTTTAATGAGTTGTACCATGGATTATCTAGCCCACATACATGAAAGATCTAAATTTCCCCAAATAAAATTGATGTTTTTCTAGATTTTTATTGTTATATTTAATTTGATTCAACATTTGGGTGTGTAGATGAATTTTGATTTTTTTATTGATATGAATATGGAGTCTATTTCATTACAACCCAATTATATGAGGGTATTCCATCTCCTGCATCCTCAATGAACATTACAGGAATCACATGCCATGAATTATTCCATTCTGTATATGATGAATTTCATAGTTGCATGTTGTTGTGATAGGTGCTATAATATATGCACTTGTAGTTCTAATATATTTTTACAGTGGATGAAGAAGGTGATTCCATATTTCAATTCATGAGGTGTATGGCCCCTTATGGTCTATGAATAGACACACCTTTTTATACAATTATTTAAGTTGAATTTGTTATGGAATGGATTGTACGGGCACCATATTTTGGTTCATTAGGTGTTATGGGTCCTCATGGATTGAAACATTATGAACCATTGGTTATGTATCACCCCTAGTTTCAAATATGGAACCCTATTCCTTGTTATTTTTATGTATATAAAGTATCTGGGTGAATGTTGGGAGAGTTCATAGAATTTCATGACAGTTTTTTGGGCTTTCCTATAGGTGTATGGGTGGTGAATGGATTTTGATAACTATGAAATAGTTGAAAGAAACTATAAAATGTAAGGTTGGGGATAAATGATAGGTACACAGCTACGCACAGTTACACACAATTTTTTTAAACCATGCATAAGCCTAAGATAAAATGTGCACTATGGTGAAAATGATGGACATGGAGCTTTAGCACGGTTAGTGCATGGTTTGGAAGCTGTGCAAGCCTACCTTGTGAGATATCTCTTATGATAGATTTAGCAGCATAGTTAGCACATTGTTTTCCTAACCGTGTGACTAAACATCGCATAGGGTCAATGTTACATCCTTAAAAAGTAGATCTCACACGTTTTACCTTTTAACCCACTCGTTTTCTATCTGCGCAGCCCAAACATGGGATTTCGGTCTATCAATGGTTGGAGAACCTCTCTCAAGAGAATTAGAAGTGATCTGAAGCCATTCCTTCGTGTGTTGAAGCCCGATTCTTGTAGCAAGGCTTTATTCTTCATCATTCTTGATGATTTTTTGTAGATATACTTTTCCCTTCCTATATGTTTCCCTAATCTATACCTTATGTCGGTATATATAAGGTTTTGGATTCTAAAAATGTTAATTTGTGGTTTTTTATGTTACAAGAATAGTTCGAAGGTTGGTTCGTAGATATTCAACCTATTTTGTGACATATTTTGTGTTGTTTATCATTTTCTCCACATCAATCAAGGTAGGGGGGTTCACTCTCAAATCCTATATCATAGAAATTAAAGGATAAGTTTGAAATTGATAACATTGATTGAAATTTATTGTTTATTTTATATGAAATATTTTTTAAAACTTTCTAGAGTGGCAATTTCTGGAAATTATAGAAATTAGTGTTTTAGTTGAATTTTTTTTTGATAACATGATTTTAAAATGTTTATTATATAATACTTTTGGGTTTTTATACATGGATGAATAATGGGTTTCAATAAAAAGAATGTTTTTTTATTGACTGGTTTTAACATAATTTATTTTTTTATGAGTTGACATCATTATGTGTTATGTGTTCATATGCATTAGGATGGATAAGGGAGTAACATACCCCCGAAAAAAGGTTATGACAGATATTGGAATGAAGTACCTTCGTCAAAGTGGTCCACTATGTAATGGATTATTATAAGGATAACTCACCAGACATGAGCATAGGGAGGTCCGTGGTAGAATGAATGATTGGATGCATGGTTGTTTAGAAAGGAAGGGGTTATAACAATATTTTAATTTAATTTATTTAATGAATTGTTTTGTGATTTCCTTGTAAAACTATTCACAGTGGATTTAGTTTATATTTTATTAAAAAAAATTAGAAATTATTTTATATAAATGTCTCTAACATGTTCTATCTTATTGAAATAAGTAAGGAATTAATTAGGTAAAACCTACCAAGTTTTAGTACTCATCCTTTATTAGTCACTTTAGTGCTTTTGCAGATATCATTTAACTGGACATGGGAAAAGGTAAAGTATCACACGACTTTAGAACTACATCAAGATACTTTGAATAATTGGCGATGTAGGTGAATGAAGCATCGAAATCATGGAGTCTTGTGGTTATCGTGGTGTTTTGTTAGTTTTTCTTCCACTATTTACTTTTATATTGAAGTCTTATATTGTGTCACTTGTTTTAGTAAGTTTTTAATAAATCAAATGTTGAGTTCTTTTTCAATGTTATCAAACATTGTATTGTGGTTGTTTGGTTATGGATTATTTGGTTTGTGGTATTATTCTTAATGGTTAAATTGTCCCCCACCTATATTGAAACCCTTAGGAATTTATTATCAGCCTTTGGAATCTTGGGGATGTTGCTTAAGGCCGTGTAATTCGATTCCACCCTCCCAAGCCAATGAGAAGGGAATGACAATACAAATGGTATCAATTTTTTCGATCCAAAAAACTATTCAGAAAAGTCATATCAGCTTGGTCCTTCCATTGTGTAACAAGTGGTATTCAGTTACTTAGTCTTGGAGTTTATTTTCATTTGTGTTTATTACTTGGGTCAGGTTGGTAGAAATTAGTAGGAGTGTCGACACATGAAATGTTGAGAATAAAAAGGAAAGGATAACCTTTTTATATAAAACATCATGTTATCAGGGAGTTGGGTACATAATTAATTGGGATGCATTGGTAGGATTTTAAAATCTCATTTTCATGGGTTTAGACAATGATAAGAGCTTGAAAAAAATTAGAGGAATGAATTACCACTGGAATTGTATACATCATTTTGAGTAATGATTATGATCTTGTGAAAAAGTGTTGATTTTCAAAAATTTTGTAATTTTTTTCAAATTATATATTTTCAAAAAGAGTATGGTTGTGGTATTTTGGAAATTGATAGACTTTTTAAAAGAAAGTAAATCTTTTCAAAAATTGGTAAACATTATTTATTTTGGAAATCAATGTTGTGATAGTTGATGTGGTAGAATTTAAAAAAATTTAGACTTTATTTTCTAGAGAATGAGACTTATTTGGCCTGTGATTCTTTATAAAATGGAAGCCATTAGGCATCGTTGAAACCGAATAGAAGGAGGTGTGGAGAATATGGTTTCACATAAACCACACTAAAAACTGGTTCAGAGTATTATTCAAGCATTTCAAGCCATGGAATCATGGATGTGATTGTTAATGATCAGATGGGGAATCTTCAGCACTATTTCCATAGTGCTCCAAGGTTAAGGGTTCAGGACACTTCTCAAGTGTCGATTACATCATATGATTCTATGAGTAGGGACAAAATAATTAGTTGCATCATAAAAGTATAGCTAGACATGGTGATTCTATGAATACCATGACTCATCTGTAAGGGATATCACAGAAATAAAAGAAGGCATAGAGTGTAGTGATGAAGCAATTATATGGAGATGAGAAGGTGATTGTTGATGATCAGGATGAACCATATATAGTGATTTGTATGATACTTTTGAATTCTACCCTTACAAAAGTATTGTTTGATACTGGTGTATCTCATTCCTTCATTTCTTCTCATGATGTAGAAATTCTGAGTTTAAAACAAGTGATGATACCCTCTATGTTGAAACATTAAACTCCTCTTGGGGAAATAGAATATAGAGCCTTTATATATAGAAAATGTTCTATAAATGTTGATGGAATTGACCTAAAATGTGACATCTTATTACTGGAGATGAATGTCTATGATTCAATAATGGTTATGGATTGGTTGAAAATGTTCAAGTCTCACAACGATTATTATAGCATACCAGTAAGTTTTGACACATTTTATGGTGTTGAGAATATCTTTAGAGGATCAAGGGAGATAAAAATAGGTTCAATGAGATTGATGACACTAAAAATTGGAATGAACTCCTATAAACTGGTGTCTTTGGATTTAGCATCAATGGAAGAGACTGAGAATAGATGTTTTCTAGGAGTGCTGTATTAGTTCCCAAATAAGCTTCCTAAAAATTTCAATGGGTTAACACCTGTAAGTTAAGTGGAGTTTACGGCTGATCTCATCTAGAGGACCGGCCCTATCTCCCTTCCATCTAATTGAATGGAACCAAAAAAAATTAATGGAGATAAAATTGAAATTGTAAGAACTGGAAAGAAAGGGTTATATTCATCCAAGCACATCTCCATGGGCAGCACCAGTCTTGTTCATGAAGAAATATGATGGAAATATAATGTTATGTGTGGATTATCATAAGCCTTCTAAAGTTATGATAAGTAATATGTATCATTTTCAATGCATTTATTGTATGCTTAATCAATTGAGGGGAGACAAATGGTTCTATAAAACTAATTTACAGTTAGGAAATCACCAATTGTGTGATCAGAAGGAGGATATTCCAAAACCAGATTTTTGAAGTAGATATAGACATTTTGAGTATGTGTTAATGCCTTTTAGTATGAAGAATACATGAAAAATAATTATAGAATTGATGAATTAGATATTTCTGAGATATTTGGATTCTTTTATTGTGGTTGTTTTGAATGAGATGTTGGTGTATTCAATGACTAAGGATGAGCATGAGATAAATTTGGAGATAGTGTTTGGAATCATGAGAGATTGTAATTTTTATTCCTAAATATCAATGTGTGATTCTGGGATACAAGAATTACGCTTTATTGGTAGGTAATATCTAAAAAAGGTGTTTCAGCTGATCTAGAAAATATAGAAGCTGTTATCTCTTAGAAACCACTAAGGAATGTCTTTGAGATACATAGATTTATTGGTCTAGTTGGTTATTACAGACACTTTGTTGATGATTTTTTACATATATCCTCACAAATGATAGATTTTACAGAGAAAATTGTTCTATTCCAAAGGATTAAGAAAAGCCAAAATTATTTTAAAGACTTAAAATTTCTCATTACAATAGTACATAACTTGATATTTTCAGAATCAAGACAAGGATATGTGGTGTACTATGAAGATCTGGGATTTGGGTTGGGAAGCTTTTTCATACAATAAGACCATGTAGTTTCATATTGGTCAAGGTATTTAAGGGTTCATGAGAATAATTACCCAAAAAACTATTTGGAATTAGTTGATGTGGTTCATTATTTGAAGAATTGGCATCACTATATCTCCAGGGAGAAATTTTCTAGGTTTAAGGATCATAAGAGCATGAAGAATATTTTCTCACAATGGGATTTGAATATAATGAAAATAAAATGGGATGTAATATCTCCAAATTTTTGACTTAGATATAATGTATACACTACATAATGGAAACTCGGTGGCAGATTCATTAAGAATAATGTAAACTGTTTAATTGGAAAATGATGCTTCAGATGAGTGGTAACTAATGTTGGTCATAAGTGACATGCATTTGGAATATGAATTCTGAGGTGATGTTTTAGTTTTCGTTCATGTTTAACTTGTTTCTGATTTGGTAAATATGATGAAACACACACAGATATCCAATTCTATATGTGTTGAAATTAGTTAAAAATTCAATGGTAGGGAGACCATTAAGGGCCAGAGGCTATATGAGAGTTCATTTTAGTAGTTTTGATATTTTATAGTTATACTAATGACATCTCAAGAGAAATTTCTTCATTCTTACCACCATTTTAGATGGGTTTTCCATCTTGGAAAATAAAATATGTATAAGGCGTCAAAGGAATAGTTTTGGTGGATCGATATGAAAAGGTAGGTGAATGAGTTTGTTTTCAAATGCTTAACATGTCAGTAAGTTATGTAAGTGAATCGATAACTTGATGATATGTTATGATATTTACATATCTAATTGTGTAAATGGGATCAGATAGAAATGTATTCAGTAATTGTTCTCCCAAGAACGGTTTGAAAACACAATGCTATATGGATGGTAATGGATCAGCTCATGAAGTCAGCCCATTATTTCCATATTCAAGATACTTATACGGTAGAGGATCTGTCCAAAATCTATATTTGAGATGTGGTAAATAGATATGGAAAAAACATTACGGTCATATCAGAATGATATTTGAGGTTCATGATTCATTTATGAAAATCCTTACAGAAAGGCCTTGGGACTCAGTTGACTATGAGAATGGTGTATCATCCTCAGACGGACGACCAATATGAACGAATGATATAGACATAGGAAGAAATGTTACATGCTTGTTTAATGGATTTTCGTGTCTCATTGGAAGATAATTTTCCATCGGTGGAGTTTTCTAATAATACCATCTATCAGGCCTCGATACATGTGGCTCCATTCGAGGCATTATATGGGAATCTTTGATGTTATCCAATATTTTGGTTGGAAATAGGTGAGACTTCAATAGTCAGAACAAGCCTTGTCCATGAAACAATGTAGAAGATTTAGTTGATCAAAAAATGGATAGAGATCAATCAAAGTCATCATAAATCGTACGTGGATCATCATCGATGATTGTTGTCATTCTATGTTAGTGGTTATTTGTTCTTATGCATTTCTCCAAGTCTTTTAAATAAAAATTTTAGGAGTTAGGGAATGTTATATCCTAGATTCATAAGCCTGTTTGAGAAACTAGAAATGGTGGGAGAGGTGTCATATAAGTTTTCATTACCACCACCATTCAGTACAGTGCACAATGTGTTCCACGTATCTCAATCAACATAATCCTAACCATGTGACCACATGGGATTACATTGTCCTTGAGATAGATTATTCATTATTTAATATTTTTGTGAAGATTGTAGATAAGAAAGATAAAGCATAGCGTGGAAAAAGCATCGACCTAATGCGTGTTTTGTGGCAACCTAGTCAGATTCTGAAAGAGACCTGGGAATGTGAGAAAGAAAATGGAAAGGAAATGGATGGAACTATTTCATGGAAATACTGGTTTTCTACTTTCTAGAGATGAAAGGACCAATGGTAGGGGGAATGCAGCACCCCTCAATATCCATATTGTAACCCTTTTTTTATACATTATGTATATATATATATATAAAGTTTAAGGATGAATGATTGGGATGTTTTGTGAACTTTTTTAGAGTTTTGGGTGAATTTATATAGGCGAATGGGTGGTGAAATGTTTCTGAAAACAATTAAACACCAGCAAAACACCAGGCATAGTATGTTTGGGGCTAAATGAGAGGTGCACGATTTGTACATGGTTTGTCTAAACTCTTTGGAATCCTAGGATAAACTATGTGGTGTGATGAAACTGCTAGAAAGAGAGATTCAACATGGTTTACACATAGTTTGGAATCCATGTGATCCAACCGTGTGAGATAATTCTTATGATAGAAGTAGGAGAAGTTTTTGCACATTGTTTTCCTAACCATGTGTATGGTCAATGTTAGATACTTAAAAAGTGGATATCAATAATTTTACACATTAACCTCCTCGGTTTTCTTCTTATGTGGCCATAACTAAGAATTTTTTTCTCTTAAATATTGGATAACCTCTCCCAAGAAAATTGGATACGTTATGTGGACATTACTTGGTTCATCAAAGCCTGATTCTTGTGGTAAGGCTTCATTCAACCTCATTGTTGATACGTTTTTTAGATATACTTCGCCATTTAACTAGTTTTCTTAGATCTATGACCACTATAGGTAAATCTATGGATATAGATTCCATATATGTTTATTGTTGTGTTTGTTTATTATAGGTTAAGATATCTAATATGGGTTCATGGAGATTCAACATGTTTGTGTGATGTTTTGTTTTTCATTTATTGTTTTCACAAAAACTCTCATAATAGGTGGATTCACTCCCGAATCTTCTCTCTTAGAACATGAATTATTGTTTTAAATTTGATTACTTTTTTTGAAATTTATTATTTACACTCTGTGAAATAAATTTTAAATAATTCTTGAGTGATAATTTCTATAAATTGGGGAAAGTTGTGTGTTATTGGAATTTGTTTTATAACATGATTTTAAAATGAAGATTTTAAAATATTTTGTGGTTTTGATATATAGAACAGAAATCGGTTTCAATAAAAATAATTATATTTTATTTAATGGTTTAAAAATAATTGAATTTGGTAGGAGTTGGCAAGGTTGTGTTGCATGTGTTCATTTGAAATGGGTTGGATAAGGTTGTGATTTACCCCCATCAAACGTTTGGGATTTATATGGGAATTAAGTACCCCAATCAAAATTTTCCACTAACTGATGTCTTAGTGGAAGGATAACTAACCAATCACGAGTATAGGTAGGTCCATGGTTTCATGCATGATTGGATGTCTTGTTGTGTGGAAACAAATGGGTTATGCCAAAATGGTATGTTAATGATTTAAAGAATTGTTACATGCTTTCCTTGGAAAAATGTTCACATTGGATTTAGATTATATTTTGATATAAACTATATTGGTAATTGTTTTATGTAAATGTTTCTAACTTCCTATATCATAGTGGCATGAGTGAGGAATTCATTGGGGGTAAAACCTACTATATTTTATTACTAACCCCTACTTTGACACTTTGGTGATTTTGTATATGTTATTTACTGGGATATGGGGAAATGTAAATTATCACACATCTATAGCACTACATTTTGATACTTGGGTTGTTTCGTGATGTTGGAGTATGGAGTTTGTGGATCTTGGAGTCTAGTGGTTGTCTTGGAGTGTTGTTAGTTTGTCATCATCTATTTACTTTGATATTGTAGTCTTCTATTGTGGCCCTTATTTTAGTATATTTTTGTTAAATAAAATTTTGAGTTATTTTTAAATGTTATATTGCATCTTATAGTGGGTTTTTGGTTACAGATAATTTGGTAAGTGGTTTTATTCTTAAATATTAAATCATAATCCACCTATATTGATACCCTTTGACATTTATTTACATCCTTTAGTGTCTTGGGGATGTAAATTAAGGCCAAGTAACACCCCTCTACTCTATCAAGAAACTAAGAATTGGAGGTACATTAAAAGTTAAACCTTTTGAATAAATGAAGGATGGAAGTAGAATGAAAAATGAATTTTATTTGAAATGGAAAATTTAAATGATGAACACATACTCAACCAAGACCCAACTTTTGTGTGGACAAGAGGTAGTGGCTATAGTGGAATTTAGTGACTATTCTTTTTACAGTCATGGATTTAAACACATGATGTCTATTTTAAGATATTTTTAGGAGGGTTTTTACATTTCTTATTCATTTTATCTATGAGATTTTATGTCATTATTTTCTGAGGCAGGTGTTTCACCTTATAGAGGAATTCCATCCCCAACAACCTTCAATCGTATGCCATGATGATCATGCTCTGGATGTGGTGAGATATAGGCTAATTTTGGATCCTACTGTAGTTCTAGCTGTGGAAAAAACTATTGTTCTAGAAATAGGAGGTGAGGAATAGTTCTGTGTGGTATTCATTCACATCATGTAGAATTTTTAGGGAGCACCATAACCTTCCTTGTCTTTGGCTGTGCTGATGCGTGTGTTCAGGCAGCAACATCCTCCCACATTTTTGGGGGATGGTAGTCCATAGGATT
This sequence comes from Viscum album, assembly GCA_963277665.1. Lineage (NCBI taxonomy): Eukaryota > Viridiplantae > Streptophyta > Magnoliopsida > Santalales > Viscaceae > Viscum > Viscum album. The sequence goes on along the minus strand of OY728143.1, from coordinate 1,750,753,599 downwards.
TTGAGTTATGTCTAGAGGCTACATTTGTTATCTTAAAGCACCATGAGACACCTATATAGATGACAGTGATGCTCAAAAATTACATGCTTTGTGAAGCTGAAAAGTGATAGTTGGATGTTCTGGAGCAAGATAAAAGGCTAAAATATATGGTTTGGGATGATTTCCAAAATAGATTCTCAGAATATTTCTACCCTTATACTCTAAGGGAAGATAGAGATAGTGAATTCATGCATCGGGGGTAGAAAACTATGATGGTTATGGAGTATTCATCATGCTTTATAGAGTTGCCTAATTTTTCACCAACGTACCTTACTAATGAGCTATCGAGTCTAAGATTCATTGAGAAAGGTCTCCGATATTCTATTAGATATTAATTAAAAGTTTTTAGATTTTATATCACTTAAATTTTTAACCAAGATCTGATTACATTTCAGAACCTGAGGGAAGATATGGTTGTAGAGTAAGGAAGTGTTGTCTCTCGACCTAGTAGTTTCACATCGAGTGCCATCAAGCACCATTTTGAGGAATCCTGTGAGATGAGTCCTGGTCAGGCTATAATTAATGGTATATTATAATTCGTTCATCTATTTAGAAGATGGGTTTATATGAAGAATCAGTATGATTATGACCAATTTGAGTGTCGAGCTTTTGGTGGGATAGTCCACATGCAACGATTTAGTGATATAGATTCGTAGGAGCATACCAAGAACATTTTTGACATAAGGAGTTTCTTGGGGATATCTATATATTGTAGGTGTTTCATACAAGACATATCATGCTTACAATCAACATTTATGAGATTCACTATGATGGTTGTGAATTTTTTATTGTTAGATACCTATGACTTAGCATTTCAGGTGCTGAAAGGGAGGGCGACATAAGCACCAGTCATGATACTGCTAGAGTAGGGTAGGTGGTACGTTATGTATTGTGACTCATAATGTTTCAATCTTAGAGTAGTGTTGATGCATGGGGGTATAATTGTGGTGCATAAGTCTTGATAGCTAAGGCCATAGGAGAGGAACTACCTGATGTGTAACTTTTAGTTATATACAGTCATACATGCTTTGAGATGTTGGAAACATTCTTTACTGGGACGACTCTTTTTGGTGTACACAAACCAAAAATCATCAAGTACATATTAATATGGTGTAATCTGAATCTGAGATAGTGAAGGGTGGAGTAACTACATTATTATGACTTCGAGCTTAATCATAACCCTTGTAAAGGTAATGCAGTAGATGATTCACTAACCAGGATGACTCAAAATCATGCAGTTCAGTAAGCTATAAGTGAGTGGAAGATAATGGATTTTTTATTTGAGATACAATTTTAGGTGCATGAATGTCAGGAGAATAATTTTATATAATCCTTAGTTGTGAAGAATACCCTACTGGATAGAGTGAGGATGAGGAAGTTATCATATTCAGAAGGTGTAGTCCTAAAACAAATTATGAAAGGGGAGGATCCACCTCCTGGTTGGACCATATGTGAGAATGAGATCCTTAATATACATGGTATTATTTGGGTTCTAGTGGATGTATACAAGGAGCTGAGGCGGTAGTTTCACGCCTAACCTTAGTTAGTGCACCTTGGGGTTACTAAGATGTACTGTGACTTCAGTCGAATGTACTTACGGTTAGTTATGAAAAGAGAGGTGGATGGTTTTATCACAAGGTGTTCCACTTATAAGCAGGTGAAGGAGGAACATTATTGATATGCTATGATTTTAATGATGTTTCCTTTTTGTGATTGGAAATGGGTTGATGTCATGATGGATTTCATGTCTAGTTTACCAAGGTCGCATCAAGGATGTGATGATGTATCGGTTTTTATCGACATGCTCAAGAAGGTTGATGATTTATTTCTAATCATGGCGACCTTCAATGTTGATGAACTTGGGATGTTTAATATATGTGAGATAATACCACTTCACAGGGTCCCACACACTATCATTTCCAATAGGGAATACTTCATTACATATTGTTTCTAGTAGAGTTTTTATAGGGTTCTAGGTACATAGTTTAATTTGATCACAACATACCACCCTGTAATTGATGGTCAGTCAGAGGATATGATACAAGTTATGGATGTCATGTTGTGATAATGTAGCCTTGATTTCGGGGGATCTTGGGAGAGGCATATTCCCATGGTTTTGTTCTCTTATAATAAAACCTATTAAAAACTATATAGATGGAAACATCTGAGGAATTTTACGATAGGGAATTCCAATAACCCCTTTGATGGTTAGAGGTAGGTGTGGAAGATTTACTGGGACCACAACATTTGTAGGAGACTTTTGAGTAGTTCCAGTTGATTCAGAAGTCGATTTACACTATGTGATTTTATCGGAAATAATACACTGATTGCCAAAGATGAATTCCAGAGTTAGAGGTTGGGGAACAAGTATTTTTATGTGTTTCACCAAGGTTGGGACACAGAAGGATTAAGAGATAGGTTAAGATTTCACCTTGATATGTCAATCCATTCAGGATTATAGAATGATTCAAGTTAATATCATATTGGTTCCAGTTACATCATAGGTACTGATCCATGAATGGCTTCTTCCACATATATCAGATCGGTAGCTATCATTCAAACATATCTAATGATTTTTTATCTTGAGGATGATGATTTATAGGTAGATGCGTCCTTTCAAGAGCATCCAATTTTTATCATTGATATGATCAAGATGGTTTTACAAGGCCAGTCAGATCCTCTAGTAAATGTGCTATAGTATCAAAACCATTTATAGGAGAATATTTTCATGTGGGAGGCCAGCACACATGCTTCGTGGATGGAGTTATTCATAAATGAATTTTGACCACCCAAGTGAGGGAAATCTGAGGAATACATTCTTTAATGGTGGGGGTGATAAAACACTATTTTGATGAATATTTTATTGATAATAAATGATATAATTTCCTCACATTGTGTTAAATATGTTTATTTATAAAATATTTGGGATTTGATCATTCATTTGAAAATTTGGAGAAAATTCCAGTTTTACCCTTTATAGTGCACTTTAGTATTTCGACGATAAATATTTTTATATTTATTATTTGAAATTGAAATTTTGTAACAGTGTTACTAACCTAATTTTCTACAACTCGAATTCAAGACACTAGAGCTGATAAGTGCATTTGGATGGAGTAAATGGTCCATTAAGACAGTGGTGGGCTGGACTCGGCAGAATGGACATGGGTTCTGTATTTGGGCCATATCTTCACAATCCGGGCTTGGATTGAGCCCAAATTTTAAGGAAAGCTCGGGGAAATGATTTTTCACAAATAATAATTCGGGAAGGCCGGTCAATTCACGCGTTTTGGAGGTCACCTAGGTGGTGAAACTTGGAATAAAATATTTGGCCGAGTTTTTCATTTCACACTTAAAAAGTTATGTATCCCTAGCCCTCACAAACTCTATTTAAAGGGGGTTTTAACTCTTTGAGAGGGCTGGTAGAGGATTTGGGAAGGTGTGGCCGAATGGTTGTCTCTTGGGAGCCCCTTACAACTCTTGTAAGAAGTAAGAATTTGTGCAAATCTCTCTTCCAAAAAGGCTCTCCTCTCCCACCTCTTCTTTGTATTTCTTTTCATTCATGTTTGTTTCGTGAATTTTTATTCAAATAATATTCTGTATTCATCCCTATTCTTATTCTCTTAATATTTTTAATTGTTTTGGAATCAAGAGTGGAGAAAAGATTTGGTTCTACCCTTTCAATCCATTGCTTATGAAAAACGTCTCCATGATAACTACACCACCCATGGAAAAGTAGTTCTTTTTAGTAATCGATCGACCTCTAACCTTCTTCATTCATTTATTTTGAATAAATGAGCTAATGTAATTCACATATTATGATCTACTAATTGAGTTTTTAATTTAAATTAAACTATGTAAGCAATTGAATAGTTAACAAAAAACACGTGAGGTCGGGAATTGTGTGAACTGTGAGAGCGCAACCTTAACCGGTAATTCAAAACCACACGGGATCAATTTATAGAGTTCAAATATAATCCCTAAACTCAATTAATCCTAATTTCCAAAGTGGTTATGTGCCTTAATTTACCACTGACCATAAGCTAATTTTAGAACATCAATCAAAGCAGGGTGTTGCGATTGCATGTTCCGAAGTTAGCCTAAGGTTAAATTCACTTCAATCATCGTGGTAAAGTTAATTCTCATAGGGTTTGGGATTTAACAAATTAAGGGATCATAATTAAGTGAATATTAATTTAAATGATAATGATTAATAAATTATTGAAGAGGTAGAGTTAGATCAATTACGTCTTTTAAATATTGTCTAAACAAAAATCTTTTTGTTGTGTCATTTTAATCAAACTTCATTTCAAAAGTAAAAACAATAAAATATACAATCTTATTCCAGAAAACTTCTTCTAGATTCATAAACTATAAAAAAACCCAATCCTTTAAAGTAGTTTTTTTATTTTATTCTCTTTTATTATATTTTTAGAATACCTTTAATATGTTGTTAAATTTACCTCCTCCTTTGAGAGACGACCTTGGTCAGCCACTCTGTTGCCCCTAAGTACCCCAAAATCACATTAATCATTTGAGGGCACCCACGACAGTGCTCTTTAAAATTGGCGTCGTTGCCGGGGATGCAAGTAATTTATTCAACCATTTAGAGGTATTTATTTTATTTTTCATTTTATTATTTTCTTCACCTCTCTCTTTCATCTTTCCCCTTTCTCAAGTTTTCATTTTTTTTCATCCTCATCTTTTCTTTTTGGACCATCAACTCAACTTATCATTTTTATTTTACTATGGTCCACTCACTTTATTTTAAATTTTATTTGATTTATGACATGAAATAATCCCAAATATCTCTTAGATCTTGACCCTGAGATTGAACGTAGCCTTAGGGCATGAATCAGACACACTCAGTCTATAGGAAGTTTCAATATTCAACCAGTTAGTGAATTCCTCTCTTCTGGAAACATTGGAATTGTAAGTTATTGAAATTCACACATAAAAGAAGAACCAATGGCTGAAATCAATGGAAATGAACTTAATAGAACCCTTCGAGAATTGGCTGCACCTGATATTAACTATCAACTAAATTGTATTGCATACCCAAATCTCGAATCGGACTTTGAACTGAAATCTGGGTTAATTCACTTACTTCCAATGTTTCATGGCCTCTCTAGTAAGGATCCCAATAAACATTTGAAATAATTTAATGTGTTTTTCTCAACCCTTAAACCAAGAAATGTTTCTGAAGATCAAATCAAATTAAGAGCATTCCCATTCTCACTTGGTGGAGCTGCAAAAGACTGGATGTATTATTTACATCCCGAAGATGTAACTTGTTGGAATGATTTGAAACGTCTTTTCTTGCAGATATTTTTTCCAGCATCAAGGACCACTTCCATTCGAAAGGAGATATCGGGGATCAAGCAAGCACAAGGGGAGTCATTGTTTGAGTACTGGGAGCGATTCAAGAAGTTGTGTGCAAGCTGTCAGCATCACCAAATCAGTGAGAAACTCCTCATTCAGTACTTCTATGAAGGACTCACACCCATGGAGAGGAGCATGGTGGATGCTTCAGCTGGAGGAGCATTGGTGGACAAGACACCAGTAGATGCACGAGCATTGATCAACAAAATGGCCCAAAACTCCCAACAATTTGGTGATCGAGGTACACCACATATCAGGGGAGTACATCTGGTAAGTCCTTCTTCTCTTGAGAGTCCTTTTATTGATACCATGTTAGAAGAATTGACAACTATGGTGAGGAAAATTGATTTGGCACAAAAGTCATCTCTACCCCCTCCTTCAAGGCCTTGTGGCATTTGCACTGAGACATGCCACCCAACTGACTGTTGCCCAAAACTACAAGAGACCGAGTATTGCGCAACAGTATTCCCAAGGAGACCATTTCAGCAGTAACAACAACCATATCCCCAAAAGAAGTTTGATTCATTTTCTCCAAGATACAACCAAGGGTGGAAATATCAACCAGACATGAGGTATGTCTCTGGACAACAACAAAGGCCACCCTTTCAACAAAACTGCTAGCAGCCTCTGCCTTACCAGCAGTGTTTCCAACAACCCCAAAGGAGATTTGAAGCCCAAACATCAACAAGCCAACAACAAGGGATTCCCCCACCAAACGTAGATTCTAATACTAATGATCTTTTGAAGAAAATTGTTCTTAATCAACAGAATGAGCTGAAGAGTCAATGTTCGGAGCTGAGGGAGTTAAAGTCTCAAATGAGCTAGATTGCCACCTCCCTCCATGAACATGTAAGTAAGAAATCCGAAAATCTACCTTCCCAAACCACTCCAAATCCAAAGGGTAATGTTAGTGCCATCACATTGAGAAGTGGGAAGCAAATGAATGATACACCTATACCTACCATTCCACCGGGATTCACCTCAACTCCAGAGAAGCCGTATTCCATACCAACTGATGAGAAATCCAAGGAGAAAGATAAAGGGAAGAAAAAGATTGATGATGTTCCTCCTAAACCCCTTCTTTTTCCAAACAGGTTTGTTCAAACCAAGAATATGGCTGAAGAAGCAATGCAAAAGGAGGTTTTGGACACATTAAAGCGTGTGGAGATCAACATTCCTCTACTTGAAGCCATTAGGCAAATCCAAAGGTATGGAAAATTCTTAAAAGAACTCTACACCAATCGAAGAGGGCTCAAGGGAAATGAGAGGATCAACCTTGGAAGGAATGTCTCGGCACTCATTACACCAACTCTAGCAATGCCAGAATAGTGCAATGATCCCAGGACATTCACCATCCCATGTACCATAGAAGAGTTTCACTTCTCTGATGCTCTTTGTGATTTAGGAGCTTCAATAAATGTGATGCCTCAGTCTGTATTCTCTTCCTTGCAGGTTTGTGAGTTGAAGCCAACAAGAGTAGTGGTGCAATTGGTGAATAGAGCTACGACATATCCAGCGGGAGTCCTTGAGGATGTACTTTTTCGGGTAAGAGACATGATCTTTCCAGTGGATTTCTATGTTCTTAACATGGAGGATGATCAGGTAAGTTCTCATGCCCCCATTATCTTAGGTAGGCCCTTCCTCAAAACTGCAAAAACTATCATAAATGTCAATGAGGGTACACTTTCCATGGAATTTGGGGATGAAGTTGTAATATTTAATGTTATGGATTCCATGAAGTATCCCTTAGAGGATCATTCTGCATTTGTTATCTCCCATTTTCAAGCACCAAGTAAAAAAACCATGGAATTGGATTGTCCTATGCTTAGGGAGATTATGAGTATTGGTTCTAGATTGATGTCTAAATGTACTTCCACACCCATTTCTAAGGAACAAGACTCTCTAAGATTTGATTTTGAAATGAAATCATATTCTGGTTTTGATCATGTGAACTCTGATTATGACATGGCTATAGAGTATGCCGACGGATTTGATGCTTTATTCTATGATTTTGATGATGTCTATTCTGATACTGATTCTCTTTGTGCACATATTTCAGTTCCTTCAATGTCTCTATCCATACTACACCCTCCTTCATTAGAAATCAAGACATTGCCACCAAATCTGAAATACTCATACTTTTTGAGTGGTGAGAGATTACCTATTATCATTGCTAACAATGTCCCTTTTGAACATGAAGAAAAGATTTTGAATATTTTGAGGGAGAACATCAGGGCGATTGGGTGGACCTTGGCTGACATATCAGGTATTAGCCCCTCCATTTGCATGCATAGGATTATCATGGATGATGGGGCTAAACCGGTGAGACAACCACAAAGGAGACTCAATCCCACCCTCCTGGAATTTGTTAAAAAAGAAGTTGAGAAATTGCTCGAGGCAGGTATAATCTTTCCCATTTCAGATTCCCAGTGGGTAAGTCCTATTCAGGTTGTGCCTAAGAAAAGTGGTGTTATTGTTGTTAAAAATGCGAAAGATGAGTTAGTTCCAATGAGGGTGCAAAACAGTTGACGTGTGTGTATTGATTATAGGAAACTAAATCATTCCACTCACAAGGACCATTTCCCCATCCCATTTATTGATCAGATTCTTGAGAGACTAGCTGGGAAAACACACTATTGTTTCTTGGATGGTTTTTCTGGATATTTTCAGGTTCCTATAGCTCTAGAGGATCAGGAGAAGACTACATTCACCTTTCCCTTTGGCACATTTTCCTACCGGAGGATGCCATTCGGACTTTGCAACGCCCCAGGTACCTTCCAGAGATGCATGGTGAGTATTTCTTCTGATTTCATTGAGACCTGCATTGAGGTATTTATGGATGATTTTACAATTTATGGGTCCTCATTTGATGAATGTCTCTCTAGTTTGGGTGATGTGTTTCATCGTTGTATTGAGAAGAATCAGGTCTTAAATTTTGAAAAATGTCATTTCATGGTCGAAAAGGGAATTGTCTTAGGTCATATAGTCTCACAACATGGCATTGAAGTTGATAAATCTAAGGTAGACATCATTTCATCCCTCCCATATCCTACATGTGTGCATGATGTTCGATCATTCCTTGGACATGCTGGATTTTATCGATGCTTCATCAAAGATTTTAGTAAGATCGCTCTTCCTATGTCACGATTACTTCAAAAAGATTCTGATTTTGTGTTTGACGATTATTGTATGACTTCCTTTGATGAGCTAATGAATTGTCTGACCACTCCACCTATCATACATCCCCCACGGTGGGAGATTCCTTTTGAGATTATGTGTGACGCCTCCAACTTCGCGGTTGGAGCAGTCTTATCTCAGAGGGTGGAAGGACATTCACATGTGATTGCCTATGCATCAAGGACATTGGATTCAGCCCAATAAAACTACACTACCACAGAAAAGGAGTTTCTTGCTGTCATATTTTCTTTAGATAAATTCCGTTCATATTGATTGGGCTCCAAAGTAGTTGTTTTTTATGACCATGTAGCTCTGAGGTACCTCTTGAAGAATCTAGATGCAAAGCCCCGACTTATCTGTTGGATGGTCCTTCTTCAAGAGTTTGACATCGAGATAAAGGAAAAGAAGGGAGGAGAGAATTTGGTAACAGACCACATGAGTAGGCTTACTCACACACTAGAGGATGACACCTTGGACCAGGTACCACTTCGGGACACTTTCCCCGATGAGCATCTCTATACCATCTCAGGTACGCATCCTTGGTATGCTGATTTAGTTAATTACATTGTTTCCTATGAAATCCATGCAAACTTAAAGAAACATCAAGTCCAAAAATTAAAGAGTGAGTCAAGATTTTATGTTTGGGATGATCCTTACCTCTGGCGCATGTGTAGTGACCAAGTCATTAAGAGGTGTGTTCCCGATCATGAGTTTGAGTCTGTTTTTCATTTTTGTGATACACTTGATTGTGGTGGACACTTTGGACCCCAACAGACAACTAGGAAGGTTTTGGACTCTGGATTATATTGTCCTAGATTGTTCCACGATGCCCATGTGTTTTGTATGTCATGCTCTCATTGCCAACACAATGGGAATATTTCTAGGAGACACGAGATGCCCCAACAACCCATACTATTCTGTGAGATTTTTTATGTATGGGGAATTTATGTTATGGGTCCTTTTCCAAGTTCATTTGTATTTTTGTATATTTTGGTTTCTGTTGATTATGTGAGTAAATGGGTGGAGGCCAAGGCCACCAGGACTGACGATTATCATGTTGTTGTGGACTTTGTCAAAGCATAGATTTTTTCAGGTTTGGAGTACCAAAGGCCATCATCAGTGACCAAGGGACACACTTTTGCAATAGGAATTTTGCTTCCCTCCTTCAAAAGTATGGGGTGACACACAAAACGTCAACACCATACCACCCCCAAACAAATGGCCAGGCTGAGGTTTCAAATCATGAGTTGAAACAAATATTGGAGAAAACCGTGAAGCCAAATAGGAAGGATTGGAGCAAGCGCTTGGATGATGCATTGTGGGCTTATAGGAAAGCATACAAGACACCCATTGGTATGTCCCCATTTAGGATTGTTGTTGGGAAAGCATGTCATCTCCCAGTGGAAGTCGAGCATCAGGCATATTGGGATATAAAGAAATGTAACATGGATTTAGAGCAAGCCGGAATTCAAAGAAAGTTGCAAATTCAAGAGCTTGAGGAGATTCGACTGTCAACATATGAGAACTCAAGGCTCTACAAGGAAAGATCAAAAGTATATCATGACAAATTGATCCAACAAAGGGAGTTTCATGTTGGAGAGAAAGTCCTTCTCTACAGTTCACGACTAAAGCTGATGCCTGGTAAGTTGCGTTCCAGATGGTTAGGTCCTTATATTGTATCTAATGTTTTTCCTTATGGTGCAGTGGTGATCACACAAGAGGACACTGGAAGGAGATTTACAGTCAATGGGTAACGTTTGAAGAGATACATTGAGGGAATTCCTACTGATGTAGTGGATTTTATCACACTGCATGACCCCATCATCTCTTGATCACATCAGGCTATTCCTAACCCTTTCACTTTTATATTATTTGTCCTATTTAAAACTTCTCCATTTCATGTGCATATATCATCTCATGGGTTCAGATTGAGGACAATGCAATATTTTATGTGTGGGGGAGGGAACCTTTTAGTTTAGTAATTTCAATTGTTTTCCTGATTTAATAAAAAACAAAAAAATGTGTGTTTTTTCAAATTTTGTGTGTTTAATTTTCAATTTTCTTTGTGTTTTTGAATTTTTTTGAGCTGAAATGATTCTCATCACCATTTTGAAATGCATATCAATGAGTGAAACAATTTATCCCTTGAAAATAAGCTTAAATAAATGCTGAAATGACTTTATTTCAAGTTCAAATATTTAGTAATTTCATGAAAAGTACACTGAATTTTGAATCCCATGCCACATATCACTGTCTTTATATTTGAAATCACTTTCCTGTGAGGCTTATGAACCATTATTTTCATATTCTTTACATTCACCTCACTTCTTGAGAGAACCAAACCATGCTTGATTAAACAGAATTTGATCTATTCCTGTCAAAACTTGAGGGTTTGAGGTACTTATGTTTAAATTATTGAGGCATTTGTTTGGTATTAAAGCCCCTATTTCAAAGAATCCTTTTTTATATTGGCCTACCTTGAATATTTAATCCTTTTAGACCTTATAATCCATGCACAGCTTGTTATGATAGCCACATTACAAGCCAATTGTCCCTATCCAACCAACTCTTGAAGTGAAATTGCATAATCTAGTTGAGCTTAAGTGTGGGGGAAGTTGTCTTGTGTTGTGCCACCACATTCTGTGATACTTTGGGTGGAAAATTAAATTCTAAAGAGACAAGTTTTCTACTAAAAAAAGCCATTATATTCAATGATGTGCCTTTTCTGGAGCTTTCATGACAAGTGAAGCTGTGCCTTTTCTAGAGATTCTAATTGAGGTGGAAAGCTGTGCCCATCTAGAGCTTTCAAGAAAATCGTGTTTGAGAAGATTGAAATTTTTGATGCTCAAATGATGAATGGTGTTAACCTTTCATGACTTTTCATGTTGATGGATCTGAATTGATACTCTGTGGATTGAAGAGAAGACCATATTTAAGTGAAAATTAGATTAATGCAATTTTGCTTCAAAAAGAGTCAATCCCTCCTCATTCAGCCTCAGAATGTTTCACATCGTAATCCTACCAACCGAAAGCCACAGAACAACCCTGAGAAGTACTCATGATAAACATATGTCCTTGACTCACATCGAGTAGCGATGTAGGAATCTATCAAGCCTATGGTGACCCTTGTATGAGTTTGGATGAGAATGACATTGCAAAAAAATTGATATTTAAGTGATGAGAGAAAATTCAAGCGAGGTAAGTGTTTTGTGAATGGGAGGATAAATTAAGTGGAAATATATTGAATCATATAAATGGAGAACTTGAAATAAGGTTTTTTATGAGGCATGATATCTTTTGATTATTGGTGTGAAATTGATTGATCTCAAGGATATGTGTTTTAAAATTGGTTTTGATTTGATATTGATGTTTACTTGAAACGAGGTTTTTCCCAGGAGTGCAAAAGGGTAAGTGTGCGGGAGTTGATAAAACACTATTTTGTTGATTATTTTATTGATAATAAATGATATAATTTCCTCACATTGTGTTATATATTTTTATTTATAAAATATTTGGGATTTGATCATTCATTTGAAAATTTGGAGAAAATTCCAGTTTTACCCTTTATAGTACACTGTAGTATTTCGGAGATAAATATTTTTATATTTATTATTTGAATTTTCAATTTTGTAACAGTGTTCCTAACTTAATTTTCTATAACTTTAATTCAGGAAACTAGAGCTGATAAGTGGATTTGGATGGAGTAAATGGGCCATTAAGACAACGGTGGGCTGGGCTCGGCAGAATGGACATGGGTTCTGTATTTGGGCCATATCTTCTACATTCGGGCTTCGATTGAGCCCAACTTTTGAGGAAATCTCAGGGACATGATTTTTCACAAATAATCCTACTGAAAGGTAGGTCAATTCACACGTTTTAGAGGTCAACTAGGCGGTGAAACTTGGAATAAAATATTTGGCCGAGTTTTTCATTTCACAAGTAAAAGAGGTATGTAACCCTATCCCTCACAAACTCTTTTTGAAGGGGGTTTTAACTCTTTGAGAGCGTTGGAGAGGCTTTGGAAAGGTGTAGCCGAAAGGGTGTCTCTTGGGATCCCCTTACAACTCTTGGAAGAAGTAAGAATTTGTGCAATCCTCTCTTCCAAAAAGGCTCTTCTCTCCCACCTCTTCTTTGTATTTTTTTCTTTCATGTTTGTTTCTTGAATTTTTCTTAAAATAATCTTCTGTATTCATACCTCTTCTTCTTCTCTCAATCTTATTAATTTGGTTAGAATCAATAGTGAAGACATGATTGGGTTTTACCCTTTCAATCCTTTGCTTATGAAAAATGTCTCCACGATGACTACACCACCCATGGAAGAGTAGTTATTTTTAGTAATCGATCGGCATCTATCCTTCTTAAATCATTTATTTTGAATCAATGAGCTACTGTAATTCATATATTATGATCTATTAATTGAGTTTTTAATTTAAATGAAACTAAGCAATCAATTGAATAGTTAACACAAAACAGGCGAGGTCGGGAATTGTGTGAACTGTGAGAGCGCAACCTTAACTGGTAATTCAAAACCACACGAGATCAATTTGTAGAGTTCAAATATAATCCCTAAACTCAATTAATCCTTATTTACCGAGTGGTTATCTGCCTTAATTTACCACAAACCATAAGCAAATTTTATAACATCAATCAAAGCAGGGTGTTGCGATTGCATGTTCTGAAGTTAGCCTAAGGTTAAATTCACTTCAATCTTCATGGTAAAGTTAATTCTCGTAGGGTTCGGGATTTAACAAATTAAGGGATCATAATTAAGTGAATATTAATTTAAATTATAATTATTAATAAATTATTGAAGAGGTAGATTTAGATCGATTACGTCTTTTAAATATTGTCTAAACAAACATCTTTTTGTTGTGTCATTTTAATCAAACTTCATTTCTAAACTAAAAAAAATGCAATCTTCTTCTAGCAAACTTCTTCTAGATTCATAAACTATAAAAAAATACCAATCCTTTAAAGTAGTGTTTTTATTTTATTATCTTTTATTTTATTTTTAGAATACCTTTAATAAGTTGTTAAATTCACTTCCTCCTTTGAGAGACGACCTTGGTCAGCCACTCTGCTGCACCTAAGTACCCCAAAATCACATTAATAATTTGAGGGCACCTACTACATCGCTCTTTCAGGGGGTGAGATTGCAATATCCCAAATTTTATTGAGGTAATAATTATTTTATTTCTAATTGAACTCTTCATTACATTATTTTTGGATTAAACCCAAGGATTGGCTATTGGCCGATTGGGTAGTTCTTTGGAAGAAAGATGTTGGAGGGAATTATTTTTGCTGGAGGCCAATTACACATCATGTAATTAGGATAAATTATGTGTATCAATTATATTACATGTAATGGTGTGAACAAGATCTTTCATATCACGTAAAGGGGTTTTATAGGGAGGAATACCCGAAGACTTACACCATGTGTAACGTATCAACACATCATATAAATACTCGAGAATGTTTTAAAAAAAAGAATAAGGGGCCTCTATATTTGGACGGAAGCCCTCACCCTCACTTTTCATGCACATGTGAACCTAGGGAAGCCAAGATTTTGGATTCCCACCCATTTTCAGATTTTGACTCCATTTTTTATCTTCAGTCTCATTTGATCTATAGTGGTAAGATCTCAATACATTTTAATCCATTCTTCATTCATATATATATACCAGTTGTGTTCTTTATGTGAAAGATCATATGCCCAATATTTTGGGTATTGATCTATTATTAATATTTCATATGATCCAGGAAAAACTAAAGGTTGATATTTGAAGAGGAGGGTCATATGAGTATGAGGTAGGTGGTCTATATTTTTCCCTCTGGATTTGGCACTTTATAGACCTATCTGTCGTTGTACTTCCCTCTAGACATTCTGTTGTGACCCTAAAATTAAAATTCAAAATTTAATTAAATGAAATAGGACCTATTATTGAATCCCATAGTTTTCTTTGTGTTTTCTTGGAGTTTTTTTCCCAACCAAAGGCAACCCATGTGGTGTACCAAGTGGATTTTTCCTTCAAATGCCTTGTAGTCTCACACAGGGGTGAGTTGATTCTTGACTATATTTGGAGGAAGCTTATTAATAAAATAAGTTAATAAAATTGGTTAAATAGGATATGGGTAATGTTTTTTTCAAGTTTATTCATTCGATTAAATGTTTTATATAGATATTTCATTTTTAATGGATTTGTTAGAATGTTGAAAAATAAGTGGGTATTCTAATTGGTTGCCTTTGATTGTGAATGTTGTTGATGAGTTGGTAATTTTTTTTATTTGGGTGCAATGGTTATATGAGTGGGTAGATTCATGTGGTATAAAATTATATATGTTATGAAATACTAAATGGTATAAAATGTTGATGGATTCTATAGATTCCTTGGATGTTACTACTTGGATATTGAATTATGTAGTAGAAATATTGGATTGAGTATGATAATTTAAATTTATTTTTTTGGGATTCCTTTTTCCTTGTTACACCATGGATCTAGCTTTCTTAGAATCTAATAGGAAATGTTCGGTTGACATGGTCCTAGGACTCTGACTAGTGCCTTATCATGTTTCCATCGAGATGCTCTTGGGATTTGATGAGGATGCGTTGGTCTTCTAGACAATGGATCTATCCCTTGATGTTTTGAAACTTATGGTATACGGTGCGACTATGGTAGTGTGACATGAATGATTATATGGCTCAGCCGTGGGTTTTCTGGATTCTCTAGTAGTATGGAATAGCCATGGTGACATTATATGTATGTATGTATTGTGAGGATATGTGGGTTTTTCCTATTTATATTGTAGCTACCTCATTAGGAACATGACACTTGTTTTGTAGGGATCCTTGAAAGGCTAGTCAGTATCACTAGAATTGTAGTTTACATGCCATGGGAACTTGACATTTCTTTACTCCTACCTTCATTACTTGAAAACATATTATCTTGATATAGTGAATAGCGTTGAATTGTATAGATCATTGGGTGGATATCTACAAGGATTGTATCTCACACCATGTTTGGACCACCATTGGGTACTATAACAGACTATTTGGATTTAGGTACAGATAGGGGAAAGTGCCCATAAATAGTGAGTCAATTGTGTTCCATGCTTAGGACCATAGGAGCATGAGACCCTGTTGAGGATCATGATGCTATTTATAGATAACATATTTTGGATATTTTTTTTGGGATACTTTTATTTAATGTTGTGATTTATACCTATTTTGGATTCTTTCAAGATACATGTATCATCTTCATCGTATATGAGAAACTTATGGATTTGTTATGAATTACTACCTTGTTTTTTATTCATCAATTGATTATTTACTGCATTATCTACTAGTATGTTATTGATATTCAGATATGTTACAATCTAGTGATAAGGTAATAGTCTCCCCACCAACACACCTAAGCCCTCAGTACTAGTCGAAAGACTCTAGAATTTAGGGAGATGCACTTGAGGCCATATGACCCACAAGGATTTGGGCACCGTTGAGTGGAATCTGGGGTAGGGATGTTAAGAAAACCAAAGTTTATAAATTATTAAATAATTCTCATCTATTTTTCTATAAATACCCATTCAAACTCCCACTCCTCCTCAATCAAAAATCTTAATGTATAAATTTACTCCCCCCTCTCAAAATCCCTCCAAGGTGTTACCATTCTCTTAAGAACATCCATCCATGATTTTTGAAGCACCCTCTCATAGTAAGGGATCCTCTCATGCTCTTTATTCAAGAAATTACATTATATTATGCGATTTAATTTTCCGTTTTTATTATTGGAATATATTTTTACATATCCATTTTACTATCCTTATGATTTTCATGTAATGGGATACCACATTTCATGCTCATTAAAATCTTCCATGAATACTTCTGTACACCTTATTTGATACCGAAATTATCCTGTGATTTGTCCCGGGAGAAAAATTGTGTAATAGATACCCATTCCAATTCAAACACAATGTAATTCAACTAGATGTGTATATATTTCATTGATATCGAAATTCTAGGAATTTATCCCACACTTCATAATATTGGGATTGAAATTTATGAAAATAGTTCATATTTTTTATGATATATCTGGCACACTAACTCATATACAAGATATAAATATGATGTATGGGACCAAAATTATATAACCCTTTAATATATTGGGTAATGGTTTTATCTCTCGAGATTCAATGTATGATCCATTTGAGGTTATCTTCATCACATCATGTAATGATGTACTTGTGATTATCCTAGACTTTTGTTTATAATGCCATGTTTTATGTTACTTAAAAAGACCTTATGTATCCTTGATGTTATCATATTATATCATGATTTGATGATCAGGTTTATGATTCTCACCCACTTTATGTCCCATTGATATTCCTCTTGACTCACAATAATTACATTTATCATGTTATTCTTTTCTAATTCATTTACTGAGATTAATAACTGAATCCTTTATTATATAGGACCCTATGCTATTCCATGTAGTATTAAAAGTTTGATGGAATATAGTTTCATGTTTTAATAAATTAAAATAATAATTTTTTACTCATGTTTCATGTTATTGTCCTATGTACCTAATTTAATAGAGAACATAGGCCTCACTATCCTCTCAGATTATATTATGTGAACCATTAGTTAATAAATCATGAATGATGGTGTGTTAAAATATGGGCATTTCTTGTTGGTATGAAATGAAATTCAAAAGATTTTTGAGGATAATGATTAGAAACCATGAGTGGTATCATTAGAAGTAAGACTAATCATAGGAAATTTGACATCCTGTTATAATTTTAGGTATTCAAAAACCCCACTTTTGAATATTATCTGGTAGGGTTTACTTTAATAGTTTTTTTGTGAATATTTTGTATTTTTTAAACTTTAAAGGTTGTGCGGGATTGACAAATGGTTTAAAAAAATCATGTTCCATATTAGTGGAAACCATGTGAACCTAAATAATTTGTGTTTTCATGGATAGTTCATGGCATGACAAACCATGCACCCACATAGATGAAATTGGAAAACTTCATTAAAATAGGCGTTCAATTTTTCTAACCCTATACACATACATAGGGAATCATTCATGACTTTTAATTTTTCTATAAAATTAATCTTAAATCCACAAAACCCTAATTTAATTTATTTATTGGATTAAATCGACCTAATATGATAACATATTCATTGGAGGATACCAAGAGGTGATTTTGGCCCCTCTTCACCCTTCACAAAGTGAATCGATTCTATGAGAAGGATTTTCAATCTTTTCCTAGTAGGTTTACTTATCACATTATTATTCTCCCATTATATCCTCTTTACACCCTAGGGTTTATTATATCTCCATGTTTTTGGAGAATCTAATATCTTTTATTTTATGTCTTTGATATAGGTTTGATTCTCATATCTACAATTCAAATGTTCTTTGTTGGTGTTTACTAATTAGGGCCCCATGATTCATGATTCCATGATACCATGGTAGGTTGTTCTGTTATGACAACCTATTTAAAATAACCCTAAAATTATTTAAATTAGCCTATTGAAAAACCCAATTACATTGAATTGGGGATTTTAAATCAAATTTGGCCTAAAATTTCAAAAAAACCAATTCCATTGAATAGGGTAAGGACTGTGAAATTGATGGAAAATTGAAAGAGTTGAAATGTTGAATTTAAATTATGAAATTTATTTTATGAAATAGATATCAATGACTTGTTTGTGAAAAATGACTTAAAATGGTTTGGATTGAACCCATTGGTTTCATCATGGATAACGTTATTACTTGATTAAAATCCCATCAATTGGTTTTTGAAAGGATGTTGGCATATTTGAAATGGGAGAATGGGTTGAATTGTAATTTAAATATCTTTAAAATAAATTTCCCATAATTTATTTACATTAGATCATATGAAAGCCAAGGTTGTCAGTGAGTTATTGAGATAACACTCTTTTGAGACTTTACAACTGAAATAAAACCTAATTTAAAAGGTCCCATCCCTGATTAGATGGTGTTTATGTAATGACCTGACCCCTAAAGACCAAATTTGGTGCATTATTACGTATCATTTTCATGATAACAAAATATAAAATCTTGAAAGACTAATTAGTTTAGTAGCCTTGGATATACTAGATACATACATAAGGTTTACATTACATCATAAAATAAAAAACTACAACGACATTGTTTCCAAAGACAAAACTGAGATCCCATAGACTATTCCTAAAGGTCAGTCATAATATACTTCATCACATCCTGGGAAATATAAAACATAGAAAGGGGTGGGCTTAGATTCTCAGCAAGGATAACAATATAGCAGAAAATTTCATAAATAAGCACAAACATTTAGGGCGATGTATAAAACTAAAACAAAAGCATTTTCAACACAAAATTATTCAAAATATGGAAAATATAAATCAAAATAATTATATTTACTTTCTCACATGGATATTCTATTAGTTGAATAATCACATGAAATATCAATAGCCACTTTCTTAATGATGGAATGAAAAATTCCAGAATTCAAAACCACATAGTCAAGGCCTTGTGCCAAGAGTACAAATAATATTTTGTCACGACTTAGTTCCAAGACAATTGTTTGTCTCATGAGACCCACCGATGCATCGAGGATCTATAGTTGGCTCCACTTTTCACTTACTAAGTCAAATTTATTCCCCATATGAAAAGTCTTAAACAGAAAATAAAAATTCGTATTAAAACTAGCAGATGAAATGTCAATACTTTATCCATAAACCATGAATGATAGAAAAATAACACATCCACAATCAAAATATCACAAAAAATTCAATAAAAAATGGATGATTTGTATCATAATAAATCAACTTTGAAAAATATTAAAATCCATTAAAGGATGTTGACATAGATAAAATCAAAACTATTTGAGAGAAATATCTCATTATTTTATTTTGAAATCATTTAAAGTTAAATAATTATAAAAGAAAAAATTTATTTTGAAAATATTACTATATGCTTGAAGGGAAGCTTGGACGATGTTATATTGGGGGAATATAGACACACCTCCTTATATGTTAAAAAACATTTTAACCTTAATTTTGTCGAAAAGTTCATAAGGTACCTTGTTTGGAAAACGACAGAAATATTCCATTAAAACCATTTTATAAAAAGTCAAAAAAGGGTATAAATGACTTTAACCCATATTATAGTAAATATTAAAAACGTTTTGGTATAAATTTTTAAGAAACATTGATGTGGATGATAAAGTCGTCCCAGTAGATACATACGTAAAAACAACCTCAAATAATTAAGAGATTGTGAAATTAACTCTTACATTGAAGTTTTCCTTGGTCGAGGGTAGATTAAAATCATGTAAAATGGCGAAATAATTGTTATTAAATTATACAAGAATAATATAAATTAATATGATATCATATATGATCTTTTAATATTTATTTTTAATAATATTTTATTTTTATCATCATTTCAGGTGTTAGCTGATTCATTTTCCTTTATATGCTTTGTTAAGTAATTAATGTTTGTTATGGACTAGATGTATCTATTTCATATTCAAAATTATATTAAGTCTTTAAACATTATTTTTAATCATCTAATAAAAATTATTCTTGATTGGATACAATAGGGAATCAATCTCATCACGTTTGTGGACACAGTAATCTGTATGTACGCATGAGCAAAAATATCAATCATTTGATATTAAAATTATATATAATTAAATGGTATATCATATATAAAGAATAATTTTCATGTTATATTTATTATTTATATAATTTTTTCTCATTATTATACCCATCCAAATGATGAAGGGTTTGAATAACAAACTACACTACGACGTGGAGACACTAAGTCGTACGTACGCACGTATAGTAACTTGTCATTAAAAGGATAGATAGATAATGAATATGGTTGTACCATATTTATAATAAAATCATAGTATATAGAATATACTGTAGTTATTATTTTATAATGGAAACAACAAGGAAATAAGAAGTGGAAGAAGAAAAAACATGAAAGAGGTGGTGAGATATTTACATCTTCTTCGAGTTATTCCTTTTGATTTGATCAAAAGGGATCCATAGGATGGATTTATGACTAAAGGAAGGCCTTTAAGATTAATGGAGGATAGTTGAGAGGGTATTTGGTCAGGGTTTGGCTGATACAAATGTCTTTGAAGGTGTGAATTTGAGAGAAGGTGAAGTGCCCTTTTATAAGAGGGGTGAGGGGAACCTTTGGAAAAGATTGAAATATTATTTTATAATAACATTATTTTCGGTTTATAATGGCTAAAAATGAAATCTTTAAAGTCTAATGTAGGGATGGGTCGAAAATAACTCAACCAATAGGTTTTATACATGTTTGGCTCACTATATTAACCTTATCTTTTAGATTTAACTCTTAGTTAAATAGTTTGACATTTACCATGCCTCTTTGTATTTTTATATTATATGGTTAATAAACATACTATAAACTTTCAAGAGAAACCCAAGTGGTTAATTAATTGTACACCTATAATTATATAAGTCTTTTTTCTAATATATAGATTTTTATAATTATTTTATCAATTAATAATATAATATTTGTTTTAAAAACTTTTTTATGTCAATTTTGGCACTATATGGTATTTTGTTTTTTCAAAATTCATAAAAGCATTAGTACATAAAAAAATTTTATTTAATCAACCCTAAAATGTCATGTTATCCTATAAAATTAGTGGAATTCCTAAAAGTGTCAAATTAAATTTATTTGCGTATTTAAAATATTAATTATTTTAATATTTTATAAATAAGGTTATTACTGTATCATCATTGTGTCATAAATAAATTAAATTATTTATTGTCTAAAAAGTATACATAAAATATCCTAAGGTAGGAGATATTTTTATATTTCTAATTAATATTTATAATATAATTTTTATTGCGTTTTACCCTATATTAAAATTGTTTTAGTTATGAAAACTTTAATTTTACACTTTTAACTATTCTTGGAATTAAATAATAATAAATGTCCTAATCTAGTCCAAGTGGACCTAAATGATCATATTTTTTCCTAAGGTTGATTTTTGTCGAATAACACTTATCCAATAGAATTAGGACATGTGTTTGGGTAATTATAATATCATTTTACCTGTAATTACCATATTTTCTTTTAACGTTGGTAAATAAAAGTCAAAAGTTACTATTCACCCAGAATTATTTTCAACTCATTGAACCACCTATTACTTACTGATATCAACCGTGTCTCTCAGATTTTTGAAATTCAACTAATATATGTGGTAAAATTATGTTTTATGTAAATTTGCAAATGCTCTTATGAGGTGGGTAAAAGACGGTAAAAAGTTCAATAAAATTATTAAATATCTAAAATTATTATATGCTGACTCCAATGAATTAAATTGAACATATATAAGTATTATGTATCTATTTTGACCTAAAATAAATTTAATTATAATAAATAATTATTTAAATAAAAATTAGGTTTTTAACTATAATTAAGTGTTTTTCACTATTCATCAAAAATTAGAAGTTTTCATAAAAATATCAAAAATTAACCCTAAGCTACTTTTGATATTAAAAATAAAAAATGAAGTCCATTTTGAAATATAAGATTTATTAAATTTTAAAAAATGTGTATTTCTATTCATAACAGCTAGTTTGATTAGTCACGATGTTTTAGAATCTCGAAGTTGTGTACAATGCAATCTATTGCATTATTCAAAGGGAAACATACCGTGGAAGCATGAAGTGTTAAATTATTCTCTCCTTCAAATAATATCATCCTATAAATTTGTAGTATATTTATACATAAAATTTTTTGGGTGATTCTTCATCATAAGTTCCTCAGGATCCCACGTTGCCACTTCCGTCTTATGGTTTCTCCAAAGAACTTTTACCAGACCAGTCGTCCGGTTTCTCAGCACTTGTTCTCTTGTATCAAGAACATTGACAAGATCTTCGCAATAATGAAGATCTGGTTCCAGTTTTAATTTCTCATAGGTCAGTGCATGTGTTGGGTCAGGCATGTATTTTCTCAATAGTGATACATGGAACACATCATGAACTTTGGAGAGACTTGGTGGCATTTCCAACTGGTAAGCTACATCCCCAATTCTTTCTAGAATTTAAAAAGGTCCGATGTACCTGGGACTTAATTTTCCCTTCTTTTAGAAATGTATAACACCATTCCATGGAGATACATTCAAGAGAACATGATCTCCTACTTGAAATTCCAAATCCTTCCTTCGGTTATCGACATAGCTCTTCTACCCACTTTGAGCGAATTTGATGTGGGTTTGGAATACCTTCACCTTGTTAATCATTTCCTCCCAAAGTGATGGGACTATGAGTTTTGTTTCACCAACATCATCCCAATAGGTTAGTTTGTGACATCTCTTTTCGCATAACGCTTCATATGGAGCCATCTAAATAATTGAATGGAAGCTATTGTTATAAGAAAATTCTACCAGAAGTAAATATTGATCCCACATATCTTGAAAGTCAAGTGAGCATGATCTCAACATGTCTTCTATAGTTCGAATAGTCCGTTCTGATTGTCCATCAGTTTGGGGGTGGAAGGCAGTGCTCAAACAAAGTTCAGTATCAAATCCTTTCTGAAGACTTTTCCAGGATCATGATGTAAAACGTGGATCATGATAAAAAACAATCGATAGGGGTACTCTATGAAGTCTCACAACTTCAATAATATATAATCTTTCTAGATGTTCAAGTGTTAAATCTTCTCTTATAGAATGAAAATGTGCTGACTTGGTAAGTCAATCAACAATGACCTATATTGCATCATTCCTTCTAGGTGTCTTTGGTAGTCCCATGACAATGTCCATCGTAATATTATCCCATTTCCACTTAGGTATGGGAAGAGGTTGCACTACTTCTCTAGGCCGTTGCCTTCCAAATTTCACTTGTTGACAAACAATACATCTTGACACAAAATAAGCAATCTCTATCTTCATGTTGTCCGAGAAAAATGTTCCTTCAAATCTCTATACATCTTAGTGCTACCAGGGTGTGTAGAGAAATTGGAACTATGAGCATCATCCAACAATTCCCTTTTTAGATCAGGTATATCGGGAACACAAGGTCTCTTACCAAATTTCAAAATTCTATCTTCATACACAAAGTCACTCAATCTCCCATCATTCATAGATTTAATATTCTCATGAAATTCCTCATCATCGGTCTTAGAACTCTTTATCTATTCTAGTAAAGATGGTTTGGAAATCTTTTGAAAAAGCATTGATGTTTCACCTTCCTTGGTTATCCCCATATCTATATTTACTAGATCCATGAAAATTAGATCCCTTTCAACTCTCAACTTGTTCAAAACTATATGATCCTTTCTTCTCAAAGCATCTTCCACCTTATTTTCCTTCTCTAGGTGGTATTGTATTGTACACTCGTAATCCATGAGTATTTCAAGCCATCACCTTTTCCTCATGTTGAGTTCTTTCTATGAGAAAATATACTTCAATCTCATGTGATCTGTATATATCTCACATTTTTCACCATAGAGAAAATGTATCAATATCTTTAATGCAAATATTACAGCTGCTAACTCAATATCATGAAGTTGATAGTTTTTCTCATGAATTTTTATCTGTCGTGATGCATAGGCAATAACTCAATCATTCCGCATAAGGACACAACCAAATCCTTTCATTGAAGCATCACTATTAATAACAAAACCATAATTCCCCTACGGTAGAGTCAAGATAGGATCATTGACTAATATTCTCATCAATTCATCATAACATTCTTCACACTCTTTTGTCCAAACAAATTTAACCCATTTACGTGTGAGCTTTGTCAATGGGTTAGCCAACTAGAAAAAATTCTAAACGAAATGTCGATAATAACCTCATAAACCAATAAAACTGCATACCTCAGTTATACTCATTGCTGCAAGCCATTCTTGGATTGCCTTGGTCTTAGAAGGATCAACAGAGATTTCATCCTTAGAGAAAATATGGCCACGAAAAGAAATCTCTAGAAGCCAAAATTCAAAATTTCTAAACATCACATATAATTCATGTCTTCTAAGAGTCTTTGGAATAATGTGCAAGATATTTTCATGATCTTTGTAGATTTTAGAGTATACCATGATATCATTAATAAAATCCACTAAAAAGTCATCAAGATATTCCTTGAAAACCCTATTCATTAGATCCATGAAGACAGAGGGTTCATTAGTCAATCCAAATGACATTACTGTAAACTTGTAATGCCTGTACCTGGTTCGAAATGCTCTTTTCGGAATTTCTTCCTTCTTCACACACAACTGATGATATCTAGATCGAAGGTCAATCTTTGAAAATTATTGAGATCCATGAAGTTGGATGAATAAATCATCAATGCGAGGTAGGGGATACTTGTTATTTATTTTTAGAGAGTTGATCTCCATGTAGTCAATACACAACCTCCTAGATCCATATTTCTTCTTAACAAAAAGAACAGGGGCTCCCCTTGGAGAAAAACTAGCGAGAATAAATACCTTATTAATCAATTCCTTTAGTTGTTTCTTTAGTTCCACTAATTCCACAGTGGAAATTCTATAAGGGGTCTTCGATGTGGGCATTGAACCAAAAATTAAATCAATGGAGAACTCAATTTCTCGTTCTGGAAGATGTCCTAGTAAACCCTCCAGAAAAAAATGAACATATTATTTCACAATGGGTATATACTCTATTTGAACATTCCTTTCCTCACCCATAGTTATTTCATTCTTTTCCTCCCAAATATTTGAATTTAGTTGAGCTACTAGGGGTGGATCTAGATAAGAACTAGGTGGTGACGTTTCTACTCTAAAGATAAGGTACATCTTATCATCATCAAAAATTGTAACTTCATTCTTCTTACAATAAATTTTTGCATCATGGTCTGAAAGCCAATCCATACCATGGATTATATCAAATTCAATCATGGGTATGACGATGAGATCAGTAGATAAATAACATTTATATGCTTTAATGGGAACTGATTCACAAAACATTGTTACAATGATACTTCCCTTAAGAGTTTTTACTGAAAAATCCCTTGTTAAATCAAATTGGAAATATCTAGTTTTATAGAAAACTGGGAAGATATAAAACAATATGATGATCCAAAATCAAATAATGCATTGGCTAAACTTGAAGAAACCATTAAATTACCTGCAACTACATCTTTCGGATCTTCAACCTAAACTGTAGTGATATCATAAGATTTTCCTTTTCTAAGGTATGTTCCCCTGACGATTATGATATTAATTTCAATAATGTCCCCTATCTATACAATTCTAGCATTCAACATTAACAACCTCTTTCATCCCCTTGCAATCACGAGCTTGGTGGCATTTTCACCACACTTGTAACAGACTCCCATTCCCTTCAGACAAGTTACAGGGTGTTTCTTCCCACATTTACTGCAGGATGGATATTAATCTTTTCCCTTTATCACCTTATTTCCACTTCTAGAGTGCTCAACAGATTTCTTATTCGGTTTCATTGCTTTAAAGTCATAAGACTTTGGGAATTATTTTTCTGTCATGATAGCACATGAGACAATATCTTTTTACAAAAATAAGGATTTTGAGACTAATTATCAATGGAGAAGTAGTTTTAAACCATTGAATAAATGACCAATCATACTTATTGGGTTACATATATAATATGCATCATTCCTTGCTAACCTTGTAATGTTAGCCTCATACTTTGCGACCGTCTCATCCTCCTTTTTCCTTAGACTCAGAAATTTCTTTTCTATATGCACTTGATGGTCTTGAGTAAAGTATTTTTCTAGGAAAATATCTTTAAACTCCCTCCATTCCATATTCAATACATCATAATATTCTTTTGTGTTTTTAATAAATGACCACCATTGATCTGCATCTCCCATGAGGCGATAAACTGCCATGACAACTTTTTCCCTTTTGCTACTCCCCATAGCGTGAAATATTTTCTCTAAGGAATTTATCCATTGCTCATCTACTTGTGGATTTGTACTCCCATTTAATGTTAGTGGTTGTTGCCTCATGAAGCAATCGAATATTGATCTCCCACATTATGGATCAAGGTGCTCCATACAGGTATGGTTATTATTCATAACCGGAGTGAGTTGTCCTAGTACGGTGATAAGCTGATCAGCACTAGTTGCTTCACCAACTCCACTATAATTACCTTGAGTAGGATGGAAATACCTAAATGGATTATGCGCATTGATAAGGTTTCCATTTATTCCAGTAGGAAACATTTTTAAACAATGGCATACACTAGATTAGATTATGAATCACAATACATAATTCCAAACTTGTAAAACAGTTTACATAAATTGAACGGTTTATGGATATAATCGATAATCATAAAAATGTTTTCTTTGAGAAATTATATACTCATAAACCCTTCATAATGGTTTGAAGAGAAAATGGTAATTATCCTGAGCATATCTCCTGGGAGCGTCGTAACCAAGACTGCAGCAAGACCTTTTGTCGTGCACCAATTCTCGTTCGTGTCTAGATCAAAGTGACTTTTTCAGGATTTACCCCTAGGTACATCTACACCAGAGCTTCCTTTAAATACTCGTATCGAGATAGAGATGTATTTCTTTGAATACTCAAAAAATCTCTTCAATACCAAAATTCTAGGAAGTTCATCTATAATAATCCTCAAAGTCTATCTTAAGGTAATTTTCTCTAATTAGAGTATTTCTAAATCTAGCTTCTAAGGTTTGTACTAAACTTCCTCTGATACCAACTATAACACCCCGACCCTAGAAGCCCATATTTAGTGCATTATTACATATCATTGGCATGATCACAAAAGATCAAGTCTCTAAATACCGATTAATTTAGTATCCTTGGAAGTACTAGATACATTCATAAGGATTACATTACATCATAAAATGGAAAACTACAACAGCATTGTTTCCATAGAAAACACTGAGATCCCATAGACTATCCCTGAAGGTCAGTCATAATATTCTTCTTCACATCCTGAGAAAAATAAAACATAGAAATGGGTGAGCTCAGATGCTCAGTAAGACTAACAATATAGCAGAAATATTCACAAATAATCATAAACATTTTAGGAAATGTATAAAACTAAAACAAAATCAATTTCAACATAAAATTCATCAGAATATTGAAAATATAAATCAAAATAATTCCATTTAATTACTCACATGGATATTCTACTAGTATAATAATCACATTCAATATCAATAGCCACTTTCATAATGATGGAATGCATAATGCCAGACATCATTACCACATAGTTAAGGCCCTATGCCAAGACTAAAAATATGATTTTGTCGAGTCCCTGTGGAAATGCACTAGATTGTCTCATGAGATATACCGATGCATCTAAGAGCTATAGCAGGCTCCACCCATCACTTACTAAGTCCAATGCATTCCTCATATGAAATTTTTTAAACATTACATAAACATTCGTATTAAAAATAGCACACGAAATGTCAAAACTTTATCTATAAACCATGAATGGTAGATAAATAACACATCCACAATCAAACATATCACAAAAACTTCAATACAAAATGGAAGATTTTTATCATAATAAATCAACTTCGAACAAGATTAAAATCCATTAAAGGATGTTGACATAGATGAAATAAAAACCGTTTGAGAGAAATCTCTCATTCTTTCTTTTTGAAATCATTTAATGTTACATAATTATAAAAGAAAAAATTTATTTTTAAAATATTCTTTAAATCTTGTAAGGGAAGCTTATGTGATTCCATAATGGTAGAATATAGCCACACTTCCATATAAGTTAAAAAATTATTCTTACCTTAAATGTTTTTTTCGAAAAGGTAATAAGGTACCCTATTTGGGAAACAATGGAAAGATTAATTTCAAAACATTTTATAAAACTAAAAAAAGGGTATAAATGACTTTAAACCATAGTCTAGTAAATAGTAAAAATGTTTTGGAATACATTTTTAAGAAAATGCAAGTGGATGATAAAGAGGTCCCAGTAGATACTTATGTAAAAACAACCTCAAATAATAAAGAGATTGTAAAATTAACCCTTACCTTGTACTTTTACTTGGTCGAGGGTAGGTTAAAATCCTATATAATTGTGAAATAATTGATATTAAATTATAATAGAATCTTATACATTAATATGATATCATATACAATCTTTTAATAATGTTTTGTTAATAATATTTTTGAATTATCGTCGTTTCAGGTGTTAACTGATTCGTTTTCCTTTATATGATTTGTTACATAAGTAATGTTTTTTATGGATAGGATGTATATTATTCAAATTAATAATTATATTAAGTCTTTAAAAATTATTTTTAATCATCTAATTAATATAATTCTTGAATGGATATGATAGATAATGAATCTCATTGCGTTCGTGGAGATAGTAATCCTTATGTATGCACAAGTGACAATATCATCCTTTTGATATTAAAATTGTATATAATTGGATGTTATATCATATATACAGAATCATTATCATGTTATATTTATTATTTACATCATTTATACTCATTATTATACCCATCTAAATGATGAATTGTTCTAATAACGAACTACACCGCGACCTGTGGACGTTGAGCCTTACATTCGCACGTATGGTGACATGTCATTCAAAGGATGGATAGAATAATGAATATGGTTGTACCATATTTATAAATTAATCATAGTATATATATGATACTGTAGTTATAATTATATAATTTAAACAACAAGTAATGAAGAAGTGGAAGAAGAAAAAACATGAAGGAGGTGGTGAGATATTTACCTCTTCTTTGGGTTCTTCCTTTTGATTTCATCAAAGGGGATCCTTAGATTGGATTTATGACTAAAGTAAGGCCTCGTTGATGAAGGTAGGATAGTTGATAGGGTATGTTTTCAGGGGTTTGTCGAGCCAAATGGCTTTGAAGATGTGAATTTGAGATAAGGGGATGTTCCCATTTATAAGAGGGGTGAGGGGCATTTTAGGAAAAGATTGAAATATTATTTTATAATAAAATTATTTTCTATTTATAATTGATCCAAGATAAATTATTTAAAGTATAATGTTGGAATGGTTCTAAAACCTCTCAACCAATTGGTTTTATATAGGTTTGGGTCACTATATTAACCATATCTTTTAGATTTAAATCTTAGTTAAATAGTTTGGCATTTACCATGTCTCTTTGTATTTTTATATTATTTTCTTAATAAATGTACTATAAACTACCAGGAGAACCCCATGTGGTTCACTAATGAAATCTATGTCATTATATAAGTATTTTTTCCAAACCATAGTTTTTTATGATTATTATATCAATTAATAATATAATATTTGTTTTAAAAACTCCTTTATGTCGATTTTGACACTATTTGGTATTTTGTTTTTGCTAAATTAATAACAGCATTATTACTTTGAAAAAATTTATTTATTCAACTCTAACATTTCATTTTAACCAATAAAATTAGTGTAATTCTTATAAAGTCTCAAATTAAATTTATTTTGGTATTTATAACATTAATTATTTTAATATTTCATTAATAATGTAATTACTACATCATAATTGTGTCATAAATAAATTAAATTATTTAATGTCTAAAAATTACAAATAAAATATCCTGAGGTAGGAAATATTCTTATCATTCTATGAATATATTGAAGAATTTATATTGTGTTGAACCCAATATTAAAATTGTTTTAGTCATGAAAACTTGAATTTAACACTTTTAACTCTACTTTGAATTAAATAATAATAAATGTACTAATCTAATCCAAGTGGACCTAAAGGATCAAATTTTATTAATAAGGTTGATTTTAGACTAATAACACTTATCCAATAGAATTATAACTTCTGTTAGGGAAATTATAATATCATTTTTACCTATGATTTCCCTATTTACTGTTAACCGCGTTAAATAAAAGTCAAAAGTTACTATTCACCAAAAATTATTTTCATCTCATTGAACCAAATTTTACATACTAATATCAGCTGTGTCTCTATGATTTTAGAAATTCAACTCATAGAAGTGCTAAAATTATGTTTTATGTAAGTTTGTAAATGCTCCTAGGAGGTGGATAAAAGACGGTAAAAAGGTCAATAAAATTTTTATATATATAAATTATTATAAACTAACTCCAATGAATTACATTGAAATTTTATTGGTATTATGTATCTATTTGGACCTAAAATAAATTTAAATAAAATAAATAAATATTTAAATATAAATTTGGTTTTAAACATTAACTCAGTGTTTTTCACTATTCATACAAATTTGAATGTTTTCAGAAAAATAAAACAAATTAATTCCAAGATAATTTCAATATTCAAAATATAAAAATGAAGTCCATTTGGAATTATAAGATTTATAAATTTTTAAAAATTGGGTATTACTATTCATAACGACTAGTTTTATGGGTTGTGGTTTGTTAGAATCTCAAAGTTGAGTGCAATGTAAGCTATTACATTATTCAAAGGAAAACGTACTGTGGAAGTGTGGGGTGTTACAGTTGAGTCCTCTTTCACCAGTTTTAGAGGGAAATTTGAATTCCCATATTGTCATGATCTTCTTTTAGTGTTTGTGGATCCCATAGCCTAGAACTATCATACCCTTTTTCATATGACCATGTTTTTCATTATTTATATTTTTAATATATTCCATCACTTGTTATAAATTTTTTTACACACACCTTATGAATTTATATAAACTATTTTCTATAAATTTTTTATCAAACAATTTGTTTAGAAACATTTCTATCAATTATTTCTAATGAATGATTTTTCGTAAATATTATTTAAAACATCCACTCCAGTTTATTTAAAATTGAAATATTTATTTGGTTAATTAATTATTCCATCTTATTATGGAATCCTTGGTGAGACCCCGTGGAGGTTTTAGCTCACACGCTACCTGTTCCTTTAGGTGTTTGTAGATAATATTCATATTGGTTCAGCAAAGGGTAAAACAACACTAGGAACTGGTTATATTTGACAATGCATAGGATTTTAGAGTTGTGTCATCCTGGATGTAGGTTATTTTCTGGTTTTCTAGTAATCTGAGTTGTACTTTTGGTCATTTACACATGTTTGTATTAGGGTAAAATTCTAGCTGTGGAGTTTTTATTTTATGATTACTGACTTATTTTATCTTGTGTCCATTATATTTTTGGAAAAAATCATTCCAACATACATATTGTATGATGTAACGTTTTAGTCTCCAACCCATGGTGAATGTGAATGCCATTTGAGATATGTTAGGATCATAATGTGAATCATGGCACCTAGGTATCTGGGATGGTTTTTGAAGAAAATGGTGTTAGAGATCTAGGTTTGTCTTCATTTGTGATTTCAGTTCGTTGTTTTGTAATCCTATCACTACAAAAGAGGTGGTTATGATTGATTTCCTAGCCATCTATCACTACAATGAACCTTATGTTTGTAGGGGTGGTTTGGGAAATACATATTAAAAATTTGGTATCATATTTTCCCTAATTTTGACTTGGGTATATTGAAATCAAAATCATGTGTTCTAATCCATTGGGATTAATTCTCCATTGTTGGTATGTTTGAGTGGTAATATAATGTCTTCTATATTGTCTGTTGATTCTATGTAGCACAATTCCTTCAAGAATATGTGTGAATTAGATATAGTAGGAAGCTATTGATGAACCTCAGTGAGCAAACCCTTTTATGGATTAGTGTTTGGTTTAGTTGATTGTGATTACTATACATGCTCTCATATGGGTATCACCACATGTTCCCATTCAGACTCTATTTGTGGAACCACAAAGGGATTATTTCTAGAATCATGTTCATAAGTTCCTTTGACAGAATCCACAAGTGTTCAAGGGATTCAATAATCCCCAAGAGGCTGAGGAATGGTTGATCCGGATTGATCATTTTCTTGAGTTCTAGGAGACACCTGATGAAATCAAGTTGAAGTATGCCACCATCATGTTAGAAGGAACAAGAAAGAGATTGTGAGTGACAATATTGAAGATGAAGAATCATGATATATTAGTGTGTAGATACTTTAAATTTGTTTTCACCAAAAATTTACATCCATATTTGATATTGTTGGGTAAGACTATTAGGTTTTTGAAACATGAGCAGACTAATAGGATCATGATCGAGTATGGAAACCATTTTTCTGATCTAGTTCAGTCTTCATAGAAGATTGTATCAAATGAGAAGATGGAGAATTGCCGATTCAAGTTAGTACTCCAATTTATATTCATTATCAAGTTTTATTGCTAAAGGTTCTTTCCTATGATAATGTGTTGGTTAGAGTGTTGATGGTAAAAATGGACCAGGTTGGAAAGTAAAGTTTTATAGGAGTTCCTTTCTCTCCCAGTGGTAGTTCTATCAGTTCATTTAATGGAAATAGGAAGCAATATGATTATCGTAGTGGTTCTCACAGTAGTGTTTTTTAGACCTCCTATAGTACTTGTAAGAGTCCCTTTTATTTTTTACCAATGTGTAAATCATGGGAAATTGACATGCATTTTCATTTGGGAACCTAAGATAAGTGGATCATGTAGATGCTTAGGTAACTTGTAGATGTTATTTCATGTATTTTGTGCTCCATGTAGTGCAATGGTATTATCAGAACCTATTAAGTCTATAATGTTATCACATGCTTCATGAACAAAGGGGGTCAGGACACCAGAATCCAGATCGAATCTTCTTCACAAAGTTGAAGAGTCTCTAGAGAAAGTGGAAATAGGTCCAATGACTGTGAGAGGTATCATTACTATAGATTAATTATTAGTGACTAATTCATTTAATATTGGTTCATCAAATTCAATTATTTAAACATGTATTGTTAATCATATAAATCATCATATGAATATTTTATCTTATGTGGTGGAAAATACTATTCCTCTTGGAATAAAGAGAGTGTAGGGTGTTTGTAGTCTATATTTTGTTATCTATTTATCGGATAACGATCTTACATTGAGTTTTACAGTTCTCTAAATGAAACTACCTAACTTAATATTTTAGATGGATTGTCTCATTACCAATAAATCCAATATTTATTATAATATTTGACGTGTCTTCTTTACTATGCCTAATGGTGTGCGCCTTATCTTTCAAGAGGAATGGGACCCATTGTAAAGAAGATATGGACCTTCCTATCCATATTTGGGGAAATTAATATCATTGTTTTCTTTTGATATACAGAGGTAATCTTTAATCATTGATCTCCCTATAGTTTTCATCGAGTCGCTCAACATTTTTCCTTATGATATCTCTATTTTTTCCACTGCCAATAGAGGTAGTGTTTTCTATCCATTAGTACCTTGTACTCAACTAATTTATACTCCATCTTACTATATGTAACTAGATAAATTGAAAGAGTTGAAGGCTCATTCAAATGATATTCTTGAGAAATTTTCTTTACCCCTAAGTGTGTAACCTTGGGCAGCGCCAATTCTCATTTCTAAGAACTTTGATGGTTTAATTTTCCTTTGTTATGATTACCTAAAACGTAATAGAGTTAATTTAATGAATAAATATCCAAAACCAAAGATTGATTACCAATTCGATCAATTGAATGGAAGAAAGAAGTTCTTAGACATTTATCTTCATTATTGAAACCATAGTTTGAGGATAAAAGAATATGACATTAGGAAAACTTCCATTTGGAGTAGGTACATCCATTTTGAGTAACTTTTCATGTCATTTGGTTACACCAATGCAGCTGTAGTCATTATGGATTTAATGAACATGATTTTTCCTAAGTATATTGATGGGTTTGTGGTTGTCTTTATGGATAACATTCTTGTTTACTCTATGTTTGAGGAGGGTCATGTGTTTCATCTAAGAGTAGTTCTAGAATTGTTGATAAATCACAGAAATTAAACCAATAATTTGAAAGGTGATTTATGGAATACGAATTTGATGTTGATGGTGCACATGGATGAAAAACATGGTATTTCAGTTGATCCTAAAATGGTTAATGTTTTTATGACATGGTAATAACCATGATATATTTTCAAGATTCGTATTTTCTTGGGGTTGGCTGGGTATTATCACTGATTCATTAGGGAAACCTCAAAGATGGCATCTTCAATGAAATATCTAACATTGATGTGAGTAATGTTTTCTTTAAATGAAAACTATCTGAATTATTTTGTAGAGATAAGGATTCCTTTTACTACATTTCCAATGTTGACTCTCCTAGAGTTTAGGTGGGGCAATGTGGTATTTTATGATGCATCAGGTTCAGGTTTGGTTTGTGTTCTTATGTAGGGTGATCAGGTTGTTACTTACAGCTCTCATCTTCTTAGGCCACTTGAGAAATTTTACCCAACCCATTTTTTTGATGTTATAGCTATGATGAAAACAATTAAGAGTGGTAGAAATTACCTTTTTGTATAAAATTTTACCATCTATTCTGACCACAAGATATTGAGTTATATCTTATAACAAAAATATCGGAATCTCCATCAAAAGTGTTGGGTTGAATACCTATAATATCTTGAATTGACATAACTTATAAAACGGGGAAACAGAATATCATCACAGATACTTTAAATTGAAAGATCCCAACCAAGGTATTTTAATGAATCATAAAAACAGTGTAACTTGGTTTCTCTCTTCACACAGACACATATTATACTTCGGGAATCATGGGTTGAGGTTATTTTGGCTAGTTTTTAATTGACCTACTCTCTTATTGGGATGATTATTTAGTAACAAAAATTTTAGGATGAGTTCCATATAATTAGAGAATATATCTAGAATGGGAGACTATGGGTGATAGATCATTCTCCATAGAGAGCATTTAGTGTTTTTGGAGTCATTTTTTTGTACTGTTAGTGGTAAGGAATGTTGTTATGACAAATTTCTATAATTCTTGGTGAATACTCAACCCAGGAACCCGAAATATTTTTTATGTCATAACACAATGATTATGGTGTCCAGGTATGAAATGGGACAGTTATGAATTTACAACTCATTGTTATATGTACCAATAGGTCATGGAAGAGCAACAGAAACATTTGAGTTTACCTCAGCCACATCCAGTGTCTAATTGGATGTGGGATGAGATCTTTATAGACAATATGGTTGGGTTACCGCTTAACCCAGAAATGAAGAACGCGATTTGGGATGGGATCAATCAAATGTCAAAATCGACTAAATTTTTAAAAATTCATGATACAATCAAAGATGACGAGTTTGGTAATCTCTATGTGAAATATATTGTAAAATTTCAAAGAGTTCCATCTTCTATAGTCTATGATATGTATCCCTAGTTTACTTCTCGTTTTTGGAGATGCGTTATGGAGACATTAGGATCTCATGTACGTTGATTTATGAAATAATAGACATAGTTATAAAACCAGATAGAAAGATATATATAATATTGAGTAAATGATCTGAATCTATGTTCTTAACATTGGTGAATCTTGGGATGACCATCTAGGGCTGGTTCATTTGTTCAATAACAATGGTTACTAGTCTGATCAGAATGGCTCCTTTTGAGGCCTTGTTTGGCTGGCCTTGCAGATCTCCATTCTGTTGGTTAGATATGGGAGAAAGTTTGTTAGACTGGCCAATATTAGTTCAATAGATGATATAAATATTAAATTTATTTTTTAGATAATTAAAAAAACATAGATAACGTAGGAGTCTTATGCTGATTGTCGTTGCAGACCATTGAATTTTTCCATTGGTGACAGGGTGATCATGAATGTTTCACCCCATGTGGATAATAGAAGTATTGGGGGGGGGGAGGGAAGCTTGATACTAGAATTTGGGACAAACATTGGTTTCTTAAAAGGTGTAAAAAGTGTCTTAACATCAAGAAATTCTAGCATAGTTGAATTCAAAACATAAGGTGTTTCATCTATTGTAGCTACAAGAATATCTTTATGATCTATCTCATAATCAAAGATGGAGTGATATTTTTGATAAAAATTATTTATCTATGTTTGAACATATAGTAAGGATATTTTATTCTAAAAACAAGTTACTTTTAAGGAGGATGATACCTTTGGTTCATGTTCTATGGAAGAATGGTTCTAATTATCGTGAGATGTGGGAAAGGGGGCACTGATGAGAGAGTAGTGACCTCATCTTATTGACATGGAAGATTCTTAGTACGATTTATAGGGATAGAAAGTTTATATGGTGAGGATTTTATAATATCTTGTCATGATTAAGTGGGATTCATAAGCCCCTTTTATGAAAATTCTATGGTTGGTTTTAATTTAATGTTGATTTCAGTGAAAATTACAGAATTTTTGAATGTTTTTGGGCTATACATTATTGCTTCCTGGTATTCTAAAACCGTTTTTCATCTCAGTGGTAACCATATAAAACAAAAAATATATGTTTAAAAGGATATTTCACATTTTGAAAAAATATCCACCCACCTAGGAGAAAATATGAATCCCTTTTAAGAATAGAGCACAGGTAGGGCACACATTTTGTGTAACTGTGCGACCCAGCCCAGAAAACTGTGCATGAATTAATTAATTTGAATATCTAATTTTAAAACCTCAAAACCAATAGTTTATGTTCATGAAGGTCCTAAAATTACCTAATATTATTTCTTCTTTATTGGAGGCTCCCAATATGTGATTTTTCTCCCTCTAAACCCCTCCTTAAGAGAATCATATCTTGGAGAATGATGTTTGATCTCTTCCTGGTAAGTTTCCTCTTCCTGTTTTCTTTCTCCCATTATTTCATATTTCTTATATAGGGTTTCATAGATATCTATTTTGTTGGATAATATAATATCAAACATATTATATCTTGGATCAAGGATTTATTCTCAGATCTACATAGTTGATGTTCATCATTAGAGTTTCCTAATTAAGTCTTTGTGATTGCAGATTCTTGGATCTCGAGGTAGGTGGTTCCATTATGATGGATAATATTGATTAACATTAAATTATTTGATTTAAATTAAATTAATTTATTTATAATAAATTTACTTCAATTGGGTTATTGGAAAACCCAATACAATTGAATTATGGATTTGAAATTGGTTTTTGAATAAAATTTGGGAGAACCCTATTTTCATTGAATTGGGGATTGATTTTCATATTGATGGTAAATTTTGAGGTTTAAATTTTTAAATTTAAATCATGATTATGATTTTATGAAATTTATATCAAAGTTATATTTCAGAAAAATGACTTAAATATAGTTTTTATAAAATCCTAGTGGTTTTATATTGGATGAAGTCCGTACTTGATTTATAAGTAGTGTGTTGGTTTTTAAAATGAAATTGGAATATTTGAAATGGGAGAATTTGATAAATTATATTTTAATTAAGTTTTAATAAATTCCCATCATTGATTATTATTATATCAAGTTAAATCCTAGGCAGTTATTGAGTAATTGGGATAGAACACTTTTGATGCTTTATAATTCAAAAAACCTTGTGCAGTGGGTCACATCCTTGATGGGATAGTGATGAGTCCTATTTGATAAGTACCAAAGGTATGTGTGTATACAAGTATTTCCAGGATGACCTTTGAGTGTGTGAGGGTCTTGTAGCCTAGAACTATCGCACCTTTTGGAAGATGATAATTTTTATCATTGTTTATATTAGATATATATTCCAGTTTTTATTGTATGCTCTTTTACACATGCATTTTGAATTTATATAAACTATTTTATATAATGTTTTTATTAATCCATTTTTTGGAAATATATATATATCCTTAAATATTAAAGAATTATTATTTAAAATATTTTTTTTCTTCAATCTCTATTTATTTAACTTTAAAATCCTTATTTTGTTTCTTTATTATGACATCTTATTATAGAATTCTTGGCGAGACCATAATAGGATTTTATCTCACACCCTACCTATACCATCAAGTGTTTGTAGATTATATCCTTCTATGTTTGAGTAAGGGAAAAGCACCACCTAAAGGTGGTTGTAGTTGTTTATCCTTGGGATTAAAGAGTTTTTTCCTTCTGGAGATGGGTTATTTCCCAGTTTTCTTGTACTTTGAGTTGTAATTTGGGTTGTTTACACATGTCTGGATTTTGTTACAGTTCAATATATGTAATTTTTCTTATATTCATACTAAATTATTTATCATTATTTTATTATGTTTATAGAAAAAATCATTCCCACTTTCATATTGTATTATTCCATGTGTTGGTATCTAAACAAAGGGGATTGGGAATGCCCTTCGGTCCATTTTATGATAAGTTTGGGAATCAGGGAACCGGGGTGTTTGATCTGGTTCATGATCAGAAAACATCCCTAAATTATGAAATATAATATAGGAAGTGATTTTTAGGAAACCAAGTCCCTCTATGGATAGTAAAAATGGATGCATATGAGTGATATTTTTACCTTGGGGTAATAATAAAGAAAAGTGTACATTGGGATTGAATAAATCATCACATAGTGTATGGAAAATATGCCATGATACACAACTCGTTTAACACCCATTTGGGACATTATTTAGAAAATACAAAATATCTTTACAAACTATTCTATAGGGAAAAAAAGTTCCCATAAAATCTTTATTTTATAAATAGTATATTTATATATTATGTTTAAACATATAAATTAATGTGTTAAGGAATATATTCCAATTATGATTTATTCCTTTAATATTTAAGGTTTTCAATTTATCTATTTAATTTTCCAAAATTATCATTCGCAATTTTCCCTTTATTTTAGTGAATTGTATGAAATAAGAGAATCTGGTTCAAAAACCAATGTGAGTGGCAATTTGATGACTGTACAAATGATATTACAAACCATATTAGAGTATGAATAAGAAAAATTTTGAGGTTAATTTCTCAATTAACTCAAATTTTCAATAGAAAATTGAATCATCAAGAACACCCACATCTACATAAGAATGTGAATGCAACAATTATGTCCTTTATATAACATGGGCCTCTAGTTTTGAGTGTATTTTTAGATCCCTTAGTCATTGAAAATTGGATAAACTCCATTGAAAAGATCTTATAAATAATTTAATGCTATGAGAAGGATAAGAGCTCATTAGCTATTTATTATATAAAGGAATTATTTAATCAATGGTGGTGTTTATAAAAAATATGAGGCCTGATGAGGTTATCAAATAGATGGATTGGAAATAATTATATATTTTTTGATTAATATATTCCCCCAAATGATCTTTCCTATTATAGAGTGGGACTTACATGGACTCAAGAAAACATATGAAGAATTCATCGATCCATAAAATATAAACTTCAAAAAAATTTTACAATATTCATGCAACATTATCATTTACTCTGAATGTAATGTTGGCAACTTGTTTGGTGAGCTAATTCTAAGTCTATGAAATGATTTGGTGATTCAAGAAATTTACAACTATAATGAAATTTTCATATGTTCTATCTATGTTGAAATGAAGATATGTGAAATTCAAGGGTCTCATGGTTTTAGAGATAAAAATCTGAGAATAGATTGTAATTATCTTATTAAAATTGATAATTATCTTGGGGGAAGGAATGTACAACACCCCAATTGTTGAAAGTGTTGGAAGAATCATTTATAAAATTCCCTAAAGTAGAAAAAGAAATCCTTTTGCAATATGAAGAAAAGGGAACCTAGATAATGAATGTTAATGTGAGAAATAATGAATATAATGGATTGAAGTATTTCTTCAGTCAACCCTCATCCTATTTTTCAATCTGTCAATGGT
This sequence comes from Viscum album, assembly GCA_963277665.1. Classification (NCBI taxonomy): domain Eukaryota; kingdom Viridiplantae; phylum Streptophyta; class Magnoliopsida; order Santalales; family Viscaceae; genus Viscum; species Viscum album. The sequence continues at coordinate 1,750,713,387 of OY728143.1, read as the reverse complement.
AATTAATAATTAATCTATTAAAATCAGTACACTAAGAAAGGATTGTTAATGATAAAAGATATAAATAACCTCAATGTTCTAGAGAGAAAGGGGGAAATTATTCCATGTCAACTAGTGTGTTAGATCCTAAAAATTAAGTGGTAATACATATAATATATATTCATTCTATGATAGTGAAAATACTATTTGATTAATTTTCTACACATTCTTTTGTGTCACATATGTTTAGAAGAACTAGAAAAACACCACTTCAAAACATAGAATTAATGTTACCATTAATGATGAAAAACCGATCAATCATTTCACCCCAAGTATATAAGTCATCCCCTATAAAAAAAATTTAGCTTTATTTCTCAAAAATCATTATGATTCACCCTTAAATGGAATTGAATTTTGTTCTTGAAATTCACAACCTTTCCCGGTATTGATCCAACATAAATCTATGAGGGATGTAGATCACCCTCTGTATTGAAAATTAAAATTTGATTATATAAATGAGCAAGGAGGAGGATGAATCTAAATTGTTGTCATCATCTCATGTATGTATATAATTTTCTAAGAGTATTTTATATCTGGATTAAATGATTGATAGAACGGAAAATATTATCCTTGATGACATTCCCATTTTATAGGAATTCATTAATGGGTTTTCAGAATAATTACCTAGTCATCTACCAAGCCGACAGGTTGATATCTCAATAAAAATTATACCTATTTCTTTTCCAATATAAAATACTCCATATATGATGGACACTATTTAAATTGAATATCTAAAGAATAATTTATAGGAGAATCAGTGTAAAGGGTTTATATGCCCATGTTCTTCCCTATGGGGTGAATCATTCATTTTTTAAGAAGAAGGATGCTTCAATGTTCCCCTAAATTAATTTTCATGATATCAACATGATCATAAAAAATAAGAAGTATCATCTTCCATAGATTTATTTCTTGTTTGATAATATTCATGGTGCCTAAAACTTTTCTAAGATGAATATTCAGTAGGGATGTTATCAAGTAATTGTGAATAAAAAGGATATCCCTTAGGATGATTTTAGAACAAGGTATAGGTAGTAAAAATTTATAGTGATTCCATTCAAGAACACTAATTATCTAGATATCATCATGAACACGATTATTACTGTTTTTAGGGATTACCTCAAAAATTATGTGGTTGTGTTTATTTAAGATATTCTTATCTACTATTAAAGAAAGAAGTAAGATTTGGATCATTTTAATGCTATAATAAAGACCTTTCAAGAAGATAAGTTATATGAGAGGTATAGTAAATTCAAATTTCATGTGGAGAAAGTAACATTCTTATGGAATGTTATCATCACCAAAGAGATATATGTAGATAATATAACAATATAGGAAATTGAATGAAATACATGACTAACATCAGTTATAGAAATTCATATTTTCTATGTATTATCTAATAGCATCATTGATCTGTGAGAAAATTCTCATGAATATAAATACCACTAATAATGCTAACATCTATGGGATTCAATCACTTCATGACTAATGAATGAAATGAGTACATAAAGAAGATAAAGAAGAGGATAATCATTGCAACTATACTCACATTATCCAAAATGGGGAAAGTATTATTGATTACAAAGATGTGTTCAAAATGGTATTGGGTTGTTAATCATGTAAGATGATAACATGATATCTTATGCCTCATTCCAATTAATAATCACTAAGAAAAACTAAAAAAACATGATATAGAATTGGTTATAGTGATATCTACACTGAATATTAGGGGATATTATCTCTATATGGTGAAGTGAGACATATATGCAGATAATAAAAGCCTCAAGTATATATTCACTTACAAGGAGCTCAATATGCACTAATGAGGGTGGTTATATATTATTAGTGATTATGATTTATCATTCCATTACCATATAGGGATGGAAAACAAAGTGGAAGATGATATAAGTAAAATATATCCTCCAACCCTATCTATAATAATGATTTTAATGGATTCAATGTTATATTACATGTAATGGATGGAAATGATATTATTAAATGGAAATCTATCCCACTATGTTCAATAAATTTCTTAACCATAAATTATTTATAGGATCAACAGGACCAAAAAAGATGACGAGGTTCTTGAGAAAAAGTTATCAAATATTCAAGAGTTCCAGTTTACTGAAGATGGATATTTAAGGTTTAGACCCTAAATATAGGTCCCATAAAAACTACAGTAGAATATGGAACATCATTATGATGTTAATATCTATTACTTCTATATTCATCTTTGAATAACGAAGATGTATAAAGATATGAATCCAAAATTATAGGGGGATATAATGAAGAAGGGGATCATAGAAATTTTATCTTAATGCTAGGTATTCCAAAAATTCAAGGCTAAAGGAATGAAGTATAAGGGTACGATGAAATAATTTCCCATAAAACTATGGAAATAAGAAAAAAACATGGATCTAATTTTAGGAATTATTATGAAATATAAAGGAAAAAAAGAAGTATAGGTGTTAGTTGATCACATTATAAATTTAGTGCATTTAATTTATATCAATTAATTATTCCCTCTTGACTAAATCACCATTATATTCTTAAGGGAAGTGTTAAAGCTATAGGGATTTCCACTTTTTCTTTTTTATGATCGAGATATGAGGTTTACCTTTAGGTTCTAGAGAATCCTTCAATGAGAAACGGATACAAATCCAAGTATCATTAGGGAATATCACCCTCAGATGGATAGTCATACTAAAAGAAGAAATTACCAGGAAAGTCTGAACCAGGCATAAGCCTGGTCCCACAAATTTATTAAATGAAAAGTGCAAGTAAAGTCAGAAGAAAATAAAATGCTACATAACATCAAAACCATTTGCATCCTTCTCCCCATCATCAGATAACTCATCACCAGGATCAGCTGACTCCCATTCAGAAGATTCGTATTTGCGCATCATTTCAAGGTACATGTTTTTCTTCCACAACATTTCCTCAGACAACTTCTCTTTGACCGGCCGTTTTCCACTGAATCCTTTGTCCCTCTTCGGGGACCCTCCTCTTCGTTTTCCACTGTACCCATTTGCATTGACATTTTCTTGTGACACTCTAATCTTGTGTGCAGACCTCGTTGCCATTGGTTTGGGTAGATCCGTGTAGTCTCTCCTTGGCCTCCTCTTTGGTGGCGCAGTCATGACACCTTCACTTTCAGACATCTTCGTTCGGCCACCTTGAACAATATCACTATAGGAGGGCTGGACCATACCACCATCATTTTCTTTCTCACTATCAGAGCAGTCCCCCCATTTAGCAGAAATGTGCACCACCCTATACCCGTCACCGCCACCATGCATGCCTTTTTTCACATTACAATCTCTAGCTAAGCTGTCCAACAGTGGACCATTGTCTGTATTTGCTTTAGAGCCCTTCTCAGCACTATATGTTCTCTCATTCCCCAGATCTTGATCACAAGTGCCAACACTAGCAACCCTTGGCTCAACATTAGCACCTAAGGAAACAGAATTTTGATCCTCATGAGTCCTTTTGGCATCCTTCTCATGATCCAGGTCCAAATCAATATCCACCAGGCATGCAAACCGATTGTCGAGCTCAAGCTCAATGTTGTTCGCCTGCCTCTCAGGTGTTTCCTGCATCCCATCCACTGTCATCACAACACCAATGGCATTAGCACTTTCCTTGATAGGAGTTTCTTGAATCCCAGCCAGCATCACAGCCCCAAGATCCATGTGTTGATATTGCCTCTAAATCTCCTCTTGAGCTGGGGAATTAGGACCTACAGCAACAACTTGCACATCATGGACAGCGACAATGGCTGCAGGTGCCCTCACAGTTTCCAGACCGAGAGAATCCACACCACCATTCTTCCCACCCAGTTCCACATCTTTCTCCACAACAGCACAACTTCGTTCAGCATGAACATTCCTCTCCACACTAGCACTCACTTCCCTTCGGGGGCTTGCCATCAAGGATGGAACCTCAAACATAGGAGTTTCAGCAGAGCCTCCTGCATCCTTAAAAGCAGAAGAAGACTCAACACTGCATTTCAGGGTATCAAAATTACCCAAGTCCCGCTTCAGCCTGTTAAAAATATCACTGACCTTCACTCCAGGAGGCTCCACACCTAGCTTATCCAAATCATCCCCCATTCCCAGAACCCCAATGTCCACAAAGTTCACCATCTCATGGCGAGGGAGTATGGGTTGTTCTACGTTCACCCCACCATCAACCAAAAGCCCATGTGTCCTCAAACTCCCCACAGAAGCAGCTTCATGAGAACCCAAACCATCCCTCACCCTCCTGCACACCCTCCTATTCAGAGATCCATTTCTGCAGGCAGAGGCACAATGTCCCAGCCGATGGCACACACTGCAATAATCAACCCACGATTCAAACATAACATCCTGCTTCCATCGGAATTCTTGCTCATCAGTAATCCACACCTAGTCCACCGGCGTCTTGGAGACATCAACCTCCACACATATGCGAGGGCAGATGGGATGACACACCGTCTCAGTTTTGATGTCTGAGCATAGGTAGCGGCCGACCATGTTCCCAAGCATAGATAGAATGGAAGGGTTCTGTAATTGGAGAGGAAGGCCCGGGAAATGTACCCAAATCGCTATACTCGGATTACCCCGCTGCATATGGAAGTCAAAATTCCACCGAAGAAGAAAGAAAGGCATACCTCCACACCGTCGAGGACCCTTAGACCATGCCGTGATGAGATCCTCCATAGACCCAAAACGAATCATTATGTGTCGTCGATCGAGAAGACCAATCACCGCCCGATCTTGCAAGTTCCAGGCTTCAAAGACAAACAGATCAAAAGCATCAACTGAGGGACGACTTTGATGAAATCGAGCCACTAGAGTCAGCTTGAAAAGATCTATGGAAGAGTTATGTTCTGAATTTACAAGAATGTTGGGGTCAATAAAATTTCCAAGTGGAGTTCTCATAAAAAAAATTCAATTCTAGAATTCAAATATAACCTTTTAAGGATTTTTTTAGGAAGATATATCAGAATCTTACATGTTGAGATAATGTAAGAGAGTGGAAGTTGATGGTACCAGATATTGTCCAAAAGATGATAGATAAGATTCAAATAATTCAATATCATATGAAATTTGGATGAAGTTGACATAATGTTTATACAAACAATCATCATCTTGACCAAGAGGACAAGGTTAGAGATAATGTTTTCCTTTGTATATTGTTATGTAATAATTTCATGAGGTTTTGGAATAATGTAATATTATTTCTAGATATATCAGGGTCTTTGAGATACTTGATCACATCTGAATCATGGTTTATTTACTAGAGCTCTCACTTAACCCATATCAAGTACATGATGTGTTCCATGTTTCCATTTTAAGGTAGTACATAAAAAGCCAATCATTTGTAGTAAATATAGATGGGGTTCCATTTGAGATTGATCTTTCATATGAGGATCAACTGGTGAAGTTCTTCGATCATAGAGATAATGTTACAAAACAATAAAAATAAAATGGTCAAAGTTCTTTGGTGTAACCACAAGTTTGAGGAAGCAAAATGAGATTGATAAGAGGTTGTGAAACATAGGTACCCTCATATTTTTTATTCTTTAAAATGAAATTTATAGTTAGGAATTATTAAATAGGGGAATATTATAACAACCCAAAGAGTTATAAATTAATTTCTGTTTCCAAATGAATAAAATCCTTGATAAGTAATGTACTTAATGAAAAAAATGCACTAATTTGGTTATTTGGGACCATTATAAAATATAAAGTATCATAGTTAAAATATAATCAAATGTCATAACCAATGATAATATTACTATTGTACATTGACCATTATGATTAGTATATATAAAGGACTACGATAAAATCGAATTAACGTATATGAAATAATTGAGGGCCTCAACCAATACGATCCTACCCTACAAATAACATTAATCATGGATTACAAGGGATATGAAATCATTGATATTTTACCTTGACTAATACTATGCTGATTTTCAATAATTAAATCATGAGCGAAGATTTTCATAGGATAAATTTATGTCTATCAAGATCAAAAGCCAAACCATGTTCATTGAACCACCATAAAATAATTTCACCATCACACACCTAAACCTTAGGATGTAAGAAGTTGTAAAAATGGGTTATATATCCAAAACCTAAATGTATGTATTTTCTTATACTATTATAAATGAAATAATGGTTATATTTATTTCTATTTATTTTTACATTTAAATTATTATATAATGAGTTTGATACAAATTAGGTTTTGATATAAAAACAATTGATTTTTTTTGTAAAATATAGGATTTTATTTAAAGAAAACTTTTTGGATGAATTCCATAATTTTTAAATAAATGTAATTTATAGGAAGTATCATTATTTGATAATATCTAATGAAAAAATGATAATTTAATTTAATGGATCCCAATGTACTCAATATGAGGGTCATTAATTTTTTATTGTAAAAATATAATATTTTTTCATTAAATGAAGATATTTATTTAAATCAATACATTTTCATACTTATAGATTTTATTTATAAAAAATATATATTTTGAAAACATCACATTGAAAGTATCTGATGCTGAATTTTAAAAAATTTTCTGAGACTGCCAAATTTTTTAGTAAAAATTAAAATTTTTTAAGTATAAATTTTGTATTATAATATAATAATATACCAAAAGTGATTTAATAAATAATGTAGAGATTTTTTCGGAATGAAAGTTTTTTTCCACATTAAAATAATGTGTTTTTGAAGTCATTTGATTAATTTTATATTCATTTATTGAATCCTCCAAAAGCTATATCATATATTAATGTTCTAAAATAAATTATTTATAAACATTACCCACTTAAAAATATCATATATAATTATTTAAATGAGATTTTTTCTTATCCTAATAAACTATCACAATTAACTCCTCTTCTAAATAAAACATTTGAAAAAAGCATGGGTAGGTTTATTTTTTTATTATTTTATCATATATAGTCCCAAACCTATGTTTAGATTTAAATAATGAATTACCATATCTTTTTCTATAAAAGTCCTCCCAAAATCCTACTAATATTTAGTCAAAACCCAATGAGAATGATGTTATTATCCCTGTTCCACTCTAAACCCCTCTCAAGGTGTTACTAAGTTATATATAAGCTCATTCTACACCTTTAAGAAGCATTATATCTATGTAAGAGATCATATCCTTATCATTATTCAAGAACTTCCTTTGAATTATGAAATTTTATTTTTAATTGTTCATCATGGAATGTATTATTAAACATCAATTTTTCTATAATAATTAATTCTAAGAAATTTGAGACTGCCTTTAACTCTCATTAAAACCTTCCATGACTCTTTATTTAAACCCATTATGCTATCAAAAATATATCATGATTTTCCGTGGAAAATTTTTTATTGTGAATCCCATACCCATTTCCAATCAAGGGAATTCAAGTTGATATAAATATATTTCGTTGATTGGGGAATTACTATTAAGTATACAAAACTCTTTCATAATTTGAATAATTTTTATGGGGTTTTCTAATGTTAAAGGATCTATATAGAATGCTAACACATGTACCTGATATGAATGTGATTGGAGGGCCCATAATTATATAGCACTCCAATGATTTTGGTAATATTTTTATCTCATGAGATTCCATTTATGATGCACATAAGTTTTCTATATTTTTTTTGTTTTCTGGTGGTTAGCCATGAAATATTCTTATAATGTCTTGTTTTTTGTTTTTTTTCATTACATTTGTTTCCTTGATGTTATCAACTAACATCATTCTTGGATATTCATATTTATCATTATCATTCCATTTATGAAACCTTGATATACCTCTCAACTCACATGTATTAATTTCATAATGTTATGATTTTATTATTATTTTATTGATATTTATAGAATATCTCTTTCTTATTTGTGTCCCCAGGTTATCCAACCCATTATTAGAAGATCGATGGAATATAGTGGAACGTTTTAGAGTTTTTATATTTCTAATATCCATTACTAATTTTATTATTCTATGTATAAAATTTCATAATGAAACTAGGCTTCCTCATATAATTTTCTTGTATTATCTATATCATTGTGTAATAAATTATGAAATAATGTATACTAAATTATTGGTATTCATATTATCTTGGAACATGGATTGCAATATTTAGAAATTAAATATCGCGACTCAACATATAAAGACTCTCACTAAAATTTATGAGATTCTAACCATAATTTTTAAGGTGTTTCTTTTACAGAACTTGTTAAGAATGAGGATGTTACATTGTAAGCTAGTGGAAGTTCATATAAATTAAATAAATATTATATAAAGTCCTTTGGAGTTAGTAAATATGATATTTGGATATTTTTAGTGCTAATTGTTTTTGATTTCATCAACCAGTGAGTTCGGAGATGCGATGGTTAGAATGGGAGAAACTATAGTGAAAATATTGACCAGGTGTTTTTGGATGTTACAGATATCATTTTAAGCATTATATTCATCAAAACTAGTCTCATTAATCTTATGAAAATTTATACAATGTGAAATATGGTGTTCTATAACATATAATGGTCAGATAAATAGGAAAAGAAATAGAATTATTTATAGGACTAGCACAATAGAATTTTGTTCAATGTGTTTTTATTATTAATAGAAAGGTCACATAAAGATGGAATACAATGAGAAGTTAATGAATCTAGGAAGATACAATTTTTTAAGTGGTCCTATGAATTATATATCAGAAGATAGGACTGTTGTACCCCACACTCTTTGATTTTCATGATCACAATCACTTTAATATGTGTTTAACATTGTGTTTAAGTGTTGTGGATGATAGGCACAAGGTTGCCAAGAAGTTGGCCCAAGAATGGACTTCAAGTGGACTGAAATTCAGTCCACCGGTCAGCCGGTGGCTTGACCACCGGCCAGCCGGTGGCTTGACCACCGGCCAGCCGGTGGAACCCTGACTCAAGGCTGAGCCACTGCCTCCCCACCGGTCGACCGGTGGCTCTGCCACCGGTCGACCTGTGGCATCCAGCCCAAATAGTGCAATCTACTGTCTTTCCACCGGCCAGCCGGTGGCTCCTCACCGGTCGACCGGTGGAGCCTGGATCAAGACTCTTCTTCTCTACCAAGGCACCGGCCAGCCGGTGGAGATGTACCGGTCGACCGGTGGCCCCTGGACCAGACTTCTCCTCCACTGCCAAGGCACCGGCCAGCCGGTGGAGCTGTACCGGCCAGCCGGTAGCACTGGTCAAACTAGCCGTTGGCTTTGACCAGTCAACTCCAAAAGCCTCCCAACGGCTCCGAGGCCTTTTCCAACGGCTCCAAAGCCCTCCAACGGATACTTGAAGGTTCCTAGCCTATAAATAAAGGCCTAGGAAGCCCCGGAATAACACACAAGCCACCGGACACATTTTTACATCTTTGGCGAAGCTCCGACGGATTGTTCCAAGGGAACCCAAAGTGCTCCAACAACTTCCACATCCAAGAGCACCTCCATAGAAGCTTGGAAGCGGCCCTCAAACATCATCAATCAATCAAAGGCGCCCAAGGCTTCTCCATTACGGGTTTTATTGTTTATCTCTTTTTGAGCTTTAAAATTGGGTTTGTGCCTACAAACCCCAACTCTTTTCTCATCTCCCCTTCTTTGGGTTCTCACACCACCACTAAGGTGTGAAGAGGTTTTCTCAAGCTTTTCCTTTAAAAGGCTTGTGTCTCGGTGAGCTAGTCTTCACCCGTAAAAAGACTAGTGGGTTATTGCTTAACCATCAAAAGCATTGGGTTCTTGCTTAACCACTAAAAGCAAGCTGTAATAGGTCCTAGTGCTACCTCAAAGCCTAGTGGGTTTCTTGCTAAAACCATTGAAAAGCAAGCGGTAGGAATCTCTCAACGGTTGAGTTGGGAGCGGAGACGTAGGCCGGGTTTTGGCCGAACTCCGTTATCAATTTCGTGTGTCTTGCCTTCTTTATTTCCGCTGCACTTTACTTTGATTTTTAATTTGTTAATCAATTTTTTAAAAGGCAATTCACCCCCCCTCTTGCCATCATTCCCTCCTTGGGGTGTTCTTCCGACCAAACAATTGGTATCAGAGGGACCTTTGAGTAATTCCTTAACCCGGTTTCAAAGTTAAGATCTTTTTTTGATGGCATCAACTTCTTTCGCCCCCGAGGGCTACTCATTGGGTCGGGCTCCATTTTTTGATGGGACCGACTATAATTATTGGAAAACCCGCATGACCACCTTTTTGAGAAGTATAGGATATCCCATTTTTAAAATAGTCATGCAAGGTTACACTCTCTCTTCCCCCGACGAATCCAAATGGACCCCCGCCGATATTAAAAATTTTGAGCTTGATGGCAAAGCCATGAATGCTCTTCATTGCGGGTTAGATAGAAATGAATTTAATCGTGTATCCACTTGCACCTCCGCACATGAAATTTGGAAGCTTTTAGAAGTGACCCATGAAGGCACTAATAAAGTCAAGGATACTAGATTAGATATGTATAGACAGGATTTTGAATCTTTTTCAATGCATCCAAATGAGTCTATTTCTGAAATGTTTACACGATTTACTGACGTGTGCAATGGGAGAAAGTCCCTTGGTGATGATGTTTCAGCTGAAACTATGGTGAAGAAGATCCTATGGATCCTACCAAGCAAATGGGCACCGAAGGTCACGGCGATTCAAGAAGCAAAAGACATCAAAAATATGCCGGTAGAGGAGCTCATCGGATCTCTCATGACTTATGAGATCACGATGAGGAGGCAAGCTCAAAAGGAGGGCACACCAATCAAGACCCCAAAGAACATCGCCCTCAAGGTACAAAAGGAAGTAAGCTCCTCCTCATCTTCTTCCTCATCTCCTTCCTCATCATCAAGCGGCGACTCAGAAATGGAGAATCTCGCCCGCCAAATGCAAAAATTCATGAAGATGCACAAGAAGAAGAAGAAATCCCGCAAGCATCGAAAGCAAGAACCCACCGCAAGACCCGAGCCCAAGGTGAAATGCTACGGGTGCGGCGAAAAGGGCCATTACAAGCCCGATTGCCCACTCAACAAGAAACGGGCCACGCCAAAGGAGAAAGGAAAGAAAAAGGTCCTCAAGGCGACATGGAGTGACACCTCCTCATCCTCCTCCTCCTCCTCCTCAAGCGACAACGGTACAAAATGCCTAATGGCATTCCATGAGGTAACATCTTCCGACTCCTCCTCTTGCTCTTCAAATTCCAATTCTTTAAATCATCTTTCTTATGAAGAACTCTCATTTGCTAGAGATCAATTGGAAAAAGGTTTTCATGAACTCTCTTCTAAATTTGTCGCGTTGAAAAAGAATTTCAAAAAACTCTCCTCCGAAAAAGAACAACTTCTCAAAGAGAAGGAGGAGATGTCCCTTAAAATCCAAAATTTTCCAAATGTTGATTCCATGGAATCAACCATCAAAGACCTTAGGGAGACCCTTGCTAAGTTCACCCAAGGGGAACAAAATTTGAACAATTTTCTTGGTTCCCAACGTATATCTAGAACCACCCAAGGGTTAGGATATACCAACCGAGCTTCCTCCTCCCATGCTCAAACTGTTTTTGTAAGGGGGAGCTCCGATTATAAATTTTGTAATTATTGCAAGAAAACCGGGCACCTAATTTATGAATGTAATTGTAAAAACGCCCGGTATGGTCAACCCAAAAGTATTTTCTTTTCCGATGAGTTTTATAGGAGAAGACCCGCCATGAAACAAATTTGGATTGAAAAATCCCTTTTGGCGAGTCTCACGGGACCAAAATTTGTCACGGTTTCAAAAACCGCTCCCCGGTGATTAGTTGTTTTTATTTAGGGGGAGTTAGGTTCTTTTAAGCCTTTTTGTGAATTAAAATTTTTCTTTCAAAATTAAGCTTTTAAATTTCAATTTTTTTTTTTTTTCAATCTTTCAATTTCAACACTTGGTATCAAATTTTTCATTTCAAAATATTCAATTCGAATTTTTAATTCAAAAATCTCTTTCAATTGGTTTTTGATTCAAAACTTTCAATTCAAACTGATATTCAAATTTTCATTTCAATTTCAAAAATCTCAATTGATTTTCAAATCTCTTTTTGTTTTTCAAAGTGTTCCCTCAATCAAGTTTTATGCCCCGTGCTATTTTGATAATCACAAAGGGGGAGAAATTTCTTGATTGATTGGGGGAGAATCTTTTTTATCACGCTTAGTATTTATTTTCAATTTATCATTTAGGCATGCATTTCATTTAAGTTTTTACATTGCTTGATAAGTGATTGTGATCATCAAAATAGGGGGAGATTGTTGTACCCCACACTCTTTGATTTTCATGATCACAATCACTTTAATATGTGTTTAACATTGTGTTTAAGTGTTGTGGATGATAGGCACAAGGTTGCCAAGAAGTTGGCCCAAGAATGGACTTCAAGTGGACTGAAATTCAGTCCACCGGTCAGCCGGTGGCTTGACCACCGGCCAGCCGGTGGCTTGACCACCGGCCAGCCGGTGGAACCCTGACTCAAGGCTGAGCCACTGCCTCCCCACCGGTCGACCGGTGGCTCTGCCACCGGTCGACCTGTGGCATCCAGCCCAAATAGTGCAATCTACTGTCTTTCCACCGGCCAGCCGGTGGCTCCTCACCGGTCGACCGGTGGAGCCTGGATCAAGACTCTTCTTCTCTACCAAGGCACCGGCCAGCCGGTGGAGATGTACCGGTCGACCGGTGGCCCCTGGACCAGACTTCTCCTCCACTGCCAAGGCACCGGCCAGCCGGTGGAGCTGTACCGGCCAGCCGGTAGCACTGGTCAAACTAGCCGTTGGCTTTGACCAGTCAACTCCAAAAGCCTCCCAACGGCTCCGAGGCCTTTTCCAACGGCTCCAAAGCCCTCCAACGGATACTTGAAGGTTCCTAGCCTATAAATAAAGGCCTAGGAAGCCCCGGAATAACACACAAGCCACCGGACACATTTTTACATCTTTGGCGAAGCTCCGACGGATTGTTCCAAGGGAACCCAAAGTGCTCCAACAACTTCCACATCCAAGAGCACCTCCATAGAAGCTTGGAAGCGGCCCTCAAACATCATCAATCAATCAAAGGCGCCCAAGGCTTCTCCATTACGGGTTTTATTGTTTATCTCTTTTTGAGCTTTAAAATTGGGTTTGTGCCTACAAACCCCAACTCTTTTCTCATCTCCCCTTCTTTGGGTTCTCACACCACCACTAAGGTGTGAAGAGGTTTTCTCAAGCTTTTCCTTTAAAAGGCTTGTGTCTCGGTGAGCTAGTCTTCACCCGTAAAAAGACTAGTGGGTTATTGCTTAACCATCAAAAGCATTGGGTTCTTGCTTAACCACTAAAAGCAAGCTGTAATAGGTCCTAGTGCTACCTCAAAGCCTAGTGGGTTTCTTGCTAAAACCATTGAAAAGCAAGCGGTAGGAATCTCTCAACGGTTGAGTTGGGAGCGGAGACGTAGGCCGGGTTTTGGCCGAACTCCGTTATCAATTTCGTGTGTCTTGCCTTCTTTATTTCCGCTGCACTTTACTTTGATTTTTAATTTGTTAATCAATTTTTTAAAAGGCAATTCACCCCCCCTCTTGCCATCATTCCCTCCTTGGGGTGTTCTTCCGACCAAACAAGGACATGTTTACTATTGAGTATCACTACTTCACTTGATTCTTGGATTATAGATGTTTGAGTTTCATTTCCATTAAAATACTACAGGGTAAGTATGTATAAATATACTTCTAAATTATAGTAAAATATGCATCTTATAAATTTTTATACTCAAGAGATTATGGGAACATGTATAATCTATGCTCAAATAAAAAAATGTATGATAGAGTTAAAGGGAGTGTAAAACATATTGAGGTTAAAGAAGAATATAATTTCTATTGGAATGATAGATAATTGATTTTTATTCATAAAATTACTATATGAAGCATTTAATATTTTATAAAATTATATGGTTATGGACAAATGAGTTAATGATATGATTCTTCAACTTATGAGAGTATTGGAATGTAAAATTCATACCATATAAATGACTTCCACAATGTTATGTCATAACAGTCTCAGTCCCCTAAGGGAGAAGGGGAAGATGTTTCTTTTAATTAAAGTTATGATGATGATTAGAAACATATCTTATGAAACATAGGAATTATCTATATTTGTAAATAAGCATGATGTATCCTTCCAAAAGGGAAGTAAATCATTGAATACCTAGATGTTAATGTGGGTTCATACATATGTATGGATACCAGATGTAGTTCATTATAAAATAGGTTCATTGTTCTATATGACCTTCATCATTTATTTAACATAAAAATTACATGTGTTTATTTCTGAGTACATTTCCATGGTGTTTGAAACATTCATTAGATAGAGATCCTCACTAAAAAATTAGACACTTTGAAATGTTAAGTTCCTATGGCCTAATAATAGTATGGAGTATGAATGTAATGAGTACAAGTGGTTTTGTTGGGGGATGATTATATTGTGTTAGAAGTCCATTCCAAATACTCTTTGAAAACAGATTCAAAGAGTGGCTTAATTGAACATTGGATGAAAATGAAAAGAGTATTATAATTTTCATGTGGTTACTCAAGGTTTTTTTGATGGAGGAAGTGAGTTGTGCAACATAATTAACCAATAAGAGTCCCAATTATCTATTTTTATAGGATTCACTTCAAGTCTGTAGGTCCAAAAGAAAGGATTAATTCACCCATCTCAAATTATTCATGTTACTCACCTATTCCCATTTTTATTCCAAGGAGAGGGACAATATTGAAGCTATGTCTAATGTGTGTTACCTTGATGGGAGTGACGATGATAATTTTAGTTTTTGACACTTGAATTAAAATTCAGGCATTATTTTGGATATACAAATTATTTTCTTAAAATAAGGGAATCCCTTTAAGGATAAAAACATATATAAGATTGTTTATCTGAGAAATTAATCATTAGAGGATGAAGTTAAACTTAATGTATTTGGGGAGGCTATGTTTCTTTTCCATAATTATTTAAGTATGTTTGTATCAGAAACATGAGAAAGAAAAAAACTTATAATGAAAAAAGTTGTGCACCAATGGTGTTTCACTTTCTTGATATAGCATAATGCTATAATACTATATAATATTTTGGTAGAGTTTCAGAATAAAATGATCTATTAGATATATATTTTGAATTTTTAGTACATTAAGGAACTGAGTGATAATTGGAGTTCTAGTGATATGACAGAGTTAAGTGCCAAGTAAAGATGTACAAGAGTGATTCTGATTATCTTCTACTCATGAAAGATGGAGAGCTTAATATGCTTAGAGATTCTAGAAATATATAAGACTTAAATTAGTCTAATTTATCCACGTGATATTTTATTTATCCCTTTTAAATTTCCATAAAATAAAATCTAACTAGAAGGTAGTATGGTACATAAATACTATTAAAAATGGGTGTATCTACTATTAGAGAAAGAAGATGGCAGACAATGGTATAAGGAATGACTAATAAAAAGTGGATTTTATAGAATTATGGTGTGGATTTCAATGAGATAATGTCATCGGTAATTAAACATAAAACTATTCAAATGTTATATAGTATGGTTTACATGGAGTGATTTCATCTAGAAGGATTTAATGTATTGAAAATATTCCTTCACATAAACATAGATGATGAGACTTATATTAAGAAATTAACTGGTTTTGTGAAGCATCAGAACTGAGACCATATATGCATGCTATATCAAAAGCATTTTGGTTTTAATCATGAACCAAATAAGTGTAATTTAATGCTATAAAACTTCATGATGAAGTATATGTTCATGAAGAGAAATGATAGATATTTAAAATAATTTTTTTATAACGGGATATTCATCATCTTTCTTTTCTTGGATAATGATATTATTATTTAGGGTCTCATAAAGGAATGTGTTGATGAGTTTAATATTTAATTACATAAATATTTTTATATTAATTATTTAAATTTAGAAAAACTGATTTTATGAATGTATATAGTGAGATACATTAGTTCTGTTATATAGTACATGACTTGGTCAGATAAAGATTAAAAGTTAGTGGAGTGATTAAACATGATTGAGGTGAACCTAGTGACCAATCACCTAGATGGAAATTTCCAATTAATAATTTTGATGAAACCATGAATATAAGATGAGGTTGAATACATAGAAGAAATCCCCTCTGCACTAGTGTTCTGAATCATGATGTATTCGAAGGGATTTACATGACTATATATTGCACATATCATGGGTGTGTTAGTAAATACATGTCAAATCACAGAATAGAATATTATATGGATGTGAAGTGGATTCTATATATTTTAATGTGTTTCAGAGGAAGAAAAAATTTAGTTGGAACTTAATTTTTATTGTAGGGGTTTGGTGACCTCAACATTGGGGTTTATTCAGACACTTGAAGAGCATTGATGGATATGTGTTCGCATTTATAGGGATGGATGTACGATTGATATCAAAGCCTCAAGTGGTAGTTTCACTTTCATTGATAAAATTAGAGCTGGTTTATATTACATAATCATATATAAAGTTTGTTTTTCTTAATGGTAAACTAGTAGATATTTATAGAATGCAAGATGGTGGAATTATATTTTGTTATTCACACAATGTGATTCACAAAGAAACAATTTCACATTTTGTTCTTGAAAAAATAAAATTTATCTAATTTATGACTCAATTAAAAAAAAATATTAGAGTGATATATTTAGTAATAGATGAAGGGGATTAAAATCTTATTGATATGTTTATAAAGGTAAAGGAAATGGATTTGTTGGGGAAGGAATATGCCATAGTTGGGTTGGGATGTCTGAAAGTATGTTGGGGGAACCATGTAGTTTCAAAGGATGTTAGATTAGTGGTGTAAGTTTTCTTTAGATCATATTGGAATTAGTGGTGGATAATTCAAAATAATTCTTAATTTGAATATTATTAGGTATTTATATGAATTCAGTTATCCAAAATAAGAGTTAGATCTTTTGAAAGGTGATGTTCTGAATGTATAAATATTTATGGATCACATGGGGATATTGGAAGAAACAATGTTGATGTTCAAAAGAATATATCTAAGAAATATTAAATTTATATATATTATAAGGTGTGGTCAGAATTGATAGAATGGTATGTATGAGTATTATTTACTCTATTATACCAATTGTAGGATCGAATATGTAAAATGAGATACAAATACAAGAGGGGGGGGGGGTGAATTGTATTCTTTTAAATATTCATTAGGAAATTTTGTGTAACCAAAATTCACAAAAACCTCTAAGCTATAAAAACATGATTGATTCTGGAAAAATGATTCCGGAAATGAAACTTTAAAAAAGTTTACAACATATAAGATTCTACCTTAAAGTGTATAGAATCTAACTAAATCAGAGTACAAATATGAGGAGGTATAAGAAAGTTATACATTCCTCAACAATACAAATACAATGAAAAAACAATGTAGTAAAACTACAAGTAACAAGTATAAAAAATTTTAACCCAAAGAGGAGGGTATCCAACAACCTTTGATAAGAGGTTCCTTGATTTATAATTTCACGAAAGTCTGTCTTACCCAAAACCAGGTTAGCCCTCAATTCGATGATCGGTATCTGTCTTGCTATCCCCACAATACCTCTATTTGTAATGAAATTGGCACCTCTGACTTCACAACCCAAAGTCTCTGATTTTTAAGGTAATCAAACCTCTTCCATAAGCAAATCTGCATGAAGCAATGTTTGAACAAGTAGTTCAAAACATTATGCACAAAGATTGAGAGTTTATAAGAGCCTCTCTCCCTATAAATCACTTAAACAACACTTTGTCAAGGACCAGTGACAAAGTTGTGAGATCTTTTCAAATGAACTATTATTTATAGGTGCGGCTGCAACGGTCATCTCCCTCCTCCAATGGTCATATTTTTCCTTGAATTTTAGAGGGACTTGTACACGTGTCACTCAAACAACAGTTAGTTAATAACTAAAAGCACGACATCATTTGATAACAAAATGAGTGTAAGTATAACCAAATTCTAATATTCAGAATGGAAGAAAAATAAAAGTTTGGAGTCTAAGTAAAAACTGAATATGGAGTCTACAACACAAGGATATTCGGATTCTCATTCCAAGGAATTTGGATCCTAAATTCTGTAGAAATATGGAGTCTGAATTTTAAGGAAATTCAATGTCTGGATTCATCAAAATTCAGAACCTGAACTTACAAAGTTTGGAGTCAGAGTTCATGAGAATTTGGAGTCAAAACTCATTGGCGTTCAGAGTCTGTATTCAGAGAACTTGGAGTCAGAAATTGGACAAGTTCCTATTTAGAATTTGTAATGGGAATTCGGAGTCAGAACTCAGAAGAGTTCGTATCCAGCATTCATAATTAGAACTCATGACTAGAATTCATAGTCGAACTTTACATAAGTTCGTAATCAGAATTCAGAGTATAAAATCATGAATGTTCGTATCCAAAATTTGGAGTTCAACATCATGAATGGTCGTATCTAGAATTCAGTGTTGATCTTCGGGAGATTTCATATCCAAAATTCGAAGTTGAACTTCATGAGAGTTCGTATCCAGAATTCGGAGTTGAACATCATGAGAGTTCGTATCCAGAATTCGAAGTCTTAAACAGAATACCTCATATCAATGTATTATGTGATTCTGAGGAATAATCTGAATTATACACTTAGAATAATTATGATTTGAGCAAAGAAAACATGGTAAGGATAAATTTCCTTATGGAATGAAATTTTTCTTATAGTGGTAAAATAAAATTTTCCTTAAGATAAGGTGCTCGTGATTTTCAAAACAAGAGGAATGATCAAGTCATAAGGAAACCTTGATGAATTATCAATATCCCCCTTACATGAAGTAATGGAAAAGTCATAAGGAAAACCTTATTTACTCAACAATCTCCCCCTTTTTGGAAAACACAAACATACATTCGAAAAAGAATATAGGAACATAGAATAAATTTCAAGAATGGAAATTAAAGCTTATCTCCTTTTCTTTGTGGACAATGGTGAATATGACTAATTCCACCTTATGCTTTAGATCTATAAGGATTGTATTCTAGATTTCTGGAATGTGGATTTTCATTTGGATGTGGAAATCTTCGTAATGAGAACTCCCCTTTAGATAAACTCCACCTTACATAGGGATATTTCTTCTTCACTTAGAAAGTTTTCCTTTTCCCTTTTAAAATTATTTTTTCCTTCTCCCCCTTTGTGATTTTGAAAACGAATTTGATGGAATGGAAAATAATAATGTACCTGAAATATTAGTATAGAAAACCAAACACACAACTAAAATTCCATTACGATTGAAAGAATTAGTACAGGGGAAAAATACAACAAAATATCAGAGTGTTATATTTTGTTTCTTTTTCCTTGGGAATTAGAATCATGAAGATGGTCTTCAACTTCTTCCACTCTTTATGATATTCCTTAGCTTGCTTTTCTAATTCCTTGATCTTATCTTCCTTTGCCTTCAGGTCCTCTACATGTGCCTTCATGACCTCTTCCTGAGCCTTTATCAATTCATCTTGCTTCAAAAGCTTTTCCTTCATCTTGATCCAGAGATCCTTCTCTATTTTAAATCATTTAATAATATAGCTCAGCTTCCCATTCAGATCTTTTACATCCTGAATCCGAGAACATTGTTCCAGAAATAGCTTTTCCTAAAATCAGTCTTAATGATTTTTGATTTTCGAATCTTCAGAACAAAAAGATTCATCGACATCTTCTTGGAATAGATCAAGCTCTTCCATATCTTCAATAATTTTCTTAGACCATTTGGTCATATGCTTACATGATTTCTTGTGGGATTCATATTTGATCAAGAAATTTGTGTGATCAGCCTCTATCTTAACACATCTATCCATCACCATGGATACAAAGTCTGTCTTTTGATTCATAATGTTATGAAGCTTCTGGAATATGGACTCAATTGATGGAAAGATCAGAATGGTATCCAATAGATTTTTAAGAGATTGAACAACAAAATCATTCCCTAAGGAAGATTAATCTGAATATGAAAATTTACTTGGAGATTTTTCTTCTTCTATTTCCACCATCTTTCTCTTTGAAGAACCAACAACTTCCTCTTTCCTCAAAATTTATTTTTTGGGGGTATCCACCACTATTTGTTTGCCCTTACTGATTTTTGGATTTGCCTCTTCATCTGGTGATTCATGATCACTACTGGATAGTTATACAATCTTTTATTAATCATGTTTTTCCTTCTCATCTATAGATTCAATATCCTCAAGTAGAATAAAGTCATGATTATGAATCTCTTCCTCAAATGGATTGTTGACTTCCTCTTCTCCCTTCTCATCATCTCTAGGTGTAACAAGTTTCGATGATCTGGTTTGAGAATTCTGGAGTGAAAATTTCTCAGAAGCAGTATCCTTCTCATGATAGTCTTTAACTTGCTTTATTACATCATCAGAGCCACCACTGCTCTCAGATTTTTGCACTTCTTTGTCAGCTTTCTTCTCTTCCACATTTATCTCTTGTTTCTTTTTTGGTGACATAAATCTCTTTCCAGGAGTCTCGGGCAATTGTTCTATAAGGAAAGATTTTGGAACATGGATGTTCTCAGAAGAAATTTCAGCATCCCTTAGAAGGGATTGACAAATCTCGGCCTCTGTCATCATCATCTTCTTCTTTTTCTTCGTTTCTTTCTTCTCAAGGTCTTCTGCAGCTATTTATTTTAAGGCCTTAGCCTCAGCAGGATCCAAACGAAATTATGGCTCCCCTTCTTTTCTATTCCTCTTTTCCTCTCTCCACTTGTCTACCACCTCATCCGGATAGGCTTTTTGTTTCTTTGGTTTAGGGGGTGTGGATTGAGGTTCTTTAGACTTAGGGGTTTTATCTTCAGGTTACACTTCCTTTAGCTTTATTTTCTTACCAGCCTTCTTTGAGGGTTCAACATTCTCAATATTTTCTGGATTGGAATCTTCCACTTCCACTAGAAGATCATAAAACTCCCCTGTCTCCTTAGAGAAGAAAACATTCATTATTTTGAGGGTGTCATCACTAATCAGCATCAGCTTTCAATTTCTTGGCTTGGAGCTACATGGGATCATTAATGATTCAAGACACTGAACTATCAACTTTGAAAGTAATGCCAGATACAAAATGATCTGAGCTCTAGTGTTACCATTCTTGATGTTCTCAATCGTATTGAGGATGCGACTTATCAAATTGATTTTCCTTCGATTTACCAAAAAATCGGAGATGTGAATGTCAATTTTCTTGAGGGTGTACTTATCACCCTTCCTCGTTACGATGAGTCCTTGCACCCATAACTGTAGAAGACGATTGTTGGTAGATAGATGGGCAATCTTGGCTGTCTTAACTTCTTTGAGTAAAAGGCATTCCATAGACTTTATAGTAACCCGGCCTTTTCTTACATTACTATTACATCATTTTAAAGATAATCAACATAATATCATTACAAATAGAGTATCCAAAGGTTTATTGTCTTGGGACAACTAGGACCATACATAAAAAACACAACATCAATCATAAACAATTATTTAATTTATTCTTCTCTAGCTTCTTATTGACACTTGTACTCCCCTTAGTACATGTAGACACCTGAGTATATACATAAAAAGGTGTGATCTAGAATCCCAGTAAGAATATAGATAAGAATAATATATCATGGGGTGAGCATAATCATGACATAGGTAATAGACCATGAACATGAGAGGAGCATAAATAAAAGACTTGAAATGAGGCAATGCATAAAAATGAAGCATCATGTCTTAGTAGTTAACTACCACACATACATGTGAACCAATCTAGAATATTTTTCACACAACATTTAACATTTTCTCATGAGATTCATCACTTTTCCTAATGCATTGGAGCGCTGTATATTTCCGGGTTCACCCGTCACATTTAAACATTCATATTGCGCTATATAATTCTGGGTGCACCCATCAAATCATAACATTATCATTTATTATGCATGGCACAATGAACATATAAAATAAATGAACATAATGAACCCATGAAAAGTAATGGGTTTCATCTAATAAGAACAGATTCATAAACATTGGGTTCCCAAAATAATGAGGGAATATCATACAGGTTACAAGAACCGTCAATCTTGAATGAGTGGTAAAAGGTGTGTTCTTGAAAGAAGAGTTATTTTGGAAAACATTTGGTTTTTCATAAATACCAGGGACATACATTTATATCCCATAAAAGTAAACATAATGATGGGAAAATCATTTTTAAGAAGTAAACATATCAAAATAGAGTGAAAGAGGGAGAACCCGAAGGATGAAAGTTGGGATCGAGAATTTCCTCTTACCCTGTATCTGAATGCTTCCATCTCTTTAATGTCCTGTATAACGACATTATATTAATTAATTAGAAATTAAATAACCATTTATAAATTAATAGGGTTAATTATGGTTTCATTATGTCATATTATGTTCCTTTGGATGACTTATAGAGTATAAAAACATTGTTCGGGAATGTTTGTTTTTATGGTTTTTCTTGGGTGGTTCACTTGTATTCTTAAATTGAAGTTTGGGTAGAACATGTGTAAACATCCAGAAATGATATTACATTTCATTAATGATATAACAGTAGTTTTAATGATCTCATAATGAATTATGTGAGATCCATGTGTATGAATCATTAGATAAGAATTAAATGATGATTATTTGGGTTAATTTGAGTGATTTTTCAATCATAATGAACTTGTTTTAATTTATCACAATAAATATGGTCATAAGATAGTTATAGAACATGAAATAACTGATAATACATATAACATATTCTGTTTCTCCCATAAAAATGGTTTCAGGACCAGATCAGAAGGTAGAACTGGAAGACTAAAACTTTTCGTTCTTGAAGGTGATAAATTAACACCTCAAAAACAACGTTCTCATTAATAAAATAAAAGGAAGAGGGAAATGGGGTTGGATGATATAATATCCCATTAGAGTCATAAAATTACAGTATATGTATTATAATGGAGTAACAAAACAATTTAGATGATGATTGGTGTAGAGATATCAAGAAATGAACTTGAACTTGAAAGGATATTAAAGGAGAAGAGGGAGAGAAATTACCTCTTGAATCCTACTCTTGAGAACCTCCTTAGGGGCCTATGATTGGTATTTTGATGAGACCAGAATCTCTTGGACGTGGGGGAGGGGCTATGGATGGTGTTTTGGAAAATTTTAGAGAAGTCTCAGAGCTTGAGAAGTGTGATGAAATGAGGGTGTGAAAGCTGGCATTTATAGTGGAGGGGAGAGGGGTTTCCTTAATATAAAATTCATTAGTTGATTATTTCTTCAAAATACAATTAATAGTGAGTAATCCATGACCAAGAATAGTAAATAAGGCATGTGAGTTTGAGATTTGGTTTCTTACATCACCTGTGATGTCAGGAATAGTGGGTTTTAACCATAATGTATTTATATGGTAAATTAATGTATTTTACAATTCACAAAAAATTCATGTATTTCAAAAAAATAACAAAAATTTACCCCATCCATTTCTCGACATGCAGAATCAAATAATGAAGTCCATTTTTTAAAAATAATTTTATAAATATTATTAATCTAATATTAAATTAAAAGCATAATTTACTTTAAAAACAGTTTTTAAGATTAAAACTGATTTTATAGTGCATTCAAAAATTATGTAGGGTCTTATAAAATTATCTAAAAACTATAAGACATTGATTTGATAAATAATTAATACATTTTGAGAAAATACATTTTCTTTTAAATTAATTAATTAATAAATTAATTATAATTAATTATTTATGACTTACAAAATTCCAAAACGTTTACTAAGCTCAAATTGTCACTTTCTAAGATGTCTAAATTTCATTTAATTATTCATAGGTAATGTTACTCTTATGATGGATGATTTACTATTCATAAGGGTCATATTACTATTCATTACCATTTATAAGAGTACATAACTATTCATTGAAAATTATTTTTGTTTCATTACACTCTAAAAATCATCTTGAGCACAACCGTGTATGTCTGATTTTTAAAATTACAATCACAAAAGTGATTTTTTAAAGGTAACTTATCACATAATATTTCATTGTGTTGTGTTTTAATGTTATTTTATGACATAAATATAAGAATGGAATTTCCATTGAAAAACATTGGGTCGTTACATTCATTCCCCCTTAAGAAATTTATCCCCCGAAATTTCACTTTACACAAACAGGTGAGAGTGTTTCTCCTTCATTGCCTCTTCTGGTTCCCAAGTTGTTTTCTCAAACTTATGGTTCATCCACAACACATTGAAAAGATGTGTTGTGTTGTTGCGTATAACCTTATCTCTCTAATCCAAAATCTTTACTGGCTACTCCTTATAGGAGAGATCATCTTCCAGCTGCACCACCATGGAGTTTAGTACATGTGAGGGGTCTGGTATGTACTTCCTTAGTAGTGATACATGAAACACATCATGAAATTGAGCCATATTTGGTGGAAGTGAAAGATGATTGGCCACATCTCCTATGTGGTCAAGGATCTCAAAGGGGACAATATACCTTGGGATTAGATTCCCTTTCTTCCCGAATCACATGACTCTCTTCCATGGAGATATTCAAAGGATGACTTTATCTCCAACATCAAACTCCAAGTCCCTTCATCAGTTTTTAGCATAGCTCTTTTTCCAACATTGAGTAGCTTTGATGGTTTCTGGATGGCTTGAACCTTCTCTGTCATCTCTTAATCAAGATCAGGTCCAAGTAGATTTCTTTCTACAACTTCATGCCAACAAGTTGGAGTTCTACATCACTTTCCAGATAGAGATTCATATGGACCCATCTGAATACTTGAGTAGAAGCTATTGTTGTCCAGATACTCTTTCAGCTACTTCTTTATATCCTCCAGTTCGATAGGATCCATCTTATAGGGACACTTCGAGTTAGAAGTAACTCCAGGTATGAGTTAAATTAAGAACTCTACCTCACGATCTGGGCGAATTCCGGGTAACTCTTTGAGAAATACATCGTTGTATTCCCTCACGATGGGCATTTCTTCAAGGTTGGAACTTTCCTTCGACTCAACCACTTGGGCGATGTATGCTTCTTCATAGGGAATAAAAACCCACACCATTGAAGGATTTTTCAAAGGAGATTAATGATCTTCCTTGCATCTATAGTGGAGCATGTGATGGTTCGAAATATGAAAAGATATTTTCTTTTCCTAACATTTGATATGTGCTCTATATAACGAGAGCCAATCCATTCCCATTATAGCGTCAAATTTCACCAAGGGAAGTATTATCAGATTTTCTGGAAGAATCTTTCCACATACGCCAAGAGGATAAGAGTCAAACACTTCTATTGCAATGATTTCACCACTTGGTGTTTTTATAGATATCTCTACTTAATGGTTTCAGGGCTTCGAATCTATAGTTCTAGCAAACATACAAGATATAAAAGAATATGTTGAACCAGAATCAAATAAGACTTTTTTCATTATTGATTGAATAGGAAGTGTACCTTGTACGACTTCATTATCATGCTCCACCTCCGCAGTAGTGATGGCATAATCCTTCCCTTGTTCCATTGGATTTAGTGGTTTCTGACGTTGATTACCCTCAAGAACTCGAGGTTTAGTGCACTGGTTTTCACAGTGCCCTAGATCTCTACAGTTGTAGCATTGAACCATGAGTGGTTCTCTCATTTTATCGGCTACATTGTCCTTTCTTTTGGTGTCTTTTTGACACTTTTGGGCATCTTGTCCATCTTTCCCACACTTGAATCATTTCCCCGTCCCTTTGAAGAAGTTCCCATTGTGCAACTTCTGACATTTTTGGCATGTGAGTCGTTGAGTTTTCTTCCCATTTTTATCATTATATCCACCGGCTTGAAACTCCATTTTTCTTTTCTTATTACCATAGCAGTGGGATCATTCTTCAAACTCCATATCCGCTTTGAGAGCACACCGAAAAACATCTTCATAACTCCCAAAGTCTCGAATTGCAAGAGCCTTTTGATGGTGTGGTTTTAATACACTAAAGAATCGATCAATTTTCCTATCATTGTTGATAAAAAAACCCAAACTATACCTTTCATGCCTTGTGAAATTCTCTTCATAGGTTGTGATAGATTATTCTTCTTTTTTCTTGAGCTCAATGAATTCTCTCTCCATTTTCATGTGAAGAGTTCTTCGGAAATACTTGTTAAGAAATATTATCTTAAAGTATTCCCATTCCATCTCTTCAATTTCCACCCTTAGCTTGGTGTTCTTAATCAAATCCCACCATTGATAATCTTCTCCATCTAGACAATAAACGGCTAGAGTCGCCTTCTCCATCTCAGAATAGTGAAGCACAGAAAAGATCTTCTCCATGGAGTTGACCCACTATTCCACAACTAGGGGATCGGAAGATCCAAAAAACGTCAGTGGTCGTTGCCGCATAAAACATTCGATATCCAGTTGCTCCCTCTTTGGTGAAGGATGATGTTCCCTATTATTATGGTTATTGTTCATAACCTGAGATAATTGGTTAATCATTTCTATGATGTTTTTTAACTCCACCTACCAAATCATTGGGGATGTCGTTCAGAAAATCATTGCATTGGCCCTCGCAAGAGTTGTTGGCCTGATTTCTCCTGGTTCACACCATTTTCTAAAATAGAAAATGTTAGAACAAAACATAAGTAAACAAGTCATGAATAAATTATTCATTTAAACAATTTATACCAAGAACAAAACATATGGGATCCCTATGTAGATATTATTGTGTGCATATTTATACTTAGTCTCATGCTAGAGGTTTTCTCTATGATTCGCTAATCCTAATTCCCAAATTACCTAAACCTTGCCTCTGATACCAACTATAGTGACCCAGACTTTTCTTACATTAATATTACATCATTTTAATGAAAAACCACATAATGGAATTACACATATAGTATCCAATGGTTTAGTGTCTCGGGAAAACTAGGACCATACATAACAAATACAACATCAAGTATAAACATTAATTTAACTTCTTCTTCTCAAGCTTCTTATTGACACTTGTCCTCTTCTTAGTACATGTATCCAACTAAGTATATAAATCAAAATGGGTGAGATATAATCCTAGTAAGAGGTTGATAAGAATAGTATAGCATGGGGGGAGCATAATCATGACATAGGTAAAAGATCATGAACATGAGAGGACAATAAATAAAAGACATGAAATGTGGCAATGCATAAAAATGAATCATCATGTCTTAGTGTTTAACTACCACACATACTTTTGAACCAAGATATCATCTTGTTCACACATCATTTCACATTTAATCATGAGATTAATCAATTTACCCAATGCATTGGAGCGCTGTATAATTCCAGGCGTACCTGTCACATTTAAACATTCATATTGTGCTATATAATTCCGGGCGCACCCGTCACATCATAAAGTTATAATTTATAATGAATTACACAATGAACATATAACATAAATGAACATTATGAAACCAAGAAAGGGAATGGGTTTCATCTCAGAAGAACACATTCATAAAAATTGTGTTCCCAAACTAATGAGGGAATATCATACATGTTACAATAACCTTTAATCATGAATGAGAGGTAAAATGTGTGTTCTTGAAAAAAGAGATCTTTTGGAAAATATTTGGTTTTTTCATAAATACCAGTGAAAAACATGTATATCCCAGAAATTTAAATATAATAATGAAAAAATTATTTTTAAGAAGTAAACATTTCAAAATGGAGTGAAAGTGGTAGAACCCGAAGGATGAAAGTTGGGTTGGAGAATTTCCCCTTACCTTGTATCTGAATGCTTCATTATCTTTAATGTACTATATAATGACATTATATTCATTAATTAGAAATTCCAAAACCTTTTATACATTAATTGGGTTCATTTTGGTTTCATTATGTCATATTATGTTTCTTTGGATGACTTATAGAGTTTAAAAACTATTTTCAGGAATGTTCTTTTTTATGGTTTTTCTTGGGTGGTTCACTAGTATTCTTAAATTGATGTTTGAGTAAAACATGAGTAAATATCCAGAAATGATATTACATGACATTATTGATATTACATAATTTTTAATTATCTTATAATGAATTATATTAGATCCAGTGGATGAATATTTAGATAAAAATTCAATGATTATTATTTGGGATAATTTGAGTGATTTTTCAATCATAATGAACTTGTTTTATTTTATCACAATAAATATGGTCATAAGATAGATAAAGAAATTGAAATAGAAGATAATAAATATAAAATATTCTGTTTCTACCATAAAAATGGTTTCATGACCAGATATGAAGGTAGAAATGGAAGAAGAAAACTTGTCTTTTTTGAAGGTGATAAATTAACCCCTCACGAACAACGTCCTATTTAATAAAATAAAAGGAAGAGGTAAAGGGGGTTGGATGATATAATATCTCATTAGAATCATAAAATTACATTATATGTATAATATTGGAGTTAAAATACAATTTAGATGATGATAGGTGGGGAGAGATCAAGAAATGAACTTGAACTTGAAAGGAAATCAAAGGAGAAGAGGGAGAGAAATTACCTCTTGAATCATTCTATTGAGAACCTACTTAAGGGCCTAAGATTGGTCTTTTGATGAGACCAGAAGCTCTTGGACGTGGGGGAGGGTCTAGGGAAGGTGTTTGGTCCGAGTTAATAGAAGGCATGGAGCTTGAGAGGTGTGAGGAAATGAGGGTGTGAAGGGTGGCTTTTATAGTGGAGGGGAGAGGGGTTTCCTTAATATAAAATTCATTAGATGATTATTTAATCACAAGACAAGGAATAGTGAGTAATCCATGAACAATTATAGTAAATAAGGCATGTGAGTTCGAGATTTGGGTTCTTACATCTCTTGTGATGTCATGAAAAGTGGGTTTTAATTATAATGTATTTATACGGTATATTAATGTATTTTACTATTCACCAAAAATTAAGTATTTCAGAAAAATCCCAAAAATTTACCCAAATCATTTTTCAATGTGTTGAATCCAAAAATGAATTCCATTTTTCAAAAACAATTTTTTAAATATTATTAATTTAATATTTAATTAAATTCATAATTTACTTAAAAAACCGTTTTTAAGATTAAAACTGATTTTATAGTGCATTAAAAAATTATG
Source organism: Viscum album (assembly GCA_963277665.1). Taxonomy (NCBI): domain Eukaryota; kingdom Viridiplantae; phylum Streptophyta; class Magnoliopsida; order Santalales; family Viscaceae; genus Viscum; species Viscum album. The sequence goes on along the minus strand of OY728143.1, from coordinate 1,750,684,245 downwards.
TTGGGTCTTATAAATTTATATAAAAACTATAATAAATTGATTTGATAAATAATGAATACATTTAATGAAAATTCATTTTCTTTTAAATTAATTAATTAATTATAATTATTTATTTATGACTTACAAAATTCCAAAACATTTACTAAGGTCAAATTGTCACTTTCATAGATGTATAAATTTTATTAAATTATTCATAGGTAATTTTACTCTTATGTTTGATGATTTAAAATTAATAAGGGTCATATTACTATTCATTACTATTCATAAAGGTATACTACTATTCACCAATTTTTTTTTGTTTCATTACACACAAAAAAGCATCTTGAGCACAACCGTGTATATTGGATTTTTAAAATTCCAATTGCAGAGGTGACAAAATTATTTTTAAAGGTCACTTATCACATTGTAGTTCTTTATGCTGTGTTTTCATGTTATTTTATAAAATAAATATAAGAAGGTAATTTCCATTGGAAAACTTTGGGTCGTTACATTCTTCCCCCCTTAAGAAATTTTGCCCCTGAAATTTCACTTTACACAAATAGGTGAGGGTGTTTCTCCCTCATTGCCTCTTCTGGTTCCCAAGTTGCTTTCTCGAACTTATTGTTCCTCCACAAAACTTTGAAAAGATGGGTTGTCTTGTTGCGTAGAACCTTATCTCTCCAATCCATAATCTTTACCGGCTTCTCCTCATAGGAGAGATCATCATCTAGCTGCACCACCTTTGAGTTTATTACATGTGAGGGGTCTGGTATGTACTTACTCAGTAGTTATATATGAAACACATCATAAACATGATCCATATTTGGTGGAAGTGCAAGACGATAGGCCATAGCTCCTATGTGGTCAATGATCTCAAAGGGGCCAATCTACCTTGGGCTTGGCATCCCTTTCTTCCCAAATTGCATGACTCTCTTCCATGGAGATATTCGAAGGAAGACTGCATCTCCAACGTCGAACTCCAAGTCCCTTCGATTGTTGTCATCATAGCTCTTTTTATGACTTTGAGAAGCTTTGATGTGTTTCTGGATGACTTGAACCTTCTCTGTCATATCTTGAACATGATCTGGTCCAAGTAGCTTTCTTTCTCCAACTTCATCCCAACAGGTTGGAGTTCTACATTGCTTTCCATATATAGATTCATATGGAGCCAACTGAATACTCGAGTGGAAGTTGTTGTTGTATGAGAACTCAACCAATGGGAGATGCTGATCCCATACACCTTTGAATTCTAGAGAGCAGGCTCTAAGAATATCTTCAAGCATCTGAATTGTCCTTTCTGATTGGCCATCAGTTTGGGGGTGATATGCCATGCTGAAATTTAATTCAGTACTCAAAGAATGTTTAAGGCTCCTCCAGAATTTAGATGTGATCCTCGGATCATGGTCAGGGACAATTACGAGTGGAACACCATGCTGTCTCACCAATTCCTTCACATATAACTTTTCATGTTGTTCATGCGAGAGATCTTCCATGGTAGGGATAAAATGAACAGTCTTTGTGAGTCGTTCAACCACAACCTATATCGCATCATTTCCCTTTGAAATCTTCAGGAGACTCGTGACAAAGTCCATAGTAACATTTTCCCATTTCCACATGGGTATAGGAAATGGATACATCATACCTTTGGAATTTTGTCGCTCAGATTTAACTTTCTAACATACCAAGAACCGTGATATATATTCTGCAATATGCTTCTTCCTGTTATCCCACCAGAAGTGTTCCCGGAGATCATAGTACATCTTGGTACTTCCAGTATGGATAAAGAAAGTTGAGCTATGTGCATTGTCCAATAGATCCTTTTTTATCCCGGGTGATGAAGGTACACAAAGCCACATTCCAAATCAAATCACATCGTCATCGTCGATATGAAACTCTTGCATCTTCCCTTCCTTTACTGTATTCACCCTCTTTTGCATCTCCACTTCATCCCTTTGTGCTTCCTTAATCTTCTCCTGGATTGATTATTGCGCAATCATTTGGGAAAGGTTGGATGTATCCCCTACCCTTATGATTTACAAATCCATTCTTTTCATATCAATGAAGATAAGGTCTTTCTCAATCCGTAACATGGATAGAGTATCAGGTTCTTTTCTACATAGAGCATCAGCTACCTTGTTCGCATTTCTAGGATGATAGTGAATTGAGCAATCGTAATCCTTGATTAGCTCTAACCATCCCTTTTGACGCATGTTGAGCTCCTTTTGTGTGAATATATACATTAGGATCTTATGGTCTGTGTATATGTCACACTTCTCTCCATAAAGGTTGTACCTCAATATTTTGAAGTCAAAAATAACGGTTGCTAGCTCTAGATCATGCATCGGGTAGTTCTGCTAATGGATCGTCAACTGTCATGAGGAATAGGCTATCACATTGTCATTTTCCATTAGTACACCACACAAGCCTTTCTTTGACGCATCACTATATATCACAAAACATTCTCTACTTTTTGGTAGTGTGAGTACAGGTGCAGTGATAAGCCGTTTATTTATCTCCTTGAAGCTTCCCTCACATTCTTCAGTCCAGACATAATTTACCCAATTCCTTATTAACTTAGTTAGCGGGATTGACAATCGTGAGATGTTTCTCACAAAACGTCGGTATTACCCAGCTAATCCAAGAAAACTACAGATTTTTGTGACACTAGAGGGCCTGGAAAATTCCTCAATTGTTCTTGTCTTTGAAGGATCCACAGAAATTCCCTCACTTGTGATCCCATGTCCCAAGAATGTGACTTGCTTCATCCAAAAGTCACACCTTCTGAACATGGCGTACAACATCATCTTTCTTAATATCTCCAACACAAGTCTTATATGTTCTTCATGTTCCTCCTTGATCTTGGAGTAGATGAGAATATTTTCGATAAACACAACCTCAAATTTTTCGAGGTAATGTCTAAAGAATCTATTCATCAAATCCATGAATATTGCTGGGGCATTAGTAAGTCTGAAGGGCATCTTCAAAAACTCATAGTGACCAAAACTTGTACGAAAGGAAGTCTTCTGAATATATTCCTTCTTCTCCTTTACCTGATGATATCCATAATGAATATCCACATTTGAGAAGTATTGAGCTCATCTTAAATGGTCAAAAAAGTCATCAATCCTTGGGAGAGGATACTTGTTCTTTATGGTGATCTTGTTGAGCTCCCGATAATCTATACACAGCCGCATTGTTCCATCCTTCTTCTTCACAAAGAGAACTGGCGCACCCCAAGTTGATGCACTAGAGCATATGACCCCTTTGTCAAGATGCTCTTGTAGCTGCTTCTTTAACTCCTCCAGTTCGATATGATCCATCCTATAGGGACACTTTGAGATAGATGTAGCTCTAGGTATGAGTTCAATTGAGAACTCTACCTCACGATCTGGGGGAATTCCAGGTAACTCTTCAAGAAATACATTTCCGTATTACCTCACGATGGATATTTCTTCAAGGTTCCAAATTTCCATCGACTCAACCATTTGGGCGAGGTTTGATTCTTCATAGGGAATCAACACCCACAACATTGAAGGATTTTTCAAAGGAGATTCATGATCTTCCTTGCATTTGTAGAGGAGCATGGGATGGTTCAGAATATGAAAAGATATTTCATTTTCTCGACAGTTGATATGTGCTCTATATAATGAGAGCCAAACCATTCCCATTATAGCATCAAATTTCACCAAGGGATGTATTACGAAATTTTTTGGAAGAATCTTACCACATACGCCAACAGGAGAAGAGTCAAACACTTGGGTTTCAATTATTGTACCACTTGGTGTTTTTACAGATATCTCTACTTAAAGGTTTTGGGGCTTCGATTCTATAGTTCTAGAAAACATAAAAGATATAATGGAATGCATAGAACCAGAATAAAATAATAATTTTTCCCTATCTTGAGTGAATAGGAATTGTACCTTGTACGACTTCATTATCATGCTCCACCTCCGCAGTAGTGATTGAATAATCCTTACCTTGTTCCTTTGGCTTTTGTGGTTACTGATGTTTATTACCCTCAAGAACTTGAGGTTTAGTGTACTGGTTTGCACAGTGCCCTAGCTCCCTATAGTTATAGCATTGAACCATGAGTGGTTCTCTCCTTTCATCAGCAAAATTCTCCTTCCTTTTCGTGTATTTTTGACACTCTTGGTTATGGTGTCCTTCTTTCCCACACTTGAAGCATTTCACCGTCCCTTTGAGGTAGTTCCCATTGTGCAACTTCCCACATTATTGGCATGTGGGTCGTTGAGTTTCCATCCCATTTTTATCATTAGATCCACCAGCATGAAAACCCATTTATCTTTTATTATCACCATACCCATGGGACCATTCTCCAAACTTTATCTACACTTTGGGAGCACACTGAAAAACTTCTTCATAACTCCCAAAGTCTCAAATTGCAAGAGCCTTTCGATGGTGTGGTTTTATTCCACTAAAGAATCTATCAATTTTTCTATCATTATTGATAACAAAACCCGAAGCATACCTTGAAATCCTTGTGAAATTCACTTCATATGTTGTGACAGATTCTCCTTATTTTTTATTGAGCTCTATGAATTCTCTCTCAATCTTCGTGCGAAGAGTTGTTGGGAAATACATGTTAAGATACATTATCTTAAATTCTTCCCATTACATCTCTTCAATTTCCACCCTTGGATTAGTGTTCTTAATCAAATCCCCACATTGATCGGCTTCTCCATCTAGACGATAAACATCTAGAGTCACCTCTTCCATCTCAGAATAATGAATCACATAAAAGTTCTTCTCCATGGAGTTGACCCACTGTTCTATAACTAGTGGCTCGGAAGATCCACATAACTTCGGTGGTTGTTGCCGCATTAAACATTCGATAGCTCATTGCTACCTCTTTGGTGAAGGATGATTTTCAACATTATTATGGTTAATTTTCATAACCTGAGATAATTGGTTAAGAATATCCATGAAGTTTTGAACTCCACCTCCCAAATCATTGGGGATGTCATTCGGTCATTCATTGCATTGGCCCTCGCAAGAGTTGTTGGCCTGATTTCTCTTGGTTCCCAGCATTTTCTAAAATAGAAAAGGTTAGAACAAAACATAAGTAAACAAGTCATTAATCACTTATTAATTTAAAAAAATTATACCAAAAACATAACATATGGGATCCCTATGTAAATATTCTTGTGTACATATTTGTACTTACTCTCATGCTAGAGGTTTTCTCTAGGATTCACTACTCCTAATTCCCAAATTAACTAAACCTTTCTTCTAATACCAACTATAGCAACCTAACCTTTTCTGAAATTAATATGAAATTATTTTAAAGATAAACCACATAATAGAATTACATATAGAGGATCCAAAGATTTAGTGTCTTGGGAAAACTAGGACCATACATAACAAATACAACATCAAGCATAAACATTAATTTAATTTCTTCTTCTTTAGCTTCTTATTGAAACTTTTACTCTCCTTAGTACATGTATCCACCAGAGGATATACATAAAAAATGGGTGAGATAGATGCCCAGTAAGAAGATAGATAAGAATAATATAGAATGGGGTGAGCATAATCATGACATAGGTAAAAGATCATGAACATGAGAGAAGCATAAATAAAAGACTTGAAATGTGGAAATGCATAAAAATGAAACATCATGTATTAGTGGATAACTACCATACATACTTGTGAAGCAAGATATAATCTTGTTCACACATCATTTCACATTTACTCTTGAGATTCATCACTTTACCCAATGCATTGGAGTGCTGTATAATTCTGGGCGCACCCATCACATTTAAACATTCATATTGCGCTATATAATTCCGAGCGCACCCGTCACATCATAACATTATAATTTTTCATGCATGACACAATTGAAATATAACATAAATGAACATTATGAACCCATGAAAAGGAATGGGTTTCATATCATATGAACACATTTATAAACATTGGGTTCCCAAAACAATGAGGGAATATCATACATGTTACAAGAACCATCAATCTTGAATGACAGGTAAAAGGTGTGTTCTTGAAAGAAGAGTTCCTTTGGATAACATTTGGTTTTACATAAATACCAGTGAAAAACATGTATATCCCAGAAAAGTAAAGATAATGATTAACAAACTATTTTTAAGAATTAAATATATCAAAATGGAGTGAAAGAGGGAGAACCCGAAGGATGAATGTTGGGTTCGAGAATTTCCCCTTACCATGTATTTGAATGCTTCCTTCTCTTTAATGTCATGTATAATGACATTATATTCATTAATTAGAAATTCCAGAACCTTTTTTACATTAATAGGGTTTATTCTGGTTTCATTATGTCATATTATTTTTGTTTGGATGACTTATATATTTTAAAAACATTTTTTGGGAATGTTTGTTTTTCTGGTTTCTCTTGGGTGGTTCACTTGTATTCTTAAATGGAAGTCTAGGTAGAACATGAGTAAACATATAGAAATTATATTACATGTAATTAATTATAGTAAATAATTTTTAATGATCTTATAAAGAATTATATTAGATCCATGTGGATGAATCATTAGATAATAATTATATGATGATTATTTGCGTTAATTTGAGTGATTTTTCGATCACAATTAACTTGTTTTCTTTTATCACAATAAATATGGTAATAAGATAGTTACAGAACATGAAATAGGTGATAATATATATAAAATATTCGGTTTCTATAATAAACATGGTTTCATGACCAGATCTGAAGTTATAAATGGAAGAAGAAAACTTGTCATTCTTGAAGGTGATAAATTAACACCTCACGAACAACGTTTTCTTTAATAAAATAAAAGGAAGAGGGAAAGGGGGATGGATGATATAATATCCCATTAGAATCATAAAATTATATTATATTTATAATAATGGTGTTAAAATAAAATTGAGATGAAGATAGGTGGGTAGAGATCAAGAAATGAACTTGAACTTGAAAGGAAATTAAAGGAGAAGAGGGAGAGAAATTACCTCTTGAATCCTTCTCTTGAGAACCTCATTAAGGGATTAAGCAGGGTATTGTTATGAGACCAGAAGATCAGGAACGTGGGGGAGTATCTAGGGAAGGTTTTTGGGCAGATTTTAGAGAAGGCTTGGAGCTTGAGAGGTGTGAGGAAATGAGGGTGTGAAGGGTGGCTTTTATAGTGGAGGGGAGAGGGGTTTCCTTAATATAAAATTCATTAGTTGATATTTCTTCACAAGACAAGGAATAGTGAGTAATACATGACCAAGAATAGTAAATAAGGAATTAGAGTTCGAGATTTTGGTGATTACATCACTTGTGATGTCCGGAATAGTTGGTTTTAATTATAATGTATTTATACTGTAAATTAATGTATTTTACTATTCACCAAAAATTCATTTATTTCAGAAAATTCCATAAAATTTACCCCAACCATTTTTCAACGTGTAGAATCCAAAATTTAAGCCCATTTTTCAAAAATAATTTTCTAAATTTTCTAAATTTAATATTTAATTAAAATCATAATTTACTTAAAAAAACAGTTTTTATGATTAAAACTGATTTTATAGTGCATTCAAAAATTATGTAGGGTCTTATAAAATTATCTTAAAACTATAAGACATTGATTTGATAAATAATGAATAAATTTTAAGAAAATAAATTTTATTTTAAATTAATTAATTAATTATAATTAATTATTTATGACTTACAAAATTCCAAAACGTTTACTAAGGTCAAATTGTCACTTTCTAAGATGACGAAATTTTATTTCATTATTCATAGATAATGTTACTCTTATGTTGGATGATTTTCTATTCATAAGGGTCATATTACTATTCATTACTATTCATAAGGGTACATTAATATTCACCATTTGTTTTCATTAGACTCCAAAAATCATCTTGAGCATAACCGTGTATGTCGAATTTTGAAAATTCCAATCATAGAAGTGAAAAAATTATTTTTGAAGGAAACTTATCACATAGTAGTTCATTATGTTGTGTTTTCATGTTATTTTATGACAAAAATATAAGAAGGTAATTTCTATTGAAAAACTTTGGGTCGTTACATTCTTTCCCCCTTAAGAAGTTTCGCCCCCGAAATTTCACTTTACACAAACAGGTGGCGGTGTTTCTCCTTCATTGCCTCTTCTGGTTCCCAAGTTGCTTCCCCAACTTATGGTTCCTCCAAAAAACTATGACAAGATGGGTTGTATTGTTGCATAGAACCTTATCTCTCCTATCTAGAATAATGACTGGCTATTCCTCATAGGAGAGATCATCTTCTAGCTGCACCACCTCTGAGTTTAGTACATGTGAGGGGTCTGGCATGTACTTCCTCAGTAGTGATACATGAAACACATCACGAACTTGAGACATATTTTGTGGAAGTTCAAGATGGTAGGCCACAACTCCTATATGGTCAAGGATCTCAATGGTTCCAATATACCTTTGGCATAGCTTCCATTTCTTCCCGAATCACATGACTCTCTTCCATGGAGATATGCGAAGGAAGACATTATCTCCAATGTCGAACTCTAAGTCCCTTCGACGGTTGTCACCATATCTCTTTTGCAGAATTTTAGTAGCTTTGATGTGTTTCTAGATGACTTGAACCTTCTTTGTCATCTCTTGAGCAAGGTTGAGTCCAAGTAGCTTTCTTTCTCCAACTTCATCCCAACAGGTTGGAGTTCTACATCGCTTTCCTTACAAAGAAATATATGGAGCCATCTGAATACTCGAGTGGAAGCTATTGTTGCATGAGAACTCAACTAATGGGAGATGCTGATCCCATCCACCTTTGAATTCTATAGAGCATGGTCTAAGCATATCTTCAAGTGTTTGAATAGTTCTTTCAGATTGGCCATCAGTTTGGGAGTGATAGGCCGTGCAGAAATTTAATTTAGTACTCAATGAATGTCGAAGGCTCCTCCAGAATTTAGATGTGAACCCCAGATCAAGGTCAAAGACAATTGAGAGTGGAACACCATGCATTCTCACCACTTCCTTCACATATAACTTTACAATTTTTTCAAGCGAGAGATCTTCCTGAATAGTGATAAAATGGGCAGTCCTCGTGAGTCGGTCAACCACAACCCATATCGCATTATTTCTCTTTGATGTCTTCAGGAGACCCGTGACAAAGTCCATAGTAACATTTTCCCATTTCAAAATGGGTATAGGAAATGGATTCATCATACCTTTGGACTTTTGTCGCTCAGATTTAACTTGCTGACATACCAAGCACCTTGATATATATTCCACGATCTCCTTCTTCATGTTATCCCACCAGAAGTGTTCCCGGAGATCATGATACATCTTGGTAATTCCTAGATGGATAGAGAAAGTTGAGCTATGTGAATTTTCCAATATCTCCTTCTTTATCCCAGGTGATGAAGGAACACAAAGCCGCGTTCCAAACTAAATCACACCTTCATCGTTGATATGGAACTCTTGCTGCTTCCCTTCCTTTACTACATTCACCCTCTTTTGCATCTCCACATCATCCCTTTGTTCTTACTTAAACTTCTCCTGGATGGATGGTTGCAGAATAATTTGGGCAAGGTAGGATGTATCCCCTTCCCTTATGATTTCCAAATCCATTTTTTTCATATCCATGAGGATATGGCCTTTTTCAATCTTTAACATGGATTGAGTAGCAGTTTCTTTTCTACTTAGAGCATCAGCTACCTTGTTCTCCTTTACAGGATGATAATGAATAGAGTAATTGTAATCCTTGATTAGCTCTAACTATATCCTTTGACTCATGTTGATCTCCTTTTGTGTGAATATATACTTTAGGCTCTCGTGGTCTGTGTATATGTCACACTTCTCACCATAAATGTCGTACCGGAAGATTTTCAAGGAAAAAATCACGGTTTCCAACTTTAGATCATGCGTCGGGTAGTCCTGCTCAAGGATCGTCAACTGTCATGAGGCATAGGCTATCACATTGTCATTTTACATGAGTACACAACCCAATTCTTTCATTGAAGCATCACTGTATATCACAAAACGTTCTCCACTTTTCGGTAGTCTGAGTACAGGTGTAGTGATCAGCCTTCTCTTTAGCTCCTTGAAGCTTCCCTTACATTCGTCCGTCTAGACATATTTCCCCCCTTTCCTGGTTAACATAGTTAGAGGTCTTGACAATCATGAGAATTTTCTCACAAAATTCCGGTATTACCTAGCTAATTCAAGAAAACTACGGAATTCTGTGACACTAGAGGTCCTGGAACATTCCTCAATCGCCCTTGTCTTTGAAGGATCCACTGAAATTCCCTCGCTTATGATCACATGTCCCATGAATGTGACTTGCTTCATCCAAAAGTCACACTTGCTGAACTTGGAGTACAATTTAATCTTTCTTAATGTCGCCAACACAAGTCTTATATGTTATTCATATTCCTCCTTGCTCTTGGAGTAGATGAGAATATCGTCTATAAACACTACCAAAAATTTGTCGAGGTATTGTCTAAAGACTCTATTCATCAAATCCATGAATATTGTAGGGGAATTAGTAAGTCTTAAGGGAATCACCAAAAACTCATAGTGCCCATACCTTGTACGGAAGGCAGTCTTCTGAATATCTTCCTTCTCCACCTTTACCTGATGATATCCAGAATTAAGATCCACCGTTGAAAAGTATTGAGCTCCTATTAACTAGTTGAACAAGTCATCAATACTTGGGAGAGGATACATGTTATTTACGGTTATTTATTTGAGTTCCCGATAATTGATACACAATAGCATTGTTCCATCCTTCTTCTTCACAAAGAGCACTAGCATACCCCAAGGTGATACACTAGAGCGTATGAAACCTTTTTTCAGATGCTCTGGAATCCTCTTCTTTAAATCCTACAGTTCGATAGGAACCATCCTATAGGGACACATCGATATATGTGTAGCTCCAGGTATGAGTTCAATTGAGAAATATACTTCACGATCCTGGGGAATTCCGGGTAACTCTTCGAGAAATACATCTCCTTATTCCCTCATGATGGGCATTTATTCAAGGTTGAAAGTTTCCTTCGACTCAACCATTTGGGCAAGGTATGGTTCTTCATAGGGAATCAACACCCACACCGTTGAAGTATTTTTCAAAGGAGATTCATGATGTTCCTTGAATTATTAGAGGAACATGGGATGGTTCAGAATATGAAAAGATATTTCCTTTTCCCGATAGTTGATATGTGCTCTATATAACTAGAGCCAATCCATTCACATTATAGCATTAAATTTCACTGAGGGATGTATTACGAGATTTTCTAGAAGAATATTCCCTTATACGCCAACAAGAGAAGAGTCAAATACTTGGGTTGAAATGATTTCTCAACTTGGTTTTTTACAGATATCTCTACTTCAATGTTTTGGGGATTCGATTCTATAGTTCTATTAAACTTACAAGATACAAAGGAACGCGTAGCAGCAGAATAAAATAAGACTTTTTCCATTCTTGAGTGAATAGGAACTGGACCTTGTACGACATCATTATAATGTTCCACCTTTTCAGTAGTGATGGAATAAGACTTCCCTTGTTACTTTGGCTTTGGTGGTTGCTGATGTTGATTACCCTTACGAACTCGAGGTTTAGTTCACTTGTTTGTATAGTACCCCATCTCCCTACAATTGTAGCATCGAACCATGACTGGTTCTCTCCTTTCATTAGCTACATTCTCCTTCCTTTTCATGTCTTTTTGACAATCTTGGGAATGGTGTCCTTCTTTCCGACAATTGAAGCATTTACCCATCCCTTTGTGTCAGTTCCCATTGTGCAACTTCCCAAATTTTAGGCATGTGGGTCATTGAGTTTTCTTCCCATTTTTATCATTAGGTCCACCAGCTTGAAACTCCATTTTTCTTTTCTTATCACCATATCCATGGGACCATTATACAAACTCCATCTTCACTTTGAGAGCACACTGAAAAACTTCTTCATAACTCCCAAAGTGTCGAATTTTAAGAGCCTTTCGAAGGTGTGGTTTTAATCCACTAAAGAATCTATCAACTTTGGTATCGTTGTTGATAACAAAACCCGAAGCGTACCTTGTAAGCCTTGTAAAATTTTCTTCATAGGTTGTGACAGATTCTCCTTTTTTTTTCTTGAGCTATATGAATTATCTCTCCATTTTCATGTGAAGAGTTCTTGGGATATACTTGTTAAGAAACATTATCTTAATGTCTTCCCATTCCATCTCTTCAATTTACACCCTTGGCTTGGTGTTCATAATCAAATCCCACCATTGATCAGATTCTCCATCTAGACGATAAATAGATATGGTCACCTTCTCCGTCTTAGAATAGTGAAGCACAGAAAATATCTTCTCCAAGGATTTGAACCACTGTTCCGCAACTAGTGGATCAGAAGATCCACAAAACGTCGGTGGTCGTTGCCGCATAAAACATTCGATAGCCAGTTTCTCCCTCTTTGGTGAAGTAGGATGTTCCAAATTATTATGGTTATTGTTCATAACTTGAGATAATTGGTTAATAATATCCATGATGTTTTTAACTCGACCTCCCAAATCATTGGGGATGTCGTTCGGGCAATCGTTGCATTGGCCCTCACAAGAGTTGTTGGCCTAATTTCTCCCGGTTGCCACCAATTTCTAAAATAGAAAATGTTAGAACAAAACATAAGTAAACAAGTCATGAATAACTTATTCATTTAGACAATATATTCTGAAAAATAACATATGGTATCCCTATGTAAATATTCGTGTGTGCATATTTTTACTTAGTCTCATGCTATAGGTTTTCTCTATGATTCACTAATCCTAATTCCCAAATTAACTAAAATTTTCCTCTGATACAAACTATAGTGACCCAAACTTTTCTTACATTACTCTTACATAATTTTTAAGATAAACCAAATAATATCATTACACATAGAGGAACAAAAGGTTTATAGTCTTGGGAAAACTAGGACTATACATAACAAATACAAAATAAAGCATAAACATTTATTTAATTTCTTCATCTCTAGATTCATATTGACACTTGTACTCTCCTTAGTAAATGTAGCCACCAGAGGATATACATAAATATGGGTGAGATAGAAGCCTAGTAAGAGGGTAGATATTAAAAATATATCATGGGGTGAGCATAATCATGACATAGGTAAAAGATCATGAACATGAGAGGAGCATAAATAAAATACTCGAAATGTTGCAATGCATAAAAATGAAACATCATGTCTTAGTGGTTAAATAACACACATACATGTGAACCAATCTAGAATCTTGTTCACACATCATTTCACATTTAATCATGAGATTAATCACTTTAACCAATTCATTGGAGCGCTTTATAATTCCGCACGCACCCGTCACATTTAAACATCCATATTGCGCTATATAATTCCGGGCGCACCCGTCACATCATAACATTATCATTTATTATGCATGCCACAATGAAAATATAACATAAATAATCATTATAAACCCATTAAAAGGAATTGGTTTCATATCATAAGAACAAATTCATAAACATTGGGTTCCCAAAAGAATGAGTGAATATCGTACATGTTACAAGAACCGTCAATTTTGAATGAGAGGTAAACGGTGTGTTCTTGAAAGAAGAGTTCTTTTGGAAAACATTTGGATTTTCATAAATACCAGGGACAAACATGTATATCCCAGAAAAGTAAAAATAATTATGAACTAATTATTTTTAATAATTAAACAAATCAAAATGGATTGAAAGAGGGAGAACCCGATGGATGAAAGTTGTGTTCGAGAATTCCCCCTTACCTTGTATCTAAATGATTCCTTCTATTTAATGTCCTATATAATGACATTATATTCATTAATTAGAAATTACAGAACCTTTTTTACATTTATAGGGTTAATTCTGGTTTCATTATGTCATATTATGTTTCTTTGGATGACATAAAAGTTTAAAAACATTGTTCGGGAATGTTTGTTTTTATGGTTTTTCTTTGGTGGTTCACTTGTATTCTTAAATTGAGGTTTGGGTAGAACATGACTAAACATCCAGAAATTATATTACATGTAATTAATGATATTACATATGTTTTAATGATATTATAATGAATTATATTAGATCCATGTGGATGAATCATTAGATAATAATTAAATAATGATTATTTGGGATAATTTAAGTGATTTTTTAATCATAATGAATTTGTTTTATTTTATCACAAGAAATATGGTCATAAGATAGTTATAGAACTTGAAATAGGAGATAATAAATATAACATATTCTGTTTATACCATAAAAATGGTTTTATGACCAGATCTGAAGGTAGAAATGGAAAAAGAAACTTGTCGTTCTAGAAGGTGATAAATTAACACCTCACGAACAATGTTCTCTTTAATAAAATAATAGGAAGAGGGAAAGGTGTTTGGATGATATAATATCCAATTAGAATAAAAACATTGCATTATATGTATAATACTGGAGTTAAAATACAATTTAGATGAAGATAGGTGTGGAGAGATCAAGAAATGAACATGAACTTGAAAGGAAATTATAGGAGAAGAGGGAGAGAAATTACCTCTTGAATCCTTCTATTGAGAACCTCTTTAAGGGCATAAGATTGGTCTTTTGATGAGACCAGAAGCTATTGGAAGTGGGGGAGGGGCTAGGGAAGGAGTTTTAGAAGATTTAATAGAAGGCTTCGAGCTTGAGAGGTGTGAGGAAATGAGGGTGTGAAGGGTGGCTTTTGTAGTGGAGGGGAGAGGGGTTTCCTTAATATAAAATTCATTAGTTGATTATTTCTTCACAAGACAAAGAATAGTGAGTAATACATGACCAAGAATAGTAAATAAGGAATGTGAGTTCGAGATTTGGGTGATTACATCACTTGTGATCTCCATAATAGTGGGTTTTAATTATAATGTATTTATACGGTAAATTAATGTATTTTACAATTCACCAAAAATTCAATTATTTCAGAAAACTCGCAAAAATTTACCTCAAAAGTTATTCAAAATTTAGAATCCAAAAATGAATTCCATTTTTCAAAAATAATTTTCTAAAATTATAAATTTAATATTTAATTAAAATCAAAATTTACTTAAAAAAACAGTTTTTATGATTAAAAATGATTTTATAGTATTTTCAAAAATTATGTAGGGTCCTATAAAATTATCAAAAAACTATAAGAAAACGATTTTATAAATAATTAACAAATTTTATGAAAATAAATTTTGTTTTAAATTAATTAATCAATTATAATTTATTATTTATGACCTACAATATTCAAAAACATTTACTAAGGTCAAATAGTCACTTTCTAAGATGTCTAAATTTTATTAAATTATTCACAGGTAATTTTACACTTATGTTGGATGATTTACTATTAATAAGTGTCATATTACTATTCATAATGGTATGTTACTATTCATTGAAAATTATTTTTGTTTCATTAGACTCCAAAAATCATCTTAAGCACAATCGTGTATGCCGGATTTTTAAAATTCCAATCACATTAGTGACAAAATTATTTTTAAAGGCCACTTATCAGATTCTAGTTCATTATGTTGTGTTTTCATGTTATTTTATTACACAAATATAATAATCTAATTTTCATTGAAAAACTATGGGTCGTTACAGCCTTCACCTTCACGAAGCGTTCTTGAACCTCTGGGATTTTGTGGGAGCAAAACTCAGCTTCCCCTTCATATGCCAGCTCCACCAAGCTTGCAACCTTGGTGTAAGAAAGTTTGTAAGTCTTCTCAAAACTATTAAAGGAGAATTTTTCTCTACCCTCTTCCTTTAAGAAGAAAACTATTTAATAGAATTCGATGAGAATATCTGGATAGACTACATCTTGAGCTGTTGTCTTAGAAATAGCAACACTTTCCCACCCATTAAGCCTGATATTATTAGAAATAATTGAGTCATACTTATTGAATAAATTTGGGTGTACCAACCTCTCCCTATAAATTTTCAATTCCAAAATCTGTTTCACAGTATACATATCTTGAGAAGGGGCTTCTGCAGATATTCAGACTGAGCACTTCATGATGAATTCAGAATGGGATTTTGTAGAGGGCTAGATGTTCAGCACACAGAAGCTTGAAAATCGATGTGGGACAACCATCAGGGGTCCCCTTTATGTAGGCGTTGAAGCGAGATTTTGAATTCCAACACCAATCTAACAGTTGAGAAATGATCTAATCTGATCTGACGATCAATATAATTGCCACAATAAAATTTTTGGTGATTCCTATCTTTTGAGGATTTAAATAAACCGGAGTTGAGAAAACTAGAATCTGATAATTTGAAATACAAAAGAAAATACCAGCAATAAAATAATGACTATGAAAAGTTTAAAAGGAAATCATACTTTTCGAATTTCATTGAAGGTTATTCTTAATAGGTGATATTATTATTTAACAATCAAATTTTATTTTGAAAAAAAAATTATTACAAAAAATCCACTACGAAATTTTTGAGTTTGAAAATTTTCATTACGAAAATTTAGAGTACGAAGAATAATTCTTACTACAAAAATTCATGTTCCAAAAATTTCCATTAAAGAAACATTCAAATCCAAAAATTTCCATTACAAAAATTTCAAATACAAGAATTTCCATTACGAAAATTTCAAATTTGAGAATTTCCAATACGAGAATTTCAAATCTGAAAATTTCTATTATGAAAATTTCAAATTTGGGAATTTCCATTATGGAAATTTCAAATCTGAAAATTTCCATTATGAAAATTTCAAATCCGAGAATTTCTATTAAGAAAATATCAAATCTGAGAATTTCCATAAACTTACTACGAAATGTTTCTTTATTAAAAATTTTGAAAAGCCAACTACAAAAATTTTCCTTATGGATTTTTTTGAAAAACTATTAAGAGAATTTTCAATCAACATTAAAAAAATGTACTCCCCCTATTAAAAAGAGTTTATTACAGTAAGGATATTGGTTGAATAGAATGTTAATGGAAGAAGATTACCTCATGGTTATCATTCCTAACTTATTTTTAATGTATTCAAATCTATCAAAAGGTAAATATTTTGTGAAAATATCAGCAATTTGATATTGCATTATGTTGAATTGTAGAATGATATATCCTTTTTCGGTGTGATCCCAATGAAAGTGATGCCTAATATCTATGTTCTTTACATGAGAGTGATGTGCAGTGTTTATATTAAGGGCAATGGCACTTGTATTATCACACAAAATTTTTGTTTTGGTAAAACTCAATCCATAGTCTGTGAGTGTGTGTTGCATCCACAACACTTGTGCACAACAATTTCCAGTTGCTACATATTCAGCTTCAGCAGTGGAAAGTGCTATTGAGTGTTGCTTCTTGCAAGACCAAGAAACTATGGAATATCTATGGAAATGACAAGTTCCGGATGTACTCTTTCCATCCATTCTACATCCACCAAAGTCAGCATCTGAGAAGCTTTTTAAGACAAAATCATTTCCAGAAGTATAAAATAGTCTTAAATCCATGGTTCCCTTTATGTATAGAAAAACGTTTTCACTACCATTAAATGAGAATCCTTAGATTTGGATTGATATCTTGCACATAAGAATACTGAGAACATTAAGTCGGGATGACTAGCTACCAAGTAAAGTAGACTTCCTATCATACCTCTAAAAGTTTTTTGATCTACTGGTTTCCCAGCTTCATCAAGATAAAGTCTGTTTGAGGTACCGATGAGAGTACTTATACTTTTAGTTTCTTCATATCCATAATTTTTAATAAGATCTTTAATATAATTATGTTGAGATAAATAGATTCCTTCTTGTTTTTGAGAAATTTGAAAACTGAGGAAAAATGATAACTCACCCATCATACTCATTTAAAACTCATATTTCATTAGATCCACAGAAGAATCAGTTAATGATTGCTGAGTCAAACCAAATATAATTTCATCAACATAAATTTGAACAATCAATATATTTTTCTTATCTTTCTTTATAAAAAGGGTTGGATCTGCATTTCCCGTAACATAGTTATTTTGATACAAAAATCCTGTAAGTCTATCATACCAAGCTCGAGGGGATTGTTTAAGGCCATACAAAGCTTTAGTAAGTCTAAAAACATGATTAGGATTTTTTGTATCTTCAAAGCCAGGAGTTTGTTCAACAAAAAATTCCTCTTGAACATAACTATTAAGAAAATCACATTTCACATCCATTTGAAAAAAGTTTGAAATTGAAGAATGCTGCAAAGGCATGTAAAATATGAATAGATTCAAGTATAGATACTAAAGTATAGGTTTCTTCATTGTATATTCCTTCTTGTTGACTACATCCTTTAGCAACTAATCTAGCTTTATTTCTGACTATGTTTCCATTTTCATAACACTTATTTCAAAAGACCCATTTTACTCGAATAACAGATGTTTCCTTAGGTCTTTCAACCAAGGTGAAGACTTTATTCATTTTGAATTCATTTAGTTTATCTTGCATAGATTTAATCCAATCATCATCACCTAAAGAATCATCAGTGCTTTTTGGTTATAATAGGGAAATGAATACTAGATGTTCTACTTCATTTCTTAAGGAACTTCTAGTCCTTAAAGGTTGATTCACATTACCAATGATACTATCACTGGGTTGATTCTATAGAAACGACTGATTTGGGTTTTGTAAAACATGTTCATCAATGTAGGGTAGGAAATATTATGGGGTAAATGTTTCAGAAATATCTTCTTGAACATTTTCCTTATCAGAAGGATTTTTTATCAAAGTTTGATAATCAGATTTTGAAAACACATCCGAGGATATAGTTTGGGTCTATTTAAAATCAATAGGATCAGTTTCATCAAATCTCATATGCACTGTCTCCTCAATAGTACAAGTGTTTTTGCTGAAAACTCTATAATCCTTAGAAGTTGTGGAGTAACCTAAGAATATTCCTTCATCAGATTTTGGTGTAAATTTATGCAAGTTATCTTTAGTATTCAGAATGAATACCTTGAAACCAAAAACCTTAAAGAAGTAAAGTCTAGGTTTTCTAACATTCCATAACTCATAAATAGTTTTATTAATAAAATATTAGAGTAAGATGAATGGATCACAGGAGTAAAATACTGATATTTTATAGATACATATTTTTGACTAAAATAGGGAGGTGAGGTGGTGTAAGTCATTTATTGAATGTATGGATATTTGTAGATATCAAATTTTATGGACGTATCCACTTTAAGATCAAGAGGCAATGATAACCAAATGCACTAGGATGGTCATACTCTTAATATCATGATGGATAATTTGATCATTACACAAATTGTAAAATTCTAATAAAATTATATTTCCTTAATAAATTAAAATAGTGTTCCACCATGGTGTAGGACTCACATATTAAACATTTAAATTGAGTTGTTATTTTTTCCTGTATTCATTAAATTTTTATATTTTGATAATTTATTCTGGTGTTCAGTAGAAGTTCGTGTGTAATGGTGATGTTATTTAGATTTAGTTATCTTCTATATTTAGAGACTATAATGAGGTATCTCTAAAGTTATTTATTCCACTATGTTTGTTCTAGTGAATTTGTTTTGTGGGATTTATGGAAGATAGTCATGATCCTAACATTACACAATATTTATCTAAAAAAATCTTTATGTACATGTAAATTACATTTATTTTTTGGAATACACAATGTGTTACAAAAATAGATTCCAAAAGAACGTATTAGTTTAGTGTCTTTGGGAAAGAGAACACATTATTCTAGCGTGGTGAAATATCTTCAACATCTCACATAAAGATCTTCCCCATTATTTTTCCTACCTAAATCCTTTCTTTATATCCTAGTGAAAAGAAAATATTAAAACAGTGAGATAAAATGATCTGTAAGGGTAAACATGAATAAAATCAAACAAAAAATGAACATAATAATGAAAAAACAAAACAATTAATTTTTAATTTCAATATCGAAAGTCATGAAAAAAATTCATGGCAGCTCGTAAGGCATAAATCGTAAATGAAATTAAACCATGATAAAATAACGCTGACAAAAAACATTTAATTGTTGATAACAAGTAAGAACATAATATGATTTTAATATTATCAAAGGAATTTATTTCAAGCCAATTATAGTGTTAAAATTCCATTACTAAATTGGGTTTACTTGTCATTCCTACCATATATTAATGAACAAGATTTACTCTCCATTATAGTCATGTATTACTAAACCATATTTAGTTGTTGTTCTAGCCCTGTATTACTGAAGCAAAATTAATTTTAATTCAAATAATTTATATCTCATGAGATATAAATAATTACATAAATCATTATAGGTAGATATATATCCCACCATCCCATAATGAAATAATTCTTAAATGTGCCACAAAAACATAAATCAAAGAAAAACCCATGAAATAAAATGTGTTTCTTAAACATCATTTCATTATAATACATATAAAATAAATGTATTCTATAAAAATAATTCCATCATAAACACAATAAAATCAATGTAATAATATGTATAAAAACATAAACCAATTTCATCTTATATGGAAAATAATTTTGATAAAACACATGGATATAATTATTTAGGAAAATATCCTTTCTTAATAAAAAACATTTCAATTTCTCAAAATGAAGAGAAATTTTTAATGAAATGTATTTAGATGAAAACAAACATAAAATCATGTAGAGTATGCTTCTGGGAAATAAGTAATTATTAATATGTAAAAATATATTGATTCCTTAAAAGTTAAATAAACATTTCTCTCAAACACTTGACAGAAAAGTCAAAAAGTACCTCATATGGAAAACAAAGGAAGGATTCCTTCGATACTGTTTAATAAAAAATTCACCAAGGGGTAAAATTAATATTAAAAAATTGTATAATAATAGAAATAATATTATATATTTATGAAACATGGTTTTTAATGATAAATATATACTAGTAAATACATGTGAATAAATCATCTGAGATGATAATGAGATTGAAAAATTATCCCTTACCTTAGGACCGATTTCACCATTATATTTCTCAAACTTCTATAAATTGGGTTTTATACATATTATTAACTTGTAAAAGAACCATAATAATATTTATGATATCATATATGATTCACTTATGACTTAATATTTCCCTTATATTTATCAATTCCATGTTAATGTAATGTTTTGGGTAATAATTGTTTTATTTATCGTACGTGTTTTGACTTGTTATTCTTGATATTATTACATATATCAGGATTTAATTAAGTCCACAACAAAAAAAATAATTTATATATCATAAATATTCAGTATTTAATTATATATAATAGATATATAAATTAAAAGGAATACACCATTCATAGAGAAGGTAGGTCGTGCGTACGCATGAACACTGTTTATGTTTCCTTGTTGAATTTAATGGATGCAAGTAAATAAAAAATATATATATCTTGTATAATTATTATGTCATATTTTTCATGATTATTTATTATTGACACGTTATAATCATTCTTTAATGGTTAACTTGGAGAAATAATCTCATTGGGTCGTGGAGATGGTAGGTCGTACGTACGCATGAGCAGCGATATCATTCACTTAATGATTAAATAGTATGGAATTGGACTGTATATGAGTTGTCAAGAAATATTATAATGTTATATTTATTATTTAATTCATTTATATTCATCATTATACCCATATAAATAATGTATTTATGAAAAAAAGTTTACACCATGGCGTGGAGACGGTTAACTTTATGTACACACTCATGATGATATTGTTATTCATAGGATGGGTAATAGGGGGAATATAGTTGTCCCATAACCATCAAAACATCAAATAATATAAAATATACTCGGGTTATTACCTATGTATGGTATCAACTTATTAATAGGAATTAGAAGAAAAAAATACCATTGAAAGAAGAGATAAAACGATTACCTCTTCTTTGAGTATCTCCTTTTGAATTGCAGAAAAGGTCTCCATAGGATAGATTTATGAAAAATTTTTGGCCTCTAGGAGGATGGGAGGGATGTTGGGAGATTATTTTAACAGAATTTGGATGATCTAATGGGCATTAGTGGTGTGAGTAAGTGGGTAGATGTGGTGTCCATTTATAAGATAGGGGAGGGGCACTTTAGAAATGTCTTGAAATATTATTTTATTATAAATTGATTTTAGAGTTATAATAGTTCCAAAGTGAAATACTTCTAGTATAAACTTATTATGGGTCTTAATAATCTCCACCAATAGGTTTTAGAAAATTTTAGGTCACAAGTTTAACATTATCTTTTATATTTAACAATTAGTTAAAATCATTAACTCTTACAATTTCTTCTTGAATTTTTATAATATATGGTTACTATATTTAAAATAAAATTACAACAGAATAAATATTGGATAATTAATTTCATTTATATCATTATATAAGTTATTTTGAGGAATATTATATTAATTATACTATTATATCATTTAATAAAATATTATTTGTTTTAAAAACTCATTTATGCCACTTTTGACACTCTCTAATAATTGTTTTTATCTAATGTCATTAAAAATGACTAATTCAATAAAAAGGAATTAAATCATCCATAAAATTTCAATTTCATCCAAAACATTGTTTATGGAATAAAATGTTTCAAAGAAAATTTATTCTAATATTTATAATATCATTTATTTGATTATTTCATTAATAAGGTAATCACCGTATTTTCATTATGTCAAAAATAAATTTATTTATTTAGTGAATACAAATTATAAATAAAATACCATGATGTATTACATAGTATTATATTTCTTATGAATACTTATAGTAAAAAATATCTCATATATTACCCTATATTATAATTGATTTAGTAAAAAGGTATATGTTTTTGTTATATTTCTCTTTAATTTTAATTAATTTTTATAACATGTCATTTTCACACCCAAGTGGTTCTCAAATTCAAAAAATTGTCCAAATTGGTTGTTTGGTAACACATGACTTATAAAATAATATTAAGACACATTTTATGGTAGTTTTATAGTATTATAATATTATTTCTACCCTATTTAACTAATTTACCCTTTGACTATTGTAAATGAAAATAATGACTGAAGTTAATATTCATAATGTCCAAAAATAAAAATTACATATTTAAATAATTTGGAACTTCTAATTCCAAATATGTATTCCATTTTTCAAAATTCAAAAAAAATAATTATCAGAAAATAATTTAAAATTAATTCTCGTTGTCGAAACCAGAAATCATGTTTTTAAGAAGTAAAAACGATCAAAAGATATACATGGGTTTATATCCAATTTAAATGTGAAATTAATTCCACTAACCAAAATTGTTTTAAATGAGAAAATCATAATCCAATTACACTTTAAATAAAATTAGTAAGTTAACCTAAATATATAAATAAATTAGATGAAATGGTAGTTTTGTATTAAGATGCAGTATTTTCACTATTTATTAAAATTTGAATTTCATCAGAAAAATTTCAAAATTTCATCCAAGATAAATTTTTATGTATCACTTCCAAAATAGAAGTTAATTATGTAAAATAGAACTTACACAATTTTCAAAAACTAAATATAAATATTGTTCGCCATCCAAGGGTGGTAAAACTATATTTTTTTTTAAAAACACTTCTTTTATCCGAAGAATATAATTTGTTCTTACATCATATATAAAACATATATGACGAATTAACAAAATTTCATTGAATATATTACATATATATTTCACTAATAAAATCTAGAAAGAGAGAATTTATTATTTTATAGACTCAGTTATTTTCGTTTAAATTTTTTTCTTTAGATGGTTGTTTATAGTATTAATACCTTCCATTAAAATGACTAGGTTATAATATTTAATTATCACATATAATTGGTCTTCCATGAAATTAATTCTATCAAAAGTAATTTAAATTTTAGTCAATATAATACATGAATAGTGTTGTGTATACTGCACGCTAATACAGTGTTGCTTATAGCGCAAGCTAATCTTGTAGTAGCGTACAACACAAAGCATCAAAGAAATTTTAATAATTTATCTCATAAAATCACTGGGTGTTACATTATACCAACCTTAAAATGAATGTCTCCATAGAAATTCATTAGGGATATATATATTTTACTACTTGAATGTTTCTTTCATGGAAACACACATCATAAAATGGAATACTAAAACATCATTTTAAAAAGAATAGTTAGAAACATATCAGTTACCCAACGGAACTAATCATTGGGTTTCCACATAAGAGAACATAGATGGGAAGTGAAAAAATGGATATGGAAGAAAAATCTAACCATCACTTCCTGATGGATAGTGATAGAGAACAAGGTTTGGATAAAGTTAATAACAAAAAAACCATAAATTTGTGATGATTTAAGGGACCATATGATTCATTAGATAAGAAGGTACTAAATTAGCATTTTTGGTTTTCATGATCCTTTCCATAATAATGAATTTTTTTTGAGAATAAATACTTACTTTATTTTGGTACAATCTCACCATTGTTCATACCTTAATCAATTTCCACTTCATCTATTATTTAAAGAAATGAAGTTGAATTTCTCATTCATGAAGTATTAGTAGAGTATGTGATAGAATGATAGGTCATTTAATATGTCTCAAAAAAAATGATAGAACATGTAATAGAATATTCATAAGTACACAAATAGAGAGATAATATATTAATCTAACAAAATTCAACCATAATATAACTTATACTATCCATAAATGGATAACATTACAATCCTTCAAAAAAAAACTAAATAATAAAAATTTAGAATGAGGTAACCTAAATAGACTTATCTTTTATCACCCATATCTCATAAGGTAGTTTTGGGATGTCACATTCCAAACATGTGAATACCTTAATAATTTATTGTCTTTAAACATGATAATAACATGAATTTCCATAGAACCTTAGTGAAAACATGCATGATATCAATAATAACTCTTTAAACATACAAAAAATACCAAAAAATTATATATACTCAAACCATGATATCAATTTTTCACTATATTTTCCATGAGGTCATTAATACAATCAATCATTTCATTATCTCCTTATCCCAACATTTTGAACATATCATGAATTTCCTAAATATATCTGAATAACTTAAAACTGTTACCGATATAATTCAACATATACTTTTATATACATAAGGAAAAACAGTAGTGTAACAATCCATAGATGTTTATTTATTATATAATACCATAAAATTACTTATAAAACATTATTCTTGATAATAATGTAATCATTACACTATCTTTCTAAAACCTTGGTCGAGCTTCATCATTTTATTCCTTAACCCTTCTTTCATCTCATATATCATTTGTAGTATCTTCATTGTCCACAACATAAATACTACCCATACGACCATACTGGATCTCTTCATATGATTTTCTATTAGGGAATATATTGTCATAATTCCCCTACATTGCACATTTAAAACATTTAACCATTGTTGATGTCATAGTAATACCATTATCCTTGTCCATTTTACTGACTGACCCTTTTCCTTTGCAATTATTGGATTTGGGTCCTTCTTTTACACACCCAAAGAATCATCCAGTTCTATTGAAAAAATCTCCTTGATTATTATTCCCACATTATTTACATGATGAAAATTGAAATTTCTTTCTTTTACGATACCCATGAAACTCCATATTTCTCTTATTAGCTAGGTCAGGAAAGTTACCAATTTTTAGATTATTGAACATATTATGAGATTGGTGATTAGGAATAATAATGACATTTTGCCTTCCAACTCCCATTTCATTGGGTTTCTCCAGAAGAATATCATTCTATTGTCCATCATATTCTCCATTAACATGAATCCTCATGTTTCTATCCATCTTAAAAAACCCAAAAGGATTATTGTGGGAGGAAAATTTCATACTAGGAAAACTATATAATCAAAGGGTAGTACACTATAGCTATAATTTTTTAGCTTTAGTTATAGGTTATTCATGTTCATTTTGAAAATTATAGGATTGTAACCTATAGTTAGACTTACCCTTGGGGACAAACCTAGACATAGCTAAAAAATATCTCTAGGGAAGTCATTAATTTTTTCTCATCCTATTTTCCAAATGTTAACGAAAACTTCAATCTTATACCAACTCTAACAAACAAATCATAATGTAAATGGAAATTATATTTCAATTTGATGAATAATAATACACTAAATGAATAGAAAACCAATGTCTTTTATAAGGCCCTGTCCTTAAACCTTACTTAATATTGAATTAAATGAATAATTCACATTGAGGATCTTTTCAGGTTTAGAGTTTCAGAGAATTAGGACATAACTATTACATCTCAAAATATTACAAAGTAGAAACTTTTACTAAGTTTCCATAAAATAAAAACACTTAAAAAGAAACATGTCCAGTTACATGTTTTAGGTTGCATGACATTCCCTTGATCTCATCCTTGACCCTATTCTACATTAAGTCCTGTGAAAAACATTTCAAAAACATGGGATGAGCATAAAAAACTCAGTAAGGGATACACAAAGAATGAAAACTGTTAGTTTTTCAAAACAACAAGTAAACCATGTATACTTTATCAAAGTAATACTTTTCACCTTTTCAAAGTAGTAAAAACTCTTCATTGAATAAAAGTTCATTACTTACCCTTATGTAACCAAAATATTACCATAAAACCCATATAAAGATCACATAACATATAAAGGTAACTTGGGACATAAACATACTTAAGTGGAATAACCATACGGTCGACTTCCACACATTTCACTTAATGGAATAGTCATACCGCCAACTTCCATACATACTTAATGGAATAGCCATACGGCGGACTTCCATACCCATTGCATTGGAGGTTATAACGTAACCACCTGTCCTGTTATTCACGGAACCACCCGTTATATAGTTTATCACGTAACCACCCGTCAAATGTCCAAGTACCATTATAAAAATCATAAGACATAAAAAAAATATAATGGAAAGAAAACATTTCCACACTTTGAACACAATATATCACTTAAATATATTGACATAACAAATCCATTATAAAAACCATTTTCAATAATAAAGTACATAAAATTGTATATGGTATTTATTTCATTTTAGAAAAACATTATGGCTTGTTCAGGAAGCCAATGACCAAATAATACTCACAGCGGCGGAAAATGTCGTTGTGACCACGTATGTTAAAAGAAACATTCCTTTTTATTGTTTTTTATAATGCTTCATAGAAAAATATTACTTTTGTATAAAATCAAAAGTCAAAGGGGTTTATACACCGTATAAAATAAATTTATGTATAAAACGAAATATGCCTCAATGAAAGGAGATTGAGACGAAGTCCCTTATAAAGACGATATCCTTAGATTAAGGATAAATCAATTACATGATTAAGTGTGACATATACAAATACAAAAGATATAAGTGTATATTAAGTGTAAAACAATCAGAGGTCATTCACACATAATCATGGAAAAACAAAACCAATGACATAGATATTTAACTCAATGAAATGAGATTGAGTTATGATTTCCGATACAAGTCCGTCTAAATGACATAAGAATTTATCAATGAGATGATTATATGTAGAAATAGTATATCCACACAAAGGTTTGTGGAAACTAAAAAATATAGATTCCTCACATAATATTGGCATAATAAAATCAAGAATTATAGGTTTAACCCAAAGAATTGAAAGTGGGTTAAGAAGTTCCCTTACATAAATTCGACAGCCTAACGACGTCACTTCAAAACTCATAAAATGAGTTGATGAGAGATAAAAAGGGTATCGCATCACTTGGAAATTAAATTTACATTAAAAAGGATATAGAATAACATATCCCAACATAATAGTATGTGAATTAAAAGACATAACAAAAGAAGTATTTTAAATAGAGGGTCAAAGGTTCCCTTAGCGACTTGGGTAACTTTCGAAACGTACACCCCATTGAAGAAGGGTCATACAATGAATATGTAAGTACCGATAAATGAAATTATATTACAAAAAGAGTATAATAATTGGAATTACATACACCAAACAAAGGAAATTGTGGAAAATGTAGCATTAATCTCATGGGAATAAAAGTGAGATGAAAAATCCCTTACGAAAACTCGACAGCCTAACGACGCCACTAAAAACATCAAAAAATGGATTGATGAGATCAAATAGAGTATCTCATCATATTACAATAAAATGTACAGAAATAGTAATATAAAATAACACCCCCCATCATAACAAATATGAGCTTAAAAGAAGTGACATAGATGTGAATACTTAAAAAAAAGAGAGAGGTTAGATCTCTTACAAAAATTCGGCAACCTAACAGCGCCACTCAAAACTTCCAAAATGGATTGATGAGAGAGAATATGGTCTCTCATCATATGAAAATAAAAATTATAGTAAATTTAATGTAAAATAACATCCCAATAACAAGAAATATGATCTTTTAAGTAATGACATAAAAGAGCGTACTTAAAAAGAAAGAGAGGAGTATGATCCCCTACCTCGAGTCCGACTTGACTCGATCGTTCTTTAACATCCTGAATAATAAACTTTAGTTAATTTCTAATTGATTGAGAACATTTTTCAAGTTACTTATTCATTTTATACCAATTATTGACTTGTTATAAACATTATGTAATCATTTAAGTTAATAATGTTTGTTTTGTCGATATTTGGTTCTTAAGTCAAAATTGGACTTCTTACAATTAGATGTTGTTCGTGTGGTCAAAGTTTCTTTATATCCATAATAAAATTACTGATTTTGATATCATATATATCATATATATCCATCATATACATGTATTTATAATATTACATAATCATTTAGAGGTAAGAAATGAAATGCACCGTTCATGGAGATGGTAAGCCGTACGTACGCATGAACGCTACTTTCATTTCTATGTCATATTAATGGAAATAAAACTAAATGAGAGATGTATATATTTTTAATTCAAGAATTATATTCATCCTTTAGATGTATCATACATCATATGTATCCATTATATGTACGTATAATAGTACATTATATTTGAGGATAAGAAATGAAATGCATCGTTCATGGAGATGGTAAGCCGTACGTACGCATGAACGCTACTTTCATTTCTATCTCATACTTTAATGGAAAGAAAACAATAATTATATAAATTATATTATAATTCCAGTATAAAATCATATATAATAACTTTAAATCCATCCTTTATAAATCCCACATATGGCATTAACGAATCAAATCACTTTGAGGGGGCGGTAGTCCGCACTTCCTAAAATGAATATATCGTGTATACCCATAATGGAAGCCATAAAGGTATGCCACAAATAAAAAATACATAAGCTTATGTAAAACATAAAAATATTATATATCATATATAAATATAGTGACATCTTAATGGCCACCTTTGAAGGTGTTAT
Organism: Viscum album; assembly: GCA_963277665.1. Classification (NCBI taxonomy): domain Eukaryota; kingdom Viridiplantae; phylum Streptophyta; class Magnoliopsida; order Santalales; family Viscaceae; genus Viscum; species Viscum album. Next base: position 1,750,655,020 of record OY728143.1, on the reverse strand, counting down.
ACAAGTGTTGAACAATCATCGTTTCGTGAGGCATAAATTTGCCATCCACAGAAACAATATATTCATTAACCATTAGATAAAGGTGTGTGTAAGTATAGATTGAATAATTATTATAACAACATCCTAGTATATTTAAGATATTGTATTTGTTACAAAAAAAATGAATAAAAAGATTTTAGGGGGTTGGACAAGCAAAATAAAACAAAAGAGCACAAGTGAAGACGTTAAATTAAAATTGGGTAACTCACTTTGGTTTGAACCAAAAGAGTTTCTTGAAGAGCTTCCTGCCTAAGTTAAGTCTTCTAGGATGAGGAGAGGGATGTGGAGAGACAAAATTATCAGAGTTTGGATGAACCAAAGGCTTGAGAGGTGTGGGTAAGGTGGTAGAGGTGGGGGCCTTTTATAAGAGGAGAGGAGGGGAACTCTTGGTAAAGTATAAAATGTTACTTTATTTTCATATGGTTTTCGGATTTTAATGGTCCCACATTGATGTAATTAGAGTTTACGGTGATAAGGGGTCGAAATACACTCATCCAATAGGTTTTTGACATGTGTAGGTCCTAGATTTTGCATTATCTTTCCATTTTATTTAAATCGTTAAATAATGAGGTCATCGCTCTATCATCATGATGTCATAATGAATTTAATTTATTTAAGGTCTAAAAATTATAAAAAAATACTATGATGTAGGAAATATTTTTAGCTTTCAAATTACTATTTATAGTCAAAATTCGGACTTGTATAACCCCATGTAAAAACTGTTTTAGAAAAACAAATCATGTTTGTGACATTTTTATTTTAACTTTAAATAAAAGGCATAAATGTCATTATCAAACACAAGTGGCTCCGTGGGGTACCAAAAATCTACCCATGGGTTCTCTTGGTCGGCCATAACTCATCCAATAGGTTTAGGACAAGTGTCAATATATTTTCATTTTATTATAATATCATTTTTACCTTAAATCACACTAATTACCTTTAATCGCGATTAATAAAACTTAAAGGTTACTTTTCATCAAAAAATATTTTCATCCCATTGAACCACATTTTACATAACAATTAAAATAATTTAAATTGGATTTTTTAAATTCAAATCACAAAAGTGGTAAAGTCCCATTTAAACGAAAAATCAAATTTTGTAACCACCACTTTGTGCTTTCACTATTCATCAAAAATTGAAGTTTTTCAGAAAAATACCAAAAATTCACCCTAAGCTATATTTGATATTCCAAATTCAAAAATGATGTCTATTTTACCAAATTAATAACATATAAGTTTCATTAATTAATTTTATAACTAAATCCCGCTGTTAAAACAAATAGCGTGTTTTTATGAAACAATATCTTTCAAAAGTTTGACACTCGTTTATGTCCAATCTTAAAGTAATATTAATTACAATGACAACCATTGGATTAAATGGTAAAAATATATTCTATTTACACTTTAAAACCAATTAAAAAGATAATCTAATAATATAAATAAATTATATTAAAAAGAGGTTTTCAATTAAAATACAACATTTTCACTATTCATTAAAAATTGAACTTTTTCGGAGAAATACCAAAAATTTACACAAAGTAAATTTTGATGTCCCGATTATAAATAAGAATTTTATTTTTTAAAATATAACACATAAAATTTTAAAAAAGTGGATTTAAAAGAGGTTCGCCATCAAAAGGCGGTTAATCGACCTTTTAAAGAATATTAGATTGTCTACGCTTAAAATTGTATTCATTCGCATTTTTAATCCTCTATCATTTATTGTAAAGAGTAAAATATTTGACAAACATATATAATAATTTTGTAGCTATTTTTGTTCATTCTCACCATTACAACGGCTAGGCATTAACTACCATTTAAAATAATATTATTTTATTATTTGAGTGCAACGTAAGATTCCCAGAAACTCGTTGTTGTGTATTGGGTACGCCATTGAGCATAGCATCCCCTTTAAAGTTATATTAATATTTTATTCACAAATATGGATAAAGGTGAAAATGTTATACTCTTTATTTACCTGGGGTGTTACATCCTTCCCCCCTTTTGGGAATTGCGTCCTCACAATTTTAAAATTGGGCTTGGATACTTCATTGAAATCCCCCCATCGGAAATGGATTAAATTAAACTATGACTTTAAAAGAAAGAAAGGAAAGTACAAAGGTCACCTGAGTTAACCCATACTAGGATTCCGTGTATGAAAATATGGACATGGAGGAAAAAATAAAGGGTCATGTTTTGATGAAGATTGATAGAAAACATGTTTAGGAGAAGGTTAACCACAAAAAAATCACAAACTTGTGATGGGTTAAACGGTATTCGATTCCTCAGTAGGAAAAGTTAACTGACAACATTTTTGTTTTAAGTTACTTTTAATGGATGAATTTATTTTTGAGCTTAACTAAATCATATTGAAACATACTTACTTATCATGTAGACTTTCAACATTTACTATATTCCTTAATCAAACTCATATTTTCTACAAAAGATGAGTATTTAGGAAGACTTGTTCGAATTAAGAGTATTATAATCAACTTATAGAGATTCACCTAATCCACAAAAGAAAACTATATATTTCCCATGTCTCTAGACTTTAACGAAAACCAAAACTAAAAAGGTTAGTACAAGATCAGATAATCCAGAAAAGGATAACCCTTTTTTAAAAAGAAAAATATATTCTTAATCTCCAAAATTTTTCCAACAAAACCCAAAGTTCAACGAGGACCATTCGATAAAAAATTTGTCCATAAAATTATTCAAAGTAAACCAAACTAAGATAGAAACCCAAATATTTGAAGAATTTAATCACATAGTCTTCCAAGCTAAATCATAACATTTATCTCCAAACAACATCAGTTTCTCTTAATGTCTCGTATTGAAAAGTAATTAACCTAATCATATATCCTCCATGATAGGTTAATAAATTTCCATAGATAACACAAAATCAACTTACTCTTAATTCATAAAATCATCTAACTAAAAAGAATCATTCAATCTAACTAGGGACTTCACATAGTCCAGTGGTAGGCGATAAATACCAGTCGCACTTTGGTTGTGAGTTCGATTCCCGCAGCTTTGTCCGATGCGACGGGTATTCACACGGTCTGCGTGTTGTCCTTTTTCCAAAACTATATAATTCTTAAAATATTCCCCAAAACGAGATAAAATCTTCAAAAATGATCATAACATATTTTAGACTCAAGTTTATCTCATGCCTTTCATTTTCCATCATAACATATAATAACCAATAATTACCTCAAAAGTAAGGATCATATAAACTCTAATGGTTACCTTTATAATTATTACCTGAACTTCCACATCGATTGGTCATCTCGTACATGATGAATTACAGAACATACCAAGGTTCAAGTAGATGATCATGACTCCTGGATAGTTGGTTTAGAACAACCACTAGTTTCCTCATTGAATACCCCATTTCATCCAGTCTCTTAATTAGAGAACCACCACAGTTTCCTTCAAACCTATTGTCACTTTGCTGCCTGATAGATCCATCCATTCACTAAAAACAGAAATGTCAGTGTGAGTATATCAACAAAACCATCATGTAATAATGAGTAAGGTAAACACTAAGATATACTTACTCTTCACTTTTTCTAAAACTAGGACTGTTTATGAAATCCTAACCATTATGGTCATGTCACTTATGCTTAATGAATACCCTAACCTCTAAAGTTATCTAAATCGACCTTTGATACCAACTATAAGGCCCCAGCCTTAAACCTTACTTAATATTGAATTAAATGAATAATTCACATTAAGGATATTTTCAGGTTTAGAGTTTTAGAGAATTAGGACATAACTATTACATCTCAAAAGATTACAAAGTGGAAACTTTTACTAAGTTTCCATAAAATAAAAACTCTTAAAAAGAAACATGTCCAGTTCCATGTTTTAGGTTGCATGACTTTCCCTTTATCCCATCCTTGACCCTATTCCACATTAAGTCCTATGAAAAACATTTCAAAAACCTGGGATGAGCATAAAAAGCTCAGTAACGGATACACAAAGAATGAAAACTGTTAGTTTTTCAAAACAACAAGTAAATCATGTATACTTTATCAAAGTAATACTTTTCACCTTTTCGAAGTAGTAAAACCTCTTCACTGAATAAAAGTTCATTACTTACCCTTCTGTAACCAAAAGATTACCATAAAACCCATATAAAGATCACATAACATATAAAGGTAACTTGGGACATAAACATACTTAAGTGGAATAACCATACGGTCGACTTTCACACATATCACTTAATGGAATATCCATACGGCCAACTTACATACATACATAATGGAATAGCCATACGGCCGACTTCTATACCCAATGCATTGGAGGTTATAATGTAACCACCCATCCTAGTATTCACAGCACCACCCATCATTTGGTTTATCACGTAACCACCTGTCAAATGTCCAAGTACCATTATAAAAATCATAAGACATAAAACAAATATAATTGAAAGAAAACATTTCCACACTTTGATCACAATATATCACTTAAATATATTGACATAACAAATCCATTATAAAAACCATTTTCAATAACAAAATACATAAAAGAGTATATGTTATTTATTTCATTTTAAGAAAACATTACGGATTGTTCAGGAAGCCAAAGACCAAATAATACTCGCGGTGGCAGAAAAGGTCGTTGTCACCGCGTACGTTAAAAGAAACATTCCTTTTTGTTGTTTTGTAAAAAGCTTCATAGAAAAATATTACTTTTGTATAAAAGTAAAAGTCAAAGGGGATTATACACCGTATAAAAGAAAGTTGTGTATAAAAATAAATATGCCTCAATGAAAGGAGATTGAGACGAAGTCCATTACAAAGACGGTATCCTTAGATTAAGGATAAACCAATTACATGATTAAGTGTGAAAAATACGAATACACAAAATATACGTGGATATTAAGTGTAAAACAATCAGAGGTCATTCACACATAATCATGGAAAAAAAACCAATGACATAGATATTTACCTCAATGAAATGAGATTGAGTTATGATTTCCAATACAAGTCCGTCTAAATGAAATAAGAATTTATCAATGAGATGATTATTTGTAGAAATAGTATATCCACACAAAGGTTTGTGGAAACTACAAAATATATATTCCTCACATAATCTTGGCATAATAAAATCAAGAATTAGAGGTTTAACCCAAAGAATTGAAAGTGGGTAAAGAAGTTCCCTTAGAGAAATTCGACAGCCTAACGGCGTCACTTCAAAACTCATAAAATGAGATGATGAGAGATAAAAAGGGTATCTCATCACTTGGACATAAAATTTACATTAATAATGATATATAATAACATATACCAACATAATATTATGTGAATTAAAAGAAATAACAAAAAAAGTCTTTTAAATATAAGAGGGTTAAAGGTTCCCTTACCGACTTTGGTAACTTTCGAAACGTACACCCCATTGAAGAAGGGTCATACAATGAATATGTAAGTACCCAAAAATGAAATTATATTACACAAAGAGTATAATAATGGGAAGTACATATAGCACTCAATGGAAACGGTGGCAAATGTATCATTAATCTCACGGGAATAAAAGTGAGATGAAAAATCCCTTACGAAAACTCGGCAGCCTAATAGCCCCACTTAAAACTTCCAAAAATGGATTGATGAGATCAAATAGAGTATCTCATCATATTACAATAAAATGTACAGAAAGAGGAATATAAAATAACATCCCCCATCATAACAAAGAGGATATTAAAAGAAGTGACATAGATGAGAGTACTTAAAAAAAAGAGAGAGGTTAGATCTCTTACGAAAATTCGGCAGCCTAACAACGCCACTCAAAACTTCCAAAATGGATTGATGAGAGAGAATATGGTCTCTCATAATATGAAAATAAAAAATACAGTAAGATTAATATAAAATATCTTCCCAATAACAAGAAAGATGATCTTTAAAGGAATGAAATAAAAGATCGTACTTAAAAAGAAAGAGAGGAGTATGATCCCTTACCTCGAGTCCGACTTGACTCGATCGTTGTTTAACGTCCTGAATAATAAAATTGAGTTAATTTATACTTGATTAAGAACCTTTTTCAAGTTCATTATTCCTTTTATATCAATTATTGACATGTTATAAACATTATTTAATCATTTAAGTTAATAATGTTTGTTTTGTCGATATTTGGTTCTTAAGTCAAAAGTGTACTTCTTACAATTACATGTTGTTCGTGTGATCAAAGGTTCTTTATATCCAGAATGAAATTCCTGATTTGGATATCATATATATCATATATATCCAGAATATACATGTATTTATAATATTAAATAATCATTTAGAGGTAAGAAACGAAATGCATCGTTCATGGAGACGGTAAGCCGTACGTATGCATGAACGATACTTTCATTTCTATGTCATATTAATGGAATTAAAACTAAATGAGAGATGTGTATATTTTTAATTCCAGAATTATATTCATCCTTTATATTTATTATACATCACATATATCCATTATATGTACTTATAATAGTACATTACATTTGAGGATAAGAAATGAAATGCACCGTTCATGGAGACGGTAAGCCGTACGTACACATGAACGCTACTTTCATTTTTATCTCATACTTTAATGGAAAGAAAACAATAATGATATAAAGGTATATTATAATTCCAGTATAAAATCATATATAATAACTTTAAATCCATCCTTTATACATCCCACATATGGCATTAACGAATCAAATCACTTTGAGGGGGCGGTAGTATGCACTTCCTAAAATGAAGATAACGCGTATACCCATAATGGAAGCCATAAAGGTATTCCACAAATGAAAAATACATAAGCGTATGTAAAACATAAAAATATTATATATCATATATAAACATATGGACATCTTAATGGCCACCTTTGAATGTGTTATACGAGTGTTGAACAATCATCGTTTTGTGAGGCATAAATTTGCCATCCACAGAAACAGTATGTTATTTAACCATTAGATGAAGGTGTGTGTAAGTGTAGCTCGAATAATTATTATAAAAACATCCTAGTATATTTAAGATACTGGAGTTGTTAAAAAATAAATGAATAAAAAGAGTTTAGGGGGTTGGAGAAGAAAAATAAAACAAAAGAGCACAAGTGAAGATGTTACCTTAAAATTGGGTAACTCCCTTTGGTTTGAACCAAAAGAGTTTCTTGAAGAGCTTCCTGCCCATGTTAAGGATTCCAGGATGAGGAAAGGTATGTGGATAGACAAAATGATCAGATCATGTCCGATCCAAATGCTTGAGAGGTGTGGGTAAGGTGGTAGAGGTGGGGGACTTTTATAAGAGGAGAGGAGGGGCACTCTTGGTAAAGTATAAAATGTTACATTATTTTCAAATGGTTTTCATATTTTAATGGTCCCACATTGATATAATTCGATTATAAGGTGATAAGGGGTCGAAATCCACCCATCCAATAGGTTTTTGACATTTTTAGGTCCTAGAGTTTTCATTATCTTTCCGTTTTATTTAAATCGTTAAATAATGAGGTCATCGCTCTATCATCACGATGTCATAAAGAATTTAATTTATTTAAGGTCTAAAAATTAAAAAAAATACTATGATGTAGGAAATCTTTTTATCTTTCCAATGACTATTTATAGTCAAACTTATGACTTGTATAACCCCATGTAAAAATTGTTTTAGTAAAAAAATCACGTTTGTGACATTTTTATTTTAACTTTAAATAAAAGGCATAAATGTCATTATGAAACCCAAGTGGCTCCGTGGGTTACAAAAAATCGACCCATGGGTTTTATTGGTCGGCCATAACTCATACAATAGGGTTAGGACAAGTGTAAATATATTTTCATTTTATTATAATATCATTTTACCTTAAATCATACTAATTACCTTTAATCGCGATTAATAAAACTTAAAGGTTACTTTTCATCAAAAATTATTTTCAACCCATTGAACCAAATTTTACTTAACAATTAAAATAATTTAAATTGGATTTTTTAAATTCAAATCACAGAAGTGGTAAAGTACCATTTAAACGAAAAATCAAATTTTGTAACCACCACTTTGTGGTTTCACTATTCATCAAAAATTAATGTTTTTCTGAAAAATACCAAAAATTCACCCTAAGATATATTTGATATTCCAAATTCAAAAATTATGTCTATTTTACAAAATTAAAAACATAGAAGTTTCATTAATTAATTTTATAATTAAATCCCGCCGTTAAAACAAATTGCGTGTTTTTGTGAAACAATATCTTTCAAAAGATTGACACTCGTTTATGTCCAATATTAAAGTGATATTAATTACAATGACCACCATTGGATTAAATGGTAAAAATATATTCTATTTACACTTTAAAACCAATTAAAATGATAATGTAATCATATAAATAAATTAGATTAAAAAGAGGTTTTCAATTAAAATACAACTTTTTCACTATTCATAAAAAATTTAACTTTTTCGGAAAAATACCAAAAATTTACACAAAGTAAATTTTGATGTCCTGATTATAAAGAAGAATTTTATTTTGTAAAATATAACACATAAAATTTTCAAAAAGTGGATTTAAAAGAGGTTCTCCATCAAAAGGCGGTTAATCGACCTTTTAAAGAATATTAGACTGTCTACGCTTAAAATTGGATTCATTCGCATTTTTAATCATCTATCAATTATTGTAAAGAGTAAAAATATATGAAAAACTTATATAATCATTTTCTAGGTAGTTTTGTTTATTCTCGCCATTACAATGGCTAGGCATTAACTACCATTTAAAATAATATTATTTTATTATTAGAGTGCAACGTAAGATTCCCAAGAAACTCATTGTTGCGTGTTGGGTACGCCATCGAGCATAGCGTCCCCTTTACAGTTATATTAATATTTTATTCACAAATATGGATAAGTGTGAAAATGTCATACTCTTTATTTACCTGGGGTGTTACATCTTTATTAGTTTAGTATCTTTCGAAACATGGAACATATTCTTAAAGCTTGGTGAACAATCTTTATCATCTCTCATAAAGATCTTCCCTATTAGTTTTCTTACATAAAACCATTCATTATAACCAGTGGAAAATAAACCATAAAAATGATGAGATAAAATCCTCAGTAAGGTTAAACATGAAGAAAATAAAAAAACATAAACATAAAAATGTAAAAACCAGAACATAAATTTTGAATATCAAAATCGTGAGTTATGAAATATATCTTAGTAGTTCGTAAGGAATAAATCATAAATGAACTTGATCCATGATAAAATTAGGTTGATATAAATCATTTAATTGTGGAAAAAAAATAATTATATAATATGATGTCAATATTAGCCAAATAATTTCTTCTAAGAAAATCATAGTGGACAAAGTCCATTAATGAACCAGGTTTACATACAGTTCCATCCATTTATTAATGAACCGGATTTACAATCTCTTCTAGCCATGTATTACTAAACCAGATTAACATGCTGTTCCAGCCCTGTATTACTGAACCCGATTACATTATATTCCACTCATATGAATCTCATGAGATAAAAATCTTTTCTCAATGAATTAGAGGTAGATATAGGTCCCGCCCATATCATAAATAAATCATTCTTACATGTGCCACAAAAACATAAATCACAGCATAACCCATGAAATATAATTAGTTTCTTAGACATCATTCCATCATAATACATATAAAACAAATGGATTTCATAAAAATAATTACTTCATAAACACAATAAAATCAAAGGTAATAATAGGGATAAAAACATAACCTTTTTTCATTATAGATGGGAAAATATTTGACAAAACACTAGAACATAATTCTTGAGGAATATATTATTTATTCTTCAAAAATGTATTATTTTATCAAAATGCCTCACAATTTTAAAAGAAAAGTAATTAGTTGAAAATAAACGTGAAATAATGTAAAGGAATAATGATTAAAATAAGGAATTATAAAGACGTAAAAATCTATTCATGAGGTACAATTTAGAAAAACAATTCTCGTACTCTTGCTATAAATGTCAAAAAGTACCTTGTATGGAAAATAAAAGAAATATTCCTTCCATAAAATCTAATAAAAAAAATTCCCCAATGGGTTAAATTGAATTTAAAAAATAGTATAAGAATATAAATAATATTATATATTTAGGAAACATGGATATGAATTATAAATAAACCCCAGTAAATACATAAAAATAAACAATCTCGGATAATAATGAGATTGAAAAATTACCCCTTACATTAGATCTGATTTCATCCATATGTGTCTGAAACTATTGTATAGTGGGTTTAAACATATTAATAAATATTAAAATAATGATAATAATATTTATGATATCATATATTATTCACCTATGACTTTATATTACCCGCTTCTTTATCAATTCCATGATAGAGAAATACTTTTGGTAATAATTATTTTATTTATCATACATGTTTTGACTTTTTATTCCTGTTATTATTACATATGTCGTGATTTAATTACATACAGAATCTAAAACATGATTTATATTTCATAATTTAAAATTAGATATATATATATATATATATATATATATATAATTGATAGATTAATGAAGTGGAATGCACCCTTCATGGAGATGGTTTTCCCTACTTACGCATGAACACTGTTTTTGTTTCTGTGTTGAATTGAATGGAAGCAAGTAAATGATATATATATATATATATATATAAATATATACATAAATCAAGTACAATTATTATGTCATATATTTCAATCTTATTTATTATGTATTCTTTATAATCATTTATGAATGGTTAACGTGGTGAATGAATTTCATTGCCTTGTGGAGTCGGTAGGTTGTACGTATGCATGAGAGACGATGTCATTCACTTAATGATTAAATGGAATGGAATTGGATGATATATTATTTTTATAGAAATAATATCATGTTATATTTTTTATTTATGTCATTTATATTAATCATTATACATGTTTAAATAATGTATAGATGAAAAAAAAATTCCACCATGGCGTCGAGATGGTAAGTCGTGCATATGCACTCATGGTGATATTATTTTTCATAGGATGGGTAAAAGGAGGAATATGATTTTAGAATAATCATTAAACAATATCAGAATATAGTAGAATCTGGAGTTATTAATTTAGTTTGGTAACATCTTAGGAGGAAGAATTAGAAGATGAAAAGAACTTTGAATGAAGGGATAAAACGATTACATCTTATTTGAGTATCTCTTTTTGATTTGCACAAAATGTCTCTCTAGGATGGATTTATACCCCTTGTTTGGCCTATAAAAGGAATTTAGGGATGTTGGGAGATTATTTTGGATGAAATTTGAGATGATAATGGGCTTGAGAGTTGTCAGTAAGTGTGTAGAGGTGGTAGGCTTTTATAAGAGAGAGGATGGGCGCTTTAGGAAAGTCTTGAAATATCATTTTATTATTAATTTATTTTCGAAATATAATAGTTCCAAAGTGATATATTTCAAGGATAAAAAGAGGATGGGTCACAATCATATCAAACAATAGGGTTTAGAAAAGTTTAGATCATATAATTAAGCTTATCCTTTATATTTAACCCTTCGTTAAAAACATTAACCCTTACCATGTGTTCTTGTATTGTCCTAATATATGGTTACTATAGTTACTATAATATGACAAGAGAACCACAAGTGGATCATTAATGACATTTGAATCACTATATAAGTCATTTTTCCAAATTTTATATTTTTACGACTGGTATATCATTTAATATAATTATATTTGTTCTAAAAACTATTTTATGTTAATATTGAAACTATTTAGTAATTGATTTTTGTTAAAGTCATTACAAAATTATTAATTTGATCCAAAGAAATTAAATCATCCCTCACATGCCAATTTCATCCAAAAAAATTATCAATGACATCAAAATGTACCAATTACATTTATTTTAATATCTACAATATCATTTATTAGAATATTTCTTTATTTAGGTAATCACTTCATCATCATTGTGTCATAATTAAATTTATTTAATTAGTTTATAAAAATTATAAAGAAAATTTCATGATGTAGAAAACATTTTTATCTTTTTAATTACTATTTATAGTCAAAGATATAATATAAGGACCCATACTTTACATACATTGTTAGTACTTCAAAATTGAAGTACACTTATTAAAACATATAACAAACCCATGAAAGGACCGTATACGTATAGTGTCTTTAGAAACTGGGAAACATAAACAACTGGTTCATAAAGCGTCTATACTGTCTCCCATTTATTTCATCATATCTATAGTCCCTTTTGGAATATCTTACTTAATAACCTTCTTACTGACCTGGGGAAAGAAAACATACAAAAGGGTGAGCTTAAATTCTCACTAAAGGTAAACAAAAGAAATATAAATCACATCATATTCATAAGAACATAACATTTTGGAAATATTACACTGCAAAAGAGATCATAATTTCTTAACATGGGATAAATCATGGCAGTGAAATGTAATCACAATAATCATATCATAATACATGAAGCTTTCTGGAATACACAAATAATCATAGAGAATCATTTCTTAATAGTCAAGACTCATTTCCAAGACTATCTTAGTGGACAAAGTCCATTTCTGAACCGAGTTCATTCCTCATTTCAGTCCTATTTCACTGAACAGGTTTATCCTGCCATTCCAGCCATGTCTATCTCATGAGATATAAAATCTTTACCCAATGCATTGGAGGGAGATATAGGTCCCACCCATCTCATAATGATACCATTCATATGTATTCCACAAAATCATAAACCATACATCATAGCATAACCCATGTAATAAAAATGGGATTCTTAAACATCGTGACATTATAAAACAATTCATATAAGATAAAGGAATTCATAAAAATAATTCCATCACAACATAATCAAATCAATGTAATAATAGGGATAGAAACATAACCCTTTATTATCTTATATGTAAAATAATTTTGATAAAACACTTGAACTCCATTCTTGAGGAAAATATCCTTCCTACTTCAAAAAAACTTTTCCATTCATAACATGTCATACAATTCTAAACTAAAAGAAGTTGATTAAAAATAAACTTGAAAACATGTAAAGAAAGCTTCTTGGAAATAATGTTTTAAAAATCCATTCATGTCGTATAAGTTAAAAAAACATTCTTCTCGTAATTTTGTAGGAAAAGTCAAAAAGTACCTCGTACGAAAAATGACAAAATATTCCTTTCATATCTTTTACTAAAAACTCTCCGAAGGGTAAAATTGGATATAAACTATGAAGTTCCCAATCAGGATCCAAGTATCACTGAGAGGGGGAGGGGGTGAATCAGTGATATCTTTTTCTTTTTAAGTTTCCCCTTTTTGAAACAAACTTCGCCTCCTGTTAAAGAGTTTCTTCCCTGCTGAACACACACATCCACAGGAACACAAGATTTACAAGGTTCACTACTCAACAAGAGTAGCTACGTCCTTGGTATGGTACGGAAATAATCCAGTACCACACAATCCACTAGAAAACAATCCTTTGATGTGGAATACAACGAGTAGGATATACCCTTACACTCGTGCAGCACTTTGAAAACAATCCAATAGTGCGTGTGCTCCCTCTTAGCACAAATAGGACAACACAATGTTTCAGTGCTTCTTTACAATTAAACAGATGTATTCTCCGAAGTACAAATCTTCACTTTCTTACCCAGAAGCCGGTAAGAACTCTCTTTTGCACAACTGAATACGTGCGAAGACCCAAAATATTTCGCGCAGCCTTTAGGGCCCCTTGCGCGCAATTCAAATGGCTTGCGCGTAAAATTCCCTTTTGGCGCGGAAAACGTTTTCGCGCAACTTTCCTTTTACGCGCAACTTTTCCTCTTTTCGCGCAACTCACTTAGCGTATAATTTACGCGCACCAGAGCTCGAGATTTCTTCTAAGTGTCTAGCATTAACATTTAACAGGGATTAGCCTCATATTTATAGGCATTTTTGAACCCGTGCGAAAAACACTAATCCGCGCGTAAAACCTCCTCCATGCGCGTAAAAACTCTTTTATGCAACTTCATATTTCGCGCCATGCTTCAAGTTTTCGCGCACCTCATGCCTTTGCCATTTTTCATCCTTCTATGCATGAAGCACCAATTGCGCGCAAAATTCCGCACCGCGTTCTATATTGCGCGCAAACCCAATCTTTCCTGCGACATCAGATTTCGCGCACTGCTCCAATATTTCGCGCATTTTATGCCTTTCCCAATTTTTGATCTTCTGATATCGAATCATCATTTGCGCGAAAAACTTCATTCCCCAATTTCGCGCACCATGCCAATCTTTCGCGCATCCCGCAGATTTTTCGCGCAACCCGCTGCTATTTCGCGCATCCCGCAGATATTGCGCGCACCACTTTATTTTTGCGCGAAACGTGCCTAAATTTCCGCGCACTCCATGCCTTTGTCATTTTTCAAAGTTCTGACCTTGAATAACTCTTTTGCACGTATAAACCATCTTCAATCGTATGTGCAACATCAGTTGCCAAGCACATTTCTTCATCTCCCGATTTTCAGGCCCTAAAATTTGGCAAACACTGGAAAACGGCGCCACCTTAAACTGTGCTTTTCTGCCATCCCCAGATTGTCTATTGCTTTGCCATTTTATCTCTTTACTGCTTCCCATAACCATTCTTCTGCTCTTATCACGAATCCCACTATCGTGATATTTATCCTTTGATAGATCAGCTTAAGCATCGTCAGAGTTGCAATGGGAACTGAATCTTTCCTATCTTCCAGCAGCATCATTCCTTCCAATCATAACATTATATGACTGGCATCATCGTTTCTCCCCCTTTCCTTCATAAGGCTTGCATCACAAGTTCTTCTAACTCATGATTTGTGTGAAATACATACCAGCAAAGCATCGTCTGATTTATGATCCTTCTACAAAGTGAATTGATTTATCGCCTTTGACAACAAAATACAACACTCTGCAAAAGCTAACTCTTCAAACATTCATCTTCATTCAACCTGGTCCCAACAATCTCCCCCTTTGGATTTTGTTGTCAACAATGATTCATAAATCACTGAATTTTGAAACCTTTTGCAATGGATTACTTATCAACAATTCTAAGCCTACGTGAGCTAACTCATTGTAGGAAACAAGATTTATTGACAGCCAAAACCATGCTGTCCAAAAGCAGTGACTGTGAAATCTCATCAACATACCTCCTCATCCTTCTTCAGAACATCTTGCAATAGCATTCTTCACTTCTTCAGCTTTCCTGTAAAACAACTTTGTTTCCTACAACCACTCCAACAAATAGTTAGAATAGTTCACTCACATACATGCTGAATTCACAGCTTACCCACAACTCTCCCTTAATACATTCTTCCTTATGGATAGATTTATGAAACAATTCTCCCCCTTGACAACACTATCCAAAGCTAAGACGAGAGAGGGGACAGAAACATGGACCTTAACCTTGATGAGAAGGAGGTTGTACACCCATGTTCAACCTCAACTTTGCAAATGGTTCCTTCGGTAACGGTTTTGTAAATATATCAGCAATTTGTTCAGATGTAGGAACATACTCCAGCCTCAGTTCATTCTTTTCAACCTGCTCTTTGATGAAGTGGTACTTTATATCAATGTGTTTTGAACGAGAATGTTGTACTGGATTTCTTGTAAGATTGATTGCACTCTGATTATCACAACCCAAGAGCAATGGTAGCTTTACTTCAACAAGTAGATCTTCCAGCTGAGTCTTCATCCACATTAGTTGAGTTGCAGCTTGAGTAGCAGCAACATACTCAGCCTCAGCTGTGCTAAGAGTTACTGAATTCTGTTTCTTGGTATGCCAACTAACACAGCTTTTTCCTAGAAAGAATACTCCACCAGATGTGGATCTTCGATCATCAACATTTCCTGCCCAATCAGCATCAGAATACCCAAATAGATCAATATTTTCAGAGCCGTCATACCGGATTCCAAAGTTTTTTGTGCCTTTGATATATCTGAGAATTCTTTTTCCAGCAATCAAATGTGATTCTTTAGGAGCACTCTGAAATCTCGCACATAAAGTAACAGCATAGACGATGTCGGGTCTTGAGGCAGTCAAATATAGCAGACTTCCAATCAGTTTTCGAAACTCTTTCTGATCAACTTCCTTTCCTTCTCCATCTTTAGACAACTTGGTTCCCACTGAAATCGGTGTGGAAACTGGTTTCGAATTTTCCATGCCAAACTTCTTCAGAAGTTCCTTAGCATACTTTTCTTGAGATAGAAAAACATGATTCTTCTTCTGTGAAATTTGTAACCCAAGAAAGTACTTCATTTCACCTAGCATGGACATCTCAAATAACTTCTTCATCTCCTCAGCAAATTTTTCACATGATCTTTCATTATTTCCAGCAAATATAATATCATCGACATAGACAATAACGATCAGTGAAAACTCCTGACATTTCTTGATGTAGAGATTGCTGTCAACTCTCCCTTTCCTAAAGTTCATCTTCTTCAAGCAAGTATCTAATTTAGAATACCATGCTCTCGGAGCCTGTTTTAGCCCATACAGAGCCTTCTTCAACCTGCACACATAGCTTTCATCTTTCCCAATAACAAATCCACAAGGTTGATCAATGTAAACTTCCTCGTCAAGATCACCATTCAAGAATGCAGATTTTACATCCATTTGAAAGATTTTGTAACCTCGTTGTGCAGCAATGGCAAGAAATATTCTGATTGTTTCTAATCGAGCTACTGGAGCAAAGGTTTCATCAAAGTCAATGCCTTCAATTTGTGAATACCCTTTGCAGACCAATCTTTCCTTGTTTCTTATTACATTACCTTCTTCATTCAGCTTGTTTCGAAAAACCCACTTTGTACCAATAATGTTCTTGTTGTCCGGCTTGGGCACAAGTTCCCAAGTATTGTTTTTCTCTATCTGATCAAGCTCTTCATTCATAGCATGAACCCATTCTGGATTCTCAAATGCTTCATTTACATCATTCGGTTCAACTTTCGAATAAAGAGAAGTATGTGATATAGCATTTGTTGTTCTTCTTGTTTGAACCCTCTGATTTTTATCTCCAATGATGTTCTGAGCCTCCACTTGTTTCCTCAACCTAGGATGCGTTGTTTGAACTTCATCCTCATCACTTGATATTTCTGAGTCAAATTCCTCTTCTTGAGTAGGATGAACAAATTCTGAAGCATTATCAGAATTGTTAACAAAATCTTCTCTATCCCGCTCGACTTCCACATCAACATATGACTGCTTTTCTTTCTCAGCATTTTCAACAACTTTTACATCTGAAGAATCAATAATTCTTCCTGTTTCTTTGTTGAGGCATCTATATCCTCTTCCTTCTGGAGCATAGCCAAGAAAAATTCCGTCATCTCCTCTTTGCTCGAACTTTCCCAGATTTCCACCTTTCTTCTTTATAATACATGGACTCCCAAAGACTCTCAAGTGTTTCAGACTTGGAGTTTTTCCATAGAACATTTCATATGGAGTCATATCTGAGTTTGGCCTATAGAAACACCGGTTCTGAATATACACAGCAGTGCTCATGGCTTGCCTCCAATAATAATGAGAGAGACTATGTTCAAGTAACATAGTTCTCCCCATTTCCACCAGACTTCGATTCTTTCTTTCAGCCACCCCATTTTGTTGAGGTGTGTATGGCGAACTAAACTCATGCCAAATTCCATGTTTCTCAAGATAACTTTCAAACTCTTCATTCTTATACTCACCACCATTATCAGTTCTCAACTTCTTCACTGAATACTCACATTCTTTCTCTGCTTTCCTTCTGAAACTCTTAAACATTGTTAGAGCATCTGACTTATGTCTCATGTACATAACACAAGTAATGCGAGTAAAGTCATCAATGAAAGTAATGAAGTACTTATCTCCATTTGAAGATTGCTTGCTCATTGGCCCACATATATCTGAGTGTATGAGTTCTAAGGGTCTTTTTGAGCGAATTTCAACTCTCTTGTGCATAGAATTAGCAATCTTCCCTTTCTCACAAATAGTGCAGCACCAATCTCTTTCTCTTGATAAATCAGGCATATCCCGAACACTTTCTCGCTTTGACAACTTGCACATATTTCTCTGACACATATGACCCAGCCTTTTATGCCATAATTTATTTTCATCCACCACACTCATGTAACAAGAGTTCTGTCCATCCCCAACTTGGAACAAATTCCCTCTTGTACGCTGGCCCCTTGTAACTATGTTTCCATCATTTTCACTTTTTACAACAAATCCATCTTTTCTGAAGATCACTTTGTTGCCCTCATCACAGAGTTGTGACACACTGAGCAGGTTGTGTTTCAGTCCATCAACATATAGTGTTTTTCTGGATTTCATCTTTTCTTTTCCAATGATGGCTGATCCAACACCTTTGATCCTTAGAGATTCATCATTTCCAAATGTCACAGTTCCCTCTTTAAAGTCTTTCACATTCTTCAGCAGCTTTAAGTCTCCTGTCATATGAGATGAACATCCACTATCAAGAATCCATGGACGTTCTCCTTTGGTAGCCTTCAAAGCTGTTTCAACAACAAGTGCTTTTTGTTCTTCCTTTTCCTCCACTTTCTGTTTTGCTTCTTCCAATTTCCTAGCCAAATCAATGTGTTCTGGCCAGAGAACCATGCATTCTTTCTTTTCAGACTTATCATATTTTTCCCTTTTGTATTTTAAAAACTCTGTCTTCTGAGAATTATTAACAAACTTTTGTTGCTCTGGTAACACACTAAGGCAGCCCTTAGCAAGATGTCCAGGTTGATCACATCTTTCACAATAAGTTTCCAGTGGTTGGAATCTGTTCCCAACTTTCACACCAGTCTTCTCAGATTTCTTCTGAAACTTATTTGGAGATCTTCTATTTTGAAAGCGTTGGCTCCCCCTCAATCCTTGTCCTTCAAAACTTTTGGAATAGTTGTAATGTTGTTGGTTAAACCAACACATACTTTCCATGTGTCCAAATCCACCACAATACCAGCAGTATCCATAGAAAGAATATTTACCTCTGAAACTTTTAGACTGAATGGAGTTGTGAACACGCTTCTCAAAAACCATCATATTTTCATTTGCAACTCTCTTATTCAGCTCAGATTCAGCAGTACCAGAAGTATTAGAAGCTTTTCTTGACTCAAGATTTTTATGCACTTCTGATTTTTCTGCATTGCTGATTTTGACCACATACTTTGTCTTTCCAGCCTTGTTCTTATCAGAACCAGTTTTGTCTTTCATTTCAACCTTTGAAGGTAAGTTTTGTAGATCCCTTTTTGGTTCATTCTTACTGGAACATTCCCCTACTTCTGAGATAGAATTTTTGGAACTGATATTCATTTCTTTAGCTTTATGCAGTTTTTGTTGGACAAGTTCCAACTCTTCTTCTTTTGCCTTCAACTTCACTTCAAGATGATCATTACGATTCTTTGTATTCTTAAGAGAATTTTTCAGATCATCAATCTCTTTTTTCATCATGATTTTATCATCTGTAAAACCTTCTTGATTGTTTACTGTGGAATTTTCTTTTACTAACTTGTTGTTTTCTTTCTCCAGTTTTCTGATCTTCCTCAAACATTCCTTCAGCTCTTCTTTCAGATACTGTTCAAGTTGAGTCTCTTCTTCTTCAGTACTACTACTCTCATAATCATCATTATTCACTGTTGCAAAAAAGGTACTCTCTCTAAGTTTTTCAGTAGCAGATTTTTCTGATTCAGTCTCACTATCATCATCTTCCTTATCATTTGACAAAAAGCTTCTTCTTTTTGATTTAAAGAACTTTTTATTCTGACTTCTACCAGAATATTTATCTTTTCGATCCTGTTTCTTCCATGACCTTCTTGGTCCTCTGTCTTCTTCATCACTGTCGGCATCTTTCCCCTTTTGAGGGCAATTAGCCGCAAAGTGGCCAACTGCTCCACATTCAAAACATTTCAAAGGGAGTTTCCCTTTGTATTTCCCTGTGCCTCTTTTAACATTTTTAGAAAATAAGGATAGAATTTCATCAAAATTTTTACATACCTCATTTTCAGAGTTGGATTCACCAGCTTCTTCATTAATAAGAATTTTCTTCGACTTCTCTTTCTTTTCTGCCCTGAAAGACATTTCTCTATCAGTTTTTGCTTTGCTCTTCATGGTCTTCTCTCTTCTCATCTCATAAGTGATGAGAGTACTGTGCAAATCATCAAGAGATAATGTTTCCGGATCTCTGTCTTCTAGTGAAGAAACTTTAGCATCAAATTTGTCAGGCAGAATTCTCAGGATCTTTTCAACAACTGTATCATCTTCTAACTTTTCACCAAGACATCTGATTGTACTGACAATGTCATTAACTCTGGTAAAGAATTCCCCAACAGATTCAGATTCTCCCATTTTCAAGTCTTCATACTTCAGCCTCCAGATTTGTAGTTTTGCCTTCTTCACTTTTGTATTTCCTTCATAGATATTCATTAGCTTATCCCAGATTCCTTTAGCAGTAGTGACACCTTTCACTCTTAAAAACTCACTCTCAGAAAGTGATGAGAGTAATGCATTTTTAGCTCTTCCATCATTCTCAAGATTCTTCTTATCGACAGGAGTAAGAGGGACCTTGTCATCAATATCAGGAAATCCATCTGTTGTAGTTTCAAGAACTTCATATCCAAGAGACATAAGATACGGCATCATTCTGTCCTTCCAGATGTGATAGTTCTTTCCATCGAAGATTGGAATCCCCTTACTGTTCACGCAATTTAGATTTTCCATCACAACTTCTCTTCAAACAATTCAGCAAAGAGTAAACGAAGTGAACCTCCCTCTGATACCAATTGAAGTTCCCAATCAGGATCCAAGTATCACTGAGAGGGGGAGGGGGTGAATCAGTGATATCTTTTTCTTTTTAAGTTTCCCCTTTTTGAAACAAACTTCGCCTCCTGTTAAAGAGTTTCTTCCCTGCTGAACACACACATCCACAGGAACACAAGATTTACAAGGTTCACTACTCAACAAGAGTAGCTACGTCCTTGGTATGGTACGGAAATAATCCAGTACCACACAATCCACTAGAAAACAATCCTTTGATGTGGAATACAACGAGTAGGATATACCCTTACACTCGTGCAGCACTTTGAAAACAATCCAATAGTGCGTGTGCTCCCTCTTAGCACAAATAGGACAACACAATGTTTCAGTGCTTCTTTACAATTAAACAGATGTATTCTCCGAAGTACAAATCTTCACTTTCTTACCCAGAAGCCGGTAAGAACTCTCTTTTGCACAACTGAATACGTGCGAAGACCCAAAATATTTCGCGCAGCCTTTAGGGCACCTTGCGCGCAATTCAAATGGCTTGCGCGTAAAATTCCCTTTTGGCGCGGAAAACGTTTTCGCGCAACTTTCCTTTTACGCGCAACTTTTCCTCTTTTCGCGCAACTCACTTAGCGTATAATTTACGCGCACCAGAGCTCGAGATTTCTTCTAAGTGTCGAGCATTAACATTTAACAGGGATTAGCCTCATATTTATAGGCATTTTTGAACCCGCGCGAAAAACACTAATCCGCGCGTAAAACCTCCTCCATGCGCGTAAAAACTCTTTTATGCAACTTCATATTTCGCGCCATGCTTCAAGTTTTCGCGCACCTCATGCCTTTGCCATTTTTCATCCTTCTATGCATGAAGAACCAATTGCGCGCAAAATTCCGCACCGCGTTCTATATTGCGCGCAAACCCAATCTTTCCTGCGACATCAGATTTCGCGCACTGCTCCAATATTTCGCGCATTTTATGCCTTTGCCAATTTTTGATCTTCTGATATCGAATCATCATTTGCGCGAAAAACTTCATTCCCCAATTTCGCGCACCATGCCAATCTTTCGCGCATCCCGCAGATTTTTCGCGCAACCCGCTGCTATTTCGCGCATCCCGCAGATATTGCGCGCACCACTTTATTTTTGCGCGAAACGTGCCTAAATTTCCGCGCACTCCATGCCTTTGTCATTTTTCAAAGTTCTGACCTTGAATAACTCTTTTGCACGTATAAACCATCTTCAATCGTATGTGCAACATCAGTTGCCAAGCACATTTCTTCATCTCCCGATTTTCAGGCCCTAAAATTTGGCAAACACTGGAAAACGGCGCCACCTTAAACTGTGCTTTTCTGCCATCCCCAGATTGTCTATTGCTTTGCCATTTTATCTCTTTACTGCTTCCCATAACCATTCTTCTGCTCTTATCACGAATCCCACTATCGTGATATTTATCCTTTGATAGATCAGCTTAAGCATCGTCAGAGTTGCAATGGGAACTGAATCTTTCCTATCTTCCAGCAGCATCATTCCTTCCAATCATAACATTATATGACTGGCATCATCATTTCTCCCCCTTTCCTTCATAAGGCTTGCATCACAAGTTCTCCTAACTCATGATTTGTGTGAAATACATACCAGCAAAGCATCGTCTGATTTATGATCCTTCTACAAAGTGAATTGATTTATCGCCTTTGACAACAAAATACAACACTCTGCAAAAGCTAACTCTTCAAACATTCATCTTCATTCAACCTGGTCCCAACAAACTATTGTAGAAGGATATAAATATTACATATTGAGGAAAAATGGATGTGGATGATAAATATTCCCCAGTAAATTCTGAAGTATAAACAATCTCGGAAAAAAATTGAGATTACGAGATTTTCCCTTACCTTAGGTCCAATTAGATTCGTAAGTGTCTGAACCTCCTGTATAATGATTTAAATAATGTCATTTACTTATTAAAGAATCATACTCATTGTTATGATATCATGTATGGTCATATTATTATCTTATTATTAGTAATATTTCATTGCTACTTGTTGTTCAGGTGTTTATTACTTTTTGTTCTTATGCATGTTTTGTCGAATAAATTCTTATTCTTATTTTTAGGTTATAGATACCTCATTTACAGAATGGTATTAGTGTAGTATATATCATATTTATTCACTCAATTCATTTATATAATCATTATGAAATTAAAATCATGTAGAATGAGTCACATCACATCGTGGAGACGGTATTCCGTACGTACGCACGAGCGATGATATCGTGCCCATGATCGTGGAATTGTATTGGAGTGTATGTATACTATTTCAGAATCAATATCATATTAAAATAATCATATATATTCATTCTTTACACCATTACACCCATCCAAGTAAGGTGGTGGTGGAAAATAGATTACACCACGGCATGGAGACGGTATTCCGTGCGTACGCACGCGCGGTGATTTAGTTTTCCGTAGGATGGATAGATGGTGAAATAGGGTTGTTTCATACTTATAATAACATATCAGTATATGAGTGATACCGATGTTTTTAATTCATAATGAAACAACTAAAGAAGAATAAGTGGAGGAAGAAATAAAGTTGAAAGAAACGGTAACAGACATTACCTCTTCTTTGAAGCGCTTCTTTGAGACGTCCTTTTAGGGCACTAAAATTGGTCTTTGAAGAATACAATGACCTCTAGGATGTTTCTAGGGAAGTGGAGAGGAAAATATGGCAGGGTTTGGCCGAGCATGAAGGCTCAAAGTGGTGTGAGAAAGAGTGGGAGGAGATTCCCTTTTATAAGGGAGGAGAGGGGCACCTTTGCAAAAAACTAAAACAATTATTTCATTATAAATCCATATTCGGTTTTAAATAGCTCCAAATTGATTTATTTCGAAGCTAAGGTGTGGATGAGTCGAAATTATCTCATCCAATAGAATTTGGACAGGTTTAGTTTACTATTTTAACCTTATCATTTGGATTTAACTTTAAGTTAGATAATTTTACTTTTACCGTGTGTTTTTGTGTTCTTACACTATAATGTTAATAAACATACTATAACAAGACAAAAGAACCCCAAGTTGTTTTTTATTAATATATATAACCTTTTCTAAGTCATTTGGCAGAAACTTAGATTTTTAAGAATAAAATAACAATTAATAATATAATATTTGTTTTAAAAACTATTTTATGTCAATTTTGACACTATTTAGTAATAGATTTTTGTGAAAATCATAACAGAATGATTAGTTTGAAAAAAGTTAATTAAATCAATACTAACATGCCATATTAACCTATAATTAGTGTAATTCATAAAATGTCTCAAAATACATTTATTTGGGTATTCATAACATCAATTATGTCAATATTTCATTAATAAGATAATTACTGCATCATCTTTGTGTCATAAATAAATTAAATTATTTAATGTCTAAAAATTACAAATAAAATACCATTATGTAGGAAATCTTTTTAGTTTTCTAATTAATATTTATAGTATAATTTATCTTATGTATAACCCTATATTTAAAATTATTTACTTATTAAACATTGATTTTAACTATTTTAACCCTTCTTTAAATAAATTAATAATAAATGTCCTAATCTTATCCAAATGGGACTAAATGGTCATATTTTATTCCTAAGGTTTTCTTTGGTCGAATTACACTTATCCAACAGAATTAGGACATGTTTTATGGTAATAATAATATCATTTTTAATCTTAATTACCCTATTTACTTTTGACCGTGGTAAATAAAAGTAAAAAGTTTTTATTCACCAAAAATTATTTTCATCTCATTAAACAACAATTTACTTACTGAAATCAAACATGTCTCTCAGATTTTTTGAAATTCCACTCACAGAAGCGGTAAAATTATGTTTTATGTAAATTTGCAAATTCTCTTAGGAGGTGGGTAAAAGACGGTGAAAAGTTCAATAAAATTTTTATATATCTAAAATTATTATAAAATTACTCCAATAAATTACATTGAACTTATATAGGTATTATGTATCAATTTTGACCTAAAATAAATTTAAATAAAATAAATAATTATTTAAATAAAAAGTAGGTTTTTAAAAAGTAACCCAGTGTTTTGACTATTCATAAAAAATTGAATGTTTCCACAATAATACAAATATTTCACCCTAGGCTAATTTCGATATTCCGAATCCAAAAATGAAGTCCATTTTGAAAAATAAAATTTACCAAAATTTCAAAAATTGATTATTAATATTTATAACGGCTAGTTTGAATAATATTTTAATAGCATATTGTTTTTCAGTGAAACTTGGTATTACGTACGATGCAAGTTATCAATGAAGGTCACGATTGCGTGTAAAGCAAGCCAAGCTAGTGTTGTGTGTAGTGAAAGATTTCATTGATGATTTATATAAAATAAAAACAAAATATTTCTTATAAAAGTCTCGGGTGTTACATTCTACCCCCCTTAAAATGAATTCCGCCCTCAAAATTCGTCACTTGTAACAAACAGATGAGGATACCTCTCCCTCATCAAATCCTCAAGATCCCATGTAGCTTCTTTTAATTGGTGGTTCCTCCAAAAAACTTTTACCAAGCGAGTGGTCTTGTTCCGTAGGACTTTTTCACTACGATCGAAAATCTCTATCGGTTGTTCTTCATAAGAATGATCTTGTTCCAGCGGCACAACTTCTGAGCTGAGTACATGTGAAGGATCAGGTATATAATTTCTTAGGAGAGATACATAGAACACATCGTGAACTTGATAGAGATTCGGTGGAAGCGCCAATCGGTAAGCTACCCTCCCAACATGATCCAGTATTTTGAAAGGAACGATATACCAAGGGCTCAACTTTCCCTTCTTTCCAAATCTCATTACTCTCTTCCAAGGAGATACTCATAAGAACAATTTATCACCCACTTCAAACTATAAGTCTTCTCTTCGGTTGTCGGCATAAAATTTTTTTCGAATCTGAGCTGCTCTTATGTGTTTTTGAATAGATTGGACCTTTTCTGCCATCTCATCAATAAGATCAGGTCCTAATAGCTTTCTTTCCCCAACTTCATCCCAGCAAGTTGGAGTCCTGCATTTCTTTCCATATAGAGCTTCATAAGGAGCCATCTGAATACTGGAGTGAAAGCTATTATTATTAGAAAATTCCACCAAAGGTAGGTGTTGATCCCAACCACCTTTGAAATCCATAGAGCAAGCTCTCAACATATCTTCTAGAGTTTGAATTGTCCTCTCAGACTGACCGTCTGTCTAAGGATGATAATCAGTGCTGAAACTCAACTCTGTATCCAGAGTATGCTGAAGACATCACCAAAACATTGAGGTAAGCCTCATATCCCGATCAGATATAATAGAAAGTTGTACTCCATGTAATCTTACCACTTCCTTTACATATATCCTGGAAAGCTGATCCAGATGGAAATCCTCTCTATTAGCAATGAAGTGTGCAGACTTTGTAAGAAGATCAACTATGACCCAAATAGAATTATTGCCTTTGGATGTTTTAGGAAGTCATGTGACAAAGTCCATAGTGATGTTTTCCCATTTCCATTCGAGTATGGGTAATGGTTGTAACATCCCCTTAGACTTCTGTCTCTCAGATATAACTTGCTGACAAACCAAGCATCGAGAGACATATTCAACAACATCTCTTTTCATGCCATCCCACCAGAAGTACTCTTTCATGTCCCTGTACATCTTTGTGCTTCCAGGATGAATAGAGAATGAAGAACTATGAGCCTCATCCAGCAGATCCTTCTTTAATTCAGGGATGGGAGGAACACAATCCCGATTCTTGAACTTTATTATCCCATCACAATTAAGGTTGAATTTAGGAACATTTCTCAGCTTCTTTTGTAACTCTACATCTTCTTTCTATGCCTCTTTAATCATAACATGTATAGATGGTTGAACATTCTATTGAGAAAGAAACTATTTTCCCCTTTCATTATAATTCCAAGATCCATCCTTTGTAAATCCATAAATATTGGATCTTTTGTGATCCTCATCATGGATAAACTGGCATGGTCTTGTCGACTTAATGCATCTGCCACCTTGTTTTCGTTCCCAAGGTGGTAATGAACTGAGCAGTCATAATCCTTAATCAGCTCCAACCATCTTCTTTGGCGCATATTCAGATCCGTTTCTGTGAAAATATACTTTAAAATTTTATGATCAGTGTAAATGTCACACCTTTCTCCATAAAGATAATGCCTACAAATATTTAATGCAAAGATTACCTTAGATAACTCTAAATCATGAGTTGGGTAATTTTTCTCATGGATGTTCAACTGTCGTGAGGCATAAGCTATCACCGTATCATTTTGCATGAGAACACACCCCAATCCCTTCTTAGATGCATCACTTTAGATCACAAACCTTTCTCCACTACCAGGAAGTTTGCGTACAGCTGCACTGGACAACCTTCTTTTCAACTCCTTGAAATTCTCTTCACATTCCTCCTCCCAAACAAACATAACTCCTTTCCGAGTCAACCTAGTGAGTGGATTAGATAATCGTGGAAAATCATTCACCAAACGTCGATAATATCTAACCAAACCAAGAAAACTTCTGATATCAGTTACTGTTGTTGGTCTCGACCATCTTTCGATAACCTCTATTTTTTCTGGATCCACAGATATCCCCTCTTTTGAGATTATGTGACCTAGAAATGAAACTTTTTGAAGCCAAAATTCACACTTGGTAAATTTGGAATAAATATTCTCCTTTCTCAGGGTCTTCAATATAATTCTCAAGTGATCTTCATGTTCTTCCTTTCTCTTTTAATATAAAAGAATATCGTCTATAAAGACTACCATAAACTGATCAAGATAGTCTCTAAAACTCTATTCATCAGATCAATGAAGATAGCAGGGGCATTAGTAAGACCAAATGGCATCACTATAAATTCATAGTGCCCATACCTTGTATAGAATTCCGTCTTTGGTATATCCTCCCTTTTTACCCTTAATTGATGATACCTTAAACTAAGATCAATCTTGGAAAAGTATTGAGCTCCGCGTAGTTGGTCAAATAAGTCATCAATGCACGGGAGAGGATATTTTTTCTTGATAGTGATATTGTTAAGTTCTCGATAATCAATGCAGAGTCTCATTGATCCATCTTTCTTCTGAACAAACAGAATAGGTGCGCCCCAAGGTGACGCACTAGGGCATATGAGCCCCTTATCAAGATTATCTTGGAGTTGCTTCTTCAATTCATGTAACTCAATTGGGTCCATTCTATAATGTGTCTCTGATATAGGTAAAGCACTCGGTACGAGTTCTATTGAAAACTCAACTTCACGATTTGGTGGACGACCCGACAATTCCTCTGGGAGGACATCATAAAACTCCCGTATAATGGGAATATTCTTAATCATGAGTTTCTAACCAACCATTTGAGATAAATAACCTTCATTTAGTGGAATCAAGACCCATAAGATGGAATAAATCTCCACTGGAAGGTTATGTTCATCCTTGCATCGATAGGTGATCAAAGATTGATCTGGAATATGAAATCTGACTTCCCTTATTTGTAAATTGATATGATCTCCATATAGAGAAAGAAAATACATTCCAAGAATAACGTCAAATTCCACTATAGGAAGGATCGTAAGATTTGCAGGAACCACATTCCCACAAACTTCAATCGGAGAAGAATTATAAACTTTTTATGCGACTATTGTTCCATTAGGGGTTGTCACAGCTTACTCAACATCAAATTTTTGAAGTAATACGGTGATACCCTTAGAAAATTCTTCAGAAATAAAGGATTGGGTGGATCCATAATCAAATAAAACATTTTCTACTTTAGAGTGGATGGTATGTGTACCTTTCACCACTTTGTTATCGTACTCCACATCACTAAAAGAAATTACATGTGACTTTCCTTTGTCTCTAGCCTTAAGAGTTTTTTAACTTCGATCATCATCAACAACCATTGGATTAGGGCATTGATTGGAATAATGACCCATTTTCTTTCACTTGTAACATTGAAGTGTAGGAGGTGCACTCTGTGTAGCCTATTCATTATTCGCATCACTAGACATCGTCTTCCCATCGTTGCGGCATTCAAATTCCCGATGACCTTCCTTTCCACATTTGAAACATTTTCTTATCCCTTCAAGAAAACTCCCTATATGTTTCTTTACACACTTTGAGCATAAGAGAAAACTCATATTCTTTTCAGTGTGCACTTTATATTTTCCTTTGAATTCCATTTTACTCTTCTTATCAAACCCATCTGACTGATGGGTTACTCCAATCTCCATCTCAACTTTGAGAGCACATCAAATGATTTCCTCATAGCTATTGAAGTCCCTTATGGCTAATGCCCTTCTAAGACTTGGTTTTAAGCCACTAAAGAATCGATCAATCTTACTCTCAGGTTCGATAATAATACCATAAGCGTACCTTGCAAGTCTTGTAAAATTTTCTTCATAGGTACCAAAAGATTCATCATCCTTTTTCTTTAGTTTGAGAAAATCCATCTCCATCTTTGTTCGGAGAGTATGAGGGAAGTACTTATTGAAAAAAATGTTCTTGAACTTGTCCCATTCCATTGACACAATTTCATCTCTTGGCCTCGTATTCTTGATAAGATTCCACCATTGATCAGCACCACCTTACAAAGGATACAATGCTAAGATGACTTTATCATGTTCATAACATTGATGAACTGAAAATATCTTTTCAGTAGTATTGATCCATTGTTTAGAAACTAATGGATCAGTAGACCCGATGAATGAAGCTGGACGCTGTCTCATGAAGGATTCAACAGAATGTTGCTCCTTCCTTTGCTCGTTTGGAAGTCCTACATGATTCGTAGCTTGAGAAAGTTGGGTGACTATGGCTACAAGATTTTGCATTCCAGCTCCCATAACGTTTGGTTGCTCAAGGGGGACAATCATTGCATTGCCCGTCGTATTCCGCATTAACACGGTTCCTTTGGGTTCCATCCATTGACTAAAACCAAGAAGAATAGTGTGAGAAACAGTAATTATAATAGGAAACCCACATAATCAAGAATAAATTTTCACACTTCAGGTCTTATCCTAGGTTATTCATGTCCATTTCTAAAACACTAAGATTGTGTTCTATGTTTAGACTTATCCTTAGGATTCTTACTAAGGCTTTCACATCCTAGTTTCCAAAGGTTGACTATACCTTTCCTTTGATACCAACTATAACAACCCATACATTACATACATTGTTAGTACTTCAAAATTGAAGTACACTTATTACAACATATAACAAAACCATGAAAGGACCGTATAGGTATAGTGTCTTTAGAAACTGGGAAACATAAACAACTGGTTCATTAAGCGTCTACATTGTCTCCCATTTATTTCATCATATCTATAGTCTCTTTTGGCATATCTTACTTAATAACCTTCTTCCTGACCTGGGGAAAGAAAACATACAAAAGGGTGAGCTCAAATGCTCATTAAGGGTAAAAAAAAGAAATATCAATCACATCATATTCATAAGAACATAACATTTTGGAAATATTACCCTGCAAAAGAGATCATAATTTCATAACATGGGATAAATCATGGCAGTGAAATGTAATCACAATAATCATAACATAATACATGAAGCATTTTGGAATACACACATAATCATAGAGGATCATTTCTTATTAGTCAAGACTCATTTCCAAGACTATCTTAGTGGACAAAGTCCATTTATGAACCGAGTTTATTCCTCGTTTCAGTCCAGTTTCACTGAACAGGTTTAACCTGCCGTTCCAGACATGTCTATATCATGAGATATAAAATCTTTACCCAATGCATTGGAGTGAGATATAGGTCCCACCAATCTCATAATGATACCATTCTTATGTGTGCCACAAAATCATAAACCATACATCATAGCATAACCCATGTAATAAAAATGGTATTCTTAAACATCGTGACATCATAAAACAATTCATATAAGATAAAGGAATTCATAAAAATAATTCCATCACAACATAATCAAATAAATGTAATAATAGGGATATAAACAGAACCCTTTATTATTTTAGATGGAAAATAATTTTGATAAAACACTTGAACTCCATTCTCAAGGAAAATATCCTTTCTACTTCAAAAACACTTTTCCTTTCTTAACATGTCATACTATTATAAACTAAAAGAAGTTGATTTAAAATAAACTTGAAAACTTATAAAGGATGATTATTGGAAATAATGTTTTAAAAATCCATTCATGCCGTATAAGTTAAAAAAACATTCTTCTCGTACTTTTGTCGGAAATGTCAAAAAGTACCTCGTACGAAAAATGACAAAAGATTCCTTTCATATCTTTTACTAAAAACTCACCAATGGGTAAAATTGGATATAAACTATTGTAGAAGGATATAAATATTACATATTGAGGAAACATTGATGTGGATGATAAATATTCCCCAATAAATTCTTAAGTATAAACAATCTCGGATAAATATTGAGATCGAGAGATTTTCCCTTACCTTAGGTCCGATTGGATTTGTAAGTGTCTGAACCTCCTTTATAATGATTTAAATAATGTCATTGACTTATTACAGAATCATAATCATTGTTATGATATCATATATGGTCATATTCTAAGCTTATTATTATTAATATTTCTTTGTTACTTGTTGTTCGGGTGTTTATTACTTTTTGTTCTTATGTGTGTTTTGTCGAATAAATTCTTATTCTTCATTTTAGGTTATAGATAACTCATTTACATAATGGTATCAGTGTAATTTTTATCCTATTTATTCACTCAATTCATTTATGTAATCATTATGCAATGAAAATCATGTAGGACGAGTCGCATCACATTGTGGAGACGGTATTCTGTACGTATGTACGAGCGATGATATCGTTCCCATGATCGTGGAATTGTACTGGAGTGTAGGTATACTATTTCAGAATCAATATCACTTTAAAATAATCATATATATTCATTCTTTACACCATTACACCCATCCAAGTAAGGTGGTGGTGGAAAATAGATTACACCACGGTGTGGAGACGGTATTCCGTACGTACGCACGCGCGGTGATTTCTTTTTTCGTATGATGTATAGATAGTGAAATAGGGTTGTTTCATAATTATAATAACATATCTGTATATGAGTTATACTGATGTTATTAATTCATAATGAAACAACTAAAGAAGAAGAAGTGGAAGATGAAATAAAGTTGAAAGAATCGGTAACAGACATTACCTCTTCTTTGAAGCGCTTCTTTGAGACCTCCTTTTAGGGCACTAAAATTGGTATTTGAAGAATACTAGGACTTCTAATTTTTTTCTAGGGTAGTGTAGAGGAGAAATTTTCATGTATTGGCCGATCATGAAGGCTCAAAGTGGTGTGAGGAAGAGAGGGAGGAGATTCCATTTTATAAGAGAGGAGAGGGGCACCTTTGGAAAAACTAACAATATTATTTTATTATAAAGCCTTATTCGGTTTTAAATAGATCCAATTTGATTTATTTCTAAGATAAGGTAGGGATGGGTCGAAATAATCTCATCCAATATAATTTGGACATGTTTAGTTTACTATTTTAACCTTATCATTTAGATTTAAATTTAAGTTAGATAATTTTACTTTTACCGAGTCTTTTTGTGTTCTTACACTATAAGGTTAATAAACATACTATAACAATCCAAACGAACCCAAAGTTTCTTATTATTAATATATATAACCTTATATAATTCATTTGGCCGAACCATTGATTTTTAGGAATAAAAGGACAATTAATAATATAATATTTGTTTTAAAAACTATTTTATGTCAATTTTGACACTATTTAGTAATTGATTTTTGTCAAACTCATAAAAAAATGATTAGTTCGAAAAAAGTTAGTTAAATCAATAATAACATGTCATATTAACCTATAAAATTAGTGGAATTCATAAAAAGTCTCAAATTACATTTATTTGGGTATTCATAACATTAATTATGTCAATATTTCTTTAATAAGATAATTACTGCATCATCTTTGTGTCATAAATAAATTAACTACTTTAATGTCTAAAAATTACAAATAAAATACCATTATGTAGGAAATAGTTTTATCTTTCTAATGAATATTTATAGTCTAATTTATCTCATGTATAACCCTATATTAAAAATTATTTACTTATTAAACGTAGATTTTAACTATTTTAACCCTTCTTTAAATAAATTAATAATAAATGTCCTAATCTAATCCAAGTTGGACTAAATGGTCATATTTTATTTATATGGTTGTTTATGGTGGAATTAAACTTATCCAATAGAATTAGGACATGTGTTTGGGTAATAAGAATATCATTTTTACTCTTAATTACCCTATTTACTTTTAACCGTGGTAAATAAAAGTAAAAAGGTACTATTCACCAAAAGTTATTTTCATCTCATTGAACCACATTTTACTTACTGACATCAACCGTGTCTCTCGGATTTTTTTAAATTCCACTCATAGAAGTGGTATAATTATGTTTTATGTAAATTTGCAAATTCTCCTAGGAGGTGGGTAAAAGACGGTGAAAAGTTCAATAAATTTTTATATATCTAAAATTATTATAAAATTACTCCAATGAATTATATTGAACTTATATAGGTATTATGTATCAATTATGACCTAAAATAAATTTAAATAAAAAGTCAGTTTTTAAATAGTAACCCAGTGTTTTCACTATTCATCTAAAATTGAAAGTTTCCAGAAAAATACCAAAATTTCACCCTAGGCTAATTTAGATATTCCGAATCCAAAAATGAAGTTCATTTTGAAAAATAAAATTTACAAAATTTCACGAAGTGGCTATTACTATTCTTAATGGCTAGTTTTAATAATATTTTAATAGCATATCGTTGTTTAGTGAAACTCGGTATTGCGTACGACACAAGCTACCAAGGAAGGTTGCGATTGTGTGTAAAGAAAGCCAAGGTAGTGTTGTGTGCAGTGAAAGATTCCATTGATGATTTATATAAAAAAAATATTTCTTATAAAAGTATTGGGTGTTACATATAAATTTTATAACCCCACATTTTTTTAATAATAACATACATGTTTATATTATATTTCCCAATACTTTTAAATAATTATTATAAAATAACATTTTCACACCCAAGTAGTTCTCAAATGCCAAAAAATCAGCATAAGGGTTAGTTTGGACGTCTGTGACTCATCCAATAAGATAATGGAATGTGTTAGTGTAGTTTTATATTATTATAATATTATTTTTACCCTTCTTTACGTAATTTCCGTTTTAACCATGGTAAATAAAAATATTAACTGAAGTTACTATTCATAATATCCAAAAAATAATAGGGAACTATTTAAATAATTCATATATCCTGATTCCAAATATAAAATCCATTTTTCTAAATTCAAATCACATAATTAGAATAAATTGATTTAAAATTTATTCGTGTTGCCAAAACCAGCATGTGGGTTTTAAGGAAGTAAAAACTATCAAAGGATTGACATGTCTCTATGTAAAATTTAAATGTGAAATTACTTCCAATGAAAAAAATTAAATTAATGGATAAAAATATTATACTTAAACATTAAGACCAATTAAAAAGATAATCTAACTGTATAAATAAATTAAATAAAAAGGCAGTTTGGAATTAAAATGCAGCAATTTTCATTATTCATTAAAATATGAATTTCATCAAAAAAATATACCAAAAATTCAACCAAGGTATATTTTGATGTCCCTCTTCCAAAAAAAAATTTTATTACATCTTATATAACTTATAAAATTGTCAAAAACAATATTTAAAAATGGGTTTTCATCAAAAGGTGGTAAAATAGTATTATTTTTGAAAAATACTTCTTTTATCCGAAAATTGAATTTGTTATTATATCATATATAAAACATATAAGATTAATTTAAATAATTAAATTGAATATATTAAAAATATATTTCAGTAATATAATCCATAAAGAGTTATTTTATTATTTTATAGTCTCAATTATTTTCATTTAAATAGTTTTTTAGAAGGATATTTTCTCTATTCACATCCACCATTTTAATGACTTGGTTATAATATTTAGTTATCACATATAATAGGCCTTGTGTGAAATGAATTCTATCAAAATAACTTGATATTGTGTGTATGACAAGCCAAGAATAGTGTTGCGTATACTGTAAGCTAATATTGTGTTGCATATAGCGCAAGATAATCTTGGTGTAACATACAACACAAGACATCAAATAATTTAAATGAATCTATCTTATAAAATTTCAGGGTGTTACAAAATAGATCCTGAAATCTCCCCTCTAAATGATCTCTTACATGAGGTGATATTTTCAAAGGATGTGCATGGTCCTTGGGTGAGACTAGGTATCTGTGTCATGAGAAATGGATCGATTCATATCATAATAAATATGAATTCCACCATAAATATTAAGAATGAACCCAATTTCAATGTAAAACTTCCTAATCTAAACAAATTTCTTCAAAACATATGAGTAGTGAAATACTCTACATATGTTCTTTATATTTCTATGAAGGCCAATTTGGAAATTTTATAATTTATTGCTCCATAGTTATGGAAAAACATGTAACTACCTTGAGATATCATGTCATATTTATTTAATTAGAAATTAAAATTACTGTAATTATTTACACAGATCTCATGCACTCTACTAAAAATCAGTAACATATCCTTAGTTCTTCTGAAGTACTTAAGGATGTTCTTAACAACAATACAATGACTCTCACTAACATTTTATTGGTTTATACTATTTATACTCAGAGAATAAGTGACATCACGTTGAATACACAACATAGAATACATGATTGATACTATGGTGTACACTACTGAATTGTATCCATCATTTTGATATCTTTATAAGGATCTTTAATATTTCTAAGATTTATTCTATACATTACAAGTAAATAATC
Source organism: Viscum album (assembly GCA_963277665.1). Classification (NCBI taxonomy): domain Eukaryota; kingdom Viridiplantae; phylum Streptophyta; class Magnoliopsida; order Santalales; family Viscaceae; genus Viscum; species Viscum album. The sequence goes on along the minus strand of OY728143.1, from coordinate 1,750,619,419 downwards.
TTTATTGGAGTTGATTATGCTAAACCACTTTATAAATATGAAAATATTTCTTATTCCAATTAGTATTTGAAACCTATTTTATCTATATCTATAGATCTTCATAATTTTTATAGGGGAAAATCATTGAAATATTTCATCAAAAAACCCATCCTCATCTTATAGAGTGTATGGTTGGGATATTATTTCTGATAGAAAGTATTTCATCCACACAAACAATCATAAATATGACCACATTCTTACTAATATTCTTGTATGCAAAAGACTTATCCACTTTATTAAGGAAAAAAACTCTTTGATTTCATCATCAAACTATATATTCTTATTCGGAGAATATTTCCTTAATTAATAAATGGACCATTGCATATTGCAAACCATAACAGACTCATTTTGGACTTTATAAACATTATGTTATATCATATACACATCCTTAAATAAATTATCCTAGATGAAATGAATTTTGACATCTATTTGATAAATGTTATAATCAAAATGATATTTCATGGAATGAAATATAAATATATACTTCATTTTAATAATATTTGAAAATGTTTCTCTGTAGCCAATATAATAAATTTGTTGATAACACTTTCCCACTATGTGTACATTACAGGTATAGAATCTACTATGAATGTTATTATTATTATATAAAACCTAATAAAAGACTATGGGTTTCACCCCACAAAGTGATTTTACAATGTTCTAAACCTAGTTTGTGTACACAAATTCCATCTCATATTCCATGGATTTTAATAATTTCATAGAATCATAACTCTTAATGGAATCTCGGTAATTAGTACGTTAATCACCTAAGAAAACTATTACACCATCATTATACACAATAAATCCATATCTCTCAAGCTATTGACGAATCCTACTTGAAATTTTAGTTTCTTGTGTAACATGAGTCGGTTCATCTACCACAACTCATTGTCGATCTATCATAACTTCCATCTTATGAGAACATCATATTTTTTGGTCTTTGAATTATCCATGTTAAAAATTTCTCATAATGACTTCTTGGAATATTTATTCATTATCAATAAATATACAAGTTAATTCCATAAATACATTGGGTTAAATAGGATTTTAGAAATAATATCCCTTAGTTTCATTGGGATTACCAATGAAAAGTACTTTTCGGAATTAGGGTCATGTTTTCAGAATCCAAACATCATATGAGTGATTCAAATACTTAGATCATCATAAAATATAAACTAATACATTTAGCATATCATATCTCATATGATTTAATTACAAAAAAATTATATGGAATGCAGTTATATAGGAACATAATAGTCACAAATGCAAAAACCCGTAATGAGATAATAAGGTCACATTGTACCATCATCGACCAAGCCATATCAAAAAGGTTATGATTCTCCCTATCAAATACATCATTCCACCATGGAGTTCCCAAAAGAGTGAGTTGTGGGAAAAATCAATATTATATGATATATTTAGTGAATTAAAAGATCAAGTATTCACTATATTGATTTGATAAAATAATTTTAATACTTCTTTCACAGTTAATTTTTTAATTTATTAATGACTTTAAACATATAAAAATTTTCTTACATGTGTATCATCAAAAAATTTACCCACACTAACTAAATTCATCAGTAAAATTAAATATGTTCCTTAAGACACAAATTAAATTGATTACTTATTAGTCCGGAGTCACCACTATCTATGAGAGCCAATGAACCCCTTTCCATTTTTCCTTTAGCACTAAAAAACTATCTAGTCATTTTTCTTAATAAACATGATTCCAAATTTTAGAAAAATTTATAATTGGATGGTTCTAAAATCCATCTCTATTAATTCATTGTATGTGTTTCACATTTATATTTATATGGAGAAAATTCCAAAGGCTTGTAAGTTTAGAATCATCAATAACATTTTTATTATGAATTTATAGATAGGATTATCCATATAAAAAATTTACAACCCATTTTCAATTTTACTAATTTGATAAATCATTTAATTATTATATATAGATAATCTATTATTCATAATAATAAATGAAAACACCAATTTTTTTAAACAAAAATTATAGAAATAAAAACTACATTTATGTTGGGAATATAATAACAATTACTTAATTCTACAACTAAGAAACAAGGTAAATTTAAATCATAAGTGAAGACCTACAATGAAAAAACACATGCTATATTTCTAACATATAGACCCAATTTACCAATTTTTAATTCCCTTTTAACTATGATTTTGTGTTTATTAAAATGAATTTGTGATTCACACATGGTTTCCAATGCCCATGATTTAGAGTTGGAGAAATCGATCTATTTAAAATTAATATTCAGATTCTCATAATGTCTCTCTATGAGTACAATTTACAAATATAAATACATATCTATAATAGTTTTATTGTTCTTTCCTATACAATATCTCAAAATGATATTCTTGATGTATGGAATAATCTTCGACAAAGAAATATCTATGTGGTAGTACCATGTTTCATAACATTTTATCAATTTTTTTATAAAAGTACTCCTATTAAAATTTTGACCCCAAACATCATATCCATTTAGTGTGCTAATATCCATATTTCACAATATAATGAGTCCACTATGGTGTTTCTCTATCCATTTAGTTATTTTGGTATAAAAACATTCCAATCATAGTATTAATGATTCTAGGATATCAAAGTGGACCATCCTTCATTAAATCTATCATATGGTTAAACTGAACCATATTCCACTAGTATCTTAATTCTATTAGGAGCCCTAGATAGTGTAACCAAAAGAAAATACTAATAACATGTTCTTAATACTATTAAGTCCACTTATTACATTCTTTCTAAAAATAATATAATATAAGGAAACCAATTATGAAATGACCTACTTGGATTGTTGATTGAGGTCATGAAAAGTGCACCTTTGGATGGAATCTCACACTTAGAGTTTGAGAGGTTTTCTTAAAAAAGTCACCCTAACATAATATAAATCATTTTCATGTTAATTCATTACTATTTAACCATATTATGTATTTAGAATCTCATTTTCATTTCATTGTGTATAAGGATTCTAAAAATTTAGTTTTAAAATCCATGATCCTTCCCCTAAATTAAAACATTTACACTATATTAATATGTAATTATTTACAAAACCAACTAATTTTTTGTTAATCACCAAAATAAAGAATCTAATCATATTATTAATATATAAATACATAATATGCATAAGGTACACGAAATATTCAAGTAAAGGAGTATAAATATATGAGATTGAAGATCTCTATATCAGTAAGCCTAGAGTAACAAATAGCCAACCCCCATCTTTTTAGATCAATGCATAACCCTCCAGGATAGTTGGAAATAGAAATGAAAGACCCTCTACCCATGGAAACGTTTCTCATGTTATAATTAAATTCATTTCAATTATAAATCCTTAAATATATAAACTATCTTCAATAGATAAATTTAATATAATAACTTTAATTACAAACTGAGGTCAAGAAAGATGATAAATAAGTCTTATGTTATCATACCCAATATGTAATGCATGGCTAGAATATTTTATAAGAATAAATTTATCTCATATATTAATGTATAAAAAATATTAAAATTTCAATAAATATGAATATTAAAATGGAATAAAAAAACTATCAAAATCTCTATTTATTTCCTAAATAATAAAAAAAAATTAAAATTTTTATATTTAGTTTAGTTAAAAAATAATTTTATAATTCTTAGCACCGATAATTTATAATATATTTTATTTAAAATAGTAAATTTGAGAATATTTTGTTACATTTTTTCCAATATCTTATTTTTTATTTATAATTTTAATTATTAATCATAATATAGATTTGATATTTTCACCTAAGATAAGAAATATTGTAATGTACCAATCATATTTTATGATGTAGCCAATATAATTTAAAAAATAAATACTATATTGTTTTGAAATCAATGGTTTAATCCCTATTTCTGATATTGTATATAAAATCCTATTAAATAGATAAAAAACAAAAGTTATATATGTAAAACCATTCAATATAAGACAATTGTAGACTATGATTAAGACGAACAATGTTATTTATTCAGATTAAATGCAATGATATGACCCCAAACACCTTATATTGTCCATGTTCATTGAAAAACCAAAAAAAATATTTTTATACAATACATATTAGGTCTTTTGAACCACTAATAGGTTTTAGAGTGCTCATCAAATAAACATGGTCATGGTAGACACCCATGCTACAACCTATTTTCTTATTCTGAAATGAACATTAAAAAATAAGGAACATAAATAGGAATGATTTAATACTAAAATATGAAAATTTTAATTTTTAGTTAGTATGATCGATAAAATATATTTTATAGACTATCTTCATATTAATTTAATTAAATAATTGGATAATCCACTAAATCTCAAAGAGACCATTACACTTTATTCCCCTTTAGAATGTTATAAATTAATTTTAACTCTTAAAATTAATTTATCATATATAAATGGTAATTTTAAATGAACCATGTTATTCAAAAAAATATATATTTCATAAAAATTACCCCCATAATAAATTTTAATCTTGGTAAAATTATATGTAGTTGATACTTTTTAAATATTTTTATTTCTTTGATAAATGGATTAAATTCTGATTTCAGTGTTTTATTAATTTTTGGAATTATTGAAAACCCATTCATAGTTTTTAAAAGTCATTTATTCTAATTAAAATGTTTTAAATACTATGTTTTTATTCTAAAATAAGTCTATGATTAGTTTTATAATTTAATTTTATAAGATGGATAAAAATGATAATGCCCTCATGCAGCCCCATGAAATACTAATCCAACCATAAATTGACAATATAATATACCATGATCACCCCTCACACATATTCCCACTGGATGAAACTTCACTCACTTGGAGAATGAAATATAATACCAAGGAATCAAAACACCACAAGTTGAAATCCAACATTTTGTACTCGACCTACCATTCGTTTCCCCAAACAATCATGATTCAACCTATCATATTGTACCTCCACGGTTAGTCATCACAATTACTAAAGGATGACCTCACAGACACTTAATCGACCGCAAAACATCCTACAAGCTACCACACACCCAACTTTCTAAAAACCCCTTGGTTGATCAAGTCACCATACATCATAACATTGGAATGAAAGTTCAATGTTATTCATCTAGGGATGAGGCCAACCATCACTGTCAACTAAAAAAAAAACAAAAACTGATTGAATATATCAATTGAATTAGGAATGAAGATGAAACCTCACATGATTTAATCGATGATTGAGATGCATTCCTGAGTTCTCTTCAGGTGTAAAGATGAATATAGAGAGGCATATGTTCATTCCCATTGTACTGGTTAAACTTTTGAAGGACATAGCACAAAATCTATTTAAAAATATGAAATAATGAGTTATACCATCATTTAAGGCTACAAATCAGACACTATAAGCCATTCTACGGTAGTGGACAAGTTATAAACCTTGAATCTAGGTAACAAAAAATTTCTCAGGCAATGTGAATGTACATGTACACATTACATGCCATATAAAGATAACTCTATCACTCTATATGATACATAAAGGTACTTGGGAACTCATTTCAAGGTAGAAAAATGAATCTTGAAGTTGTGTTAGTGTATATATGGTTCTCCGAATCTCACATAAGGGTAACTCATGCCAATTATACATCATGTTCAATGTTAAATTTCAAATACATAAATCATGTTATATACATACATCTATATGGTTTAGTTCAATATTTCTCAAACTATATAAGGGAAGAATCCACATACTTGGATCAACGTCATAGTCATCACATCAATGAAGCTCATGTGTGGGTTACGTAAATATATGTAAAGGTAACCCATTTACTAAGAGTATGATATAATACATCTGTTGAAAATTAAAATAAAAACATCATTTCCCCAGTTATCCCAAATGAGGAAGATTCTATTGAGATATATTTAACATAACTAGCACATATAAGGAAGTACAATGATCTTAGGGAGTATTTTAATCCACTGGGATATTCGAGTTATTCTCATCTAAGAAAATACATACCCTCAAATAGTCCACATTATAGATATCAAATATTTTTTACATGGAAATTCAAATCGAGGAATATATTAAGAAATATTAGAATCATTATAGGTGGAAATGAGAGGTGGTCTACTAAAGTGGTTGAATATTTAAAGTATGTGAAGAACCTATTCTAATTTGAATATAAATGCGTAACTATTCACTGATGATATGGGGATATTTACAGAATTCTTAAATCAACTAGAGTTGATGTTTTCTTTACCGTAAATAATTTTATTTATGATTTTGTACAATTATTATGGAATAATAGACCCTTTGTGGTCAATACAAGGAGATACCCCACCACCCCTATAAATTAATTTGATTCTTAATTAATAATTCTCTTAGATTCAACACTCTAGATGTATTTGATCACTATAATTTTTTTGGAGATTTACAATAATTTATCCATTTTAAAATATTTTTTCATTCATATTTTTTTCTCGTATCCATTCAACTCATAATTAATAATTACCTATGATAGAAAGTAGTGAGATAAAACACTGTTGTTGGGAAATAACTAATAAATGGTCCAGGCTAGGGTGGAGGACAAAAAGATCATTTCAGTTCACTACTTAAAACAAAACCATTTGGGTGGGGGTGATTGAGAAAGGTTTGACATGATTAGAGAGAGAACATGTGAATAAAATTGAAATTATGATTTAAGAGTATAACACCCAATCCCATTTATCCACTCAAATAGTGCTTTGGGACATGTTCCACAAGCTTTAGGTATGCCTCCCCATATGCAAAAGGATTCTGGCTAGCAATGAGGTTGTAAACAGGTGACAATGGGGAGATGGAACCCTCTGATGATAATAATATAATTTTCAATGTAAATATATAATATGATGTGGAAATTAATGAAAAATAGGCACATGACCAGTAACCCTCCTATGTAAGTAGCACACACACTATCATACAGTAGTAGAAACACAATAAAAACAATAGTTGAATAATATACCAGAAAAATATACCATTTATAGAGTTGGAGTTGTAATTTCTTAGTTAGGATAATTGTATCACTGAGATATGGAGGGGGTGAATCAGTGATATATTATCTTTTATGATTACTTATAAAATGAAACAGCCTTTTCGTATTGCTAAATATTAATTTCTCTGCTGGAATAAAATTCAATCACACATCCCTAGAAACATAATAATATGAAATGTCCAATATTCAATAAGAATACCTACATCCTTAGTATGGTTTCGAAATGATCCAATACCACACAATCCACTTGAAAACTATCTTTTTATGTGGAATAAAATAAGTATAATATTCCCTTTAACTCATGTAGCACTATTTAAATATTATAATATTGGGTGTGATCCTTCTACAACAAATGTTATAATACAAAGTTTTTGTAACAAAACATGTTACAAATATTGTTTATCACTTTTAAAAATTGTCAACGTTAAAATAAATTCCTTACATTATTACTCATAAAAAGGTTAAAAATTCAGATGCTTCATAATAAAACATAGTCTGGTTTTTTAAGTCATAATTATCTAATCGGATTACTAAATATGAAAATACATAACTCTATCATAATATGGTTTAGAAAATTCTAAATACTTTCATATTCAGTTCTAGAAATCCCAATATGATAATTCAACCTAATATAATAACTAGATGAATACAAAAATCAACTAAATATGATGATCATTTGAATACATTGCAATCATCTGCATTATCTTTTCTTTTATGTCTAGTGTTAATTATTCCAGAAAAATATCATGAAACCACTTTTTATCTCTTTCATTTCCTCAATGCTCTGCATTCGCTCTACTTCTGGTGAACAATACCTCAATTAGAAAATTATAATGTAATTTTTTTATACTCACAAAAAATATGGTTTGGTAGGGATTCCTGAAAAAATTCTCTATCAACCAAATTAAGAAAATTTAAAAATTTCTTTGAATTTAGGGGGCTTCTTGACTTTCTCAATTTTTCTCAAATCTTTTAATTTCTTCTCGACCCTTATCGAAAATTCTAAACACTTCATCTCTCTTCTGAAATTCTTTTGAAATAGTAGTATGATTTTGATTTACCTTTCCAATATCCTTAGTATTAATTTTTCATTACAATGCTCTCTACCAGTTTTATATATGAAGAAATATACACTATATAGGTTTCATGATATGTTTTATTCATTATGATGCTCTGTATCAATGGCATGTAAACAAAACATGAACATTGAAATTCAATCATCCCCATTCCATAACTCTTTTATCTCCATCAATATCACTAAAGTTCAATTCTATTTTTGATTATGATTTTTCTCATTATGATGAATACAAATGTAAATCAATATATTCTTCTTCATATAGTCCTTTTACACATTTGAATAATAAAAATACTCTTTCAACATATTGTAAATGTTTGACTACATTGTTGAATAAGATATGAATTTATTCTTCTCATTGGTCACCACATTATTTTCTTTTTCATTGAATTCACCAGTCCCAAATAATTTGTCATATCATGATTAAGATGACATACTGAGTACAACGAATAGTATCAAAAACGTCAACTTCAATAACTTATTAATGTTGTAAATATGGTACTAATTAATTTTCTACACAAAAAGTTCTATCTATGTTCAATAAGATGGTATACCGAAGCTGATGGATCATCAACAACAACTTTTAATTCATTATTCACATAGTTTAAATATTATTTTACTATTTTTAATCAAATTGCATTTGAAAAACTCATTGAAATGATCTTGAGATCGAAAATCATCAACTACGTCAACTTTTATCTTCTAGAAACTTCTTCTTCCATTGTTATTTCCTTAATGACTTTGAATACATTGAAGATCAGTTTTTGCATAATTATAATTACAAAAGAAATTATTGTACTTCCAAATCAATATATTTCTTTTTTTACTATTCCAGAATATGATTAACATGATTACGATTATACTAAATATGATTTCAGTACATTTTCTCCACCTTCATTTTTTAAGATTACATCCCATATTGTACAGAATACATTTTATTTATGAGAACCCGTATATTAGAAAAGTATAATCACATTTATATTGTATTCTTGCATACTCTAGTTCACTCCCATTAATATATATTCTCCCATTTTTGACCCAAGGTGAGTCTTATGATCCTTTTCATCGAGAAAAACACTTCTCAAAATTATTGAATTTCTAAATCATTATAGGTCCAATTCTCTTGAATATTATGGTGAGTCTGACTTTCACCAAAACCAATGTGAGGTGATTTATTTTCCTTCCAAAATTCATTTTCTTCTTAAAAATTATTGAAAATAAAAGAAAAACATAAAAATGAACATCATCCTAATATGATTGGTCTTAAAAATCTCCTCATTTGGATATTTTTGTGAAACAAGATTCATAAGTCATTGAATTTTTTATCCTCATTTTATGGATTACATATCAACAATTCTAAAGGCACATAAGATAAAAAATTGTAGGAAACTAGATTCATTGTCACCAAAAACATTCTGTCTAAATGTAGTGATCTTGAAAACATTCTCAACTTTTCATCCATAACATTATTTACTTTGATTATGAACATTGCTAGAAAAAAATTCCCTATAAAAACTTGAAAATATAGTTGGAATACCTCACACACATACAATTATGGATTCACATATTACCCACAAATCCCCATTTTTTACATGCTTCCATAATGATAGATTTATGAAATAATTCTCCCCCAGAAAACACTATTCAATGGTAAGATGGAATATTGGACAAAAACACATACCTCAACCTTTATAAGAATGTGGTTGGACACCCATGTTCACCCTAAAGATAGAAAAATATTGCATCATTAATGGTTTCTCGAAAATGTTAGCCACTTGTCCAATGTAGGAATATACTACAACCTCAATTAATTCATTTACTCATGATATTTTATGAAATGATATTTAATATCAATATTTTATAAATTAAATTATTGTACTAGATTCATATTGAGATTGAATTCACATAGATTATCACACCCCAAGAGTAAGGGTAACTTCTCTTTAACATGTAAATGTTCTAACTGAGACTTTATTAACATAAGTTTTGTAGCTTCTTGAGTAGTAGAAACATACATAGCATAAGTTGTACTGAGAGCAACTGAATTCTGTTTCTTTGTATGCCAATTTTTTTTTCAAAAAAGAAAACACCACTAGATTTTTATCATTTACCATTAATATTTCCTTCTCAATCAGCATTTGAATTCCCAAAAAAATCAACAATTTCTCAGATGTCATAAAGCATTCTAAAATATACGTTGCCTTTGATATATCTTCGAATAATTTTCTTGAAAGTAAATGTGATTGATTAGGGGTATCCTAAAATCATTTACATAAGATAACAACATAAATAATGTCGGGTCTTGAAGTAGTCAAATATAATAAACATCTAATTAGTTTCTTGAATTCTTTTGAATCCACTTCCTTACCTAGTTCAACTTACTTATAAATATGAGTATATTAATTAAACATAGGATTTTCAATATATTTCTCATTAATAGAATCAAAAATTCTTCTCATTTCTTTATTTAAACATATGTATCCTCTTACTTCTAGATCATAGGCATGAAATATTCCATCAATACCTTTCTTCTCAAAATTTACAAGGTTTCCACATTTCATATTTATAATGCATGGAAGCTTGAAAAAATTTTAGTTCTCTAAAACATGGAGTTTTATCATAAAAATTTCTAAATAGATTCATATGTGAATTTTTCCTATAGAAACATCAGTATTGAATATAAATAGACATGCTCATGGATTGTATCCAATAGTAATGAGAAATTCCATGTTCGTGTAACATTGTTCTCCCCATTTACACTATACCACTATTCTTCCTTTCAAAAATTCCATTTGGTTGAGTAGTTTTTAAGTAACTATATGTATTCCAAATTCCATACATCTAAAGATAACTTTCAAATTCATCATTCTTATACTCACTACCATCATCAGTTCTCAATATCTTCACTAAATACTCACATTCCTTCTCATCATTCCTCCTGATTATTATAAATATTTTTAATGAATCTAAATTATGTTTCATACACATAACACATGTAATGTGTGTAACATAATCAATGAATGTGATGAAGTATATATCTCTATTTAGTTATTATTTCCTCATTGGAAATCAACTATCAGAATACATATATTCATGGGGTTCTTTTGAAAAAATTTTAACATTCTTATGCATGGAATTTATAATATTTCCTTTCTGAAAAATAGTTCAACAACAATATATTCTTATTGGAAAATATAGAATATCAGTTACACTATATCTCTTTGAAAAATATAGTTTTTCTCTAAAATATGTGACCCATAAGTTTATGCCACAATTTATTTTCTTCCACCATACACAAGTAACAGAAAAATTTTATTTCACCGACATGAAATAAGTTTCCTTTCATACATTGTAATCATGTAACAATATTTCATACATCCTCAATTAAAAAAATCCATATTTTCTGAAGATAAATTTATTACCCTCATAAAAAATTTCTAAAAAACATGACATGTTTTGTTTCATCCCATGAACATATAAATCGTTATTGGATTTCATCTTTTCTTTCCAAATAACATCTAAACCAACACTTTTAATTCTCAATGATTCATCATTCCCAAATTTCACCATTCCACCTTTGAAGTCCTTTATATTATTTAATAACCTTAAGTCTCTTATCATGTGATTATATCACCCACTATTAAGAATCCAAGTTTTTATCCTTTTATACATTTTAATGAAGTTTAAATAACAAGAGAAGTTTTTTTATTATTCACTTCTAGATTTTGAGAATTGTTAAGAATCATTTGTTATTCCAATTACAAAACAAGACATACCAAATACAGATGTCCCTGTTGTTTGCATCTTTCATATATAGTTTCCAAATGTTAGAATCTATTTTAAATTATCACAACATCCTTCTTGGGTTTCTTTAGAACATCCTTGTAATTATTCCTCATTTGAGAGGATTCAAAACCCCATAAAACATTTCCATTCATAGACTATGGAATAATAGTAAAGTTTTTGGTTGAACCAAAACACATTTTACATTTTTTCCACTCTACCACAATAAAAACAGTATCTATATAAAGAGTATTTTCCATTGAAACGTTGATATTGACTAGGGATGTGAACATGTTTCTTAGTAAATTTTTGGTCTTTGTATTGGAACCACTAAACATTCAGTTATGAGTAAAAATCATATTTTTCTTTTCTACCCTATTAAAAACACAAGTAATGAAACCATTTTTGTATTCTTCATGTTTAGAAAAAATGTTGGACTTAATATTTTTAAAATCTTCTGAATTCCCAACATTGTTGGTCTTAACCACATACATAACTTTCCCAACACTATTACTTTAAAAAACCCTTAAATATTTATTCACAAACATTTACGGTAGATTTTTTGGATACTTATCATGATTCTATTTATATTAACATTCACCAAATTTTGAGATAGATTTTTTATAACATTATTTATCTGTTAGTCTCTTTAATGTTTTCATAAGACATGTTCCAATTATACTTATACTTCCGTCATCTTCACTTCCAGATGTTCATTACGATTCTTTTTCTCTCATATAGATTTATTTAAATCACTAATATCTTTCATCAGATGTATATTCTCATCAGGAAAACATTTTTTAATTTTTTTTGATTAAATTTAATTTTTCATTTTTTGGATTTCTTTCTCTTTCCTTCCAATGATTCTAAGGCATTAAATCAACTCTTTTTTAAAATAAAATAAAATTTTATATTCTTTTTCATAAAAAATGTTTCTTCCAAAGTCTTTATTAATCACCATAGAAATAATATTATTCCTACCAACATGCTTAGTATATTTTTTGGATTTAGTTTCACTATCTTCTTCTTCTTCACTGTTAAATAAGAAACGTCTTCTTTGGGATTTCAAAAACTTCTTTTCCTTCCATTTAAAAAATGGTTTATCTTTGTCAACATGTTTCTTCAATGATCTTATTGTAATTATTTCATCTTCATTACTATATTAATCTTTCATTTTTCATGGGAAATTTTTAACAAGGTTCCTAAGGGATCCACATTCAAATTATTTCAAGTGAAGTTTCCCTTCATATTCACATGTACCAATTCTCATATTTTTAGATGACAAGGATAGAATAACATAAATATTTTTACATACACCATTATTATAATTAGAATGACCAAATTCTTATTTGATAAGAAACCTATTTGACTACTCTTTGCTTCCATCCTTGATAGACACTTATTTATCTTCTGTTTTTTCATTCCATTTTTTTCCATTCTCATTTCATAAGTGATGAGGGTGCTATGAAAATTATCTAGAGAAAATTTTTTAGTATCTTTATCTTACGATGAAGAAAATTTAGAATGAAAATTATCCAAAAGGATTATAAAAATATTTTCAACAACTATATAATCTTCTAAATTTTCACCAATACATCTGATAGTGATGTGAATTTCATTTAATCTAGTATTTAATTTAATAATGAATTCATACTCTCCCATTTTGAAATCATTTTTCTTCATCCTATAGTTTTTAATTTATATTTATTCACTTTTTATTCCCTTAATATCTGTTATTAACATGTCCCATATACCATTGGGTGTGGAAACACCTTTCTCCATTAAAAATTCACATTAATAATGTTTTGATAGTAAATAATTCTTTTCCCTTCCATTTTTCTCAAGATTCTTCTTATCAGCAGATGTAAAAGGAACATTATCATAAATAAGAGGAAAACCATATATCCATGATTCAAGAAGATCATATCCAATATTGAAAATTTAAGTAAACATTCTATATTTATATACATGATTGTTCCTTACATCAAAATTTTGGATGTTTTTACTATTCACACAATTCAAATTCTTCGTCAAATTCACATAAGTTATAGAAAAGAATAAACAAAGGGAACCATATTTATGATACCAATTGTAAGTTACTTGTAAGGATAATTGTATCAATAAGTGTGGGAGGGGGTGAACAATGATATATTTTATATTATTTTCTTATAAAATGAAATAACCTTCACCTCATGTTAAGGATTACATTCCCTGATAAAAATAATTTAATCACTCATCCACAAGAACACAAGAATTTAAAAGCATCACTATTTAATAAGATTATCTATGTCCATTGTATGGTTTGGAAATGATACAATGCCACAAAATCCCCTATAAAATAATCCTTATATGGGGAATACAATGAGTAGGATATTCCGTTCCACTCATGTAGAACTCTCTAAATAATCTAGTAGTTCATGTGATTATTCTAGAATAAATGATATAATAAAAGGATTTTGTACAATCACTTGTTAGGATGATTATTTATCGACTATCGTAGATATAAAATTTCAAATTAATTATTCAATTTCTTACATTGAATCTGGTATGAACTTCGTTGATTTTTTTGAAAAAATCATTCTGAATTTCCCAGTCTGATTGCTCAAAATGAAAAATATACCTCTTTCAGAATATTGTTATGGATATTATGGATTATTTCTTCTTCAAATTAAGAAATCCCTATATGATAATCTTTCCTAATATGATAACTGAGTGAATATGATACTTAACTAAATATGATGAATAGATGAATATAATGAAATATTTTATCTCCTCATTACTCTTCTTTATAATGTGATTTCTTCATGAAAACAATTACCCCTCTTTATATCTAATTCTCATGAAAAATACATATGTCATAAAAGTATGGTTTAATTTCAGCCTTTTATACACATCCCAATTATGGTTTGTGTGGGATTCATGAAAACATTAATTCTCAACCAAATAACCCTAATTTGAAAGTTTTAATGAATTTCAGGTGGATACTTACTATGTAATCATTTTTAAAATCATCTCGTTTCCTCTTGATCATACAAAAATATTCAAAACACTTTATCTCTCTTCTAACATTATTCACAAACACCAGTTTGATTATTATTTCCCATTCAAATTTTCTCTATATTATTTCTTCATTATATTGATCTATATCAGTTTCATATATAAAGAAATGGACACTATTTTTATTTCCTCATATGTTTTCTTCATCAGGATTATCTATATCCACTACATGTAAACAAAATTCCAGATTCCCCTTTCTAGTAATTTTGAATCTCCTCCAATCTCTCTGTAGTTCAATATCAATTATGATTCTGATTTGTCTCATTACGAGGAAGAAAAATGTAAATCAACAGATTCTTCTTCATCTCTTATCTTGACCCAATTGAATGATAAACAATGTAATTCAGTGTATAGTAAATGGATGAATACATTTTTGATTAAGATCTGAATTTATTTTTTTCATTGGCCACCACATTCATTTTTTTATTTTCATTCATCACTCCCAAATAATTCTTCCTCTTATGATTAAAATGACATAACAAGTATGACATACTGGTATTTTGAAATCCAACTTCAGTAACTGCTTTCTCTTCTGAATATGATACCAATGACTTTTCTACACAATCAATTTTTCCTCTAATGAATATGATTGAATACCAAATATGTTGGGTCATCATTAATAGATTAGAATTATTTGTTCCCTTAATTATAATCATACATTGAATATTTTAAACAAATCTACTTCTACAAAAGTCATTACGGTGATCTTGATACCATAAATCTTCATCTTCATAAACTTACTTCTTTCACAAACTTATTCTTCCATCATGACATCCATATTGACTTTTAATACGTTTAAGATTAGATTTTTCTTCATATAACATGCATTATAATATATTGTGACTTTCTAATCAACATCATTCATTTCATCTCTTTCTGAATATGATTGAAATTATTACAATCAGATTAAATATGATTTCCAACCCCATTTCCCCACCTTTATTTTATCAAGATTTCAAAAAAATATTTACCGAATAATTATGATATTTGAGAACCCCACATCAGTAAATCATGATCACATATAGATCAGAGTCACAAAGACACTGATTCTCCCCCGTTATGATCTCTTCTTCTAATCTAGTCCCAAGATTATGTTTAATTATCCTTTTCATCTAGAAAATAAATTCTATTTGTATTGGAATTTATCAAACATTGTGAGTTCGATTATCTAGAATTTATCAATCACTAAGATTTTCACCAGAAATGTGTGATGTGATTTATTTTCATCATAAACATACATTTGTTCTTAAACATACTTTTTTGATTAAACATTATTGAAAAAAATACAAAACATGAATACAATCATCATCCTTATCTGCTTGGTCCTAAGAAGAGAAGAATTTTCATAGGCATCTCCCATGGGTTCAATTAATTATTTATTGACATCCATTAATCTAAAAAGGTGTATATTGATGAAATCAATTAAAATCTTCAATCCAAAACTAAAAACGATAACATAATATCCAAGAAATATGATCACTACCTACCTCCTGTTGGTAGACATCCAATAATTTGATCTTAGCGCCTAACTTGCAATAGTCTAGAAGAAATTATAATTTTAGAAGAAAACTGAGAAAATAGGGTAAAAAAATCACACAGATTTAGTGGAACATGATTCTAGTTCAAGGGAAAGGAGAAGTAATAGGATTTGTTTCCATAGCACTACACATCAAATATAGTAGACAAATAGTGAAACAATTCTTAGATGTGAATTTGAGTTCCACACCAAGGAGGAGGAAGAAAAAGGACGGAACCCCAATACTATGCATGACCGAGGGGGGGTAAAGGAGGAAGACAAGAAGAAATGTGGGTTGAGGTTAGTTTTTTATTTCTAATATCTAAATTTATTACATGGTTATATCACATGGTTTTGTAAACTGAGCACCAATCGTACAACACACAATGTCCATGATTCAGGATCACACAGTTCATGTAAATTGATTTCCAAACTATGATTTTTTTTCTAATGATTCATATGTAATAAAAATATAGACATGGATGCATGAACACCCATCCACTATAGCAATGCTTTTCAAACATATTCTAGTAAACCTTGAGGGCTTCACTATTTATCTTGGGAGGCCGCATGGTCTATCCAAACGTGTGCCTCAATCAGCACACTTTGAAAACATGGGTTTTAGACCTCCAATGATTCCAAAACATAAACCTAACTCTGATTTAATTTATGAGAATCTAGAAAAATACTAAAAAATAGTCATGGGTCAATGAAACTATTGTAAATAAGTACTTTTATTTGAGAAATGAATTAGTCTAGCCACTAAACTATGAAAATTCAAAACTGGTGAGGAATTTGAACATCTCCAAGTAACTAGGATTTTATAATATACCTACCATAATGAATATCATCCCTAAGCTATAAAATAGAACATAAAGATGGTACCTAACACCCTCATATCCTTAAAATTAACTTGGAATTCGAAAATCTAAAGTGTACAAGTCAACTACCTCAAGGGTTCCCCACCCTAGGTGTTACCTACCCTAATACCATCCAAACCCAAATATAAAATAAAACCGATGGTTCATCGACCATCTATGGACTCAAAGTCCTCCCATGATGTAGCATCACCCCTAAACATTATTAGGTACTCTTGTGTCATACGTGACTCTCATCATGTACTACAACTCAACAGATTTCCACCTCGTGTCCATGTCACACATGGAACTCTTGAGGCCCCACATCTCACCAGATTCCTAAATAATTTTGGACCCCACACACCTCATATGTGACCTACATCGCATTGATGCAACGATTTCAACACACCTCACAAAATACACATCCAATGATGTTCACACATAAATCATGGTTCTACACACCTCATATATATATATATATATAATGAATATGAGATGATTCCAACCTACTAAATTGCATCTAGTTAGTCCATAGATACAACCCATGTATCTTGTGCACCAAAAAAACATGAATATATAAGGGCCATTCCAAAAAAATATTATACCCATGAAGTAATTTTAACAATAATTGGCTCCCCATCCTTCTCCGCACTTGGCAGCTCCACTACATACACCAATCATGATGCTTTACTGTCTGAATCCTAACCTCCTAGTGGTTTTGCACCATATATTAGCCATTCAACCCATTTTGGGTCCCACAATCTCTTCCACAACTTCTTCATATAGCTGAAACTCGACTACCATCACCTGGCAGCGATTGAGGATGGTTATTGAAACCCTAATTCTTCCATGGTCTCTGATTGGAGGCTATCTGGAAATGATTTAAGTTGAATCTATCAAGATTCTAGATTTCTATTCATTCTTGTAAATATTTTTATTCTTAATCACACTTTATATTCTCAGGAACCAACTCCCTAAACTAGAAGAGCACTGTTAATGACCCACTCTGATGTGGCATGCTCGAGTCTCTAGCCAGAATGTATTACTGAGACTTCGATCAGCCTTGATTCAAACTACATAAAGCACTACTACTCAAATCACCTGACATCTTCACCCATCTTGAGTAATGTTGATATGTAAATTTTCCGTTAGCTATGAGTGCATGGTTCACATCCTCCAAAAATGATGCTAACATGAAGAAGTTTACATGTACCTGAATGGAATGCTATAAACCATCCATGAAACACCTTAGTTTGAGGTTTTGTTTCCCACCATAATGGGGGTGAAACGAGAGAAATCAGTGAATTCCTCTGTATATAAAACGATGGAAATGTCTCCCTACTGTATGATCAATATCACATGAGCTCTTTTTAACTAAGAATATTTATAATGAAGTTATCAAATATCTTCATTTCAAAATCATTAGAGGACATTCCCTCATGTTTTCTCACTGAAACAAACAAGTCCCACCATCACATAGATGGTACTATGAGCATGTAAGTCTAATACTTCACCTTCTTCCCAGGGGGTGTTTCTAGATATTAGATGATCATATGAATATATTTGATTTTGTTCTCAACTAAATGTGGTCCACCCTCACCCTAAAATAGTAGTGAGTTCTATGACTGGAACTCTCAATTAAGGTATGACATAGAAGGATCTTCTCCTTTAGCTCCCCTATCAATCCCCTAGATGACACGTGCAATAATAGCTATGAGGTTCTCATCATGACAATACCCAAAATCTATCAAATATTCAAGATTCCCTGCCACCACTAGATCGTTTACCTGAGTCTGTACCTACATCTCATGCTCCGCATTTCCCTATAGGGCCTCATCCCAACCCTCAGGTTTCTCAACACGTTCCCTCTCTTGTGGCACTAAATCATTGTCTGCACATCACTCCATTTGAGACCATCTTTGTGGAATCCTACAGAATACCAATACATGGTCATACTACCCTGATGACCTGTATATATAACATAGATAAGGAAATAAGTAACATGTATCATAGACACGCTGCCCTTACCATAAACTATCGCAACCATGTATCCTAAAATCCAACCTTACTTCCCCTTACTCACCCATATCAGAGTCGTATATCACATATTTCATGGATCATTCTCATCCAGATGAACCACGTCCCTCAATCGGATGACCTCATCACCCAACCTGGTGATCAACATCACCCTGCATAATCATCTTTGTCTACTCTTATGAGAGCATAACCCATACATCTAGGTATCACATGTCACAAATAGACATCATTGGGTCTAATTTAGTAGGATGGTTGGGTAAGATGATACTAAAGAGATTTTTGGTGGGAATTCATTTCGTAACTTCCTTTATTTACACATTAGACTACCCAAAACATCTTAGTGAAATATAGGTACATAAAGACAATCATATCAATGTTATCATAAGAACATCATATATAAAAATCATCTTATGCACCAAATCAAAATCATAAACAATCCCCCCTTTCCATACTAGGTCAAGGGTCAAATAACTCCCCCTACCATACGAGGTCAAGGGTTACATATCATAATAGGTAATAGTTAAATTTTAGGTGTACCACTCAAGGGTGAAATCAAATAAATTGTAAAAATAAGAAACAAAGAACAACAATTCCCACTCCTTTTGAATGGGGCTACAGGAACCGAAAAATGAGTTCTAAAACCAGTTAGAAAAACATCCTAATCGCTAGTATACAATTATGTAAACCATAATCCCAAACTAGTAAAGAAAAATATTTTATATAATTAGTAGTCTTTAGATTGTTGAAATCAATTCCCGGTCATTAAATACACTGAAACACTTTCTATCACCTGAACTATTTATCCACATGAAAAATTCTTTGGTTTGAGTTCCACTAGCCTTAGGAATGCCACCCGATATGAAAATGGTGGTCGACCAGTAGCAAGTGATTAATGCTGTGATAGTGGTGAGAATACACCCACTAGAGATGATAATATAATTCTCAATATATAATATGATGTGGAATGGAAATAATTACAGGCACTGGACTAGTAACCCACCCATGGATGAAGTAATAGAACTGTCATACAATAGTGAAAGCATAATAAACAACAATAGTGAAATAATAAACAAGACAATCATAATGTTTGTATACCTAGAGAAGCATTCCCATAGAATTTTTCTATGGATTAAATTAGTTATTCAATGAAAACTATGAATTTAAAAATTACTATATCGGTCAAAACAATTGTTCACTCAAGGAATAACCCCCAAAATAACTGAAAAGTCACTGAGAATGATGGGAACCACCTACACCATATTGCTATATTTCTATTCTTCTGATCATAGCGTCTAACTCATAGTGATTTGGATGAAGTCAGAGTTTTAAAAAAATAGCTAAAAATAGGGTAAAATGGCTCACATGGAAATTAGAAGACCATGAGGAGAGGGAAAGGGAAATGATAAGAAATTGGATTTGAATCCCTACTGCTACACATCCTGTAACACCCCGAGATTTTATGAAAAATATTCTTTTTAATTTCACTAATGTCTTGTGTTGTACGCTACAACAAAAGGAGCTTGCACAACACGCATCCTTGATTTTCCTTGCATTACACGCAATCACGACCTTCCTCGATAGCGTGTGTAGTACGCAATAACGAGTTTCACTAAACAACAATAAGCTATTAAAATATTATTAAAACCAGCCGTTATGAATAGTAATAACCACATTTTGAAATTTTTTATATTTTATTTTTCAGAATGGAATTCATTTTTGGATTCATAATATCGAAATTAGCTTAGGGTGAAATTTTGGTACTTTTCGGATAACTTTTATTTTCTGATGAATAGTGAAAATTACTAAATTTTAATTAAAAACAACTTTTTTAATCAAAATAATTAATAGTGATAAATTATTAATTTGAGTGGTTTCAATGTATATTTAGAATATATTTTTACAATTCAATACAATGTTGGTCATTGGATGTAATTTCACATTTACACCAGACATAAACAAGTGTTAATCTTTTGATAGTTATTATCTCTTAAAAACACGCTATTTGTTGTGACAGCGGAAATTAATTATAAAATTAATTAATGCAACTTATATTTTGGGAATTTTGTAAAATAGAAATCATTTTTGAATTCAGAATATCAATTATAGCTTATGGTGAAATTTTGGCATTTTTCTGAAAAACTTCAATTTTTGATGAATAGTGAAACTACTAAGTGGAAGTTAAAAAAAATTATTTTTTTCATAAATCTTAATTTTACCGCTTCTGTGAATGGAATTTCAAAAATCCGAGAGACACGGTTGATGTCAGTAAGTAAAATGTGGTTCAATGAGATGAAAATAATTTTTGGTGAATAGTAACTGTTTACTTTTTTTACCACGGTTAAAAGTAAATAGGGTAATTAAGGGTAAAAATGATATTAATATTACCCTAACACATGTCCTAATCCTATTGGACAAGTGTATCTCGACCAAAAACAACCTTAAGTGTAAAATATTATCATTTAGGCCCACTTGGATTAGATTAGGACATTTATTATTATTTAATTTAAAGAAGAGTTAAAAGAGTTGAAATCAATGTTTATTTACTAAAACATTTTTAATATAGGGTTATACATAAGATAAATTAAATTGTAAATATTCATTCGAAAGATAAAACGATTTCCTACATAGTGGTATTTTATTTGTAATTTTTAGAGATCAAATAATTTAATTTATTTATGACACAAAGATGATGCTGTAATTATCTTATTAATGAAATATTGACATAATTGATGTTATAAATACCTAAATAAATTTAATTTGAGACCTTTTATGAATCCCACTAATTTTCTAGGTTACTATGATATATTATTGTTGATTTAATGAACTTTGTTCGAACATATAATTATGTTATGACTTTCACAAAAATCATATATCAAATAGTGTCAAAATTGACACAAAATAGTTTTTAAATCAAATATTATATTATTAATTGTTATTTTATTCCTAAAAATCTATGTTTCGTCCAAATAAATTAGATAAGGATATATATAGTAATAATAAACAATTTGGGGTTCGTTTGGCATGTTATAGTAAGTGTATTAACCATATAGTGTAAGAAAACAAAAAGACGCGGTAAAAGTTAAATTATTTAACTTAGAGTTAAATCTAATTGATAAGGTTAAAATAATAACCTAAACTTGTCTAAATCCTATTGGTTGATAGGATTTCGACTCATACCCACTTTAGCTTCGAAATAAGACCCTTTGGAACCATTATAAACCGATTTTGACTTTAATATAAAATAATATTTTGAGATATTCCTAAGGTGCCCCTCTCCTCCCTTATAAAAGGGCACCTCCTCCCCCTCCTCCTCACACCACTTTGAGCACTAAAGCTCGTCCAAACCCGGCCAAAATCCCTTCTCCACTTCCATAGAATAATCCTAGAGGTCCTGGTCTTCTTCAAAGACCAATCATAGTTCTCTAAGTGGAGGATTCAAAGTGGCGTTTCAAAGAAGATGTAATATCCATTACCGATCTTTTCAATTTCTTTCTTCTTCAACTTCTTCTTATTTAGTTGTTTAATGATAAAGTAATAACATAAGTATTAATTACATACTGATATGTTATTATAAATATGAAACAACTCTTATTAACCTTCTATCCATCCTACGGAAAAAGGAAATCACCGCGCGTGCATACGTACGGAATACCGTCTCCACGCCTTGGTGTAATCTATTTTCCGCCACCACATTAATTGGATGGGTATAATGTTTTAATGAGTAACTATATATGATTATTATAAAGTGATATTGATACTGAAATAGTATACAAACACTTCAACACAATTCCACGACCATGGGAACGATATCATCGCTCGTGCGTACGTACGGACTACCGTCTCCACGATGCGATGAGATTCATTCTCAATGATTAACCATTCATGAATGATTATAAAGTATATATAATAAGTACTAATGAAATATATGACATAATAATGATACTGGATTTATTTATATTTATATGTATGTCATCTACTTAATTCCATTCAATTCAATAAGGAAACGAAAACAGCGTTCATGCGTACGTACGGACTACCATCTCCATGAACGGTGTATCTCATTCCATTTATCAATATATTATATATATGTATATTCTGAATATATATTATATATAAATCATGTTTTACATTCTGGATATAAGTAATCATGATCCAAGTAATCATATTAATAATTACAAGTTAAAAACACGAACGACAAATGAGACAATTTTACCCAAAACGCTACTTTAACATGAATTTACAAAACAACGGGTAATATAAAGTCATAAGTGGACCATGTATGATATAATAACAATGAATATGATTCTGGAATAAGTCAATAACATGATTTAAATCATTATACAGGAGGTTCGGACACGTACAAAGCAAGTCGGACCTAAGGTAAGGGAAAATATCACAATCTCATTTTTATCTGAGATTGTTTATACTTTGGCATTTACTGGGGTGTATTTTATCATCCAAATACATGTTTCCTCAATATGTAATATTATTTCCATTCACCTAAAATTGTTTAAATCCTATTTTACCCTTTTGTGAGTTTTTAGTAAAAGATATGAAAGGAATATTTTGTCGTTTTTCGTACGAGGTACTTTTTGACTTTTCCGACAAAAGTACGAGAAGAATGTTTTTTTAACTTATACGGTATGAATGGATTTTTAAAAAATTATTTCCAAGAAGATTCCTTTACAAGTTTTCAGGTTTATTTTTAATCAACTTCTTTTAGTTTATAATTTTATGACATGTTAAGAAAGGAAAAGTATTTTTGAAGTAGAAAGGATATTTTCCTCAAGAATGGAGTTCAAGTGTTTTATCAAAATTATTTTCCACCTAAGATAATAAAGGGTTCTATTTCTATCCCTATTATTACATGGATTTGATTATGTTGTGATGGAAATATTTTTATGAATTCCTTTATTCTATATAAATTGTTTTATGATGTCTTTTTGTTTAAGAATCCCATTTTTATTACATGGGTTATGCAATGATGTATG
Organism: Viscum album; assembly: GCA_963277665.1. Classification (NCBI taxonomy): domain Eukaryota; kingdom Viridiplantae; phylum Streptophyta; class Magnoliopsida; order Santalales; family Viscaceae; genus Viscum; species Viscum album. The sequence continues at coordinate 1,750,595,034 of OY728143.1, read as the reverse complement.
ATTTATGATTTTGTGGCACACATAAGAATGGTTTCATTATGAGATGGGTGGGACCTATATCTCCCTCCAATGCATTGGGTAAAGATTTTATATCTCATGAGATAGATATGGCTGGAATGGTAGGTTATACCGGTTCAGTGAAACAGGACTGAAACGAGGGTGACTCGGTTAAGAAAGGGACTTTGTCCACTAAGATAGTCTTGACAATGAGTCTTGACTAACAAAAAATGATTCTCTATGATTATGTGTGTATGCCACAAAGTTTCATGTTTTAAGTTATGATTATTGGGATTTCATTTCACTACTATGATTAATCCCATGTTATGAAATTATGCTCTCTCTTTTGCAGGATAAGATTTCCAAAAGTTATGTTCTTATGAATATGATGTGATTGATTTTTCTTTTGTTTACCCTTACGGAGCATTTGAGCTCACCCTTTTATGTTTTCTTTTCCCTAGGATATAAAGAAAGGTTTTAGGTAAAAAAAGTAAGATCTTTATGGGAGATATTGGAGATCTTTCACCACGATTAGAAGATTACGTTCCGAGTTTCCAAAGACAGTAAACTATTACGATCCTTGTGTGTGTGTTTTTTTGTTATGTACTATGTATTCCACAAAAGTAATGATATGTTCGTGTACGATAAGCTTCGGGTATCTACAGTTGGTATCAGAGGAAAGGTTTAGTCAACCTTTGGAAACTAGGATGCGAAAACGTTAGTGAGATCCTTATAGATATTTCTAAGGTATATCTAGGGATGTCCCTAAGGTTAAGTATACGTATAGGTTATAGTACTAGAATTACGCTAACGATCATAGAATTAAACCTGAGATGTAAGATATTGAAGGTACTCCCCCTTTATTATGTTGTTTTCCCTAGCATTATTTTTGCCTCTCACACTATTCTTTTTGGGTTTTAGACGATGGCTGGAACCCGAAGGAACCGTGTTGATCAATGCAATGGACAATGCAATGATTGTCCTCCTGAACAAACAAATGTTATGGGAGATGGAGTGCAAAATCTTATTGCTATACTTACACAAGCTATGAATCATTCTGGACTTCCAAATGAGCAGAGAAGGGAACAATATTCTATTGAGTCCTTCATGAGGCAACGTCCACCTTCTTTTAGTGGGTCTTCCGATCCACTTGTTGCTGAACAATGGATCAGTACTACTGAAAAGATATTTTCAGTTCTTTAATGTTCTGAACATGATAAATTCATCTTAGTAGTATATCGTTTGGAAGGTGAAGCTGATCAATGGTGGAATCTTATCAAGAATACGAGTCCAAGAGATGAAATTGAGTCCATGGAATGGGATGAGTTCAAGAACTTATTTTTCAATAAGTACTTCCCTCGTATTCTTCGAACAAAGATGGAGAAGGAGTTTCTTGAACTAATGCAAAAGGATGATGAATCTGTTGGTATATACGAAGCAAATTTTACAAGACTTGCAAGGTATGCATCTGAAATTATCATCCAACCTGAAAGTAAAGTTGATCGATTTTTCAGTGGCTTAAAACCAAGTCTTTGAAGGGAATTGGCTATAATAGACTTCAGTAGCTATGAAGAAATTGTCCGTTGTGTTATCAAGGTAGAAATGGAAGTTGGTGTTACATATCCATCTCATGGTTTTGACAGGAAACGAAAGATGGAGTTCAAGGAGAAATCTCAGAATAATTGTGAAAAGAAGATGAATGTTTCCTTATGCACAAAGTGTTGAAAGAAGCATGGTGGAGATTGTCTTAAAGGGACTAGAAAATGTTTTAAGTGTGGAAAAGAAGGTCATCGAGCAGCTGAGTGTCGAAGTAATGGAAAAAGGGATTCTAATGATGTGAATAAGGAAAACACTATAGAGAACGCACCACCAACACTTCAATGCATCAAGTGCAAGGAAATGGGGCATTATGCTAATAAATGCTCTAATCCAAGGGTTAGTGATGATCAACATGAGCAACCACTGAAGGCAAAGGAAAAAAGGGAAGTCACATGCGATCACTATTGGCGATGTTGAATATGACAACGATGTGGTGGAATGATTAAGTGTTTATGTAATGGGAATCCAAAATAATGTTGTATCATTGAGTATTGGAATATTTATGTATTGGTCTAATGTGGTATTCAAAGTGATTGAGATATTATGCGCATAATGAAGGGAAAACGAGAAAATGAAATGTTTAACAGTATTCATGAGCTCATGATTGATATAAGGACTAAGTGATATCATGGTTTGAGTATATTGAATTTTGAGGATTTTGGTATGTGGAAGGTGTTATCTGTTAACTGCATTCATGTTTTCACTAAGGTATTCAAGAGAATACATGATTAACGACTTTGAATGTTTGGAATGGGACCAACAAAACATTTCTTATGATATATGGGGATCGACGATGGTATTAAATCTCTGGTAATCGTTTTCACTATGTTATGAGAGTGGACTGCAGTATTATGGATAAGCCTAAAGATTGGAATGGATTATGTTGGACATAAGTTAGTATTATTTAAGGATAGAATTTTTTTTCGATATTATCGATGGGATGTTATAGTAATATAGTTTTAGAAAAAGGACAACCTGCAGGATGGGCGACAGCCCATCGCGTCGGAAAAGGCTGTGGAAATCGAACCCACAACCGAAGTGCGACTGGCCTTTATCGCCTACCACTGGCCTACAGGAAGTCCCTGTTTAGTAGATACTAGTTTTATTATATTAAGCTGTATGATATATGATGTATAAGTCCATTTTTGGAACCATATATGATTAATCTCACTATAGATCGACTTATGTATATAATTTTTGCTAACCTTTTGTTTGAGACAGATGGAATGACCCGTCAGTCTATCACATGATCTGCTAACACTTCACGAATAACAAATTAAACTTCATTTATTTAAGAGATGAAGTGGAAATTGTTCAAGGCACGAACAACAGTGAGATTGTACCAAAATAAAGTAAGTATTTATTCTAATTCAAATTTTCAACTTTAGGGAAATGATCTTGAAAACCAAAAATGTTGTCCTAGTGATCTTATATCTGATGAATCAGATGGTACCTTAGATCATCACATATTTATGGCTTTGTGATTGCTGGCTTTTCCATAGCCATGTTCTCTACCACTCCCCATCAGAACATGATGGTTAGATTTCTCTTCCACATCCATATTTTCACCTATGTGGAAACCCAGTGATTAGTTTATTTGGGTAACCGTTAAGTTTCATACTTTTGTTTTTAAAGATTGGTTTTGGTATTCCTTTTTACGATGTGGGTTTCTATTAAAGAAACTTTCTAATTGTAAACCATTTATAACCCTGACGAATTTCTAGGGCGAAATTAATTTTAAGGGGGGTAGAATGTAACACCGCGAGATTTTATGAAAAATATTCTTTTTAATTTCACTAATGTCTTGTTTTGTACGCTACACCAAAAGGATCTTGCACAACACGCATCCTTGATTTTTCTTGGATTACACGCAATCACGACCTTCCTCGATAGCGTGTGTAGTACGCAATAACGAGTTTCACTAAACAACAATACGCTATTAAAATATTATTAAAACTAGCCATTAGGAATAGTAATAACCACTTTTTGAAATTTTTTATATTTTATTTTTCAGAATGGAATTCATTTTTGGATTCATAATATCGAAATTAGCTTAGGGTGAAATTTTGGTACTTTTCGGATAACTTTTATTTTCTGATGAATAGTGAAAATTACTAAATTTAAATTAAAAACAACTTTTTTAATCGAAATAATTAATAGTGATAAATTATTAATTTGAGTGGTTTCAAAGTATATTTAGAATATATTTTTACAATTCAATACAATTTTGGTCATTGGATGTAATTTCACATTTACACCAGACATAAACAAGTGTTAATCTTTTGATAGTTATTATCTCTTAAAAACACGCTATTTGTTGTGACGGCAGAAATTAATTATAAAATTAATTAATGCAACTTATATGTTGGGAATTTTGTAAAATAGAAATCATTTTTGAATTCGGAATATCAATTATAGCTTAGGGTGAAATTTTGGCATTTTTCTGAAAAACTTCAATTTTTGATGAATAGTGAAACTACTAAGTGGAAGTTAAAAAAATAATTTTTTTCATAAATCTTAATTTTACCTCTTCTGTGAATGGAATTTCAAAAATCCGGGAGACACGGTTGATGTCAGTAAATAAAATGTGGTTCAATGAGATGAAAATAATTTTTGGTGAATAGTAACGTTTTACTTTTTTTACCACGGTTAAAAGTAAATAGGGTAATTAAGGGTAAAAATGATATTAATATTAACCTAACACATGTCCTAATCCTATTGGACAAGTTTATCTCGACCAAAAACAACCTTAAGTGTAAAATATTATCATTTAGGCCCACTTGGATTACATTAGGACATTTATTATTATTTAATTCAAAGAAGAGTTAAAAGAGTTAAAATCAAAGTTTATTTACTAAAACATTTTTAATATAGGGTTATACATAAGATAAATTTGATTGTAAATATTAATTAGAAAGATAAAATGGTTTCCTACATAATGGTATTTTATTTGTAATTTTTAGAGATCAAATAATTTAATTTATTTATGACACAAAGATGATGCTGTAATTATCTTATTAATGAAATATTGACATAATTGATGTTATAAATACCAAAATAAATTTAATTTGAGACTTTTTATGAATCCCAATAATTTTCTAGGTTACTATGATATATTAGTGTTGATGTAATAAACGTTTTTCAAACATATAATTCTGTTATGACTTTCACAAAAATCATATATCAAATAGTTTGAAAATTGATACAAAATAGTTTTTAAATCAAATATTATATTATTAATTGTTATTTTATTCCTAAAAATCTAAGGTTCGGCCACATGACTTATATAAGGATATATATACTAATAATAAACAATTTGTGGTTCGTTTGGCATGTTATAGTAAGTGTATTAACCATATAGTGTAAGAAAAAAAAGACACGGTAAAAGTTAAAATATTTAACTTAGAGTTAAATCTAATTGATAAGGTTAAAATAATAACCTAAACTTGTCTAAATATTATTTTTTGATAGGATTTCGACCCATCCCCACTTTAGCTTCGAATTAAGACCCTTTGGAACCATTATAAACCGATTTTGACTTTAATATAAAATAATATTTTGAGATATTCCTAAGGTGCCCCTCTCCTCCCTTATAAAAGGGCACCTCCTCCCCCTCCTCCTCACACCAATTTGAGCCCTCAAGCTCGGCCAAACCCTTCCCAAATCCCTTCTCCACTTCCATAGAATAATCGTAGAGGTCCTGGTCTTCTTCAAAGACCAATCTTAGTTCCCTAAGTGGAGGATTCAAAGAGGCGTTTCAAAGAAGAGGTAATATCCATTACCGATCTTTTCAATTTCTTTCTTCTTAAACTTCTTCTTCATTAGTTTTTTCATGATAAAGTAATAACATCAGTATTACTTACATACTGATATGTTATTATAAATATGAAAGAACTCTAATTAACCTTCTATCCATCCTACGGAAAAAGGAAATCACCGCGCGTGCGTACGTACGGAATACCGTCTCCACGCCGTGGTGTAATCTATTTTCCGCCACCACATTAATTGGATGGGTATAATGGTTTAATGAGTAACTATATATGATTATTATAAATTGATATTGATACTGAAATAGTATACAAACACTTCAACACAATTCCACGACCATGGGAACGATATCATCGCTCGTGCGTACGTATGGACTACCGTCTCCACGACAGGATGAGATTCATTCTCAATGATTAACCATTCATGAATGATTATAAAGTATATATAATAAGTACTAATGAAATATATGACATAATAATGATACTGGATTTATTTATATTTATATGTATGTCATCTACATAATTCCATTCAATTCAATAAGGAAACGAAAACAGCGTTCATGCGTACGTACGGACTACCGTCTCCATGAATGGTGTATCTCATTCCATTTATCAATATATTATATATATGTATATTCTGAATATATATTATATATAAATCATGTTTTACATTCTGGATATAAGTAATCATGATCCAAGTAATCATATTAATAATTACAAGTTAAAAACACGAACGACAAATGAGACGATTTTACCCAAAACACTACTTTAACATGAATTTACAAAAGAATGGGTAATATAAATTCATAAGTGGACCATGTATGATATAATAAAAATTAATATGATTCTGGAATAAGTCAATACCATGATTTAAATCATTATACAGGAGGTTCAGACACGTACAAAGCAAGTCGGACCTAAGGTAAGGGAAAATATCACAATCTCATTTTTATCCGAGATTGTTTATACTTTGGAATTTACTGGGGTGTATTTTATCATCCAAATACATGTTTCCTCAATATGTAATATTATTTAAATTCACCTAAAATTGTTTAAATCCTATTTTACCCTTTGGTGATCTTTTAGTAAAAGATATGAAAGGAATCTTTTGTCGTTTTTCGTTAGAGGTACTTTTTGACTTTTTCGACAAAAGTACGAGAAAAATGTTTTTTTAACTTATACGGCAAGAATGGATTTTTAAAACATTATTTCCAAGAAGATTACTTTACAAGTTTTCAGGTTTATTTATAATCAACTTCTTTTAGTTTAGAATTTTATGAAATGTTAAGAAAGGAAAAGTATTTTTGAAGTAGAAAGGATATTTTCCTCAAGAATGGAGTTCAAGTGTTTTATCAAAATTATTTTCCATCTAAGATAATAAAGGTTTCTGTTTATATCCCTATTATTAAATGTATTTGATTATGTTGTGATGGAAATATTTTTATGAATTCCTTTATTCTATATAAATTGTTTTATGATGTCATGTTGTTTAAGAATCCCATTTTTATTACATGGGTTATGCAATGATGTATGATTTATGATTTTGTGGCACACATAACACTACTGGAAAAAGGGCCTATACCCACGGTTCTCGAAAACCGTGGGTATAGAGATAATATGGAGAACCTATACCCACGGTTTCGGAAAACCGTGGGTATAGGTCACCTATACCGACGGTTTTGTAAAAACCGTGGGTATAGTTTAATTTCAAAGACCAATACCCACGGTTTTGTCCAAACCGTGGGCATAGAGTTTTTTCAGATGACCTATACCTACGATTCTTTAAAACCGTGGGTATAGGGGTATTTTTTTTGAAGACCTATACCCACGGTTTTAAAGAACCGTGGGTATAGCTTTCCCTCCATAAGGCGGGAAAAAATATTACGCGGGACAATGAAAAAATTTGGTGGGAATACAATTTTTCACGGATAATATTAATATATATATGCAGCTGAATGTCTATATATAAATTAAAACATTTAGCTCGGTTGGTTCATCAGTCAGTAGAGGCGCCAAGTCTAACTGTGAGACCCCAGTTCGATTCCCCTTGCCCGAGAATTTTTAATTTAAATACCGCTTTTATTAATATATATAATAAGATATATGTTTTTATAACAATTTAAAATCACAGATCGGTTGGTCATTCCTGGGGTGCGGGCACGTTGCGCATACGAAAGTATGAGTTCGAAACTCGGTGGGTGCGATTTTTGGAATATGCGAATTTGGTTATATTAATATATAGGAGCAGATATATCAATATATAATATATAAAAATTGCAGCTCAGTTGGTGCGGTTGTGTGGTATAGACGCGAGGCGCAGTGGGAGGTACGGTTTCGAAACCTGCAGGCTGCATATTTTTTGAATTTTAATACCCCACAGTTTTCAAACCGTGGGGTATGTTGTGTGCCATGCTGGAATGCGTGGTTTGCCACATTTGACTCACCTATACCCACGGTTCTCCAAAACCGTGGGTATAGGCTGAGACCCCTATACCGACGCCTCTCCAGCCCACGGTTCCCAAAACCGTGGGTATAGCCTATACCCACGGTTTTGGGGGCTATACCCACGGTTTTGAACCGTGGGTATAGGCCTTTTTCCAGTAGTGTAAGAATGGTTTCATTATGAGATGGGTGGGACCTATATCTCCCTCCAATGCATTGGGTAAAGATTTTATATCTCATGAGATAGATATGGCTGGAATGGTAGGTTATACCGGTTCAGTGAAACATGACTGAAACGAGGGTGACTCAGTTCAGAAAGAGACTTTGTCCACTAAGATAGTCTTGACAATGAGTCTTGACTAACAAGAAATGATTCTCTATGATTATGTGTGTATGCCACAAAGTTTCATGTTTTAAGTTATGATTATTGGGATTTCATTTCACTACTATGATTTATCCCATGTTATAAAATTATTCTCTCTCTTTTGCAGGATAAGATTTCCAAAAGTTATGTTCTTATGAATATGATGTGATTGATTTTTCTTTTGTTTACCCTTACTGAGCATTTGAGCTCACCCTTTTATGTTTTCTTTTCCCCAGGATATAAAGAAAGGTTTTAGGTTAAAAAAAAGGAAGATCTTTATGGGAGATATTGGAGATCTTTCACCATGATTAGAAGATTACATTCCGAGTTTCCAAAGACACTAAACTATTACGATCCTTGTGAGTGTGTTTTTTGTTATGTACTAAGTATTCCGCAAAAGTAATGAAATTTTCATGTACGATAAGCTTCGGGTCTCTACACATCCAACCCCATAGACAGATAGGTAAACAAAGCTCAGATATGAATTTGAGTTAGGCACATAGAATGAGGTAGAAAATAAGAGGGACCCAACTTATCGGTGCATATGCTGGATGATAAAGGATAAAGAAAAAAAGAAATAGCGTAGGAGTGTAGTTTTTAATTTCACTCTTTCAATGGGATGTAATTTTATCTCACACAGTTTGGAAAACCATGCACTAATTTTACAACACCCATTGTCTAATCTCTAAGTTCATAAGGTAAATGTACCATGTTTTAAATACTATGTAAAAACAATGTGTGAGCCCTCACTCAATAAATATAGACATGAACACAACACCATGACCCCCTTCTATCATGGCTTGAAAAACATTTTCACACAGACTTAGAGGGCCTTACAATATCTCCAGGAAGCTGCACCATTTTTGTAAATTGTGTGCCTCGGTCTGCAAACATTAAACACTTGGTTCTTCATGCACTAATGGATCAAAAACCAAACTGAACCCCTAATAGAATTTTAGATCATCATGAATCATCCAAAACATAATATATTGGATCAATAAAATGATTAATAATAATTTTTTAATTGAGAAAATAATTGTTCTACCCATCAAACATAAAAAATGCAAAATGGGTGCGGAATTATAACTCCTCCAAAAAAATAGTGTTAAAAATAGGTAAAGTGATGGGATTATCTGAGGTACATCGCAATTAAAAATATTTAGTTGTAAATTATTTATGGTGAAACCTAATATACTGATCTCATAACAAAAGAATAAAACACTAAAAAATATTTCTTTCTACGGATAAAACTAGAGTCCCTCTATATTTATAATCAATTTAGGTCTATACTTTGATTTTTTTAGTGCGGCCCTTGGCTTACCTATCATCAACCAAGTTCTATTTTCAAGGAAAACAATGTTTAAATTTTTATTTTTGTTTAAAAATGATGTATCACATGACCCCATATAGTTCTTCTCACCACACTGGTTTTGATCCAAAGGTAGACTGAACTGTAATTGTGAGATTGTGGACATTAAAATTCACCAAATAGGTGGAAATATAACTTTTTACAATACAATTGAAATATTTTCCATCCTCCTCCACATATTCTTCTAGGTCCACTAAAGGTAGTGAAAACATGAAAAAACTATAGCTCAGTTGAATAAAAACATAGACGAACATTATATACACAAAACCAAAAAAGATACCAAATATCAACAACTAAATAATAAAAAATATTATGATTTTAGAACAAAATTGGTAAATTTAACCCCTAAATATCATTTCTTTTTATGAAAATATACCAATAGGAATCTAAGATCATTTCACGAAATCTTCAATGGGATTTAATCTAGCAGACTGACCAAGGATCAAATTATCTAAAAGGCATTACCTTTATCTCTTTAAGTATCAATCAATGGTTGGATATATATATTATATCATAGAGAATTAAACTCATAGGATTATTTATTGAATGATTTCATAAAAAAATACTTCCTTACCTCAAGGAGTACCCACCGAGGAACAAAATTTATGAAATCATGAATTCTAGTGAAAAAACCCTTCATATGTTATGTGAGATATTCAAACTGATGATAACTGTATACCCAGATTAACCTTTCAATAATTAATATTTTATAGCATTATTTTCCAAGATTTTATGGATAATGATTAAAACATACTAGATGCTTTCTATAGAGGATCAATGTTAAATAAGATACATATTGATGTTTTAGAACTGAGTTATACTATCTCCAAATTTGTTTTATCAATTTAATATAAGAATAATAACATATGGAGTGATTGATATAAAACGTTTCCATATTTCCTTACATGAAAATAAAAATAAATAACTAAAAATTCTAGTGATATAGTTATCTATGAAAAAGTTACATTAAATTAAACACACTACACATCCTTAGTACTTCTAATTCTATCACTCTCAAGAGCACTATATTGATGGATTCTCACAAGTTAAAAAAATTAGTGATGATATGTTCTAGAGGAAATACTAGTACAAATAGACAATTAAATTAGATTTAATGAAAACTCCCACACTCTATTTGAGTTTGGGAACCAATAGATGAAAATTACACACTTCTACATTGTTTTTGAAACATATTTCCAGCAACTACACTTTCAAAGAAAGCTCTCTCAACCCACTATGAGAAACCTATATGGGTATAGTCAAGAACCCTATATGAAATCATTTTTGAATGAATTTTTGGATTCTCAAATCACCTAGAAAACGACCCTTTTATCTCTTATATCAACACTGAATGATCTATTAGGAAAGTATGGCTAGATCTTTACTATCATAAATGACTTAGAAAATCATGATTTAGAAAAAAATACTATTTATTCTATTCCTAAGGGGTTTGTTAGTTTCATTTCATTGATAAATGGGAATAAAAAAGGAAATAATTATTAATAACCACCTCAATCCAAATATTGAATTTGATATCCATTGAACCTAAAAAACCACCCAAAAGTAATGAAAGGAGTACCACCAATTAAAACACCACCACTGAAGAAAATAAGGTAGAATATAATGTGGAGAAATCAAATTAACCCAAAGTTATCTACCTGTATAGAGTAAAAACACCTAATAGAACCAATGAAAATTCAGTAGAGTAGGATATCTTTGATATATTCCACAATTTAGAGATTAATATTCTTTTACTAAAATCCATTCACCAATTCCATAGGCTTGAATGGTTTATCAATGACATCTGAAAAACAAAATAGATTTTTGTGGAATGAAAAGATATATATAGGTAGAAATGTCTCTACCCTTATAACCCAAAATATACCTAGGAAATTCTACGATCCATTACCCTTCACAATCCCTTAAAATATATGAGAACTGACTTTTTTAAATGCATATAGTGATTTTGGATATTTAATTAGTGTAATTAATTAATTATTTTATTCCATATTATAGATTATAGAGCTTGGACACTCCTTAGTAGTTGGATAAAATAATAACTGAATCACTTCCTAAATACATAGATTTTTAGAAGATATTATGGTAAGTGTAAAAATAATTGTGTTCCTAGACAATTTATACATATTGAATTTGGAGGAATTGATCATTAAATCTCACACTCTTATTAGCCTAGTTAGTCAATTTATTATAACTATAAAACAAGGATAAATGCTAATGAGGAACTCTAACAATTAATTATAGAGATTATATAGTGAACCTTAATATTATTGATTCAATTTAATACCCACATGTGGAAAGAACAATGATTACATTGAACCATTTTAAATTAACTTGTTATTTGAAAGAAGAGATTGAAATTTACAATGAGTTAATTCAAATAGAGGAATGTTTTCAAACACTAGAATTATCTAATGAATCTGTATTTGAAAATAATATTAATCTAAAATTAATTTTATATGCTAATAAGTTTGAAGAGAATGGAGGAAGAAATTATGAAAATATACTCAAAACTATCCTAAATAAATATAATTTACCTCTATAGGTAGTACATAATAATTAAAATGATCTTAAAGAATAACAAAATAATTAGAGCTTGATCGGATTTACTGCTATTTTGGAAGGATGTGATTGCTTACTCGAAGGCATGACATCTCTGCCAGTTTGAATGAGGTTAAATTTGAGATTTTTTGAAATAACATCATGTATAGCTATCATTTTTTTGTTTTTTTGTTGGTGTTGGTGTGAGCTCATTACACCTCGAGCATATAATTCAATAATTTTGATTTAATAAACTTCTTTGGGGATGAAATTGGTGACTAATTCATGTCTCTATTTAAGTTAAAAATATTTAAGGTCATAGGATGGACACTTTGAGAAATATCAAGGATTATCCCTACAACATGTATATATAAAATATATCTAGGAAGTGAATCTAAACCCATCAGGAAACCCTAAAATGAATAAAACATACCCCTTGGAATATGTCAAAAAATGAATTAGAAATACATTTAGGAGATGAAATAATATACCCAAGATTATACTCCAAAGGGTTGAGTACCACTAAAACTGTTCAAAAGAAAACTAGATAAGCAACTGTAAAGAATGAAAACATTGAGTCAGTTCACATAAGATTCTATAATTTTCTGATAGATTTAATTGACTACTGGAAATTGAACTATGTGACCGAGAATGACCAATTCCCCATTAAATTTTTAGACAGAATGGTAGAGATACTAGCAGGAAAGGGTAATTACTGTTTTATTAATTGATTTTATAAATATTTATAGGTTCTAGAATATTTATAAACCAATTAAATTACCACATTAACATGGAAATTAGGTATTTTTTTCTTACCAAAGGATATCATTATGAATTTTCAAACCCAAAATTACTTTTTAATGGTGCACTGTATGCATGTTTTCAATCTTAATTAAAAATGATATGGGGTTTTTCATTGATGCTTCTCTTATTTTAGGATAAATTTTTTCAAAGATTTCTTAAAATTTTTAAATGTTTTGAACAAAATAATTAGGAAAAAATTTGTTTTATTTTTTTTAGAAATTCCATTTATATTGGAAAATTTTAATTTTTTGGTCCATATGAGTTTTAAATATGAAATTGACATCAATAAGAGATAATTTGATATCATTTCTACACTTTTGTTTTCCATTAATGTTTAATATATCTAGTCAATTATAGGCCATGTTGTATTTTAAAAAGGATTATTATGGGTTTTACAAAGATATTATTTTCCCTAACTAAGTTAATCATGAAGGATTTTAAAATTATTTTTAATGATTCAAATAGGATCTCTTCTGATAAGATAAAATAAATCCTTGACCGAACCCCCATAATCAACCCACCTAATTGGATTAAACCCATTGACATATTCTATGATGTTGTCAACAGAGCCATTAGTGATATTATATCCCAAAAAGTTTATATACACACAAATGTTATATCCTAAAGTTATAATAAAATGGAAATAACCATAGATAAATTTAAAAAATGTGAAAGTGTTTCTGTGAATTTGTTTCCTTATAAAAAGTAGGGTCTTGCCTGTTATAAAGTAAAAAATACTACTTATTCTAATCATGTTGCACTGGGATACCAGATTATGATAGATGATTCACTGTCAAAGATAGTAATTTGGATATTTATATAGAAATAGTTGGAAATATAAATCAAGGACAAAAAGTATGTTAAAATATAGTTACAATCCACTTGATGAGAATCCCCCACACCGGTATGGTTGAACCACCAAAAAACCATACCTAGCTGATTCATTCTGTTAAAAGGAACAATGAAAGGTCACATAAGTTACCTCGTATAATGATGTAGAGAATTTCTATTCATGTCAACGATACCCCATCCTTTCTAATAATAAAAATACTAAATTTAAATATGAGTCAAAATATCATGCCTATGAGGATTCTTAGTTGTAGAAGATTTTATTGACAATTAAATTAAGAGGTGGATAACTGATGATTAAATTAAGTATATACAATATTTTTTCCACACACATGCACATGGTAGCTATTTTGGACCATATAAAACTACTAGAATTATGTTGGAAACATGATTAGTTTAGCCCAAAATTTTCAACGATTCACATAATATTTATAAATAATGTAAAAAACTATCTGTTTACCCATATAGTTTCCAAAAGAAATTAAATTCTCCCATTATTCTTGGTTTTCAATGAATTAACTAAAATTTAGGGATTATATTGTATTTTTCTATTTTTAATATCATTTATGTTATCTTATATTTTATTTTCAATAGAATATGTTTCTTAGTAGATTAGTGTAAAATAATCAAGAACTGTAGACTCTAACATTGTCATTTAATTTCTAAAAACAAATATTACATTATAGATTTGGAGTTCCCAAATGAATAATTAGCAGCCAAGGAGAACACTTTTTAACAATAAAATGCTAGATCCGATGAAGAAATATGATGTGAATCAAAAAACAACAACTATATACCTCTCATTGACAAATGTGAAAGAGGTGGTGTCCAATAGATAGAAAAAGTGAATCCTTGAGAAGATAGTACAACCTACCAATAGATATTGTAGTAAGAAGAATAAAGATTCATTATGGGAATAAAGAACATCCTAACCCCCCATTTTGGCAACCCCCAATACAATATTGTTTATGGAAATCATTTTCAAATTCTTATTGACTTTGAAAACAAAGATTACTAGGTTTTAAAGAATGTAATCCTTGAATTTAGAAATGAGGGAGAGAACTGGAAACTCCATATGAAGGATCATATATAATTGAGAAGTGTGAATTATGGGAATTAATTTCTATACAAAGAGAATTCCAGATCTATCCATGATAGAATCATCTATAGAAAATTCATTCAAATTTGATATATAGTTATATTATACTCTTTAATAATAATGATAATTCATAGTAAACATCATTCAATTTGGATATAACCATTTATTGTATCTAATAACATTTAATATTATGTAATTAAGATCAATGGATAGAATTCACTATATCCATTCATGTTAAACAAACAACAGGTAAATTATTATTATAAATTCTTTTAAATAACTAATAGAGGTGTCTAAAATACTCTATTATTTTGTTGAATAAAGGATTTATATGATTCCTCTTTATATTACATTAGTATATATAAATTTTATTTTAAAATAAATTTTCCCTAAAAAATGTATGATGAATGTAGTTAGAATGGAGTCTCACATAAGTGTGGGGGAGAGAACAAAAAATGCTAGGATATAAATAAAGTTTTATACTTTATTGAGTTTTTTGAGTATTTATTATTATTTTTTTGTATTTATTCTAGAAAAACTTGTGCTAAATGTTGTCATGACTCATAAAATTACCATGATAAAATGGTATGATTTTATTGGTTCTAAAAGTTGGAGATTTGAATGATTTTTTAGTGAGTGTCTAAACTATTATGAAGCATTTATTTAAAACTAGGAAAACTTGTTCAGGAGAATTTTTTTGTTCAATTGTTATTATAAAATGTGGTCACTATAGTTTTGATCATTATTCAATATAACATGGCCATGGGAATAAAAACACCGCAAAAAGACAAATAATACGAAAATGAAATTATTCCTTCAAAATTGATGTAAAATTTTCTAATGGGATCAATTAATTAATCTTTAAGACATTAGGCATGAAGCATGTGAGTAAATGAATTTTTTTATATTAAATAAAATATAAGAAAAAACCTAACTTTGAAAATTTTAATAAGTTCGGAATTTTAAATAATGAATTCATTCCTGAGAGGTGAATATTGAACCTAGATGGAGAAGGGGAAATCAAATTGTATCAAATTTATTTGAGTTGTATCAATTATGTGGAAATTAGAACTCTGGTTCAAAAAACATAAGAGAAATGTATAAATTTATTTTTCACGTGTTAAAATTTTAATTAAACTTAAATATACATATTCCACCTTTGAAAATTGATCTTGTGATTTAATAATAGTGATATGTATTATTAAAACCATAATAGTGGGAAAATATTTCAATGGATTTATTAATCCATAGTTTTATTTTTATTTGGTTTGTGAACATAGGTCCAAGAAGGATAATTAATTTTAATTAATGAATTTTTTTACCATTATTGAAAAACGTGGGAGAGTGATGTGAAACAAAATTTTCAAAACATTAGTTTGATTTACATATAAATTAACCCAATAATTATTTTAAATATTGGGAAATCATATATTGTTGATAATGTTTTATAAATTTTTAAATATATTGATAAAAGGAAAAATGTTGATTTTTAGTGTTTTATTAGTTCCTGTAATTAATATTAATCCATATCTAAATTTCTCAAATTCCATTATTATATTTTTAAATTTTTAATAAATTTTGATTTTAATCTAGAAAAATCGAAACTTCATTTTTAGCATTTGATTTTATAGGATGGGAAAAATGAAAAAGTCTTCAGGTTGGAACATGAAGGACATAACCTATTGAATGCTTATAGTCAAAGCTACCTTGATAACCCCATACTATCATTCCTATACATACCCCTCACTCAACTACCATATAAAAACTATGAAAATGGCATCGATATATAACATATTGAAATCCGTCATACCATACTCGACCTATGGTGACTTTCACCGATCTACCGTAAGCTGAAGAAACACACAACATATCCTTGTTCTATCATCTCACCAACCACATGAAGTCCTCCAAATTACTTAATCTGTCACAACTAGTATTTTAATCTTCCAAAAAGCTGAATTAATGCACACCCCCTAGATATGATCAAGTTGCTACACATCTTTGACTTTAAATATAGGCTCAATGTTGTTCCCTAAGGGATGATTCCAACCTAAATCATTAACTATAACAATAATCTAGGACCTAATGAGTATGGTTACTATATTTTGTTCAATGATGAATCCCCTCCAATGTTCATTGAATATTTTGATACATTATTGTATTTTATCCATGTGTAAATATAAATACAAACTTGCCACTGTTCTTTCCCAATGCACCGGTTTCATGATTGAATGTCGTGAAACACCTAAAATTTGATTATATTGTTTAATGAGTTTTAACATGTAAGAAAGATGCACCTAAATAACCATTAGAAATGCAATCTAATATGGTGAGTTACAAATCCATTTTTCTGGTATCCGAGGAATATCAAAGGCTATGTAAATATATTAGAATGTGTTAATCTATTGTGATGGTCATTGACTCACTCCGAATGCATTATCAATGTATCATAAATATGATATGAAATTAGATATGTGGATCATGAAGCCATGTTAGAGTATATATATATATACAAAGCATGAATATGGGTAACTCATTCCAAATTCGACCTCATGGAAATCAGTAGATTTCAAACACTCACAAATGGGAATATGCTGATCTTTGTAAGGTTTAGTTCAAGGTTTCTCATACTACATAAGAATATAAGAGACACACAAGGACATTCCCTAGGTTCATCATATTTCTTCTTCTCATGTGAGGGTCCCACAAAAGATACATATGGGTAAACCCTTCACCACACATATGATATAATTCCTGATGTAGAAAAATAAATAATAATTTTTCCCTTAATTCATAAAAATTTAAAATGTTTTTTTTCAACACCAAATAGCATCAATCATGATTATAAATAATGAAAATTAGTTTAGGGAAAATTTCAATTATATTTAATATTTGAGTGATTCCCATAAAATTATATCCAGACCCTACGCTAAACAAATGGAAAATATGAAATAATTATGAGTTACATACTAAAATTGAGGAATATTTTCAAAAATACTAGATTCATTAGAGATGGAGAGAGATCAAAGATGCTCATGTGAATGAAAATTTGAATAATTTGAAGAACCAATAATCATATATCTATAAATGGAAAACCATTCTCTATGGATACATGGATTTCTTTTTTATTTAATGATCACCTATATTTGTTCCCCTATATTATTTCATTTCATTATTTTTATAATTCTTCTATAATAAAACAATAAACACTACATTTTAATGTCGATAAGACTCCCCTTCACCCCATGTCATTTAATTTAATTCATAATCAATAATTATTTTCTATCCATATCTTAGGAGGTATTTGGTTACTCTAAGTTGGATAATATTTTAACTATTTTATACATTTTAAATTCTTCTTCTCAATTTTTCAGTATATACATATTGTCAACCTGGTATTTTTTAGTTTACTATGATAATAAGAATTTATATGAAAAATGGGTGAAGGAAAATATCAAATCACTAGTCTCAGATAAGGAATATGTTTTTGTGTTTATTTTTTTCAACTCCCTAAACCAAAATCACCAGGTGGGGATGATCGAGGAATGTTTGACTTTATAGGAGAGATAACAAGAGAAAAAATTGGAATTATGATTTAACATGGAAAATGATGTAATTATTTTAGGTATTATAAATTTCATATTATTGAATTAAAATTCAATTAAAGAAAAACTTAAAATACATAACTGAAAAAGAAAAGAAAAACCCTGACAAAACACTTCCCTCTCAAGAGACAAATCGAGTCCCACTCTCACTACATTCAATTTTGAATCATAAATTTATTTTTTGAGGGTCCTAAAACATTCCATTTATAACCATTAAAGAATAATTCTTATTTATAAATAACTAATAATATTATTATTGTTGATATGGTAGTGATTCAGAAATTGAATATCAAATATTGTGTTCCCCATCGCAGACAATGATGGTATCTAATCATAGGAAACAAAATTGGAAGCAACATTACAAAATATCTAACTAGTATTTTTGGATATTTCAAAATATGACTTCTTTATATGTTTTAATACACAACAATTTCATTAAACTAATAAATATAAATTGAAAATCATTTCACATAATGAATATTTTTTAATGAATATAAACATTATAAATCAAATTTAAAAAATAGATGATGTTAATTAGATGAAATTATTTACGAAATTTAGTTTATTTTATTTTGTAATGTTTTTCATCATTTAAACATGAAAATATAAAAATGTTGGTGTAACATAATAATGTTTTATAATTAAATTAAAAAAATGAGCATGCAAAAAAATCGGGAAAGTATTTTTTCAAGTTTTTTTTATCCAATTTAAAAGTTTTTTGAGGTTGAAAAATTTATGAACCTCATGAGTAGAATTTTATAATTATTAATGTTTTATGTGAAGTAGGGAGGATGAAAACATTGAGAAAGAGAAAATAAGGCCAAAAAATAATAAAACCGAAATTTACTTTTTATGTGATAAAATCATTATCAATTCATTTGAAGTAATTGTAGTTCCACAAATAAAATACATAATAACATTTATCTATGCTAACTTTTTTTGATAATGATTTTATTTTATTAGAACTATATTATGGTGTGGAATTATTTTGGGGTTGGTTCTCTGGAACAAAATGAATTTTTACATTGGATTACCAAAATAAAAATAAACATGTTATTGCATAATAATTGTTTTTATATGTGAAATTAATGCGAAAATTTATTAAAAGTATCCATCAAATTAAAGTGGTCCCTACTCTATGTGGGCCCAAACAAATATAAGATGATATGCTTAAACATGTGTCTTATAATCTCGATAACCTTGATCTTATGGGACATAGATGATGATTGACTATCAGGTGTTTGAGGATCATATTAAATTGAGACTTTTTTATGAAGTTTTCACATTGTGATCTCATAGAAGGGAGATCATAAGGAAGTACCCACCCATAGGAATTCCATATCTATAATTGTTTTTGGGTATTCCTATATCTAATCATGTTTATTGGTTTTTACACCTCATATTATTATTAATTTATATCATTAATTACATACTAGTATAAATAGAAAAATATTATGATGACATGTTATTTTGGTGAGGTAGCATATATTGGAAACATCATAAGTGATATTAAATTAATAGAATAAGTCAAGGAAATTTTTTTCTATTTTGATGAAATAAATGTAGATATCCTTGGATATTTGATAGAAATTTAATATTCTGGTCAAATCCATGCCCTTAGTAGTTAATATATGAGTTTATTTTCAAGTTTTAATGAAATACAAATTGATATAAAATGTAGTAACATATGTAAGCATCTGTCTTCATGTGATATCAAGATATCTATATTATATTTCATATAAGATGTCATAGGAAAGTCTTAGTTTCCACTATTGGAGTGGGTTTCGTAGAACAAACTACTATGTACTTTATATTACATATAAATTCAAATACACAAATTCTAATAAATTAATTATCACATAATAATTTTTCTTATACGAGACATTAATGTGGTAACATTCATGGATTATTTTTCAGATTGAATGAACAAAAAATTTCCATTCTATGAAGAGAACCTTTATGTTCCATGATAATATCTAAAAGAATATATGTCATATAGTCACCTAACATCATATGATAGGAGACATATATTATGTATACTATTATGTTCTAGATTCTTATAAGTGGATGAGCCTCCATCCATGATATTTTCACTTCTTAATCTCCAAGATGGAAAATTATACAAAAAACCCAACCAGTAAAAATTACACATCTTTTATTATCAATGGATATTTTTATATATAGAAATTTCAATGATATTTTTACATGATATAATTATTAATGAATATTGGATGGATTTAAAAACTATGTCATCATATATTTGAAGAAAAGTAGGATATGAATGGTGAATCATGAGTGATATTTCTTTAGTTTGTAAGCCAATATAGTATTTTTCACTTCTATTTAATAAATTTGATATCCAATTCCCTTTTAATGAAATAGAACAAACAAAATAAATCCATTTTCATAGTGTATTGATTAGTTCCCATCATATAGATAAAGAATAAAAAAGTAAACATATTGATTGATCATACATGTATGAAACTTTTTTGATTCTGAGAATCACAATAATGGGATTATATTAGGTAATGAGAGTTTGTATGTGGTTATTTTCTATTACTACATTATCTTCTTCCTCTACTGGTACATTTATGTGTTTCTAGATTGTTGGCGCCAGAATATGTTGAGAGGTATAGAAAACGCAAAGAGGAAACCAACTCCCATGAGGCTGCCTCACAAATCCTATTCGTAGAGCCCCACAACACCACAGCTGGGGTGCTGCCCCCTCCTTTGCAGGTGCCACAAAGCAAAGAAGTGGGAGGCTCCATGATCTGAAAGGAATTTGATAAGCCACTGTGAAGAAAATATGAAAGAGGATCTAGGATACGAAGTATGTTTGTGAATCCGTTGTGAATCAAGGAGGGGGGAGGCTCCATGTTCTAAAAGATGTTTTAAAATTCGCCATGAAGGGAATAGGCGGGTAGCTCCATGATCCGAAATACGTTTATGAAGTCACCATGGGGAAAAGAGGCGAGTGGATCTGCAGTTATGACAAAGCACAATGTGGCTTCGTATCAAGCGATCCATGCATTGTGAAGCCTATGGCCTATAAATAGTAGGCTCCCCTCGAGACAAAAGGATTGATCCTCCAACCTCTATCTATCTTAGCTCTCAAATCATGAAGAACATTCTACTCTACAAAAAATAAGCACCTCATGGTACTTTAGAATTGTCAAGTGCCTTTCCATTAGCTTGAACACAACCCCTCTTCAAGAATGGATTCCCTTCATGAAGCCCACAAGTATTTTCAAAGGAAGGATATCCCTAAGGGCACTCGAGTCTTCACAAAGAACTTGTACATATTGTAGTACCTTCCATGCACATGTGATCCACATGCCAAGGTAGGGTCACTAT
Source organism: Viscum album (assembly GCA_963277665.1). NCBI lineage: Eukaryota > Viridiplantae > Streptophyta > Magnoliopsida > Santalales > Viscaceae > Viscum > Viscum album. The sequence continues at coordinate 1,750,573,226 of OY728143.1, read as the reverse complement.
GCTCCAGGAGGAACACTAGTTTTTTTGTGTTATTCCTTGAAAGAAACCCTTGCTTCATGAATCCATACTCCATGAGATCCTTTATACTTCGCGAAGCACCCTCCATGTGCACCTATTCCTTATGCCTAGGCTAGGCCACCCCCACATCACGAAACATACACATTTTTGAAGCCCATACACTACATGATGCACTAGAGATTCACAAGGCCTCTTCCTGTAAACCCATTTGATTTGCGACACCTTTTCCCACACAACCCCCAGGTGTATATGAAGTTATTTAAATGTCCCTTGGGTGGTGCTTTATGTTGTTTTGATAAGACTTATTCTTCATCACATAGGCACACTAATGACTATTGCTTCATCCCATAGACATGCTTATTTGGGTCCCTCAATGGATCTCTCCATGGAACCCCATCACCACGGCATTGCCGGTGCCTTCCCTTCACCAAGGGTTAAAGCGTACCTGTTATGTAAGACTTAGGGGTTCGGATTGAACCCAACTCATCAAAGCTACAGGATGTTAAACTGGAAAGCACCATTGTCCTTAGTACATGATGTTAAATTGTGTCCTCTCTACATGAATCACACATGTGGTACCCCTTCTCGGACAATCACCACATCCTCTCTTCTCTATGAGAGTAAGATCTTCAACAAATGGAATTTGATACTCTTTTTTTGAGCGGCATTTGTTCGCTGGGATGTGAAACCATCTCGGTGTAAGCCCCTATCCTTTCTTGCAAGAGGCAGCACCTCTTCACCTCATCTCTTCTATAGTTCCAAATACTAAGAGGTGAGAGGATCAGATGGATCCTCGATTCTTCATCCCTCTCCCATTGGGCTTTGTCTCCATTGGGCCTCCATTTTGGAGAAAGTCCCAATCTCTATCTTGGTGGGCTACTAACCATGCATAAGGCCCAGCTTCCCCTTCGGGTCACTAACCATGTGTAAGCCCCAGTCCACTTCCAACGGACACACTTTTAATGATGTGATTGTCAGGTCCTTTCTACCTCTTGATTCTCACACCGGGCATGACTCACATGGGATTAGATTAAGCATCGACCGTGATACCCTCTCCAGACCTCCCCAGAGTGTAATCCCCAAACCATTCTAAACTATGTGGACATTGATCCTTGCTAAGGGAAGGTACATAAGAATCATCCCTGAGGTTCATTCCCAACACCTACTGGTCCTGACCCCATTGCAGCATTTCACTAAACACTTTTGAACAATGTGTACTTTGATCCTTTCCAAGGATAGCTATGTAAGAAGCCTCCCTAAGGATCAAGCCCAACACGTACTGGTCCTGACCCCTTCACGTCATTTCACCAAACACTTCTAAACTATGTGGAATTCGATCCTTACTATGGCAAGGTAAGTAGGAATCCTCCCTAAGGTTCAAGACCAACACCTACTAGTCCTGACCCCATTCACGTTCGTTTACCAATCAATCCCGACCACTTCACATCGGTTTACCCTCATCCCATAGGACATTAAACTGTACGCCCCTTTTCATCCTGCATGATTCTAAATTATAATTAATAAAACTACGTATGATTTTATCCCTATCTCTTAGAAAGGGTATATAAGAATCCATCCTGAGGTCCAACCCCATCCAACTGTAATTCGTTGTGACCCCATCTACGGTTAATCCATTGTGACCCCATCCTGCGGTAAGCCATTGTGACCCCATCCAACTGTATGTCTTTGTCACCCCATCTAGTGGTAAGCCGTTGTGACCCCATCCAGCGGTAATCCATTTTGAACCCATCCATTAGTATGCCTTTGTGACCCTATCCAGTTGTAAGCCATTGTGACCCCATCCCGCGGTAAGCAGTTGTGACCCAATCCAGTGGTGATAATTTGTGAATCCATCAAATGGTAAGCTGTTACCAACCCCAAATGATGGTAATCTGTTTTTCCCCAACACAAGCTAATCCATTGAATTCCCCAACCAACGGTAATACGTTGTAGACTCCAACAAGCATTAAGCTCTTAGAACCCCAATCGATGGTAAGCCATTATTTTCACCCAACATGCCATAATCCGTTTTAGTCTGAAATCGATAGTAATCTATCATAGTCCCCTTTGTTGGGACCCACATCTCCGGTCCTCCCCCATGGTGTCAGACCAATCCAGGTTTCTACCCACTCGTAAGCACCATTATATTGTTGGGATGTTGTCCTATGTGTAAAACCTAACTCTACACCCCATCTGGAACTATGTTGACTGTGATTCCCTTCCTTGGGGATATGAAGGAATCATCTCTGAGGTTCAATACCATCACTCGTGTCTCATCCTGGTCCTTACCTCGAGCCTATGTGTTTTGGGAAGGTCATGCCCCAACCCAAAGGTTCCACTTCCTTCGGGTCACATCCATACGAGTCGCCCACATAGGTATCCCATTTTCTACCAAAACTATGTGGACATCGATTCCCTTAAATAGGGATATGTATAAATTCCCATTGACACTCATGCCCAAAATTACAGTCGCTATTAAGGTGGTTCCATATCATTCCCCATCCACACTCAACTATCCATACCCATTTTGATTCTTACCCAGGCCACCACATCCCAGTGAGATCTTGTCACCCATCTTCTTGCGGATCCTAGTTGCAATCAGGATGCTAATAATGCATTATCTCCAACATCAGTATTCCCTCTATGGGGTTGCACCCATTGGATCCACTCCCGCCAGTTTTCTCACCAGTCTGATCCATCTCTGCAAGATGTGAAGCTCATGGCATGCCCTGTGTTAAGAATAGGATGTTGAGGAAAACCTTAGCGACATTGCTATGGAATAAAATTTTCCACATTCGATGTTGGATTCCTTAGGCATCTGCACCCTCAAGAAGCCATATTATAAGGGTTATAAACCTAGACGCACCAGTGTTCTAGCGTCCAGACATGGCAGTGATGTCCAACATGACTACTCCCTTGACCGAAGATTGCTGCCCTAACCGAACCCCCTGTAATGTCAGGACAAGAGTAGGGTAATTATCTGGTGTCCATGAAGACATAGAACTGGGAAGATTTTCACTAACAACATCTTATATCTATTAGGGATACCCAAATAAGGTAATGTGTTTTGAAGATAAATCCACAGAAGGAGCAATCGACATCCCATCATCCCAATTTGATCAAAGAGGAAACATTCCTAAATAAGGGAAAGATACCTCCCGCCTTTTTAAAGTGGGAATGTGGGGCCACAAGCAGTGAGTACTCCTCCTAATGAGAGATGGATTGGTGCCCCGGAAAAAGCGACAAAAATAGAAATCGTGAACCCGACATGTTATTCTTCTCCTCAATGTAAATATTAGTAGCATTCGATACATTAGTGGATTCGTGTGCCCCCAGATCCATGTATCCGATGGAAGGTCCCTCTAAACAAATAGTGGGATTAGCATTAAACCCACAAAAAATTGGCGTAGTTAAACATTGAACATCCCGGTCTGTGACATTGAAAGTGTGGATCCTTCTTACTAGCAATTGAAGATGGAATGGCACTGGGGCACTGGACGTTGATTTACTTCTTTCAGGAATAATGTTTTAAATCTCCCTACCTTATAGGACCCAAGCTGTCATATCTGGAAATCTATCACCACCCACCTACCTACATAGGGGCAGGGGCAATGTCATCACGAAAATCCTACGTGGACTCATTTCCCCCATGGTAGCCTCAACGTCCACAACCGTTGGGCACCCACCCCCAATCTCCCCATCTGAAAACATTCATAGAATGGTGATAAATGACATATTTAAATGATATGAGGAGGTGGGGATTATCCCAACCTCATATATGGTCTATAAATACATAGAGGTTTCTAAACCTCATTGCCACTGCCACCCCAAAGGGCCACGCAGGGAGCCACTGCTCACCACTCTGATGCATAAGTGTTTTGGGAGCCTCTCTACAGAATTGTTTTTTGACTAACTCCCCTACGTTGATGAGGTTAGGGATGTCTAGGCCAGACCTACCAGAATTCCATTCCAGGGGCTCCTAAGGAGGGCTCCCACTAGGCCGCGTCAGTGCTGCCACCCGACACAACGAGCTGAGGAGCAGGTAAGCTATGCACCTGCACCGCTGGCCCAAGTCCGGTAAACTCGATGATAGAATCATGTGAGGGCTGAGGAGGACGCCCACCGAGGGGCTTCAATGTTCATAACTACCATGGCCCGTTCCACTGCCAACATATAATATCAGTCCACTTTTTATGCTGAGCAAGGGAACTCACAGGCTTGACCTGGGATCTAGGCCCCAGCCACCCCACGGGTAGGTTGGGTCGATTCTCATGGTCTTCTGTGTAGGTAGCGCCCACCGTGGACTAACCTGTGGCAATGAAACCCAGTACGGAGGTCCTCCCCATACCATCACCAATGAGAGCATAGGTTTTCCCTGCTCCCAAGCTTCACATGGTGGTCCTCCCCGTTCCACGTTCAATCCAAATGAATGTCCTCCCTGCTGCATTGAAACCTAGTATGGGAGTCTCCTCTGCACCCATAACCTCAGGTATGGAGTCGTTCCTCCTATCACAGGTTTCTGCCATTGTGATGATGTTACGCATCTGGTTAACTTTCATCGTGGGGGTCTTCCCCATGTTGTTACATCAACCGCCGAGGGTCCTATTTATCCCAAATACCCTAGAAGCAGAGGTCTCCGGCACTTCATAGACCCCCAAAAGGAAAGTACCACCAATGTTCTACTTGACCATTATGAGGACTCTCCTTACACCGACATTGCTAGTGAAAATAAGCATGGAGGCGCCACCCATGCTCCAACAAGCTCTAGCAGAGGTCATACCTACTCCAGCAGTTCCTATGGAGATTTCTTCTATGCGTCAGCCAGTGGGAACATAGGTCATCCACGTGTTCCCTTTTTCATATTTCCATGTGTTCCCTACACATAGACTCACCTAGGAAAAAGAACTTTCCACCCTAATACTAGTTCGTCCAAAGTTCTTCCTCATGCCAAAAATCTACCCTATCCCGAAGAGCCATCCTGGGGAAGGAGGGAAGGTCCCCGATGCCAAAAAAAGAATTTCAAGAATATTCATATCGAGATTACACCTGTATGTTTCATAGATTCTAAGGTGGAATAAGACGCCATAATGGAACAATCACCTCTATCTTCCTTTTCGGGGGCTGGGTCAAGGACATGTCGGATTAGCCTCATACTTACAAAATGTGAGGTCTACTATATCTCTACCTCCCTTTGCAGATACATACAAGAGGATGAATATTTGGCATCTCCATAATGTATGGTCGTGAAATCACCACAATCATCAATATGAGAACTATCTTCCTCGACTAGAGATCAAGAAGTGTAATTCTAGGGACTGATGGAGGACGAGTAACAACATGGTCCAACTCCAGTAGCTGTAGTCCATGGGCCTGAAATTATGGTCTCCAGCCTGTCATATCACGATGTGTTGGATATGTAACTGCACTCTTAGGAGGATAGGCCGAGATGTGGTGGATGGTTAGCCCGCTCTCCATATTCTCCACCGGCCAGCCTATTGTCTCATCAGTCTGCTTCTGTACCACTAATAGTTCCCCATCCGCCTCTAGTCGACGAGTGGTGAAACCAAGGGATATAGCCTATGTTTGTATAGAGGAGTTTGTTGGACATCTTTGCAGCTGACCATTTCCCAGATATATATTGGCCAGTCGCAGCGCTGAATTTCAATGCACCAGAAATGCTACCTCGGGGGGGGGGGGGAGTTTGATGCTTTCTCCAGACCATATGGGTGACTCACATTATTCTCCATCATCTGCGAGTAGCTTACCCCAAGAGTCAAGAACACTTAAAATACATTGGTCAATAGTTCATTTTCATCGATTTGGTCGCACTTCCCATGACCCAATTCCTTGTGTCACTAGGACTCCATAGGACCCTCCAACAACGATGCGTTCTGAGCTTCAATGTGCTCTATAGGATTATCAACAGGGAATCCCCCCATGTGCAGATCAGTGGTTGGGGATAGTATGCGACCCTCCATTTTAGTTCTATCTGGCGCCAACCCAACATTCCTGATGATATAGAGGATATGCCTCCAAGAAGAGTCATAGTTATCTTGACCGATTTATTGGTGGAAGAGACAGAGATGGAAATTATTATATAAAACATACCCCCCGGGGGGGGCACAAATTTTGGACTTTTTGAGATGGGTTACTCACCAGCAGAAAACCTAATGGGTATTCCCATGCCCACCAAGGCATTGGTCCTCAGCCAAAATCCCAATAAGGGTAAGGATTACCTTGGGGTCCCCAAACCCTCTAACCCATCTGGATCATTAAAAAAGGTGGAGGATGACAACAAAAATGTTGTGTTGCATCAATAGATCACAGAGCATAAGAATATGATGGACGACCACCTTACTAAACATGACACGGAGTAGAGACCAGATTACGATGATCTCAGTTGGGGTAGTAGGGGCAGGAACCATGTTCCTGTAGTGAATTGCCTCTAGGTAATCCTGGCTATCCTTCCTACACAGACATGATATATGCCAGGACATATAGAAATAGGGTGTGGTATGCATCTCCAAATCCACCCGAGCGGTGGGATAATCCCCGGGACCCCTCTCATGTTCCCCCAGCCACTCTGCGGACCATCCCACCAGCTGCCCCAATAGCCCTCATGCCTGATTATCTTGTTAAAGAACCTACAAATGTATTGGTGGTCAGGGATCCTTGACATGACAGGAATCCCCCTACATGATCTAATGGTGGCACTTATTTCCCACCTCGAGGCGTTGGAGACTCGATAGGCGGGAATCCCTCTTGATTGTAATCTGTATCCAGAATGTGTGGACGATATACCGGCACCCCTTGGTTTTAAAAATAGCACATTTTTCCCCTTTAAGTGGATGGGAGACCAACTGCAACATCTAGCCCACTTCATCTCATGGTGTGGATCCACGCTGGGAACTTCAGCACATCAAGAGGCCACCGAATTATTGTGTTTTGTATAGACATTTGAAGGGTCTGTGTTTATCTGGTACAACCAGCTACACATCCGGTCAGCATCTAGCTAGGAAAATATTTATAGGAAATTTATTTACCAGTTCAGTTCCACCACATGGATGATAAGTATTACAGACCTATTCAAATGGAAACAGAGGCTTGACAAGCACGTCACAGACATTGTCACATGGTGGAAAGGCCTTACATACTTTTTCGATATGTCACTAAATTAGGAACATATACTGATGATGTGTGTAAGAAATGTCAAGACCTAACTAGTCCTCTCTCTCATTACTCAGAATTACCCCTAAGGATTCATGGATTTCTCCGATAAGGCCCAGCACATAGAGGAAGCCTTGCAGCAGGCCAAGCTGGCATGGTCGTTTCCTCCTACAATTCATATAAGAAGGACCACTAAGTTTGAGCGCACCACAACGGTACATATAGAACCCACCAAGTAACTAGAGTTATTACCGGTGAAGCCACCTCTATTTCCTCGCATATGCCCTCCACATAAGGCCAGCCTCCGGCCCATCAGCGCCTACCTCAGAATTGGAAAGCACCCTTGCGTAATGCGCATCCACCACCCAGGTGAGATAACCAGGTCCCACCACTTCAACAAGCTCCTCCAGCCCCTTGACTAGGCTATGCTCCCAGAGACCCCTTCTCAGATAAGAGAAACTTGACCTACTCATTTAATGAGGCTCAAGATCTCATCTATTCTCAAAGTACCTTGGAATAGGGGATTTTATGTTTTTCTGAATGCAAGAGGCTTGAAGTGGAAGATCCAACTGATCTCCCCAACAACTTCACCTACAATCAGATCATGGGGAATACCCTTAAATAGTTCAATGTGTTTAAATACAATCTTCAAGACCAGGTTGAAAACAACATAGTTAGATTGGGCCCATCTCTGGAACAAGTGGCATGCGCATTTGTTAATCTAGAAATAAGTAGAGAAAATAAAGGCAAACTGGAATCATGATTCTAACTGTGGATACCTGATGTACGAAGACTGGATGGATTGTATAATAGTCACCCATTCCCACGATATTATCCGTTCATGTCTGAATTGACTATATCCTTCAGAATATTACACATCATCCACAACTAGTACCTTCATGTCAGCGGCTCAGCCATCCTCTTCCCAGAAGATAAAGCATAGGTGGTGCAAGTGAATACAAAGTCCCCCACCAATGTCGTCGTTATCCGATACACTCAGTGACTTCATGCACCTAGAGATTGAAATTCCCTCCAAAATCCTTCCAATGATGGAGGATTCTTTATGTGACAGTCAATGGTATGCCTCGGTTTACACCATGGAGATGGAAAACCCCTACATGATTCTCGACAATGAGGAGCACCAGACCGATCTTCCCTACACCCTGATCCATCACCAGTGTCAGTGGAGTCGTGACTATAATGGTTGTTGGAGTGCCTCGGTATGCATTTCCAGCCAAGCTATTCATGCCATCAAAACCAGATATCAAGCACAACAAAAAGATCAGTATGCGTAACCTTCTTATCTAATGTTATCAGGTCCGTCTTCGCCATCGCTTGTGTTCCTTGATCAGGAGAAGCCATCTCTGTAGCACCATCATCAGCCATTATCATCTACTTACTAGTACCAGGCATCTAAGAAACAACCAATAGTCACTCCCTAGGCCTTGACTAGTGAGAAATAGGACATTCGAAGCACCATTCAGCCCCTGGTCCAGCCATCAAGGACCTCCATTCCTCTTGCCACAGAGCAACCTCTTTTAAGTAGAAGTTCATGCTTGGAATGGACGTATGATGTTCTTATGAATCTGGAAAAAATTATGGAAAGGATATCTATCCTTGAGGCTCTTCTCCTATTAGTGGATATGCATGAAGACCTTATAGAGTCCTTAAGAAGACTCCTCGAGTTTGAGATGGAGGTAGCAGCTCTAGAAGCCTTCTATGCTGATGTGGTCGAGCATGCTAAATGCCTGGCCATTATCACATTATCTAGAGAAGATGAAGTCTCTCCCATAGAGGGGAACTTCCACCCACTATACATCACTGACCATTTTATTGGCATGGAGGTTAATCACTGTCTTATCGACACAGGCTCTGGGATCAACCTTATCTCGACCCGGACACTGTGAAAACTGGGGTCATCTAAGGTCGATCTGAGTCCCTCTGACGTAAAAATTAAAGTTAATGATAAGACGGAACATACATTAGTTGGAAAGATTCACATAAAGATGCAATTTGGAGGTCTAACAGCTAGCACTGAGTTCATGGTTTTCTCACAAGACACTGCATACAATGCATTAATGGGTAGGCCATGGCATCGCCTGCATGCAGTGGTCCCTTCATCTTATCCCTAGTGCCTTAAGTACTTATTTAAGGGTAGAGTGTGCATAATCTTAGGCAACGTGTCTCCCTTTTTATCTTTTGAAGCCCTCAACCTCAATGCTGACTATTACAAGAGCAAAGATATGAAGATTCAGTCTAATGATGTTGAAGATGCTACAGCTGCAACTAACCCATGGATAGACCTGGATGACACACACTTTTCCTCGATCCATCGATTGGAGGATACGACCCTAGATATGGGGAAATTATTTTTTGGTTCTGTAATGATGGGGAATCACATTACCATGTTTAAGCAACAATGTAAGATCACCTCGTATTCATACACAAATCAGGCTCAGGTGATCCCAAAGCCCCTACACCCATAAGGTATTTGGATGTACACCCCATGGAAACGAAAATATGTCATACTTGTTTGTTTTGATGGGATAGGATAAGTCAGATCAAGCCCACACATCACTATTACTTCAATATCATCATGTGTGGCCCCTTGGGATGATGACAATATGGGATCAGATAGACAACTTTCTTCAATATGGTTTCGACAGCAAAGGAGTCCACCCACGCAGTGTATACCGCCGCTCAGGCTAGAACAAGCCTCCCATCAAGATCTATTGATTCAGAGGAAGATCCCCCTTCTAAGGATCCCTCCCACATAAGTGAATAAGAGGATTTAGAGGATTCTCTTCCTACATTCGAAGAGGGTGTCTCCACCATGGTCAATAAATTGGTACTAGTGAACCTTGGTCGTGAGACAGGTCCGAAACCCACATTGATCTTTACCGTTATGCCTGTCGAAGAGAAACAACTATACGTGGACTTTCATAAACAACATTGTGATGTATTTTCATGGAGTTATGACAAGATGTCGGGACTAGATCCCCAGGTAGCCGTAAACCACCTTGGTCTTTTGGAAAATCACAGTGGCTTTATGTTGCCTCTCAGAAAGATACACCCTTCTCACTGTGCTTTGGTCGAGGCCAAAGATGACAAACTTGTTAGATCCAAATTCGTCAAGGAGGATCAGTAACCTAGATGGATAGCAAACATTGTTCACATCAGGAAGAAGAACGAACAAATAAGAATCTTCATTGAATTCTGGGATCTCAACTATCACTGTTCGAAGGATGATTTCCCCCTTCCCATGATAGAAGTATTGACTGATGCCATAACTAGGTTCTAGGCCCTCTCCTTCATGGATGGGCATTCTAGGTATAACCAGATCTCAATGGCTCCTAAGGAAGAGATTTTTATAGCCTTCAGGTCACCCCAAAGTACTTTTTGTTACCTAGTCATTCCCTTTGGTCTAAAGAATGAAGGTGCCACCTATTATCATTCCATTAATTCCATATTTATGCTCTTACTCATGACATTGGTGGAATTATATGTGGACAATCTGGTGGCAAAATCGTGCAAGCATCAGGATCATCTCAAAGACCATGAGAAAGTGTTCTTCTTCCACCATTCTGGCCATCTAAAGATAAACCCATTGAAGTGTGACTTCAGGGTCCCCTCTAGGAATTTTCTAGGCTTCGTTTTCAGATACAGGGGCATAGAGATTGACCTCGAGAAGATCATGTCCATCATCCAAATGTCTCACCCGGGTAACATTTGCGAGCATCGAAGCTTTTAAGTCCACATGGCCTAAATACCCTGATTCATCATGAATTTGGATGGCCACTGTAATACCTTCTCCGGGCTCATTATGAAAGGTATTTTATACCACTGGGATGAGTAATTTCAAATTACTTTTGAGGAATGAAATAATTATCTACTCTTTCCCCTAGTGTTAATGCCATCCATTTTTGAAAAGTCGCTGGTCCTTTATGTGACCGCCCTGGAACATTCTCTCAGTGCCATTCTCACCTAGAATATCAATGAAGAAATAGAGAAGAGTCTCTACTATTTCATCTGTATGCTCTTTGATACATAGACCATATACCCCTCTATTGAGAAGAGATTCCTTACGCTCGTATTCATAGTACAGAAATTGTGACATTACATGAAACACCATGAGCTACAGCTAGTGTCCCGAGTAGATCTGCTAAAGTACACCCTGAACTACCCAATGTTGATAGGATGTCTAGCATGGTGGGCAGTGATCCCCCAGTAGTTCAAAATCAGGTTCTTCCCTTAGAAGGTTAATAAGGGGAATGCATTGGAAAATTTCCTCATCACCCATCCAGCTCCCGTGGACCAGTCTCTGGACCATGATTTTCCTAATGATAATATCCTCTCTTTAGAACAAGCCATTCTATACTGATAAATTCACTTTGATGGTGCCTCCCAGAGCCCTACCGGTAGATGGTTCAATGACCCCAGGCTCATGAAAGTAGTCTTGGGTATCATATTCATTACCCCAACACAAGACATTCTACTGTATTGATTTTTGATGTCGAAAGGCTTCACCAACAATAAAGAGGAGTATTAAGATCTCATTACTGGCCTCGAGTTGGCTCTAGAGATTGATGTTCCATACTTTCATGTGAAAGGGGACTCTTAACATGTAATCAATTAGATCGATGTTTCTATATTGTTATAAATCCATATCTTGTACCACTATGGGAACACACTCTCCAGCTGATGGCTTGGTTCCCATATCAGGAAGAGGTTACTCATATTCCTTCATCCCAGAATGGTAAAGACGATGCCTTGGCCAGCCTAGCAGCATCACTTGGGGAGCCTGAATAAGATGATTTGATTATCCATGTGGTGCACCAGAGATTCATCTCCCCCTCCAATCCAGATGATGAGGATAACCCTCAGGTAGGCCACCTTACCGCAAGTGTCTCCACGTCAGGACCTCCAAGTTCCTCGAATGTAGTGATTGAAGTGCCTCCCAACTAGAGATACTCATTTTTAGATTACCTCAAAAATAGTTATCATTTGGCAGATCGAGCTGAGTGTGAGTGAATATGATGCCGCGTGTTGAAGTTTAACCTCTAGAGTGGCCCTGGTCTCGAGTAGATCCTCTAAAAGCATGGTTTGATGGGGTTATCCTCTATTTCATTCAAGTAGATGATATTCCTCATGTCTTGTAAAAGATTCATGCCAGTTCCTATGGGGATCATCAGACCAGGCTGAAGTTATCTCACCAGATCCAATGACTGGGTTATTTTTGGCCCTCCATGATCCGTGATTGCATCGAGTTTTCCAAGAGGTTCCATGCATGATAAATTTATGACAACATTGTTCATCGGCCACTGGAGGCTCTCCACACTACCATGTACGCTTGACCCTTTGCAGTTTGAGGAATCGATGTCGTGGGACCATATCCCCCAGCGATAGCGCGCCAGTGTAGGTTCACCTTCACTGCAACATATTTATTTTCCAGGTGGGCAGAAGTGGTTCTAATCAAGGAGGTCAAATCCCATTCAATAATTGAATTTGGGAGATCAAACATTATCTCATGACTTGGATTCTCTCATGCCGTTCTTATGGCTAATAAAACCTACTTTTGGGTGGGTGAGTTGAAGAAATTGTAAGCCAAGTACAACATCCATTCTAACTAGACCTACAACAATCACGTGCAAGAAAATGGGCAGATTGAGTTGTTCAATAAGATCGTATCTAATATTATACAAAAGATAGTTGGTCAGAACAAAAAGAGATGTCTAGAAAAACTCCTCAATGCCCTTTGGGCCTATCATACAATGACTCACAATTGCACACAGGTGACCCCATAATCCCTAGTGTATGGAACTAAGGCTGTCTGGCCCTTTGAGATTCAGTTTCCTTCATTATGCATAGCTATTTGTGATCAAAAAGTGCCAAATAAATTAGGTGAAATATTTATGGCTGAATTGGAAGCACTTGAACAGAATAGGCTTTGTGCCCTGCACAATCTAGAAAGGCATCAAAACAATATTTCTAGAGCATTAATCAAGAAATTTCACCCCTTCTATATCTAGCAAGGTGAAGTGGTGTTGGCCCTGGGACCACAAATGATACCTGGTAGGAAAACACCCATGCTGGAGCTCAAATGGGAAAGACCTTACATAATTCATAAGTTTTACCCAAATGACACGTACTTCATGGTCACCATGGATGGTTAGCACCTAACTCCTCCCACCAATGCCAAATTCCTTAAGAAATACTTTGCTTGAGTGTAAGGGTCCTACATGACCTTAAAACATCATGTCCCACATGACATTAAACGGTATGTCATCCTGCATGACATTAAACTTTATACGGTCATACATTACCTTAAACTATTATGTCCCACATGAAATTAAACTATATGTCATCAGGTAGGATGTTAAGTTGTATCTAGTCCTACATGACCATAAACTATCGTGTCCTACATGACATTAAACTCTATCACACTAAACTGCTTTGTCATCACGAATGATGATAAACTCGAAAACGGTATGAGCTCTATGAACTTAAACCAAGATCACCATTTTCTGGAAAGATGATAAAATACATCTCAGGAACTATGTATGGATTGATTCCCATACTCATAGGATACATAGGAACGCTCAGGCATCTTGTCTTGAGTCCAGGCCCAGACGCTTCTCTTGGACTACTCCACCTGGGTGTAGTTCTCTTGGAGGATCCCATGTGGTGTAGTGTAAGATTATTTGGACCCCACTCATGTTGGGATTATGATGATCATGCCCTGTGACCTTCCTCAATCTCCTATTCTCCCACTTCCTCACCACAAGATGCTAAACTGCATGGCCCTTTCATAACTACATGTGGATTTATTCCCATCCTTATGGGATACATAGGAACTCCCAGTGATTTCGTCTGTATAACCAGCTCCAAACTTCAGGATCTCCCCCTCTGGTCGAAAAACATGGATTGGTGCTGGATTTTGTCCTCATTTACATCAGGTTCATCATGGTCGCACCATATATCTCTCCCTAGTGATATCCACCTCTTTCACCATCCTGCATGAAGTTAAATTGCACGAGCACATTCATGCCTCATGCACCCCAATTATTTGGGTCTTCATAATCTCTCACATCCAATAGGACCCCTAACTGGCATGGATGCTCAGACCAAGGGATCTACTACCATTTCAGGCCAACATCCGCAAGGACCACGAATGAAAAATTGATACAAGTCCCACATTGAGAATATGTTTAGTGGTCAAAACTCATTTTTTATCTAATTTCAGCCCCCCTGTCCCAAGTCTTTGTTTGGGATAATATGGTGTGGCATGGTCTTATGTTTTCATCCACGTTGGGTTTCCTGTCATGCCATGCACATCCCTCATTGAGATATCTTTCCCCTACATGCATCATTGCTGCCAAACAGAAAAATGAACAACATCTTCTAGAAATATGAGTGTATTGATTATCATTCTTATGGGATAAGTAGGACCTCCCAAAACATTATTCTTTAGGACCAACCCCATTTCGTAGAAACCCCCTTATCTTCTAAGCCCCCAGGCCTAAGTTCTCCCAGAAGTGATGGTATGTGGTGTGGTGTGGGATTATGTCCTCATTCATGCCTGGTCGCTTACCACCATTCCATGTACTTCATTATTCAGAGAGATCCTCCTTCCCCAACTCAACAACCATCCCTTCAATTTGGTTCCTTTTGAATTGGGTCCCTTGACCCTTATTGGCGGTTCACCAATGTTCCCAAGAGCACTCTGGTTTAGGACATAGATTGTCAGATTCTACCTAGACTTGATCTCACCATTTTTTTTAGGATTTGTGTTCCCTCCATTTGGGATTTCATCATCTTCTACATCTAAAAAGTCCACCAAACTGCATGGATACTTAGACCGAGGGCTCTCTTACCATTTCAGGCCAACAACCTAAAGGATATAAAATGAAGAAAGTCCTGTGTTGCAAATATGGTCACTAGTCGATGCTCATTTTTCGTTCCCATTTTAGGTCACATGATATGGATAATATGTTTTGAACATAGTAAATAGTTATCCTCCATCTTCATGCCAACCCCATCAAGTCCTAAATGTCAGTTGCATGATTCACATCATTTTCTACTCCATCATGTCGAAATGGAATTTCGAAACTCTTAGTACTATCCCTCTATGAATATATGTATATTAGGAGGACAAAGACACAGAAAGGCATAATTTGGGGATCTGCACTAATTTATCCCTTTCACACATTCCACATGTTTCAAATACTATCTCTTCCCTTGTTTCCCACAACGAGCATAGTTCCTGTGGGCTTAGGGATCAAATCAAGGTTTGCACTCAAATGGAAGAGTTTTTCTTCTCTATTATCCGAGCTCAAAGACCAAAAACTACGATATCCTTACCTGTCCACTCTTTATGGCCTAATAACTATAACTCATAGAACAACGTATATCTTGACTCCCATGCTCATGGGATACATAGGGATGCCCATACATATCATCTTGAAGTCCATCTCAGGTTCTAATAATTACCTCTTCGGTTCACCATTGTGGCCCTGACTTTCACAAAATTTCATGCGGTGGCATAGGACTTACATCCTCATTCATGTCATTTTTTCAATATATTAACCATGTACTTAACTTCTAGGAGTAAGTTTCTCATGCTCCTCATCTCAAAAGACGTTAAACTTCACCCTTAGAACAACGTAAGGCTTGATTCCCATCCTTATGGGATACATAGGAACACCTAGAAATTTCTTTCATAGGTCCAACCCATATTTGAGGAACTTTTCTGGACCCTTGCCCTGATGTATCTTCCTCGGAATTGCACAAGGTGTAGTATGGACCTCATCCCCGTTCACATTGGGTATGCGTTATCACACCATGTTCATTCCACCCTAAAAACTCATTTCTATTGTATTTATCCAAGTCTTATAATGCTAAACTATTCCACATGGTCCCACATGACTTTAAACTATTACATATTTATTTCACAATGTTAAAATGAATTGAAATTTCCTATCATACGACCCTAAACTATGAAATTATCATCCCACCCGCATGATGAAAAAAGGCACTACATTGATATGTCCTCACTCATGGGGACATAATGATGAGTATTGGTCACACACCATACCATTTTTCAATGCTTGCGTATGGATTGATTCCTGTAGAGACACCTGGCTTCTCCGTCCTAGGATTATCACTTCACAAAAAAACACCCATCCAAAAGAACAAACAAGATCTATCAAATGCTACTTCATTTAGAGCGTGGGCCAAACCCGCACTACAATATTATCCCTGCCACCAGTACCCTACCATGACACTTCTAGAAATACATAAGGTTTGATTCACATCTTTATGGTGTAGGTACGAATGTCTAGGCACTTCGCCTCGGGCCCAACCCAGCTTTAATTTTTGGTCCATCGACCTAAAACAACCTCAGGGAACATATGGTGTGATGTGGGTTTTTGTCTTCATTCATGTTGGGTTTTGTAATGTCACACCACATGTGTCCCTCCGTATTTTATACCCATTGGTCCAAGATCTATGACCTTAAACTAAGATCTTTGGTCTGAGCACTAAGATATCAAACTAAGATCTTTCTACATCCTATCTGCATGGCTTAAAGACAATACCCCAGAACTATGTGTGGCTTGATTCCCATCCTCATGGGATACGTAGGAACACCCGGACATTACATCTTCGAGTCCAGTCCCAGGAATCTTAAATCCTTCCCCTTTTTGGCACCTTTCCTTGAAATCATTTGGAAGCATGTGGGGTGGGGAGCACCTCTTGGGTTCCAATTCACGTCTGGTTTTTCAATAGCGGCACCATGTACCTCCTTTATCTCTTCACATATAGGTTTGAGTTCTAAAACCCTAAAATAAGATCTCCCTAAGGGATCAAATTTTTAGGTTTGTCTAATTTTACACCATTTGAGAACATTATAAAATCAGTTCCTCTCTTAATGGTCCACTCTACGACCTTATGCAAGGAGTGTGTGATCCCATGACCCCTGTCCTTGGAAAATGATTCTCCTCCCTCTACTTGATACGTTTTATTGATGCATTAAAACATGTCATGAAAAAGAGCCAAAAGTGAGGAATTTTCACATGGAAAATGCAACATTCCATGACCATGATTTATGAGACCATTATTTGGATCCTCATCCACATAAATGTCTGAAAGGACCTCGTTAAGGACCTGGTCTCATACGACATTGGATAAAATACTGTCTGGGGACAATGCCCCTGAAGACCTCAGACAACATTTGTGATAGGTCCCACATTTCAAACATGGTCCACAGCCGACCCTTATTTTTCTGCCCCTTTCCCAGATAACATGAAGTGAATACTGTGTTTCGAACATGGTCAACAATTAACCTTTATAGTGATTCCACTATCATTTTGATCCAAATCTTGGGCATCCTGATTAACATCCTTCCACTCCCATAAGTTCAAGTGGAATTCCAGCGCATAGTTTTACACCTCCACACATCTATAGGAATTAATAAGAAGGGTAAATAATTTTGGGATGTCACTCACCCATAATTCCATTGCCCATAATGGGTGCCTTCTGGAAATGGGAAATCTCACCACTAATCCTTGTTTCCTACATCGAGCATGACTCTCGTAGGATTAGTAGTTTTTGTGAAGTGTGTAGTACTGTAGCCACGCCACATAGGCCCTTCGTCCCGCAAGATGTTAAACTATGATTCTACAACTGCATCTGGATTTATTCCCATCCTAATGGGGTACATAAGAACACCTGACCACTTTGCATTACGGCCATCCTAACTTTCACTTTCGGTCACTAGACCTAAAACATCCTCCAAGGATACATGTTGTGTTGCAGAATCATTATGTCCTCATTCTCATCAGGTTTATAGCTACCACATCATGTAATCCTTTTTTGGGATCTCTCCCTTAATTACCATCCCTATCTTATGACGTTAAAATGTATCAGTCCACATGCCCTCAATGCATGACATTAATTTATGGTTCTACCCTAAACATGTTCAGGGTGCCCCATGATAATTATGGGATGCATCACCTTCCTTTCCTAAGAGGATCCCCCTATATGCATTGGTCTCTGACCACGCTGTGTTCAAGAATTTTGTTTGGCTTGATTCTCATCCTTATGGGATACGTAGCGATGACCAGACATTTCACCTCGGGCCCAGACCTAGGGTCATTAACCATTCTAGCACCTTGGCTCTGATTACAGTCTAGTCCCCATGACATTAAAGTAAGAGCCTACAGTCCACGCAACATGACATTAAATTGTTAGCCTCAGTTCGGGATGTATGACATTAAAACAACGTGCAACGTCCTAGTAATATGAAATTAGAATATTCCATTCATTTTCTGCATTTGTATGTTGTAAAATTACATTGCACTCCCAGGCCTCACCAGATAGGTCATGTTTGGAAGAATGTTTGATCTCTGATCAAACCAATGCACCCAACTATTTTGTTTTCACCATGGTTTTATAATTTCAAGAGTGTTGGAATCCTTTCGAACTACCCATTACTACACCTTCTGTGATTTTTTTTCCTCTTATTCGGACCCTCTTCCTCTTTTATGTTAAAAGGAACCCCCTAAAA
Organism: Viscum album; assembly: GCA_963277665.1. Taxonomy (NCBI): domain Eukaryota; kingdom Viridiplantae; phylum Streptophyta; class Magnoliopsida; order Santalales; family Viscaceae; genus Viscum; species Viscum album. Next base: position 1,750,554,475 of record OY728143.1, on the reverse strand, counting down.
GTATGTATGCTTGGCCCCTGGCACACCTACTATCTCGGGATAACATAATGGAAAATAAATGGATAACATGTTGAGTTAGGCCCCATGTTTCAAACATGGTCAGTGGTCGGCCCTCATTTGTGGTCTCCATGTCGGGATAATACAATACAGATACTGTGTTTCGATCATGGTAAAATGTTATCCTTCACTGTCATGTCAGCTTCAAAGAATTCTGAGTCTTAGGTATCTTGATTCACACATTCCACTCCCCTGTCTTTGAATTGATTCTAATTCCCTTGGTGTTGCACTACTCATGCACTAGAGCACATTTTGAAAATTGAAATCCAACTATTCTATGACTTTTGTCCTCCGGTCAGGCCTCCCTCTTTCTTCCTAGAATTCTGGAATGGGTTTTCAAACCCTGGATGTGCGAAACTTGGTAGAAACTCTCACATTTCGGTGGAATAACAATGTGTTCATCCCTTTTTTCTCACATGGAGCCCAACCCATGTGAGCTTTGGGATTGATTGCTGGATGATTCAGAAATGTGACAGACATGAAGTAGGATGAAACAAATAACAGAACTCATGCATGCATCCAGTATAAACAATTTAATCATGAATGTACATTCGAAGGTTTACAAGCATTAAAACACCAGTGGATTGACCCGTACCATGTATGGGTTCACCCCTTCAAAAGAGCATTACAACTCCTCCATTCTCCAACATGTGGTGTCCAGGATTCACCGTCACCTGTATGGTTCCCACTCCTCCTCAGCAGAAATGGGGTGTAGTTCATCACCGGCAATCCGGGTGTGCTTCTCATTGATCCAAAAGATAGAAATCTCTTTAGAGGATTACATCATCCATTATTTTTCCACAGATAGCTAGGAATTCAACCTCAATATATGTTCTGATTACACATTGGCAAAAGCGAAATGCTCATCTTCCCAGACATAGAGCCATTAAATCTCATTTTCATCATCTTGGAGCTTCTTAATGTTCACCGCCTTTATCCGCTACAAACCCACACAAAGGCCACAATCATATTCCTGAATATTCTCTCCAAGGATATCTTGGATGAACATGCGAGTATGCTGGGAATCCACTCCCCCAGTGCATAGTTCATGCAGTTGGGACTGAAGTCTCCCAATATGGTCTATCCATTGTTCTTGATGGGTCTCATTGATGAAGAACTTGATCAACTTAATGACTAGCACTAGGCGATTTTTCTATCCTCCTCATTAGAGGTTGTCTTTTCCTGATCTGTGGGGTTGGCAGGTTCATATGCGTGGAATGCCCCCATGAACTCATCATTAGGGTCTTCATCGGTTGTCTGATTGGGTAGTTTAGGATCCATGTCATCTGACTAATTCCCGTTGTCGGATTCCACCTCAATGTCTTCAGGTGTGGCCCTATTGAAGACACCACCTGTGATCGTGAGTGCCACACCTTAGTAAGTCTGGGAGTCCACTTCCATGACCACTACAATCCCTTTGCGAAAGGTGCCTATATGAGAACTGGCCAACCTTGCCAATGTGGACCATTCCATTTGAAGAACCTTGAATACAGAATGTGCATAGACATCAGTTTACCTTATCAATGGATGATAGTTACAAATTCAGTAAAGAATACTTACAGAGATCGAATAGTCGGTCTCGCTCCTGGGTTTTTGTCATTGGGACCCCTACATGCAGCCCTCCATATAATGTTGGGAGATCCAAACATTTGGGAAGAACCACCCTAGGTGTCATAGCCCTGCTATGTACGGTAATCACCATAACTGTGGGTTGATATCCCGATGTTCCCACAGTTACATCTACTATTGGGCTGGAGTAGGTTATGAGTATGAGGCCCTCCTGCAGAGTTCATATGTTAGTAAGGAGTCCTAAATGACCGATATGAAGACTCTGGGGGAAGTAGTCTATGGTTTAACCTTGAGAGCCTCCACAAATTCATCCAGCATCGAGTTTGAATCACCGAGCTCGCCCCCCTCTTGGGGACCCCCTCTATTGGACTCCTCCCTATAGGAGGACTCATCTAATAATTCTAGTATATGGAATCACTCTCTTAACTCCAAGGCCCACAAATTCAATGGATCCATTCAATCAAGTAACACATTTACTCGATCGTTCATTGGGCACTGAGCCCCCCAAGAGTGCACAATGTCCTCCATCTCGGCCAAATATTCCCCCCCTCCACCTGGGATACAATAAAGACGGCCCTGACAGAGCCGACACATAGAAAATCTGTCCTAAGATGGTTCTGGTGTTTTCACATCTTGGAAGGGCTGTGGAATTTATTGTTGACATCCCAGATGTCCCAATACTCTGGGAAGATATCATTTTTCAGCATGTCTATATGGAACAACTGATTCCCCAGAGCCCGAGTGCATATCCTATGGAACCCACTTGGAAGATTCCCCTCTAGATAACTCTATCACTATGGGACTGCTGGATCCGCCGCCTTCATCTACCTCTCAACCAGTGTGGGTATCGCCCCTACTATATACCCACCGCCACAAGATGTCTTCACCACCTTCTAGCCCCAGCCATGGGGTTGGGGAGGCACTTCATCATCAGACAGGCGGTTTTCTATTTTAGCATCTCCCCCGGGTAGGCTGCCTCCCAGTTCTTGGCATACTCCTTCACCAGCCTGAAGACAGATGTGGGTGGAGGTAGCTCATTTCGCAACATCCCATCCCATTTTGTAGACATGTGCCGCAACTTCCTATTCACACATGGGTGATCCCCGTTGTTCACCCCCAAATAGACCCATGGGGTCAGTAGCTGCATGCATCAAAACTACCATGGAAAATGGTACATAGTGTATGGATCGAATAGAGGCTCATGGTTAACCCACACCACTAGTACTTCAACCCAAATAGTCAGGAGGTAGAACCGATACTCTTCCATTCCATATCCTTCATCAGTGAAGACACCTGTTGGAAATGGGAATGGGTTTAATATGATGTTTTCCACTTTCCATACCCCGTTCACCACTAACTATGGGGTCATCTTGGTCGGAAAGCTCCCCATAGAATTAAAATTGGTCGGCATGAAATTCTATCCTGGTGGAAATATGGGGTTCGAATATTCATAGATTCCCCTAATATGAACAGCTATCCACCCATACAGAAGATGGAACAACCTCCATATCCTTTGTGGCTTGTTACCTCATTGATATTCCACAACATTTTATGCAACATAGCATGAATCGGGATCCCAAGGTTGACCCATCCCCCTATCTCTTACATAGACACCATAATGAACATGATCGGCCACATGCTCATGTCTGTGTCCCTCACTTACAAGATTCAACCACAGATAAGCACCGTTAAGAATTCATCAAACCTAACCACCGGTTGCTACTCGGTACTGACACTAAATCCCTAGGATTTCCACTAGCTATCTTCTAAGAGATTCCAGTATCAGTGCACCTTTCCCCATTGATCCCCTTTTAGGTAGGCCCGAGGCCTCCCAGGGAACTACCCATCTTTTGGTAAATTTAGGAACTTCATGAACCACCATTTGAAATGGATGTCCCACACCGACTATTTGTCCTCCCCCAACACTAGATCCATCAGTGACATTGCCCATGGAGGAATTTTCCCTAGGCCCCACAATTCATTTACAATGGGTAGGAACACATAATACATCTCCCCCAATACTGGGACCCCCATGATCTGGTGAAGGTCCAATAGACTGATTCTGACCTCTCCATGGTGCAAATGGAATGTGTTAATCATCAAAGGCCACCTTCTCTGTAGATCTGGAATCAACTGCCTCAACTTGTAGATATGGAATTGAAAGGCCCATGATACCTTTTTTAGGCCCACTCGCATCATCCCTTCCCAGAACTCCTCACATGAGGCATATAAGAAGAATGTCCATGCCCATTCAACCAATGAAATTTCTGACCTGTCACAAATCCCACTCGTAGGTCCACTCATTCTTCTGGTTCCCCAGTTACGCCTTCAGGATAGTGTGGTACAATGGGAAAGATGTATCTGGATGTATTGCTTTCTGGTCAACACCATTCACATTTTTGTATAGCCAATTAGAGTTAATGGGTTTGAATTCCTCCATGGTATGGCTATAGATAGGCCTAAACCATTGGCACTGGCACGACATGCTCCTTGACAAGAAAGACAGATCATCCCTGCTAGCTTCTGGAATGAATACATCATCCCTCAGTCCAAAACATATAGGGGTAGATTTTTTTAGAGTGGGTAGTTCTTCTAGATATCTGGCAGCAGTTATAACAATGAATCGTGGTCCAAATAGAATCGAATGAATTCCTCGATACCCGAGATATTATCCATCTCATATCTAAGGGAAGCATTCACAAGGACCCCCCCTAGAAAATTCCTAATGAGATATTCAGTGTTTTTGTTTTTTCAAAAAAATTCTCGTTGATCATGGAGCTCGATTGCGGAGCTCGATCATGATGCTCGATCTGAGAGACGGTTCATGGAGTCCTTCCACAGAATTCAAAAACATAAGCCATAGAGTGTACAATTGTGGTGTCTAAGGACTCTCTGTGTTTCAGAAAGTAGAATGGACCAATTCGGGGAGAGCAATTATAGAGAGTGTGAAGCTTCACAAATCAAGAGAACAATATCTAAAACGAGAAGATGGGAATGGAAAAAAGAGTGTCCAACCTCCCATATTTATATGCGAAGACCCCTTGTGTTTCACAGTGTGTTTGGACATAGCGAGCTTCATGGTTCTCTCAACCCGCATGTTACCTCTCCACATCGTGACCCTCCTTCACGATCCATCTTTCTGATTGACCAAAATGTTCTGGTTATTGACCCTCAGACATAGACCCTCATTTCTTCTATGGATCCATGTTTGGGGGGCATTTGATGGTGCCAAAATATGTGGATAGGAAGAGTAATCATATATAAGAAACCAACTCTGTTGAGTCAACCACAAAAAAGCCTGTTCGCAGAGCCCCACAGCAATGTGCCCAGCGTGAAGCCCCCATCTTCATGGGTGCCGCGAAGAAAAGAGGTGGGAGGCTAAGTGATCCGAACCTCATTTGAAAAGCCATCATGAAGCAAAGAGGTGAGAGGATTCGTGATCTGAAATACCTTTATGAAGACACCGTGAAGGAAAGTAGCGATATGTTCTATCATCCTAATGATGTTTGGTAATTCACCATGGAGCAAAGAGGCATGAAAATCCGCGGTTACAATAAAGCACCACATGGCTTCGTGTTGAGTTATCCATGCTTCACACCGCCTCTGACCTATAAATTCATGGATCCCATTGAGGCCAAAGGATGGATCCTATGACCTTTCTCCTTCTCATCTCTCAAATCGTGAATCACTTTCTTCTCTACAAAAAATGAGCTCATTGAGGCCGTTTAGCACCAAGAAGTGCCTTTCATTTGGCTTAAACACAACACCTCTTCAAGAAGGGATTCATTTTGTGAATCCCACAGGCCTTCTCAAAGGAAATATATCCCTAAGAAAACATGGGTATTTAAAATGAACTTTTTCTTTGAAAATTACCTTCCATGCACATGAGAACTACATGATAAGGTAGGGTAACTATGCTTTGGGAGGCACACTACTTCGCGGTGCTCTGCCTTTCAAGGCACACTTTCTTGGCAAAGCCTTGCTCTGTGAGAGCCTTTCTTCTTCATGAAGATACCTCCATGTGCAAATATGCCCTATACCTAGGCTAGGCCACCCCACCTCGTGAATCATACAACTTTGTGAATCCCCTCCACTACATGAAGAAACCGAGATTCATGAGGCCTCTTCCTGTGAACCCCTTTGCTCCACAACACCTTTTCTCATACGTCCCCCAGGTCTATACGAAGTGATTTCAAAGTCTGTTGGGAGTTTCTTTAAATTGAATTTCACAGCCTTATGATCTTCGCATAGGCAAGATAACAACTATTAATTATTTTCATATCCATTCTAATGTTTTCCACTCAATGGATCACTCGACGACACCCCCTCACCACAACATTGTCGGTGCCTTCCCTTAACCAAGGGTTAAAGAGTGCCAGTTATTAAATTCCTAGGGGTTCTGAGTGAACCCACCTCATCCAAGCTATAAGAAGTTAAACTGATAAGCACCATCGTCTTGAGAGAATGATGTTAAACTGTGGCCTCACCCTATGCATCACACTTATGGAGCCCTGTCTCAGAAATTATCCACATCCATTTGTCTCCATGGGAGTAAGATCTTCCTCACATGGAATGAGATCCTCTTTTTTAGAGCGGTATCTATCTGCTGGGAAGGGATAACTTCTCAGTGTAATCCCCTAGCCATTTTTCCAGGGGAAAAAACTCTCCTCCTCCTCTATTCTTTGGTGCCAAATACCTAGAGGTGAGTGGGGCACAACTACCCTCGATACCCCATCCCCCTCCCTCTGGGATTTGTTTCCATAGGGCCTCCATTGTGGTGTAAGCACCAATATCCATCTCCTTGGGATACTAACCATGCATGTGCCCCTGTTTCCTCTTTGGGCTGCTAACCATTTGTAAGCCACACTCCTCTTACAAAATATGCACCTTTCACGATGTGATTTTTAGGTCTTTGCTTCCTCTTGTTTCTCACACTAAGATTGACTCACGTGGTCATAGAGTAAGAATTGACCATGATATCCTCTCCAGGCCTCCCTAAAGTATATGCCCCAAAATATTCTAAACTATGTGGGCTTTGATCCTTGCCAAGGAAAGGTACATAGGAATCTTTTCTGAGGTTCAAGGCCAACACCTACTGATCTCGACCCCTTCACATTAGTTCACCAAACACTTATGAACTACATGGAATTTGATACTTACCAAGGCAAGATACATAGGAAGCCTCCCTGATGTTCAATCACAACACCAAATGGTCCAAAACCCTTCACATTGGTTCACCAAACACTATTGAACTACGCGAACATTGATCCTTTCCGAGGAAAGGTATGTAAGAAACCTCCCTATGGATCAATCCCAAAACCTACTAATCCCGACCCCCATCCCCATCGGTTCACAAAACAATCCAGACCACTTCAAACAGGTTTACCCCCATCCATCATGAAGTTAAACTATATGCCCTTATTCGACCCACATGACTCTAAACTTTACCCATTCAAACTACGTAGTCTTTGATCTCAGTACCTTAGGCAAGGTAGGTAGGAAGCCTTATTGAGGTCCAACCCCATGTAGCGGTAAGCCGTTGTGACCCCATCTAGGGGAAAGCCATTGTGACCCCATCCAGTGGTAAACTATTATGACCCCATCCAGTGGTAAAACGTTGTGACCCCATCTAGTAGTAAGCAGTTGTGACCCCATCTAGTGGTTAGCCATTGTGACCCCATCTAGAGGTAAGCTGTTGTGATCCCATCCAGTAGTAATCCATTGTGACCCCATCCAACTATATGTCATTGTGACTCCATCCAATGATATGCCGTTATCAACCCCAAATAAAGGTAAGTCATTGTTTTCCCAAACCAATGGTAAGCTATTGCATTACCCAACCGATGGTAAGCCTTTGTGAACCCCAACCCGCTGTGAGCCGTAAGAACACCAATCAAAAGTAATCTGTTGTTTTCACCCAACTAGTAGTAATCCATTATAGTCGGAAATTGATGATAAGCTGTCGTAATCCCATTTTCTGAGACCTGTATCTTAAGTCATCTCCCATGGCATCAGACCAACCCAAGCTCCCAACCACGCGTATGTCCCAGTATATTGTCAGGTTATTGTACCTTGTGTACACCCTGAATCTACACACCATCTTGAACAATATGGAATTTGATTCTGTGCCTTGGGGATACATAGGAAGCCCCCCTAAGTTTCAAGTCCATCACCCATGTCTCATCCTGTTCCTTCTTTGAAGACAATGTGTTTCAGAAAGGTCATGCCCCAACTAGGAGGTTCCACTTCTTCCAGGTCATCCAAATAGGTTACCCTCTTAGGTGTCCTATCGTCTCACCAAGCTACGTGGACATTGATTCCATGCCATGAAGATTCATAGGAATCCCGTATGAGACTCAATCCGAACATTACCATCACTCTTATAGTGGTTCCATATCATTATCCATCCACACTAAACTATTCGTACCCATCTTGATTGTTACCCCGGCCTCCATATCCTGGTGAGATCAGGTCACCCACCTTCTCGCTGCTCCTTGTAGAAATTGGGCTGCTTACAACATGTTATCACCAACATAAGTGTTCCCTACAGGGGGTTCCACCCATCTGATCCACTCTCATCAATGTTTTGATTAGTTCGATCCGCCACTGCTAGACATTAAACTCTCAGCATTCCCGTTGCTAAGAATGGGAAACTGGGGAAAACCTCAGAAACATGTCTATGTCAAATAATTCCCATCATTGGATGTAGTTTTCCTTAGGAATCCAAACACTCGAGAATCCCTATCATAAGTGGAAGAAATCAATACACACCCGTGTTCCAGCATCCATACATGCCAGCGATTTCCAACGTGACTACTGCCTCAACCGAAGGTTGCCACCCTATCCTGACCCCTAGGAATGTCCGGACACAAGCATTGTAGTTATCCAGCATTCATGAACTCATGAACTAGGAAGGTTTTCATGAAAAATGTCTTCAATCTATAAGGGATACATGTACTGGGTAACATGTTTGGAGGAGGAATCCATGGAAGGAGGAAATGACATACCATCATCCTATTTCGATCATGGATCAAACACCCTTGAACAAGAAATAGATTCCTCCCACCATTGGAAAGTGGGAATCCAGGGCCTCACGAAGTGTATCCCCCTGCGAATGAGAGATAGATATGGACCCCGATGAATGGGTCTGAAACATAGATTCAAATATTGATCATTAGGACAGACAACCCATTTCTAATGGGGAAAAGGTCAGTAGGGACACACACATAGTGTATCAATAGATCCCAAATAAATAATATTTTTATTTTTTACATAGAATAAATATTTTTCTTACGACCCTTAAATAATAACAATTTAGGAGTTACCAATCATTGTTTTTAAGTCACTAAAAATATATAGTCAGAATATTTAAATAAATATTTATTTGAAAGTGTTTCGAATAAAATTTTTGTTTGTATATTGTTTTATTTACAATGTAACACATAACATGTATTATGAAATAAATATATATTTTTTTAAAAAATATGAAATTAAATATTTATATTCAATATGGTGAATATATTCTATTTATTTATCTTTCACGTGAATAATGTTTATTATTACAAGATTGGTAAATGTTGAGGAAAGTGACCAGACTGTGTAAAATACTCTGTAATGGAACTGATATAATCATAAATATCATTTAAAATAATAAATTATTTAATTTATAACAAATGATATTAATTTTTTCAATTTTAATCATTTTATTATATATTATTTTTATTATTGGCTTGGGGAATGTATTAGGTTCGATATTTGATTGAGTTATATTGCATAATTATCAATGTTATAACTATGGATCTATATATTCATATTTTAAATCATTTTATAAGTTATTGTCAAATAATTTTTGATTGAAAAAATGCTCTTATTCCCAAGATGATTATTACCATGAGAAACATCTCTTAGTATTTTTGAAGAAAGATGGAATTATTCTACCTACTTCCTCTATCTGTATATCGAGATGAACATGATAGAAAATCCTCAAGGACAAAGTAATGTGTTGTGAATAAGAAAAAAAGGATTATTTTATGTATAACCTTGAGTTCTAAAGTATGTTTGTATCACCAGTAGTTGGTTTCTTTTTTGTATTTTTTAGTGTAGTAAAAATACAATACAAATAAGGGGTTTAAATGATCAACATATTCATCAATGAAACAATCTAAAGAAAATGATAAATCTTGTTGTTAAATTAATTATAAATTTACTAAGATTTATCCACTATTATTATTTTTAGTATTATTTATTTTTAGGAATATTTTTCTGAAATTTCAATTCTTTGTCAAATTCTTATACATTGCTCATTGAATATGATAAAATCTAATTTAGTCATAGGCCCGACCATTGCTTCCTCAAATACTAGAACAAAAAATTGGTATATATGTGATCACTATAATTTTTAATAAATATCAAAACTCCATTTTTATATTTTCATTTTATGTTTTTCTTTTTCCGTTAAGTTTATAAATATTTTTTTCATTGTCATATAACAAAGAACATTCATATTACATGTGATGATATCATGAAGATATCATCCCAAGGGGTTATGGATCCTAGTTACATGACTAAATTATATGTCTTGGAACTTAGATTCACATCATGTAGTATTGGTCAACCACAAACATACAGAGTTACAAAAATCATGGAATACCATGTGGGGATGTTTATTATAAGACATTTAATTACATCACAATTTTAACACCATTGTGATACATGGTTTTTAGGGTTTCATGTCATGTAAATCATATACAAATATAGTGTAATTCCACAAAATATTGTGGTCATGCAGTCAATGTATTTGGGGTTTAATTAATTACATTGTGTTTAATTAATACACAATCAATGTATTGATTTATAGTTGAGAGACATGTGCCAACCATGATTACAAGGATTGTAACTAGCATACACATTGTGTAATGTTGTATTATCCAATGAAGATTACAAATTAGGTCATTTAAAGATCAATAAAAAATGAATGGATGAGAATTACAATTTTTCTAGTGTACAAGTCCTATAATTCAATATTATTTATATGGGGTACAAATGGAGACATCCTTCACACCATATAAATTAATTACATGAATTGAAAATTAATTTCTTCCTTAAAACAAGAAACATGACATGTAACAATGTACATCCCCTATGATAAATTTTATAAAATAGAAAATTCCTAATTAATTTCTATTTAAATTTAGGAAGTATAGGATGTGTGTGTTTTTTTCACACACCATGTATGTCACAAAAGCATCTGAAATGGTATATTCTATGTATGTTTACATATTTTTTGTGTCAATAGATTTATATTTGACTAAATATAATGACATAACAAACTATTTTTTGTGTAACTATGTGGCATTCTATGTATAATACACATTGTTTAAATATAGAATTCATTAAGGACCACAAAAGAAGTTTCATTGTTAGGATGGTACACACTATGCTAAATCCATGTACACAAAGTGTGCTTAAGTAATTTAATACAAAATTATGTAATTTAATTTATTTAAAAAATCCTAGAGGATGGAAATATCATGTATCTCTAGGACATATTTGATTAAAAACTAAGAAAAAAATTAATTAATTAATAGTTAAATTACTTATCAATTTAACATAAATTTTTATTAATTAATAGATAAATTTGAAATAAATAATATTATTTGTGAATGTGATTTTTTATAATGCAGGTGATGGATTATGATCTAGACCGACCAATGTAGCTATTAGGTTTTATTAGATGAGTTTATATTTTTGTTAAGGTTTTATAAAATTAAATATCATGGTGTGAGAGATATCCCTCCCATCTTTATTATGTAGGACATACATTGTAATGGTTAATTATATATATCCTATACCCCTAGCCCCCTATTGTTTGTATGATTATAAAAAATGAAAATGATGTATATCTTGTAAAAGGGGTTATTTCAGAACCAGGGCCAATGTGAAGAAATCGACATGACACTAAGGTTGATGGAAGAATTATGAAAATTGATCCAATATTGGATCAATGTTTTTCCTCTATGGGTAGAGGAATATTTATCCACCACTTATTAAGTCACAATATAATATTTTATCTTCAATTTCATGGTTATCTATTTTCATAGATGGATGGTTATATGATTAAACTATATCACATATATTAAATAAGATAACAAGACATTCAATATAATGTAAAATAAATAGATTATGATTAAATTATATTATTAAAACACGATTAATTAAATATGTAACACCCACCTCATATTAAAAAAACATGTAGGAGGATAAATATAATTATAATTATTCCTAATAAATTATTCCTGGATGAAAATATTATTTAAAATATCATTCCATTGTATGAGTTTAGATGTACCCATCTTTAATGTATTGGGTGGTGGATAATCATGGATACTATTATTTATCAGGGAGTCTAAACATAGATTATGGGCCAATTTATCTTATATGGTATTGGATTTAAATATAATATCCCATTCAATATAAATTTTTAGGCAAGTGTTTAGGAAATACGAGAGAGAATTTCATTATTGGGGATTCCACTAATTTGATCAAGGTGCTACAATCTAACAGTTGGAAGATCAAATTCCAAAAGACCTTCTTATGATTTTCATGCCCATGGTATGAGTTATGATAAGGGGAATAATGATTCATTCCACTATAATTAACATACCATGATATATTTTGAGTGAGAAGGAGTGGGATATTGGGACTTAATTAAATATTGGGAGACTAAAAAGAAAATTAAAAACTATTTTATGAAAATAATTTTAGAAATTAAGAGAATGTACCAGAAGTCATATTATATTTTTTTCTAGGAAGAGGTTTTTTTTTGAACTTTTACATCACCATGAAATATATTGGATAAGGAAAACCTATAAACGATAATTATTTTCCAAGAGTGGTATATGTGATTTCACACTATACTATGAAAAAATTGAATATTTACATGATAGACACCCCCTTTTTTATCCTCCTACTATGTATGCGATTGAATAAGAGACTTCTGTAAACGCAAACATCCATATGATGTAAAATATTCCAATTTTTTATTATATCTTATGGTTTTTTTAAATATGAATTCAATATGAGAATATGGATGTATATAGAATGGTAAATATTCTCTATGATCATTATCAAAAGACAGATAAATATGAGAGGTTTGATATTTTCAAGGCACTTTTTACTCATAAACTTGGTGTAGGTGTGAAAACTGAGCCATATGCGGTCATGATTATGAAATATATTTAGTGTCTAGATGTTCAAAAGTTTAAAATACTGAATGAATTTTCAAATGATCTCATAAATTCATCAAAACCTCAATGATTATACACCTTTGTTTTGATGTTCAATGTGCCAAAAATTATATGTCTATATCAGATCACATTACTATGATTTACTAGGTAGATATGGAAAAAAAACAAAAAAAAAACTACTCTTCAATTATTATGGAAAAGATAAATGGAAATGTGAAAATCCCCAAGACCAACCCTAAGTCAAAGAATTGTTTTAAATTCTCTACAAAGAGTAGGAAGATAATGGTGAAATCACAGGAGAAGGATGTGGTATATTTATCATGTGGAAATAAGGGAAACTATAAAAATAAATCACTTATAAAAAAGAAGAAATTTTAAGCCCTTGTATTTTTAGTGAGTGAAATATTTAAATTTCTAGAAATTTGGAATTATATATAGATTATAGTGATTGAATTTCTATGGAATTACATGATCCCTATAGAATCGGAAATGTATCATGATTTGAGGTGGATCTATGAGTCACTAAATGAGCTAGATTTTCTATAATGGCTATTTATGACTACAATATCACATTTCCAAACATATTTATCTTAGTTTTATAGAACAATTATTATGTTCTAAACACTACCAAAAAAAGAAATTTTTTATCTAGTTTTTATATGAAGGATTTTATTTTTATATATAGTAATAAAAATTAAATTTCAACAAAGATATAATATGTTATGTTATATAACATATTAATAACGTTCTTTATCTCCTGGTGTATGAAAAGTAATTTTTGGTAGTCAATAATGAATCTAGAACACAAGAATCATATCACACCAAACAATAACATCACCAGGTCTGTCATATAAAGGAAAAATACATGAGTAAATTATAACAATATGGATATTTATATTAATGTGAACTAAAAAAACTGGAATATGTAAAAAAAATTGAAATTAAAATGACAAAATATTTACTTAGTGGAAAGAGTGAAGGGGCTACATTTATTCTTGAATTGATTCATAAAGATGTGTTAAAACAATTTATTTTTCATGTAATGGGTGGATTCTCATACTTCATAAATTTTACTAGTGAATTTAAGGGATATGTATATGGATAACTAATATGGTATAAGTGTAATTAAATTATTAAATTCAATGATTTAAAAAATGAATTTGATAATTAGACTCATAAAAAAATACATAATCTCTTTAAAGACAATTATGGAGAATAACATGAGCATAAATTCATTAATTATGTACAACAGTATGAGATTCTATCTAAAAGCAATACTCATTTAACCAACCAATGGAATAATATAAGCAAAAGGAGTAACCGAAACTTGTTGTACATGGTGATATCAAGGATAATCTAGGAATATCTTCAATTATTCTCTTGGGGATAAACATTATAGATAATGGTTTAAAATATAAACCGAGTTCCAACTACCAGGATAAGAAAAAATCAACATGAAATATTGTATGGAATTTATCCAATATTCTCAGACAAATGAGTGTGGGGTTGACAATAACATTTTAAGGCTATATTTTAAAAAAACTTATACCTAGAGGCATAAAGTGTATCTTTATATGATACTTCAGTGAAACCAAAAAATATCACTTATAATAATGATCATATAAGAATCAAATCTCTAACAAACGTCCCACCATTATTAAGAGATATAATATTTAGGAAATAGATAATTTGAGTGGTAAATACTTATATGAAGTATAAGACAAACATACGTAGGAGTTGTTATAAAAACAGAGACAAAATTCTCCATGGAAGAGAAAATTCAAAAGATATAACTACTATGTATGAGCACTAGAGAGGTTATACGACTAAAGTGTTATTCATTTTTAGTGACTAAAGATGGTGAATCATTGTTTTTTTATAATAATGAATCTATATCTTATAAAGAATTAGTAAGTGGAACAAATTTTGTTCGATGGGAGGAATCCATGATTTCTAAATTAGAATCAATGTATCATAACTTGTTCTAGATTATGGTAGATTCTCTAATGGATGTATATGATATTAGTTTCAAATGGGTATTCAAGAAGAAACTACACATGGAATATAGATTCAACACCTATAATTCGATAATGATTGAAATAAGGCTTAAATATGACTAATTCATCGACTATGAATAATCATTTTCACCATTTTATATGATGATATCCATCAAATTTCTTCTTTTCATAACATCTCAAGATTACTATGCGATTTGAAAAATTCATAGTAAAAAATATTCTTAAATGAAAACCATGTGGAACATGTCAATATGTAATAACTAAAATATATTGTGACTCAAAATTATTCGAATAAGGTATTAAAGAATTTGACATCCATTAATGGATTAAATAAATTATATATATCATAAAACATTATATTTTATAAATATATGAATAAATTTAGTTCTATAAATAAATAATTAGAACCTTGTTTTCATAATAAGTGTTTAGGTGTATGATTATTTTATTAATAATATATATTGATTATAGATTATTAATTAGAAATTAAATACCTGTATTATAGTATGATAAGACATGTAACGCCCCGACCCTAGTTTCCTAGAGTCGGTGCATTATTACATAACATTGGCATGATCACAAGAAAGATCAAATCTCGAAAGACCGATTGGTTTAGTAGCCTTAGAAACACTATATATATTCATAAAGTTTCACATTACATCATAAAGTGAAAAACTACTACGACAACATAGTCTCTATATTCCACACTCATATCCCCACATACTATCCATGCAGGTCATTCATAAAATACTTCTACACATCTTGGGAAAAATAAAACATAGAAAAGGGGTGAGCTCAAATGCCCAGTAAGGATAACAATATAGTGGAAACTTTCATAAATAAGAATAAACATTTAAGGTAGTGTATAACTAAAACAAAACCCTTTTAAACTTGAACTTAAACATAGTATGGAAAATGTAAAATGAAATAATTCCATTTACTTATTCACGTGGATATTCTACTAATCGAATAATCACATGCAATATCAATAACCACTTTCATAATGATAGAATGCATAATTCCAGACTATCATAACCACATAGCCAAGGCCTCGTTCCAAGACTAAAAATTAGATTTTGTCAAGGACTTGTTCCAAGACACTAGTTTGTCTCATTAGACCTACCGATGCATCGAGGAGCTATAGCGGGCTCCACCCGTCACATATTAAGTCCAATGCATTCCCATATGAAAAGGTTTAAACATAACATAAACATTCGTATTAGAAATAGCATAAAAAATTTAAATACTTCATCCATAAACCATGAAAATAACATATCCATAGTCAAACATATCACAAAACCTTCAATACAATATGGAAGTTTTGTTTCATAATAAATCATCTCCAAATAAGCTTAAAATCCATCAAAGGATGTTGACATAGATGAAATCAAAACTCTTTTTAGAGAAATATCTTGTTTTATTTTGTAATCATTTAAGAGTCATAAAAAAAGAAACATTTTCTTTGAAAGTATTCTTATAAGCTCGTAAGGGAAGCTTCGGCGATTTTATAACGGTGGAAAATAGCCGCACCCGCCGTATAAGTTAAAAAAACATTCTTACCTTAATTCTGTCAAAAGGTTAAAAAGCACCTTGTTTAGAAAATGACGGAAAGATTCCTTTATAAACCTCTTATAAAAGTCAAAAAAGGGTATAAATGACTTTAACCCATATTCGTGTAAATGGTAATAATTTTTTGAAATACATTTTGGAGAAACATGGATGTGGATGATAAAGAGATCCCAGTAGATTATTACGTATAAACAACCTCGGATAATGAAGAGAATGCAAAATAAACCCTTACCTTGTACTTTTCATTGGTTGAGGGTAGGTTAACCTCTTATATAATGGTGAAATAATTGTTATTAAATTATACAAGAATCATATATATTAATATGATATCATATCTAATCTTTTAACATTGCTTTGTTAATAATATCTTAGTATTATCGTCGTTTCGGGTGTTAACTTACTTGTTTTCTTTTATATAGTTTGTTATGTAATCCATGTTTGTCATGGATAGGTTGTATCTTATTCATATCTATAATGATATCAAGTCCTTAAACATTATTTTTAAATCATAAAATGATAATTATACTTGAATGGATACGATGGAGAATGAATCTCATCGCGTTCGTGGAGACGGTAGTCCGTACCTATGCACGGGCGACAATATCATTCTTTAGATATTAAAATATTATATAATTGGATAGTATATCATATATACAGAATCATTATCATGTTATATTTATTATTTACATGAGTTACAAATCATTATTATACCCATCCAAATAATAATATATTGAATAACAATTACACCACGACGTGGAGACGGTAAGCCGTACGTACACACGTATGGTGACATGTTATTCAAAGGGTGGATTGAATACTGAATATGGTTGTACCATATTTATAATAACATCACAGTATATATAAGATACTGGAGTTATTATTTTATAATGGTAATAACAAATAAAGAAGAAGTGGAAGAAGAATTGAATTTGAAAAAGGGTGGTGAAAACATTACCTCTTCTTCGGGTTCTTCCTTTTGATTTGATCAAAAGGGCTCCTTAGGTTGGATTTCTTATCAAACTAAGGCCTCTAGGTTGTAGTGAGGGAAGTTAAGAGAGTATTTTGGAAGAGTTTGGCCGAACCAAAAGGCTTTGAAGGTGTGAAGTAATGAGAAGGGGGAGTGCCCTTTTATAAGAGGGGTGAGGGGCACCTTTGGAAAAGCTAGAAATATTAATTTACAATAAATTCATATTCGGTTTCTAATGGATACAAAGTTGATTATTTAAAGGTTAAGGTGTGGATGGGTTGAAAACCACTTAACCAATAGAATTTAGACAGGTTTGGGTTACTATATTAACCGTATCTTTAAGTATTAACTCTAAGTTAATTAGTTTCACTTTTACAATGTCTCTTTGTATTTTTATATTATATTGTTAATAAACTTACCATACACATTAAAGAGACCCCCAAGTGGTCCATTAATGAAACATCTATCATTATATAAGTCTCTTGGCCGAACCTTAGATTTTTAGGAATTTAATATCAATTAATAATATAATATTTTTTTTAAGAACTCTTTTATGTCAATTTTGACACTATTCAATAGTTGATTTTTGTAAAAATCATAACAGAATTATTACTTCGAACAACGTTAATCATTACTAAAATGTCATATTAGCCTATAAAATTAGAGTAATTCATTAAAAGTCTCAAATTATATTTATTTAGGTATTTATAATATCAATTATTTTAATTTTTCACTATTATGGTAATTACTGCATCATCATTGTGTCATAAATAAATTAAATTATTTAATGTCTAAAAAATTTTAAATAAAATATCATTTTGTAGGAAATAGTTTTATCTTTCAATTTAATATTTACAATCGAATTTATCTTATGTATAACCCTATATTAAAAATATTTTAGTAAATAAACTTTGATTTTAACTCTTTTAACTCTTCTTTGAATTAAATAATAATAAATGTCCTAATCTAATCCAAGTGGACCTAAAAGATAATACTTTATTCCTAAGGTTGTTTTTGGTCGAGATACACTTTTCCAATAGAATTAGGACATGTGTTAGGGTAATATTAATATCATTTTACCCTTAATTACCCTATTTACTATTAACAGTGGTAAATAAAAGTAAAAAGTTACTATTCACCAAAAAATGTTTTCATCTCATTGGACCACATTGTACTTCTTGATATTAACCGTGTCTCTCGGATTTTTGAAATTCCATTAACAGAAGCGGTAAAATTAAGTTTTATGAAAAATTCAGTTTTTTAACTACCACTTAGTAGTTTCACAATTCATCAAAAATTGATGTTTTTCAGAATAATGCCAAAATTTCAACCTAAGCTATAATTGTTATTCCAAAATAAAAAATGATGTATATTTTTCAAAATTCCAAAAATATAAGTTTCATTAATTAATTTTATAATTAATTTCCACTGTCACAACAAATAGCGTGTTTTTAAGACACAATATATACCAAAAGATTGACAATTGTTTAGGTCCAATTTCAAAGTAAAATTAATTCTAATAAACACCATTGGATAAAATGGTAAAAATATATTCTAATTATACTTTAAAACCACTCAATAATATAATTTATCACTATAAATTATTTTGATTAAAAAAGTTGTTTTTAAGTATTTTTCACTATTCATAAAAATTGGAAGTTCTCAGAAAAATACCAAAAATTCATCTAAGGATAATTTCAATATTATGAAACCAAAAATGAAGTTCATTTTGAAATATAAAATATATATAATTTCGAAAAGTAGGTATTACTATTCATAACGGCTAGTTTGATTGGTTGTGGTGTGTTAGAACTCGATGTTGTGTACAACACACGCTATCGCATTATTCAAAGAGAAGCGTACCGTAGAAGCTTGGGGTGTTACATTCTCCTCTCCTTCAAATAATTTCGTCCTCGAAATTTCCATAATACTACCTCATGAAAAGACTCGGGTGGTTCTTCATCATAAGTTCCTCGGGTTCCCACGTTGCCTCTTCCATCTTATGGTTTCTCCACAAAACTTTTACTAGACGCGTCGTCCGGTTTCTCAGTTCTCGTTCTCTTGTATCAAGAATCTTGACAAGATCTTCACAATAAGACAGATCGGGTTCCAGTTCTAATTCTTCTTAGGTGAGTACATGCGTTGGGTCAGGCATTTATTTCCTCAACAGAGATACGTGGAACACATCGTGAACTTTGGAGAGACTTGGCGGCATTGCCAATCGGTATGCTACAGCCCAAATTCATTCTAGAATTTCGAAAGGTCCGATGTACCTGGGACTCAATTTACCTTTCTTACCAAAACGTATGACTCCCTTCCATGGAGATACCTTCAGGAAAACATGATCACCGACTTGAAATTCCAAATCCTTCCTTCGATTATCGGCATAGCTCTTTTTCCTACTTTGAGCTACTTTGATGTGATTTTGGATTACCTTCACCTTTTCCATAGTTTCCTCCACCAGTTCTGGACCCACAAGTTTTCTTTCACCAACGTCATCCCAATAGGTCGGTGTGAGATATATCTTTTCGTATAACGCTTCATATGGTGCCATCTGAATACTTGAATGGAAGCTATTGTTATTGGAAAATTTTACCAAAGGTAAATATTGATCCCACATACCCTGAAAGTCAAGTGAACAAGATCTCAGCATGTCTTCTAAGGTTTTAATAGTCTATTCTGATTGTCCGTTTGTCTGAGGGTGGTAGGCAGTGCTCAAATGAAGTTCAGTATCCAAGGATTTCTGAAGACTCTTCCATAATCATGAAGTAAAATGGGGATCACGATCAGAAATAATCGATAGGGGTACTCCATGAAGTCTCACAACCTAATTAATATATAGTCTTGCTAGACGTTCCCATGGTAGATCTTCTCTTATAGCAAGAAAATGTGCTGACTTGGTAAGATGATCAACAATAACCCAAATTGCATCGTTCCTTGTAGGAGTCTTTGGTAGTCCCATGACAAAGTCCATCGTAATATTGTCCCATTTCCACTCAGGTATGGGAAGAGGTTTCAATACTCCACCAGGCTATTGCCTTCCAGCTTTAACTTGTTGAAAAACCATACATCTTGACACAAAATCGGAAATCTCCCTCTTCATGTTGTCCCACCAAAAATGTTCCTTCAAATATCTATACATTTTGGTGCTCCCATGGTGTATAGATAAATTGGAACAATGAGCATCATCCAACAATTCCCTTCTTATATTAGGTATATCGGGAACACAAAGCCTCTTCCTGAATTTCAAAATTCCATTTTCATACAAAAAATCTCTCAATCTTCCATCATTCACAGCTTTAATATTCTTTTGAAATTATTCATCATCGGTCTGAGAACTCTTAATCCTTTCTAGTAATGATGGTTTGGCAACCATTTGAAAAAGCATTGATGTTTCACCTTCCTTGGTTATTCCAATGTTAATCTTCACTAGATCTATAAAAATTGGGTCCCTTTCAATTCTCATCACATTCAAAACCCCATGGTCTTTTCTGATCAAAGAATCTGCCACCTTGTTTGCTTTCCCTGGGTGGTAGTGTATTCTACAATCATAATCCTTGAGTAATTCAAGCTATCTCCTCTGCCTCATGATGAGTTATTTTTGTGAGAAAATATACTTCAAACACTTGTGATCAGTATAAATCTCACATTTTTTACCATAGATGTAGTGCCTCCATATCTTCAAATAAAAGATCACAGCTGATATCTCGAGATCATGAGTAGGATAGTTTTGTTCATGAATTTTAAACTGTCGTGATGCATAGGAAATAACCCTATCATTCTGCATAATGACACAACCAAGTCCTTTCTTCGATGCATCACTATAAATAACAAACCCATCATTCCTCGATGGTAGAGTCAATATAAGACCATTGACTAATCTTCTCTTCAGTTCTTCAAAACATTTTTCACACTCTTTTGTCCAAACAAATTTAACCCCTTTACGTGTGAGCTTCGTTAATGGGTTAGCCAATCGGGAAAAATTCTAGACGAAACGTCGATAATAACCTGCTAAAACAATAAAACTACGTACCTCAATTATATTCGTAGGTTCTAGCCATTCATGGATTGCCTTGGTCTTAGAAGGATCAAGAGAGATTCCATCTTTAGAGACAATATTCCCAAGAAAAGAAATCTCCTAATGCCAGAATTCACACTTGCTAAACATCCCATATAATTCATGTCTTCTTAGAGTCTTCAAGATAATGCGCAAGTGATTTTCATGATCTTCGTAGCTTTTTGAGTATACCAAGATATCATCAATAAATACCACCACAAATTCATCGAGATATTCCTTCAAAACTCTATTCATCAGATCCATGAATACAGAGGGTGCATTAGTCAATCCAAAATGCATTACTGTAAACTCATAATGCCCGTACCTGGTTCGAAATGCTGTCTTTAGAATTTATTCCTTATTCACACACAACTGATGGTATCCAGATCGATGGTCAAACTTTGAAAAGTATTTAGCTCCATGCAGTTGGTCAAATAAATCATTAATGAGAGGTAGGGGATTCTTGTTCTTTATTTTTATAGCATTGATCTCCCTATAGTCGATACATAACCTCATGGATCCATATTTCTTTTTAACAAAAAGAACAGGGGCTCCCCATGATGAAACACTAGGGAAAATAAATCCTTTATTACTCAATTCCTCTAGTTGTTTCTTTAGTTCGACTAATTCTACAGTGGCCATTCTATAAGGGGTCTTCGATATAGGCCTTGATCCAGGAATTAAATCAATGGAAAACTCAACTTCTTGTTCCGGAGGATGTCCAGGTAAATCATCCAGAAATACATCTACATATTCTTACACAATAGGTACATCCTCTATTTGAACATTCCTTTCCTCACCCACAGTTATTTTATTCTCTTCCTCCCCAATAATTGAATTTAGTTGAGCTACTAGGGGTGGATCTAGATAAGAATTAGGTGGTGACGATTCTGCTCTAAAGATAAGGTGTTCCTCATCGTCATCATCAAAAATCGTAACCTCCTTCTTCTTACAATAAATCTTTACATCATAGTCTGAAATCCAATCCATACCGAGGATTATATCAAACTGAATCATAGGTATGACAATGATATCAGCGGATAAAGAACATTTATGTACTCTAATGGGGACTGATTCACAATTTTTTTTTGCAATGATACTTCCCTTAAGAGTTTTAACTGACAACTCCCTTGTTAAATCAAATTGGAAATATCGAATTTTCTTAGAAAACTAGGAAGATATAAAACAATGCGATGATCCAGAATAAAATAATGCATTTTCTAAACTTGAGGAAACCATTAAATTACCTGCCACCACGTCTTTTGGAGCTTCTACCTCAGTAGTAGTGATAGCATACGATTGGCCTTGATCCCTTGGCCTTTTCTGAGGTAAGTTCCCCTGACGATTAGGACATTCATTTGCATAATGTCCCATCTCCCTGCAATTGTAGCATTGAACATTGGTAGCTTCCTTCTTCCCTTTGCAATCACAAGCTTGGTGTCCTTTTTCACCACACTTATAACAGACTCTCGTTCCCTTTAAGCAAGTACCGGGGTGTTTCAACCCACATTTACCACAGGAAGGTTATTCAACATTTCTCTTCTTCCACCTATTTCCATTCCCAGATTGATCAGCAGATATCTTCTTCTCTTGCTTTGCTTTAAAGTGATAAGACTTAGAGAATTCCTTTTCGGTCTTGATAGCACATGACACAATGTCTTTGTACGACGAGAAGGATTGTGATACTAAGGCTCGACGGAGAAATGGTTTTATCCCTTTAAAAAAATGATCAATCTTACTTCTTGGGTTACATATATAATCTCCATCATACCTTGATAAAATTGTAAAGTTATCCTCATACTTTGTGACATTCTCATCCTCCTTTTGTCTCAGACTCAGAAACTGCCCTTCCATATCTGCTCGATGGTCGTGAGGAAAGTATTTTTCTAAAAACAGATCTTTGAACTCCATCCATTCCATATTTAATACTTCATCATATTCCTTCATATTTTGAATCAATGACCACCATTGATCAGCATCTCCAGTGAGGCGGTAAACTGCCATGATAACATTTTCCCTTTCACTACTCCCCAATGCCTGAAATATTTTCTCTAGGGAAAATATCCATTGCTCAGCTACTAAGGGATTTGTACTCCCATTGAACGTTGGTGGTTGTTGCCTCATGAATTGATCTAACATTCATCCTCCACGCTGCAGATCAGGGTGCTCCATATGGGAAAGGTTATTATTCATAACCTGAGTGAGTTGTCCTAGTATGGTGATTAGCTGATCGGCACCAGTTGCATCACCATCTCCACTATAATTATCTTGAGCAGGAGGTAAATCCCTACATGGAGTGCGTGCATTGATATAGTTTCCATTTCTTCCATTGGGCGCCATTTCTAAACAATGGTATAAACTAGATCAGTTTATGAATCAAAATACATAATCCCGTACTTACAAAACACCTAACATAAATTGAACTATTTATGGATATAATCCATAATCATAAGAATGTTTTCTTTAAGGAAGTATATACTTATAAACCCTTCATAACGATTTGTAAAAAAATGAGATTTATCCTAAGCATATCTCCTGGGAGTGTCGTAACCAAGAGTGCAGCAAGGCCCGTTGTCGTGCACCAGTTCCTGTTCGAGTCTAGCTCAAAGCGGTGTTTTCAGGTTTTACCCCTAGGTATGTAACACCCCGAGATTTTATGAAAAATATTCTTTTTAATTTCATTAATGTCTTGTGTTGTACGCTACACCTAAAGGAGCTTTCACAACACGCATCCTTGACTGGCCTTGCATTACACGCAATCACGACCTTCCTCGATAGCGTGTATAGTACGCAATAACGAGTTTCACTAAACAACAATATGCTATTAAAATATTATTAAAACTAGCCGTTATGAATAGTAATAACCACTTTTTGAAATTTTGTAAATTTTATTTTTCAAAATGGAATTCATTTTTGGATTCTTAATATCGAAATTAGCTTAGGGTGAAATTTTGGTACTTTTCGGATAACTTTCATATTCTAATGAATAGTGAAAATTACTAAATTTTAATTAAAAACAACTTTTTTAATCGAATAATTAATAGTGATAAATTATTAATTTTAGTAGTTTTAAAGTATATTTAGAATATATTTTTAAAATTTAATACAATGATGGTCATTGGATATAATTTCACATTTAAACCAGTTATAAACAAGTATCAATCTTTTGATAGTTATTATCTCTTAAAAACACGCTATTTGTTTTGATGATGGGAATTAATTTTTAAATTAGTTAATGCAACTGATATGTTTTGAATTTGGATAAATAGACATCATTTTTGAGTTCATAATATCAAATATAGCTTAGGCCTAATTTTTGGTATTTTTCTGAAAACTTTCAATTTTTGATGAATAGTGAAACCACTAAGTGGTAGGTTAAAAACTGAATTTTGCATAAAACTTAATTTTACCGCTTCTGTGAATGGAATTTCAAAAATCCGAGAGACACGGTTAATATCAAGGACTAAAATGTGGTTCAATGAGATTAAAATAATTTTTGGTGAATAGAAACTTTTTAATTTTTTTTACAACAGTTAAAGGTAAATAGGGTAATTAAGGGTAAAAATGATATTAATATTATCCTAACACATGTCCTAATCCTATTGGACAAGTGTATTTCGACCAAAAACAAACATAGGAATAAAATATGACCATTTAGGCCCACTTGGGTTAGATTAGGACATTTATTATTAATTTATTTAAAGAAGGGTTAAAAGAGTTAAAATCAAAGTTTAATAAGTAAATCATTTTTAATATGGGGATATACATAAGATAAATTCGACTATAAATATTCATTAGAAAGCTAAAACGATTTCCTACCTGATGGTAGTTTATTTATAATTTTTAGACATTAAATAATTTAATTTATTTATGACACAATGATGATGCAGTAATTATCTTATTCATGAAATATTGACATAATTGATGTTATAAACACCAAAAAAATGTAATTTGAGACTTTTTATGAATTCCACTAATTTACTAGGTTAATATGATATCTTAGTCTTGATTTAATCAACTTGGTTCGAACATATAATTCTGTTATGACTTTCACAAAAATCATATATCAAATAGTGTCAAAATTGACACAAAATTGTTTTTAAATCAAATATTATATTATTAATTGTTATTTTATTCCTAAAAATGTAAGGTTCGGCCAAATGACTTATATAAGGATATATATATTGATAATAAACAATTTGAGGTTCGTTTGGCATGTTATAGTAAGTGTATTAACCATATAGTGTAAGAAAACAAAAAGACACGGTAAAAGTTAAATTATTTAACTTAGAGTTAAATCTAATTGATAAGGTTAAAATAATAACCTAAACTTGTCTAAATCCTATTGGATGATAGGCTGTCGACCCATACCCACTTTAGCTTCGAAATAAGACCCTTTGGAACCATTATAAACCGATTTTGACTTTAATATAAAATAATATTTTGAGATATTCCTAAGGTGCCCCTCTCCTCCCTTATAAAAGGACACCTCCTCCCCCTCCTCCTCTCACCAATTTGAGCACTCAAGCTCGGCCAACCTCTGCCAAAATCTCTTCTCCACTTCCCTAGCAACATCCTAGAGGTTCTGTTCTTCCTCAAAGACTAATTTTAGTGCCCTAAGTGGAGGTCTCAAAGAGGCGCTATAAAGAAGAGGTAATTACCGTTACCAATTATTTCATCTTTATTTCTTCTTCCACTTCTTCTTCTTAGGTTGTTTCATTATGAAGTAATAACATCAGTATCACTCATATACTGATATGTTATTATAAGTATGAAACAACCCTATTTCACCATCTATCCATCCTATGGAAAAAGAAATCACCGCGCGTGCGTACGTACGGAATACCGTCTCCACGCCGTGGTGTAATCTATTTTCCACCACCGCCTTACATGGATGGGTATAATGGTGTAAAGAATAACTATACATAGTTATTAAAACATAATATTGATTCTGATATATTGTCTAATCCACTCCAGTTCAATTCAATATTTATGGAAATGATATCATCACTCGTGCGTACGTACGGACTACCATCTCCAGGACGCGATGAGATTCATTCTCCATGTTAACCTTTTAAGAATGATTATAAAGTATATATAAGAAATAATAATGAAATATATGACATTATAAAGCTACTGGATTTATGTATATATATATATATGTATTTCATCTACTTACTTCCATTCAAGACAATAAGGAAAGGAAAACAACATTCATGCGTACGTACGGACTACCGTCTCCATGAACGGTGTTTTTCATTTCATTTATCTATCTATTATATATATATATATACTGAATATATATGATATATAAATCATATTTTATATTCTGGAAGTAAGTAAATCATGATATAAGTAATAATAATGTCAAAAACAAGTCAAAACACCTACGATAAATGAAACGATTTTACCCAAAACGCTTCTTTAACATGGAATTTACAAAAGAACGGGTAATATAAAGTCATAAGTGAACCATATATGATATCATAACAATAGATATTATTCTGTAATAAGTCAATGAAATTATTTAAATCATTATACAGGAGGTTCGGACACATACGAAGCAAATCGGACCTAAGGTAAGGGAAATATCACAATCTCATTTTTATCCGAGATTGTTTATTCGTAAGTATTTACTAGGGTATATTTTATCATACACATCCATGTTTCATCAATACGTAATATTATTTCCATCCACCTACAATTTTTTAAATCCATTTCTACCCTTCGGTGAGTTTTTAGTAATATATATGAAAGGAATCTTTTGTCATTTTTCGTACGAGGTACTTTTTGACTTTTTCGACAAAAGTATGAGAAGAATGTTTTTTACCTTATAAAGCATGAATGGATTTTTAAAACATTATTTCCAAGAAACTTACTTTACAAGTTTTCAAGTTTATTTTTAATCAACTTCTTTTATTTTAAAGTCGTATGACATGTTATGAAAGAAAAAATGTTTTTGAAGTAGAAAGGATATTTTCCTCAAGAATGGAGTTCAAGTATTTTATCAAAATTATTTTCCATATAAGATAATAAAAGGGTTCTGTTTTTATCCCTATTATTACATTGGTTTGATTATATTGTGATGGAAATATTTTTATGAATTCCTTTATCTTATATGAATTCTTTTATGATGTCATGTTGTTTAAGAATCCCATTTTTATTACATGGGTTACGCTATGATGTATGGTTTATGATTATGTGGCACACATAAGAAAGGATTCATTATAAGATGGGTGGGACCTATATCTCCCTCCAATGCATTGGGTAAAGATTTTTTATCTCATGAGATAGACATGGCTGGAATGGTAGGTTATACCGGTTCAGTGAAACAGGACTGAAACGAGGGTTACTCGATTCAGAAAGGGACTTTGTCCACTAAGATAGTCTTGGCAATGAGTCTTGACTAACAAGAAATTATTCTCTATGATTATGTGTGTATGCCACAAAGTTTCTTGTTTTTAAGTTATGATTATTGTGATTACATTTCACTTCCATGATTTATCCCATGTTATGAAATTATGATCTCTTTTGCAGGTTAAGATTTCCAAAAGTTATGTGCTTGTGTATACGATGAGATTTATATTTCTTTTGTTTACCCTTACTGAGCATTTGAGCTCACCATTTTATGTTTTCTTTTCCCCAGGATATAAAGAAAGGTTTTAGGTAAAAAAAAGGGATGATCATTATGGGAGATATTGGAGATCTTTCACCACGATTAGAAGATTACGTTCCGAGTTTCCAAAGACACTAAACTATTACGATCCTTGTGTGTGTATTTTTTTGTTATGTACTATGTATTCCGCAAATGTAATGTAATGTCCTTGTACGTTAGGCTTCGGGTCTCTACAGTTGGTATCAGAGGAAAGGTTTAGTCAACCTTTGGAAACTAGGATGCGAAAACGTTAGTGAGATCCCTAGAGATATTTCTAAGGTATGTCTAGGGATGTCCCTAAGGATAAGTATACGTATAGGATATGGTTCTAGAACTACGGTAACGATCTTAGAATTTAACCTAAGATGTTAGATATTAAGGGTACTCCCCCTTTACTATGTTGTTTTCCCTAGCATGATTTTTGCCTCTCACACTATTCTTTTTGGGTTTTAGACGATGGCTGGAACCCGAAGGAACCATGTTGATCAATGCAATGGACAATGCAATGATTTCCCTCCTGAACAAACATATGTTATGGGAGATGGAGTGCAAAATCTTATTGCTATAATTACACAAGCTATGAATCATTCTGGACTTCCAAATGAGCAGAGAAGGGAACAATATTCTATTGAGTCCTTCATGAGGAAACGTCCAACTTATTTCAGTGGGACTTCCTATCCACTTGTTGCTGAACAATGGATCAGTACCACTGAAAAGATATTTTCAGTTCTTCAATGTTCTGAACATGATAAAGTCATCTTAGCAGTATATCGTTTGGAAGGTGAAGCTGATCAATGGTGGAATGTTATCCAGAATACGAGGCCAAGAGATGAAATTGAGTCCATGGAATGGGATGAGTTCAAGAACTTGTTTTTCAGTAAGTACTTCCCTCGTATTCTTCGAACAAAGATGGAAAAGGAGTTTCTTGAGCTGAAGCAGAAGGATGATGAATCTGTTGGTATATACGAAGCGAATTTTACAAGACTTGCAAGGTATGCATCTGGCATTATCATCCAACCTAAAAGTGAAGTTGATCGATTTTTCAGTGGCTTAAAACCAAGTCTTTGAAGGGCATTGACTATAAGAGACTTCAGTAGCTATGAAGAAATTGTGCGTTGTGCTATCAAGGTAGAAATGGAAGTTGGTGTTACATATCCATCTCAGGGTTTTGACAAAAAACGAAAGATGGAGTTCAAGGAGAAATCTCAAAATAATGGTGAAAAACAGATGAATGTTTCCTTATGAACAAAGTGTGGAAAGATGCATGGTGGAGATTATCTTAAAGGGACTAGAAAATGTTTTAAGTGTGGAAAAGAAGGTCATCGAGTAGCTGAGTGTTGAAGTAGTGGGAAAAGGGTTTCGAATGATGTGAATAAAGAAAAGACTGCAGAGAACGCACCACCAACACTTCAATGTTTCAAGTGCAAGGAGATGGGACATTATGCCAATAAATGCCCTAATCCAAGGGTTAGTGATGATCGACATGAGCAACCGCTTAAGGCAAAGGATAAAGGGAAGTCACATGCGATCACTATTGGCGATGTTGAATATGACAACGATGTGGTGGAATGATTCAGTGTTTATGTAATGGAATTCCAAAATAATGTTGTATATAGTATCGTGGAATATTGGAATATTTATGTTTTGGATTTCAATAATTTTATGGTACCAGTAACCATGAAAAGTGATTGAGACATTTTTGGTAAACAGATGATATGAGCATAATGAAGGGATAAGAAGATAATAAGATGTTTGATTGTATTCATGAGCTCATGATTGATATAAGGACTAAGTGATATCATGGATTGAGTATATAGAATTTTGAGGATTTTGGTATGTGGAAAGTGTTAACTTTTAACTGCATTCATGTTTTCACTAAGGTTCAATGGGTATTCATTATTCAAGAGAATACATGATTAAGGTATACACATGTTTATAATTTGACCAACAAGATATATCTTATGATATATGGGGGATAAATGATGTCATTCACGTGATTATTCTGTGACATTTCGAGTAATCATTTTCTTTATACTATGAGCTTGGACTGAAGTATTCTAGATAAACCTAAAGATTAGAATGGATTATATTGGGCATAAGTTTGGATAAAACGTTTTTCAATATTATTTATGGGATGTAATAGTAATATAGCTTTAGAAAAAGGACAACCTACAGGACGGGTGACAGCCCATTGCGTCGAACAAGGATGTGGGAATCGAACCCACAACCGAAGTGCGACTGGCCTTTATCGCCTACCACTGACCTACAGGAAGTCCATGTTTAGTAGAAACTAGTTTTATTATATTAAGCAGTATGATATATTAAGTATAAGTCCATTTTAGGAACCATATATGATTAATCCCACTATAGAATGACTTATGTATATTTAATAACTTTTTCTAACCTTTTGTTTGAGACAGATGGAATGACCCGTCATTCTATTACATTATCTGCTAACACTTCACGAATAACAAATTCAACTTCATTTATTTATGAGATGAAGTGGAAATTGTTCAAGGAACGAACAACAGTGAGATTGTACCAAAATAAAGTAAGTATTTATTCTAATTCTAAATCTTCAACTTTAGGGAAATGATCTTGGAAACCAAAAATGTTGGCCTAGTGCTCTTATATCTGGTTAATCAGATGGTACCGTAGATCATCACAAATTTATGGATTTGTGATTGTTGGCTTTTCCATAGCCATGTTCTCTACCACTCTCCATCAGAACATGATGGTTAGATTTCTCTTCCATATCCATATTTTCACCTATGTGGAAACCCATTGATTAGTTTATCTGGGTAACCGTTACGTTTCATGCTTTTGTTTTTAAAGATTGGTTTTGGTATTCCTTTTTACGATGTGGGTTTCGATTAAAGAAACTTTCGAAAAGTAAACCATTTATAACCCCGACGAATTTCGAGGGCGAAATTCATTTTAAGGGGGGTAGAATGTAACACCCCGAGATTTTATGAAAAATATTATTTTTAATTTCATTAATGTCTTGTGTTGTACGCTACACCTAAAGGAGCTTTCACAACACGCGTCCTTGACTTGCCTTGCATTACACGCAATCGCGACCTTCCTCGATAGCGTGTATAGTACGCAATAACGAGTTTCACTAAACAACAACATGCTGTTAAAATATTATTAAAACTAGTCGTTATGAATATTAATAACCACTTTTTGAAATTTTGTAAATTTTATTTTTCAAAATGGAATTCATTTTTGGATTCGTAATATCGAAATTAGCTTAGGGTGAAATTTTGGTACTTTTCGGATAACTTTCATATTCTAATGAATAGTGAAAATTACTAAATTTTAATTAAAAAAAAACTTTTTTAATCGAATAATTAATAGTTATAAATTATTAATTTTAGTAGTTTTAAAGTATATTTAGAATATATTTTTACAATTTAATACAATGATGGTCATTGGATATAATTTCACATTTAAACAAGTTATAAACAAGTATCAATCTTTTGATAGTTATTATCTCTTAAAAACACGCTATTAGTTTTGATGATGGGAATTAATTTTTAAATTAGTTAATGCAACTGATATGTTTTGAATTTGGATAAATAGACATCATTTTTGAGTTCATAATATCAAATATAACTTAGGCCTAATTTTTGGTATTTTTCTGAAAACTTTCAATTTTTGATGAATAGTGAAACCACTAAGTGGTAGGTTAAAAACTGAATTTTTCATAAAACTTAATTTTACCGCTTCTGTGAATGGAATTTCGAAAATCCGAGAGACACGGTTAATATCAAGGACTAAAATGTGGTTAAATGAGATTAAAATAATTTTTGGTGAATAGTAACTTTTTACTTTTTTTTACCACGGTTAAAGGTAAATAGGGTAATTAAGGGTAAAAATGATATTAATATTATCCTAACACATGTCCTAATCCTATTGGACAAGCGTATTTCGACCAAAAACAAACTTAGGAATACAATATGACCATTTAGGCCCACTTGGGTTAGATTAGGACATTTATTATTAATTTATTTAAAGAAGGGTTAAAAGAGTTAAAATCAAAGTTTAATAAGTAAAGCATTTTTAATATGGGGATATACATAAGATAAATTCGACTATAAATATTCTTTAGAAAGATAAAAAGATTTCCTACATGATGGTATTTTATTTATAATTTTTATACATTAAATAATTTAATTTATTTATGACACAATGATGATGCAGTAATTATCTTATTAATGAAATATTGACATAATTGATGTTATAAACACCAAAATAAATGTAATTTGAGACTTTTTATGAATTCCACTAATTTAATAGGTTAATATGATTTATTAGTGTTGATTTAATCAACTTGGTTCGAACATATAATTCTGTTATGACTTTCACAAAAATCATATATCAAATAGTGTCAAAATTGACACAAAATAGTTTTTAAATCAAATATTATATTATTAATTGTTATTTTATTCCTAAAAATCTAAGGTTCGGCCAAATGAATAAGATAAGGATATATATATTAATAATAAAAAATTTGGGGTTCGTTTGTCATGTTATAGTAAGTGTATTAACCATATAGTGTAAGAAAACAAAAAGACACGGTAAAAGTTAAATTATTTAACTTAGAGTTAAATCTAATTGATAAGGTTAAAATAATAACCTAAACTTGTCTAAATCCTATTGGTTGATAGGCTTTCGACCCATCCCCACTTTAGTTTCGAAATAAGACCCTTTGGAACCATTATAAACCGATTTTGACTTTAATATAAAATAATATTTTGAGATATTCCTAAGGTGCCCCTCTCTTCCCTTATAAAAGGACACCTCCTCCCCCTCCTCCTCTCACCAATTTGAGCACTCAAGCTCGGCCAACCCCTGCCAAAATCTCTTCTCCACTTCCCTAGAAACATCCTAGAGGTTCTGTTCTTCTTAAAAGACCAATTCTAGTGCCCTAAGAGGAGGTCTCAAAGAGGCGCTTCAAAGAAGAGGTAATTACCGTTACCAATTCTTTCATCTTTATTTCTTCTTCCACTTCTTCTTCTTAGGTTGTTTCATTATGAAGTAATAACATCAGTATCACTCATATACTGATATGTTATTATAATTATAAAACAACCCTATTTCACCATCTATCCATCCTACGGAAAAAGAAATCACCGCGCGTGCGTACGTACGGAATACCGTCTCCACGCCGTGGTGTAATCTATTTTCCACCACCGCCTTACATGGATGGGTATAATGGTGTAAAGAATAACTATACATAGTTATTACAACATAATATTGATTCTTATATATTGTAGAATCCACTCCAGTTCAATTCAATATTTATGGAAATGATATCATTGCTCGTGCGTACGTACGGACTACCGTCTCCAGGACGCGATGAGATTCATTCTCCATGTTAACCTTTTAAGAATGATTATAAAGTATATATAAGAAATAATAATGAAATATATGACATTATAAAGCTACTGGATTTATGTATATATATATGTATGTATGTCATCTACTTACTTCCATTCAAGACCATAAGGAAAGGAAAACAACGTTCATGCGTACGTACGGACTACCGTCTCCATGAACGGTGTTTTTCATTTCATTTATCTATCTATTATATATATATATACTGAATATATATGATATATAAATCATATTTTATATTCTGGAAGTAAGTAAATCATGATATAAGTAATAATAATGTCAAGAACAACAAGTCAAAACACCTACGATAAATGAAACGATTTTACCCAAAACGCTTCTTTAACATGGAATTTACAAAAGAACGGGTAATATAAAGTCATAAGTGAACCATATATGATATCATAACAATGAATATTATTCTATAATAAGTCAATGGCATTATTTAAATCATTATACAGGAGTTTCGGACACATACGAAGCAAATCGGACCTAAGGTAAGGGAAATATCACAATCTCATTTTTATCTGAGATTGTTTATTCGTAAGTATTTACTGGGGTATATTTTATCATCCACATCCATGTTTCATCAATATGTAATATTATTTCCATCCACCTACAATTTTTTAAATCCATTTCTTCCCTTCGGTGAGTTTTTAGTAATATATATGAAAGGAATCTTTTGTCATTTTTCGTACGAGGTACTTTTTGACTTTTTCGACAAAAGTACGAGAAGAATTTTTTTTTTAACTTATAAAGCATGAATGGATTTTTAAAACATTATTTCCAAGAAACTTCCTTTACAAGTTTTCATGTTTATTTTTAATCAACTTCTTTTATTTTAAAGTCGTATGACATGTTATGAAAGGAAAAATGTTTTTGAAGTAGAAAGGATATTTTCCTCAAGAATGGAGTTCAAGTATTTTATCAAAATTATTTTCCATATAAGATAATAAAAGGGTTCTGTTTTTATCCCTATTATTACATTGGTTTGATTATATTGTGATGGAAATATTTTTATTAATTCCTTTATCTTATATGAATTGTTTTATGATGTCATGTTGTTTAAGAATCCCATTTTTATTACATGGGTTACGCTATGATGTATGGTTTATGATTATGTGGCACACATAAGAAAGGATTCATTATAATATGGGTGGGACCTATATCTCCCTCCAATGCATTGGGTAAATATTTTATATCTCATGAGATAGACATGACTGGAATGGTAGGTTATACCGGTTCAGTGAAACAGGACTGAAACGAGGGTTACTCGATTCAGAAAGGGACTTTGTCCACTAAGATAGTCTTGGCAATGAGTCTTGACTAACAAGAAATGATTCTCTATGATTATGTGTGTATGCCACAAAGTTTCTTGTTTTTAAGTTATGATTATTGTGATTACATTTCACTTTCATGATTTATCCCATGTTATGAAATTATGATCTCTTTTGCAGGTTAAGATTTCCAAAAGTTATGTGCTTGTGTATACGATGAGATTTATATTTCTTTTGTTTACCCTTACTGAGCATTTGAGCTCACCATTTTATGTTTTCTTTTCCCCAGGATATAAATAAAGGTTTTAGGTAAAAAAAGGGAAGATATTTATGGGAGATATTGGAGATCTTTCACCACGATTATAAGATTACGTTCCGAGTTTCCAAAGACACTAAAATATTACGATCCTTGTGTGTGTATTTTTTTGTTATGTACTAAGTATTCCGCAAATGTAATGTAATGTCCTTGTATGTTAGGATTCGGGTCTCTACAAGGTACATCTGTGCCAGAGCCGCCTCTACCTACTCGTATCCAAACAGGGATGTATTGCTCAGAAAACTCACAAAATCTCTACAATAGAAAAATTCTAGGAAGTTCTTCTATACTAATCCTCAAAGTCTATCTTAGGTCTATGCGCTCTAATCAGAGTTTTTCTAAATCTAGATTCCAAGGTTTGTACTAAACTTCCTCTGATATCAACTGTAATGCCCCGACCCCAGTTACCTAGAGTCGGTGCAATATTACATAACATTGGCATGATCACAAGAAAGATCAAATCTCGAAAGACCGATTGGTTTAGTAGCCTTGGAAACACTAGATATATTCATAAAGTTTCACATTACATCATAAAGTTAAAAACTACTACAACAACATAGTCTCTATATTCCACACTCATATCCCCACATACTATCCCTGCAGGTCATTCATAAATTACTTCTTCACATCCTGGGAAAAATAAAACATAGAAAAGGGGTGAGCTCAAATGCCCAGTAAGGATAACAATATAGCGGAAGCATTCATAAATAAGAATAAACATTTAAGGTAGTGTATAACTCAAACAAAAGCCTTTTAAACTTTATCTTCAACATAGTATGTCAAAACTAAAATGAAATAATGCCATTTAATTATTCACATAGATATTCTATTAATCGAACAATCACATGAAATATCAATAACCACTTTCATAATGATGGAATGCATAATGCCAGACTATCATAACCACATATCCAAGTCCTCGTGCCAAGACTACAAATAAGATTTTATCAAGGCCTTGTTCCAAGACACTATTTTGTCTCATGAGACCTAACGATGCATCGAGGAGCTATAGCGGGCTCCACCCGTCACATATTAAGTACAATGCATTCCCATATGAAAAGGCTTAAACATAACATAAACATTCGTATTAAAACTAGCATACGAAATGTAAATACTTCATCCATAAACCATGAAAATAACATATCCATAGTCAAACATATCACAAAACCTTCAATACAATATGGAAGTTTTGTTTCATAATAAATCATCCCTAAATAAGCTTAAAATCCATCAAAGGATGTTGATATAGATGAAATCAAAACTCTTTTTAGAGAAATATCTCTTTTTATTTTGAAATCATTTAAGAGTCATATAAAATGAAACAATTTATTTGAAAGTATTCTTATAAGCATGTAAGGGAAGCTTCGATGATTTTATAATGGCGGAAAATAGCCGCACCCACCGTATAAGTTAAAAAAACATTCTTACCTTAATTCTGTCAAAAGGTTAAAAAGTGCCTTGTTTAGAAAACGACGGAAAGATTCCTTTATAAAACTCTTATAAAAGTTAAACAAGGGTATAAATGAATTTAACCAATATTCTTCTAAATGGTAAAAATATTTTTAAATACATTTTGGAGAAACATGGATGTGGATGATAAAGAGATTTCAGTAGATTATTACGTATAAATAACCTCGGATAATGAAGAGGTTGCGAAATAAACTCTTACCTTGTACTTTTCCTTGGTTGAGGGTAGGTTAACCTCCAGTATAATGGTGAAATAATTTTTATTAAATTAGAAAAGAATCATATATATTTATATGATATCATATATGATCTTTTAACATTACTTTGTTAATAATATCTTAGTATTATTGTCGTTTCGGGTGTTAACTTACTCATTTGCTTTTATATGATTTGTTACGTAAGCCATGTTTGTCATGGATAGGTTGTATCTTATTCATATCCAGAATGATATCATGTCCTTAAACATTATATTTAAATCATAAAATGATAATTATACTTTAATGGATACGATGGAGAATGAATCTCATTGCCTTCGTGGAGACGGTAGTCCGTACGTACGCAAAAGCGACAATATCATTCCTTAGATATTAAAATAATATATAATTGGATATTATATCATATATACAGAATCATTATCATGTTATATTTATTATTTACATTAGTTACACATCATTATTATACCCATCCAAATAATAATATATTGAATAACAATTACACCACGACGTGGAGACGGTAAGCCGTACGTACACACGTATGGTGACATGTTATTCAAAGGGTGGATAGAATACTGAATAAGGTTGTACCATATTTATAATAACATCACACTATATATAAGATACTGGAGTTATTATTTTAGAATGGTAATAACAAAGAAAGAAGAAGTGGAAGAAGAAATGAATTTGAAAAAGGGTGGTGAAAACATTACCCCTTCTTCGGGTTCTTCCTTTTGATTTGATCAAAGGGGCTTTTTAGGTTGGCTTTTTGATCAAAATAAGGCCTCTAGGTTGTAGTGAGGGAAGTTGAAAGAGTATTTGGGCAGATTTTGGCCGATGCAAAAGGCTTTTATGGTGTGAAGTAACGAGAAGGGGGAGTTCCCTTTTATAAGAGGGGTGAGGGGCACCTTTGGAAAAGCTAGAAATATTAATTTATAATAAATTCATATTTGGTTTCTAATGGCTCCAAAGTTGATTATTTAAAGGT
Organism: Viscum album; assembly: GCA_963277665.1. NCBI lineage: Eukaryota > Viridiplantae > Streptophyta > Magnoliopsida > Santalales > Viscaceae > Viscum > Viscum album. The sequence continues at coordinate 1,750,516,677 of OY728143.1, read as the reverse complement.
TGAGGCGGGGATTGGTTGAAAACCTCTTAACCAATATAATTTAGACTGGTTTGGGTTACTATATTAACCTTATCTTTATGTATTAACTCTAAGTTAATTAGTTTCACTTTTACAATGTCTCTTTGTATTTTTATAGTATATGATTAATAAACTTACCATATACATCCAAGAGACCCCCAAGTGGTCAATTATTGATACACCTATCATGATATATGTCTCTTGGCTGAACCTTATATTTTTAGGAATTTAATATCAATTAATAATATAATATTTGTTTTAAAAACTATTTTATCTCAATTTTGACACTATTCAATAGTTGATTTTTGTAAAACTCATAACAGAATTATTACTTCAAACAAAGTTAATCATTACTAACATGTCATATTAACCTATAAAATTATTGTAATTCATTAAATGTCTCAAATTATATTTATTTTGTTATTTATAATATCAATTATTTTAAATTTTCACTATTATGGTAATTACTGCATCATCATTGTGTCATAAATAAATTAAATTATTTAATGTCTAAAAATTATAAATAAAATATCATTATGTAGGAAATATTTTTTATCTTTCTAATTAATATTTACAATCGAATTTATCTTATGTATAACCCTATATTAAAAATGTTTTAGTAAATAAACTTTTATTTTTACTCTTTTAACTCTTCTTTGAATTAAATAATAATAAATGTCCTAATCTAATCCAAGTTGACCTAAATGATAATATTTTATTATTAAGGTTGTTTTTGGTCGAGATACACTTGTCCAATAGAATTAGGACATGTGTTAGGGTAATATTAATATCATTTTTACCCTTAAGTACACTATTTACTATTAACAGTGGTAAATAAAAGTAAAAAGTTACTATTCACCAAAAAAATGTTTTCATCTCATTGGACCACATTTTACTTCTTGATATTAACCGTGTCTCTCGGATTTTTGAAATTCCATTCACAGAAGCGGTAAAATTATGTTTTATGAAAAAATCAGTTTTTTAACTACCACTTAGTAGTTTCACTATTCATCAAAAATTGAAGTTTTTCAGAACAATGCCAAAATTTCACCCTAAGATATAATTGTTATTCCAAAATAAAAAATGATGAATATTTTTCAAAATTCCAAACATATAGGTTTCATTAATTAATTTTATAATTAATTCCCGCTGTCACAACAAATAGCGTGTTTTTAAGAAACAATATATACCAAAAGATTGACAATTGTTTAGGTCCAATTTCAATGTAAAATTAATTCTAATAAACACCATTGGATAAAATGGTAAAAATATATTCTAATTATACTTTAAAACCACTCAATATTATAATTTATCACTATAAATTATTTTGATTAAAAAAGTTGTATTTAAGTATTTTTCACTATTCATAAAAATTGGATGTTCTCAGAAAAATTCCAAAAATTCATCTTAGGATAATTTCGATATTCCGAAACCAAAAATGAAGTCCATTTTGAAATATAAAATATATATAATTTCAAAAAGTAGGTATTACTATTCATAACGGCTAGTTTGATTGGTTGTGGTGTGTTAGAACTCGATGTTGCGTACAACACACGCTATCCCATTATTCAAAGAGAAGCGTACCATAGAAGCTTGGGGTGTTACAAGACAGGGTTGAACTCATGATTCTCCATGAAGGTCATTAGTGAAGTAGAATACATTCTTAGGATGAAGATCTATCATGATAGTTATAAGATGCTACTCTGAATACATTTAGGTACATATATTGACATTATATTGAAGTGATTAATTATGGAACAATCTAAGAAGGGATTTTTATTATTATCATATGGTATATATCCCTTTATGAATATATTTCCAAAGTTACATTGGGAGACCTAAATGATTTCATTGATTCTCTACACATCTGTGATTTTCTTGTCATGTTTTCTATGATTCTTACTAGGATAGATGATTCCTCAACCTTTATTATTACAGGAGGAAGTGAAGTCATACAAGTAGACTTCCAATGGGTGGAAATCAGGACCATGTAAAAGAATTTTAGTTTTACTAAGGATACATTCCTTGTTTTCATAGGTTATTAGGAGATACTCATTCATGGATATATAGATTCTTTTTTTGTCAAAAAGATTAGTAGAATTTATAATAAAAATATATAAATTTATACACACTAAAGTAAGGATGTAATGTCCGGTGTTTTTGAAACTGGTTAAAGTATGATTGTTTTTGAATATTTGGGTTTATCAACAGGTCTGTATTATTAAACTGAGCTCCAAAAGTTTATTCTAAGTGTAAGAAAACCTAAAGGTTTTGTTTTTGGACTTCTGTAATTACTCTATAATTTTAGCGGGTGTCTCAATGAGTCTTGGGAGAATTGGATTTAGAAAAGTCCACATTAATGGATCTGTATGGGCAGCGCATGGTTGCGGTCTAACGCATGTAGTTTATCCTGTTTAATAAATTATTTAAATTAATTAAATAAGATTATATGAGAGATTGTGACTAATTAAAGGATTGTTTTAATAATAATAATAATGTGGTTATTATTGTTATTGTGGTTGTTTAATTAAATGAATGATAATGAATTAATTAAATGATGGTTGAAGAAATTAATTTTTCTTTTGGGTTTACCAAAGAACTGTTTTAATTAAATGAATGGTTTTAGAATTAATAAAGGACCATTTATTATTAAATGGAAGTTATGGGATAGTGTTTTTATCATTAATACCATATTAATGATATTATAATAAATTTGGGGTTTTTGGTTTTAATTAAATAATAGTTTGAAAAATAATAATAAAGATTTTATTATTATTATTATTGTTTATTATTTAATTCAATAAATGATAAAAGAATTTATTGTGGCATTTGAGCATTTCAAAAAAACTTTTTCCCTTAATAAGGGTTAATTGGGAGTTATAGTCTTAATAAAAGGAGGATAATGGAAATAATAATAATGAAATTATTATTATTATTATTAAGTGTATTATTATGGTTATAGAAATTATCATTATTAACATATTAATGATATTATTTATTTATGTTTATTATTATTATTTTTATTAATGTTTAGTTAATAATTATAATTTTATTTTTATTTTGAGTAGTATTTAGGGTTTAAGTAACGGGGGGAGCGGCATAACCCATCCTGCATGCCATATGAGGCGAGACACACATTAGGGTGTGTGGCCACCTTTTTATGAAACCTTACCAGTAGTGCGATCTCCTACTTTGGGATACCTCCATGGCTGTGAGCTCCTCTCCTATGGCTGAACCCTCATTGGCGTCTCCTCTCGGCAGTGACCAATAATAGGCACTCAACATACAATAGGAGTATCACCGTAGCACGCGTCCCGAAGACAACTCCCTCTTCTGAATCTTCTTCCATCATCTCCATGGTAGGACCACACTCCTCGTCCAAACCTCCAAAACTGTGAAACCCACCAGATGGCCCCTTGATGTAGCGTGAAACACCTCGAGAAGCCCCCCCTACATAACACAATTTCCCCTTTCTCGGGTCCTCTATCTGTGAGCATTTTTTTGAATTCTTCCTTCGATTTTGTCCGAATATTCATTGTAGGATCTCCTATGATGTTTCCCATCATCACTTTTGCAGATTGATTCTATTTCAGTACCCATTATGGTTATTTTGGATTTAGGTTCTTTTTTGTAACCCAATTTTTTGATGTTCTTCGATTCTAGGGTTGTGCAATGAGGTTCTTGGGATTCATTGGTCCAGATTCAGGCAACAGTCGCTGATGGCGAGGCAGTTTGGGATGATTCGTTTCATCGACGTTGTTCTGAGTTAAAGAATTCTACAATTTTTTGGTTTTTCAAAACCTAAAAAGGTGTCCGATATTTTATCTGGGACTCTATTATATAGCGGTAGGGGCATAGACCTTGCTTCATTAGTTTAGGTCTTTCGAAGTTGTTTTGGTGATTTTTTGTTTTTTGTTGCAGGGCACGCGTGCGAGAACATATATATATATATATAGATATATATACATATATATAATGGTGGTTCACGTGTAACTACATTCCATTTTCAACTAATTGTAGCTAAGTACATTAAAGTACTGCATAATTAAAATGATGTCAACCTGAGGTAGGGTCTCAAATATCTATCACATTATTTAATAATTGTAGGTTTTTTAAATAAATTGAGAATGAAAGATTCATTGATTATGGAACTTCCAAGATTTCTTGAAATTATGATTAATGATAAATTAATGGTTAATGGTAATGCCATATCATGCTTTCTGTGGTTTGGATATTCATATATCTTCTAGTTGGTACTGATATATGATATGTTGATGCATGAAACATTTGATGTCATTAAATGATGTCGCCTATGTGAGATAAATGAGGACTTGATCGTGTGTTTGTTTTAATCATGTATTGCAAAATTTGTTAATGTTATATGATTAAATAGTTAAATGATTTGAATAGGGTATAATGGGAAATAACATAATTAATTGAGGAATTAATTATCAAGTCATGTGTTGGAAAAATTGTATCATTTTTTGAATATTGAGAATATTGATTATTTTGGCATGTTTAGAATATAAATTAAAAACCGGTAGTAATTAATGGATTGATTAATTATGAAATGATAAATGGTAAATGGATAATTGATTGATGTACTGGTTAAAAAGATATGATTTAATAAATCAATTGTTGAATTAAATAATTTTCATGCATTAATTTAAGATTGTGAATTGATTGATTGTTATGAAAGTTGTTCAATAATACCATTGTATTTCTGTTAATTATTCATGACATATGTTGTTTAAGATGGATTTGTTTAAAAAAATCATATTCTTTGCGATATGGTTGCTAAATATGTGGACCCTTTTTAGCATATTTGACTTGGGATGTTTACAACGTGCATGTTAATTGTTAAAGTCCTGGATGAATCACTGTTTGAGTGGATGGGTTTAGACTTGTTAAATAATTGGGATAATTAAATTTTGAGTTGATTTTTTAGTTGGCTTGATAAGAATAATTAATTTTTTATTAATTATTAACTATTCATATGTTTTATGGTTAATTAATTGTAGAATTATTTAACGGGAGATTTATGATGTTAATTAGTTATTAAATTAATTAACAGAATGGATTAATTAATTTATGAATTAATTAATAGATTGGCTTGGGTTGTTAGAAATGGAATTCTACACCAATGATAAATATTTATTTATGATTGATAAATGGGTTTTGAGATAGGGATTGATGCTCCAAATACACACGGGGTACTAGACTTGGCATTCCAGACCCAGCATGGAATGGTATTATTCATTTATGGGATATGGAATGATTCTCTATATAACCCTAGGTTGTGAGACAAATATTGACACTCCAAATACTTACGAGGGTTCTAGACATGATGTTCTACTCCCATTAATTGACATTGGGTTGTGGGTCTAATAGGTATTTCATAAAATGAATTGATGGTTAATGAAAATAGTTGTGACATGATGATTGTGAATTGAATATGAGAAAGGGTTCAAACTTATTAATGAATTGGGTGAATCACTATTAGTGGATGGACCCAGGAGTGAATCAATACGGGCTCGGTCAAAGTACATGAAATATTAAATTTAATATGAGGTGTTATCCAAGATAAAAAACTTGGATTCAGTCATTACCTTGATTACATAGATGTTTTTTAGTGACATATTTGGTGAGTGACTTATATGGGGGATATTGGGATGAGGCTGAATCTAGAGAGTTTCTTAATTTAATGAGGTTTGAAAAAATTGATAAATGAAAATGATTGTGTAATTATTGTTGAGTTTTCATGAAAAATTTATTATGCAGGTTTAGACACCAACTAAGTACTGAAGCATGTACTTGGGTATATAGTTACAGTGTACTACTTATTTTATTTTTGCATGCTTTCACACGGTATAAATTAATTATTAAATTTCTAGGTTTGGTGTATACATCAGTGGTCCTAGCCTACTGTGATTTATATCTTACACCATACTCGAGCTTCCTTTGCCCGGGGGTACCCGAGTAGATTCTATTTGGTTGAAGGATTGTACTCTTTGCATTTACTTGGGAGATAAGTGTAGAGGACCGAGCAGAAGATCGTAATGCTCTAGTAGACCACCCTCAGGACATTGAGTCATTATTTATATATTTATTTATTAGAAAGTAAAGAATTCTTTTTTGTTAACTATTTTCTATTCATGGAACATTAGCATGTCCATCATGCAACTGCTGTATAATTGGTATCATCCACTTTTATGAAATGAGTACTAATGCATTATGCTATTTTGTGAATTATCTATTACTTCTTCCTCTATTGATTTTTTTCTACTCTGATATACCATTGTGCAACTCTGATATGAGGGTATAGTCTCACCACAGACTATCATTAGACCCTCACTTCTAGTCGGAACCCTCTAGAATATGTGGAGAGGTCCTTGAGTTCATGTGGCAACTGGTCCAGCCACCTGTTTAGGGGTGTTCCAGGTTAGCATGTTACAAAGTGGCATCAAAGGGTTTCATTTCCTTTTGTCTTTCTATTGGGGGTTGGTAGATAGCAGACTAGAAATGGGTCGACACTTGGTTTAATAGCCTTGCTTGGGACTGATCCCCCCATGTATGGGAAATGACCAAGTGTCCTGAGATGGGAATTGATAATAGTAGAATATGGGGTTACGGTTGATTTGATTTCACCTCGAGTGACTGGTTGGTCTTATTCTTCTTATTGATATTTATAATTTTGAAAAAAACATTATCTTGGCCTGATAGGGTAAGGAAGTTTCATAAATGCATCATCTTAGGAACATAGAGATTCACATACCATGCATGTAACATGCCATGTATGTAACATGCCAAGTAGTATCCATTGTATGATTCTTTCTAATTTGGATTTTTTGCCTTGGGTGAAATGCCATGTTTTGATCTTCTTTATCATGCCTTTATAATAGCATGTTTTAGTTATTTATTTAACATGATTGACTGATTATATAACATACTAACTGAGTTATTATCATGTTTTTGTTGTAGTTCCATGCTTCTATGTAATAGAATTATTTTGTGTTACTACATATGATAACATGCTTGAGATGTTTTGATGTGTAAAAGAGGAGATAAAGTTTAAATATTAAATGATTTTTGATTTTTATAAATGGGTTCCATATGCCATCGATAAGGTGTATGGGTGTCTTATTGATTGGTATATGGCCTCCCATGTGTTTGAACGTTGTATAAGCATAGTATGGTGGAAAATGGTTATAAATTAAAAAATACAGAGTTTTGATTGAAATGAACTATTGTTTGGTTGCTTTTTGAAGAACCTAGATTGATTAAATGGGACCCTCTAAGGTTACCTTTTTGATAAATGGAATTTAAAATCAAAAAATTGCCCATTTTTATTTGGACAAAATTAAATGTTAAATTTTTAAAGAGGATGTTTGTTATATCTTGTCTCTTTTTCCTGTGGGGAATTGATTGAAAAATCAAGTGAATTGTTTTGAAAAAGTACTTATCTATTTGTTGAACTTCATTCAAATGTTCAAATGTTGAAATGAATTCATTAGAATGGCTAAAATGAAAAAAGGGAATTTGAACCATGTGATTTTGGTTTTGTGTTCCCAAATGAGAGGATTGAAATTTATGTTTTGTATGGGGATAAACCGTGGTAGGTAGTATATTTATAATGTTCTAGGCCATTAAAGTATGTTTATCCCAATACTTGGGAGGACTTCTTGGTACTCGGGTGTTGTGGAACGCTGGTAGGTTTATGTCATGGTATTTATGATCAATGTTGAACGTTGTGATTATGGTTCAAGGAACGTCACAAGCATGCATTAAGGTGTTCCGAAATAGCACACTAGTGAGCTGATGATATTTTATTTCAACGTCATAGACATGAAAAAGGAGGGTAGTATCACATAGATTTCACTAAACATGTCGGTAAGTGACTCTGAGATTTTCATGAACAAAGTAATCCGAAATTAGTTCGTATGATCTTCTTAATGACCTTGGTTTTCTCTTAGTACGCTTTTCAAAATACAATGAGAATGTCCCCTATCATTACCTCGTCATGGAGACATTAAGACAGTGTGGGTCTTACTCCATGCTATAGTTTAAATGGTTCTTTGATTGATGGGGCGTTGTTGTCTGGGTAGTACGTGGGATGCATGGTTTCTTTGGTCTACTTTTTTATTCGTTCTGGGGAAATATTGTTTTCAAAATAGCCTTGCAATGGAATAAAATGGAAATTTCACCATAGGATGGGTAAGGACTCATTTATACTTGCTGATGGTTTTGGAATAGTTTTAAAGGCACATCATCAGATAAAGGGTGAATGTGTGTTTTGGGTCTGTGACATCTTTCGAGGGAAGCATGCAGAACCAGTTCTATTGTTTGATTGAGGTTCAATTGTTTTCATTGACATGGTCCCTAAAATAGCCTCAAGTATACTCTATGTTTTTATGTTTAATCAATAATGTGATAATTGGCTCCAATTTTAAATTGTTAGACTTTAGGCTTGTGAAGGGTTAAAGGTGCATTTGGAATTGGGAAGGCAATGTGTCAATTCCAAAGAGATTAAGTTAATTTGGTATTGTGGTTTTTTTGTAGTTGTTCTGGATGGATTCTAGGGGATGAGAAGTTTTTAATGTGGGTAGATTGTAAAGTCTTGTGCTTTTGAATCGGGTTAAAATTCGAAGTCTTTTGAATATTTTTTTAGAATATCAAAGTGTTTATTTTTTTTAAACCGAGATCCGGAATTTTATTCTGAGTGTTGGAACACCTAAAGGTCCCTTTTTTGGACTTGTTTAATTACCTGAAAATTTTATCTGGTTTCTTGATGAGTCTTGAGAGCACTAGATCCAGAAAAGTCCACTTTAATGGATCTGCACGGGTAGCGCACGGTAGCCGTCCAACCTGTGTAGTCTACCCTATTTTTGAAATTGTTTAGTTAAATATAATAAGATTATAAGAGAGTTTTCATTAATTAAAATAATGGTTTAATAATAATAATAATTATGTTATCGTTATTATTGTGGTTTTTTAATTAAATGAATGATTAAAGAATAATTAAGTGATAGTAGAAGAAATTAATATTGATTTTGGGTTTTAAAAGAACCATTTTAATTAAATAAAGTGTTTCAGAATGAATAAAAGACCATTTATTATTAAAAGGAGATTATGGTGGGAGTTTTTATCATTAATATCATATTAATGATATTGTAATAAATTGGGGGTTTTGGTTTTAATTAAATGAATGTTGGAATAATAATAATTAAGATGTTATCATTATTATTATTAAATTGTTTATTTAATTAAATAAATGTTAAAATTATTTAATGTGGCTTCGGATCATTTCAAAGAAACATTTTCCATTAAGAAGGGTTAATTGGGTGTTATGGTCTTAATAAAAGAAGGTTAATGTAAATAGTAATAAAGATATTATGATGATTATTATTAAGAGTATTATTATGGTTATATTTATTATCATTGTAAATATATTAACGATATTTTTTTATGTTTATTTTTATAACAATTATTATTAATATTTACATAATAACAATAATTTTATTTTTTATTTATGAGTAGTATTGAGGGTTGAATTAATGGGGGCATAACCCCTCCTACTTTCCCTGTAAGGCATGACACACAGCCAGGCCAGTCATGTGAGATCCTCATCTGAGCTACCTCCATGGCTGTGAGCTTCCCCCTCTTGGCTGAACTCCCCTTGGCGTCTCCTCTTGGTTGCTAACAACAACAGGTGTGCAACCTACAATAGCCGTATCACCATAGCATGTGACCCCATGATGGCTCCCTCTTCTGAGTATCCTTCCTTCCACTCCATGTTCAAACCACATTCCTTTTCTGAACCTCCAGCAGTGCGAAACCCCCTGGATGACTCCCTGCAGCCACGTGACACCCCTCGACATCCTCCCTAATAGTGCACAATGCCCCTTTCTTGGGTCCTCTGTCAGTGAGAATTTTCTTTTAACTCTTCCTTTGATTTAGTCCGAATATTCATGTTAGGGTCTCCTATGATGTATCCCATCATCGATTTTATGAATTGATGATGTTTCGGTACCCATTTAGGTTTGGCCGAATTTAGGGTTTTGGTTGTAATCCCAATTTTTGGTGTTCTTTGGTTCTTGGGTTGTGCAATAAGGTTCTCGAGATTCATTGGTCCACGTTCTGGAAAACTTTGTGGAAGGCAATGCAATTGGGCTGATTCAGTTCATCAATATTGTTCGGAGGTAATGAATTATACAATTGTTTTATTTTTCAACAACTAAATAGGAGTATAATATTTTATGTGAGTCCCTGGTATCTAGAGGAAGGTGCATAAACCTAGCTTCATTTGATTTGGTACTATGAAGTTGTTTTGGGGATTTGTTAATTTTGGTTGCAGGGCACACACACGTGAAAATATATATAGATATTTATATGTAGATATATATACATATATATAAAGGTCATGCGTGTGTGACTATGTGCCATTTTCAACTAATGGACTCCATGTACATTAAATTACTATGCAATTAAAATGAAGTCACCTCAAGTTAGGATCCTAAATATCTATCACATTATTTAAGAATTATAACTTCTTTAAAAAAAATTGAGAATGTGAGATTCTTTGATTATGGAACTACTATATTTTCTTGAAATTCTGATTAAGGATAAACTTATTGTTAGTGGTAATGTCATATCATGCTTGCTGTAGTTTGGATTTCTATATGTCTTCTTACGGGTGCTGATATATGATATGTCGATGCATGACACATTTTATGTTATTAAATGATACCACCAACGTGAGATAAATTAGGACTTTCTCGTGTTTTGGTTTTAAGCATGTATTGATAAATTTGTTAAAGAGATATGATTAAATAGTTAAATGATTTGAATGGTGTAGGATGGGTAATAGGGTAATTAATCGAGGAATTAATTATCAAGTCACGTGTTGGAAAAATTGTGTTATTTTTTAAAATAGTGAGAATATTGAATATTTTGACATGATCCGAACATAAATTAGAAACTGGTAATAATTAATGGATAAAATAATTATTACATGATAAATGGTAAATGGATAATTAATTAATACACTTTTTAAATAGATATGATTTAATAAATAAATTGCAGAATTAATTAATTTTCATTCATTAATTTAAAATTATGAATTGATTGGTTGTTATGACAATTGAACAATAATACATTTGGATGCATATTTATTTTCCATGCCATATGTTTTTTAGGATGGAGTTGTTTAAAAATATTATATTCTTTGCGAAATGGTTTCTAAATATGCGGGCCTTGTTCATCATGTTTGACATTGGATGATTACAACGTGCATGTTAATTGATAAAGTCTTGGACGAATCACTGTTTGAGTGGATGGGTTCAAACATGTTAAAGAATTAGGATAATTAAATATTGATTTAATTATTTTGTTATATTGATAAAAATAATTAATTGTTATATAATTATTAACTATTGATATTATCAATGGTAAATTAATTATAGAATTATTTGACAGGACATTTATGTTGTTAATTTGTTGTTAAATTAATTAACGGATTAGATTAATTAATTTATGATATATTAATTGATTGGTTTGGGGTGTTAGACCAGGAGTTATAAACCATGGATAGATATTTATGTATGATTTAAATATGGGTTGTGTGACAGGGACTGATGATCCAAATACCCACGGGGTGCTAGACATGGCGTTCTACACCCTGCTTGCATGCAAATATTCTGTTATAAGATAGGTACTGATGCTCCAAATACCCATCCGTTTTGAGACAAGGACTGACACTCGAAATACTCATGAGGTTTCTAGACATGATTTTTTTACTTCCATAAATTTACATTGGACTGTGGATCCAATTGGTAGTATAGAAAATAAATTAATGGTTAATGAAAACTGTTGTGACATTATGATTTTCAATTGAATATGAAAAAGGGATCAAATTTATAAATTAATTGGGTGAATCACTATTAGTTGACGGAACCAAGAGCGAATAACTATTTTTAGTTGATGGGCTCGATCATAGTATATGATTGATTAAATTGAATATGACACGTTATCCAAGCCAAAGCACAAGCTTGGATTCAGTCTTTACCTTGATTACAGAGATGGAATTTAGAGACATATGTGGTGAGTGACTTATATGGGGGATATCGGGCTGAGGAAAAATCTTGAGACTTTCAGAATTTAACGAGGTTTAAAAAATTGATAAATTTAAAAGATTGTGTAATGAGTATTGAGTATGCATGAAAAATGTATAAATAATGTTCAGAAACCAGCAGAGTGCTGAAGCAGGTACTGGGGTATATATTTACATTTTACTTCATTATTTATGTATGCTTTCACAAGGTTTAAATTATTTATTAAGCGTTTTCGTTTGGGGTAGACCCCGGTGGACATGACCTATTATGATTTATATCTCACACCCTACTCAGGTCTCCATTTCACTAGCATACCTGAGTAGAATCTATTTGGTTTTAGGATTGTGTTGTTTGCATTTACTTGGGAGATAGAAGCATAGGAACTGCAGAATCACGGGATGCTCGAGGAGACTGCCCTCAAGGCATTGAGTCATTATTTATTTATTATTATATTGTAATTTAAATAATGATGTTTTGTTCACTATTTTCCTTTTTGTTACATTATTATTTCATTCATGAATCTTTTATATAATTGGCATTGTCCACTTTTATAAAATGAGTACTATTTGTCTTCAGTTGTTTTCTCAATTATGTATTACTACTTCATCTATTTTGGTTTTTAAAACTAATATGACATTATGAAACATTGATAAGAGGGTATAGTCTCCCCACATACTATCCTTAGACCCTGGCTGCTAGTCGACAGCCTTTGGCCTACGTGGAGATGCGCTTGAGGTCATGTGGCGACTGGTCCAGCCACTAGTTCAGGGGTCAGCTGGATCGGGATGTTACAAAAAAGATTTGATCTAGAATAGATTAAATAAGGTTGTTTCCATAAATTTTATACAATATTATTATTATATCATAGTATCTGATGCTTCGATAGATGTTTTTTATGTGAAGTTTTTCCAAGATCATGATGTGGTTCCGAACAAAAAAGATATTATCATGCTATACTATGTTGATACCACAATGGTGGATATTTACAAGAATCTGAGGTTTCATTGATGTATGATGAATATGATTCAAAAGTATCATATCTTGATGGATTTTTATTATAGAGGTAAATTCATAGTAATTAGAGTTTCGATATAAGAGAACACACCAGACCCCTAAAATATGAAATCATTTCCATAAAAAAATGAAAATATTGTGTGACCTAGAATACTAAATGCCATTATTAGTTTTATATAGCGCTGCTGGGAATATGTTATAGTATATTCCCTATATCCAGATAAAAGTTTACATTATATTTCCCATACATTCAAATATATTTATGTTATAAACTACCTTATCACATGTTGATTGTTATTTTGAAAAACATTAATTTTTTAATGTATTTAGAATATTTTTATTATCGAATAGTTAGAGTATTTACCTTAAATGATGATAACCTTAAAGTGACATGAAAATATTCTAGAAAACATAAGATATATGGTCAGTTTATGTCACCTTATAGTAAAAAAATGATGTAGAATATCATATCACGGTCTCTCAAAAGAAAATGAGGGTTTATATCATGATATACACACATGGTAATCTACAATACTAGAGATTATAATGACCAAAATAGTAGTAGTAATTTTCTATGTTTTTGTGTTACTAAATATTCCTAAATGTGAATATTTATATTGAAATATTTAATTGAAATTATTTCTAATTTAGATCTAGTTTCATGTATTTTGATGTATTTCCAAAAAACTATGACAACATATACTAATGAAAATTTTTGATACATTGGGTGTTTTATGAGTGATATTTCATTAATTAATATGAAAATATAGTATTTTTTTGTTCTATTTATAGAATCTGATATGTTACAAACAAAATCAGGTCTACCCAGAACTAGTCACCTGAGCTGATCGACGACAAGGTACGGGAGGCATTCTCAATCCAATTTGGTTGTAAAACAGTGCTAAGGAATCATCCTAGAAACCAAGGGAATGAATTTACCAATATAAATAAATATATAAAAGAAAAAATTAGAGAATACCAATATAAAAAATATCCCAAAAAAACAAAATTTTATAATAAAATGAAAATATAACAAAAGTATACAAAAAACCAAAAAATGAACCTGGTGGTCCCAACAACTGTAGGTGAAAATGAGGGTCACTATATGATAAAAAAACAAAAAATAACCCTTGATGATCAAAACCATTATGGGGTGTAAACTAAAATCTAAAAAAATAGTTACCTCTAGGGTCTAGTATTAAAACATAGTAGGAATGCTTGAACAAATCTATTCACAATGCACTTCCTTTAAATAAAAGAAACATCAATATCATGTTTGAAATACAATATATAAAACTAATATTTTGAAAAATTATTAATCATTAAATACAAAGATGGTGTATTTACCATTTTCCCTTTAAAACCACATTATTTTCCAAGGAGGAACCATTTTAATTTCAATAATGAATGTATAATATTTTTTTAAAAATGGGGAAAGAGAGTGTATTCATATCCGAAGAATTTTCCATATCACTTTTAAAACCCCATCATAACTTTTAAAAATAATTACATAATGCATGAGAGAAACAAAAAAGATCACATAATATGGTAAATGGAAAAATAAGGGCACAAGAGTAACCAATCAACAAAGCATCTCAATCATCTTCCACAGAACACTAAATTCCAAATGATGTGGGAGAACCTTTGAGATTAATTGAATAATCTATAACATAAAATTCATCTTAACTCATCCCGAAGGAATTCCCCCCCCCCCCCGAAAACATAAATTATTAAAAAAAATCTCTATCACACCCTACCTAGTATATATTTCCAATGGGCACTATGACATAGAAAAAAACAAACAAAACAAATCCCATCCTATGGGCCACTGGCCAGTGCGAAATCCTAGGAATGTGACGAAACCATTCAATGAAAATGCATTAGCTATGCTAGGAACCATTGTTATGAATAAATTGTGGGTGACCCAATAATTCTAAACAAGAGTCCAATCACATGAACATATATCATACACAAAAACTCACACAAAAAGTCACCCTGAGCCACCACAAGGAATAACCTATTTCCTTTAAACCACTTTATCAAAAGGGAGCCTCTCAGTGTGGGCCTCCCAAAACAATCAACATAACTAATTCATGATAATTATCCATATATAGTTTTCATGATTACAAATCTACCCAAAAATTCCAAACGGGCCTCAAACACCTTTCGAGAAACCAACATTTTTAAAGGATCCAAATCCACCTATTAGAAAATTTGAAAAAAATATATTTACCATTTAAAAATCATATAGAGAATTCCATTTGAGTACACAAACCACATTTTGACGCCAAATCCAATTTCATAAAAATTCCAAATGGTCCACAAACCATCATCACATGTCTATGCATTTTCAAACAAAAAAACATACACCCCTATTGAATCCCAAAATAGTAAATAAAAAACCCATTTAAGATATACAATGTCTCATTTTATAATCCAAGCACCTTTACCAAGCCAAATTCATGCTTTAAAGATATCAAATAATTTACAATATCTATCTAATCATTTTATCAAACACTTGGTATAAAACAAATTATAAAACAGAGACATATGCTTCAAAATAGTCCTGATTATCACTTCATTTCTTATCAAATATTTATTATGAAAATCATAATTAACTAATTATCATATAAAGAAGGTTTAGAAATTATGAAACATATGATTCTTAAATATAAATGGCATGTGCGAAAGGAAACCTACCTAAAATTTCATAATCTTCAATAATGCCAACCCGAAACAACATCGCAAATGTCTGAAGAAGCTAGAAAAACAACAAGGGACAATAAATAAACAGAATCCCTAAATTAATCAAAATAAAATTTGAACCCTTGATCATCATGACCTCGGTAGGAGAAGAATTCAATGAAAAATTGTAATGTTCGGGTTCTGGGTTCCCCCTAAAGATACCCCCATACACTATTTGTCACTTGGACTCAAGTGAATTCCCTTGAATTCTAGAGGCTGCAGACAAGAAGCAAGGGACTTGGATGTGACAGTGGGGAAAATATCCCCCAATTTTCATAATAACATATCATAAACTAACAGATAACAATGGCAGAAGTAGTGATACCATATATTATGTAAACAACATAATACTGAAAGTAAGTAAACAACTGGACCATATATATAAATGATGGATGTCAAAAATGTTTAGCAAAGAAGAAAAGAAAGCCTCAATGCTATAAATACAATACTAAAAAAAGAGAAAGTAAAACAAATAAATTCTTACAGTATTGTATGCCTCAGCTTGGTCCCATGCTCTCCAACTACACAACAATCAAGTACCTGAAGTAGAAGGGCTCCAGCCCTTATCTATACCTACGACAATATAATATTTTTGGTCAAAAAATCATGAACCAAATAGGGTATGAGACGAATACCAGTTGAAAACCACCCAACTATCTATGCCTAACTACCAGTGAATATATATGTAGCAGGAAATATGGATAATAATGTAATAAATAAGGAAGTACTCAAAAGTAAACAATCCTATAGTTTCAAACTACATTAATTTAAATTTATTAATTATTAAACCAATCATTCAGAAGAGAAACTCAGGGAATTTTCTCATATTCTAATCCCTTTGGTTCAACTTATCATTTAAAACAATAAAGGTATGATGAACCTCTGGAAAAGCTCACACAGTCTAACCCCTTTGGTCACATGCAAACAAAGAATCTATGAGGAAGAACTCACCTTCAATTACCCATGTGGTTTTTTAATGATAAACTATAGGCTTTATGAGGAATAACTAAGCATAAATTCCCCACATGGTCTCCTAACGGAATACTATAGACACTTTGAGGGAGCAATCAATGTCAATCCCCCTCCAGTGGTCTCACATTGTGAAAAGTTTAATAGAAACACTAGGGAATCCCTCAGCGTCAATTCTCCCTATAATCTAACTACACTAGGTTCTCATAGCTCTATATAATACAATTGTGAACAAATGACATCCAAAATCAAAAGTAAATATCAAATATTACTTGGATAAACCACTACAATGCATATCACAAACATGTCATATAAAATCAACTCCATCCTAACATCACTAGGTAGGGAAAATAATACAGCATAACATGCAGTTCTAGACCCTATGGACAATATCAAAAAAACATGGGAAACACATAAATAAGCAAGGTGATAAAGTTAATTTAATATCAAAACCCCGAAACAAGCAATATAAAATAATAGTTGGCATTAACAGGGTTAAAATTCTATGAGATGCATAACCTAAATTATGGTATTTGTCCTTTTTTGCATGGATAATCCAAAGAAAACTATGGAAAGTCACAAACTACCTACCTTGACATTGTACAATCGATATAGTTGAACCTTGGCCATTTAATCAACCTAGAACGTCATATATCTACCAAAATGTCAAAAATGCTCTACCTAGAATATCTCACGAAAGAAGACAAATCAAGAGGGGAGACTCTAGAAGAAGGAAGAATTCACCGAGGAAATTCCAACACAATCGATGGTGTTTGATTTAGTTAAATAACTATGGATTAGGGTCATATATAATATTTGGAGATTTATGTCAATCATGGATGTGACAGGGCTAGAAAAAGGTGTTTCTGGAAATTATATGCTACCCTAGTATGATTTAAAAAATAAAATAAAAATTAAATGGTGTTTTCATTTAATGTGCACAACATGTGCAAAGCCTAAACCGGCCTCTAATTTAGGTAGTATCCATGTCACCCCACAAAACCATGTACTTGGCTGTTACACTGCCAATACACGGATACCTACGACAATCAGGTACACCACATGTACTCTTATGTAAATGAAATATACTTATGAATTTTAAAAAATATCCCAATTTTTTTCAAGACATTTGAAATCAAGATCCATACCTAAAATGATGATCCATTTACTTAAAAACTCACTCCTTAAATGAATTCATCCTATAATTTCCCTAACAAGGAGGCGTAGAAGAAGAATCATTGATCAAATCCATCCACTACGATCACACATCGACCTCCCTCTCCCATGTATCATCTTGTACTTACCTGTCCTGCCACAACACTCATACGAGTGGAACAAATTGACAATAGATAACCTTCATGCTGCGATCAACAATATGGATAGGATTCTCTTGAAACAATGTGCCCACCTCTTACTCAACATCCTTGGGTTGAAAAACATGAGATGAATATGAGAAGTAACGTCATAGCTGAGGAACATGGAAGATGTCGTTCATAGACCAATACCTTTAACGTAACTAAAACTGATAGGAAACCAACCTAACTCTCTCTAAAATAAAAAATGATCCTACATATATTGGTGAAAGATTTCCCTTCTCCTAATCCTCTTATGTACCAACATCGGTGTGACACGTAGAAAAATATGATCTCGGAACTTGAATTCCATAGGTCATATCTATCTATCATCATAAGACTTCTACCATGAATGTTGAGTATCCATCCTCTTCCGAATAAAATCCACCTTCTTGGTGGTATCCTAGACAAGACAAGGACCTAGCATAGCTGGATCACCTGCTTCCATCCAACATTGGGGTGATCGGTAT